>JAKSZU010000007.1:84091560-85291560 GCA_026018925.1 Tupaia tana | reverse complement strand
TCTCTTACCCAGTCAGTGTTCCTTGCTGGATGCAATGTCATGGCTCTAGGGAAGCTTTCGCTGTCACCTCCTCCAAAGCAAACTGCCCCGCCAGTTCAGCACAGCGCTCTGCCGAGAGCCTCCTCACACGGCAGTCAGAAACCATCCCTGCATTTATCTCCTGGCTTATGGCTTGTCTTCTCCTGCGAGGAAGCCAGCTCCGTGAGGGCCAAGACCTTAGGCCTAGCACAGTGAGGACCCAGGGAAGGCGCTCAGTAAATGCTCCAGCAGCTGGACACACGGACATGTAGCGGGATTTACAAGTGCCCGTGTCCCCTCCGGCAGCCTGATAATGTGCAAAGGCAGGCTACAATAGAGACGGGCTCACCACAGTCCCCCCAACTTCTTTGAAAGTGTCTGTAGCCTGCCTAGGTGAGGACGTTGGTGTGCATGCACACATACATAAAACTACGTATTTAACTATGCGACTATTTAAACTATCCTGCAGGCTAAATCCAGCCTGCTACCTATTTTTATACATAAAAATTTATCGGAACATAGCCACACCCATACATGTGTGGATGCTTTTGAGCTACAAAGGCAGAACTAAGTAGTTTCAACAAAGATCATATGGCTAAAAATATTTACCACCTGGTATTTTAAGAAAAAAAAAATGTGCCACACTCTGAGCCTGAAGACACAGAGGTGTACTATAAGACTTTCGCTAAACTGCAGAATCTACACAGACACTCTAAGTAGAGAGGGTACCCTAACGTTTTGTTCAGGCCTCACTGCGTGCTAGGCATTGTGCCCAGTGTGTAAATGTATCTTACATAACTGAATTCTCAGTACCACACGCGAGGAGCTTCGGACTGCCGAGGCTCAGGAAGGTCCAGCTATTTGCTAGGACTGACACAAGAGCAACCCCAGGCCCAGGCCTGTGTAGTTCCAACAGCCACATCTATAACCACAGGCTATACAGCTTCCACAGAAAGTCCTTTCCAGCCTCATCCGGCAGAACCCGCAGTGCTGCTGAGACGGGTCTGTCTCCTCTCTTCTTCCCAAAGACCACCTGGAAGGGCCAGGACGGGGCTCAGTGGTGATGCAACTGGACCCACGTGAGAAAGTCCTGGGTTCATGTCTTGGATCCTCCCTGAGCATACCACGCATGTATGCGTGCCCATGGTCTGGGTCAGCTGGGACGAGGGATGGATCATGGTACAGGGACCCTAATGGGGATGGCTATTTCTCTGTTTCTCTCTCTCTTATGGAAGAAATAGATGAATAAACTTTATGCATTTATTTTATCTATTTATTTGTTGTGATTGCCAAGGTGCCAGGTTCAGGACTTGAATCATAGTGGGCCATGTGGGAATCCAGCACCTTAGCCACCACACTACCTGCTGGCCTCGAGGATTTTTTTAATTCTTTTTAGACCACCTGGAAGGCCCCAGTGCCTTGGGGATGCGAAGGTTGTCCTTTCTGTCCTGAATGTCCACTTGTTTTCCTTCTCCAGATTTTACCAGTTCATCAAGACAGGTAAGCCTCCTCTGAGGGCTTCTCGTTGTCTTCATTATTTTATTTTGTTTTTAGTTTTTATTCATTTTTATTCATGTATTCAATAGTATGTGCATGAGCACATATATGAGAGACAGCCAGAGACAGAGAGAGACTGGCACCCTCGACAGGGTCCCATCACACTGCGATCCTTTCTCCGGCTTCTACAGATCTCGGACATACCCAGCATGTTGCAGGTTGACCTGGAACTCAAACCTGCAGTGGACCACGTGGCTTCCGGCACTGCAGGTCAGGTGCTACCGCCTGCACCACAAGGCTGGGCCCTAGTTATTTTTCCATTCTTTCCCCAACCAACATGCAAAGTGCTGGCGGGGAGGGGGGCAGAGGCTGCTGCTTTCAGTGCAGGCCTTTGCCCACTCTGCACACACACGCAGGAGATGCCCTGCTTCTCAAAAACAAAACACAGCTTGTGGAGACCGCTGCCTTCCTGCCCTGGAGAAGATGCTATTCAGTAGAACCACTTGCCAATACGAAATGCCAACGGTGTCCCTGACTCGGACATTTTCTTTAACTACGGACAAACAAATCGGCAAACACAGGCTTTCTTAGGGCACCCAGGTTGTTTCTGCTCCCTTTTGAGTGGGTGTGAAACTTGCTTTTTCTTGTTACCATTTTCATTTAATCATGGTTCACTATTAAACTCTCGAGTTTTCTCTGTCCCCAAGAGTCCTGTCTATCAGAAAACAAGTTTCCTTCAATTCACAGAGGCTAACAGCTCTGTCACCTCTCCGGTTTAGTCTGTGGTCACCATCACAAAAAAGTCTAAGTGTGGGGAACCAGCAGTTAGAGTAATGGCTATGTCGCTGGACTCCCACGTAGTTGACCGCGGTTCACGTCCCGGACCCGGTGGCTTAAAACTCACGCAGGGCACGTGTGCGTGCATGCCCAAGATCCCGAGAGGAGAACGGAGGAGAAGGGATTGCGGCGTGACCATCCCCCCGGGGGGTGATTTCCGACTTTCTGTCTCTCTGTCTCTCTCTGTCTGTCTGGCGAGCGCACGCACCCTATAGCGAAAAACCTCTCAAAAAAAAAAAAAGTCTAAGTGTGAAAACAGCTCAATTCAATGCCACTTAGGGACAGCGGTTAGCCTTGAGGGTGTTGTTTTAGGGAGTGGGAACAGGGGCACTTCTGGAACAATGATCAAGCTGTTTTGTGGTCTGAGTACGGATATGTGGGTGCCACCCAGTTCGTTACGCTACACGCTGAGGATCTGTGCACTTTTCTGTGTATGTTATATTTCAATAGAAAGTGCTACGATAGGGGCCAGCAGGTGGTGTGGTGGTTAGGATGCTGGACTTCCACATGGTCAGCTGCGCTTTGAGTCCCGGACTTGCTTTCCCACTTTCTCTTTCTCTATCTTTGTCTCTCTCTGGTGAGTACATGTACCCTATAGCAAAATTTAAAGTAATAATAATAATAAATAAAATTAAATACTTTTTTTTTTTTTTTTTTAAAGTGCTAAAATACTCTGGGTCAGCTTCTGGAGCAGTGTTTAAGGCAGCTGAATTCCACACAGTTCACTGTGTGGGTCAAGTCCTGGACCAGATGGCTTAAAAGACACACTGGGGGGACCAGCAGATGGCATAATGGTTACATTGCTGGACTCCCAAGTAGTCGATCACAGTTCAAGTCCTGGACCCAGTGGCTTAAAACTCATGCCAGGCACGTGTACATGCATGCCCAAAATCCTGAGAGGAGAACGGAGAAGAGATTGCAGTGTGGCCATCCCCCCTGGGGGGTGATTTCTCATTTTCTGTCTCTCTGTCTCTCGGCAAACTCATATGCCCTATACCAAAAATCTCTCTTAACAACAATAACAACAAAAGACACACTAGGTACATGTATACACATGCCCCAAATCCTGAAAGTAGAAACAAAGGAGAGATTGTGGTGTGACCATCCCACAGGCAGGGCGTGCCTTCTTGCTTTCTCTCTGTCTCTGTCTCTCTCTTTCCACCTTGACCCTTGTGAGTGTACATGCCCTCTGGCAAATTAAAAAAAAATAAGTGCTGGGGGACCAGCAGGTGGTATGGTGATTAAGGCATTGAACGCCCACATGCCCAGCCTCGGTTCAAGTCCCAAGTCTGGGACTTGAAAATCACACTGGGGGGTTGGCAGGTGGCACAGTGGTTAAGGGCACTAGATTCCCACACGGTCAACAGAGGTTCAAGTCCTGAACCTGACGGCTTGCTCTCTCCCTTTCCCTCTATCTCTCTCTGTCCCTCTCTGATCAAATTAAAATAAATAAATAAATAAAGTTACATAAAATAATTATTAAAAAAAAAAAAAGAAAAGAAAATCACACTAGGTGTGTGTGTGTGCATGCCCAGAATCCCAAGAGGAGAATGGAGGAGAAGGGACTGTGGAGTGGCCATCCCCCCCCCATTGGGAATGATTTCTCACTTTCCCTCTCACTGTCTTTCTCTGCCAAGTGCATATGCTCTATGGCAAAAAAAATAAAGAAAAAAAAGTAAAATAAGTGCTAAAATATCCTTTGCAAACATAGTAATACACAATGGATCTTACTTTGCAGAAATACACATCTTACCTCCTTCATGGAACATCCTTACAAAAGGACTGGTAAGAGCATTTTATTGGTGATAGGACGGAAGAAAGAGGGCAAAGCAACCCTCGAGGAGCCATGTAACAAACTGCGCATTCACAGTCAAGTTGGACCTCAAGACTGCGAGCCCTCACTCTGCGCTGTCACGGGATTAACTGCTTCTTATTAGAAGCTGATACTCTGATTCAGAAAACCAAATACACTTCATGATGACAGAACACACTGCAGTGGTCTGGAAGGAACGTACACAGGAAGTAGCTGTAAGTAGGAAGGGTGCTGCATCAGGCCTGCAGGTGGTGGGCCCTGGGGCCATCTGCAGATCTTGCAGGCGTGAGGAATGGGTCTGTCACAAACGACAGAACAGCTACCACTGATGAAGGCTGAGTCAGCGCCATGCTAAACACTCTGCATACTTCCATTAAGTTTTCACAACTCTGCTTTGTCCCTGCTTTACAGGTGAGGAAACTGAAGTATGGAGACGTTAAAGAATCTGCCCAAGAGGGGCTAGCAGGCAGCATAGTGGTTACGTCACTGGACTCCCACATGGCCAACTGCAATTCGAGTCCCAGACCTGGTGGCTTGAAAATCACACTGGGTACTGGGTATGTGTGTGTCCGGATCTCAGAAAGAGAATGGCGGAGAAGGGACTGAGGTGTGACCATCCCCCCTCGGTGGTGATTTCTCACTTTCCCTCTCACTGTCTCTGTCTCTCTCTCCTGCAGGCACATGCGCCCTATGGCAAAAACCTTTTAAAAAAAAAAACAAACAACTTGCCCAAGGTTACAGGACTAAGAATTGAAAGGGTGGAGAGTCTACCCCCAGCCCACCCAGTAGACAGCTGGACCCTGGTTCTATGTTCTTAACCAACACGCTAGTCCTGCCTTCAGTTGTGTTATGTCTGGGGATGGGTTTCCGGTTTCTAGCGTGTGACTTACATTTTCTGGGATGCGTTACAGCTCAATAAAATGTGCTTGTGCAAACACATACAATTAGAAGCATCTTGACAAGCACACCCAGCTCTTTCATAAATGACAGCCTGATCTACAGGGTGGATCTCTGCCTTCAAAGATCCATGCTTACACACGTGACAGATGCCCATGTCTACCACCGAACGGCGACTTTCCTCATTGATGTGTTTGGAATCCAAAAACAAAACTCTTGGCCTACCTGATCAGCCCAGATTAGATCAGGAAGGTCAGCACTGTTCCTTTCTCTCCCATTAGGAAAGATGTACTGCTTTTTAACAAAGTATTTGCTCATTCTGCATAAGCAAACTCTTGCATTAGCAAAGCTCAGGAAAACAAAGTTGAGCAAAACTGTCCTTGGATCTCTGCAAAAGTTGTGCTTTTCAGTAAGAGCATTTTGGATCGACTTTTCTTTTAAGCCACGTTTATCTTTATGAAAGGTAAAGTCACTAGCCAGTGTCACTTTTGAGGAATTTAAGTGGGGAAAAAAGCCCAACAACCCATAGTTATATGTTTATATGAAATGGTGGATTTAATTCATTCTCTTTGTTATGGTCCCTTGAAGTAGTAAACATAAACCAGTGAGTCTTTTCCCCTACCCATCACTTTATTTTCCTTCAGTTCCTGAGACTATCAAGTGAGCCAAGAATTCACATTACGGGGGAAAAAATAAATAAAATAAATAAATCCATTCTGGTCTGGCCAGGTAGGTTTCTGGTGAGTATGAATTCTACCTCCCAGCAGGGACCCGTTTCCAGATAAGCGGACTTCATCACAGACGCCCGCCCTTGCCAGGTGCTCATTTCTACCTGCAACTGGGGCAATGAGGACTGCGGCAAAGCCCCACAGCCAGGTGCCCTGTGTTGTCCCTCCCTTCCACGATCACCACCAGAAATGTCCTTTCCAGGTACTTCGGGTTCTCACTCAAAGCTCTGCAAGGAGCCCCTTCAAAACCGCCATCCTTGGGCAAGATCGGGCAGGGGATTCCCAGGACCGGGACCACATCGCGGGACCAGAACCCTGCAGACCGGACGCTGCCCAGCTCTGCTTCGCCCTGACTGCAGGGCAGGAGGGTGCGGAGGACCCCGGAGGTGCGGCGGCCGGGTCGGGGTCCGGGGCGTCCCCACCGCTCTCCGGGAAGACAGGGCCGGGGCCGGCTTGGGGAAGCTCTGAGGATGCTGACCTCAACTTTGCTCTTTAAAAATAGCTCGAGGCGCGGCGCTCACGTGAGCCGCCCCGCTTCCCCCGCACCGGCCGGGCCCCCTCTGCCCCGACCCGGGCCGCGGACGGGCAGGGCGGTGGCCCCGAGCGCGGGCGGCAGGGCGACCCCGGCCCGGGCGAGCGACGCGGGGGAGCCGGGAAGCCGCGCTGGGCCAGAGCCCGGGCCGGGAGCGGAGGCCGCGCTCACCTTCTTCACCGACAGCGAGATGTTCTCCAGGATCCGGTCCTTCACCTCCCGCGGCTCCATGGCGCCGCCGCCGCCGCCGCCCCGCCGCCGCTTCCCGCGCCGGGGGCCCGGGGCCGACGCCAACCGCTGCCGCCGGCCGTGCGGGGGCTCCGTCGTGCCGGCCGCGGGGCCCGGCGCCCGCCGCCCGGCCCTCGCCTCGCCCGGGCCCTCGCTCCGCCGCGGCCCGGCGGCTCCCGAGCGCGGCCGGCGGAGAAGGAGGCCGGGGTTGTGCGCGGCGGCGGGGCGGCGGCAGGAACTGATGTCAGGCGGGGCGGTGCCAGGGCCGGCGGCCGGGAGGACGCCCGCGCCGACGGCGGCCGCGGGAACCCCCGGGCCCCGCACGCTCGGCGCGCAAGCCCGGCCCGGGCACAGGCGGCCCGGGGGCCCCGGCGCTCTGACCCGCCACTTGTGTCCCCGGGGCCGCTCCCCACCTCCGAAAGGCCCGGCCTCTGTACCTTCCCACCCGACGCCCCTGCTCCAGCCCCACCTACCCCGAGGGCCCCAAGTTCTCAGCCCCCAAACCCGGTGAGAACTCTTCTCCCACACACGCCGGTCTCCAAATTCGCCTTCTCTAAGGCCCGTGCGCTCAGACACCTGACTCCTACTGGCTCACTTCCCTCATTTGGTGCCCCCCAAATATATCCTGATACACCCATCGGTTCCTCCTCTTATTTCTTAGACACCCCAGCTCTGTTTTCAGGCTGCCCGGTTGTCCCCTTCTCAGAGCTCAGGCTACCCCATCAGGTCACTCCACTCCGACACTTGACCTGAGAAGGACCCTCCCTACTCAGTTTCCCTAGGGGAGACCCAGGCTGGTGGCAGCTACTTTATGTTGTTGTGTGACTGGATAAAGGGACAAAATACAACTCAGGAAAACGAAAGAGAACTGTTCGAGAAGCTGGGGTTGCAACATTCCATGAGGCGGAGGACATGGGCTCTTCGTACCAACGAAGAGGATGCTACAGGTGGCAGTACTAGGTGCGTGCCTGAACCTGAGCACTTGTGTGTCCTACAACCACGCTTCTGTGGGGGCGAAGGACTCGAGGGATGGGAGTTAAGTACAGCGGGTCCCCCCTGCTCTGTGTTCATGGGTTCCATACCTGCAGTCAACCAACTGCACGACACAAATATTTCTGGGAAAAAAAATTGGTTGTGTCTGTACTGAACGTGTACAGGTTCCTTATTACTCCCTGAATAGCACTGTATAGCATCTATTTTCATAGCGATTACATTGTACCAGGGCTATAAATAATCTAGAGGTGATTTCCAAGTATATATGAGGATGCATATATGTAAATGTTGGGTTGTCGGAAAAGCCATCACGCATTTTCCTCTATATTTTTCTATGTGAAAATGTGTCATGACTTTTCCAATACTATGCCATTTTATGTAAGGGACTAGAGCAGATTTTGGTATTCACAGACATTCCGGAAACAATCCCCTCATACTTTGGGTAACTGTAATTTACCTATAATCATATAGCAAGTGGTGGAGCCCAGACACCAACCCAGGAATCTGATTCCAGACACCATTTATGTCCTTTTCTGGACCAGGGACCTCTTTACATAGAAGAGGACCCCACAGGGATTTGGCCTAACCCCTCAAGGAAAGAAGAAACATCTCTACAATAGCGTTTTCTCTTTTAGAATTATCTTATTTAACTTTGTTTATTTTAATTTGACCAGAGGGACAGACTGAGAGAGAAAGAGAAAGGAAGCCGTAGGTCTGGGACTCGAACCGTGTCGGCCTTGAAGGAGTCCAGTGCCCTTAACCACCACACCACCTGCCAGCCCCTACAATAGCATTTCCTTATTTGCACTGAGTTCAGGAAAATAAGCAATACCCTGTGGAGCTGGGTTACAGCAAAATAAGGGCAGGTCATTCAGGCTGCAGTCACAGGACAGGTGGAGAAGGATGAGGGCAGAGGACAAATGACTTTGAACAAGGAAAGAAATAGCCAGGTGTGCAAAAGTGTGTGGCAAACTTGAATGACTAGTCTAATTGCACACTCCCCTCCCACTCTATCCTGATGCAGGTCTGGCTATCCTGAGAATCCCATCAACCCAAAGTCAAACTCAAAGATTTGTGATTCTTCCTGCTGTTAATAGCGGGCCATGGGAACCAGCAGTTAGCGTAATGTCTATGTCGCTGGACTCCCACGTAGTCGACCACGGTTCGCATCCTGGACCTGGTGGCTTAAATTCACGCCAGGCGAGTGTGCATGCGTGCCCAAGATCCCGAGAGGAGAACAGAGGAGAAGGGATTGCGGCGTGGCCATCCCCCCTGGGGGGTGATTTCACGCTTTCTGTCTCTCTGTCTGTCTCTGTCTGTCTGGTGAGCGCACATGCCCTATACCAAAAACCTCTCAAAAAAAAAAAAAAATAGTGGGCCATCTTCTGGATCTCACCTCCCTGTAAATGGCTGTTAGAAGCTTGAGCACATGGTGGATTCAGACAATATGTATCCCTTGGCTAGATACCTGAGGTGTCCACCCAATCTGTGATAGAAAGCAGAGTGGGGCCAGCAGCTGGTGTGGTGGTTGAGGCGCTGGACTCCCACACGGCTGACCATGGTTAAAGTCCCAGACCTGGCAGCTTGCTTTTTCGTGTTCTCTTTCTCTCTCTTTCTCTTTTGTCAAATTACAAAATAATAGGAATCAGCAGGTGGTGTGGTGGTTAAGACTCTGGACATTCCCACATGGCCAACCATGGTTTGAGTCCTGGATCTGGTGGTTTGCTTTCTCACTTTCTCTCTCTCTCTCTCTCTCTCTCTCTCTCTCTCTCTCTCTCTCTCTGTGTGTGTTTGTCTCTGGCCAAATTAAAATAAATGAATAAATAAATTAAATAATTCTTTAAAAAATTACAAAATAATAATAATAAAATATTTTTTAAAAGGAAATGGTGTGATAGTTCTGCTATATCGTTTTCATCTGTGTACCTTAGGGGTTGGTCACATTCAACTTTTTACATTTATGACATATGATCTCACTGCCTACCAAGTTCCTACGTTTGCATAGGTATGCGAGTGGGTGGGAGAAGAGAAGCACATGTTAGTCTAACAAAACATTGGGTGGGGGCCCAGCAGATGGCGTGGTGGTGAAGGGGACTGGATTCCCACATGGCTGACCGTGGTTCAAGTGCTGGAACTAGCAGCTTGCTTTCTCACTTCCCCTCTGTCTCTCTGTCCCTCTCTGGTTAAATTAAATAATTCTTTTTCTTTTTAAAAAAAGACATTACAGGGAAGGATAAGAGGCCAAGTGTGTGCTCATGCACAGAGTTCAAATATGGATTTCATCTGTCTGTGAACAACAGGCAACTCTGAAAGACACAGGACGCCTGCCACTCCTGTTATTGGGAGCCTCTTAAGCTCGAAATTGAAGCTCATTCATTTATTGCACAAGACTTTGCTAATCACATGGAGAGGGCATGCGACTCTGAGTCAAAAGGCAGCGAGACTCAAACGCCTCAACTGACTCATGCCAGGACCTCAGGCAAGTCACTGCCTTAGTGTCCAAATCAGTGAGGAAAAGCTTTTTTTTTTTTTTTTTTTTTTTTTTAATATTGTCATCTGTCTGCAAGATGCCATGAGATGAAGGGGAAAATAAATTCTGGCAGCTCTGTCCTGCCAGGTTCCAATTAAGTCACTAGACAGGATTTTAAAAAAAAGGTGGGGAGGATGGTTTAAGAGACTAATTCTTCCCTTTCTCCCAACTCAAGGTAAGTATATCCGTGTTTCCAGAGAAGAGAATACATACGTTCTGGGCCAGCAGGTTTGTGGCGTTGTTTGGTCCTCACTGGAGAGACAGGAGGGGCTGCATCCGCCCGTGTTCCCAACTTCACTCCAGCACCTGGGAGTGCAGTCTACAGCCCCAGGACTGGGTAAACCAGTGCAGGGCAGCTCCTGTCTAGGTGATTTTATTTTTAAGTGTTGAACATCCACTTTCTTCCTTCTTACTGTCCAGACAATAAGGTGGGTTGGTAAAACTTGGGATAGCATTCACCTGTCTAGTTTAAAAGTCTCTGACAGCTTCCTGTTGGAGCATCTGGAATAAAATCATACTCTTTTTATTAAAAAAAAATTATTCATTCAATTTTATTTATTCATTCATTTGTTTTTAATTTGACCAGAGAGAAACACACAGGGGGGGCGGGGAGTGAGAAAGCAAGCCACCAGGTCTGGGACTCAAATCATGGTTGGCCATGTGGGAGTGTCTAGCACCTTAACAACCACACCACCTGCTGGCCCCCGTACTTTTTTTTTAAAGAATTATTTAATTTAATTTAATTTATTTATTTTAATTTGACCAGAGAGGGACAGAGAGAGAGAAAGAGAAAGTGAGAAAGCAAATCGCCAGGTCTGGGATTCGAACTGTGGGTGGTCATGTGGAAGTCCAGCACCCGCAACCACCACACCACCTGCTGGCTGCCAAATCATACTTTCTCTGGTCTCCAAGCCATAGCTGACCTAATCCAGCCTCCCTCCCTGCCTCCCTGACTCATCTCCTAATCTCTCCACTGGTGTGTGCCAGGCCCCACAACCTTCCATTTCTCAAGCCTGCTAGCCTGTTTATACCTGAACATCTTTCCCCCAGTGTGACTGAGGTCTCACCGACAGTCTCTTTCCAGACTGTCAGTGTTGTAGCAGGCCCAGTGCTAGACTACATGTTTTAGCCTCCTTTGCGACAGGCACAGATATGAGAGCAGGCCCTGGATAATGGAGCATGAATAGAAATGAGTGATCCATTCCTAGGTTGGGCTTCTAAGTGAGTAGGTATTCCTCTTCAATGCTGTTTTTTCTTCACATCAGGTGGGATGAAACCAAGGGAATGTCTTACTTACAAGATGTAAAGAGCCCAGGTCCCTTGGGACCAGCAATTGTAGCTGGTGTAATGGCAATGTTGCTGGACTCCTATCTAGGCAACCGCAGTTCAAGTCCCGGACCCGGTGGCTTAAACTCACGCCAGGCCCGTGTGCGTGCAGGGATTGCAGCGTGGCCATTCCCCTGGGGGTGGTTTCTCACTTTCTGTCTCTGTTTCTGTCTTTCTGGCGAGTGCATGCGCCCTATAGCATAAATCTCTTCAAATAAAAAAAAAGGAGCCCAGGTCCCTGAATCACTGCATGGATATAAACTTTCATTATAAGTTATTGAAATTGTAGGCCTCTTTGTTCCCCTTAGCCTAATCTAAACTGATACATCCCCAAACCCAATCCTGTAGAAACCTTCTAGCCTGTCTGACAGGTCTCAATTTAAATATTACCTTCTCAGAAGGCCTTTCTCCCTGATTACTCCACATTAAGTAGCCTCTAGTCCCTCCCAGCAAGTCAATCTCCTCAATGTCCGTTGCAGTCACTCTACAGAGACGACTATACTGCCAGCTCTGCAGGAACACAAACTTTGTTCAGCTTATTCCATGCCATCATCTCAGCACCAACTCAGTGTCTGGCACATGCTAACCATTTATTTATTTATTTAGCCATAGGCGTCGGGGGCATGGCCATGCTGCAATCTCTCCCCCTCCTGGGATTTTGGGCATGCGCGCGTGCACACACACACACACACACACACACACACACACACCTGGTATGATTTTCAAGCCACCAAATTTGGGACTCGAACTGTGGATGGCCACATGGGAGTCTAGCACCGTAACCATCATGTGACCTGGTGGCCCAAGCATGGTGTATTTAAGGAAAACAGAGGCCTAGTCTCATAGCACAGTAGTTAAGCACTGTGCATTGGGAACTGGATCCTACATAGCTGACTGCAAGTCGAGTCCCAATCCCAGTGGCTTGAAAACCACACCAGGTGCATGTGCATGTGTGCCCAAAATCCCAACAGGAAGGAGAAATGGGGAAAGGACTGTGGTGTGACCCCACCTCGATGGGGAGTGCTTTCTCTCTTTCTGGCAAGCACACACATTCTCTGACTAAAATACATACATACATACATACATACATACATACATACAATGGAGGTGGTTCAGAGCTGAGTGAGAAAAACAGAAGCAGGAGGAAGAGCTGGGAAGCCTTACGTAAGGACTTGGCTTTTAGTCTGAGTGAGATGGAAGGGTTTGGAGCAACGGCCTCGTGCTGGCTATGGTGCCAAGAACAGAGAGTGAGTGGACAGGGCAGGATAGGAGCAGGAGGTCTGTCGAAATAACCCTCCAGGTGAGAGGGCATGGAGTCTGGGACCGGAGTTCTAAAAACAATCACATCTCTAATCTATTTTGAATAGGATTTAGAATGGGTTGGCTCTAGGCTGTGAAGAAAGGAGTCAAGGCTTTAGAGCAGGCAACTGGAAGGAGGAAGCTGCCCATTACTGCTCAGGGAAGTCTGAGAAAGGCAGGCTGGGGGTGATGGAGTATTTCTGGTTCAGGGCACTTCAGTTTCATACATCTGGGGTTGGACAGAGAAAATGCTGACTTTCAGCAACTTTCTAGAAAGAACCAAGCTACACTATGTTTTTGTTTGTTAATGTTTTGTTTCTGTTGTTTTTTAGTGTCAGAGAGTACATGTTCCAGGGAGAGACAGCACCCCACTCCCCAACTGGTCATGCTGCAATCCCCTTTCCTCCAGTCCTCCGTCCCATCAGGATCCCAGGCATGTGCGCACCTTGAAAAGCCATTGCGGCCAGGATTCAAACCATGATTGGTCGCATGGACCCGGCACCTCCACAGCGCTTAACCACTGTGCTATGAGGCTGGCCCCACACTAGCTCTGTTTCTTAGGGAAGACTCTGTAGATAAGGATAGTAGTTGGTTAATACCATTAAGAACACTACTGGCTCTAGGGACCAGTAATTAGAGTAATGGCTGTGTCGCTGAGCTCCCATGGAGTCGACCGTGGTTTGAGTGCTGGACCCGGTGGCTTAAACTCATGCCGGGCGTGTGTGCGTGCGTGCCCAAGATCCCGAGAGGAGAATGGAGGAGAAGGGATTGTGGCATGGCCAGCCCCCCTGGGGGTGATTTGTTGCTTTCTCTCTGTTTCTCTCTGTCTTTTTGGCCAGCGCATGCACCCTGTAACAAAAACCTCTCCAAAAAGAGAAAAAAAAAAAAAAAAAAAAGAACACTAGTGGCTCTCAATAAAGATGCATTATCTGGTAACAATAAATTGCCCTTTTATGTAAGATGACAGTGCCTTCTGCTAGTTACACATATGAGATTTAAAACTATGTTCTTTTTTTATATAATTATTTATTTTATTATTTATTTATTCATTTATTTTTTCATTTGACCAGAGAGAGACAGAGGGTGAAAGTGAGAAAGAGAGGAAGTGAGAAAGCAAGCCACCAGATTCAGGACTTGAACCCCGGTCGGCCATGTGGGAGTGTCCAGCGCCTTAACCACCACGCCATCTGCTGGTCCCCAAAACTATGTTCTTTCTGTCTTAGTTTTTGCTAAGGCATGTGCATTTGCCAGAGAGAGAGAAAGAAAGAAAAAAGTGAGAAATCACTCGCCAGGGTTGACTTCACAATCCCTTCTCCTCCATTCTCCTCTTGGGATTTTGGGCATGCAAACACACAGGCCTGGCATATTTTTCAAGCTGCTGGGTCTGGAACTTAAATCACGCAGTTGGCCATCTGGGATCCAGCATCGTTTTCTTTTTGAGAGGATTTTGTTATAGGGCGCGTGCACTTGCCATAAAGAGAGAGACAGAGAGACAGAAAGTGAGAAATCACCCCCCAGGGAGGATGGCCATACTGCAATCCCTTCTCCTCCATTCTCCTTTTGGGATCTTGGGCACACACGCACACACGCCCAGTGTCAGTTTAAGCCCTTGGGCCCGGGACTCGAACTGCGGTCAACTCCATGGGAGTCCAGCGACATAGCCATGACACTGACTGCTGGTCCCGGGATGCAGCATCTAACCACTATGCCACCTGCTGGCTCTGGCCCTGTGTTTTTTTTTTCCTTGTATTCCTACTTTTGCAAGTTTACCTTGCCCTTTCTTACATTTTCTTTCCCCAAGCTATAGATACAGATTTCTGCCATAAACTCCACAATCCCTTCTCTTGCATTCCCCTCTTAGGATTCTGGGCACACACACACACACACACAGTATGATTTTCAAGCTGCCTCATCTGGGACTTGAACTGCTGTTGGCCATGTGGGTGTCCAGCACCTTAACTACCATGCTTCCTGCTGGCCTTGCATGTGTGCGTGTGTGTGTCCCACTAAAGATGAACTCCCTTTACACTAATAACTAATGTCTCATAGTTAAATCACTTTGCTATCACATACTAGAAATCTCATTTCCAATGAAATTGAGCATCAAAAGACTGAGATCTGAACAATGGCAACATGATTACTTTTACCTCCAATAAGAAATAGCCTTTGAGCTAGTGGCATGGTGAAGACAGCTGGATTCCATATAACCAAGTGCGTGGTTCAAACCTGATGGCTTCAAAACCTGGCTGGGTGCTTGTATGTGTGGGCCCAAGATTCCAGAGAATGAAGCCGAAGGGACTGGTGTGGCCATCCCCTCTGGGGAGAAGTCGGTGCTTACTCACTTTCTCTCTCTGGCAAGTACACACACACTCCAGTAAAATTAGAAAGGAAGAAAAGAAAGGAGGGAGGGAAGGAGGAAGGAAAGAAGGGACTTTGCTCTCATCGTTCTTGTTAGAGATGCGAAAAATGGTAACTTAACAAGAAGGGATTTGTCTAAGCTACTCTGTTTATTTTAGAGAGATTTTTTGCTATAGGGTGCATGCGCTTGCTGGAGAGACAGAGAGACAGAAAGTGAGAAATCACCCCCCTCCTCCAGGGGAGATGGCCATGCTGCAATCTTTTTTTCTCTTCCATTCTCTTAGGATTTTGGACATGCTGCGTGCCCAAGATCCCGAGAGGAGAATGGAGGAGAAGGGATTGCGGCGTGACCATCCCCTCTGGGGAGTGATTTCTCACTTTCTGTCTCTATGTCTCTCTGTCTGGCGAGTGCACGCGCCCTATAGCAAAAATCTCTCAAAAAAAAAAAAAAAAAAAAAAGGATTTTGGACACACACGCACACATGCCCATTGTGAGTTTTAGGCTGTACAAACCACAGTCAACTATGTGGGAGTCCTGTGACGTAATCATTACGCCATCTACTGGTCCCACTACTCTGTTTAAACCAGCTGGTCTGTACTGAAATTGTCTCAGGTAAGGGCCTCATGGCGTTAACCTATGCACAAAGATAAATCTATCTATCTATCTATCTATCTATCTATCTATCTATCTATCTATCTACACACATTTAATTTGTGCTATCGGGCACATGTGCTCACCAGAGAGAGGCAGAGAGACAGAATGTGAGAAGTCATTCCCCTGGGGGAATGGCCATGCCACAATCCCCTCTCCATTCTCTTCAGATTTTGGGAATGCACACACCCACCTCTGGCGCGAGTTTCAAGCCACCGGGTCTAGGACTCGAACCACAGTTGGCCACATGGGAGTCCAGTGCCTGAACCACTATGCCACCTGTTGCCAGTACCTCCCACACCACAGGCAAGCACCCTCTGGCAATTAAAACTAAGAACCCCCACCTCAGCAATAAGGAAATTAATTCTCAACAGTTCAGAACTGTGAATATCAATTTGTAAGTATATAACTGGGAGTCAAAAGAAGACTACTCAAGGCCAGCAAGTGGCATGATGGTTGAGGTACTGGATTCCCATGTGACCAACCGCAGTTTGAGTCCAGGACCTGGCAGCTTGCTTTCTCACTCTCTGTCTTGCTCTGGTGAACATATGTGCCCTTTAGCAAAAATGTAATAATAACAATTAAATAAATAACTCTTTAAAAATGGGAGAACCAGCAGGTGGCATGGTGGTTGGGATGCCAGACTCCCACATGGCTGATCTTGGTTCAGGTCCTGGACCTGGTGGCTTGCTTTCGTGATAATAGTGTATAAAATAAGTGAATAAAATTAAATTAAAAATTTTAAAAGATGACTACTCTCTGAGACCAGCAGTTGGCGTAATGGCTGAGTCACTGGACTCCCATGTAGTTGACCACGGTTCGCATCCCGGACCCGGTGGCTTGGACTCACACCGGGTGCGTATGCATGTATGCCCAAGATCCTGAGAGAAGAATGGAGGGGAAGGGATTGCGGCGTGGCCATCCCCTCTGGAAGGTGATTTCTCGCTGTCTCTCTGTCTCTTTCTGGTGAGCGCACATACCCTATAGCAAAAAGCTCTCCACATTAAAAAAAAGAAAGAAAGAAAAAAAGATGACTATTCCCTGATCAGACATTAGAAATCTAGTATTTTTAAAATTTATTCATTTATTTTAATATGACCAGAGAGAGACAGAGAGAAACAGAGAGAGAGGGGGAAAGTGAGAAAGCAAGCCAGCAGTTCTGGGACTCAAACCGTAGTCGGCCATTTGGGAGTGTCCAGCACCTTAATCACCATGCCACCTGCTGGTCCTGAAACCTAGTATTGACTCTGAAGCAAAAACTGAGTTAGCTTAGGGGGCCAGCAAATGGCATGGTGGTTAAGATGCTGGACTCCCACATGTCAATCCTGGTTCAAGCTCTGGACCTGGTGGCTTGAGAGTCACACCAGGGCATGGGCATGCTTACCCCAAATCCCAAGGAGCATGGAGGAGGGGGTGTTGTGGCATGGCCATCCCCCTAGGGGGGTGATTTCTCACTTTCCTTATCTTTTTCTCTCTTTCTGGTGAGTGCACGTACCCTATGACAAAAATCTAAACAAAAAGCTGAGTTCCCTGGTCTCTTCTTTTATCTATTTAAAAGTTTATTTCTTCCATAAGAAGGTGCAGGGGGGCAGCAGGTGGTGTGGAGGTTAAGGTGGCTGGATTCCCTGTGACTAACTTTGCAGTTCAAGTTCTGAATCCAGTGGCTTGAAAAAAATGCTGGATGTGTGCAAATATGCCCAAAATCCAACGGAGACTGTGGCATGGCCAAACCCCTTTCAATGTGCTTTCTTTCATTCCCATTCTGTCTCTGTCTCTGGTGAGTGCACACACCCTATAGCAAAAATAAACAAAAAAAAAAAGGTGGTTTGGGGTTGTGGGGGAGACAGAGACAGGCATCCCCAACAGTTTCGATGCTGTAGTCACCCATAGGCTCGGTCAGCCTGGATTGCAGGTACATGGGCCTAGAATGTTCGGGGAGGCTTCCAAACACAAACCCAGAACCTTTCTCATGTGGTCAGGCCAGCTGCATTACCACTCCATCCAGCCCCCTCTGGCCACTGCTCCTTCCTTCTTAGATCCTGGCTAGCCCACACTGCCCTGTCCCTCCTTCAGTTGGGTGTGGCCAGATGACTGTTTTGGCTGATTTTGTGTGGACGGTGTTACATACCATTTCCAGGTCTGGCCCATAGAGACCCAAGTTTGAGTCTCTCCTCTCTTACATCATCTTTCAATTAAATGTTAATGGCCAGGGCAACTTTGGGAGACACACGAAAATGATAGAGCTACTGTTAGCCTCATTTTCTTTTCTTTTACTTAGTATTTCTTTAAATCTGAAAGAGAGGGAAAGTGAGAAAGCAAGCTGCCAGGTCCAGGATTCAAACCACAATCTACCATGTGAGTCCAGTACCTTAACCACACCACCTGCCTGCCCCAACCTCATTTTTCTTTTCTTTTGCTATAGGGCATGTGCACTTGGTGGGGAGGGGGAAAGGAAAGAAATCACGCCGAGGGGGATGGCCATGCTGCAATCCCTTTCTCCTCCATTCACCTCAGGGTTTTAGGCATGCATACACCTATGTCCAGCATGGTTGTTTTTTTTCTTAAAGGATTAATTTTATGTATCATTAAAATACGTTCACCACGCCACCTGCCAGCCCTTCCCCCCCGCCCCCCAGTGTTTTATATAAGTCACTGGGCCCAGGACTCGAACTGCTTAGTCCACCACGTGGGATCCAGTTGCCTTAACCACACCACCTGCTGACCTCAGCCGTGCTTCTGAATGGCAGTGTGAAGTGCCCTCCTAACCCATCCTACCCGCCTGCCGTGGGCCCACTGCTGTAAGAGAATTAAGGTTTGATTGTTAAGCTATTAATTCTTGGGGTTGGATTGCTGCAGTAGTTAGCCAACCTTAATACGGAACTTGGTACCGAAATGGGATGTTTAATACACATATCTGAAGTATGACAGTGGTCTGGTGATAGGAAGGAAGCTGAGCAGGGCGTGGTGGGTGCCTGTAGGTCCAGCTGTGCAGGAGGCTTAAGGACTAGGAGTTAAGGGCCAGCCTGGGGAACATAATAAGATGGTCTGGGGGCCTTGAAGGATTGTAAACTATTTCCTTCTTTTAGATCTCAGTTAAATCAGCTTTGAACTTCAAGTTTCAGTAAGACTGACCAGCAGCAAAAGTCACATTAAGGTTTTCCCACTCATATTCTTGATAGACACAGGGCAGGAGCCACCGAGAACAGAGTGAGAAAGCAATGACTCAGGCTCAAGGGCTGTACGTAGGGAAGCACTACGAGCGCGGTTACTGGCATCAGGGTTGACTGGAAGCCCCTAACAGAAGCCTTCAAAGGTTACTAAGTCAATTGCTTTGTGAGAGCAATCACAAACTGAGACTTTAAAAGCCACTGATTCCTCACCTTTACAGTCCCCAGGCTTGTGCCAGTGCTCAGGTAGCTGGAGGCTGTGCACTTCCCAAGGCAGGCAGGCTCAACACTGACCCTGATGGGGCCATGTTCAATGGACAAGGGATTTCCTTCCAAAGAAAATAATCAGAATCTCAAATAATCCCCTTCATGCCTGCCCAGCACAAATTTCTGCAGCTGCATTGCCTGTTCTTCCTTTTCCCAAATGGGACTTGCTATCAAGTTACCGTCCTTACCCCATCACTGTACATGGGGCAGGGGCGATCACCTACCTCCAAGTTCGGTGTGTCAGACAGTAAGGAGCCAGTTAAGACGTGGAGGAGGCAGGGCACCAGAAGGGTCTCTAGACTTCAAAGCAGTGCCCGGATGGGCTACGGGCCACCTCCTTTAGGGAATGGGCATGTGTGTCTGATGTATGAGGTGCAATTTAAAGGACAGCTGGCTGATCATCAAACTGAATTCCTAATCCCTGGGCACATGATTGGATATTACAGTGCCCCTTATAGCTTGGTAAGGCCCTGTGACTGAGATCTAACCAGTGACATACACTACACCCAGGTCTGATGCACAACTCTCACTGATAACCCTCGTTTGCTCCCCTGCATGTGTCAGCAGGATGCTAATGTCCAAGGTCATCTTGGAAGCCAGATGTTGGAGGCCAGAACCTGGTAGCCTAGAGCTCTGAATGATGGACCACGTGGGACAGGGCTCTTCCTCATCAGACTGTTAGCGAGATGAGTTATCCAACTTTCAGGTTCCAGTTAGCATTCTCCAATGCTTTAAAAGACACAATGAATATTAGTTCACATTTGGGGCATGTGTGGTGGTGAAGGTGTTGTACTCCTATATGGCCAACCACAGTTTGAGTCCCAGATCTGGTGACTTGAAAATCATGCTAGGCATGTGCACGTGCATCATGCCCAAAATCCTGAGCAGAGATGAAGAATGGACTATGGTGTGGCCTTACTCGCCAGAAGGTGACTTGGCGCACCCCTGCCCCGTGAGCACATGTACCCTAGATTAACCTCAAAAAAGGGGCTCACATCCAATGAGCACTTACTTTGTGCCAGAGACTACCCAAAGTGCGTGTATTACCTTGTTTTATCCTTACAACCAGCCTGACAATCCCCACCCATTTAATAGATGAGGAAACCGAGGCACAGGAAGGTCAGGGCTGGAGTGCAAACCCAAGCATCCTGGCTGCAGAGATGAATCTTAACCACCGTACTTGATTGCCATGTCATTTGTTACTGTGCATATGCAGACTTACAAAATGCACATCTTTTACAGCAGAGTTGTCTTCCTCCAGGGTTTTTTTTTTGAGAGGTTTTTGCTATAGGGCAGTGGCACTTGCCAGAAAAGACAGACAGAAAGCAAGAAATCCCCCCCCCCCCCCCCCCAGGGGTGATGGCCACACCACAATCACTTCTCCATTTTCCTCTTGGGATCTTGGGCAAGCATGCACATGTGCTGGTATGAGTTTAGGCCACCGGATCCAGGACTTGAACACTGGTCGACTACATGGGAGTCCAACGACGAGCCATTTACACCATCTGCTGGTCCCTCTCCAATGGCTTTAATGGCCCTGAAATGCCCATTTCTTCTGGGGTTCAGGCACACAGACACAAGTTACAATGCCTGGACATAAGTTATTTGAAGGGGTAGGGAGAAAAAGATAATTTGAAGGGGTAGGGAGAAAAGATAATTTGAAAGGGTAGGGAGAAAAAGATAAGGACACAAGTAACCACCTCAATCTCAAAGAAATTGATCGAACAAGTCTTATAATAAAAACTTTATTGTCTTAAATATCAAATGTTTTACACACCACTTTTTCTTCAGAAAGTTCCTATTAAAAAAAGAAAAATAAAATAAAGTGTTTTGATTATTTAGGGCTGACTTACATTTCAGTATGCGACAAAAATTCAAACCCAAATGCATCTAGTTCACTCAGCTGCAGACAGGTACTATGTTCAGCCCTGAAACCAATGACACAAAACAACCAACTGTGGGATCCCTGAGTTTGGTTCCCTTAAGTTCTCAGAGTTTTCCCAACTCTCAAAACCAAAGCATTATGGGAGTGACCGAGCCACTGGCAAGCCTACTGTGCCAATCAGCCTAGTTCTAGTAAGATGCAGTAGTCTCAAAGCTAAAGAAAATATTCAGAAATCTTTTAACACATGAGGAACTCCAAGAACAAATAAAGACAGTGAAGTGGACAGGAGGGGTTTCTATTTGCTAAGACTTGCCAAACAGGACTATAAAACTGGTAAACAAACCTGCCTTGAGTGCAAAGGCCACGAGCCCAACCTGTTGTGAAGATGAGATTTAGAGTAAAAACAAGCAAACCAATTCTCATTGCAGGTGCACAGTGAAAAATGCAAATTCAATCAATATGTTGAATTGCTGAGTATATCACCATAACTATTCCAAAAGGATGCTCAGTGAGTAGAGAACGGAAATCTAATCATTCAGATAGAAAGGGTGGCCTAAACCAAGAAAATTGTAGGGCCTTCAAGAGAGAGAAAAAACTAGTCTGGTCAGCATCAGAAGGAATCTGGAAACCAACTGATCTGGCAGGCCTTTGTTCAGGCCACAGATGCATTCATGTGTAAAGCAAACCCTTGTAAACAAAATCATTTCCCATCTGAGATGCATTTTCACAGGAAAAAAGTACCTGGCCTGCTCCTCCCCCAAATTATCTAAAGAAAATCTTCTTCCAGTATGTATTTAAATAAACACAGATCTGTAAAAAGTATCCTAATTTAGCATCCTTTGTCTTCACCCCTAATCTGTAGTTCTGCTCAACTATTTCAGGTAAAATAAACATGGTTGGGGCCAGCAGGTGGCATAGTGGTTAAAGGTGCTAGACTCCCACATGGCTGACCATAGTTCAAGTCCTGGACCTTGTGGCTTGAAAGTCAGGCCAG
Source organism: Tupaia tana (assembly GCA_026018925.1). Taxonomy (NCBI): domain Eukaryota; kingdom Metazoa; phylum Chordata; class Mammalia; order Scandentia; family Tupaiidae; genus Tupaia; species Tupaia tana. The sequence goes on along the minus strand of JAKSZU010000007.1, from coordinate 85,269,539 downwards.
GTGTGTATACATGCATGCTCCAAATCCCAGGAGAATGAGAAGGGACTGTGGCATGGCCATCCCTCTTGGGTGATTTCTCACTTTCCCTCTTATTCTGTCTTTCCAGTGAGCTCACGAATCCTATGGCAAAACAAAACAAAGCCATTATCTAACCCCTAAACCATTTATTTGCAGATTTAATTCCCCAAAATGATGCCCTATAACCTACCAGCTGTATCCTCACACTTTATTACCCCCAAAGGGTCCAGGTGTAACCAACATAAACTGCTAAATCTTTTAGCAAGTTTTCTGTAACTATAAAACACAGGAGTCACTAGTAGTTAAGATCCAGCTATCTGTGTGCTTCGGGAATACAAGATAGATTGTGGTATTTTAAGGAACAGGTCAAAAGCCCATCCTTTCATAGAGCTGTCCTGTAGATTCGGTAGAGCCTCAAGTCCTCCTGTCAATCAGTCTGCTCACCACCCATTCTGGGAACCATTCCTTGCTACATTCTCTGCTCTGGATTTGTCTTCACACTGCAGTTGGCTGCCTTATAATAGCACATCCTGCAGAACCCTCTGCTAAGTCTTGTTAGCCCAGATGGTCAGTATTCCAGAACAGCCGTGCTCACAGATGCTGGGGGTGGGGGTGGGGGGTGTGCTGCAGCCAACCTCCCACCTCTACCCTGGACGGGAGGAGACCCTGATGGAAGCCCAACTACTCATTACACGTCCATCTTGCCCACTCCTCCCATCCCATTATGACCTGACTTCAACATACCTGATCTCTTTAGGTATTTCTACCAGACATTCCATTTCCTGTTGCTCTCTCTGGTCCCTTATCCCCTTTAAATAGCAGTTTTTAGTTCATGACAGATTCCACATGAGCCTGATTTTGCATCTGCTGTTAGCTAGAGCCGAATCACTCTAATATAACTTTTAAAAATAAAAGCATGCTAATAGATCTTGTTTTTAGAGCTAAGATTTGTTTCATGTCTCCAAACTGCAGGTTTGTCTGGTACACTATGTTTGATGACTGAACCAAACATGCAGCAATGAATCCGTGTTCAAAGACTCATGCATATTGCATAGCCTTCAAGAAAGTACCAATTTCCTTTCATGCATGTAAGATTTTCTTGACCACTTTTTCTCCTTTAACCATCACACCACCAATGGTATAGCAAAGAACATTACACATCTAGTTTTTTGGTGAGCCTAACATGAAAATCCTCATTATAGTCCTTCTACCTGGGAGTCTAACGATTCAATGCAGGATAATTCTGATCAATAAAGGTCAGCCTTGGACCACTTCATACGCGCCCCATCTCCACAAAGGCCGTTTCCAAACCTTCCTAGGTAGTCCCATTCTTATTCCTCTCCCAAAGTTGATGCCTCTGCTATTCAGAGAAACTAAGGCACAAAAGAAAACCAAGTGTATCAAAGGTCCGTCCCTAAGTCCTTCAGTTACTGAATAAACTGGTAGCACATCCTGAGGGACCACTGAGGTATACACTTGAGCCAGTTCTCACTCCCAGTTCTCAAGGGCAGGCTTTGAAATTACTTGGTGGTTACAAGGAACTGGCATTCTAATTCTCAGGGGGGAAAAGCTATTTTTATTTTATGAAACTTCTAAGATGAAAGGAAACATTCACCTTCCGGGAAGGGAAATTCATAATAACCCTTTGTGCCCATCCTATGCAAAATCACCAAATTTAAAGGAGAAATTTGTGTTTCTTGGTGTTTATCCTGGAGAATGACAGGACACGTTAACTTCGCTTACCACGCAGTATCAGTGATAAGCTTGAACTATGCAGCGCTTCCATCATCCTGCTCCCCTCTCCCACAGGTGGCGAACAGGCAGGAAAAGGCAACCAATTCCATGTGCCCAATGCTCCTGGCCAGTTACCTGCAAGGCTGTTTGTTATACACACGGTGGGATAAAAACCACCATAAACGCATATGTCTAAGATATAAAAACTCATCTAAGTAAAATTAACTATGAGATATCTGTCAATCACCACATGTATGTGGTAGCTTACACACACAGAGACAGATATGAGCTGAAACAGTTACACGAAGTAAATTTTTATGGCTTTCACGAGAGTTAGAAAGCTGTGGTAAGGGAAGAGTAGACAGATTCCACATTAACTGGTTATCATAAAACCAGTGACATAAAGTCTTGTTTTTCATTTCTGCTCACCCTCTTGCTAATGTCTGGGGAAAAACACACAGGGTTGAGTCTGCCTTTAGAATACAGAGACAAGGAGCTCTGAGGCCACAAGGCAGAAGAGTTTCAGAACGAACACACACACACACACACACACACACACACACACACACACACAAGCTTCCTTTGCCAAGAAACTGGCTATCTTTATATGTTAGTAACTAAAGCCCAAACTGTGAGATAAAGGCTACTGACTATCTGGAGGCCTAAACAGGTATAGCCAGAAACGACTTTTAACAGCCATCAAACTCTATGGCCTAGGTACATCTGTCTGGTTACCAAAATCCTCCCGTTTGGTGAATATACAGAGACCCCCTTGGAGGTAAGTGTAGACCACAGAACTGCCAGCCACTGGCCATGGTCAAGGAGTCATCTCGTGAAGCAGTCCAATACTGTCACGACTGGCTGTCATCAGTAAGTTCCCAGTCTGACCTTATTCTTAAAAGTTAACTGATCATTTCTGTGCTTCTGGAGTTCTTGAAGTGTTCAACTCTGAGTAAAAACTGACAAAGATGGCTGACTCATGTACTGTTCCTTAATATGCTTTGCTTTCTATAACTGCTAAATTTAAGCCACTCAAAATCTGAACAGTGCCAACAACTTTAGTTTTACACCAATGATGATAGATAGCAAGTAACATTTTAAAAGTCAAAAGCAACTACATGTTGGAAAAAAAAAATGAGGAAATGAGACAAGGATATTTGGCAAGAGGGTTCAGCTCATTCTAGGTACAGTATTCCTAGTAAGAATACGTGTACAACTACAGGCCTATTCAATTTTCTCCTAACAATAAATGTACCTACACATACATGAAAAGCTATTACAGTAAAATCTTTTCCAGGTTGCTCTGATGAATTCCACTTGCAACTGTCCCCAAATCTCTACACTGTGAAAACTCAGTGGCCATGCTGCTGAGCATGTGCCAGTTAATTCTACTCACATGGGAAACTGTGAGGCCCATCTACACATAGAAGGCCTTTTTGGAGGAGTCTACTGTTATCAGTAAGTTCCCCGAACCCCCACCCACCCCACCCTATGACCCCAGGATTCATGGAACTGGAACATTCCAAAACCACCCATAAAGCGAACACAGGGCCCATTGCATTGCTACTAGGTTTTGTTTCAATCATAGCACCAACTACAAAATTACAATCATAGCTCTAAGAGTTGGTTGACAGAAATCCTGTAAGCAGTTTCCTAGTGCATCTTACATCTTTGGTGTAGGGCAGGCAAAAGGGTCTACAACGCGATTGTCTAAAAGGAAATCTTAAAGACAACCTGGCTAACCTGTTATTCTGAGCACCCTCTGGAAAGCAGTAAACAACCATTCTTTCCGTCAACCATTTCCTAACTTCAGGAAGGATCATGATGAATCTACATGACATGCCATCATGTCACTGAAGTCTTACAGCACACAAACACACACCACAGAAAACAAGAAAGAAAGAAGTAAGTTGGGATAGGGTAGAGATGTCTCTTAAGTGCCTCTAAATTAAAACTTCAAAAACTCCTGAGTAATGAGCCTCCATTTTGATTGTGCTCAGTGACTTAAGTTTTGATGGAAAGAACAAGCTTTCAAAGAAGACTTTAGACAAAACACTTAACACTAAATTCAGAAATCATTCTTTCCAAGTTTCTGTTTCAAACATGTTGTAAACTACAATCTGAAATCAGGAATTATCATTTCTGCAATTCTTTTTAATAAAACCAGGATTTCAGATTCCTGCTAGGTACATAAGAGAGCAGTTTATTTTCCAGGTAAGAATTATCTAAGACCTATCCAGTAGGATTATTGCACAGTGGGGCCCACAGGACCATGATTTCCAAGGGCTAGTCCTTATATAAAAAAGGCCACAATACATACATCTATACATTATGCCCCAGCTCTAACATGGCATGGTAAACACAAATAGGATGAATCTTGCTTACAAAAGAAACTCCTGAGGAAAGAAGGGGTGAAAAACTCTACCAAGGCCACTTGAGTCAGAAACTGCAATTATTATTTCCACTGCCACGAAGGACACTCACCAAATAGACTGACCACTCCAAGCACCAAGATGAACCTGTTACGAGGTTATCACACTTCAGTATTTTACTCAGATCATGGCTTAAACTGAGCTTGTGAAGAACTTCCTAGAAAATGAGTTTAGGAAGGAACTAAACTGCTGGCAATCAACCCATTAGCTGAATTTGAGTTCATCATTAGTCACTCAGGGTTGAAGGTTATCCGCGAGATGCTAGCAAACCCAATCTCTAGTCAATCCCAGTGTTTAGGCCGTTATTTTTCACTCACGGTTCTTGACATTTACAAATAGAATTACGGTTTCTTTTTGTTTTCTTTTTCAAATTTGGGTAGCACCATGTTTCACGCCAACGTCCACGCTCCACAACATCCCACCCAATGTAAATAAAGGTATTTGGCAATCCATGCAGCAGCCTGTGATGCACAAAGCAGCCCCAGTTTTAAGCCCTCCCACTCAGCCTATTAAAATGTCAAATCCTAAGCACATGAATAAAAACATACCACTCTAGAAGGTATTATTCAATTATTCTTCAATTTCCTGTTATAATGAAGTGAACCATAATACACAGAGCACTGGGTATAATTCCAAACACCAAACTATGTGGTCAAACAATTCTAAAGTGACAATTGAGTCAATAGCCAGACCTTGCCTACGGCACACACAGCTCTGGAGTGCACTTGATCTGCTTTTAGCTGCATGGTTGGTGGGATTTCTCGTGGCTTCTGCTCTTCAAAGCATTCGCTCTCATCCTAAAATGGTATGCTATACATGAAAGCATCCGTTTTATTCCAGAATACATCATCTTAATGAGAATAAAAAGCTTTTGTATGCACATACTGCCAAGACATTAAAAAAGGCCCAAATTTTAACAAGTAGAAGAGACAAATTCATCAGACAAGAGATCATAAATTACTTTGGCCGAAAAAAATCTTTAAAAAAAAATCTGGCTCAACATTCTGCTTGCAGGTTTCTATATATCCTGTGTTAAGTGGTGAGTGTGTACGTACATGTGTGTATATAGAGAGAGCTCTTTGTAAGGGAATGGAGTACAGTCTAGCCCACTTTCCCATAGTTATGTAGGAACTACAATGTTCTTCGCTAGCAAAACAAGAAGTGCAAGGTCTGCATTTCCACCTACTCGATGCAAAGCCCCAAGAGCTTCCTGCAAAGTAAAGCCGGCACGTAGAATCCGGTCAATGTCTGCAGCAGGAAAAAATGGTGGAAGAATGGAGGGATTTGCTGATGGATGGCTGGAAGGTGGTTCCCATTCAAGAAATGGCCTTGCAGATTCAGGACAGACATTTCCTCTGGTTTCAGGCCTGTCTGTTACTGGATTCAGTATGCCCTGACCCAAGTCTTTAACCAATATGAAACTGGACGACAAAGACTTAGTTTGCTCTGAAGTCTGATTGAGTGCATCCTTCTCACCTACTACAAGTTTGGGTGAGATTTCTACACCTACAGTGCAGTGTAATTGATTAGATGTTTTAGCTGAGGTTACAGTGACAGAACTGCTCTCATTTACTGCTCCCCTAGATTTGAGAACACCTTCCATATCAGCCGACAGGCCATCACCTGGACTCCCACCTTCTGTTTCAGTGCCTAATGAAGTGTCTGTTAATTTTTCTGTCTTCACTGATACAGATAAAGCGTGATAAAAGGAGACATGTGGACACTGTTCATTCTGGGCAAGATGCTCATTTTGGGTCTGCTGTTCAGAAAGGTCTACTTGGTCCTCAGCTACTATTTCTGACTGATAGATACCTTCTTCGGATATGTTATCTGAAGCTGGTTTACTACTGATGACCAAAAGTTCATGAAGTTCTTTCAAGGCTGCTGTTACAGATGAACAAGAGTCTTCTGCTGACTCCACAGAGGGCTGACAACTGCCACAGAAACTTAAAGAAGGGGAATAATTGCTGCATTCTGTATTTGTTCCGGATATTTCTACATTGCTTTCTGGGGGCTGTAAATCCTGAGTGAAAATGGAATTATTCAGAATTTCGGCAGAAGGATTGCATTTTGATGTTTCTACTTCCATCAAGGGATTATCTAAAGTGAGATCAGATATACTGATGCTCTTGACATTGGCATTCTGACTCTCTGCTGAATTAAGCGCAGCAACTAGGGACTGATCAACTAGATCTACTTCCATAAGAGTTTCTAAATGTGAGCAGCCAAAGCATCCTGAAGGTGAAATACGGGTCTCTGTACTTGGGAGATCCACACTCTGCTGCGGCTCATCTCCTTTCATTGCACCTTCTAAATCGACACTGTTTTGTGGGTTCTGTTGCCTTTCTCCAGGAAGTTCCAGGTGCCCTGTGCTATGAAGATGTTCCAGGTCACGTGGAGCATTCTGCTGTGCAACCTCACTCTGGTCACACTCTGGTTCTTCGTGCTGCTCAAGGCCATTTGCTTGACTCAGGTTTTGATTTTCTGGATGCCTACTTTTTTGGCCTGAAACCTGTGGTTCATGCATCCTCATACTTGTGACAGATAAACTAGTTTTCTGTCTTGTGTGGAGATGACATTTGAGACCCTGGGTGCTTCCTTCAGCAGATTTTTCCAAATTATTTGCAATTGCTTCCTCAGATGAATTCTGCAAAGGCATAGCTGGACTCTGGCCTGCCGGAGCATGATCTGCTGAAGAAGCGTGCTCAGCAAGATCCTGCAGAGGAAGATGTACTTTCTGCTTAGAGACTATCTGGAATTCAGCTGAAGTCTTCGAAGCCTTCACAGCTTTATGTTCGATGCTATCTGGGTCACTGGGTTTGACAGGGCAGACTGAAGCAGAGACAGAGCGAGCAAGACTTGTAGGATTACCAATCTCAGGACTCTGTCCTAAAGAATGGGCTGGATGGTTAAATCCATCTGAAGTTGGTAATGATGACATTCCCAGTGAGGTAGATTCTTTACCACTTTTCTCTATATGGAACAAAAGGGAAAGGAAAAAGGTTAACTAACAGGTACCAAAGGTCCTAAATTATCAATAAGATATAAACATAATCAGGATAGAATAAAATCGGGTACTTCAACTTGGGTTTCTCTTATACTTGTAGACATGATTTAAAAATACAAATCTTTTTTCATTGTGACAAACAACAATCACAGGATCAAGTAAGAGGTAGGCATATTCTTACACATGCACACTGTAACTCACCATCATTGCTGAGGTGCCATTAATATTTATTCACATAAAGGCCAGTGAAGTGCTCAGGACTGAAGGATATTTATCTATCTTTATTCCCAGGAAGTTTAGAACTCTAGGGTAGCTTCTGCAGGTGTTCTCTGCTACGTGCCCTAAGATCACCCGGGATGCTTGTTAATAAGCATGCAGACTCCAGGGTGCCATCTTTGGGAATAAACCCAGAAAATGATTTTCAGTAAGGCTCTAGAATGATACTTAAGCACAGCACAAATATTGAGAATCTACGCATTAGAATGATTCTCATGCTAATGCACTTCCATGTCTCCAATGTGAACACTGAGGTTCACCAACAAGAAGTATAAAATCAGATACACCTGGGACAGAGCAGGAATTATAAATGGAAATAAGAATTTACGTAATGCTATGTAATTTTTAGAAGATAGAGAAACATCCTATTTTATTTGTAGCCAAGTTTCCCCAAATCACGATAAATATATGACTGAGCAAACAAAAGGAGAGTTAGCGATCAAACAGATTAAATCCTAGTCATCGTCCTACCAAACAGTGCAACTTTAAAAGGGTTTAGTTATTTTATTAGGTTGATAGACTACAACCAAGTTAAGAACACTTAAATACTTTAAGGTCAGGCAAATATGGGGTGGGGGTGGGCAGCGCAAGGAGACAGTTCATAATAATTATTTAACATGGAATGACTATTCAGATTCACTTCAACTTAATGACCACTCAAACAAGATTGCAGTCTTAAGCACTAGTCCAGTGTAATTGTAACAGTGTCCTTAAATATCAGTTTTAACTCTCCTTTTGCCTCCCATCTAGTTTAAAAAAAAAAAAAAAAAAGACCCCTTAGGCACTTAAAATCTTTATGATTAAAAGTCAAAAGGTTGGTAGAAAAAAACTTCACAATACAGTGAATCTACCGGCAGATGCAAGTCACACGTGCTGAATGCTATCACACGCGTCCTGCTGAATGCTAACACCCAAAGTGGCAGCCTCATTTTGACTTCAGTCCTGAAGAAATGCAGTCCTGATGCATGGCTTTAAATCATTTTAATAAAATGCTGGTTAACAGCATGAGGAGATAAGCCACTGCATCAGGAAGTAATTTTAACTTTCTATAAAATAATCTTAATAGTTTAGGAACAGACAGAAAAATAGCATTTGTCTCTCCTAAACCATATCCATCAAAGTCTAGAAACATTTAGCTTTATTTATGAATCTCTAAAACTGACTTTGAAAGAGGTTCAATTCTGAACTAATGCTAACAACAACAACAACAACAAAAAAGGCACTGTAGTGAAATATAGAAAGGTTTAACAATAGCTTTCTGGCATGGGTGGCCAATTACAAAAGCCAGGTGAGGCCAAGGTGAAAACACAACCTTGATGGATTTTGTACTCACTATGAAGGCAGCATTTAGTCCTCCTGTAGCTGAGATGGTCAGTTTCACTGGCCTAAGTCCTAAATGTAGGGGAGGACTGGGTCAGTACTACAGGATAACAGAAGAGGATGAGGATAATGGATATTTAAGACTTAGTAAACTATGCCTTTTGACCCATCCTCACAAGGGGGGGAAAGTAAGAAGAAAAATAACTATTAAATACTAGGTATCTAATTACAACCAGCCTGTAAATCCCTGTAAGGTCCTAGGGTGACAGTTTAAAAGACCTTTCTTCATCATGATAAATCAGCCGATATACTCAGGCTGACATTTACGTAGTCACAACATAAGGAAATGGAAGCAGAGCACCCCCAAGGAAAATCAGGCCGGTGGCAGAAGGAAAAGCAAAATCTCAGCTTCTGTTGGGAAAATAAAATATAACTCCCGCTTATGTTGCTAGTTCTGACCCTGGACAAGTCACCTGGCCTGAGCTGCCCCTCTTGTCATTTCAGGTAGTCACGTGAGGCAATGTAAAAAAAGAGTTACCAGTTTCTCAGAGGACAGGGACTTTGACTAGATGCTCACTGAAGTCTGACGTGGTAGGCACAACGCACATTGTTTTAAGTAGGATTCTTTCCCTCTTGGACTGTTCTAATTGATAAGCTTTAAACAGGAATTTACACTTACATATGTATGTATGTCAACATACAAACATATATACAGGCTAGTTGTAACCAGATTAAACGAGGTGAAGTGGTGAATGACAGAAGCTAACTTCTGAAACTTCTGTAAATAGAGACTTGCAGACCACAGATGACAACTGGACAGAAGGCTTAACATGGTGTCTATAAATACCTGGTCTGGGGCCCACTCCAGCTGCAGTACACACACACTACATGCATCATGGCTTCTGCCGCTCTGTTTGAATCAGGAAACAGACAAGCAAACTTGGGTTAACAATGCAAACCACACAGCATGCAGGGTTATAGTCTCCATTCCTTTGCCATCTGTAAAATCAGGCACTGGTAGAGTCCAAGTTGGGAATTGTTTCAGTAGTTCGGACATTGAAACTATTTGATGATTGCTTCAACTTTCTCACAATGCGTAATGTGTCAACATAAACAGGTTTTTAAAAATAAAACTTGCAAAGAAATTCCACACATCTACACACAGAGAACTCATGGTCAAACACATGAGACAGATGAAAAACGTAGAGCCATCAGATGGAATGACATGTTAAGAAAATCTTATGGAGTAAACACACAAAACGGTCACTTTCCAAATTTCTCACTTGAGATTCATGTTTAGAAGAAAAATCAAACCTGGGGACCAGCAATTAGCGTAATGGCTCTGTTGCTGGACTCCCATGTAGTCGATCGCGGTTCAAGTCCCGGACCTGGTGGCTTAAACTTACGCTGGGCACGTGTGCGTGCATGCCCAAGATCTCTAGAGGAGAATGGAGAAGGGATTGCTGTATGGCTGTCCCCCCGGGGGGGGGCGAATTCTCGCTTTCTGTCAGGTGATCACACGTGCCCTACAGCAAAAGCCTCTCCAAAAGAGAAGAAAAACCAAACCTGACTGAATTCTATCCTGGTTTATCTTCTTTATCTTCTTTTTAAAAAAATTTTTTAAAAGAATTATTAATTTAATTTAATTTATTCATTCATTTATTTATTTTTAATTTGCCAGGGAGAGATACAAAGAGAAAGAGAAAGTGAGAAAGCAAACCACCAAGTCCAGGACTTGACCTGTGGTCAGCCATGTGGGAATGTCCAGTGCCTTAACCATCATGCCACTTGCTGGTCCCCCTTCTTTACCTTCTAATCAGTTATTAGAAAACATTGATATAGCTCCTATCCTTAATAATTTTTTTGAGAGATTTTTGTTATAGGGTGCATGTGATCACCTGACAGACAGAGAGACAGAAAACGAGAAATTGCCCCCCAGGGGCGATAGCCACCTTGCAATCCCTTCTCCTCCATTCTTCTCTTGGGATCTTGGGAACGCATGCACATGCGCCAGGTGTGAGTTTTTAAACTGCCAGGTCACAGACTCAAAATGCAGTCAACTATTTGGGAGTCCAGCTACATAACCATTACACCCTCTGCTGGTCCCAATTATTATTTATCAAAGAGAGATTGTTGTTATATGGTGCATGCGCCCTCTAGAGAGACAGAGACAAAATGCGAGAAACCTTCCCCCAGGGGAGATGACTGTTGCAATCCCTTTCCTATGGATTTTGGGCATGTGTGCACATGCACACAGCTTGAGTTTTAAGTTGCCTGGTTCCAGACTCGAACCACAGTTGACTTATGTGGGAGTCCAGTGATGTAACCATGATGCCATCTGCTGGTCCCTCTAATTTAAATTTTTAAATTGATAAAAAAGATAAAGGTGTGTGTGTGTGTGTGTGTGTGTGTGTGTGTGTATATATATATATATATTTTTTTTTTTAAGAGGTTTTTGCCATAGGGCACGTGCGCTTGCCAGATAGAGACACAAAGAGACAGAAAGTGAGAAATCACCCCCCGGGGGGATGGCCACACTGCAATCCCTTCTCCTCCATTCTCCTCTCGGGATCTTGGGCATGCACGCACAGGTGCCTGGCGTGAGTTTAAGCCACTGGCTCTGGGACGTGAACTGCGGTCGACTACATGGGAGTCCAGCGACAGAGCCATTACACTAACTGCTGGTCCCAAGATATTTTGATGTAAAATATCTACCAACATGCTTTGCATCTACTGTGTCTAAACGTTTAATTTTGATGATATTGGAAAGTTTATGTTCCAAACAAATAGGATCTGATATTGTGGAATTATTTCACTATTTACACATTACATAAAATTAGCACAAGTTATACATCTCAGCAACGAAAGTTTATATGGATTAAAAAAAAAACCCTGCCTTTTATTCTCTTAAAACTGGCATATGGGACCAGCAGATAGAATTACATCATTGGACTCCCATATAGTTGACCACAGTTCAAGTCCCAGACCTGTCAGTTTAAAATTCACATGGTGCACGTGTGTGTGTGTGTGTGTGTGTGTGTGTGTGTGCCCAAGATCCCGAAAGGAGAACGGACGAGGAAAAGGGATTACAGTACCGCCACCGCCTCAGGGGGTGATTTCTTGCTGTCTGTCTGTCTGGCAACACACATGCCCTATAGCAAAAGTCTCTCTCTCAAAAAAACAAAACAAAACAAAACAAAAAATGCAACAACAACAAAATGGCATATCCTGGGTCAGCAGGTGGCATGGTGGTTAGGGTGCTGGATTCCCACCTGGCTGACTGTGGTTCAAGACCTGGATCCAGTGGCTTAAAAATCACAAAAATAAATAGATAAACTAATAAATAAATGTTTAAACAAAACAAAAACTGACATATCCTCGGGGCCAGCTGGTGGTGTGGTAGTTAAGGCAGATGGATCCTACATGGCCAACCACACTGTTTGAGTCCTGGACCCAGTCGCTCAAAAAACACACAGGCATGGGCGTGCGCATGTCCAAAATCCCCAAGGAGAAACAAAAGAGAAAGGGTTGTGATATGACCACTCCCTATATGGGAGTGCTTTCTCATTTTCTCTCTCTTCAGTGAATGTATGTGCCATCTAGCAAAATTTTTTTAAAAATTGGTACATCCCCTTCATTGAGTCTAAGAACATCTATGGTATCTATTTTAATCTAATTTTAAAGGGAATTATTGATTTAATTTTATTTATTATTATTATTTTGATTTGCTACAGGGCACATGTACTCACCAGAGAGAGAGAGAGAGAGAGGGAAAGCAAGCCAAGAGGTCTGGGATTCAAACTACAGTTGGCCCTATGGAAGTCCAGCACTCTAACTACCATGACACCTGCTGTGTTATTACAAACTAACCCACTTCAATAGTTTACATACTGTTCTTATGTGGATAGGTAACAATTCTATTATCTCAACAAGAGCATGAAACACTACATTCTGACTCATCTTTAATTATGCTTTTTCCTATTGGTTCTTCTGTCTTTGGAGCCAGCACTTTCAGTAAAGGTTTGGAAAGAGCAGGCTACTTAGTCACAGGGACATGCTATCCTTCACAATAAATGGGCCTATGAAAACGAGTGAAATTTAAGCAAGCAATGGGGTGCCAGCAGGTGGCACAGTGACTAAGGTGCTGGACACCCACATGGCCAACTGCAGTCTGGGTCGAAAATCAGGCATGTGTGCATGCAAGCCCAAAATCCAGAGAGGAGAATGATGGAGAAGGAATTACAGTATGGCCATCCCCCAAGGGTGATTTCTTGCTATCCCTTTCTCTGTCTTTCTCCAGTGAGTGCATGCCCCCTATGTCAAAAACAAAACAAAATAGAAACCAAGCAGGCATCGAGTTAGCCCCATTGCCTACTAGTTAAGGGAGCCAGACCCTACAAGACCAACCACAATTCAAAATCTGGTCCCAGTGACTTGAGAAAAATGCTGGGTCTATATGCATGCCCCAAATCCTGAAAGGATGAAGAAATGGAAGAGAAGGGATTAAATAAGGTATAACCATGCCCCATTAGGGGAAGAGAAGAGATTAAATAAGGTATGACCATGCCCCATTAGGGGGTGCTTTCTCCCTTTGCCTATTTCTCAAACACACTTGCCTCCTGGCAATGAAAAAGAAAAGTATATTTACTTACTTCTGTAACTTTCTTTAGAGAAAAAATATGTTTTGGGAAGTCTACCAAAATGTGTCTAAGCAAATAACTCCTCAATCTACTTTGCACAAAGCAACACACTGTTGTTTCTTCATCTGCTGAAACATGGAGATTGTCTTTATTAAGCAACAGGAGGAGGAGGTAGGTAAGAAGACAAACAGTGAACACACCTACTGTTTAGATGATGAGAATGGTTACTGATTACAAACTGCAAAGGCCCCCATGCCCCTCTGAGCCTTGCATGTCCCTGGCTCACCCAACAAGAACCCATGAGTCAGTTAAGAGCTCAGCCATTCCAAGTACCTGCATCCTCTGCTGACTTCTGAAGGGCTTCTGCTAATTCTTGGTCTGCAATTTCCTCTGGCCGTACATCCTCTCGCCCAGCTCCATACGCCAACCGGGCACACTCTGGTAGCTCTCCCTCAGGAAGGAAGGTGGTCTGTGAGCCGGTGGTGCCGATGACAAGTACATTTTTCTTCAGATCAATAGAACACTTGGAAGAAACCAAAGAATGACGACAGCACATAAAACACCATGCAGAAAAATTATAATTCTGAATTAAAAATTCCTCTCATGGGGCCAACAGGGGGCATGGAGGTTAAGGCCACTGGATTCCACATGGCTTACTATATGGTTTAAGTTCTCAAACCCAGGGGCTTGAAAAATGTGTCGTATGTGCCCAAAACCCCTAGAGGAGAAACAGAGAGATAGGATTGCTGCCTAGTCAGCTCCTGGGGAGTGATCTCTCTCTCTCTCTGACAAGTACACACCCTATAGCAAAAACAAAAACTCCACTTAAGAAAAGCAACACCAGGGCAGGCAGGTAGCATGGTCATTGAGGACACTGGACTCCCACATGGCCGACTATGGTTCAAGTCCTGGACCTGGTGGCTTGTTTTCGCACTTACTTTCTCTCTTGCTCTGTCCTTCTCTGGTCAAATTAAAATAAATAAATAAATAAATAAAGTAAAATAAAATAATAATTTTTTTATTTTATCTTCTATTTATTTAATTTTTTCGAGACGTTTTTGCTATAGGGTGCATGTGCTCGCTAGACAGACAGAGAGAGAGACAGACAGAAAGTGAGAAATCACCCCCCAGGGGGGATGGCCACGCCGCAATCCCTTCTCCTCCGTTTTCCTCTCGGGATCTTGGGCACACACGCACACGCGCCCGGCGTGAGCTTCAAGCCACTGGGTCCGGGATGCGAACCACAGTCAACTACATGGGAGTCCAGCAACATAGCCATTACGCTAACTGCTGGTCCCAAAATAAAATAATTATTTAAAAAAAAAAAGCAACACCAACAAGTATAGATAGAGATGGCTAAAACAACAATAACAACAAAAAACAAAACAAAACAAAACAAAAACCAAAAACTGACCTTTTCTAAAAGTATTTTAAAAGTATTTAAATGTCAACCCGGGGTAATAGTGAGTTAATTTAAAAGTATATATCATGATTATAACCATAATACACGGGCCCTCGAGCCACTCTTTCTCACATTCGGGCCCAATCCTGCCTCTCTGGAATGTACTTTACTTCTGCTTAATAAACCCCTCTTTGCTTTTCTCTGTTGGCATGTCTCATTCAATTCTTTGTTCAGGATGCCCAAGGACCTGGAATAACATCACCTCTACCACTACTACCACCTCACAATATATTGTGGTGAGCCACGCTAGGAGCCAGAACTACAGGAAGAATAGGTAATAGCTCACAGACTCCGAGGATTCTGGAGTCTCTTAGTCTGGCTGAAGACATTCAGCCAAGAAATGGTCCTAAGGTTTTAAAATTGCAAATAACCCTATGACAGGGATACCAACCCCTCGGGAGTTCTGAACTAGCATGTGTTATCCTGCACCAGTGACAGTCCTCCCCAGCGACAAACCTAGGGACTATCTCAACAACCTGCCCTGCTCTCCTGTTTGACAGGGTGAGTTCCATGATTCCAGGTAGGCAGGGCCAATGCCTCTTTCCAGCATGAAGCAGTTACAGAAGATAGACCACTCACCTTCACCGCCCAAAAAAATGTACTGGGGGGACCAGCAGTTGGCATAATGGCTGTATTGCTGGACTCCCATGTGGTCAACCACGGTTCGAGTCCCGGACCTGGTGGCTTAAACTTATGCCGGACACACGTGTGTGCATGCCCAACATCCTGAGAGGAGAAGGGATTGCAGCGTGGCCATCTCCCCTGGGGGTTGATTTCTCACTTTCTGTCTCTCTGTCTGTGTCTTTCTGGGGAACGCACGAGTATATAGCAAAAATCTCTCAAAAAAAATGCATAAAGATCATGCCTCTCAGGGGCAAGACAGGGCAGGAAGAAAGCTAGAAAACAGAGGTGAATAAGGGGGCTGGAGCATCTGCCCATGTGGCTAGATAGGCAAACCAATCAGAGCAGAAAATTCCCCGCCCTAGGTAATGTAGGCAGGAGATTTCCAGTGCAGGGTGTCTAGCCAATTAAGCCGCATTTGATATATCGGAGATCAATCAGTGGGCCCAGCCAACGATCAACCAACATGACCCCGATTAAGGAATTATAAACCACATGGAAAGTAATGACCAGGGTCCTTGAGTCAATTCTTCTCTCAAGTTCAGGCTGCTCCTAACTTGGGAGTGTATTTTCACTTTTACTTAATAAACTATCCTTTGCTTTTACAAAAAAAACCAAAAACAAATTGTACAAATTTTGGAAAAGTGCCAGGGATGAGTAGTAGCCCCACCCTCCAGAAACATACAAATGACTTCTTATTAATACTGAGATCGTTCTAATAGTCTTACATGAAACGTACATCTCATACTGGGAACCAGCAGTTAGTGTAATGGCTATGTCGCTGGACTCCCACGTAGTCGACAGCGGTTCGCGTCCCGGACCTGGTGGCTTAAAACTCACGCTGGGTGTGTGTGCGTGCGTGCCCAAGATCCCGAGAGGAGAATGGAGGAGAAGGGAATGTGGTGTGACCATCCCCCCTGGGGGGTGATTTCTCACTTTCTGTCTCTATGTCTCTCTTTGTCTGTCTGGCGAGTGCACGCGCCCTATAGCAAAAACCTCTCCAAAAACAAACATACAAACAAAAACAAAAATGTACATCTCATATTTAAACTCTATACCAATTTTATACAAACTTTATGGTGTCAGAAGTGGTAAAAGCCATCTCTGTACAAGTACCTCTACCTCATACTTGCATAATCTCACCATTTTTCTGCATTTTTATAACTACGCAGGGCATTTGTGTACATAAATGTCTTACATCTACAAAGTGGAGACCACTTGTTTACACAACAAAAAAGTAGGGAAAGATAGTAACAAGTCAATAAATTAGGTTTTGTTTCGGTTTTAGCTTTTTGGAATAGAACACATGCCCTCACTAGAGAGCGAGCGAGCGAGAGACAGACAGACAGAAAGTGAGAAATCATTTCCCAGGGGAGATAGCCATGCAACAATCCCTTTGCTTCTATTTTCCTCTTGGAATTTTGGGCACTCATCCACACACCATGTGATTTTCAAGCCACTGGGTCTAGGACTTGAACTGCAGTCTGCCATGTGGGAATCCAGTGCCTTAATCACCACACCACCTACTGGCCCCAAATACATTTTTATTTATATATACTCAATCAGTTTAGAATGTTGTCTGTATTTTATTATCCATAGAATGCATATTCTTTTAAAGGAATTTAATATTAAAAAACATTTAAAAAAGTGATATAAGGGGCCAGAAGGTTAAATCTCCGAACTCCCACATGGCTGACTGTGGTTTGAGTCCTGGATCTGGTGGCTGGTTTTCTCACTTTCTCTCTCGTGAGCACATATGACCTATAGCAAAATTTAAAAAATAATAAAATTAAATAATTCCTTCCAAAAGTAGCGTAAAAATACTGATTAGATATAAAGCCGTATTGTGAAAAAATTGTATTGCCCAGTGGACGCTAAATGCTTCTTCAATGGAGGGGGATATATCTTAAATTATTAGGCTCCAGGGTAAAACTTAACTATCACCATAAATCAATATACTTGTAAATTATTCTACCTGTACTAAATAAATACTTTCAATGAAAATGTCATATGTTTACTTTTCTTTCTTCCTTTACTTAAATAATTATTTTATTTAACTTTATTTATAATTTGACCAGAAAGGGACAGAGACAGTGAGAAAGTGAGAAAGCAAACTGCCAGGTCCGGGACTTGAACCATGGTTAGTCACGTAGGAGTCCAGCGCCCTTAACCACCAAGCCACCTGCCGGCCCGTTTACTTTTCTTAATCTTGAGGGTTTTCTCCCCAAGCCATCTCAGAATTAATGAAGATTTGCTAAACTTATACTTGTTGTAAATAAATCATCAAAAAATGACTTGAATTCTAATCAGAATTTAAAAATTACAGAAGGGAACCAAACTATCCTCTGTAATCTGAAAATAGACAACAAAATTATCAGATTCATGAAAGAATTCACAAAAACAGATTCAATTTCTACTGATACATCATTTCAACCCTTATGTAACAACAACATAACCAATCAAAGACATTTTCAGCTTTGAAAAGTCACCCTTTTGGGTTTTCTACTGTATTTAGTCAATAGAAATGATGCAAAAATAGCCATATAACATACAAGAAGCAGATGCAAAAAGAAAACGAAGCTCTTGGGGAAGCCCATTGGCTGGTGATTAAGGAAGCTGGGCCCCACATGACCAACTGCACAGTTTGAGTCCCATATCTGGAGACTTGAAAAACATACCAGATGTATGTGTGTGAGTGCCCAAAATCCTGAAAGGAGGGGAAGATGGAGAAGGGATTGCAGAGTAACTGTTACTCATGGAGAGTGCTTTTCCACTTTCATACGCCCTCTGACAAAATGAAAAAGGAAGGAAGGAAGGAAGGAAGGAAGGAAGGAAGGAAGGAAGGAAGGAAGGAAGGAGAAAGAGAGAGAGAGAGAGAGAGAGAGAGAGAGAGGCTTTTAATTACCTGATGCCGTTTAAGCATGTCCAGTCCCAGAAGCATGTCCATCGGCTGTTCCTCAAGTATAGAGAAGGAACAAGCCAGGAAATCTCCTTCAATCTGAACCTGAGCTAAAGTACAGGAGGAAGAGACGAGGTTACTGATGTTACCTTCAAAAGGCCCAGGCAAGCTTTACAAACCTACCTGTTACTCTGCCTTGCTTCCTGAAATCAAGCAAAGTCAAGCCAAGGCAATGCATGCCAACAGTATGAAAAATCTAGGAAGATTTAAGTCTAAAAGTCAATAAAGCTCATAAAGTAAATCTGGTAGAACTATACTATCTAGAATACCTGGCTTGAAATGCAATGCCATTAGGATATATATGCTCAGATGGTAAGAAACACAGGCAATGAAGGAGTAACAAGTAATAACAGGCCAATCCTACACAGTAACCACTTGCTTTCTCTAAGTTTACAAAAGGTTTCCTAAAAGGGAAAGACTCCAGCAAGGTCTTCCTGCCACAATCCACACACACCCATGTCTGAGTGCCCAGATCACTGGCATGTACACGCAGCTGGCTACAAAGGGAGGTCTCAAGGACACAACCCAGGACCTTCCCGTGTGGGTCATGATGCACTACCACTGCACCACATCCTGATCCTAAATTTTTTCTTTGTTTAGATTTTTGCCATAGAGCATGTGTGCTTACGGGGTGGGGAGAAAAGTGGGGGGTGGAGAGGAGAAAAGTGAGAGAGGAAGTGAGAAATCACTCCTCAGGGGGATGGTCACACTGCAATCCCTTCTCTTCCATTCTCCTCTTGGGATATGGAGCATGCACACTCACCCACCCAGTATGTTTTTCCAAACTGCTGGGTCTGGGACTCAAATGACGGAGTTAGCCATGTGGGATCCAGTGCCTTAACCACCACACCACCTGCTCACCACCTGTTGGCCCATAGTCCTATACATCTTTATGTTCTTTCTTACTCAGCTGGCAGACAAACACAAACACACACACACACACTGTGATATGGAAGCAGTCTGAATGTGATCCTCTATTAGTTATATATGTCCCTAAAGTTCTTTCCCAGTTTGCAT
This sequence comes from Tupaia tana, assembly GCA_026018925.1. NCBI lineage: Eukaryota > Metazoa > Chordata > Mammalia > Scandentia > Tupaiidae > Tupaia > Tupaia tana. Next base: position 85,250,053 of record JAKSZU010000007.1, on the reverse strand, counting down.
TTGTTGATGTTCTTGATGATGCCTTTCAATAAAAACAAATTTATTATTTTATTTATCCATTCATTTATTTTAATCTGACCAGAGAGAGAGAGAGAAATTGAGAAAGCAAGCCACCAGATCCGGGACTCAAACTGTGGTCAGCCATGTGGGAGTGTCCAGCGCCTTAACCACCATGCCTCCTGCTGGTCCCTCAATAAAACTTGTTTTATGAGGAACCAGCAGTTAGCGTAATGGCTATGTCGCTGGACTCCCACGTAGTCGACCGCGGTTCGAGTCCCGGACCCGGCGGCTTAAACTCACGCCGGGCACGTGTGCGTGCGTGCCCAAGATCCCGAGAGGAGAATGGAGGAGAAGGGATTGCGGCTTGGCCATCCCCCCTGGGGGGTGATTTCCTGCTTTCTATCTCTCTGTCTCTCTCTGTCTGTCTGGCGAGCGCACGCGCCCTATAGCAAAAACCTCTCCAAAAAAAGAAAAAAAAAAAGAAACAAAAAACAAAACTTGTTTTATGTTTATTTTGCTCATGAGAGAGCAGGCAAATGTGTGTACACATATGAGAGACAGACAGTTGTTTTGCGTAACTCTATCCCCTTTCCCCAGCCCTTAGCTTATCACAATCTAGGTACCTCTCATCTGGCAATTTTCAGATAGAATAGGGACTAAAACCCTAGACTGGTCATGTAGCTTCCAGCACTGTAGTTCAGTATGCAACTCTCTGTCTACCAAGGCTGGGCTGAAAAGTTCTTCATCGTCATCTTTTTTTTAAAAGAGATTTTGCTATAGGGCATATAGGCTCATGGAGACAGAGAGATAGAAAGTGAGAAATCACTCCCTAGGGGGGATGGTAATGCTGCAATTCCTTCTCCTCCAGGGATTTTGGGCACATATGCAGATGCGCTGGCATGAGTGTTAAGCCGCCAGGTCTGGGACTCAAACCACAGTTGACTACGTGGGAGTCCAGCAATGCAACCATTGCGCAATCTGCTGGTCCCAAAGTTCTTCATCTTAACGAGGCCAAACTTATCAAGTCATTTCCTTCCTATCTTTTAAAGTATCCCTTCACTGTAGACAAGATATTCTTGCGTATTTTCTTCTAAAATAATTGGACTTTTTGCCTTTCACATCTAAGTCTAAACAAACTTTTATGCATTTTAAGAGGAACGGTCCAGGGTCTGATTTCCAGGTCACTCTTCCACACTGATACCCAGTTGTCCACCAACATTTTCTGAAAAACTTCCCACTGCTCTATAAGAGTCTCATTTATGTATGTTCCTGTAAGCATGGGTCTGTTTCTATTCATTTTCTAGACAATCATTAGGTCCTATTATTTAGAAAGGGAAGATATTTCTAGAGTGTCTTGTCTGCTCTTACAATAAAAGCGCCACATACTATTTAAAATTAGTACAGGCCAGCATGTGGCATGGTGGTTAAGGTAGTTAGATCCCACATGGCTGACTGCTTGGTTAGAGTACCAGACCCCAGGCTTGAAAAACATTCTGGGGGCCCAGCAGGAGGCTAAAGAGCTGGATTCCATATGGCCATCTTTGTGGTTCAAATTCTGGACTCTGGGTTGAGAATCCCACCAAACATTTGTGGGTGCATCCCCCAAATCCTGAGAGGAGAGTGGAGAAGGCACTAAGGACTGGCCATTTCCCCTCGGGATGGGTTTGTGTGTGACTTCTCACCTTCTCTCTATAGCAAAAACTAAAAACAAATAAATAAATAAATAACAAAAAAATCTGCCTTAGTCTCCCAAATTCCTGGGATTACAGGCACACACTACCATGCCCAGTCTTTTAGGTAGGACTGGGAATGAAACCCAGGTCTCCTGTGTGGTCCCAGCCTATGGAACATAGTGTCTTAGCAGCATACACAACTGCAGGTGGGCCTTCTGCTATTGCTTTTTCAAAGCATAAATTACTAGGACTAAAAAAAAAAAAAAAAATGACAGCAGAAATCAAATTTTAGGACTAAAAAGCAGATGATAATAAGGAAAACTAAAAAGCAACTCAATTTATATCATAGAACTCCCAAGAGGCTTAGGAATTTATCAAAAGTACCTCTGCAAATAGGAGTAGAGGTAGTTCAAAGCAGGAACCCTGGCTCAAAGTCTGCAGAGACACAGTCAGACCTCAGGGTGTTCTTGCATTCTGCTCAGCCAGCTGACCCTTCACCCCTACAGTAGACTAGAGATCTACTTTCTAGAGAAGGTGAGAAAGAGGCTCTCTTAAGAGGTAGGAGGGCCTTCTTCATGGCCTACTAGTTAAATCTGCTGGATCCCACATGGCTTATTGCACAGCTAGAGTCTGGACTCAGCAGCTTAAGAAACATGCCGGGTGCATATGCACGTGAGCCCAAAATCTCAAGAGGAAGATGGAGAAGTAATTATGGTGTAGCTATTCTTCCTAAGAAGTGCTTTCTTTTCTCTCTCTGGTGAGCACATTAAACTAAAAAACAAAGGGGCCAGCAGATGGCATGGTGGTTAAGGTGCTAGACTCCCACATGGCCAACTACAGTTCAAGTCCCAGATCTGACGGGTTGAAAATCATGCTAGGTGCGTGTATATGCGCACCCAAAATCCCAGGAGGAGAACGAAGGAGAAAGAATTGTGGTGTAGCTATCCCTCTGGGGGGAGGGGGAATATCTCACTTACCCTCTCATTGTCTCTCTCTGTCTCTTTCTGGTAAGCATACACGCCCTATGGCAAAAATGTAAAAAAAGAAAAAAAAAAAAATAGAGGTAGTGGGGCCAGCAGGTGGCATGAAGGTTAAGGTAGTGGATCCCATACAGCAGACTGTGGTTCAAGTCCCAGACTTGGCAGCCTGAAAATCATGCCAGGTGTGTATGTGTGTGTACATGCCCCAAATTCCGAGAGGTGAATGAAGGAGAAGGAATTACGGTGTGACCATTCCCAATAGGGGGTGCTTTCTCACTCTGCTTTTATTTCTCTTGCTCTGTGTGTCTCTCTCTGGCAAGCACATGTGTTCTACAGCATATACATATATTTTATATATATATATATATATAATAAAAAATAAAATAAATGTACTCCCAAGCACCTTTTTTCAAGAAGTTATTGGATGAGGCACCCCATAAACTAAGAGCATGACCGAAAAGAAAGTGAGGACTGGGATACATGTTAATTCAACATTAAGACAGAGGAGAAAGGAATCTTTCCAGAACAGGTCAAAGAGATTCTAAAACAGCACCAGTGCTGCTGGAATCATGAGTCCAGACTCAGGCAAAAGTGTCCTTGTGGGCCAGCCCTATAGTCTTAGTAGTTAAGGGAGCTAGATTCCACATGACCAACTATGGTTCGAATCCTGGCCTTAGTGGCTTGGAAAACACCAAATCTTGACAGGAGGAAGAAATGGGACTGTGGGGTGACCACAACCTGTTGGAGGTTGCCTTTTCCCTCTTCCCTTTTGGGGAGCACAAGGAAGGAAAGAAGGAAGGCCGGTGGACAGGCAGGCAGAAAGATAAACATTGGAAGACAGAAGCAGAAAGACAGACGGGGGAGAGAGAGAGAGAGAGGAAGTGAGAAAGCAAGCCACCAGATTCAGGACTCGAACCCTGGTCGGCCATGTGGGAGTGTCCAGAGCTTTAACCACCATGCCACCTACTGGTCCCAGAAAAAGTATTTTCAATAGGATGACATACATGGAACACCTGATGTGGCTGAATTTATTTAAAGGCGATTTGCATACCTAGGAAGTGTGTGTAGGGATGAATAGCACATAACCATCCAACCAACCAAAGAAAAGGAACAATGATGAATTCTGAGAGAAAAGAACACTAGATAGGAAAGAAAAGCAACCATATTCAACTACAAATCAACTCTCAGAAATGTTTACATAATGTATCAATGAACAATGATACAGATGTACTAATGTAGAAGTATGGAGGTAAATAGCCAAAGAAATCAGTAAAATAACTGAAAGGGATTATCTCTGAGGAGCAGAAAATAGAAGTGTGTAGGAGACTAGTTTTTTGGTATCTAACAATAATATGTACATGAATAACACGGACAGAACAGAGGATTTAAAATTTCTAAGAATTAGGCTTGTTGGATCAGATACACCCACACAACAGAAATTAATAGATCAAAAAATACAAAGCCTTAAAAATGCAGTACTCTATAAATACTCTGCAAAGACTACATTTCCCAGGGCCTCTGCTCACCTAGGTGGACTCGGCCTATAATCTTCTGCGTGCCTACTCCTTTGGCGATCCCTGCCCACCGCCGGTCCACCAGTCTCATTATATTACACCTTTCTGCACACGCTTGGCTCATGATAGTCATCTGGGCACCTGGAGAGGAGAAAAACACCAGATAACAAAACCCCCGTTTGTGGCACGACTCCAAAGGCAGCATTAATAAGCAGATGGGAAGGCTTTTGTCTGTAAAATCATTCCTACCCAGCCACTGTCCTGCCCCCCTCAACTTCGAATTCCACACCAGAGTCTGAACCACATCTGAAACACAGCGTAAAAACTTGACATTGAAGAAAAGAATATTTGTTGCAATGTAATAATTAATTATCTTACTGAATTTTATTTATTATTATTATTTAATTTGATCAGATAGACACAGAGAGAAAGAAAGAAAGCAAGCTGCCAGGTCCAGGATTCAAACTGCAGTCAGCTATGTGGGAATCCGGTGCCTTAACTACCACACCACCTGCCAGCCCCTATATGATATTTTACCAAAAGTGGGACCAGCAGATGGCATAATGGTTACGTCGCTGGACTCTCATGTAGTTGACCATAGTTTGAGTCTTGGACCTGGTGGCTTAAACCTCATGCTGGGCACACATGCATGCGTGTCCAAAATCCCGAGAGGAGAGAGAGAAGGGACTGTGGTTTGGCCAGCTCCCCTGGGGGATGATTTGTCGCTGTCTCTCCAGCAAGTGCATGTGCCCTTATAGCAAAAATCTCTCTCTAAAACAAAAACTTTACCAAAAGGAAGTTAAATTATCTGGAAGAACCTCCTACAAGTTCAAATGCTACCCTTACAGATGTATAGATGGCAGCACTAAATGAAGTACACTGGGCCCAGCAGTAGTGGCACAGGCATCAGGGTGCCCTAGAGCCATCTGGGAAACCCTGAGATCTGGATCTGAGTGGACCTCACCACACCAGGTGCATCCCTGATCTTGGCTGGCTGGAAGGCTGAGGGGCAAACTGCAGTGTGGTAAGACCCTGCCAGGGCCTCCCCTTCCCCTCTGCACATCTGTCTGTGGCTCTCTTTTAAGAAATTAGCAAATAAGACCACTCTGCAGAACAGCAGTAATGTGCTTGCTGTTCAAGAGAAGCTAGATCCTACATGGCAATTGTGATGTGAATCCCTGGCCTAGTCAGGATGATTGGAGGAAGGGGATTAGGGCATGACCAGGTCCTGTGAAGGGTGCTGTCTCTCCTACCTGTACATGCATGCACATCCTTATTCATGAATAAAGAAAATAAGTATTTTTAAAAATTAAGCACCGCTTTATACTCAGCAGGTTCACTAAGTTATTGCTAAGCTTCTTTAAAAAAAAAAAAAAAAAAAAAAAAAGAATTATTCTGGAGCCAGCAGGTAGCATGGTAGTTAAGGCACTGGACACTCCCACATGGCAACAGTTCGAGTCCCAGACCTGGTGCCTTGGTTCTCTCTCTCTCTCTCGTTGTGTCTTTTTCTGGTCAAATTACAATACATTAACGAATAAATGAAATTAAATAAATAATTCTTTAAAATAAAAGAATTATTCTATTTAACTTTTTAAAATTTGATCAGAGAGAAACAAAGTGAGAGAGAGGGGGAGGGAAAGTGAGAAAGCAAGTCGCCAGGTCCAGGACTCGAACTGCGGTCAGCCATGTGGGAGTCTGGGGTCCTTAACCACCACATCATCTGCCAGCCCACTGCTAAGCATTTTATTAAGTTACTTTTATTTCAGACTCTTGGACATTATAGTTTACCAGTCAAAAAGTAAATCCTGCAGTCTCCCAAAAAATAAAGTGAACTTGCAACAATCAGATCCTCTTCCCTTTAAAGATATGGGTAGTTAGGGCATTCTCTCTCCCTCTCACATGTACTCAACTAAAGGCAGCCCATGCCAAAGGCAAACACCCCTCTAATCTTTGTTTACAGTCCTAGTATCTTCCCTGAACTCCAGCTCCAGATTCCTGTGTTATGGACATTTCTATCTCAAAGCCAACGGACACAAAACTCCCTCTCCACACAATTCGCACTCCGCATTTTTCCATCCTTGCAAATGGAAGTATTTTCGCAGTCATAAAACCTGAGCATAATATACTTGTGGGTCCTCTTCTCTTAGTCTTCTCTCTGCTCTCAAACTCTGCCTCCAAAACTATAAAGAGCTTTTATGTAATTTCTGCTATTTCCTACCTTATTTCTTCTAACCCTAGCGATTGGCCTACCTCACCATCCTATCCCCTGGCAAGTGGACAATTTCTCTGACTTCCAAACCATTTCATGATATATAATTTAAACGATGCAGTAGTTCTGACCCTCAGGGATACAGAATTCTCCAGCTCTCTCTCTGCCTTCAGTTTTGCTAAAGTATCACCTTCTTCAAATCACTTCTTTTTTTTGGGGAGTTTTTGCTACAGGGCGCATGCGCTCGCCAGACAGAGACAGAAAGTGAGAAATCACCCCCTGGGGGGATGGCCACGCTGCAATCCCTTCTCCTCCATTCTCCTCTTGGGATCTTGGGCACGCACACACACGTGCCCGGCCTGAGTTTTAAGCCACCAGGTCCGGGAAGCGAACCGCGGTCGACTACATGGGAGTCCAACGACATAGCCATTATGCTACCTGCTGGTCCCCAAATCACTTACTGCTATATCAGTTCAAATCCTCAATAGTTTTCACTCTTATTAAGATTAGTTTCAAATCACCTAACCACAGCCTCGGATCCCACCTTATCCTCACTGTTTACTTCCAGCTTTATAACTCAACTACTGTAAACTCTCCTTTTAGCAGAATTGTGTCCCCTTTGCCTCGTACTCACTCTGGCCCTCCTGTAAAATGTCCCCTCCTCCTCTGCTTTCACTTTCTCTGAATTTCACCCATGCTTTAAGGCTCAGCTCAAGATGCAGCTGCTCCAAAACTGAATGCTCCTTCCCAGTGATTTTTTTTTTTTTTTTTGGAAGGTTTTTTTTTGCTATAGAACACATGTGCTCACCAGAGAGACAGAAAGCAAGAAATCACCCCCAGGGGGGATGGCCATGCCACAATCAGGTTCTTGGGCACACATGCACATGCACCCGGCTTGAGTTAAACCACCGGGTCCGGGACTCGAACTGCAGTCGACTGCATGGGAGTCTAGCGACATAGCCATTATACCTACTGCTGGTCCCCCTTCCCAGTGATTTCACCTCTCATTCAATGCCAACACTTTCTGTTCACAGAACTCCTCTGTACCTTTCACTTTATGGGCACTAAGTGCTCTTGGCATTAGAAAAGAGTTAAGATTCAAGAAAGCCAAGAAACAATTAGGGAAAACTGTGAAGGCAGTTGTCTTTTTTCTTCTTCCCTCCTCATTTTAACCAAAAAAGCTAGTTACTAAGGTTATCCAAGTAAACAAATTCAAGATGGAAAGGGATCTTTTCACTGCTCTCCTACCTGTTCTCAAGCCTTAGCCCAAAGCTCCAACTTCTCTCTGCCTAGAGACAGCTCAGTTCCAACATCCTCTCTTTTAGAAAGACATTCCCGAGAACTCCAGGGTGAAAATGTGACTTCCTATGTGCACCCAGCATTCAAATGGGTTCTACAGTGTGGTGAAGAGCTCTGGCATCAAGCAGATCTGGGGCTGAACCTCAAGTCGACCACTTATAAACTCTGTATACCTATAGAGAAACTTTATCTAAGTTTTCCTACCCATAAAATGCAAATAATTGTAGAACATATAGTTCAGGGATATTCTGATGAAATAAAATCGAATAAAGTGATATGTATTAAGCACCTGGCATGGTGCTTGGCACACACTAAGGGCTCAGTATGAGCTGAGTGTTGAACTGCGGTCTCATGTGCGTCTACCTGTACAGAGACCCTCGGGAACTCCAGCTGGCAAGTCTGACCCCAGCACTTAGCACAGGCATGTGCACAGCACTCCACAGACTGTTTTTAACTGAATAACCAGAAGATTTACTTCTCCCAAGGAGTGTCTGCATCTCAAGATAAAGTTGAAGTTGAAACCCAGCATGTGCTTAAATATTTGTGGATAACAAATGGAGAAAAATATTTGAAAAGGGCTTTTAGTGCTCTAGGAACTAACCCTCTCTTATAGCCTTGAGTAAGACTCAGAATCAAGACACATAAGACCATTCAGTCACACACGCACATGGTGGTTTTACTAAAAAGCATAGGAGTTGTTGCAACCACCAGATGGCATAATGGTTACATCACTAGATTCCCACATAGTTGACTGCGGTTCGAGTCCTGGACGCAGCAGCTTGAAACTTACACTGGGTGCATGTGCATGTGTGCCCAAAATCTTGGGAGGAGAATGGAGGAGAAGGAACTGCAGCATGGTCATCCCCCCAGGGGTGATTTCTCGCTTTCTGTCTCTTTCTGTCTGTCCAATAAGCACATGTGCTTTATACCAAAAATCTCTCTTTAAAAAAAAAAAAAAAAAAAAAGGCAAAGAGTTGTTACAGAGAGAAAAGGTGCCAGTAGGTATATGGTTACCTAAATCTTCAAGTGGTAAACTGTCTCCTCACCTGATTGCTAGGTTATTTAAGGGGAAGAACCATCTCCTCTATAGCCTTACATTCCACACAGTTCCTGGCAAAATGCTGGCACACAGACCAGGTTATGTTTAACCGACACTCCCCAAAGTTCCTTCTTATACTCGTTCTAAATATGTTTACCTTCAATTTCTTCCAGAAATGTCTGAAGACATTCAGGACACTAAATAAGGAGAAGTATGAACACAAAGGAGATACTATAAAATACAAAACTGGCTATAAGGGCCAGCCATGGTAATGCATTGCTCTGTAATGCTCAATCCATATGAAAGATCAGGGTTCAGTTCCTGGATCAACATATATACACTGTGTGCACTCCTGTGATCCTAGCTCATTGGGAAGGCTTCAGGGAGGGATGCAACATGACACCCTGTTGAGGGGTGCCTCGTTCTGTCTCTCTTTCATGAAGAAACAAGTAAGGAAATGAACTGAATTAAAATAAAGCACTGGTTAAGAAATGATGAAAGAACGAACCCTATTACTAACAGGAAGTTTAGTAAGTGAAACAGTAACTCCCAGGCTTGTTAGGTAGCAGAAAGGACTATGGCCATCTAAACAGTCTCCCTTCTCCCATGTCAGGTGAGCATGTTGGAAGATTAAGATCAAAACACAAAAGATGGAGACATCACCTGAGTCAACGAAGGCTTTCACAGGATGTCCATTTACTTTGCAGTTAATATAAAGCATCACTACTTGTCCAAAACTTTCTGGAGCTTCTTCCATAGCTATCGTCATGTTTTCCTCAATGTTCTGTTGCCTGTAACAAACCAAAATCAGGTATGCCAGAAGCATTATTTCCTTGAAAAGAAATCTGTCTCAGGTCACAATATTAAAAAAAAAAGAAAAAGAAGACATGCATTTCTTGCCTCAACTGTAGCAGCTGAGTCACGGAAATGTCAATTAGTGCTCTGCCCTGCAACAGGTGATTTAGCAGGCATTACCCTCATGGAAAACAATTCTGTTCCCTTTACAAGCTCAGAAATAGGAAAATAAACTCAAGAGAAAGGGTGATGACCCTTTTTAACCCTGTAATATGCTAGAATTTCATGAATGATCCAATTTTTTTTTTAAGATAATTTTTTGCTATAGGGCACGTGCACTTGCCGGAGAGAGAGAGAGACAGAAAGTGAGAAATCACCCCTGGGGGGTGGGGGGTGGGGTTGGCTATGCCACAATCCCTTCTCCTCCATTCTTCTCTTGGGAATTTGGGCACCTACACACATGAGCCCAGCATGAGTTTCAAGCCGCCAGGTCTGGGACTCGAATCATGGTCGACTATGGGAGTCCAGTGACATAACTATTATGCCATCTACTGATCCCACAAATGCTCCAATTTTTACTGAGCATCTAGGCAAATTTCCTATGTCCAATGTATTAAAAATAAAAGTTTGCTTGGGCCAGCAGGTGGCACAGAAGTTAAGACAGCTGGATCCCACATGACTGAGCTGTTCAAGTCCCAAGTTTGTAAACAAAATACATAGATGTTTCAGCTGCTTTTGCTGCACCATACCAAGGATTGGATCTTGTGGTGCTATGGTAGTCAACGCACTAGATTCCACATGGCTGACTCCACGGTTCAAGTCCCAGAGCCGGTTGCTTAAAAAGCTTGGCAGGTACATGTGTACGTGTATGTGTGCCCAAAATCCTGAGAGGAAGATGGGGCCAACAGGTGGCCTGGTGGTTAAGGTGCTAGACTCCCACATGGCCAACTACAGTTTGAGTCGCAGACCTAATGGCTTGCTTTACTACTTCCTCTCTCTCTTTCTGGTGAGCACACATGCCCTACAGCAAAAATAAGGAGTTGCCAGATGGTGTGGTGGTTAGGTTGCCAAACTCCCATATGGCAGATTGCAGTTCAAGTCCCAGACCTGGTGGCTTGCTTTCTCACTTTCACTCTCTCTCTCTCTCTCTGGTCAAATTAAAAAATAAGAACAATGGGGACCAGCAAATGGTATAACAGTTACACTGACTCCCACGTAGTCAACTGTGGTTTGAGTCCTGAACTTGGTGACTTAAAACTCATACCGGGTACACATGTGCGTGCCCAAGATCCCAAGAGGAGAAGAGATTGCCGTGTGGCCATTCCTGGAGGGGTGCTGAGGGTGGATGTGATTTCTTGCCTTCTATCTCTGTCTCTCCATTGAGCACACGCGCCCTATAGCAAAATAAATCTCTCTTAAAAAAATAAACTAGGGGCCGACAGGGGGCATAGTTGTTAAAGGGTGCTGGATTTTCACATGGTTCGAGTCCCAGATCTGGTAGCTTGCTTTCTCACTTTCTTTCCAGTCAAATTAAAAAATAAATAAAGAAAATTAAGTTAAATAAAGTAGTTATTTTAAAAATTTAATTAAAAAATAATAACAATGATAAATAAAACTAAATAAAAAAACTTTAAGGGGCTGGTAGGTGGAGTGACGATTAAGGTGCTGGACTACCACATGGCTGACCATGGTTTGAGTCCCAGCCCTTTCTCTCTCTCTGGTCATATTTGAAAACAATAATAATAATGAATAAAATAAATAAGAAAGAAAAAAATCTTAAAAAAAAAAATCAAACTAAAAAAAAATCCTGAGACGACAATGGAGAAGGATTTCAATGTAGCCATCTCCTGTAGGGAATAATGTCTCTTTCTCTTTCTATTTGGCAGGGGCACGTGCCCTTACAGGCAAAAGTCTTTTTAAAAAAAAGCTCAAAAAATGCATTCATCACTGAAAACTACACACAAGTGTATTACAGTTTACTTGGTCCATGAAATCATTTCTTGGAACCAGCAGATGGCATAACGGGTTATGTCGCTGGACTCCCACATAGTCAGCCGCAGTTTTAGTCCTGGACCCAGCAGCTTGAAACACACAGTAGGCGTGGATGTGTGTGTGCCCAAAGTTCCAAGAGGAGGATGGAAAAGAAGGGATTGTGGCGTGACCATCTCCTCTGAAGATGGCCTGTCTCTCTGGTGAGTGCACATGCCCTATAGAAAAAAATCTCTCTCTCTCAAAAAAAGAGAAATTTCTTTAAAATTTAACGTTAATGTATCAAATTCTTACACGAAAGAAGTATACAAAAGGGAATTGTAGCTTACTCCCACATCTCATGTCTTCATTCTCAATTTCCTCTTCAGAACATTACCAAACACTATCAATACAAGTGGAAACTAGGTCAGCGGCTAGGTAACTTACCTGAAGACTGAGATAGTAATGGAACCAAGATTTAGGGTTAGCTTCTGTGAAACGGGTTGGTGAACTACAGGCTGCCATATGGTTGTGTGAAGCATTTTGAGGAACACACCAATACCACGCATTTACATATTGTCCTACTGTTTCTGGCTGCTTTCACATGGCAGTGTCAGAGCTGTATATGAATGACAGAGACCCACACGACCTGTAAAGTCTAAAATACTTACTATCTGGCCCTTCATGGAAAAAGCCTACTGGTCCCTGATCTAAACAATAGAGATTATCCTATTTATAATAACCCTCTGGGTTCAACTGAACTGATGGCTTTATCAACAATTTTGTGATATTTAACTTCTCTGAAAGTCAAAGGTGCCCTTGTTCAATTCAGTCAAGCAAAATACCATGTTATCATTTGTCAGTACACACCTCCATGTTACCATGGAGGAAGTAGGCCTAAAAACACTCAGGCATTTGACACAATGACACAGCTTTCACCATGCTTCATCTAACTACATTTAGAAATCACTTAAAATTAATTGTGTACCCCTGATCTTGCCTTAACTCCAGTCTACGTAAGTTTCAGAGGGAGAAAAATCCTGAGATGATAAGCAGTTACGTTGGCTATTCTGGGCTCTACATGGAGGAAAGTCTCTTCAAAGGCACACGGTTCCTCCCTTACAAGAACTGAAGCATTACCCACCCCCGGAGAGGAACACGGGCCAGATGGCTATGCTGTTTCACTTCCCTGCTTCCAAGAGCTCAAACCATTTGCCTATGATGCTTTCCCCCACCTGCTTCCTGGGTTGATGCAATTATTCTGAAACGTATGTCAGCTCTCCCTATAGCTGCAATGCAGTCTTGGTTCAGAGAACATAAAATGTCTTCGTATTTCTGTAGGCAGATGTAACTAGTAAGGTGCTTCTCAAAGGCAGTCAGAGTATCTAACATAATCAATGAGAACACAAGTCAATGGCTTAGGACCATCATTGATCCTGACAAACAAGTTACATGCCTTTAATTTCAAATGTGATCCTAGAAGTAAGAAATGAAAAAGAATTACTTGTTTTCCAAGGTGAGAGTGTAGTAAAACAACCATGTGAGGCTTCACGTAAGTTACCAGAGCTGGTGAGACAGCCCCCAAAGGCTATTCGGTATAACGTAACCACAGCACTCTCAAGGTTTGTTTCTCTTAGTTATACCAAGGCCTTCATAATTAGCAATGAACACTGGATTTGGGTGGGGAGGCAGCTGTTCTGGATTTGAAGGGGCTGACTGCAGAGCACCTCGCTGTGACCTGTAAGGCACATGAGCAAGGCTGGCATTAGCATCGCTGTATTTGCTAAGTCTGCACACCTCACAACTGATTCACCAGATGTGGGAGAAGAGCCCGGGAATCTGCATTTTTTAGTTTCTCACAGGGCCAGTAGGTGGAGTGGAGATTAAGGCATTGGATCCCATATGGCTGACAGTGCAGTTCAAATCATGGACCAAGTGACCTGAAAATCACACCAGGCATGTCTATGCCCAAAATCTCAAGTGAGGTCTGGAGAAGGGACTGTGGCCTGACCATCCCTGAGGCATAGTTTCTCACTTTCTCTTTTTCTGTCTGCAGAGTGCATGTGCCCTTTAACAAAAACTTAGAGGAAAGAGAAGAAAAAGGAAAAAAAACCTCTCTCTGTGATTTTAATGCAGTGTCAGATGAGAACCACTGAATTACAGATACTGGACCTAGAAACACGTCCAGTAGTCAGCTGTATTCAGAGAGGAGTACAATTACTCAGATGGAAAACAGACCCTTGACTACAAGTTTCATTTATGCAGAGCTGTGCCTCTAATCCAGTCATGGTTAAGCCCTAGGTTTGATCAGGACTCATACATATATTTAAGAAAAGAGATTCAGAGCCTGCAGTTTAGACTGCTACATGGCCAACTATGATTCAAGCCCTCGACAGCTTTCTCACTCTCTGGTGAGAGCATTTATCCTACAACAAATCTTTAAAAATAGCAGTTAGGGGCTAGCAGGTGGTATGGTGGTTAATGCACTAGACTCCCACAAGGTTGACTGCAGTTTGAGTCCTGGATCTGGTGGCTTGCTTTCTCTCTCTCTCTGCCCCTCTCTAGTGAAACTGAATAAAAATAATAATAAACTTAAATAATTCTTTAAAAAATAATAATTAATAAAATTAAATAATTCTAAAAATAAAACAATTAAAATCAACCCCTTTTGCTATTTCTTAAATGGTAGATGGTTACCTAGTGGTCTCACCGAATGGGGGCTTCTACTCAGTCCTAAAGCCCCTGTCTGGGGCTACTTTAATGATGCTGTCTGCCAGTCAGAAGGTCTTCATTAAAACTTTAGAGAAGAAAATCATTAAGTTAGGCATCTGTACCTTTGTAATGTCGAATCAAATGTGAGGAAAATGGAAGAGGAGAGAACCTAAAAGACCAAGGTTATAATTTAAACTGTAAAATAGGGAAGCTTCTTGCAAACAGATGCCCAATTAATACCAGATGACCTGCAGCTTGGGAAATCTGGGTTCTCCGAGTCTTGTTCTCCAGGTGCACAGCTGGGATTACCTTATATCTTCCTCTATCTTTGCCTGAGCTTCGAGATCAAAAGGGTCAGCAGAAAAGAGACGAATCCTTTCTTGCTCTCTCCGGGCTCGATCCTGCTGCTGCTCCACCAGGACCCTGGAAAACTTCTCTACAACAATAAGGGTGAAAAATCTTAAGTACTCCTGTATTTCCATTCTTTGTCAGTCCTTTTCCATATCAAACAATTTCTCAAAATACAACTACACAAGATGCAGAGAGAATCACTAAAATTTATCTGAGGGGCCAGAGTGGGACACAGCAGAAGCGATGTTCTACAAGGTAATCTCACATGGGAGGGTTTCCAGTTCAAGCTCACAGACCTCTCTGAGTATACTGGGTACACTCTTGCCCATGATCTAGGGCTGGTTGAAGGACAGACATGGATTGCAGTGTTAAGACCCTATTGGGGAGACCAGCAGTTGGCTATGTGGCTGGACTCCCACGTAGTTGACTGCGGTTCAAGTCCTGGACCCGGTGGCTTAAACTCACACTGGGCACATGTGCATGCGTGCCCAAGATCCCGAGAGGAGAACGGAGGAGAAGGGATTATGGCGTGGCCATCCCGCCTGTGGGGTGATTTCTCGCTTTCCGTTTCTCTGTCTCTCTCTTTCTGGTGAGCGCACGTGCCTTATAGCAAAAACCTCTCCAAAAAAAAAGAAAAAGAAAAAAAAAAAGACCCTATTGGGGATACTCTCTCCCCCATGCATACACGCTCATGGAAAAACTAAATAAAAATTAAGTAATTTAGGCCAGCTAGTAGTATGGTGTTATGGCAACTGGACTCTACATAGCCAGCTACAGTTTGAGTCCTGAACTCAGTGGCTTGAAAAACATGCTAGGCACGTGTACCTGTACTGAAAATCCCAAAAGGGAAGAAAAATGGAAGAGAAGGGATTGACTGCAATATGGCCATTCCCCAGGGGAGATGCTTTTGCACTGCCCCCATCCCACATCTCTTTACGGTAAAAGTGCATGTACCCTCTGGCAAAATTGAAGGGGGAAAAAAAAAGTAACTGGGGGCATTGGAGATTGGTCCAAAGTAAGTAATTAAGCAAAGTAGTTAAGCGCTGAGCACACAGAGCCAGGTCCCACATGGCTGACCTAAGTTCAACTCCTGGCCCTAGCAATTTGGAAAACATTCTAGGCATTATTTGTGTATGTGCCCCAAATTCATTCTTTCTTCTTCTTCTTTTAGAAGAATTATTTATTTAACTTTATTTATTTGTTTTATTTGACCAGGGAGACAGAGGGAAAGTGAGAAAGCAAGCTGCCAGGTTTGACACTTGAACTTTAGCAGACCATGTAGGAGTCCAGTGTCTTAACCACTATGCTACCTGCTGGCCCTATGTGTGCCCAAAATTCTGATGGAATGGAGAAATGGAGGAAAAATGATGGGGGCACAACAGTGCTCCACTAGGGAGGTTCTCTCTGTCAAGCTCATGCACCCTACGGCTATAAAAAAATAATATAATAATCTGAAATGAGTAATTACATTTACTTTCTCTTCTCTAGTCAGGATTATTTCCTTATTTAAATTCAGTGTAAAGGAATAAAATACTCAAAGAAAAAAATGTTTAGAGTTTTTTTTTGCCTTAGGGTGCATGTGTTCGCCAGAGAGACAGAGACAGTGAGAAGAAAAATGAGAAAGCATCTGCCCAAGAGGGGATGGCCACACCACAGTCCCTTTACTTCCGTTCTCCTCCCAGGATCTTGGGCACACAGGCACATGTGCCCAGTATGAATTTCAAACCACTGGTTCCAGGACTCAAACCAAGGTCAACCATGTAAGGTCTAGCGATGTAACCACTACACCGTCTGCTGGCCTCCCAATTTTTTTTTCAGTTTATTTTCACTCATGATAAGAAAGTATGTGTTCATGCATGAAATGGGAAGAGAGAGAGGGAAGAGACTAGGTAACCCTTAAAGGGGCCTTGTCATGCTGCAATCCGTCTTCTTCTAATGCTCCATCTCTTGGGCATGCATGCAAGCCTTGAGTGAAGCTGAGAGATACGGGATTTGAACCTCAGTGGGTCACATGGGATGTGGCTTCCTCTGCACGGGCCTAACCACTGTACGATGGGGACAATCCAAAACATTTATTCTTTTTTTTTTTGGGGAGAGGTTTTTGCTATAGGGCACATGCGCTCGCCAGCCAGACAGACAGACAGAGAGAGACATAGAGACAGAAAGCGAGAAATCACCCCCCAGGGGGGATGGTCACGCCGCAATCCCTTCTCCTCCACTCTCCTCTCGGGATCTTGGGCATGTACGCACATGCGCCCAGTGTGAGTTTTAAGCCACCGGGTCCAGGACGCGAACCACGGTTGACTACGTGGGAGTCCAGCAACATAGCCATTATGCTAACTGCTGGTTCCCAACATTTATTCTTTTTTTTTTTTTTTTAAAGATTTATTTTATTTATTCATTCATTTATTTTAATTTGACCAGAGTGAGAGAGAGAGAGAGAGAGAGAGAGAGAGAGAGAGAGAGAGCAAGCTACCACGTCCAGGACTTGAACCGTGGTCAGCCATGTGGGAGTGTCCAGCACCTTAACCACACCACCTGCTGGTCCCGTAAATGTTCTCTTAATAAAATGAATGGCTCGAAAGCAACTCCAAACTGTTGACAACAACCCTGCTATCACCTAAATTTGGCATAGATGAGGACAAAGCAGCTCCATTTTGCCACACAGATTGATAATCTCTTTAACTGAAAATCTAATTTAATGAGATTAAAAAAAAATCAGTATCTGGGTTATGCACAAAACAAAGAAAATATAAAAAGTAAACTGACGGGGTTGGTCTAGATGGATTTCAGTCCTAAAATTCTATTGCTATTGACAAGTAAGTGAACTTCTGACGCCGGCATTCTTTTCCCTCTCACAAACAACTCACTGACGTGTTTAACAGATCATGTGACAGAGGGATAAATTCACCAGTTGCATGAGTCTCTTCACATTTGCTGTGACACAATTATTTCACTGCAGGGCAGCCTGACAGCTTTCCAAAGTCATGGGCTTACCAAGATCTCCACTGAGCAGAGCTTCTGCCAGAGGTGGATTGCGTTCCTTCAGCAAGGACAGCTCATGTGGGTTGGCCAGCAACATGTCTCGGAGCAAGGCTGGATTGTCCAAACCCTGGGGAGATGAAGCAATTTCTCCAGGAGATGAGTGGGACTGCTGTGCTCCTGGTGGCTGGCGCTGCCGGGGGCTGGACGTGCCAGGCACGGCTATACTACTGAAGTCTATTCGGGGTAAATCTGTGGAGAAAATCAATCCAAAGTTTACTCAAACGACTCCATAAAAACAAGCATCTAAAGGCAACAGCAGAACACTTACTCATACGCACTACAAATGGCTAGCAAATGATAATGGCAGACGCTCTACTGACTTTCCCTCGCGCTTTCTCACCCTCACTGAACATAAAGACTGCAGTCCAATAGTGCATAGATAGAATAGAAAGGGACTAGCAAATGGTATAAAGGTTGCGTTGATGGACTCCCACAAGGCTGACCATGGTTCGAGTCCCAGACCCGGTGGCTTAAAACATGCCAGGTGCATGTGGGTGTGTGCCCAAATCCCAAGAGCAGAATGGAGGAGAAGAGACTGCAGTGTGGCCATCCTCCGGAGGTAATTTCTTGCTTTCCGTCTCTGTCTCTCCGGTGAACACACTTGCCCTACAGCAAAAATCTCCCCCCGCACCCTCCCCCCCGGAAAAAAGAACAGAAAAGGAAAGGCGGATAATGGTACTAACCCCAAACTCATAAAACATTCCATAATAGATATTATCTATTTACTTATTTTTATGTTTTTGCCATAAGGTACATGCACTTGCCAGAGAGACAGAGAGGGAAAGTGAGAAATCACTCTCCAGTGGGAATGGCTATGTTCAACCCCTTCTCCTCTTTTCTCTTCTTGGGATTTTGGACATGCATGCACATGGACCTGGTGTGACTTTAAAGCTTCCAGGACACCTGCAGGCCCTTATCTGTTTACGCTTTTAAAAACAGCTAGTCTCTGGACCAGCAGATAGCATAATGGTTACATCGCTGGACTCCCATGTAGTCAACCATGGTTTGAGTCCGGACTTGGTGGCTTAAAACTCATGCCGGGTGCGGGAACCAGCAGTCAGCGTAATGGCTATGTTGCTGGACTCCCACGTAATCGACCGCGGTTCACGTCCTGGACCCGGTGGCTTAAAACTCATGCCGGGCGCGTGTGTGTGCATGCCCAAGATCCCGAGAGGAGAATGGAGGAGAAGGGATTGCGGCATGACCATACCCCCTGGGGGGTGATTTCTCGCTTTCTGTCTCTATGTCTCTGTCTGTCTGGTGAGCGCACGTGCCCTATAGCAAAAACCTCTCAAAAACAAAACAAAACAAAACAAAAAAAAAAAACAACTCATACCAGGTGCATGTGTGTGCATGCCCAAGATTCTGAGAGGAGAGTGGAGAAAGGACTGTAGTGTGGCCCTTCCCCTCCCGTGTGTGTGTGTGTGTGTGTGTGTGTGTGTGGTGAATTCTTGCTTTCTGTCTCTCATCACTCAAGCAGATGGCATAATGGTTATGCTGCTGGACTCCCACATAGTCGACCATGGTTTGAGTCCTGGACCCGGTGGTTTAAAACCCATTCCTGGCATGTGTGCATGTATGCCCAAAATCCCAAGAGGAGAATGGAGAAGGGATGGTGGCATGGCATCCCCCAGGGGGTGATTTCTCACTTTCTCTCTGTCTCTCCGTTGAGTGCGTGCACCCTATAGCAAAAATCTCTCTAAATCAAAACAAAACAAAAGCTAGTCTCTGGGCTAGCAGGTAGCATGGAGGACAAAGCGGCTGGACCTCACATGGCCAACAGCACCGTTTAAGTCTTGAACCTTGAAAAAAAAATCACAGCAGGTATGTATGCATGCATGCCTAAAATTCTGAGAGAAGAATGTAAGAGAATGGACTGTGGAGTGGCCATGCCCCCTGGGGAATGACTTCTCACCCTTCTCTGGCAAGCAAACATGCTCTACAGCAGAATTAAAACAAGAACAGCTAGTCTCAATAAATGTGATTACATAAATCGGAATATGGTTCTTGGGAAAATCCTGGTCTGACATTAGATTCAAAGAGTCCTAACACTTGGCAAAGAGTACTATTCATATCAAGTGAACATCTAAGTGCTAGATGATAAATTCAGCAAGACCAGCTAACTAAACATGTTGTTTTGGGGAGGTTCTTAAATAGCGCTTTGAATTTACACTTTCACCTGTGCATTGCTGTTAACTTCTTATGCCCCTAAGGGACTAGCACGTGTACTTCCTATAGGAGAGAAAACCAGAAAAGGGATTCTCACAGATTCTGAGTGCTGAGTACACCAAAAGCTCTGCTCAGTCTACAGGCTGTAACTCCACAGTGCTGTACTTCAGCCTAGCTGACCAATAAAATGAAAGTAAAAGAGGACCTCAATCCTAAAATGAAGAAGACACATACTGTATGACTCCATTTATTCTACTGGGCCATGGAAAAGTCATAATGTAGTTTTCTATTCTTGCATGCAAAAATGCGCCATGACTTTTCCTGTGACCAAATACATGCAATGTCCAGGATAGGTAAATACACAGACAGAAAGTAGAATTTTGTTTGTCTAGGACTGGGGGACCTAGGGGAAAATGGAATTTCTTTTTAAGGTGATGAAAATGTGCCTAAATTGCTTGTTGTGACACCTGCACAACTCTGTGGATACACTAAAAACACTGAATTGTGGGCTGGCCCGTGGCACAGTGGTTAAGGCACTGGACTCCTACATGGCCAACTGCGGTCTAGGTCCAGACCTGGCATCTTGCTTTCTCACTCCCCCCCACTCCCACTCTGTCCCTCTTTGGTCAAATTAAAATAAAGTCAAATAAAAATAATTCTTAAAAAAACAAACAAACAAACAAACAAACAAACAACAACAAAAAAAAACACACTGAATTGTATCCTTTTTTTTTTAAAAAAAAAGAGGTTTTGGGACCAGCAGTTAGAGTCATGGCTATGTCACTGGACTCCCACGTAGTCGACCGCGGTTCGCGTCCCGGACCCGGTGGCTTAAACTCACGCCGGGCGCGTGTGCGTGCGTGCCCAGGATCCCGAGAGGAGAATGGAGGAGAAGGACATCCCCCCTGGGGGGTGATTTCCTGCTTTCTGTCTCTCTCTGTCTGTCTGGCGAGCGCACGCGCCCTATAGCGAAAACCTCTCAAAAAAAAAAAAAAAAAAAAAAAAAAAAGAGGTTTTTGCCATAAGGGGTGTGTGCTAGCCAGAGATTGAGAGAGAGAGAGAGAGAGACAGAGACAGTGAGAGAGAAAGTGAGAAGAGTGATGGCCACGCTGCAGTCCCCTCGCCTCCATTTTCCTCCTGGGATCTTGGACATGCACGTACAGAGCATGATTTTCGAGCCCCTGGGTCTAGGGCTGGAACTGTGGTCAGCCATGTGGGAATCCAGTGATGCAACCACTTATGCAATCTGCTGGTCCCAAACTGTGTCTTTTAAATGGGTAAGCTGTACAATATGTGAATTATATCTCAATAAAACTGTTACTGAAAAAAAGAAAGGGACAGTGGTTAAACCCTGTGCATAGGAAGCTGCATCCCAAATAACAGGCTATGGCTTGGTTCAGGCCCTGGCAGTTTGACAAACAAGCCAGGCTCATGTCCATGCATGCCCACAATCCTGACAGGATGGAGAAACAGAGGAAAAAAGATTGTGGAGGAAAAGACCGTGTCCCATCGATGGGTGCTTTCTCTCTCTTGCGCAATTTAAAAAAAGAAAAAAAAAAAGAGGAAGGTAAACAGGTAGAGTCAGAGTGAGAGTCTAGACCAGAGTAATCCACACTTCAACCCTAAAAATATATCTTATGGCCAAACATGTCTCAAGGCTGGGGCTACCCTAAAGCTGTTCCACAACGGAAAAAGGAACTGCTTAACTCAGTAGTAAGGTCTCTGCCTATAGCGTGGGTTCAACTAGCCACTTTCCTCAGAGACTGTAGCCGGCAGTGAGTAAGTATGTGTTTGTGCACGCAGATAACCCCCAACAAGCGAACAGATGAAGCGAATGGCACGATCTCTATGAGGCAGTTAATCTAGGCCAGCTCGCAACACATACAGGGGTGAGCGGTCTTTCTAGATTGAGAAACTTTATCTCCAGCCCTGTTACACGTTATCTTGAGAGTCCATTCACTTCAGAGCAATTTTGAAAAACTTGTTTAGATCAGATTTCCTCCCACTCTCCCTCAACCTATCTGCTCTCTTATCCATATGAATAGTAGGGGAAAAAAAAACAAACAAAACTAAGGACTGCAGCAAATTAACCAAAAGAAGGTTTTAACTGACTGGCCTATCTGAACCACTACTCTTTTTAAAATTTAGCAGCAGTCCCAAGGGACTAATGAAATGTATCTGGTACGGCCAGCGCCTGATGGACTTACACAGCCCCCATTTCAGGCTGAATGGAAGCACTGTGCTCTAAGTTGGAGTCTGTCGTCAGCCAGACACATATCATCTGTTAACTTTAAAGCCAGGTGAGCTAGAGGCTAAACAATGTTTAAAGAAATCTACCAGAGTAAGGTAGGGAGTAGGAAAAAAAAAAAAAAACACGAACACATTTCACCAAGTAATTTCACACATTAGGTCCTTAAAAACTTGGGCTTAGCAGGTGGCTTGGTGGTTAAGGCGCTCTACTCTCACATGGCTGACCACGGTCCAAGTCCTAGGCTGGCAGCTTGAAAATCATGCTGGGTACATGTATGAACATGCCCAAATCCTAAGAGGAGACTGGACAAGGGACTACGGCACTGCTATGTCCCCTGGGTGATTTCTTACGTTCTCTCTCTCTCTCTCTCTCTAGCCAGTGCACACGCCCTATGGCAAAAACTTAAAATATAAAAAACTTCTGTGAATCAGGCCACCCATGGCATTGTGGTTAAGGCAATTAGATCCCACATGGCCAACTGTATGATTCGTGTCCCAGGCCCTGCAGCTTGAAAACATGTCAGACACGTGTGTCTGTGTGTGTGTGCCCAAAATCCCAACAGGAAAATGGATATGGGACTATAGCATAGCCATCCTCACAAGGAGTGCTTTCTCATTCCTCTCCTCTCTGGCAAGAGCATGTGCCCTACAGAAAAACAAAACAAAACAAAAAAAACAAACAAAAAAAAATTTTGGCTTATGAACTTCTAGGAGTGCCTGAAGAAAGCTATAGACTTGCTTCCCAACAAATGCACACACATGCCTCTACCTACATAACTCTGTGCACTGTTTCAAGAATACGACACAGAAACCTCCTAAATTCCAACGTACTAGGTTCCAAGCTATGTTGTACTTTTCCCTGTTTCTACCTAAAGAACAGTCTGTGAAGACATCACTTAACATCTGAACTTCATGTTAGTAATAAAAAATCATAAAGAGGGATCCCATGAGATCTTGTGAAATGTGGGTGCCAAGTACATGGCTGACTATAAAATGTTCCACAAAGGCTGATCACTGAAGCGCAGACACCAAGTTACAAAAGTGAGCATGAGGGGCCAGCAGGAATCATGGTGGTTAAGGCTCTGAACTCCCACATGGCCAATGGCAATTTGAGTCCCAGACCCAGAAGCTTCAATCTCACTTTGGACACAGATGTGCACATGCACAAAATCCCAAGAGGAGAATGGAAGAGAAGGGATTGAGGCATGGCTATCCTCCAAGCAGGTGATTTCTCACTTTCTCTCTGGGGATCATATGTTCTCTATAGCAAAAAGCTCTCTCTAAAAAAAACATGAGCATGAATTTTAAGCTTATGTAGTCTCTAAAGTACTTCCCAAAGATAAAGATTCTTATATTATTATCATTAATTAACAGGAGCTAACACTTATTGAGGGCTTGAATTATTCTCATGTCAACTCTAGGAGCTGGGGTTAGTTATGGCATTTTCCTTACAGAAGAAACCTATGTAGGAAAGTTAAAGTTAAGTTGTCCAGGATGTGTATGGTAGGAGTAAGAATCCAAAGTGGATCCATATAAACCATATGCCCTGCTACCAAAGGGTGCTTTTGTTACAGAAACCTAAACCAAGTGATCTTACTTGGGAATTGCACTGAAGGTCGAGGGTCTGCATTCTCCTTCTGTCGTAGTATTACTACATCTCCATCTTTCAAGCCATAAGAAGCCAGTGATCTGTGGTTGTCTGTGAGAGGTCTTTCAGCATAGACAATCTGTAACAAGAAAAGATTTAACAGTATAAAACACCAAGAGATAACATAGCACAAAGCAGAAAGACCATAGTTCTTCTCTTAATCACATAATGTCATTCCCTATTTGAAACCCTCCAATGGAATCCCATCACACCTAGAATAAAACCCCCAATATTTCCCATCGCCTACCAGGCAGTCTCAAATCATTTAGACCCTGGGCTCCCCTCACATCTCACCTCATACCGTGACTGTAGTTCCCCAAATAACAGGGAAGTCATTTCCCATCAGGGTTGCTGCACTTCTCTCTACCTGAGGAGTGATCTAACGTTACCCCTTCAGAGCCCTTCCTTCCTTAATACCCTATTTAAGTACCTAACATACTACGTATTTATTGTCTTTCTACCCCACTAAAATGTGAGCTACTTTAGGATAAGGACTCTTGTGTTTGTCTACAATCGCTTAAAACAGGGCCTGATAAATAGCTGATGCTTTATATTTATTGAATTAAAGTATGAATGAATTTTGAAGTAATTTTGAGCAGGAAGGGAAATGGGAATAATTTGCTCCGGGGACACTAACTACAACACAGCCACACCTCCTGTAATAATCCACCTGTTTAAGAACCACTGGGACTGGCGGCTAGTTCTCCGGCATGGGATTCCCCCTTTTCAGTCTTTGCCGAGTTCCCAGTCAGTCAGTATTCACAACACAAAGCTTTCACAATCACGCAAGACTACACATTTCATTTATAAATTTTCTACTTTATTGCGCACTGTCTCAAAATACATAAAAACAATTATGCTGGATTCATATTATTGTGCTGTGTCACCCTCTGGACCTTATCTAATATATGCTTTTCACATGGACAGAATTACATTATTCTAGTGTGGTGTTGCATGACATCTACTGAAAATTACGTACCCCATAGCCATGACACACCACAAGACATACACCTCTAAGCTCCTCACTTAGAGACCAACTGGTTCAACAACTTAGTTGCAGGAAAGGAACTTGGTCATTAAGTGAAAAGTGCATGTACTACTAAGTGTGTACTATAAAAAAAAAATCATTTATTTTTTTATTATTATTATTACTTTTAATTTGACAGGGGGTGGTGGTGAGAAAGCAAGCCACTAAGTCCAGGACTTTGAACCACAGTCTGCCATGTGGAAGTCCAGCACATTAACCACCATGTCACCTGCCAGCCCCAAATAATGTGTACACCTTGCACATTGGTAAATCTAAAAAGTTCCCAAATGCCACCTTTTCCTGCATTCTTCCTTTTCTTCTATCATCTCTAAAATTTTTCATGTTTATGAGTGGAAAGTAGTATCAAAGAAAATCAGAAAAGAACAATTAAACAAGGCAGATAAAAAGGCTCAGGGACATAATACTAATAAAAATACTTTTTATGATGTGCAATCAAACACTGAAGAAAACCTGGGAGCACAAAAACTGATCAAAGAATGTGTTGTGAAAAGAAAAGAAAGGAACACACAAACATACTGATTTTACCAGGAAGGAACATAAAATCTACCCTGTGTTATTATATACTCCAGAGGGGCACTGAGAAAAAAACTCAGACTTTAAAAGTTTTTTTTTAAAGAATTATTTTATTGGGAACCAGCAGTTAGCGTTAACGGCTATGTCGCTGGACTCCCACAGTTGACCGCGGTTCGCGTCCCGGACCCAGTGGCTTAGAACTCACGCCGGGCGTGTGTGCGTGCGTGCCCAAGATCCTGAGAGGAGAATGGAGGAGAAGGGATTGCGGCGTGACCATCCCCCCTGGAGGGAGATGTCTCGCTTTCTGTCCCTCTGTTTCTCTCTGTCTGGCGAGCACACGCGCCCTATAGCAAAACAACAAAAAAATAACCTCTCCAAAAAAAAAAAAAAAAAGAAAGAATGAATTATTTTATTTAACTTTATTATTATTATCATTATTATTTTCCAGTTTGATCAGAGAGAGACAGAGAGAGAGAGAGAGGAAGTGAGAAAGTAAGCCACCAGGTCTGAGACCCGAACCGTGGTCGGCCATGTGGGAGTCCAGTGCCCTTAACCACTATGCCACTTGCTGGCCCCTAAAAGGTTTTCTTCCTAACAATTCACTTTGCACCAGACCACATGCAAACTGGGGAACCTGAGTTCTGTCCTGGCTCTACCAACAGTTCCAGTGTGGGAATGCCACTCAACTGGCCCAGACCGCACATTTCCCATGTGTCAAGAGGCAGCTGGGGCTAGATAGTCATTACAGCTGTCCTTTCCAGTTCTTTCTGCTAAGGTATCATTCTACAATGTTTCCTTACAGCTTCTCAGAGCTCTCCAAGTAAGGTTGACACAGAAACGGAAAATAGAGCATTTCAACCAGAAAGGAGGTGATTCTGTCATATCTGCTTTCAGAATTTGCACTTCCATGAGGACCGTAACTATAGGAAACCAAATTCTCTCTCTCAAATTGAGCCCTTGTGGAGATAAGCAAAGAACTGATTTGCAGAACTAATATAAGTAAGTATAAAACTTATGTAGGGACCAGCAGTTGGCGAAATGGCTATGTCGCTAGACTCCCATGTAGTTGACCACAGTTCTAGTCCTGGACCTGGTGGCTTAAACTCACGCTGGGTGTATGTGCGTGTGTGCCCAAGATCCTGAGAAGAGAATGGAGGAGCAGGGATTGTGGTATGGCCATCTCCCCTGGGGGGGGGGGGGGGGTATATCTTGCTGTCTGCCTCTCTCTCTGGCGAGCACAATCATCCTATAGCAAAAACCTCCCCCCCCCCCCCCCAAAAAAAACCTTATGGAGTATGGGACCAGTGGTTGACGTAATGACTATGTTGCCCTCCCATGTAGTCAACCGCGGTTTGAGTCCTAGACCTAGTGGCTTAGACTCATGCCAGGCACGTGTGTGCACGTGCCCAAGATCCTGAGAGAATGGAGGAGAAGTGACTGTGGTGTGGCCATCCCCCCTGAGGGGTGATAACTTATGTAGTATATTGGGACCAGCAGATGGCATAATGATTACATCAGTGGACTCCCATGTAATTAACTGCTGTTCGAGTTCCAGGACCGGTGGCTTAAACTCACGCCGGACACATGTGTGTCCATGTCCAAAATCCCAAGAGGAAAATGGAGAAAGGACTGCAGCACAGCCATCCCTCCTGCAGGGTGATTTCTTGCTTTCTGTCTCTAAAGTGAGCGCATGTGCCCTATAGCAAAAAATAAAAACTCTCAAAAAAAAAAAATAAATAAATAAATAACGACTTATTTAGTATAGACTAACGACTTATTTCTAGTATAGACTAGAAATATGATGTTTTAAAGTTCTCTCATCCTCACCCTGCGGAGTTAAAACACATTTCAACAAACTGGAACTGTCATTCTAGGATCCCATTCACAGACCCTTATTTAAGCACCTATCTTATAACAAAAGCACAACAGAATCAACATTTTTTTCTACAAAATAATTGACAGTCCTATTATAACAGGAAAAAAGGAAAAAACTACAAACCAAGAATTCTAAGCATTATAGATGACAGTGTGTAACGAGAGGCCTGCTAAGAGAAATGCCATGTGGGTGGCCCTTCCAAGGTGGTGCCGATACTGAAGGCCACCGTAATGAACACACCAGCAGCCTATGGCCTAGTCTTTTATCTTTCAGGTTCAGAAATTTAACTCAGTATATTTATTTATTAAAATAATTATTCCATTTCGGGACCAGCAGATGGCACAGCGGTTACACCTGTGGACTCTCACATGGCTGGCTGTTTTTGTTTTTGGTTTTTTAGATTCTTGCTACAGGGTGCATGCGCTTGATGGAGACAGAGAGAGACACAAAAAGCAAGAAATCACCCCTCGGGGGGATGGCCATGTTACAATCCCTTCTCCTTCATTCTAGGGATTTGGGGCTTGCATGCACACGCGTCCAGCGCGAATTTTAAGCTTCCGGGTCCAGGATGCGAACCACAGTAGACTACAACATAACCATTACATTATCTGCTGGTAACCCGGCTACGGTTTGCGTCCCAGACCCAGTGGCTTGAAAATCATGTCCAGATGCGTGTGTGTACGCCTGAGAGAAGAATGGAGGAGAAAGGGATTATGGCATGGCCACTCCCTCTGGAAGATATTTCTCATTTTCCCCCTGTTTCTTTCTCTCTCCGAAGAGTACATGCACCCTAAGGCTAAAATCTCTTTAAAAAAATATTATTTAATTTTAATGATTATTATTATTATTTTAATTTGACTAGAGACAGAGAGGGAGAGGGAGAAAGCAAGCTGCCAGGTTCAGGGTGTGAACTGCGGTCAGCCATGTGGGAGTCCAAACACCCAACCACCACACCACTTGCGAGCCCCATTATCAGTATATTTATACATATACAGTCAGTCTCTCTCTCTCTTTTTTTAAATAAATTTTTGCCATAGAGTGAGTGCTCTCATTGGAGAGAGGCAGAGAGGGAAAGTGAGAAATCCCCCCACCCCACCCCCCCGCCGCCAGCCGGGGATGACCTCACCACAATCCCCTCTTCTGTTCTCCTCTCTGGTATGCACGCCCAAGTTATTTTTCAAGCTGCCAGGTCCAGGACTTGCACCATGTGGGAAGCAACACCTTAACCACTACACTACTGGCTAGCCTGGGACTGCAATGTATTCTAATGGTACCTGTAAGAGAAATTTTACTTATAATGAGAAATCAAACTCGGGAGGGTCAAAATGATCCTATCCACAAAAATCACTGAATTCTCTTCAGGCTGGAAACACTAAATGGAAAGCCCAATTAAATTAGCCAGTGACAACTGAGCAAGCTTCTATTAGGGGACAACAACACACCAGATTCTCACAGGCTCATATATAATCCTCATACCCTCTCATTTAAAGTCTCAGTCATTTACAAAATAGGCATTATTTGTCCCATTTTTTAAAAAAGATTTACTTCATTCTATTATTATTATCTACTTATTTTTAATTTGACCAGAGAGAGAAAGAGAGAGAAAGGGAGTGAGAAAGCAAGCTGCCAGGTCCAGGACTCAAACCACAGTCGGCCATGTGGGAGTCCAGCACTCCAACCACCATGCCACCTGCTAGCCCTGACTTGTCCCATTATATGGACAGGGAGACAGACACAGTTAAGTGACCTGAGGTCACTATTAGGAGAACTATCATCTCTGGTGCCATATAAAATGTCCTCTAACAACCCCAAAGAGCCTGGTGAACTAACCAAATGACTTTACTAAGAGCTGCTATGCCAGCCATTGCCACCAAGTGTCTATACCACCAGGAAGATCAAAATACTGTCCACTGCTTGATGTAGCCCCTTGCTCTGACCATGAAGAAAAGAACACTACCAACTCCTTGCTTTTTGGATTCTTTTTTACTTATTTTTTTCATGAGAGAGAAAGAGACAGAGAGATAAGGGTCCCCAACAAGGTCTTCATGCTACCCTCCACACCCAATCTCAGAAGCCTGGATCATCAGCACACAGGTATGCTGGGTGTGCACAAGGAGGTCCTGGTATGTGAACCCAGAACCCTCCCACTTGGGTACACTTGTGTCACCACTGCATCATCGCTTTACTCCCTTGGGCTCCTCTTTTAGATGGTGCACATCTCTCCATCACTCTTTATTTGCCACAGTACTTCCATGGCAGACATCATTTTTCTAAAGGAAAGCATCATGATCTAAATAAAAATGTAAGATCCAGATAATCACTCACATCAAGAATGCATATACACCGAGTTCTCTACCTGTATCATTTCGTGTAACAGCTGGCCTGAGTTTTACACCTTTGTGGAAGGTGATAATGAAATCATTAATGCTGCTGTCTGCTCCAATACCCTAGAGACACTAGACTCCAGGGTCCAGGAGAAGCACATTGGTCACACTGAGGAACAGGCGTAGTCCGTTTTAGTCTAAAAACACAAATGAGATAAACTAAAGCTTAGCTGTAATTACAACTGCCACAAAGAGCTGATTTCTTTTTGTTAAAATAGGCTTACAAGTCTAAGAAAGACAATTATTTTGTAGCTTAAGCATCAAATCTGTGTGATCTTCCAGTTAAACATGAGTATTCATCAGACCAATGACCTCAAACCTAGACCAGCAGAAACCAGGAGTTCCAGTGACGGCAGTGCTACCTGACCTGAGCTACAAATGCTCAGAATCCAAGTGTTGCCAGTTATGAGGACGTACAAGAGGAAAATGCATACAGCTAAGAGTCACAGTCGTCAGACCTGGCACTATTGGTGCTTATTCCAGAAGAGATATCCCAGAGACTGAATGCTGATCTTAATCAACAGTTAACAGACTAATTTTTTGTTGAGATTTCTTCTATACGGTATGTGCACTCACTGGAGAGAGACAGACAGAAAGTGAGAAATCACTCCCAAGTGGGAACAGCCACACTGCAATCCCTTCTCCATTTCCCTCTGGGAATTTTGGGCATGCATGCACATGTGTCTGGCTTGTTTAAAGCTGTCAGGTCTTGGGACTTGAACAGCGGTTGGCCATGCAGGAGTCCTGACTACTATGCCGCCTGAAAGCCCCAATAGCAGACAAATTTAATAAAACTCCACAGCAGGGACCAAATGTTCTCTGGTCTCTAAACGGGAACCTTCAATTAACAGAAATCTTAAGGAAGCATTTCTAACATTAGGGATGGTCAACTGGCCACATGACTGGCTACAAAGTATTACCACTGATTATGAGTTTTCCATACACCAAGCTAACTACCTATTTTATCTCCTGTAATAGATAACTTGAATTCTACACCTTTCTGGAAAGCAATCTGGCAGCATTTACTAAGAGCCTTTCAAAAATTTATGCCGGGGCCAGCAGGTGGCGTGGTGGTAAAGGGTGCTGGACTCCCACATGGCTGGCCAGTTTGAGTCCTGGACCTGGCAGCTTGCTTTCTCACTTTCTCTCTCTCTGGTCAAATTAAAATAAATAAAGTTAAATAAAATAACTCCTTAACAACAACAACAAAAGTTTATGCCCGGGCTAGCAGGAAGTGTGATGGCTGAGTGGTGGGCTCCCACATGGCCAACTACCATTCAAGTCCTGGACCAGGTAGCTTACCTTACTTATTCTTTCTCTGCCTCTCTGGTGAGTGTGTGTACCCTGTAGCTAATTAAAAATCAGCAGTAATAAATAAAGAAATAAAGCTAAATAAATAATTCTTTTTTTTTTTTTGGAGAGGTTTTTGCTATAGGGCGCATGCACTCACCAGAGAGACAGAGAAACAGAAAGAGTGAAATCACCCCCCGGGGGGATGGCCACGCTGCAATCCCTTCTCCTCCATTCTCCTCTCGGGATCTTGGGCACACATGCACATGCGCCTGGCGTGAGTTTTAAGCCACAGGGTCCAGGACGCGAACTGCGGTCAACTACATGGGAGTTCAGCGACACAGCCATTATGCTAACTGCTGGTCCCTAAATAAATAATTCTTAAAAACTAAAATTTATGCCTTTAGGGGACAGCAGGTGGCGTGGTATTTAAGGTGCTAGACTCCCACATCGCTGATCAGTTAGGAGTCCTGGATCTGGCAGCATGACAATTACTCTGGGCTCACGTGCATGCATGCCCCAAATCCTAGGAGAATCGAAGACAAGGGATTATGATTTGGTCATCCTCCCTGGGGGCAAGGGTGATTCACTTTTCCTCTCATTGTCTCTTATCTCTCTCCAGAGAGTGCACACGCCCTATGGCAAATACCTTAGGAAAAAAAAAGTTTATGCCATTGACCTAACAATTCTGTAACTGTGAGTTTATCACAAACAAAGAATAACCAGGAAGCGAGCCCTATAGTCTGACGTGGTTCAAGTCCTAGTCCTGGTAGTTTGAAAAACATGCCTAACAGATGTGTGGGAATGCCCAGAACCCAGACAGAACAGGGACAAAAAAGAAGGAAACATGGAGGAGGGAATGAGACATGACCACTCCCCATTGAGGTGCTCTTTCCTTCTCTGGAAGACACACATACTTTCTAGCAGTAAGAAAAGAATCAACCAGGGGCCGATGGTGGTACAGCAGAGGCACAATATGCTGCGAGGGTGACCCACATGGGAAGGCTCTAGGTCTATACCCTGGGACCTCCCTGAACACCTGAGACACATGCATGCCCAACATCCACAGATGGCTGAAGTTGGGGGTGCATCATGATACAGGGACCCAACTAGGTGGTATCTGCCTTTCTTGCTTATGGAGAAGAGAAATGAACAGATTTGTGAAGAAAAAACAGAAATGGGTGTCAAAGCCTTAGTTATATGAATGTTTATGGCAACGTTACCTATAACTAATTCCAATTTTCCGTAAATCAAATTCCCAGCAATAGGGAAATTGCTAAATTATAGAAAAGCTATACAAAGGTATGCTATGCAATATTAAAAATTATAAACTCGAGGGGCCAGCAAGTGGTGTAGCCGATATGCTGCTGGACTCCCACATGGCCAACCGTGGTTTCTGTGCTGAACCCAGTGGCTTCAAACTCATGTTGGGCACAAGTGTGTGCATGCCCAAGATCCTTGGAGAACAGAGAAGGGTTTGCAGTGTGGCCATTCTCCCGGGGGACAATTTCTTGCTTTCTATTTCTGTTTCTCTGGTGAGTGCACATGCCCTACAAAAAAAACCTCTCTGAAAAAAAAATTTACAAACTCGAGGGGCCAACAGGTGGTGTGGTAATTAAGTGCTGTACTCCCACATGGTCGGCCATAGTTTGAGCTCTGCGCCAGCTACTTGAAAACACAAGTGTGGGGGCTGGCAGGTGGTGTGGTAGTTAAGGTGCTGGACTCCCACATGGCCAACCACGGTTTGAGTCCTGGACCTGGAGGCTTGCTTTCTCATTTTCCTTCTTTCTCTCCCTTTTTTCCTTTCTCTGGTCAAATAAAAAAAGTAACAACTATGGGACCAGCAGTTAGCGTAATGGCTATGTCGCTGGACTCCCTTGTAGTTGACCGCGGTTCGAGTCCCGGACCCGGCAGCTTAAACTCACACCGGGCGCGTGTGCATGCGTGCCCAAGATCCCAAGAGGCGAATGGAGAAGGGATTGCGGTGTGGTCATCCCCCCTGGGGGGTGATTTCTCGCTTTCTATCTCTCTCTCTCTGTCTGGCGAGTGCACGCGCCCTATAGCAAAAAAAAAAAAAAAAAAAAAAAAAAAAAAGAGAGAGAGGAAAAAAAAGTAACAACTAAAGTTAAATAAATATTAAAAAACAAACAAAAAACACAAGTGTGTGTGTGTATCCCCTAAATCCCGAGAGGAGAATGGAGAAGGGACTGTGGTGTGGCCATCCCCCCATGGAGTGATTTCTCATTTTCCCTCTTTGTCTCTCTAGTGAGTGCACACCCTAAAGATAAAACCTAAAATAA
This sequence comes from Tupaia tana, assembly GCA_026018925.1. Taxonomy (NCBI): domain Eukaryota; kingdom Metazoa; phylum Chordata; class Mammalia; order Scandentia; family Tupaiidae; genus Tupaia; species Tupaia tana. The sequence continues at coordinate 85,216,990 of JAKSZU010000007.1, read as the reverse complement.
TAATTTTTAAATTTATAAATTTGAAGAACTTGAAATACTATGGGAAAATCCTGACAATGTTGTGTTGACTAGAAAAAAAAAAAAACCATGAAATTGTTCATGCAGTTCAGGTCCATTGTATTTAAAATATACATCAACTATATAAAGGAAAAGAGCTTAGAAAAAAAAAATATATATAAACTATATGGCCAGCCACATGGACTCGTTGTTAGAGAGAGCCTGATCCTACATGGTCCACCATGTGGTCTGAATCTCTGACCCGGAATCCTGAGAAACATCCCAGGCGTGTGTGCGTGCCTAAACTCTTACCAGGATGGAGAAATGGAGAAAAGACTGTGATGTGACTTTGCTCCACTGGGGGTTGCTTTCTGCCTCTCCTTGCCTTGTCTCTCTGGTAAGCACAGATACCCTCTGGCAAATTAAAAAAAAGTCAGCTACAGTCCCAGCCACAGTAATGCAGCAGGAGCACACGGTCCTGCAACGCTGGAAGTTATATGAAAGATGGGGGTTATTTCCAGGTCAGCCTGTATGTGCTGGGCATGTTTGCATGTGATCCTGACTAGGTAAGAAGGCCAAAGGGAGGGCTGGGTACGAGGCCATCCTGAAGGTGCTCTCTTTCACGAAAGAAACAAACTTAAGAAAGTAAACTGTAGTTACCTCTGGGTTATGATGTAGTGATTGTGTTATTCTTTCAAATTTGCCAGAGTCAGTTGCCAGAGACTCAGAGACAGAGAGAAGGGAGAGAGATAAAGCGCCCCCAAACAGATGGGCACAATCACACTGCAATCCCTCTCCTCCATTTTCCCGCGTATCTCCATATGCCTGGCTGCTGGGGCCAGGATCTGAACAGTGCTGTCAGCCATGTAGAATCCAGTTGCCTTAACCACCAGACCATGGAGTCAGCCCAGATTGTGTTGTTCTTTATCCTTCTCTTTGTATTATACATTTTCTACAATGATTATGCAGCACTTGACAGAATAAAATACATGAAAATTACTTGCAAAAATAAATGTGCCAAAGTCAGCTACAATTGAAAATGGACATTTCAGTTTCGACTGAAACTGAAATGGAACTGTTTTACAAACCACAAATCATGCTGTACACAGACCTGCACTCTCAGGTTCAGTTACTATTTAGCATTTAAATATGCCTTTTATTTGAGGGTCCCTCCACATTTTGTACATGTGTTTTTACCACATGCCACCTACAGAGGCAAATTAGAGCTATGTTTCAAATATACAAAGACATGAAAAGTGAAGTTAAATTCTGATCTTTCAAGTTCACCCAGGCAAGTCTTCATCAAAGCATTCAAGCTTGGACTGACTTCCAAGCCCACACTTGTACTGAGAGATGGAACATGCCCAGCGTTAATCACATGCACAAGCAGAGATAGTTTCTATTCTAAATTTGTTATCACTGCATTATAACTACTATAATCAGACCAGAGCTGTTAAAAATTAACACCTTTTCTGAGTGCATGCTTATGCACAATTGATACTGATGTGAAAGACTGAATTCTAAGTCATTAATCCCAGTGTGGGGCAGGCGTGCAAGACTACTCTTTGAGGGAGTAAAAAAAACAACAAATACTAGATTTCTTCATTGCCATTTATTTTAGCTCATTCTACCTTAATTTCCATTTTGTGTCTATTGTAACGAACCTAAGATATTACTTCATGTACAAAACACAACTTATGTACACAGTGCATCATATATGCACATACCTACAACCTGTGTTCTATATAACATGTCATACATTTACATGTATGACGCATACAATCCATTTTTCTCAAGTATATGATGCACTGTAAACATAAGTAATAGTATGTTCTGAAACACTTTACTGGTAGAAATAAAAGAACAAAAAAGTTTGGAGACTTGGTCTGGGCACACAGTAGCAGAAAAGAATAGCCAGGAAAATGAAAAACATGCACATTCCCTTGAAGAAATGGAATCAGAAATAAGGGGTGAAGGAATAACAATGGAGAAGGTAAGTAAGAGGAGGACGACTAAGAGAACTATAAAGGAAGAGACCATGAGTAATACGGAGAACCCTGAGAGGCAAACAGCAGGGGGAGGAGGAGGAACTCAAGTAAGTGTAGATGATATATTTGTGGGTAAAAACTATAATAATGTTTACTTTTGTGATTTGATGAAAGGAAATGACTCAAGTGTCTAGAGTGGATCCTGTTCCTGCCTGATGGGCAAGCAAGTGAAAGACAACCGACCACCAGGCATCTTAAAATAGATACTGTGTTGTCAGGTTACAAAGGAGCCAACAGAACAAACTTGAAAAACAGGAGCTGTTTACAGCTATCTAATACAGGCTTAGCTGGAGCCCAACTTTCTATACGCTAATTTTGCTTGGGAAGGAAGTAAATGCCAAAACACTGATACACTGACCAAAAAAGCATTTGGAGAGAACCTCGTTGTTCAATTAATAAAGTATTCCTATTCTAGCAGAGGGACAGTGACTGCCTTGATCATACAATTAACTGTCTCAATCTGATGTCTGCTTTAATTTTCTTAAACTCTTTATTTTACAGCCATCTCAAAAAGTGCTGGAATAGAAGTAATCTCAAGTTCTGTCTTTTCACAAACCCTAATAAAATCAACTTATGTTTAAAGTAAGTTGTATTCCCCACCAAAGGTAATATTATATAACATCAAGGGGGGGAAGATTACTCGAAAAAGCTACATTCAAAGACGGAAGAGTTCATTTTTTCCTCTTAATTCAAAACACCCTTTCCTAGTTCGTGAGGGATGCATTGACAGCAACTGGTTCCTCAGTTTTGGGGGAATAGCTTTTCACAAGTCACAGAAAACTCCCCTTTACCAATTTCTTCGTAGCTTCTGCCAGACTGCATATTTGAGACGGTGCACCCTAAAATAAATTCTTTGTGGACAGCTTTATGCCAAAGTTCTAAAGTTCACATGTTGTAAAGGATTCATACTTCTGAACAAAATATTGACATATCTGTTTACTGTAAGACAGGGCAGAACAAGCTGTAGTTGGGCAATAGTTTTTGGAACTATTTCATAACTGCAGTAGGAAATCAAGACTTCCATTCTGGAGCCTTGGAAGACATCTATAATTTTCTTAACGTCTAGATGATGTCTTCCTAAGGCCCACTTTACCAAGTCAGGCCCTAAGCATTTTAGGGTACAAACTACTGAATTACTGTCACCCATTTTTTGATAAGAATTAGTGGCTGCCCTAAAGCATTTTGAGAATTACATTGCTTACTTAAAACGCTAAGAAAGGCTGGACTTCTTTCCAGCAAGCAGGTAATGGTGCTTCTCATTCACTGAGAAAAAAAACTAGGCCGTTTTCAAGCAAAGATCCTTAACAAAACACTGAGCTTTGAACTGATCCAAACTCTGAACTGTGACCTAAAAGACAGAGGAATATTTGGCTCATTTCCAGGGAGGAACAGAGAGAAATAAACATCTTGACTTGAACCAATGATTTTGAAAAGATAAAGAATTTAACCAAAGACGCATGAGGTAGGGAAGAGAGAGCATTTCCAAGATCTCAAATGAGGTAGTGCAAAACTTTTCCCTCACCTTGAAGTGCAAGTCTGTACATTTAAAGGTAAACTGCGTATACTTAAGTATGAACCCTCTTCAAAGGAGCAGGTGAACAACTAGCTATCACAGGGACCCAAACTGGTATTTCAGGTTGGAGAAGCAGGATGTTAGAACCCTACAAACCCAGGGCAGCTTCTTAGGTCCACCACGGGGACCTTAACTCGAAATTAGTAAGGGAGAAGAGGCCAAAGGGGCCAGGAGGGTAGAGCGGCCCAACAGCCCACGCGCCCCTCGCGCTGCGGTGGGTGCGTCTGTGGTCAGGTTCCCAGCGCCCCCTCCTAGCACCCCACCCACTCTCGGGGCGTGTGGGGGTAGCCACCCATCGCGGGTCCCTCCCGGATGCGGGGGCGAGCGGGAAATGGCCATCCTCGCCCTCCCCCGCCCTCCAGTCCTTCGCCGGAGGCACCCGGAGAGAGCGAGGCCCCGAGGCGGGGAGGGCTGGCTCCGGGGAGGCCCCGCTCCCTGCGCAGCGTACCTGGCTCTCGGCTGCGGGGATGCCGGACTCGAGCTCGCACAGCGCGCGGAAGTTGTGCAGCTCGAAGTCGGCGTCGACCTGGAGGGAAAAGGTCACCTCGGAGAGGTCCCTCCGCACACAGTACACGGTGAGCAGCATGGCCCGGGCCCGACCCAGCTCGGCTCGGCCCGGCCTGGGCGCAGGGCGGAGGGTAGGCGACGGCGGCGCGGCCTGGCTGGGGCTGCGGGTGGCCGGCGCGGGCTGCTCGCTCGCCGGCTCCTTCCCTCCCTCACACACGCTCAGTGACTCACTCCCTCCCGCCCTCACGAGCGAGCACGGCCGCCGCCACCCGCCTGCGAGTCCGTCTGCTGCCGGCCTGCCTCCCACCACTGCCGCCAAGCGCGCCAGCCGCCTGGCGCCCCGCCCCGCCGCAACGCGGCTGCCGTAAAGCCCGCCTTGCCTTCTCCGCCTTCGCGACGCAGTGGGGGGCGGGGTCGGCGGGGGGCGGGGGCCGGGAGCGGGTTGGCGGGCGAGGAGGGGGAGGAGTGAGAAGGGGGCGTGGGAGGAAGGGGGAGGTTGGGCGAGAAAAGGGGAGGGGAAAGGAGCAGAGCGGAGGAAGGAGAATCTGTTAATTGGCTGGCTTAACGGAAATCTGTGAATTATTCGTCCAACAGGCGTTCATTAAGCACCTACCCTGTGCCGGTGCTGGCGATACACCAATGAATGAAACTACAGGTCCTGGTCCTCAACCCTCAAATTAGTACAGGAAACTGATAACCAAGCAAGTAGTTCTAAAACCTCTTTTAGAGGGAGAAATTGAGACTCAGAGAGATTTCACTTCCAGTCCCCGAGATTTAGGATTAAAATAAAAAATCATTACTCTCGGGGCCGGCAGGTGGCCTGGTGGTTAAAGGCGCTGGATCCCACACGGTCCGTCAAGGTCCGAGTCCTGGACTTGGCAGCTTGCTTTCTCACTTTCTATTTCTCTCTGTATCTCTGTCTGGTCAAATTAAAAAATAATAACAAATCAAATTAAATAAATAATTCTTTAAAAAAATTAATTTCTCTGTCCAGGGTAGCCCAGCTTGTTCTGGCCCCTGCTTACTTCGCCAGCATTGCCTCCTCTGCTCTTCCTGCACTCTGTGCTCCTAGCTGCATTACCTACTTGCATATCCTCTATGGCATAGTCCTCTATGTTTTAAATAATATTCTTTCCAGCTGGTGTTGAACCGTCTTTCCTAGTCCCAGGAACCTCAGCCTCTAGCACAGTGCCTTTGTTGGATACAGGTAAGAATCTACTCAACAAGGCCAGCAGGTGCAATGGAGGTTAAGGCGGCTGGATCACACAAGGCATAGTGTGCAGTTCCAGTGGCTTGAGAATCAGGCTGGGCTTATGTGCATGTGTGTACTCAAAATCCACAGAGGAGAATGGAGGAAAAGGGATGGGGTGGGGGGTGGGGGGGTGGCAGCCATCCTTTGTGGAGGTGGTGATTTCTCACTGCCCCCCCCCACCACCATGAGCATACATGTCCTGTAGCAAAACTAAAAAAAAAAAAAAAAAAAAAAAAACTAAAAAAAAAACCCACTTCTTTCTGTTTGAAGCCACATAAATGATGAGGTACAGGCACGAGAATGAGTGAAAAAAATCAAAACTAAAAACCAAATATAAAGAAGCAAGATTAGCATCTCCATATTTAATTCCACTCCTGCCCCCATCCACGGAGTAATGACCTATGTTCTATTATAAAAGGAGGGAAGAGAAAAACAGGACAGCTATGGATGCAGGTAAGTAGGTAGGTTTAGTGGCAGGAAAGGGACTTCCAGCTGAAGACTGTTATAAAGAGAGAAAGTGAGGACCAGTAGGTTGTGTGGTAGTTAAGGTGCTGGGTCCCACAGGGTGCACTGCAGTTTGAGTCCTGAACCTGGCAGCTTGAAAATCACGCTAGGCGCATGGGCGTGTGTGCTGAAAATCCCAAGAGGAAACTGGAGAAGGGACTGCATTGTGGTGTGGCCATCCCCCTGGGGGTGATTTCTCACTTTCCTTCTGTCTCTTTGGTGAGCGCCCTATGGCAGAAATTTAAAAATAAACTAAAAAAAAGAGAAAGTGAACGATCAGAGGATGGAGGGGGGTAGTTGTATGGGCTACAAGTAACAGACATCTGACTGTCCATGGCTTAAACAAATAGAGGTTTATTTTCCTCACAGACTAGGAGGCCTGGAGGTAAAGAGGTGCGTTAGGTCAGTGGCCCAGTGATATCAGGGACTATACGTCTGCAATTCTTTTGGTTCTTCCTGAAGGTTACAGTATGGCTGGCTGCCTCCACTCCATGCATCATTTTCCTGTTCAAGGCAGGGGCTTGCCAGAAGTCCCTCAGTAAATTTTTGCTTACATCTCACTGGGCAGAACTATGTCACATAGATGCAAGACAGCCTAAAACAGTAAATGCTTTGTTCTTCCAGCCTCTTTAAAGGACAGGAGACACAGGGGCTGGTAGTGGGGATTAAGGTAGACACATATAGTGCCTTCTGTAGTGGAGAAAGTTGAGCAGAGAAATTATGTAGGGTTGTCAGGACTGACAAGAAATTAGTTGATGTAGAAATCATGAATTGATTGCTTGTTCTCCTGTATTTTTTCTAGCAATGCTCAGTTTCCTGGATCTGGCAGATTTTATTTTCCATAGAAGGTCACAGTATCTCGGGAACAGCAGTTAGCGTAATGGCTATGTCGCTGGACTCCCACGTAGTTGACCGCGGTTCGTGTCCCGGACCCGGTGGCTTAAAACTCAGGCTGGGCGCGTGTGCGTGCGTGCCCAAGATCCCGAGAGGAGAATGGAGGAGAAGGGATTGCGGCGTGGCCATTCCCCCTGGGGGGGTGATTTCTCGCTTTCTGTCTCTCTGTCTGTCTGGCGAGCACATGCGCCCTATAGCAAAAACCTCTCAGGAAAAAAAAAAAAAAAAAAAAAAAAAAAACCACTCCAGGTATGTGTGAATACATGCCCAAAATCCCAAGAAAATAGAGAAAGAGTTATGGTGTGGCCATCTCCCTGGCGGGTGCTTTCTCACTTTCCCTCCCTCTCTCTCTCTCTGTGTGTGTCTCTCTTGGACAAATGTACTTGTTCTGTAGCAAAGATGTTTAGAAAATGGGACCAGCAGATGGCATAATGGTTATGTTGCTGGACTCCCACGTAGTCAAACTTGGTTCAAGTTCCAGATGTGGTGGCTTCAAACTCACACCAGTTGTGTGAAGAGTGTGTGCCCAAGATCCCAAGAGGAAAATGGAGGAGAATTGCAGCATGACCATTCCCCCCCAGAGGGGGATTTCTCACTTTCTGTCTCTCTCTCTCTCTTGCATGTGCACATGTCCTATAAGCAAAAAATCTCTCTGAAAAAAACACCCAAAAAACTGGGGCCGGCAGGTGTCATGGTGGTTAAGGGCGCTGGACTCCCACATGGCAAACCACAGTTTGAGTCCTGAACCTGGCAGCTTGCTTTCTCACTTTCCCTCTCTTTCTCTCTCTCAGTCTGTCTCAATCTGGTCAGATTAAAATAAATAAGTAAATAAAATTAAATAATTCTAAAACAAAAACAAAAACTCCCACAGTAAAAAGTAAATCCTTCCGAGGCCTGCAGGTGGCATAGTGGTTCAGGGAGCTGGACTCTCCCGTGGCCAACTGTAGTTTGAGTCCTGAACCTGGCAGCTTGTTTTCTCACTTTCTCTCTTGCTTTGTCCCTCTTTGGTAAAATTAAAGTAAATAAATGGATAAATAAAGTTAAATAATTCTTTTTTTAAAAAGGGAAATTAAATCCTCCAAATACTGTAAACATCAAAATATTCACAAATATTTGATGTTTGTGGACTATTGTGGCCCAAGTCCAATCCAAGTCACTGCCCTGTTCCCCCACCCTTGTTGCTGGGAGTAGAGGTGCTTGCCATCACATGTGGCCTTTAGCTTTGACTGGGGATTGAATCTGGATCTGCCTATGTGGTCTCAGCCTGCAGAGCACAGTCAGCAATATGACACTGCGGCTGGGGCGCTTCTTTTTCCTCCTCCCTACCCCTGCCAGGCCAGCCCTGTAGTATAGTAGTTAAGCACTGTGTGGAGGGAGCAGGATCCCACATGGCCAACAGTGGTTTGAATCCTGGTCCAGGTAGCATGAAAACCATACTGGCTATGTGTGTGTCCATGCCCAGGATCCTGAAGGGAAGAAGGAATGGCAGAAAGGGGACTGTGGTGTGACCAGGCCCTAGTAGGGGAAGAGGGAGCATTTTCCTTTTTTTCTTCTTTTTTAAAGAATTATTTATTCAACTTTACTTATTTCGATTTGATCAGAGAGGGATAGAGTGAGAGAGAGAGAGAAAGTGAGAAAGCAAGCTGCCAGGTCCAAGACTTGAAGCGCAGTCAGCCATGTGGAAGTCCAGTGCCCTTAACCACCATGCCACCTGCTGGCCCAGTAGAGGGAGCATTTTTCTCCCTCTCTCTGGCATACACATGTGACCTCTGACATTAAAAAAATGTTTTCCCTCATTGTCAATTTGTTGCTCAAAGAGACCCTCTCACCTTATTGTCCTGGCATGTCAGCTGATAGCAGCTAGTGCTTCATTTTCCCTTTACACACAAACTCTGTAAAGATCTTTAGGCAAGGATCGCGTGCCCACGTAGAATGTAACACCTGCTCCCTTTCCTGCTTATCTTTCCTAAGATCTGATGGGCTTTCAGTCCCACCCTATTCTGGCTTAATTCCTCATTTCTAATGTACCTGCACACATGGAATTATCAGAACACTTCAGGTACTTACGGACTTTCCTCAGCTCTAATTTCAACCGTCATTATTTGCCTACTCAGAAGTTTGGAGCTAGAGATCAACATAGACTTTGATTATCTGAGTCAGCTCTGGGCAAAAATACAAAACAGGTCAACACTTGCCTTTGGCAAGACCGACCCTTTGCCCTTTCCTCCCTCCTGGACTTTGTCTCCACCTAGTCCTCTTAGTGCCGATGTGTTCCTGCTTTCTTCAACTTCCTGTTCAAAGTCTGCTTTCTAGAAAGGATAAAGAGGGCCAGAGGTGGTGCAGCGGTAAAACATGACACTCTGAGGAAAGGTTCATCCAGAGTCCTCTCTGAGTATGTACACGAGGCATAATCATGCCCTGGGTCTGGCTGAGGCTGGGAGTGTCAAGACCCTGTCAGTGGTACTGTTTCTCTATCTGTCCCTAATAGAAGGAATAAAAATTGGGGACCAGCAGATGGCCTAATGGTTATGTTACTGGACTTCCACATAGTTGAACACGATTTGACTCTAAGACCCAGTGGCTTAAAATTCTCACCAAGCATGTGTGCATGTGTGTACAAAATCCCGAGAGGAGAATGGAGAAGGGATTGCTGTGTGGCCATCTCCTCTGGGGGGTGATTTCTTGCTTTCTGTCTCTCTGTCTCGCTCTGTCTCTCTAGAGAGCACACACACTCTATAGCAAAAATCTCTCTACAAAAAAAAAAAAAAATCACATCAAAGTTGTGGAGGAATTTCAGGTGTCATGGGTAAGAGTATAAAAAACCAGCTTTTGTGAGAGGCCAGCAGTGGCACTGTCGTTAAGGCAACTAGATCCTACATAGTGACGGTGCATTTTGTGTCCAGGACCCAGTAGCTTAAAAAACATGTGAGGTGCATCTGTCTGCAAGCCTAGAATCCTGAGAGGAGAATGGAGAAGGGATTGCGGTGTGGCCACCACCCCTAGGGGGATGTTTTCTCACTTTTCTCCTCGCTGTCTCTCTCCACTGAGCACACAAATTGGGGTGGGGGGAAGAACTAGGTTTAAAAAATATATAGTGCAGGGGCCAGCAAGTGGCATGGTGATTAAGGGTGCTGGACTGCCATATGGCTGACCATGTTTTTTTTTTTTTTTTTTTTTGAGAGGTTTTTTGCTATAGGGCGCGTGCGCTCGCCAGACAGACAGAGAGAGACAGAGAGATAGAAAGCAGGAAATCACCCCCCAGGGGGGATGGCCACGCCGCAATCCCTTCTCCTCCATTCTCCTCTCGGGATCTTGGGCACACACGCACACACGCCCGGCGTGAGTTTAAGCCGCCGGGTCCGGGACTCGAACCGCGGTTGACTACGTGGGAGTCCAGCAACATAGCCATTACGCTAACTGCTGGTCCCCTATGGCTGACCATGTTTTGCGTTCCAGACCTGGTGGCTTGATTTCTCACTTTTGCTCTCTCTCTGGTCAAATTAAAAATAAATAAAATTATAAATAAAAATAATTTCTTTTAGAAAAATATACATAGTGTATATACACAAGACAGACTGAGGAAGAACTCCCTATTGAGGATTCCCAATAGGGTCTAATCTTGCCACGAGTACTTTCTCCAGCCCTCCTCAGGATCTTGAGTACCCATGCAACGTATCTTTTCAGACTGACTCAAGGATCTGAGGTTGCCTGGTTGAAGTCATACCTCCCCGAGTGTACAAGATACATGTGTACCCATTGTCTTGTGTCCCTGTTCCCAGGCTGACTGAAGCTGGGAGGGATCATGGCATTGGGACCCTTTGAGGGTTGTCGTATCTGTCTCTGACTCATGGAATAGACTAAAAGAACAGAAAAGAAAAAAGGGCTGCCATTCCAGTGACCTCCTCAAATACCATTCATGTTGGTAGGTTTTTCTGGTCAAACCTCACAGGTGTGTGGCAGTCCCCACATGGTCTCATTGGTATGTTTATTAGGGCCTAGATTTCATGAACATGTAGCTAGCCAGACTCTACTCCCTTGCTGATGAGATGTGATTATAAACCAGAATGGGTTTTTTTTTTTTTTTTTAAAGAATTGTTTAATTCCCATGAATAGATGAATGGATTGAAAAAGTGTGGCACATATACTCTATGGAATACTATAAAAAAAAAACAAGACCCTAGCATTTGATACAAAGTGGTCAAATACAGAAGATTTATTGCTGAGTAAAGCAAGCCAGGTTTTGAAAGAGAGACATTGTATGTCTCCACTTAATATATACCCAGTGTCCGCACTCTACGGTAGAGACTGAAAGGTTGGAGGACCTAAAAGCATTGAAAATAGTTATGGACACTGGAGACAGTGTGAAAAAAGGGTGGGAGAGGGGAATAGTATAGGGAAGGAAATTAGGGGGGGAATAGACAGACAAGACATCTGTGAGACACACTAATTGTTTATTACCTGTTGATGGTAACATGTATAGTATTCTCAACTGGACTGGTCTGAGGGTGTATTTCATGTTGGGTAAATTCTCTTTGCAAGCCAAATGATGTATAACGATTGTATAAAAAATAAAATTTAAGTTAAAAATTATTTTATTTAACTTTATTTATTATTATCATTTTCAATTTGAACAGAGAGAGAGAAGAGGAAAAGTGAGAAAGCAAGCCACCAGGTTCAGGACTCAAACTGTAGTTGGCCATGTGGAAGTCCAGCGCCCTTAACCACCACGCCACCTGCCAGCCCCTTATAATTTTAAAATTTGACCAGAGAGACATAGAGAGCGTGAAAGTGAGAAAGCAAGCTGCCAAGTCTGGGACTTGAACCGTGGTCAGCCATGTGGGTGGGAGTCCAGCGCCCCAAACACACCATCGGCCAGCCCAGAACGGGGTTCTTAACCATTTACAATTGAACTACCTTTCCAGTAACTTCAACAGGACGCCTACCTCCCCAGCCAATAAAGCCTCTCTCCTAGTCTGCGCTAAATAACCATCTAACTCAATAGCAGTAAGCCACCCCTTTTTCTGTCACGCAGCGTGTCACCCTACACTTGCCGGTGTACAATCAGTGGGTTGGAAGTTTCTCTGTTCCCAGAGGAGATTTCGGTCTCTGCTATCAGTCTCATTCCCAGGTAATGCTCTTTCATGACCAAACCAGTCTCGTGAGCGCAATTCCGCCTCGCTCTATTGCTTCGCCAGAGCTGGCGCCGAAAAGCGTTTTTAGCCTCTCCCAGATCACGCCAGTCACCGCCAGAAAGTTGGGGGAGGAGAACTAGGACGCGCCTCTCCGCGCCACCTGCCAGAAACGCGGCCTTCCAGAACTTGGTGGAAACGCGCGTGCGCCCCATCACGTGCCCGCAGCGCACTCTCCCAGTGGACAGGAGCTCTTGGTCACGTGACGCGCTCCGACCAATGCCTAGCCACAGCGTGCCTGGCTCCCGGTTGCTAGGCGACCCCAGCTCCGCCCGTCTCAGGTTGCTGGGGTTTCACCCAGACCCAGCGAGGCTCGCCGGAGAGCCGGCCAGCTGGAGGGCTGTTTGCGGCTACTGCCTGTTCTCCCGCAGTACCCGGGGTGGCGGCCCCCCTCGAAGCTTGGGCCCACGAGTTCCGGCATCCGCGGTCGGACGAGCTGTGGCTTCTCCGGGGCCGACCTGGCGGCAGCCTCCCGGCGGCTCTGGCTAGGGCCAATTCCCTCTCTCGCTCCCAGGGGCAGATTCCATTTCGGGCAGGGGTGTGGCGGAGGCCGCGGCTAGAAACGCCAAGAAACAAGTGCCGGGTTCCAGCCCCAGGCGTGGCTTCCTGCAGCTTCCTTGCGGTTTCGGTCAAGGCTTGTTGATTTGGCCTGAGAGAAGATCTGAGCAGTGGGGACTCTGTACTGTGCTTCTTCCCCGAAACAACTTGCCGTGAATACTTGCCTGAAGGATAGCATATTTAGATTTAAAAAAAAATCTCAAGAAGTGAAGACTCAAATACCCTTTTTTCGCTGTGTTTTTGTCATAGGGTGCGTGTACTCACAGGAGAGAGAGAGAGGGAAAGTGAGAACTCGTCCCTGAAATCCCTTCTTTTCCTGGGATTTTGGGTACCTAGGCGCACGTTCCGCGTGATTTTCGTGTCACCAGCTTGGGACTGGAACCATGTGGGAGTCCAGTGCCTTAACTACTATGACACCTGCTGCCCCCTCACACTCTAGTTCATTAAAAAAAAAAAAAAGTGGCAATCTTTTTTTGTGGTTGAGCATTTTTAATTCAAAAATGGTAGTGCTTGCACCTGAGATTTGTATGTAGCTCACTGTTTAGTAGAATGTTTGATATTTTCGTGGCCTGCAGGTGGCGTGGTGGTTAAGGTGCTGAACTCCCATATGGCCTACCACGGTTCCAGTCCCAGACCTGGTGGCTTGCTTTCTCACTTTCTCTCATGGATCAAAATTCTTAAAATGCAATAATGAGGGACCAGCAGATGGCGTAATGGTTATGTCACTGGACTCTCATGTAGTTGACTGTGGTTCCAGTCCAGGACTTAATGGCTTAAAACACACTGGGCGTTTGTACGTGCATTCCCAAAATCCCCAGAGGAGAATGGAAGAGAAGGGATTGTGGTTTACTATTCCCCTGGGAGGTGATTTCTCGCTTTCTGTCTCTTGGGCGAGTGCATGTGGTCTATAGCAGAAATCTCTCTGAAAAATGATGACGATGACGATAAATAATTCTTTTAAAAAATCAACATTTTTGGGACCAGCAGTTGGCCTAATGGCTATGTCACTGGACTCGCATGTAGTCCAGTGCGGTTCGAGTCCCGGACCCAGTGACTTAACCTCACAACGGGCGCGTGCGCGTGTGTGCGCGCGCGCGCTTGCCCAAGATCCAGAGAGGAGAATGGAGAAGGGATTGCGATGTGGCCATCCTCCTGGGGGGTGATTTCTCACTTTCTGTCTTTCTGGTGAGAGCAGTGCCCTATAGCAAAAAATACTCAAAAAGAAAAGAAAAGAAAAGAAATGAGCATTTTTGTTGCTAGAAAGGATTTACCCAAATAGGTGAAATTCTCCGTGTTGGAAGATATACTGGGACCAGCAAATAGCGTACTGGTTCCATCGCTGGACTTCCTTGTAGGCAACCGTGGTTTGAGTCCTGGACCCGACAGCTTAAAACTCACATTCTGGGAAACCAACAATTAGCGTAATGGCTATGTCGCTGGACTCCCACATAGTCGACCGCGGGTGGTGTCCCGGACCTGGTGGCTTAAAACTCACGCCAGGCGCGTCTGCTTGCGTTCCCAAGATCCCGAAAGGAGAATGGAGGAGAAGGGATTGTGACGTGACCATCCCCCCTGGGGGGGTGATTTCTCGCTTTCTGTCTCTCTGTCTCTCTCTGTCTGTCTGGCGAGCGCACGCGCCCTATAGCAAAAACCTCTCAAAAAAAAAAAAAAAAAAAAAAAAAAACCTCACGGTCTGTCTCTCTATGTCTCTCTGGCGAGCACATGCGCCCTATAGCGAAAACCTCTCCAAAAAAACCCCAAAACCTCACCACTGAGCGTATGTGCATGTTCGCTCAAAACCCAGAGAGGAGAATGGAAGAGAAGCCTTTGTGGTATGGCCATGCCCCCTGGGGGGGGATGATTTCTCACTTTTTGTCTCTCTGTTTCTCTCTGGCAAACTCAGGCACCTTGGGGCAAAAATCTCTTTTAAATAAATTTAAAAAAATAGATATACTTAACCCATAGAGCTGCAATTGTTTCCCACTCCTGCTGACTCTAGTCTTTGGGTTCTTTAAAAGCCTCTTCAGGGGCCAGGTGGTGGTAACACAAATGTACCCACCCAGGAAAAAAGGTCCTGGTATCCTGAGACCTCCCAGAGCACGCCCATAATCTGGGCTGAGACGGAGGTGGACTGGTGAAAGATCCTGTTGGAAATGCCTGTCTCTCTTGCTCTTTTTCTTTCTCTCTCTCAGAATAAATATGCAGGTGGCATCGTGGTTAAAACACTGAACTCCCTCATAGCCGACCGCAATTTGAGTTCTGGACCCCGCGCTTGAAAGTTGTATGAGTGTGCGGGTGTGCATGCCCCAAATCCCGAGAGGCTAAATGGAGGAGAAGGGATTGGCGTGCGGCCATCCCCATTAAGGGTGGGGGATGATTTCTCACTCTCTCTCCCTGTGTCTGTCTCCCTCCTGTGAGTGCATGTGCCCTATAAATAATAAATAATAAATAAATAAATAAATAAAATCTTAAAAAAGCTTTGTAAGAAAAGTTTAAAAGCTTATTTGGGGTCAACTGGCAGCATGATGGTAAAGGTGACTGGTTCCTACTGGCCAACTGTGCAGTTCAAGTCCTGGAACTGGCAACTTGAAAAACATGCCAGGTATGCATATGTACATGCCCAAAATCCTGAGAAGAGAATTGAAAAGGGATTGTGGACTGGCCTTCTCCCTTAGGGGAGCACTTTCTTACCCCTCCCCACCTCTCTACAATGAGCACATGCATCCTATAGCAAACTGAAAATAAAAAAGGAAAAAAAGCTTCATCAGATGATGTCACCCAGTTTTGAATACAAAGACTAAGAAGTGAAGATTAGCTAATTTTTACTCTACTTACAAGAGACAAAATTTTAAATTATATAAAAAAAGTTAGGGGGCCATCACATGGTGTGGTAGTTAGGACACTGGACTCCCACATGGCTGATCATGGTTTGAATCCCAGACCTGGTGGCTTACTTTCTCACTTTCATTTTCTGTCTCTCTCTGGTAAGCATGCATGCTCTGCAGCAAATTGAATAATAATGATGATGATGATAAATAAAATTAAACCTTTTTTTTTTTTTTTTTTTTTTTTAGGGGGCTGGTAGGTGGCGCGGTGGTTGGAGTCGCTGGATTCCCACCTGGCCGACTGTGGTCCAAGTCCTGGACCTGGAGGCTTCTTTTCTCACTTTCCCTTTCTCTTTCTCTCTGTTCAAATTTTTTTTTAAATGATTATAAATGGAATTAAATAAATAAATATTTTTTAAATCTTTTTTTTTTTTTGAGAGAGATTTTTGCTATAGGGCATGTGTGCTCACTGGAGAGGCAGAGACAGAGAGATAGAAAGTAAGAAATCATCCCCCGGGGGGGTTAACCATGTCATAATCCCTTCTCCTCCATTCTCCTCTTGGGATTTTGGACACACACACACATGTGCCCAGAGTGAGTTTTAAGCCACCAGATCTGGGACTCGCACCGTGGTCAACTACATGAGTGTCCAGCAATGTAACCATTACACTATCTACTGGTCCCAAAATTAAATAATTATTTTTAAAAAAAGTTAGAAATCGGGGCTGGCAGGTGACATGGTGGTTAAGGGTGCAGGACTCCCACTTGGCCTACTGGGGTTTGAGTCCCGGACCTGGTGGCTTGCTTTCTCACTCTCACTTTCTCTCTCTGTCCCTCTCTGATCAAATTTAAATAAATGATTAAATAAAGTTAAATAAAATTTAAAATTAATAAAATAAAAAATAAAAAAGTTAGATATCTAGGAACCTAACACAGTGATTTGTAGAATCGAAGGGGTTTTGTTTATGTAAAAGCTCATGGAAATGAAGCATGTCATGAAAGATGTGAGTGTCACAAGCAGGCTCTGACTTAGGCATGGTGCTGTAGTTTTCTTAATGTTTCTTGTGCTTGGGCTGAGCTGCCCAGATCTGTGGATCTTAAGTTTTTATTTATTCATTTATGAGAGTGTGTGAGAGAGATTTTTGATAGGTTCTCTCTGCATTGGGATCCTCCTGACCCATCCTCCCAGCTAGCTCAGACCAAAGGCCTGTGCCGCAGCACCCAGCCTGTTCAGATCAGCTGGGAACCAAACCTGGGTCCATCACACAGCTTCAGCCTCTGAGCAGTGGCATCTTAGCAGTACACACCACCACAGCTGAGCCAGAGCTGTGGCTTTATTTATTTATTTATTTATTTTATTTTATTTATTTTTTTTGAAGAGGTTTTTGCTATAGGGCGCGTGTGCTCGCCAGACAGAGACAGAGAGACAGAAAGTGAGAAATCACCCCCCAGAGGGGATAGCCACACCGCAATCCCTTCTCCTCCATTCTCCTCTCGGGATTTGGGCACGCACGCACACGTGCCCGGCATGAATTTTAAGCCACCGGGCCCGGGACACGAACCGTGGTTAACTACATGGGAGTCCAGCGACATAGCCATTACGCTAACTGCTAGTCCCGAGTTGTGGATTTAAAACAAACAAAAAATTTTTGAAATTTTACTATAGGGCACATGTTCTTACTGGAGAGAGACAAGGGGGCAGGGGAGTGAGAAAGATCCCTAGAGGAGATGGCCACACTGCAGTCCCTTCTCCTCCATTCCTCTGTCAGGATTTTGTGCATAGATGCAAATATGCCTGGTGTGTTTCTCAAACCACCGAGTCCAGGACTCAAACTACACATTTGGCCATGTAGGATCCAGCTGCCTTAACCACCACGCCACCAGCTGGCCCTAGATCTGGGGATTTTTCATTTTCATTAAATTGCAAAACTTTGGTCATCATTTTTTTCCTCAGCATGAAAACGCTGTTTACTAGTCCAATCAAAGATTACCATACACATTATCATCAACAGATAATTTTCTTTTTCCCCTCAATTCCCTTCCTCTCGCCCTCACATTTCTTACCTTCCTCCCACGCTGTCGCCAGTGTCCACAGTTGTTCTTCGTACTTTTAGGTCATCATATCTTTTTTCTTTCTCTTTTTCTTTTTAGGTTTTTGCCATAGGGTGCATGTGCTCACCAAGAGAGACAGAGGGAGACAGAGCGGAAAAGTGAAAAATCACCCCTCAGTGCTTGCTTCGGCAGCACATGTACTAAATTGGAACAATACAGAGAAGATTAGCATGGCCCTCACGCAAGGATGACACACACATTCGTGAAGCATTCCATATTTTTAAATAAATTTAAATTAAAAATGAAGAATTTAAAAAAAAAAATCACCCCTAAGAGGGGATGGCCACATTGAAAAATCCCTTTTCCTCCATGCTCCTCTCAGAATTTGGGACACATAAACATGTACCTGGTGTGATTTTCTTTCTTTTTTTTGTAAGGAATTATTTATTTAATTTTATTTATTCATTTATTTATTTTAATTTGATTAGAGAGAGAGAGAGAGAGAGAGAGAGAAAATGAGAAAGCAAGACACCAGGTTCAGGATTTGAACCATGGTTGGCCATGTGGGAGTGTCCAGCACCTTAACCACCACACCACCTGCTGGTGTCCCCCCCATGTGATTTTCTTTTTCTTTTTTTTTTAATATTTATTTAATTTTATTTATTCATTTATTTTAATTTGATGAGAGAGAGAAAGGGAAAGTGAGAAAGCAAGCCACCAGATCTGAGATTCGAACTGTGTGTGGGTAGCCATGTGGGAGTGTCCAGTGCCTTAACCACCATCCCACCTGCTGGTTCAAGCTGCTGGGTATGAGACTTCAACCACAGTTGACCATTTGGGAATCCAGTGACCCAACCATCGTTTGCCTCAGTCATCACTATTTTGTGTGTGTCATAAGGTACATGTACTCACTAGGAAGACACAGAGACAGAGAAAGTGTGAACTCATCCCCCAGAGAGAATGGCCATGTCACAGTCCCTTCTCCCCCAGTCTCCTCTCGGGATTTTGGGCACACATGCACACGTGCCCGACATGATTTTGAAGTTGCTGGGTCCAGAATTTGAACTCTGGCCGGCCACGTGGGAGTCCAGTGCCCTAACACACTGCCTGCTGGGTCTGGCCATTGTTTCTTTAAATGCTTTTCTGTCCACCCCTCTCTCCTTTGAGATCTCCTATTATACATGCATTAGATCACTTGAAGTTGACCCATAACTCAATGACACTTTTTTCCTTTAATTCTTTTTTCATTCATTGAATGTTGATAGCTTCTATTGCTGTGTCTTCAAGTTTACTAATTCTCTGAGTAGTGTTTAATCTATCATTAGTCCTATCCATTGCAATAGACATTATAGTTTACATCTCTAGAAGTTTAATCATCTTTTTTTTATATATATATATATCTGTCATGTCTCTACTTAACATTTTGAGCAAATGGAATACAGTTATGGTAATGTCCTTGATGCTAATTCTAAGGTTTGTGTCATTTCAGGGTCAGTTGTAATTGTTTTTGTCTCCTCATCATAGGCCATATTTTCCTATCTTTCCATATCTATTAATTTTGTTTGAGAGGTTTTTGCTTCAGGATGCATGCATTCCCTAGAGAGAGTGAGCGAGACAGAGAGAGACAGAGACAGTGAGAGGGAAAGTGAGAAATCATCCCCCTGGGGGGATGACCATGCCTCAATCCCTTCTCCTTCATTCTCCTCCCTGGATCTTGGGCATGCACTAACATGCACCTGGCATAATTTTCATGTCACTGGGTCCGGGACTCGGACTGTAGTTGGCCACATGGAAGTCTAGTGACGTAACCACTATACCATTTGCTGGCCCCATGCCTGTTGATTTTTGTTTGGATGTTAAAGATTGTGAATTTTACCATGTTTGATACTGGATGTTTTTGTATTCCTGTAAATCTTGAACTTTGTTCTGGGATGCATTTAAGTTACCTGGAAACAGTTTAATCCTTTTGTGTCTTCCTTTAAATTTTGTTAGGTAGGGGGGTGGGCAGGTGGTGTGGTGGTTAAGATGCTGGACTCCCCCATGGCTAGCTTGCTTTCTCACTTCCCCTTTCTCTTTCTCTCTCTCTCTGGTCAACCTAAAAACATAATAATAACAAATAAAATTAAATAAATAAATAAATCTTTAAAAAAATTTGGGGGCCAGCAGGGGGCGTGGTGGTTAAGGTGCTAGACACTCCCACATGGGTGACCATGGTTCGAGTTCTGGACCTGGTGGCTTGCTTTCTCACTTTCTTTCTCTCTGTGTTTTTCCCTGGTCAAATTAAAATAAATGAATAAATAAAATTGAATGAAGTTTTAAAAATTAAAAACAATTTTTTTTTGTTAGGTAGGATCAGAGTAATGCCAACTCTAGGGCTAATTATTCCCTTGAGGCAAGGCCTTCATGAGTGCTCTTCTTGATGTTCCATGGATCATGAGTTTTTCCGACCTGGCTGGTGGCGATAGGCACTGTTGCCTATCTGCTGTGAATATGAGGCATTTTCCCCCTTTAATCCTTTCTGTGGCTCTTTCTCCAGCCTAGGGTGGTTTTCTTATACATGTGCTGAGCAGTTCTCGGCTGAGCACTAAAATGGGACCCTTGCAGCTCTCTGGGATCCTCTCTGGAACTGTCCTTTAATTCTGGTTGCCTTGGTCTCCCTGGACTCTCAGCAGTGTGTTCTCAGCTCAGGAATCTCACTGAACTCTGCCTCAGTTTTTCGTCCCTGCACTGTAGTCTGGGAACTGAAGGCAGTAAACTGAGGCAATAATAGGGCTAACTTTGCTCGTGTTCTAGAAATGAAGACCTTTGTGACCTGACATCCAGGGTCTTGAAAACCTTTTTTGTTTTTGGCCCATAGTTTGGTTGTTTTAGATGGGAAAGTAGTCAACCCCTGTTCCTCTATTTTGACTTATTAAGTGGAAGTCCAGACATTACACTCATCTTGAACATTTTTTAAAAATTTATTTATTTATTTTTATTTTTAATTTTTTTTTGGAAAGGTTTTTGCTATAGGGTGTGTGCACTCATCAGGCAGAGAGAGATAGAGAGACAGAAAGTGAGAAATCACCCCCCCCCCCCCCGGGGGGGGGGAATGGCTACGTCGCAATCCCTTCTCCTCCATTCTCCTCTCAGGATCTTGGGCACGCATGCACATGTGCCTGGCATGAGTTTTAAGCCACTGGGTCCAGGACTTGAATTGTAGTCGACTACATGGGACTTCAGCGACATAACCATCATGCTAACTGCTGGTCCCCCATCTGGAACATTTTAAAAAAATAATTATTTTATTTAACTTTATTTATTTATTTTAATTCAACCAGAGAGGAGGAGAGAGAGAGAGAAAGTGAGAAAGCAAGTTGCCAGGTCCAGGACTCAAACCACGGTCAGCTATATGGGAGTCTAGTGTCCTTAACCACCATGCCACCCACCAGCCCCCATCTGGAACAATTTTACCACCTAAAACCATTGCATACTGAACTCTTTGAAGTTAGACTGTATCCTATTGAACTCACATCCAGTTACTTACAGGGGAAGATAGCAATTATCCTGGTTTATATCCACAGCAGACTTAACCAATGCCTGGCACTTGGCTGACACTCAGTGAAAGCTGGAGTGGATGAATAAACTATTTTGAGCAAACAGCTGTTGATCAGCATATGGTGTTTTCTTCCAACATTTGTTGATGAGCTTTTGCAATTTTCTCCTTGCTTGGCAGCAGCAAATGGAAGCCAGGCAAAATGGAAATTTCTGGGACTTGTTATTCATGACTGTAATTATCCACAAAAATGCACCCTTTTAAAAAAGTGTATTTACAGACATGAGGGAACTTTTTGGGGTGACAGAAATGTTCTAAAACTGGGTTGTGGTGATGACTGCACAAAGTTACTAAAAATTATTGAATTGTACACTTAAAAATGGGTGGATTTTGTGTCATATAAATTGTACTGAAATAAAGTTGTTGTTTTTTTTTTTTTTAATTTATCTGAAAGATTCTCAAAGCACTTTAAAGTGAAAAAAAGAAATTGCCAACCAATTTACATAGGATAAACCTAATTTTGATTTTTCAGAATTCTCATATGCGTTGAAAAATAACTTCTACCAGATAAGAGTATAGTGCACTTTCGTTTTGTACAAGGTACAGGTATTGGTTTTATAATAAAAAAAATTAAAGATTTAAAAATGATTGGGGGACCGGCAGGTAGTGTGGTGGTTAAGGGCAATGGACTCCCACATGGTCGACTGTGTTTAGGTCCTGGGCCTGGTGGCTTGCTTTCTCACTTTCTCTCTCTCTCTCTCTCTCCCCCTCTTTGTCCCTCTCTGGTCAAATTGAAATAAATAAATAAATGGATAAATAAAGTTAAATAAAATAATTCTTTTTTGGGGGGAGGGGAGAGGTTTTTGCTACAGCGCACGTGCGCTCACCAGACAGACAGACAGAGACAGAGAGACAGAAGCGAGAAATCACCCCCCAGGGGGGATGGCAACGCCACAATCCCTTCTCCTCCATTCTCCTCTCAGGATCTTGGTCACGCATGCACACACGCCCGGTGTGAGTTTAAGACACCGGGTCCGGGACTCGAACCATGGTTGACTACATGGGAGTCCAGCGACATAGCCATTATGCCAACTGCTGGTCCCAATAAAATAATTCTTTAAAAAGAAAAAAAGATTGGGCCAGTCAGTGGCATGCTGGTTAAAGCAGCTGGATCTTACTTAACCTACTGTGTAATTTGAGTTGAAAAACACACTGGGTGTGTGCATGTGCCCACCCAAAATCCCAAGAGGAGAATGGAGAAGAAAGAATTGCGGTGTGAGCATTCCCCTCTGCAGGGAGGGGTGCTTTCTCACTTTCCTTCTGTTCCTGTCTCTCTCTGGCAAGTGCATGTACCCTATAGCAAATTTTTTAAAAATTAAGAAGATTGAAGGACTAGCAGATGGCATAATGGTTATGTCATTGGACTCATATATGTCGACCGTGGTTCGAGTCCCAGACCCAGAGGCTTAAATCTCACGCCAGGCGCCTGTGTGCATGTGCCCAATATCTTGCGAAGAATATGGAAGAGAAGAGATTGTGGCGTGGCCACCTTTCCTGGGGGGTGATTTCTTGCTTTCTGTCTTTTTGTCTCTCTGGTGAGCTCATGCTCTCTATAGCAAAAATCTCTCTTAAAAAAAAAATTAAAGGTACCAGCAGTTGGAATAATGGCTATGTCACTAGACTCCCATGTAGTCGACCGTGGTTCGAGTCCCAGATCCGGTGGCTTAAACTCACAGTGGGCACATGTGCGTGTGTACCCAAGATCCCGAGAGGAGAATGGAGGAGAAGGGATTGGCCATACCCCTGGGGGGTGATTTCTCACTTTCTGTATCTCTGTCTCTCTCTTTCTGGCAAGTGCACATGCCCTATAGCAAAAATTTCTCCAAAAAAATTTTAAAAGATTAAAATTTTTAAATTAAAAGAAAGAGAAAATCAAATAAAGGGCGAGAGTCAGAAGAAAGGTCTACTTAATCGAACGAGAACAGTCTTTGTTTCCTTTTGTACTTGCAGGATACTTCTGTCTCCTGATGTGTGAAGTTTTTCACACCAAGCAATTGTGGAATTCTTTGCAGACACTAACTGGGTGACCTACAACGTAACTCAGTTCTGACCTTACCTACCAGAGCTAGCACCAGATATCACAGTTTAAGGGCTCAGTCCCATTGATTGCCTCCCTCCAGATGCCAGGCACAAGGCCCAGGTTGCCTGTGCTTCAGGTTGAGCGGCCATAAATGAGAGGTTCCCATGACCTAGGGTTCACTCATTTGCTCGGACAGCTCACAGAGCTCAGGAGACAGTTTACTTACCAGGCAGTTCACACTAGAAGGCTAAGACTCAGGAACAGCCAGATGGCAGAGAGGCACGGGACGAGGTCTGAGGGAAGGGATGGGGAGCTTCCTTGCCCTCTCTGAGCTTCCACCCTTCCAGCACCTCCATGTGCTCACCTACCTAGAAGCTCTGTAAACCACCTTCTTTCGTTTTATGGAGGTTTCATTACACAGGCATGATTGGTGATTAAACCAATCTTCAGCCCCTTTCTCTTTCCCAAAGGTGGGGGTGAAGGGTGGGAAGATGCTGAACGTTTCAACCATCTAATCACATGGGCCTGGTCAGTGCTCCTGGTATGCATCCCTCCATCCTTGGGGGCATTCCAAGAGTCACCTCACGAACAAACTCAGGTATTGTTGAAAGGGACTTGTAATGGGCTGGTTGGTGGCATGGTGGTGAAGGCAGCTGGATCCCACGAAGTGGCTTGAGTCCTGGGTCTGGCAGCTCGGTAAACCGACCGGAAACCCCACAGGAGAGATGAAGAGGCTGCAGCATGACTCCCCCATGGACGGTGCTTTCTCACTTTCCTTCCCTCTGTCTGCCTCCAGCTAGCACAGGAACCCTCTGACAAATTTAAAAAGAAAAGAAAAGGACTCAGAGTGAATAGTAAAAGACACTCCTTTCTTCCTTTTATCACTTAGGGAGTTCCAATGGTTTGGGGAGCTCTTGTCAAGGAAAGGAATGAAGACCAAACGTGTATATTTCTCTTTCTTTTTTTTTTCTGCCAGATGTGCTCACCAGGGAGAAGGAAGGGGAGAAAGCACCCTCTAATGAGTCATGGTTATGCTGCAATCCCTTTTCACTTCTCTGCCTTATCAGGATTTTGGGCAGGGACATAAGCCACTGGGTCCAGAATTTGAACAGTGTGATCAGTCAGGTGAGATCTGACTCCCTTAACCATGAGGCCACAGCAGGCCCCAGTCTATTTCTTATAATATTACATTGACTCATCTACAAGGTAGTGGACTATACGTTAGATTGCAAATCAGAAAGCCTAGTTCTCATTCTTTGAACTCTAATCTAAAAACAAATGAGCTCCTGGCTGTAGTTCTACAACCAACATTAAGTAACCTGGTGAATTATTTGGAGAGAATTAAATTTTGTGTCAAAAGTAGAGCTCCAATCTCAGTGGCACAGTTGGTACCATAGTGATCTGCACATGGCCAGCTGCAGGTTTGAATCCCAAGTAAATCTTGAAACATGCAGGGTGTGCATAGGCCCAAGATCCTGACCAGTTGAAAAGCCAGGGGAGGGGATGGATGTTTGATGAGACCTTGTCAAGGGTGCCCTGCTCTTTCACTTTCTCTCTTGCATGCATGTTGTTTCTCCCTCATGAAAAGAAGAAATAAAAAATAAAAAAAAGTAGAGGTGCCAGCAGTTGGCATGGTGGTTGAGGTGTTGGGTTCCACATGGCTGACTCCGTGATTTGAGTCCCAGATCCTGCAGCTTGAAAATAAAGCTGTGCATGTGCACGTGCAAGCCCAAAATCCCAGGAGGAGAATGGAAGAGAAGGGATTGCAGTGTTGTCATCCCTTATAAGGGTGATTTTTCATTTTCCCTTCTTCTGTGTGTGTCTTTCTTCTACAAGCACACACGCCCTGTGGCAAATTAAAAAAAGAAAGAAAGAAAGAAAGAAAGAAAGAAAGAAAGAAAGAAAGAAAGAAAGAAAGAAAGAAAGAAAGAAAGAAAGAAAGAAAGAAAGAAAGAAAGAAAGAAAGAAAGAAAGAAAGAAAGAAAGAAATAGAGCTCCAAAACAATTTTGATAGTAGCTATGGAGTGAAGTCATCAGGTGGGGGATCCTTTTACCACTTAAATATGCAGTAAGTAGTGAGGCTCGCTGTCTACCAACCATCATGACCCAACAAAAGTAAGACCATTTCTAATTCTGAATCCTGGGAAGGGGGTTGCTTTGCAATATAATATATGAGGTATCTTCTAAAAGTTCATGAGAAATGCATATTATGAAGAAACTATGCATGGATTTAAAAAATGCTCTGGACCAAAATTAATTTGTACTTGAATTCCACTTTCCATGAACGTTTTGAAGTCTCCCTGTGTGGTTCAGTGTATCACTGGCTTGACACTTCAGGTTCCTTATCAATTTAAAAAAAAAAAATATTTTATGGGGACTAGCAGTTGGCATAATGGCTATGTTGCTGGACTCCCATGTAGTCAACCGTAGTTCGAGTCCTGGACCCGGTGGCTTAAACTCAAGCCAGGCACGTGTGCATGCGTGCCCAAGATCCCGAGAGGAGAATGGAGGACAAGGGATTGCCGCATGGCCATCTCCCCTGGGAGGGTGATTTCTCACTTTCTGTCTCTCTGTCTCTCTGTCTCTTTCTGTCTTTCTGGCGAGCACATGCGCTCTATAGCAAAAACCTCTAAAAAAAAAGAATTATTTTATAAACTGTATTTATTTATTTTATTTTGACCAGAGAGGGACAGAATGTGAGAGAAAGAAAGAGGGAAAGTGAACGCAAGCAGGACTCAAACCGCAGTCAGCCATGTGGGAGTACAACACCCTTAACCACTGTGCCACCTGCCGGCCCCCCTTATCAAATATTATAAAATATTTTATAGAATAATTGAGAAGACAAATGAGTTAAAATACATCAAATATTACATTTAGAAAGATATCTGTTGGGACCAGCAGGTGGTGTAATGATTACATCACTGGATTCCCATGCAGTTGACCATGGTTCAAGTCCCGGACCCGGTGGCTTGAAACTCATGCTGGGAGCATGTGCGTGCATGCCCAAAATCCCAAGAGGAGAATGGAGGAGAGGGATTGTGGTGTGGCCATCCCCCCAGGGGGTGATTTCTCACTTTCTGTCTGTCTCTCCAGTGAGTGCACGTGTCCTATAGGAAAAACCTCTCTTAAAAAAAGAAAGACATAGGGAAATAAAAGCAAGTCAATAAAAAAGAACAAATACTTCAAGCACCACCGATTTTATGATACTACAGGAAACATTACATCAGACATGCTTTCTTTTCTGAGATCTCTATCTAGACTTCAAGCAGTGATTCTTAACCTCCAAATATGTGTAATGATGTTTTTCTGGTTTTAATTGCCTAGTACAAGTTGACTCATGAATAGATTTGTCTAAATGGCATTTGCGCATGTGTCCCAGAGCTTTTGCTACTTTAGAGGCTTGATTTTAAGCTACAGTCCATTCAGTCATCAATTGTTGAATACTTGGTCTTACTAATAAGTTGAGTCAGATCTATTTACAGTGTATACAGTTTATAATTAATAATCAGTCCCTGTGCTTGTCTAATGCCTTATTCTCTAAGGACCAGGTCGATGAGGACGTCATCACCAGGCAGTCAGGAAAGGTTACCGCTTTGACTTTTCACAGGAAGAGCTACTCAGAAGCAGCTGACTGTTTTTTTTTTTTTTTTTTTTTTTGCCATAGGTCACGTGTGCTCGCAGGGAGAGGGAAAGCGAGAAGTCACCCTCCACCCCCAAGGGGGATGGCCACTCCACAATCCCTTTTCCTTCATTCTCCTCTTGGGATCTGGGGCACGCATACACACATGCCTGGTGTAACTTTCAAGCTGCCAGGTCTCGGACTTGACTTGAACCATGGTCGACCACGTGAGAGTCCAGCATCTGAGCCAGATACTGCCTTAAAGAGGCCAAGAGGGGACCAGCAGTTGGCATAATGGCTATGTCACTGGACTCTCATGTCATCGACTGGGGTTCAAGTCCTGAACCTGGTGGCTTAAACTCATGCTGGGTGCACGCGTGTGCATGCCCAAGATCCTGAGAGGAGAATGGAGGAGAATTGCAGTGTGGCCATCCCCCCTGGGGTGATTTCTCACTTTCTGTCTCTCTGTCTTTCTGGCGAGCACACCCTACAGGAAAAAAAAAAAAAAAAAGAGGCCAAGAGGAATACTGTCTAAAGAATGTGCACATGGGCACGGGCTTCAAAAAAAATCTGAATATTTTTTTCCACAATAAAAATCAAATGATGCAATGACTACATTAAGAAAGCCTATTGTGAAATAAAAAGGTTGAAGTTTCAGGATGAGATCATACTAGCTGCATGTTTTTCCCTGGGTGATTTGGGAGGTGACAGAACTTGTGTTCTGGACTGAATGAG
Source organism: Tupaia tana (assembly GCA_026018925.1). Taxonomy (NCBI): domain Eukaryota; kingdom Metazoa; phylum Chordata; class Mammalia; order Scandentia; family Tupaiidae; genus Tupaia; species Tupaia tana. Next base: position 85,189,622 of record JAKSZU010000007.1, on the reverse strand, counting down.
GGAGCAGTCCGCCCATGTCCTGAATTCCCCTGCCCTCCTTGACAGACGTTCAAGAAGCTTTCTGTGCCCCCTCCTGGCTTGACTCAGAAACTGCATAGTAATGGTATTTTCAACTTCTTTGGGTGGGTCTTTTTTTTTTTGGAGAGGTTTTTGCTATAGGGCGCGTGTGCTCGCCAGACAGACAGAGAGAGACAGAGAGACAGAAAGCGAGAAATCACCCCCCAGGGGGGATGGCCACGCCACAATCCCTTCTCCTCCATTCTCCTCTCGGGATCTTGGGCACACACGCACACGCGCCCGGCATGAGTTTAAGCTGCTGGGTCCGGGACGCGAACCGCGGTAGGCTACATGGGAGTCCAGCGACATAGCCATTACGCTAACTGCTGGTCCTTTTGGGTGGGTCTTTTTAAATTTATTCTCTTCCTTTCCTTTCCTCTGCCCTTGTAAGCTCATTTTAGACTAGAGAGCCGAGACAGGGTCGTTCAATAACTTGATTTCAGGATAAACGTAGCTGGATTCATCAGGTTCCGGATAGCCATTTGAAAAACTGAACAGGGAGAAGGAATAGCCACTCTCCTGTTGAAATAGTACATAATATTTATTTATTATTATCAGAGCTAACTCCATGTGGGTGTGTAAAGTATAGTGCCACAAGGCACGATTGACTGTGTAAGAAAGATTGGATTATCAGAAAAGTCATCGTGTATTTTTTCTATGCAAAAACGCACCATGACTTTTCGGACAACTCAATAGAAGAGTGGGGATTTTGACAAATTTTGCTGTGACAAAGATTCTTTGGCTGGGACCAGCAGTTAGCGTAATGGCTATGTCACTGAACTCCCATGTAGCAGACAGCGGTTCAAGTCCCGGACCTGGTGGCTTAAAATTCATGCCGGGCGCGTGTGTGTGCGTGCCCAAGATCCTGAGAGGAGAATGGAGGAGAAGGGATTGCGGCATGACCATCCCCTCTGGGGGGTGATTTCTCGCTTTCTGTCTCTCTGTCTCTCTGGCAAGCACATGCGCCCTGTAGCAAAAACCTCTCCAAAAAAAAAAAAAAAAAAAAAGATTTTTTTGCCAAACTTTAATCAGGCTCCTGAGCCTTCTCCGAGGCTCATCTGTCTACTTCCTTATAAAGTCAAGTTTTAGCAAAGAACCCTGAATCTTGAGAATCTTGCTGAATCAGTTTAGCAAGGACCCCTATTCTTGATACCTGATCTCTGGGCATCTGGTTGGGTTCCTCTCCTTCCACTGTCCTCCAGATCATTTCTGATTATCTTGGCTTGTTTTACTAAGAATCCTGTAAGATGTTTTTAGCTGGAATCCCCTTTACCTCTGATGTTTCATCTTTTTCTTTTCCTTTCCTTCTTTCTTTCTTTCCTTCTCTCTCTCTCTCTCTCTCTTCCTCTCTCTCTCTCTTTCTTTCTTTCTTGCCAGATGGCGAGTGTGATTATCAAACACAGAGGGAGAGGGAGAAAGTACTTATTGGGGGACCAGCAGATGGCATAATGGTTACGTCACTGGACTTCCGTGTAGTTGATCTCGGTTTTAGTCCTGGACCCAGTGGCTTAGAACTCACGCCAGGCGTGTGTATGCGCTTGCTCAAGATCCCCAGAAGAGAATGAAGGAGAAGGGATTGCCGTGTGGCCATCCCCCATGGAGAGTGATTTCTTGCTTTGGCCTCTCTGTCTCTCTGGGGAGCACACATGCCCTGTAGCAAAAATGTCTCTAAAGGAGCCAGCAGGTGTTATAGTGGTTACGGGGACTGAACTCCCACATGGCTGGCTACGGTTCGAGTCCTGGACCTGGCAGCTTGCTTTCTCACTTTTCTTCTGTCTCTCACTCTGTTCCTCTCTGGTCAAATTAAAATAAATAAATAAATAAAGTTAAATAAAATAATTCTTAAAAAATAAAAACAAAACTCTCTAAAATAAAGAAAGTACCTCTCAGTGGCATGTGGCCGGCCTGCAGTCCCTTCTCCACTTTCCATCCTGTTGGGATTTGGGGCATGCACACATGTTCCTGGAGTGTCCTTCAAGCTGCTGGGATATCTTGGGGAGGCTGAAGTTGCTGCAAGCTCATTCCTGAGCTCCCACAAGCAGAGAAAAGTGCAAAGTGTTGACTCCTTCTGCAGAACCCTTGCATCATTCTCTAGGCCAAAGGGAATCCACACAGGCAGGGGAAACACAAGAGGTTCTTTTCCCTATACTCGGTTGGTTGTCACTGAGATAGCCATTGCTCCAGAGCTGTTTGCCCTAGTTCCAGAATATCTGTTCAGTCATGCACTCGCAGAACATTCATTCCTTGTTTTTTACCAGGTACTGTCCTTGGAGGCCAGCCGAAAGAATGAAACAGATATTAGGACTTACAGATTACTAGAACCGTGCCTTCCAAACTGTCAGGGCACACATAGGAAATGATACAGTTTGTATGTCCCATTGAGATAAATGGCATTTGAGGACATGTGGTGAAAAAATCAAATACATGTTCTATACATTGAATAATTGTAATTTAAAAATAAAATCATTGGGTCAGCAGGTGGCATGGAAGTTAAGGCAGTTGAGGTCTCACATGGGCGACTTAGGATTGAATCCTGTACTCAGTGGCTTGAAAATCATGCCAGGCTGGGACCAGCAGTTAGTGTAATGGCTATGTTGCTGGACTCCCATGTAGCCGACCGCAGTTCGAGTCTTGGACCCAGTGGCTTAAACTCACGCCAGGCGTGTGTGCGTGTGTGCCCAAGATCCCGAGAGGAGAATGGAGGAGAAGGTATTGTGGCGTGGCTATCCTCCCTGGGGGGTGATTTCTCACTTTCTCTCCCTTTCTACCTGGTGAGCACACATGCCCTATAGCAAGAATTAAAAAAAAAAAAAAAAATCATGCTGGGCAAGTGTGCATGTGTGCTTTAAGTCCCAAGAGGAGAATGGAGGAGAAAGGATTGTGTGGCCCTTCCCCCTGGGGGGTGTCTTCTCACTCTCTCTCTCTCCTCTCTCTCTTTCTAGCAAGGGCGTACACCATATAGCAAACTAAAAAGAAAAAAATGATTTTTTCAATGATTTATTGAACTCAAAATCAACCATCATCTTTCACAGTGAACCCTGTTTAATCCTCATAAGAATAAACAATAGGATTATGATCCCGTTTTAGAGTAGGATATAGGCTCAGAGGGGTGAGCTGCTCAAGCTGACATGTAAGTCCACGTCCCTGACTGCTGGGCTGTGCTGTGTGCCAACCAGGGATGCAACACTGGTGCACTGGGTTAGGCAATGCCACTTGATGAAGCGACACCTTTACTGGCAAGTTGTAAGGAAAAACTCAATTGGTAAATAATATTAAAAAAATAACAGGCTGGGCCAGCAGGTAGTGTGATGGTTAAGGTGCTGGACTCCCACATGACTGACCGCAGTTCCCATCCCAGACTTGGTAGCTTGCTTTCTCACTTTCCCTCTCTCTCTGTGTCTTTCTCTGGTCAAATTAATAATAATAATAATAATAATAATAATAATAATAATGATAATAATAGGGACCAGCAGTTGGTGTAATGGCTATGTCGCTGGACTCCCACGTAGTCGACCGTGGTTGGAGTCCTGGACCCGGTGGCTTAAACTCACGCTGGGCGCGTGTGCATGCGTGCCCAAGATCCCGAGAGGAGAATGGAGGAGAAGGGATTGCGGTGTGGCCATCCCCCCGGGGGGTGATTTCTCGCTTTCTGTCTCTCTGTCTCTGTCTTTCTGGTGAGCGCACACGCCCTATAGCAAAAACCTCTCAAAAAATAATATTAATAAATTACTGGGTCCTGGGCTTGTCAGTAGCATGGTGGTTAGGGTGGCCAGATTCCACATGGCTGACTTTGGGGTTTGAGTCCTGGACCAGTGGTTTAAAAATACTGGGTGAAAAAAAAAAAATGCTGGGTGCACGTGTGTGCCCAAAACCCTGAAAGGAGAGAGAGATGGAGGAGAAGAGGTTGAGGCTTGGCCATGTCCCATGGTGGGGAGTGCTTTCTCACTTTCCCCTCTCTCTCTGTGTCTCTGATGAGAGTACTTACCTCCTGAAAAAACTGGAAAAGAAAAAAATTGGGGCCCAGCAGCAGTGGCGTATGATCAGATGCTAATGCTCCATAGGCTGAATCCACACAGGAAGCCCGGGTTTAACTCCTGACCCAACCTGAAGGCAATGTATGTCGGTAGTCCCAGCTCTGTGGAGGCAGAGGTAAGAAGATTGTGACAGAGTGAGACCGAGTCTTGAAAGATGAAAGAGAAAAGGAAGAAAATAAATCAATTGAGAAGCCATTAGGTCGACACAGCTTGAGTACTGTGTATTCCAACATAAGCAAACTGAAAACTAAGTCAGTGTAAATACAACCCTAGTCAGAACACACAGTGGGTCTAGCAGGTGATGTAGTGGTTAAGGCACTGGATTCCCATGTGTTCGACCACAGTTTGAGTCCTGGATCCGGCGGCTTGAAATTCACTCCAGGCACTTGTGCATCCATGCCCAAAATCCCAAGAGGAGAATGGAGAAGAAGGGATTGCAGTGTGGCCATCCACTTGGGGTGGGGGTGGAATTCCTTACTTTCTGTCTCTCTGTCTCTCCGGCGAGCGCACACCCTCTAGCAAAAATCTCTTAGAAACAAACAAACAAACACACACAGGTGGAGCCTGACGGTGTAGAACACCATACTCCGCAAAGATGACTCACACGGAGAGGCTCTGGGTTCACCTTCGGAGACTTCCCTGAGTATGCTGGCATGCCTGTGGGCATACGGAGGTTGGGGGTGGATTGCAACATCTGGACCCTTTCCAAGGTTTTGTATCTCTTTTTCTCTCTGTCTCTCTCACACAGGGAATATGTAAACATTTTTTTCTTTTTTTGTGGAGAGGTTTTTGCTATAGGGCGCGTGTGCTCACCAGAAAGACAGAGAAAGACAGAGAGACAGAAAGTGAGAAATCACCCCCCGGGGGGATGGCTATACCGCAATCCCTTCTCCTCCACGGCACGCACGCACACGTGCCCAGTGTGAGTTTAAGCCACTGGGTTTTAAGCCACCTGGTCCAGGACGCGAACCATGGTCGACTACATGGGAATCCAGCGACATAGCCATTACTCTAACTGCTGGTCCCCAAGTTTAAGCCACTGGGTCCAGGACTTGAACCACGGTCAACCACATGGGAGTCCAGTAACAAAGCCATTACGCCATCTACTGGTCACAACTTTTTTTTCTTTTAATTTGCCAGGGGGCATCAGTGCTCACCAGAGAAAGAGAGAGAGACAGAAAGACGGAAAGATAGTGCTCCCTAGGCCAGCTGGTGGTGCGGTGGTTAATGAGGCTGGATCCCATAAGACTGCACAGTTTGCATCCTGGACCCAGAGACTTGAAACATCTTCCGGGTGTGCATGTGCATGTGTGTGTGTGTGTGTGTGCGCACACTCAAAACCCCAAAAGGAGGGAGAAATGGTGAAGGGACTGCACTATGACCATCCATCATGGGGAGGCTTTCTTGCTTTCTCTCTCCAAGGAGTATAAGTGCTTTCTGGCAAAAGTAAAACAAAAAACCAAAGGACAAAATCAAGAAAAACTGGGGAAAAAAGAAAGTACCCCCCACCCCACTACATCACCATGAGGGATGGTCAGACCAAGGTTCCTTCTCCTCCATTTCTCCCTCTTGGGATTTTTGGGTACGCACACAGTGTGTTTTTTAACTGTCAAGTCTGTGAAGTAAAGCTTGCCATCAGCCATATGGGATCCAGCTGCATTAACCACCACACCACTAGGTAGCCCGACAAATAAACTTTTTTTATTTTTTGGAGAGGTTTTTGCTATAGGGCATGTGTGCTTGCCAGAAAGACAGAGAGAGACAGAGAGACAGAAAGTGGGAAATCACCCCCTAGGGGGGATGGCCACGCCACAATCCCTTCTCCTCCATTCTCCTCTCGGGATCTTGGACATGCACGCACATGCGCTCGGCGTGAGTTTAAGCTGCCGGGTCTGGGACGCAAACCGCGGTCGACTACATGGGAGTCCAGCGACATAGCCATTACGCTAACTGCTGGTTCCCCAACAAATAACCTTTAAAAAGAAAGGAGGAATGAGACCAAGGGAACACATGGTCAAGAGATTACCTGATGGAAGTTTCAAAGAGGGAGTGTCCAGCAGCCACGGATGATGGAAAGCGGTTGGAGTGGTGGTCCTAGAGTGCCGGGCACATGGCAGGCAGTGAATATTTGTGAGATGAATGAAGAAAAGCAAGGAGTAAGAAAACGATATATTCAGGACAAGCAATATGGAAGAAATCCAGGTAGAATCTGGATATTAAGAGAATAACTGAGAGGCCAGCAGGTGACGTGGTTGTTAAGGCACTGGATTCCCACTAGGTTGATCATGGTCCTAGTCCCAGACCTGGCAGCTTGGGGATTGAGCCAGGAGTGCAGGGGAGAGTGCTCAAGGTCCCCACAGAAGAATGGAGGAAGGGGATCATGGTGTGGCCATCCCTCCTGGGGGGTGATTTATCACTTTGCCTCTTTTGTCTCTCTCCAGCAAGTGTACATGCCCTATGGCAAAAACCTTAAAAGAGAGAGAGAGAGACAGAGAGAATAACTGAGAGTTGTTGTATTTGTTCTGGAAAATGACCAGGACCTGCTTTGAGATCTCTTTCAACACTGACCTCACCACTGACCACTGGGAGACTTTGCTCCAGCCCTGCAGAGTGGAGGCGGGTGGGTGGGGTTTAATGTGTGACCTTTGTGTAGAGGTTATGACCTAATGCAAACTCGGGCCTCTCCGTTCCATCCCAACTGCTAGAGATGAAATGTAAGTACATTATACTGCCGAGTAGCTCACCTATTCCCCTACAGGTGGCTTCTTCCTTTCCCCAATGTGTCTCTTTCCCTCTGCTGAAGTAGAGGACTGCAGATTAGGGGGCTCACTGGTGCTGTGGCCTTCCCTACAGCTTGCCTTTAAGTGATTTTTAAAAAAGGTTATTTTATGGAGTCAGCAGGTAGCATGGTGGTTAAGGACGCATGGTGGTTATGACTGACCGTGGTTCGAGTCCCAGACCTGGTGGATTGCTTTCTCACTTTTCCTCTCTCTCTTACTTTGTTCCTCTCTGGTCAAATTAAAATAAGTAAATAATTAAAAAAAAAAAAAAAAAAAAAAAGGTTGGGGCCAGCAGATGGCGTGGTGGTTAAGGTGCTGGACTCCCACATGGTGGTCGCTGTTTGAGCCCCAGACCAGGCGGCTTGCTTTCTCCCTTTTCCTTTCTCTCAGTCTCTGTCCCTGTCTGGTCAAATTAAATATTAATAATAATAATAGTAACAAGTGAAATTAAACAAATAATTCTTTTTTAAAAAAGATGATTTTAAATCCTCTTTTCTGTATTTTAAGAAACCCACTCAGGGATCAGCAGATGGCACAATGGTTAGGTCGCTGGACTCCCACATAGTCAACTGCAGTTTGAGTCCTGGACCCATCAGCTTGAAACTCATGCCAGCTGCATGTGTGTGCATTCCCAGAATCCCCGGGGAAAAGTGGAGGAGAAGGGATTGCAGTGTGGCCCTCCCCTCCGGGAGAATATTTCTCACTTTTTGTCTCTCTCTCTCTGCCTCTCCTTTGCACATGCCTTATAGCAAAAATCATTCTAAAATTGCTCTAAAAAAGAAAAAGAAAAAAAGAAACCCTCTCAGGGACCAGCAGATGGTGAAATGGTTACATCACTGGACTCCCCCTACCTAGTTGACCGCTGAGTCCTGACCAGGCCAAGGCGCATGTGCATGGGTGCCCAAGCTCCTGAGAGGAGAATGGAGGAGAAGGGGTTCCACTGAGGCCATCCCCTCTGTGGGGGGTGACTTCTCACCTCTGTCTCTCTGGTGAGTTCACACGCCCTATAGCAAAAATCACTCTCTAAAAAAAAAAAAAAAAAAAAAAAGGAATCCCAGCCCAGACATTTGTTAATTATTATTTTTTAAAATGTATGCTCCATTTCTCCAGTTTAGAGAAAAGTCTTTCACTTCAAGTCTTTCCAGAAAACTGTTCCTCAGGACCAGCAGTTAGCGTAATGGCTATGTCGCTGGACTCCCATGTAGTTGACCACGGTTTGAGTCCTGAACCTGGTGGCTTAAACTCACAACGGCCGCGTGTGCGTGCGTGTCCAGGATCCTGAGAGTAGAATGAAGGAGAAGGGATTGCCATGTGGCCATCCCCCCCGGGGGGTGATTTCTCGCTTTCTGTCTCTCTGTCTCTCTCTTTCTGGCGAGTTCACACACCCTATACCAAAAACCTCTCCAAAAAAAAACCTAAAAACAAAAAACTGTTTCTCTGAATGGGAGAAGAGGCTGCCAGAGGCCTGGTGCTGGGGTGCACAGGATGCCAACACACCTGGGTGGTGCAGGTGGGCGAGAGTGGAGAGCCTCCAGCCTAGCTCTTTTTTTTTTGAGAGGTTTTTGCTATAGGTCTCGTGAGCCAGACAGACAGAAAGTGAGAAATCACCCCCCAGGGGGTATAGCCCTGCAGCAATTCCTTCCCCTCCATTCTCCTCTCGGGATCTTGGGCACGCAGGCACAGGCGCCCAGCGTGAGTTTAAGCCACTGGGTCCAGTACTCGAGCCGCGGTCGACTACATGGGAGTCCAGCAACATAGCCATTATACCAACTGCTGGTCACCAGCCTAGCTTTATTTACCAAAAGAGCTGAGGCTGAAGTCCAGGGAGGAGCATGAATAGAGAGCAGTTGGTCCCCGGGGCTCCTCCCCAGCCCCGCCTTTGATCCCACGGCGCCCCTGCCCTTTGAGCCTGCACACTGCCTGGGAGGCTCCTGAGACCAGCAGGGACCTGGGGCCTACACTCGGGGAGCAGGTTTGGCGGGCGGCTGTGGGTGGCATGCTGAGGCTGCTGGCGTCTGGCTGCGCTCGGGGCTGGGGTGCCGGCGTGGGCGCACGTCCTGCCTTGGGGCTCTGCCACTCCGGGCGCAGCCCAAACCGCCAGGCCAGCGATGCCCCTCGAAACCAGCCACCTAGCTCTGAGTTCGTGGCCCGACCGGTGGGCGTCTGCTCTATGATGCGGCTGCCAGTGCAGACGAATCCCGAGGGGCTGGACGCTGCCTTCGTCGGGGTCCCCCTGGACATTGGGACCTCCAATCGACCCGGGGCGAGGTAAGGCCCAAAGGACTAGGGCTCGGGGACACGTGGTTGGACAGCCCTGCTCACAGGTCAGGTTGGAAGCTGGTGGCCTGCTCCATAATGCCTCTTACGTTTGAGAGACAGCTGATTTTCTTCCTTTCTCAGCGAGCACCCACCCGCAAAGGCTCAATACAAGACAGGATCCCTCAAAGAGGGGTCTGGCATCCTCGCTGTGGCCATCGTCCTCCCCACCTCCCCAGCTTATAGTGGCAGGTGACATTGCATTTGAACACAGAAGCTGGCCACCCCTTCTCAAAACTTCTAGATGTCACTGGACATAAGACATGCATTTTCTGAGCCTGCAGGTGGTGTGGTGATTTAGGAACTGGATCCCATATGGCCGACTCCGCAGTTCAAGTCCCAGACCCAGCGGCTTGGAAAACACCCCAGGCACGCCTGAACACACTCAGAATCTCTAGAGGAGAATGGAGGAGAAGGGACTGATTGCAGCATGACCATCCCGACGGTGGGATGATTTCTCACTTTCCCTCTCTCTGTCCTCCTGCCAGGGCATGTGTGTTCTGGCAAAAATCTAAACAACAAACAAACAAAAGGCAATTTTCCTAAGATCTAGTCAGAGGAAATAAAATCCATTTTCCTAATTACTGCAACCAGCCACTTCTGATTCATCTCAGCAACATTATCTGGCTCTACTGGTCTAAATTATAAAAGCTATCATTCATTTAATGTCTATTAAATGCAAGGCACTTTGCATAGACTACCTCACTTAATTCTGGTAAATATCATTACTATTATTTTATAGATTATGAAAAGGAGGCTAAGGAAGATGAAGAAACCGTCTGATGTTACTTAGGCTCTGGGTTTTTTTCCTGGCCCTTCATCTCTTTAATATCTTCAGTAGGTTGGTGGTTCTCAGTGGGGTGGTTTTGTGGCCAGGGAACATTTGGCAGTGCCTGGAGGCATTTGGGGTTGTCGCAGGTTGGGGGAGGGGTGTTCCTGACATGCAGCAGGTACAGGCCAAGGATGCTGCTGGCATACTCGTGTGCAACACCACAAGAAGGAATTACCTGGCTCAAGCGAACATTCCTCAGTGGATGGCTGACAGGGTGACTTTCCTCCTCCAGATTCGGACCCCGACGCATCCGGGAAGAGTCAGTGATGCTGCGGGCAGTCAATCCTAGCACGGGGGCCCTCCCCTTCCAGTCCCTCACGGTCGCAGACCTAGGCGATGTGAATGTCAATCTTTACAACCTTCAGGACAGCTGCCGGCTGATTCGAGAGGCTTATCAGAACATCGTAGCAGTTGGCTGTGTTCCTCTGACCTTGGGTAATGGCACCTATAAGGGACAGCATCGTTCTTGTGCTCAGGGTTTATCTGTCATGGGCTTGAACACAGCTCCTTCTCCCGGGTGAGCCGCTGTGAACATGGGGACAGTAGGAAAGTGAACATTGTAATTAATTTAATACCTGGGAGAGGGTATTTAAAATTTTAGACCGGCAGGACTGACAGGCCTGGACCAGGGTGAGGCAAGTGAGGCACTTGCTTTGGTGCACAATTTAAGGGCTGCCAAAAAGCCAATAATCCAAATCAGTAAAATAGGATAAATATGACTGATTTTTCTTTTTGCCTCAGGCGACAGAACAGCATGGTTACTGATCCTGTTTTTTTCTTTTTTAATTTTTTTCCTTTTTTAGTTTTGTCATAGAGCGTATGTGCTCTCCAGAGAGAGACAGAGAGAGGGGGAAAGTAAGAAATGAACCATCCCCTTCTTTTCCCGTCTCCTCAGGACTCCGAGGATGTATGCACATGCACTGGCATGATTCTCAGGCTGCTGAATCCGGGACTCGAACTGCTCAGCCAGTCATGTGAGATCCTTAACCTCCGTGCCATCTCCTGGCCTTTTTGTTTTTTAGTCGTCAACGAGTGTGTGCACTGGTGAGACAGAGAGAGATAGAGTTTGGGTACACATGCATATGTCTCCGGCATGTTCCTCAAGCCACTGGCCAGGATTGGAACTGTGGCTGGCCATGCAGGATCCAGCTCCCATTACACAGTGCCTATCAGTGCACTGGAGTGCCAGCCCAGTCCTGTGATTTTTTTAAATTGTTAGTTTTTGCTCAGTATAGATTCTTTTGCATTGATTTTGGTTTTCAAAACATTTGGGGGGGCGGGACCAGCAGTTAGCGTAATGGCTATGTCGCTGTACTCCCACGTAGTCGACTGCAGTTGAAGTCCTGGACCTGGTGTCTTAAACTCACTCCGGGCGCGTGTGCATGCGTGCCCAAGATCCCGAGAGGAGAATGGAGGAGAAGGGATTGCGGCGTGGCCATCCCCCCTGGGGGGGTGATTTCCTGCTTTCTGTCTCTCTCTATCTCTCTCAAAAAAAAAAAAAATAAAAAAAAATAAAAACATTCGGGGGGCCAGCAGGTGGCATGGTGGTTAGGATGCTGGACTCCTACATGGCTGACCATGGTTTAAGTCCTGGACCTGGTGGCTTGCTTTCTCACTTTCCCTCTCTCTCTCTTTCTTTCTCTCTCTGATGAGTGCAAGTGTCCTATAGAATTAAAATATTAAATAAATAAAATTAAATAAATAATTTTTTAAAATACTAAATTTGGGGCCAGCAGGTGGTATGGTGGTTAAGGTACTACATTCCCATATGGCCGACTGCGGTTTGAGTCCCAGACACAGTGACTTGAAAATCACAACAAATAAATAAATACATATTTTAAATACTACATTAAACTGTACCTCACTTCCATTTTCTGTATGTATTTTTTTTCTCTGTACATAAATATCATCTGACTATGCAGCAGCTCTGGCGTTGTCCTGAACCTATTCTGGTTTTTCTGGGGACTGGCTGATTCCCGACTTGTTCTTTGCTCAATTAAACTCTACTAAAATATTTTTTTTTGAGAGATTTTTTTGCTATAGGGCGCGTGCGCTCGCCAGACAGAGAGAGACATAGAGACAGAAAGCGAGAAATCACACCTCAGGGTGAATGGTCACACCGCAATTCCTTCTCCTCCATTCTCCTCTTGGGATCTTGGGCACGTACACACACACACGCCCGGCGTGAGTTTTAAGCCACCGGGTCCAGGACGTGAACCGAGGTTGACTACGTGGGAGTCCAGCGACATAGCCATTACACTAACTGCTGGTTCCCTCTACTAAAATATTAAAATAGTATGCGGGAATCTTCAAAAGTTCATGGAAAATATGTATTATGAAACTACTATGTGCGGATGTCTAAATTTTTAAAAATAATTACTTAATTAATTTTATTATTATGATTATTAGTATTTTAATTTAATGAGAGAGAAAGGAAAAGTGAGAAAGCAAGCTGCCAGGTCTAGGACTTGAGCCATGGTCTTCTACGTAGGAGTCCAGTGTCTTAACCACCACATCACCTGCTGACCTTGGATTTCTAAATTATTATTATTTTTTTTTTAAGAGAGATTTTTGCTGTAGGGTGTGTGCGTTCTCCAGAGAGACAGAGAAAAACAGAGAGAGACAGAGAGGCCAGAGAGATAGAGAGACAGAAAGTGAGAAGTCACCCTCCAGGGAGATGGCCTCACCACAATCCCTTCTCCATTCTCTTGAGATTTTGAGCACACATGCACAAGCGCCTGGCATGGTTTTTTTTTTTTTTGTTTTTTTGTTTTTTTGTTTTTTTTTTGGAGAGGTTTTTGCTATAGGGTGCGTGCGCTTGCCAGACAGACAGAGAGACAGAAAGTGAGAAATCACCCACCAGGGGGGATGGTCACGCCGCAATCCCTTCTCCATTCTCCTCTCGGGATCTTGGGCACGCACGCACACGCGCCCAGCGTGAGTTTTAAGCCACTGGGTCTGGGACACGAACCGCGGTCGACTACATGGGAGTCCAGTGACATAGCCATTACGCTAACAGGTATGGGACTTGAATCATGGTCAACTCTGTGTGAGTCCAGCAATGTAGCCATTATGCTATCTGCTGGTCCCAGGATTTCTAAAATTTTTTGCAACAAAATAAGCTTATATTTCAATTCCATTTTCCCACAAACTTTTTTTTTTTTTCAGAAGTTTTTGCTGTAGGGCACATGTGCTCAACAAAAAGAGAGGAGAGAGACAGAAAGACAGAAAGCGAAAAATCACCCCCCAGGAGGGACAGTCATGCTGCAATCCCTTCTCCTCCATTCTCCTCTTGGGATCTTGTGCACACACACACATGCCTGGCATGAGTTTAAGCCATTGGGTCCAGGACTCGAACCATGATTGACTACATGGGAGTCCAGCGACATAGCTATTATGCCAACTGCTGGTCCCCCTCACAAACTTTCTGAAGTTCCTTCATATCTGTTTTGGCCCAGCCATGGCACATTGCTGTGCCATGCTGGAGCCATGTGGGAAGGCTCTGGGTTTGTGCCCCAGGTTGCAGGCTGGGGGAGGATTGTCATGTGAAGACCCTGTACAGGGTTCCCCCCTCCCTGTGAAGGAACTAAATAAACTTAAAGAAACAGTGTTTATAGGAGTAGCAATTGGAGTGGTGGTTAACGTGGCTGGACTTCCGCATGGTTGACCATGGTTTGAGTCCCAGACTTGATGGCTTAAAAATCATGCTGGGCACATGTGTGTGCATGTGCCCAAATCCCAGGAGGAAAATGGAGGAGAAGGGATGTGACATGGCCATCCCTTCTAGGGAGTGTTTTCTTATTTTCCCTGTCTCTGTGTCTCTCTCTCCAGTGAGTGCACACACCCTGTGGTCAAAATTTAAAACAAACAAGCAAGCTAACAGTATTTATAGGGGCCAGCAGGTGGCATGGTGGTGAAGGCACTAAACTCCCACTTGACAGGCTGTGGTTTGAGTCCCAGACCTGGCAACTTGCTTTCTCACTTTCTTGCTCTGTCTCTCTGGTGGGTGCATGTACCTTATAGCAAATTAAAAAAATAATAATAATGATGGGGCTGGCAAGTGGCATGGTGGTGAAGATGTGCACTCCCACATGGCTGACCATGGTTCAAGTCTTGGATCTGGTGGCTTGCTTTCTCACTTCCCCTCTCTCTCTCTGTCTCTCTCTGATCAAAATTTTAAAATAATAAGAATAAAATAAAATAAGTAAAAAATAAAAATTAAATAATTCTAAAGTAACCATCAGTATTTATCTTGATTACTAAGTTGTTTATTTCTCCCAAGTTTCTTTTATTTCTTCCATGAGTGAAAGAGACTGAGAGGGACCAGCAGTTAGCGTAATGGCTGTGTCGCTGGACTCCCACGTAGTCGACCGCAGTTTGAGTCCTGGACCCGGTGGCTTAAACTCACGCCGGGCGCGTGTGTGTGCGTGCCCAAGATCCCAAGAGGAGAATGGAGGAGAAGGGATTGTGGCGTGGCCATCCCCCCTAGGGGGTGATTTATTGCTTTCTATCTCTTTATCTCTGTCTGTCTGGTGAGCGCATGCACCCTATAGCAAAAACCTCTCCAAAAATAAAAGAAAGAGACTGAGAAATAGCAACCCCGCCCCCCCCCCACCGCTATCCTTAGTCAGCCTCAGACTGTGGGCATGCGCGTGCCTGACACATTCAGGGAGGTGGCCAGACATGAACCGGGAAACTACCCCTGTGGGGTTGCCTTGCAGAGAGTTACCACTGAGCTATCCTTCAGTCCACTGGTTACTAAGTTTGTTTGTCCGTGAGATTTTTCCTATGGGGCCTGTGCCCTTGCCGGAGAGACAGAGACAGAAAGTAAGAAATCACTCTCGGGGGGATGACCACACCACAATCCCTTCTCCTCCATTCTCCTCTCAGGATCTTGGGCACACACATGTCCCTGGTGTGTTTTAAGCTGCTGGGTCTGGGACTTGAACTGTGGTCGACCATGTGGGAGTCCAGCGCCTTGCCCACTATGCCACCTGCTGGCCCCCATTACTGAGTTTTTTAGCATATGTAGCATAATATTCTTTATATTTTCCACCCCTCCAAGTGCCTCAATTGCTTTACCCACATCCTAGCCTAGATCCCATGCCTGGACAGGGTACCAGTAGGGCTTGGGTGGGACTCTCCAGCGACTTCAAAGGCAATGCTTTAAGTGACTGTTAGAGGAAACTGCAAGGGGGTGTTTTTGTCCCGTCAGGGTAGTTTTCTTTTCCCCTTCTCAGTGTAGCACTGTTTTCTTCTCTGGTTCAAATAGAAAGACAGGACCTTTTCCTAAATATCCAAGTTTTTAAAGGGCCTGACCTACATAACCTAGTGGTGAGGAGTGTGGCTGCTGGATGTCATGGAAAATCTCAGCTCTACTGTTACCAGCTGTGTTACTCTATGCACTGCTTGATGCCTCCTCGTCTGTAAGGTGGAATTTTTCTTTTAAGTTTTGCTACGGGAGGACCAGCAGTTGGCATAATGGCTACGTTGCTGGATTCCCGTGTAATAGACCACTGTTTGAGTCCCGGACCTAGTGGCTTAAACTCATGCTGGGCATGTGTGCATACGTGCCCAAAATCCCAAGAAGAGAATGGAGGAGAAGGGATTGCGGCGTGGCCATCTCCCCGGGGGGGTGATTTCTCACTTTCTGTCTCTCTGTCTCTCTCTGTCTTCCTGGCAAGCACTCGTGCCTTTTAGCAAATAACCTCTCCAAAAAAAAATTTTTTTTTTTTGCTATGGGGCATATGCATTTACTGGAAAGAGGTGGGGTGGGGTGGGATGAGAAAATGCTCCCCTTTGGGAATGGCCACGCCACCATCCTTACTCCTTCTATTTCTCCTTCTGGGATTTTTGGCCACACGCGTCCATGTGTCTGGTATGTGTTTTAGTCACTGGGTCTGGGACTCAAACCATGCAGTTGGCCATGTGGGATCCAACCACCTTAACCATCATGCCACTGACTGACCTGGGAATATTAGTAATAACACCTACCTGGGACCAGCCGATGGTGTAATGGTTATATCACTGGACTCCCACATGGCAGACTGCGGTTTGAGTCCCAGACCCAGAGGCTTGAAACTTACACTGGGTGCATGTGCATGTGTGCCCAGAGTCCTGAGAGGAGACTGGAGAAGGGATT
This sequence comes from Tupaia tana, assembly GCA_026018925.1. Lineage (NCBI taxonomy): Eukaryota > Metazoa > Chordata > Mammalia > Scandentia > Tupaiidae > Tupaia > Tupaia tana. The sequence goes on along the minus strand of JAKSZU010000007.1, from coordinate 85,173,461 downwards.
ATAGTGTGGCCCTCCCCCCAGGGGCTGATTTTTCACTTTCTGTTTCTCTGCCTCTCTGGCGATAAAACATGCACTATAGCAAAAATCTCTTTAAAAAATAATAATAATAAAACCTACCTTATTGTGTAATATGAAGGGCATACAATGAAAGTAAACAGACGGGCCAGCAGGTGGTGTGGTGGTTAAGGTGCTGGACTCTCACATGGCTTACCACGGTTTGAGTCCTGGACCTGGTGGCTTGCTTTCTTACTTTCTTTCTCTCTCTGGTCAAATTAAAGATAATAATGATAATAAATAAATAAATGAGGGGGCCAGCAGGTGGCTTGTGGTTAAGGGCACTGGACTCCCACATGGTCAACCATGGTTCAAGTCCCAGACTTGGTGGCTTGCTTTCTAACTTTCCCTTTCTCTCTCACACACACTCTGTCCCTCTCTGGTCAAATATATTAATACATAAATAAATTTAAATAAAATAATTCTTTTAAAATATAAATAAATAAAATAATTCTTAAAAAAATAAAAATAAAGTGAATAGAAAGTACCCAACATTAAGCTTGGCATATATAAACGTCAATAAACATCACTATTGTTAGTATTAATAATTATTGGTAGTAGGGGTTGGACAGTGGCTTAGCAATAACATGTCTCTACAAGACCTCCCTGAGTGTGTTAGGTCTGTGTGCCCATGATCTGGGGCTAGCTGGAGCTGGGGATGGGTTGTGGCATAGAGACCCTGTCGTGCTGTCTCTATGTCTCAGTCTATCTCTGTCTCTGTCTTACTCATGGAAGAAATAAATACACTGTAAACAATTATCAATAGTAATACTTTTCTGAGTCTGCACCATATCAGCCAGTATGGTAAGAACATTTTCATCATCATAGAAAGTTCTAGTGGACAGGGCTGTACTAGCCATTTACCTATACACTTTGTCTAATTTCCTCTTTTATTTACTTATTATTATTGTCATTATTTAAAAATTTTTGCCATAGGGCATGTGCACTCACTGGATAGGGACAGAGAAAAAAAGTGAAAAATCACACTCCCCCCGCCCGGGAAGATGGCCATATTGCAATCCCTTTTCTTCCATTCTTCTCTTGAGATTTTGGACATGTGCTCATATGCACCAGGAGTGTTTTTCTTTCTTTCATTTTTTTTAGAGAGATTTTTGCTATAGGGCATGTACACTCGCTGGAGAGACAGAGAGAGAGAAAGCGAGAAATCACCCTCCCGGGGATGGTCACTTTACAATCCCTTCTCCTCCATTCTCCACTTGGGATTTTGGGCATACGCTCACACATGCCCAGTGTGAGTTTCACACCACTGGGTCTGAGACTTGAACCATTGTCGGCCATGTGGGAGCCCAGTGATGTAACCATTAAGCCATCTGTTGGTCCCTTCTTTTTATTGAGAGAGAGATTTTTGCTATAGGACATTTGTGCTCGCTAGAGAGACAGAGAGACAGAAAGTGAGAAATCACCCCTCAGGGGGAATGGCCATGCCATAATCCCTTCCCCTCTTGGGATTTTAAGCATGCACACACATGCGCCTGGCGTGTTTCAAGACGCTGGACCTGGGACTTGAACCACAGTCAGCCGGAGTCCAGCAATATAAACATTACGCCATTTGCTGGTCCTCCAGAAGTGTTTTTCTTTTCTTTTCTTTTTCTTTGAGATATTTTTGCTATAGGGCACGTGTGCTCGCCAGAAAGACAGAGAGAGACAGACAGACAGAGAGACAGAAAGCAAGAAATCACCCGCCGGGGGGTTGGCCACGGCGCAATCCCTTCTCCTCCATTCTCCTCTCGGGATCTTGGGCACGCACGCACACGTGCTCGGGATGAGTTTAAGCCACCTTGTCTGGGACTCAAACCACAGTCGGTTACATGGGAGTCCAGTGACATAGCCATTATGCCAACTACTGGTTCCTGGAAGTGTTTTATAAGCCACCAGGTCTGGGACCCAAACTGCATGTGGGATCCAGTGACAACTGTCATGTCATCTGTTGGCCCTAATTTCTGCTTTACTTTTTTTTTAGAGATTTTTGTCTTAGGGTGCATGTGCTCACTGGAGAGAGAGACAGAGAGCATGCAAGGGAAAGTGAGAAATTGTCCCCCAGGGGGGTGACCATGCCACAATCCCTTCTTCTCTATTCTCCTCCTGGGATCTTGGGCATGCAAGCACATGCACCTAGCACGAGTTTCAAGCCACCAGGTCCAGGACTTGAAATCATGCTCGGTCATGTGGGAGTCCAGCGACGTAACCACTATGCCATCTGCTGGCCCCAGTTTCTGCTTTTATATGACAATGAAATCTTAAGAATTCCACTGCTGAACAAGATCTCATTTTAGGGGCTGGCACATGGTATGGTGGTTAAAGGCACTGGACTCCCACATGGCCGACAGCTGTTTGAGTCCCGGACCTGGTGGCTTGCTTTCTCGCTTTCCCACTCTCTCTCTCTGTCTCTCTCTGGTCAAATTTAAAAAATAACAATAGGGGCCGGCAAGTAGAGTGGTGGTTAAAGGTGCTGGATTCCCACATGGCCGACTGTGGTTCGAGTCCCAGACCAGGAGGCTTGCTCTCTTGCTTTCCGTTTCTCTCTCTCTCTGTCTCTGTCTGATCAAGTTAAAATAATGATAATAATAATAATAATAATAATAATAATAATAACAAATGGAATTAAACAAAATAAATAATAAAAATAACAATAAATAAAGTTAAATAAAATAATTCTTAAAGAAATTTTATTTTTTTAATTGCCAGAGGGCATGTGTGCACTCATTAGAAGAGGAAGAAAGTGCTCTGCAGTGGGGCAGGATCAGCAGTCCCGTCTCCATTTTCCATCCTGTTGGGATTTGGGCCACACATGCACATCTGCCCAGCATGTTTTCAGGTCCTCAGTTCCGGAATTCAAATTGTGGTTGGCCCTGTGGGACTGGTTTCCTTAACCATGAGGCTATGGGGCCAGCTCCAGATCTCGTTTTAGTTGAAGTTAAAGTTCTTTGGTCCAGTGGAAAGGGCGACAGAACTGTGTAAATTTAAGGTTCTGTGTAACCATCGTACCCACATTTCAGATGTTCTCTCCTCTTCTCTCTTTGTAGGTGGAGATCACACAATCACATACCCCATATTACAGGCCATGGCACAAAAGTAAGTCCCAAAAGGCTTGGCCCAAGGGAGGTTTCCAAATCCAGGAGCAAGGGCACGAGCTTTTGCTAGGTGGCATTGGGCAACCACAGCAGGCCCAGGAGATGGGAGGGAGGTACAGGAAATTCCCAGCTGAGTTCTTCTGCGACCGAAAATAAGGTCGCGCTCCAGGTGTCTCTGTCAGTCACCGTCCGGAAGCCAAGAGGGTTTATTATTAACAGTCTGACCTCCTCCCTTGCCCTAGATCTGTTCCGGTATGCGTGCTCAGCATTTTCAACTTGCCTCTGTTTTGGAAGAAGAGCCCTAGCGAAACACGCAGCCCCAGTTAACTTCAATTTCTGTTTTGCTTCAACAGCCACATACAAATAAATACTGACAGGCACAGTGGTGGGCCCTGCCGAGAGCTTGTTTCCTCCTGATAGGGCTCCTTTCCCAGACAACGAGGAGACCGATTTTCCTGCAGCGGCAGTCTATCAAGGCTTGGCCAACTTTGGCTAATCTAGTTTGAAAATGAGACAGACGGGCCGCGGTTGTGGGTGGCAGCTGCAGAATTCGTTTTTGGGAAAGGCATGTGGGTAGCGTTCTAGTTGGAGGCGAGTGGGTGAAGCCTTTCCTTGATTGGACTTGTCTACCTGGGGTGGCTGGCAGGGCTTGACGGAGACTATGGGGAGAGAGCTGGGTCGGAGCTTCCTTCGGTGCCACAGTTGGAGGAAGGTCAGCCTTCATCTGTGTGTCCCCTGCCCTATCTGTCCCCAAGTGAGCAACTTCCCAATGACAGGCAGTGGGTGGCAGCCTAAGCCCTGCCCATTCCCTTCCCGAGTCTGTAGCTCCAGATGCTGTGATTGGAAGGTGGAAACCAGTTGACAGGCCGGTAACTGATGCTAAGACTCCTCTCTGGCTATGAGTTTTCTTCAAGGTTTGGTGGCTTGAGGGTGTTTGTTCTAGGATCCCCCAGGGCGGCTCGGGCTCTGAGCTGCCCTGTTGTCACCAGGCATGGCCCCTTGGGGCTGCTGCATGTGGACGCTCACACGGACACGGCTGACAAAGCCCTCGGAGAGAAGCTTTACCACGGGACGCCATTCCGCCGGTGCGTGGACGAGGGACTCCTGGACTGCAAGCGGGTGGTGCAGATCGGCATCCGGGGCTCTTCCAGGGCCTTGGACCCCTACAGATACAGCCGGAGCCAGGTGACAGAAGACGTGCCTGTCCTCCTTGCCCGGGCCCTTCCTGTCCATCCCCTGCCTGGGGGCAACTCTGGATCCGACAGGGGCTTTACTAACAAGTTCAGGAGGTGGGGACGGAAGGCCGAGTGCCTTAAGGGGGTCCTGTGGAGCGAAGGGGAGGGGGGGAGGTTGGTTTATGAGGCTCGGGTGGGGGAACGAGCAGAAAACCAGCAGAGTCCGAGTCCGTGGGTGTTGCTGGCTTGGAAGAGGGAGGTGCTCCAAACCCAAGGCCACCTGCCACGTTCTTAGTTCTCACCCACATACCCACCAGGCAGAATGGCTCGCAGGTCAGCACATACGAGACCCCATAGGAAAGACCCTAACCCTTTGCTTTTTGTGCGCTGAGGTCAGCCTCCTGGGCAGCCGTTCGGAAGGTGCCAGCGCGAGCCGCCCTGGGCCTGGTTGCTTTAGCACAGTTCTCTGACCCCATCCCCACTGTCAGCTCTGACCCCGTGTCCTTACCAGTCACCGTCCCTCCTTCCCTCACCTGTCCCTTGGGACATGTCTCCTCCTCATGGAGGCTGAGGGGCATATGCGATGTGTACACACAGAGCTTAGCAGGGGTCGGCACACGGCCAGTGCCAGCCCCACTAGCGTGGCCGCGCAGAGCTCGCCCTCAGCTCTTCGGCTCCCACCGCAGGGCTTCCGCGTGGTCCTGGCAGAAGACTGCTGGATGAAGTCGCTGGTGCCGCTGATGGCGGAAGTGAGGCAGCAGGTGGGGAGCAGACCCATCTACGTCAGCTTTGACATCGACGCCTTGGACCCGGCCTATGCCCCAGGGACAGGGACTCCTGAAATTGCTGGCCTCACCCCAAGTCAGGTAAGGAGGCTCCACAGGGAAAATTCCTTGGGGTAAGGATGCTTAGTACCCCACTTCCCTGGGACTTGTCGGTCTTCAGAAACCAGGATAAGACAGACAGACACACACACACACACACACGCGCGCGCGCACGCACACACACATTACTTATTTATTTATAGAATTATTTTATTTAACTTTATTTATCTACTTATTTTAATTTTTTTTGAAAGGTTTTCGCTATAGGGCGCGTGCACTCGCCAGACAGACAGAGAGAGACAGAGAGACAGAAAGCGAGAAATCACACCCCCCCCCCCCCCCCCCCCCCCCCCCCCGGTGGATGGCCACGCCGCAATCCCTTCTCCTCTGTTCTCCTCTCGGGATCTTGGGCACGCACGCATACGCATCCGGCGTGAGTTTTAAGCCACTGGGTCCGGGACGCGAACCGCGGTTGACAACGTGGGAGTCTAGCGACATAGCCATTACGCTAACTGCTGGTCCCTCTACTTATTTTTAATTTGACCAGAGAGGAACAGAGTGAGAGGGAAAGTGAGAAAGCAAGCCGCCAGGTCTGGGACTTGAACCACAGTCGACCATGTGGGAGTCCAGCCCCTTTAACTACCATGCCACCTGCCAGCCCCAGTTATTTTTTTATTTTTTAATTTTTTTGCTACAGGGCTTGTGCTCTCACTGGAGACAGAGAGAGGGAAAGTGAGAAATTACTCCTCCCAGGAGAATGGCCACGCTGCAATCCTTTCTCCTCTTTTGTCCTCTCAGGATTTGGGGCACGCACCCACAAGCACTTGGCATGAGTTTTAAACTGTGAGGTCCAGGACTTGAACTGTGGTCGGCTATGTGGGAGTCCAGCAATGTAACCATTACGCCATCTCCTGGTCCCCTGGACTTACTGTATGGGATACATTTATTATACAAAGTGTATACAGTGGGATTCCTCACCTGCCGAGCTCGCAAACACCCACTTACAGCTCCAGTGAGGTGTGCTGAGGGCAAAGGCAGGGAGGCAGGGAGGCCGGCTGGCTGTGGTGACTGGAAGCAACCTCCAGAGGGCAGGGCCTTGTCGGGTGTGCTACTCTCTCGGAGCCCAGGCTGGTCCCGACATGCAGCTAGTAGGTGTCCAAAGGTATGTGTGAGTAAATGAAGACTGCTTACACCTAATTGATTATTGGATATCCTCTAAAAAGGAAAGATGATTGTGGGCCACCTGGTGGTATAGTGGTTAAGGCACTGGATCCCACATGGTTGACCACGGTTCGAATCCTAGACTCAGCAGCTTGAAACTCATGGTGACTGTGTGTGCAAGTGTGCCCACAATCCCAAGAGGAGAATGGAGGAGAAGGGATTGTGACTTGGCTATCTCCTCTGGGGGGTGATTTCTCACTTTCTGTCTCTTTCTTTCTGTCTCTCCGGAGAGCACACGTGCCCTGTAGCAAAAATCTCTCTCTCTCAAAAAAATAAAGGTGGTTGTTGCTATCTTCTTTTCCCAAAGATAAGCTGTTCTCAGTTCCCATTGGAGGGATTCCTGAAATCACAGAATAGTCATTCCTCTGCTTGTTCTTTTTAAAGTGTTCTTTGTTTTTGTTTTTGTAATTTACCTGAGAGCATGTGTGCTGGCCAGAAAGGGCAGGGTGGAAACAGCCCCGACGGGGTGTGGTCACGCTACAGTCCCTTCTCCCCTTCTCCATCCTGTCAGGATTTGGGGCACACACACATACATGCCCAGTGTGTTCTCAAGCTGCTGGATCTGGGGCTCAGACAGCCCTGTGGGATGTGGCTCCCCTAACCAGGCCATGCGGCTGGGCCTCCCTCTGCTTATTCTGCTCCTGGGTTTTTGCCTGCAGGATGGACACCCTTTCAGACAAGGTCACTCTCTCTCTACTGCCTCCCCTCACTCGTCCTGTCTCCTCGCACTTCTCCCACCCTGGTGTCTTTGCTGGTGTCTTTTCCTCTGCTGGGATCTCTTCCCCTACTCACCTGCTTGGCTAATCCCTTAAATGAAGTGTTTCCTTTATTTATTTATTTATTTTTTTTGAGAGATTTTTTTCTATAGAGTGCATGCGCTAGCTGGAGAGATAGAGAGGAAAAATGTGAGAAATCTCCCCCCAGAGAGGATGGCCACACTGCAATTCCTTCTCCTTCATTCTCCTCTTGGGATTTTGGGCACGCACACGCATCAGGCCTGATTTTCAGACTGCAAGATCTGGGATTCTAACCACAGTTGGCAATGTGGGAGTCCAGCGCCTTAACTGCTACACCACTTGCTGGTCCTGGAAGTATTTCCATCTTGAGAAAGCTTTTCCCTCTTATCCTCTCCAGGCTGTCACCTGTGCGTATTCTTTTGTGCTTGCTTTTCTTTTTTTTTTTGGAGAGGTTTTTTTGCTATAGGGCATGTGCGCTCGCCAGACAGACAGAGAGAGACAGAGAGAAGAAAGCAAGAAATCACCCCCCGGGGGGGATGGCCACGCCACAATCCCTTCTCCTCCATTCTCCTCTTGGGATCTTGGGCACTCACACACACGTGCCCGGTGTGAGTTTAAACCACCGGGTCTGGGACTCGAACCGCGGTCGACTACATGGGAGTCCAGCGACATAGCCCTTACACCATCTGCTGGTCCCGTGCTTGCTTTTCTTGAAGCCCTTAATGTTTGTCACTGAGATGAGTGGTTTGTCTCCATTATCACACTATGAAACCCTATGGAGCAGGGATTGTACACCAATTATGATTTTAAAAAAATGGGGGCCGGGGGAACCAGAAGTTAGCATAATGGCTGTGTCGCTGGACTCCCACGTAGTTGACCGCGGTTCGTGTCCCGGACCCGGTGGCTTAAAACTCACGCCGGGCGCGTGTGCGTGCGTGCCCAAGATCCCGAGAGGAGAATGGAGGAGAAAGGGATTGTGGCGTGACCATCCTCCCTGGGGGGTGATTTCTCGCTTTCTGTCTCTATGTCTCTCTCTCTCTCTGTCTGGCGAGCGCACGCGCCCTATAGCAAACACCTCTCCAAAAAAAAAAAAAAAAAAAAAAAAGAAAAAGAAAAGAAAAAAAAAAATGGGGGCCGGCAGGTGGCATGGTGATTAAGGGCATTGGACTCCCACATGGCTGACCACGGTTCAAGTCCCAGACCTGGTGGCTTGCTTGCTTTCTTGCTTTCTCTCTCTCTCTCACTATGTCCCTCTCTGGTCAAATTTAAATAAATAAAGAAAGAAAGAAAGAAAGTTAAAATAATTCTTTTTAAAAAAAAAATGACCAGAGGGCACATGTATTGGCCAGACAAATGGTTAATGTCGCAACCCCTCCTCCATTTCTCCCTCCTTTTGGGATTTTGGGCTCTCACGCTTTACATGTGCTCGTCATGTTTTTTCAAGCCTATGGGTTCAGGACTTGAACGGCACCATCAACTATGTGGAATCTGACTGTCTTTTAAAAAAAAAATTTTTACAAATTTTTTTGATATAGGGCATGTGTGACTGCCAGAGAGTCAGAGAGAAAGAGAGAGAGACAGAAAGTGAGAAATCACACCCTGGGGAGAGGGCCATGCTGCAATCTCTTCTCCTCTATTCTCCTCTTGGGATTTTGGGTACACTCGCTCATGCACACACACACACCCAGCACTAGTCTCAAGGGCCGGGGGCGGGAATGAAACTGCGGTTGACAACGTGGGAGTCTAGCGCCTCAACTTCTCCGCCACCTGCTGGTCTTAACAGCTGTTTCAGCTGACTTAACCACCAGCTCTTGGTGTGTCTGAAATGACCACCGGCGTGCGGAGCAGTCCATAGAAGTTTATGGAGGGACAGTAACAGTTCCAAGCCAAAGGGTGGGCCTGTGTCGGGAGCAACCGCTGAAGCCTCTTTGGGTGGCTTTTCATTGTGCCTAACTGGGTCTTGGTTCTGGACAGGCGCTGGAGATCATCCGGGGGTGTCAAGGCCTGAACGTGGTGGGCTGTGATCTTGTGGAAGTTTCGCCGTTGTATGATCTTTCTGGTGAGTCAGCAAGAAGACTGATGCATATACACAGCTGCTAGCGTAAATGACTTTAATCTAGCTCATACATAGGAAATGGATGAATTTCCTTATACAACTCAGGGCAACTAGCCAAATGTGTGCAGCAGTGAAGACAATGAACCTATCACTGCACGTCTTATGCCCAAGCTCCTTACCCTAACAATCCTGGGGAGTGGGGGTGGCTGAGTCTCCTCAGCTTGCCTGTGAGTCAGCAGAAGAGAAAGAAACCAGCCTGCGGGTTAGTTCCATCCTCCTTTGATATTTCATTGGACAGTGGATTCTCAAAGCACGAATACTACTTGTTAATATTTATAAACAGGGGAGTTAGCTAGTTAAGTGCCTCAAAGCAGATGCCAGCCCAAAGACTGTAATCCGGATAAGCTTGAGAGTTAGGCCTATTAGCCTCAGAGGGTAAATAATAAATTCAGTATACATCAGTATATACATTCTAGGTTTTCCCTTGGAAAAAATCTGTTCTGAGTAAACAACCAACCTTCTGAATTTTAGAATACTATTCCCATGAGGCCTGATGAAGGCGGAAACCAGGGAGAGGTGGTTGGGTGGCCCCAAGCAGCTTGGGCGAGTCTGGCTCTGGGGAGGAAGCAGGAGGGCTGGAGAGTGGGAGCTCCCACAGGCTCGGCCTGCGGCTGTCTGCCCTGGGTCTGTCTGCATGGCTCTCATGTCCCCCGTTACTTCTCCCTAGGAAACACCGCCCTCCTGGCTGCTAACCTGCTGTTTGAGATGCTGTGTGCCCTCCCCAAGGTGAAAACCGTCTGAGGCTTCTGTTCTCCGAGACAAAGCAGATTGCATCTCTGATGCTCTCAGAACCCGTGAACAAGCCCAGCGCTAGCTGATGCGTCAGACTTCCTGCGAACAGTGCCACTGGCTGTGAAGCCTAGGTATTCGGAAGAACTCTAACCCAATTAATGAATATTTCTAGGGAGTCTGAATTGACTGCAGAATAAAGTGAAATACCAGAGCCAGCAGGTGCTGTGGTGGTTACAGTGCTAGATCTCCTGTGGCTGACTGTTTGTGTCCTGGACCTGGCAGCTTGAAAATCATGTGCATGCGTGCCCAAACCCCAGAGACTGGAGAAGGGTTGCAGCGTGGCCATCTTCCTCGGGGGGTGATTTCTCACTTTCTTTCTCCCCAGTGAACGCATGTGCCAAATACAAAGAAATACATATTCTGCTTTTCTTTTTTTTTAACTTTGGATGACAGATGGTGGGGGGAGGGAATAATTTCATTCAGGATCATCTAAGAAGTAAAGAAATGAAATTTAAAAGACCCTGTGAAGTAATGTTATATAGGAATGGCTCATGGTTAAGGGAGCTGAGTCCTGTGTCTGAACCCCAGCATCAGTGGCTAGGCGTTGCAGGAGTGTGTGCCCCGAATCCTGACAGGATGGACAGACAGGAGAGGGGATTACAGCATGACCATGCCTGCTCGCCGTGTGGGGGGTGCTTTTTCCTTATCCCCCACTCTCTGGCAAGCACACGTACCTTCTGACCAAAACAAAACAAAACAACCCAAAACAAAACAAACCTGTATAAACATTCTGTATTTCTATTAGGTCGCTGGCAAAGTCAGGGAGCATTTCTGCACAGAAACATCCGTCATGACTTTCCAGACAACCTACTATTTTTACAGTATCTTCCCTTAAAATAACAGCTCCTCAGGGCCAGCAGGTGGTATGGCAGTTAAAGGTGTTGGACTCCCACAGGGCCAACTGCAGTTCAAGTCCTGAACTTGGTGGCTTGCTTTCTCACTTTCCCTCTTTCTGTTTCTCTCTGATCAAACTGGAAAATAATAACAAAGTTAACTAAGATAATTCTTAAAAAAAGAGGAGGAGCTTAGGGCTGCATTTTGGTTTTAGGGATACTGTGAACATAAATAAAAAGTTTGAAAGAGACTCTCACACACAGATAGTAAAGGCGGCCCAGGAAGGTGCACGAAGTCCTCCTCTGGACACTGCCAGCTGAACCTAGAATAAAACGTACAGCCTACCCTGTGTAAGAGTCGTTTTTTTTCCATAGGATTATTTGCTCAAGCTGAGGCTTTTTTCTTTTTCCCTGCTATAGAGTGTGGGGATTGCCAGAGACAAAGGGAGCATGAGAAATCACCCAGCACTGCAGGAATGGCCACGCCGTAATCCCTCTTCCTCCATTCTCCTTTCAGGATTTTGGGCACTGGGACTAGCAGATGGTGTACTGGTTACATTGCTGGACTCCCATGTAGTTGACCGCGGTCCGAGTCCTGGACCCAGCGACTTAAAACTGACGCTGGGCACATATGTATGCGTGCCCAAGATCGCAAAAGGAGAATGGAAGAGAAGGGATTGCAGCGAGGTCAGAAAGCAAGACTTCTTGCCTTCTGTCTGTCTTTGTCTCTCTGGTGAGTGGATACGCCCTATAGCAAAAATCTCTTAAAAAAAAAAAAAAAAGATTTTGGGCACACACACATGCTTGGTGTATTTTTCAAACTACTGGCTCCAAGACTCAAACCACATAGTCGGCCATGTGGGATGCAGGCGCCTTAAACACCACGCCACCGGCTGGCCCCCATGTCCCTTCTATGACAGCGATTCTTGAAATCTGTACTTAGGCCACGTGCCGATCTTACTCATGTTGAGTTATACGCTAATTCAGTTTTGTTGATGTGTCCATGACCAAGCCTCATAATCATCACACATTAAAATAGTTTATTTCTGTTTCAAGTCTATAATATTCTTAAAACAAAATAACATTAGCATCAATGCCTATTCACAATACAAAAAAAAAACAAAAACAAAAACAAAACAAAAACATAAAAAAGACACAATTTGCCAAATAAGTTATTTGTTCCTAAGAGTATCAAAAGTGCAAAAGATTCACCTTCTATTCCAGATCTGTCTCCCAAGTAGAATTATTCTCCTTGACAAACTGAACAGAGGCGCTCGGCAGCTGCCGCATGGCGTTTGTTTTCAAGGAACAATGTCAGATATTTGAGTGTGAACTAGAGTTCATGGGCAAAGGTGTTCCATATCAGCTTTTCTAGATTTCTACTTAAAAAAAAAAAAAGTTTGAGTGTTTGCTTCCAACCTGTTTCCAAAGAAAGGACATCGCTTAAGACACTGCCAGAGCCCATTTCTCTGTATCAGGAAAACATGTCTGTACTAATGGCAGCTGCAAATTGATTAGGATGATAATAGATTAAAAAGGTATGAATAAGCGAATGAGGAAGAAACCACCTTATTTCAAAACCAACCAGATTCTCAGTCAATAAATGATGGCAGCGAGACGATGGCACCTGACGGAGGTTCGGGCAGCCTTGCTCGGGAAATGTTAGTCAGGGCTGACAGCCTCTGGGTTAGACAATTCATGCAGCCAACGTGTAAGCAGTATTAAGAAAAACTTGAAACGGATGGTGTGTGTTCTATGAAGACTGTCCTAGGCCAGTTTTCACCCCTTCTGGTAACATGATACATAGTCTATATCGACCAGAAAAACCTGTCTCTAAAATTGTCAGTGTTCCTATCTGAAGATGAGAGAGTTAAAGCCCCAAATTGGGTCCTGCGTGATCGCACACACCAGAGCGAGAAATGGCGTCGTCGGCTGAGCCTGACAGTGGCTCCTAAATTCCTCACGAGAGTAAACAACTCATGGAAACAACATGCAGGAGAAAAGGCTTAGCTGATCAAGGGTAAAGTTCAACTTAAGATAAAAGCTCCTTGGTGTCCTCTTGGGGGACATACCTACCAGCCCGCAAACAGACCCGTAGAAGCATTTCTGCAGAAACAGACTGAAACATTTGCCAGGAGTATCGTGGATCCTATGGCCACTTTCCTCTCCTAGTGCAAACGGAGGGTGTGGCTGTCTGGAGGTGCTTATCTTTTCATGATAAAAATGTAAAAGACGAACAAACCTGGGGACTTTTTGGTTTTCAGAAACTACAGTCAGGAACTTCACTAAGTATCAGAAGCTAAAAACAAAAACCTACCACTGAACCAAAGTATTACTCATATGAGGAACCTGGCCAGAAAAGACCCAGAAAGTACTTCTGAGGACTGGTGTGAAAGGAGCCGAACAAATTCCTCGACCAGTTCTAGCTGGGCCAGGTGCCGTGAGGTACAGCATTCAGAGTAAGCATCCATTTTCCGAGGATCCCAAGGAAGAAGGAGGCCTGACAGTGATCTAGTTTTTTAATAAAGCTATAGACTCAGTGGAAACTACAGGAATTCCTGGGTTCAAATAATTTATTACTTACCATGGTAGCTAAATATTTAAATTATTGAAGATTCAAGTGGCTTACTTAAAGCAATTCTGATGAGATCAATACTAACTTAGTAACGGTCACATCAGTGATTTTCACCCTTCACTTTGCAAAGGGGCAATTTGCTTTGACATTCAGACCGTTCCTAGAAGTGGTCCAAACTCCACTGAGGTTCTGCCCTCAACTTACAGGGCAGTGCTCTCTAACCGGCTGGTGAGCTCTGGCCTGGAGTGCACCTTACACCAGATCTCAGCAAGCTGGGGTGCTGATGATCAGTCAGACCCTGATACTAGTGAAGCGGCTGTAGGTTAAGAGTGAAAACTCAGATGAGACATCAAATTATAGGCCAGAAGCAGAAAGTAAGCCTCTTGTGAAACAGGAGTCCAGGTCAAGTCTTGGCTTACCTGCCACAAAAGACGACTTGAATGGTTAACAGCACTTTTGGGGTGCTGGGATAACAGTGTTCGAAATACAATTGAGAAATTTTAAGTTCCTTGATAAAAAGACATGTCTGGTACTTTCCTAAAGAGACACCACTGGCGTGCACAGGCTTCTCGAGCCTGACTTCCGGCAGGTGGGAGAACTTTGTCCTCAGGGTAACATCTACAGGCTTTATAGCAGCTTATCTCTACGTTCAGAGAACAAGGTTACAAGTTATGGCTCCTAATATCCATACCCTAAATTCGAGAGTCAGAAAGGCATCTGAAAACATACACATCAACGGCTCAAAGGCATTACAGTACTTCTCGCTGTGCGACCCCTCCCCTGCCTCCGGCAGTGCAGGAAGTTGGTGGGTGGGATACTCACAAAGGATCCTGGAGTTGCATCGCTGTCATGCCTGGCCCTCCCTTCCCTTTCCTTGGGAAGAAACCCAAACTCATATGCAAAAGCCCCCACTCATCCCTTTTGTTCTAAAACTGTGGCTAATAAACTGTTGTGGGGGATACCCCCAAAATACACTTTTAGCCATTTACTCCCAGAACCACCATGAAATGTAAGGTTGCTTGGAGCCAGGCTTCTTTCAAGATGCAGGGACCAGAGCCACTTGGTTAGGTGTTAAGAGCATGCGCCCTGGCAGAAGCACAGCTGGGGCCGGGAGGGCAGGGCCTGAGGGTAGGGATGGACCCACCTGCACCAGGGGCTCAGGAGGTTCCATCCAGGTAATGCTGTAGGGCTAAGCCCTGTGTTTCCCCACAGAAGAAAAAGGACAGGGGAGGGTGGTGTGAGCACGGGACAGGGACGACACAGGAAGAGGGATGAGCAGTCTATTTTAAACAGTGCAGCATTCAAATGAGGGGGGAAAACCCAAAAGAAAAATATTTTGATCTAGGTAATTCGAACTTCTGGTGTTTTTCACTCCTAGGTTAGAACAGGATAAAGGAAAGAGTCTTCTAGCCATTGTTCTAGAAGAGCGATCTAAAATCTATACTCTGTTCTTTGTGATGGGTTTGAGTCCTGAAAATACCTGCTCATGGGGCATGTTAAAAAGTCTGAAGAGTTCGAATCTCTTTGTGAAACCCTCTCAGTCTAGTTCAGGCCATGACGGGATATAAAACCTCTGTAAGGAGCCTTCCAACAGCCGCTCCATCCATAAGGACAACTTGCTCAGTTTCCCTCTGACGGGCCTGGAGCCGAGGCCACAGGAAGATTTTCCTCGAAACTCCCCTGGGTGGACGGAAGAGTCCAGGTCACCGCACGACCCCATGGCTTCCTCCTCTTCGACTGTTTTTTGGGGCTTGAAGAGGCAGAAGTACTTCTTGTGGCCATTCAGAGCCAGTACATAACCAGTGTAGTCACGTTCCATAAAGTGCTTATCATACTGGTTTGGGATTGGGGCTGCATCTTGAGCAAATTCTAGTAAGTATTCAAGCCATTCTCTGTGTTTGTCGAGGCTCAGGAAGGAGAAGTGTAGGCAGCTGCTCCTGGAAGAAGAACAGAACGCGGATTCAGGGTGTTTCTTGACACATTTAATTGCAGGGAACATAAACACGCTTGCCAGACTTCAAATAACAGGAAAAAGGGCCTGAATACAGCAAAACTGAAAGATTGCTGAATAGACCCATATCTGGCTTCTGGGAAGTCAACAAGGGCTGAAGAATAGTCAGTTTTCTGAGCAGCACTGAGTTCAAGCTCTTCTGTTTAGAAATATGATTACATGAAGTCCCCCCACGATAGCGTAGATGCCTATGTTGGAAAAGTCACAGCTGACACCTCACTGCGTGGACAAAGCCCCACAAAGCCAGAGGAAAGGGTACAATCTCTCGCTTCCCTCTCTACTCACATGCGTATGCTCCCTCTGCCTCTCCTCTTTTCACCAGTGCGCACACATACACACACATGCACACGTGCTTACCCAGTGAACGTGTAGACCTCCAAAGCGAATTTCTGCAGCAGGCTGGTCTTGGTGGAATTTGACAGGATGAGAACCACATTCATGTGGCCTGGCCGCAGGCGAACCAAGTTACTGGTGTAAGTTACATCTGTGAGCTCAGTGACTTCCACAAAGCCTTTTTTAGGAATCTTACTGTGGAGAAATGTTAGAGTTAAGATGTTATCAAGACAGGGGAATGTCATTACTTCCAAAGGAAGGAGTAGAAGAAAGTGTTCTAGCCAGACAAGCCATGCTATTTAACAGGCTAAGTCTAACACCTTGGCAGGAGGGGGGTGACTCTGACTTGGGAGTCGTAGACCTATCAACAGCCATTTTTTCCCCCCTTAAGTGATTTATTTATTATTATTTTTAAAAATTTGCTATAGAGAGGGGTTGGCAGGTGGCATGAACTGGCAAGGCACTGGACTCCCACATGGCAGACTGTAGTTTGAGTCCTGGAACTGGCAGCTTGTTTTCTCACTTTTCTTTTCTCTCTCTGGTCAAATTAAAAATAATAACAACAAATAAAATTAAATAAATAGTTCTTTTTTTTTAAAGAATTATTTATTTATTATTATTATTATTATTTCACATGAGTTTTGCTAGAGAAAGACAGAGAGAGAGAGAGGGAAAGTGAGAAAGCAAGCCACCAGGTCCGGGACTCAAACCGTGGTCGGCCATGTGGGAATTCCAAGCGTCTTAACCACCACGCCACCTGCTGGCCCCAGTTCTTTTGTTTTTTTAAAGAGGTTTCTGCCTTAGGGCACACAGCTCAGAGACAGTGAGAGGAAAAGCGATAAATCATTCCTCAAGGGGGATGACCATGTCACAATCCCTTCTCCTCTTGGGATCTTGGCCATGAATACACATGTGCCCAGCATGAGTTTCAAACCACCAGGTCCAGGACTTGAATCCAGTTGACCATGTGGGAGTTTAGCACCTTAACTGCTATACCACCTGCTAGCCCCAAATAACTAATTTCTAAAAAAAAAAAAAAAATGCTATAGAGCATGTGAGCTCACCAGAGAGAGAAAGAGAAAGTGAAAAGCAAGCCTCCAGGTCCAGGACTCGAACCACAGTCGGCCACATGGGAGTCCAGCACTTTAACTACCACCCACCTGCTGGCACCCCAAGGGCCTTGACAGTTTTCCGCTGGCATATAAGTTGCTTTAGGACTGAAGAAGGCTGCAGTTACCATTCAGGCTGTTTTCTTTGCCTTAGAGACCCTGGCCCCTGGGCATGTGCTCATGACACTCAATCATGAATACAATGATGGTGACATGCTCTCTGCTTGTGGCCTATAAGCTGTCTGCCCCAACATGCTTCTTTGCTTCCTGCCTCCATTATTATTATTTTTTTGAGAGGTTTTTTGCTATAGGGCGTGTGTGCTCGCCAGAAAGACAGAGAGAGACAGAGAGACAGAAAGCGAGAAATCACCCCCCAGGGGGGATGGCCACGCTGCAATACCTTCTCTTCCATTCTCCTCTTGGGTTCTTAGGCATGCACGCACACGGGCCCGGCCTAAGTTTAAGCCACCAGGTCCAGGACTAGAACCACGGTCGACTACATGGGAGTTCAGCAACATAGCCATTACGCTAACTGCTGATCCCCCTGCTTCCATTATTAAATCTGAGACTGAGAAACTGGGTCTCAGAGCATGAGATAAGCAGGTCCTATACTGAACGCCCAGAGGTCTGAGTGAGCTCTCATCAGCAGCGGCTCCTGCCTGCACCCACTCACACCCGGGGGCGAGGCAGAGTCCCCACGTACCCTGCAGCATCCGCACTGCTTTATGTGGCCACGTGCCCGTGGGCCTGGTGCTGCAGGGAGCTGGGCTGGGCTTTTGCTAGACGCACCTGCTGTTCTCCTTGGCGAAGCTTGGCTCCGTCTTCCCCGCTTTCTCATGGGCTTCCTCTTTATCTGGAGGGTTTGACTCTCGCTCATCATTTGAATCACTAAAGTAAGAAAAAAGGAATTTTATGAAAAAAGACAGACAGACAGACAGACAGATGGAAAGCACAAACGACCATGGGGGTTAGGCCTCTCCCCTGCAGAGTACACCGAGAAGCCACGGGTGTTTACCTGAAAGCCTGGACGATGACGGTACCGAAGAGGATGAAGAGGGCAGAGAAGATGAGGGACAGCAGGGGCATCATCTCCCGCCTAAAATCAAGTGCACAGGCTTTACTGGCTGCTGACAGGGGCTGAGGCTTTAGGTTTCTTCTCTCCCACTCAAAGAAAAAATATCCCAAACTAGAAGCTTTCACACCGATGAACATTTTCTCATTTCATACAAATAAAGGGCTTTTTGGAGGGTGGTGGTGGTGGAAGAGAAGGTAGAGACTGTGTCCTCAATGCCCTACCCACAGGTGGCTTATTCTGATTCCCTCGCTCAGTGTAAGGCTGTGCTTAATAAATTCCGCATAAGGACACAGTAAGGGATAATAGGGATTTAAGTAGTGAAAAATGGAAGCACTTCCTTTCTTTTTAATTGTCAAAGGGTGCATGAGAGAGAGTGAGAAATGGAGAGAGAGAGAGAGAGAGAGAGAGAAAGAGAGAGAGAGAGAGAAAGCACTGCACCCTCCAATGGGGTGTGATCATGGCTCAATCCCTTCTCCTCCACATCTCCATCCTGTTGGGATCTTAGGCATGAAAATGTGTACATACTCTTCCACTTGCCCATATCAAGTGTACCCTGAAATCAAAGGGGGATGGGCTCCTTTCAAAAGATAAATGGTGATACTGGTATTAGCAGCCAGCTAGAAAGTCCGCGGAGCCACGTCCCTACCAGTTGTTGTGGAACACGCTGTCCCAGCAGTCGGAGATGTAGTCAGAGGCAGCGTAGAGCCACCGAAGGAGAAACACCTGTGGGGAGAGCAGATGGACAGTGGTCAGGATGGACCCCAGGGGAGAGCCTGTCCCCAGCACGGCGCACGGCTGAACCTCTGCTCTCAGCAGAAATCCACACCAGCTCTGTGAGCCGGGAGAGCCCTCCTGAAGTCCACCTTCCCGGCCACGATGCTCACAGGGGCAAGTTCATCGGTCAGGTCAGGAAGCACAGCTTCAGAGGACAGAAGGGCTGGATCTTTCCGCAGCTGGTCGAGAAAACCCAAAAGGATGAACCTGTCACTCTCACTCCCGGTCCAGGGGTCCTCCAGGGTTTTATACACCACCCTCCCTGCTGTGTTGCGCCTTTCCAAGACAGACACCTGGGAGAGAAGGAGAGAAAGACCATGAGAAGTTGCGGAAACATCCTAAGTTAGTTTTTTCCAGAGAGGATGAGAAAGAGGACCCAGAGAAGTCAGCAATAAGCTCAACGATCGATGAGTCTAAAATATTTGCAAGAGATTTAAGTTTTTTGATAAAGAAATGATTTTTATAATGACTTTCTAAAACTTCTGTTAAAAGTTTAAGCTCTTCTTTTTCTCTGTAGACTTTGTCCTATAACCTTTGACTTAATATTATAATAAAGGAAATCTTTGTTTTTCAGAGATTTTTTTTTTTTTGAGAAGTTTTTGCTATAGGGCGTGTGCGCTCACCAGGAAGACAGAGAGACAGAGACACAGAAAGTGAGAAATCACCCCCCCAGGGGGAATGGCCACGCCACAATCCCTTCTCCTCCATTCTCCTCTCGGGATCTTGGGCACACACGCACACATGCCCGGTGTGAGTTTAAGCCACCGGGTCCGGGACTCGAACTGCGGTTGACTACATGGGAGTCCAGCAACATAGCCATTACGCTAACTGCTGGTCCCTTTTTCGGATTTTTTTTTTTTTTGAGAGGTTTTTGCTATAGGGTGCGTGCTCTCGCCAGACAGACAGTGAGAGACAGAGAGACAGAAAGCAAGAAATCACCCTCCAGGGGGATGGCCATGCCGCAATCCCTTCTCCTCCATTCTCCTCTCGGGATCTCGGGCACGCACGCACACATGCCCGGCGTGAGTTTTAAGCTACCGGGTCCAAGACGCGAACCGTGGTCGACTACATGGGAGTCCAGTGACATAGCCATTACGCTAACTGCTGGTCCCTTTTTCAGAGATTTTTGACAATTGCCAAAATAATGAAAATATGAGAGGAGATGGGGCGGCAGGTGCCGTGCTGGTTAAGGGTGTTGGACTCCCACATGGCCTGTGGCTTCCTTTCTCACTTTCCCTCTCTCTTTCTGGTTAAATTGGAAAATAATAATAAATAAAGTTAAAATAAAGTAATTCTTGAAAGAAAATATGAGAGAGTTCCATACTTCTGTAGGGAGTGATGATGAAGGAAGGAAAGATTAGGAAGAACAGAAGAAAGCAGAGGAGGGGGAAATCTCTAAAGCTTATAGTATTACCATAGAAAAATCTGGTGAAAAGGATGATGTACTTTAACCTTTACTCATAAGAAAGATGATTTCCACGGAGGCCTGTGATTGTGGAGACCTGAGTCTAAAAGCTCATGTGAAACAGGCATGTTAAAGACCATTTTAAGAGTAGGTTTTCAGGACCAGTAGATGGTGTAATGGTTACATTGCTGGCTCCCACATAGTTGACAGGCTTGAGTCCCAGGCCTGGCAGTTTAAACCTCATGCCGGATGTGTGCATATCTGCCCAAAATTCCAAAAAGAAAATGGAGAAGAAAGGACTGCAGTGTGGCCATCCCACCACCTGGAGGTGATTTCTCGCTGTCTCTCCAGTGAGTGCACACACTCTATAACAAAAATTTCTCTTAAAAAAAATAAAAAAAGAGTATGTTTCCAGGGCCCAGCTGCCTTGGTGCACATGGGAGCACACTCCTGTGTGAGGGTGGGGTCACATGGAAGGTCCAGATGCTCTCCAGTCAACCTGAGCATGCTGGATGCAGTGGTGCCAGGGCTATGACCCCAGCTCACTGGGAGGCTGGGCCAGAGGATCACAGTGTGGTGAAACCTTGTCAAGCAAAAAATACCCCTCACTCCCTCC
The DNA here is from genome assembly GCA_026018925.1 of Tupaia tana. Classification (NCBI taxonomy): domain Eukaryota; kingdom Metazoa; phylum Chordata; class Mammalia; order Scandentia; family Tupaiidae; genus Tupaia; species Tupaia tana. The sequence continues at coordinate 85,152,719 of JAKSZU010000007.1, read as the reverse complement.
CTCCTTCCTGCTTCACACTCAACCTCTTGTTCTCATAAAATGACGCAAAGGGTAGGCCTTCAAAACACCTTCAGAGGTTTCCAGATCTCCTGGAGTCTGGATTCAATATTTCCAAGAAAGAAGGAAAGAGAACCTGGTACCATGAGCCTAGATCAGGACAGGGCCTGGGACTCACCGCGGATTTCCCTCGAAACGCCTCGGTGTCGGGCAGTAAGGTGCTGGCAAACTCCTGCTGCCGGCCGCTGTAGACGTGCACGAATCTCACTGTGTCTTGCGTGTTTGCCAGGGCGAAGGACAGGAAAGCATCAAAGGGTTTGCTCAACTTGGTGGCCTCGGGAGTCAGTAACACCACACAGTACCTGCACAGCAGCAAAAGAAAAATCCTTATAACCGATCCCCAAGGGCAGGGCTAGACTCTGTGATGACGAGTGAAGGTGCAGAAGAGGAGGTGCTCATCTCATGGAAGGAAACACACTGTGCATGATGACAGCTGACGTTTCTGGAGATTTCTAATCATCGATGACCCGATTCCAGATTGGTAATGTTTTCCCCAAACCAAACTTCTTCATCACATTTAGGAATTTGTTTTGAGACACAGGTCATAGCATCCTTGATGCAGAAGGGCCTTTTATAAGTTTGTCCTATTAGGTTGTCGGAAAAGTCACGATGTATTTTCTGGTGTGCTTTTCGGTGCAAAAGTGCATCATGACTCTCCTGACAACCCAACAGTCCCTGTACCACCAGGAGGACTAGTGGAATCTACCTCAGACCAGAGGCAGCCACGCTTCATTCTGAATGGCTTCCTGTGCAAAAGTCCAGTGGAAAGCTTAGCTAGCAATCCGTCCATTTCCCCAAATGCTTACTGAGCTCCTCCTACATGTCAGGTAGGACAGATGACATTCTCGTCCTTGTGGCTCCTACACCCTAGTGGGGAAGCCAGGCAGAAAACAGGTGTATCGTGACAGGTAATGACAGAGCTAGGAAAAAAAGAGAGAGGGGATCAAGAGAGACCAGGTTGGGCGGGGGTGGTCAGGGAGATGGCACCGAGAGGGCGACGCTGGCGCAGAGACCTGAGTGGAGAGCGTCACGCAAGGGACAGGGTCGGAGCCTCCCAGGCAGAGGACAAGGGCAAAGATCCTGAGGCGGAGAGTGATGTGATCTGATTGCCGATTTTTTTCTTTAAAAGGAATTATTTATTTAATTTTATTTATTCATTCATTTATTTAAATTTGACCACACACACACACACACACACACAGAGAGAGAGAGAGAGAGAGAGAGAGAGAGATATGGAAAGTGAGAAAGCAAGCCACCAGGTCCAGGACTTGAACCATGGTTGGCCATGTGGGAGTGTCTAGTGCCTTAACCACCATGCCACCTGCTGGTCCCAATTTATTTATTTATTTTTTTGGTTTGCTATAAGGCTATGCAGTTGCCAAGGGGAGGGAGGGAGGGAAAGAGAGAAAGCATCCTGCAGGGGAGGGGAGATGGCCACGCCACATTCCCTTCCCTCCATTCTCCTCTTGGGATTTTGGGCATAAATGCCCAGCATGTTTATTAAGCCGCCGGGTCTGGGACTTGAACTATGCTATTGGCCATGTGGGATCCAGCGCCTTAACCACCATATCACTTGCTGGCCCCAATTCACAATTTTAAAGATCACTGGCTAATGTGTGCAGAATTGACTTGAGGGTATGAGAGTGGACCGGGAGCAGAGAACCCAGCTGGAAGACTGCCATGGTGGCCTTAAAGAGAGAGAGTGATGATTTATTCTGGGATGATAGTGATTAAAAAAAGAAAGTGAGAGAGAGAGAGAAATGTAAGGATTTGGAATGTTTTGAAGGTTGCATAAACAATAATCTTTATGGTCTGAGATATATGTGTGTGTGTGTGTGTGTGTGTATACAAACATACATACATTTACGTATATGTATTATTATTATTATTATTATTATTATTATTATTATTAAAGTCCTTCCTAGGGGACCAGTAGCTGGCATAATGGTCAGGCTGCAGAACTCCCACATGGCTGACCACGGTTCCAATCCTGGACAGGGAGGCTTGAAACTCATGCCAGGCGTATGTGTCTGTATATCCAAAACCCTGAGAGGAGAATGGAGGAGAAGGGATTGTGGCATGGCCACCCCCCTGGGGAGTGATTTCTCACTTTTTGACTCTGTCTCTCTGGCGGGCACACACACCCTATAGCAAAAATCTCAAAAGAAAACCTAAAATAATATTCTTCCTTCTTCTCTCTTAGACTATAAAGAAATCTGAGAAGTCTAGAAACATAGAGAAATTCATTATTTTAGACAATATTTCAGTTTCATTTTCAAATAATACGAATAGTATGTTTTCCTTTCACATTGTACAGATGAAATGACCCTAAACTTCAAACTACTGATTCACTAATCTAAGAAAGGTATAATAACTATTACCCTGGATTTACAGACCTTTTAGACACTCTATAATAATTCTTCACATTTCTATTGTCCCTGAGCTTCCCCAGTTCCTGGCTATCTCCTGTCGTATCCTCAGTTCTCGCGCTTACCTCCTGCTCAGCTGTGGTCCTGGCTCCTCTCCGAGACTGCCACAGGCTCACCCTGCAGAGTGCTCGAGAGGGGGCAGTCACTCTCCCTTCTTTAAAGTGACCCAGTCTCTGGGGCCAGCAGGTGGCATGGTGGTTAAGGATGCTGGACTCCCACATGGCCGGCCACGGTTCAAGTCCTGGACCTGGAGGCTTGCTCTCTCACTTTCCCACTCTCTCCTTCTCTCTTGCTCTGTCCTTCTCTGGTCAAAATAAAAAAATGAAATAAATGAATGAATAAATAAAAAACAAAATAATTCTTTAAAAAAAAAATAAAGTAAATCAGTCTCTCTGTGACATCTAGCTAAAGGCTACTCAGCCTGAAGGTCTCAGCGGAAGTGCTTCACCTCAGGGAGCTCTCTGACCCCTAGGCCAGGCTGGCACATCCAACTGGGTTCGAAGGTACCCTGGACTAAAATACCTGGCAACCATTATAGTTGTTAATTGACATTTGTTTTAAAGAATTATTTTATTTAACTTTATTTATTTATTTATTTTAATCTGACCAAAGAGGGACAGAGTGAGCGAGAGTGAGAGAGAGAGAAAGTGAGAAAGCAAACTGCCAGGTCCGGGACTCAAACCATGGTCAGCCATGTGGGAGTCCAGCGCCCCCAACCACCACGCCACCTGCTGGCCCCATCAGAGTTTGTTAAATGAAGAATAATTTCTGCCTGTCGCAAAGTAGATGTTTAATCACCCTGATGTAAAATGCGACATGGCCCTTCCATTGCAATGTCAAGCGGAGACAAAGTTGAGTCCTTACTTCCTCTGTCGGTGAGTCCGTTTCACGGGGCAGAGTTCATGGAACAACCTCTGGCTGGTGAGCCTGGCTGCCAACAAATACTTGTTTTGGGTCAAGAAGTCATCCATAACTTGTTTTTTAATACCTCGGGCCTAGAGAAAGACCAAGAAACAGTTGGTGTTTATTCAGTTTTCTAACTACAAGTGGGCTTTTGCCTACAAGCTTAATAAAAATGTGGTTAACTTTGACTAAAGTAATATAAACAAGGACAAACCTGTGTGAGCAAATAAACATGTAGCTATCTCAGGTCAAAGCAAAAATCAAATGCTTTTTCCACTACAGAAGTTTTGTGTGTTGTTTTGTGTTGATAAATTGAAAAAGTTAATCATTCTGAATTTTAGACTATTTTTATTCAGGATTTGTAGCAAACTGAACAATTAAAAATAAACCCCTGGGAACCAGCAGTTAGCATAATGGCTATGTCACTGGACTCCCATGTAGTCGACCGCGGTTCACGTCCCGGACCCGGTGGCTTAAAATTCACGCCGGGCGCGTGTGCGTGCGTGCCCAGGATCCCGAGAGGAGAATGGAGGAGAAGGGATTGCGGCGTGACCATCCCCCCCGGGGGATATTTTCTCGCTTTCTGTCTCTACGTCTCTGTCTGTCTGTCTGGCGAGCGCACGCGCCCTATAGCGAAAATGTCTCCAAAAAGAAAAAAAAATGTGCATCAGCTTCAATGTATTTAGTTAATGCATATAAACACAAAAACTTCTCTTAAAAAAAACAAAACAAAACAAAAAACCCAAAGCAACAATGTTACTAAGTACAAAAGGCATAGCAATTAAAAATGAACCTCAAAACAACAATATTATCAACTATAAAAGGCAATGTTGGGACCAGCAGATGGAGTAATGGTTACGTTGCTGGACTCCCACGTAGTTGACCGCAGTTTGAGTCCGGACTCAGGGGCTTAAAACTTACACCAGGCACCTGTGCATGTGTGCCCAAAATCCTGAGAGAAGAATGTAGGAGAAGGGACTGTGGCATGGCCATTCCTTGGGGGTGAGGATTTCTTACTTCCTGTCTCTCTGTCTCTTTCTGTCTCTCTGGCGAGTGCACATACCCTATAGCAAAACAAAAACAAAAACAAAACAAAAACCTCTCTTTAAAAAAAAAGGCAATGTTACTAAAACTGTATGATGACCATTTTGTTAATGGTTAAAAAAAAGTGTATTAAAGTAAGCATGTTATTGATTACTTTCATACACTTTAAAGGACTGAAATTGTACATAGCAGATACTCTGACTATGATGTAATTAATCTAGAACTCAATATAAAATGCAAAGTGGTAGGCCCCAAATCCCAACACGATGGAGAAATGGAGAAGGGACTGCAGTGTCATCATACCTCAAGGGAGGATGCATATGATGCTTTTTAGTGCTTTTTCCTTCTCCATGTCTTTGGTGAGTACTTATGCATTCTGGCACATTAAAAAGAGAGAAAGAAAGGAAGAAAAGAAGAAAGGAAGAAAGAAAGAAAGGAAGAAAGAAAGAAAGGAAGGAAGAAAGAAAGAGAGAAAAAAAACTCCCTTTATGTTGGGAAATTAAGAAACATACTTCGAATAACCCATTGACCTAAGAAGAAAGCATATCATTTCAGAGTTTAAATAACTGATGAAAATACTATTTATTGAAACTTTGGTATGCAAATATAGTAGTACTTGGAGGGTAATCTTTTTAAATTTTATCATTTTTTTTTTTGAGACTTTTGCCTTAGGGCACATACACTTGCTGGAAAGACAGAGACAGTGACAGGGAATGTGAGAAACTATCCCCCAAAGGGGATGGCCATGCCACAATCCCTTCTTCTCTCAGGATCTTGGGCATGCACGCATATGTGTCCGACATGAGTTTCAAGCCACCAGGTCAGAACTTGAACTGCAGTCAGCCATGTGGGAGTACAACAACGTAACCACCACGCCATCTGTTGGCCTCTAATTTTTTTTTAAAGAACCTAATAAGTACTATATTTAGAAAATTTAATTAGGAAAGTCATGACTCATTATTGCATAGAAAAACAGAAAAATACATCATGACTTTCCAGCCACCTAATACATTACAATATTCAGAGAGATCATTTCCTGGCAAAGCTTTCCAAAATGTTCTGACTCATTTTTTCTTATTTCTTCTGTATTTTTTGAAGAGTAATCTTAAAATTAATGTAATAGAGAACCAGCAGATGGCATGGTGGTTGAGGGGCTGGATCTCACATGGCTGACTCTATAGTTTGAGTCCTGGACCCAGTGGTTTGAAAAGCATGCTGGGCATGTGTGTGTGCCTGCCCAAAATACCAAGAAGAGAATAGAGGAGAAGGGACTGCAGCAAGGCCATCTTCCCATGTGTGTGGGGGGGTGATTTTTGTCTCTCTTCAGCAAGCTCACATGCCCTATGGCAAATAAAACCAAAATAAAAAAGGATAATAGAAAAAAAAATTAATGAACACAACAGCCATGTCACGAAGTTAAAAAGAGGGCTGACCCAACTGCACAGCGATTAAGTATAGTGCAAAGGGAGCCAGATCCCATAGGGCCAGTCAGGGTTTCAATCCCAGCACTAGCAGATTGAGAAAACATGCTGAGTGTGTATCAATGCATGCTCCATATCCCCAAAGGATGGAGAAATGGAGGAGAAGGGATTGTGGTATGGCCACACCTCACAGGTAGGTGCCTTTTCCCTTCCTCTCTCTCACTGGTAAGTTTATGTACCCTCTGGCAAGAGGTACTTTTTTTTTTCTTTTCCAGGGAAGTTTTTGCTATAGGGCACGTGCACTCACCAGAGAGACAGAGAGAGACAGAAAGCAAAAAATCACCCCCCAGGGGGGATGGCCACACCACAATCCCTTCTCCTCCATTCTCCTCTCGAGATCTTGGGCATGCACGCACATGCTCCCGGCATGAGTTCAAGTCACCAGATCTGGGCCTCAAACCGCAGTCGAATACATGGGAGTCCAGCGACATAGCCGTTACACTAACTGCTGGTCCTGAGGTACAATTTTTTTTTAAAGAGAAATTTTTGCTATAGGGCATCACAATCCCCTCCCTTCTCCTCTCAGGATTTTGGGCACGCATGCACATGCACCTAGTGTGAGTTTTAAGCCACTGGGTCCGGGACTTGAACTATGGTCAACTACGTGGGAGTCCAGTGATGTAACCGTTATGCCATCTGCTGGCTCCTAATTTTTAAAATTATTATTATTATTCAATTTGACCAGAGAGAGAGAGAGTGTGTGAGAGAGCAAGCTGCCAGGTCCAGGACTCAAACCACAGTCGGCCATGTAGGAGTCCAGCGCCTTAAACACCGTATCACCTGCTGGCCCTACCTGGTGTGATTTTCAAGCCAGCAGGGTTGGGATTTGAACAGTAGTTGGCCAGGAGGGATCTGGCTCCCTTAACCCACTGTGCTAAAGGGCGATGACCTTCATGAATTTTCCTCTCTTACACAGTTTCAAACTTTGAAGGAAGACAATCCAATCCTACATAAAGTCTTCTTGAGTACAGAAAAAGAGACAGTGTATTCCAGCTCTCTTCATGATGTTAAACCCCACAAGAGCTGAATATTGAGAAGTTAGAAGCCAATATCATTTCTGAATATAAATGTTAAAGTCCTAAACAAGATGATAGCAAACTGAATTCAACAATGTATTTTCTTTAGAATTATTTTATTTATTCATTCATTCATTTTATCAGAGAGAGGTCCAGAAAGAGAGAGAGAGAGAGAGAGAGAGAGAGAGAGAGAGAGAGAGAGAGAGAGAAAGTGAGAAAGCAAGCCATAGGTCTAGGACTTGAACCATAGTTGGCCACGTGGGAGTGTCCAGCGCCTTAACCACCACACTACCCGCTGGTCCCCATCCAGCAATGTATTAAAAACATTATATAAATCATAATCCTGTTGTATTTATTTCATGAATGAAAGTTAGATTTAACATTTAAAAATAAATTAATACAAATTAGTACATTACAGAGGATTAAAAATTAAAGAAAAGTCATAGGATAATCTGATAGATGTGGAAAATGCATTTGATAAAAATCAATATACCATCCACTGTTAAAATTCTCAGTACACAAGGAATAGCGTGAACTTCCTTAATCTCACAAGGAACATGCACAAAAAGCCTCCGGCAGGGCTGGCTCTGTGGTCTGGTGGTAAGGGAACTGGGTTCCATGTGGCCAATGGTACAGTTTGAAACCCAGACCTAGCAGCTTGAAAAACATGCCAGGCACGTCTGTGTGTATGCCCTAAGTCCCGAAAGGATGGAGAAGTAGAGAAGGGGAAATGACTATGCCCCATGGGGAGTGCTTTCTCTCTCTTCCTCTCTGTGTCTGTCTGGTGAGTACACGTATTGTCTGGCAAAATTAAAAAGAAAAAAAAAAGCCTCTGCAAATATACTTATTGGGGATATGTTAAAATCCTGCCACTATCTTATTTTTTTATTTCTTTAAAGAATTATTTACTTATTTAATTCCATTTGTTATTACTATTTTTTAATTTGACCAGACAGAGAGAGAGGGAAAGGGAGAGCAAGAAAGCAAGCTGCCAGGTAAGGGACTTGAACCATGGTTGGCCATGTGGGAATTCAGCGCCTTTAACCACCATGCCACCTGCCAGTCCCACCCTTCCACTATCCTTAAGATCTAGATCAAAGATGTCCCCTACTTCTATTCCTCATCACACCAGAGATCAATAGAAGGTAAGAAAAAAGAAATACAGTAACGGCTAAAAAAAGAAGCAAAATTGTCATTAATCTCAGATGATACAACCCTGTACTTAGCAAATCCCAAAAGATGGTACAGATTATTTGAGTTTAGCAAGGTAGCTGGATGACAGGAAGTCAATATGTCAAAATCAGTTGTAAGGAGGCCAGCAGGTGGCATGGTGGATGGGGCATTGGGCTCCCACGTGGCTGACTGCTGTTCAAGTCCCAAACCTTGGCGGTTTGCCTTCTCACCAACCACCCCCCACCCCCCTCTGTGTGTGTCTCTCTCTGGAGCATGTGTGTCCTACAGCAGATACAAATAATAATAATAATGATAAATAAAATTAAGTAAATAAGTCTTTTAAAAATTTTAAAAACAAAACAAAACAAAAACTCAATTGTAGGGCCAGCAGGTAGTGTGGTGGTTAAGGCATTGGACTCCCACATGGCCAACCATGGTTCAAGTCCTGGACTTAGTGGCTTGAAAATGATGTTGTGTGCATGTACATGTGGGTCCCAAATCCCAAGAGAATGGAGAAGAGACTGTGGTATGTCCATCACTCATGGGAGGTGATTTCTCACTTTCTCTCTCTGTTTCTCTCTGGCGAGTGTATATGCCCTATGGCAAAACCTTAAAAAAAAATCAACTGTATTTCATATACTGTACAAACAAACAGAAAACGTAATTAGAATAACGTCCTTTTTAGGGGCCAGCAGGTGGCATGGTGGTTAAGGGCACTAAACTCCCACATGGCTGACCAGGGTTCAAGTCCTGAACCTGGCGGCTTGCTTTCTCACTTTCCCCCTTTCTTTCTCTCCCTGCTTCTCTGGTCAAATTAAAATAAATAAATAAATAAATAAAGTTAAATAAGATAATTCTTTAAAGAAAAAGAAAAATGCCCTTTTTAATAGTACAGAAAAAATGAGGTTCCTAAAATAAGCTGAAAAACAATGTGATATTTATGGAGAAAATGATGAAATCCTATGGAGACATATGACAGAAGACCTAAACAAATGAAACACATATCACGCACATAGGTTGGATGATTCAATTTTGTAAAGATGTCAATTCTCCCCCAAATTCATTATGTTTTTTAACTTAAAAAATACTTTATTTAACTTTATTTATTTATTTATTTTAATGTGATCAGAGAGGGCAGAACAAGAAAAAGCAAGAAAGCAAGCCACCAGGTCTGGGCCTTGAACTGTGGCTGGCCACATGGGAGTCCAGTGCCTTTAACCACCACGCCACCTGCTGACCCGTTTGTTTTTGTTTTTTAGATTTTTGCCATAGGGCATGTGTGCTCATAGGAGACAGAGAGAAAAAAGTGAGAAATCACCCCACGGGGATGGTCACATTGCCGTCCCTTCTGCATTCTCCTCTCAGGATTTTAGGTATGTACACACACCTTCCCAGCATGTTTTTCTTTTTTTTTTGGAGAGAGTTTTGCTATAGGGTGCATGCGCTTGCCAGAAAGACAGAGACAGAGAGACAGACAGCGAGAAATCACTCCCCTGGGGGGGATGGCCATGCTGCAATCCCTTCTCCTCCGTTCTCCTCTCAGAATCTTGGGCATGCATGCACACGCCCCTGGTGTGAGTTTAAGCCACCAGTTCCAGGACTTGAACCATGGTCGACTACATGGGAGTCCAGCGACATAGCCATTACACCATCTGCTGGTCCCTCCAGCGTCTTTTTTCAAGCCACTGGGTCTGGACTTGAACTATGGAGTCGGCCATATGGGATTAAGTGCCTTAACTACTACACCACCTGCTGACCCAACTGAAATTTTATGGATGCTGATAGAAACCAAAGTAGATGAATTTTTCCTGAGACAGGAGAGTCCGGTCTGAACAGTGCTGTAAGGAAACAGAATGTGTGCACATCTGACAGTTTTCTCAGGACTGTGCACCTGAAGTAGCTCACGCTGCTTCCTAGATGCTCTGGATGTTTTCACGTCATGAATGTCCTCATGCCCTAACCCACCCCTCCTTCCCCTCCCATCAGTCATGTCCACTGATTACAGCCTTCGAAGTGGCTGTTACAACGAGGGGCAGGACTCTGGTTCGGCAAGTGCCTTCAGGTGACCTTGGCCATCCCGCTCTCCTTGTCACGGGGTTTAGCCAGTCACCGCTGAGCGCAGTTTCTTGCTACTCTCCTTTCTGAGTCATGATGACACTGGGCCAGCAGGTGGTGTGGAGGTTAAGGTGGCTGGATCCCACAGAGCCAACTCTGTGATGTGAGTCTCAGACCCAGCGACCTGAAAATCACAATGGGCAAAGTATGTGCATGCCCACAATTCTGAGAGGAGAAGGAAGGACTGTGACGTGGCCAACCCCCCCGAGGGGTGATTTCTCATTCTCTTTTGCTCTCTGTCTGTCTCTGTCTCTCTCTGGTAAGCATAAGTGTCCTGCAGTAAAAAACAAACAAACAAAACAAACAAAAAAATCATTCTGAAATCTGTGAGACCTTGGCATATATTATTAGGTGTAACTTTCAGCCAGCTAGGATCCTGGGCATGGCCTGGGCATTTTCAGGTCAACCCAGGCCTGAACTGGGGTCTTTCCAGTGGCTCCGGCGAAGCGAGGCAGGAGCTCTGCTGCCTGTGCCACCGCAGGGGGCCTCATGATCCTCCTAACCCTGGCCCACATGAGCTTTTTCTTTACTTACTTTGCTTCAGGCTTTTTCATATTCTGATACTTATTAATTTATTTTGTAATTTATTTTGAAAAACAACTGATTTTTCCAACAGGGACACTTAAGAGGTAAAAATTAAAATGAAAGCAAATCAACACCAAATTAGATTAAAAAAAAAAAAAAAAACGCTCATTTTAAAATGTGCTCATTTTGGGACCAGCAGATGGCATAATGGTTATGTTGCTAGACTCCCATGTTATTAACCATGGTTCGAGCCCTGGACCAGGTCCGTAAGCGTGTGTGCCCAAGATCCTAAGAGGAGAATGGAGAAAGGGACTGCAGCGTGGCCAATCCCCTGGGGGGGTGATTTCTCACTTTCTGTCTGTCTACTGTGCATGCGCAGTATAGCAAAAATCTCTCTTAAAAAAAATGCTTATTTAAGGGAAGAAGGTGAAAACGAGTTTTTCCTTCATCTCATCCACTTTGTTGTAGCTGCTGTTTGTTTCTGTGGAGGCTCAGGAGAAAATGTATAGGAAATCCTGCGACGAGGTGGTTTCCACATACCTGGAGAGCGTCAGCAGGTTTGTCCATGTGCTCTTTAAAGACCAGGAGGCTGGGGGTGTACACGTTGATGTTGTGCTGCCTCATCATTTCTTCCACTCCTCTCAGGCCGACATGGACGTATCCAAACGACAAGTAATCCTTGTATGCAAAAGCAGTCAGCTGTCAGGGATAACAGAGAGGAAGTGAAGGGAATTGAGAGCACAGCACCTGAGCTACGAATCACGCAGGGCTGTCGCACCAAGGGTGGAGAGGAAGGCCGCCGGCTCGGAGAGCCCGACTAGGGCTTATCCACCCTGCACGCTTCAGAATCCAGTGCTCTCTGCACAAATCTGTGCCAACTGTGGGAAACACAACCAATTCTTTTTTACAGATCAAGCAAAATAATCATCATATGGGGATCCGTACTGGGTGGGAGGGAGGTGAGGCATATTTGAGGAATTCCCTGTACCCTGATCACACGAGACAGCAGTGACCATGCTGATGGTTAGGAGCTGCCCTGTCCCGCCCTTGGCACGGGATGAGGAGAGTGCTGGAAGCGCGGTACAGGGCGCCGCTGAGAGGGCAGGCCAGGAGACACACAGGCTCTGGTGGTGACGGCGTGCTTCCCCGCAGTGCTGAGACTTTGGGAGGTCACAGACCGCGCGGAGCTCAGTACCCTATCTGTGGAATGGGGACGGTGCCTCTATCACTGGCTTCCTCTGAGGGTTACGTGACACCATGTGTGCGAAGTGCCAGCAGTCACTAGCACCTGCAGATGCTCAGTGTATGCTGCTCAAGTGAAATGTCTGGTCTTCAAACACTTCCAGTGAATAAACGCTGACGTACAGAAAAGACAAACAGGCTACAAGCTCCGACTCAGAGGTTACTTCCCTCCAAAACACGAAAACATGACACCAGCATATAAAGTACCTTATACAGCAGCGGCACCACGGGCAGCTGGTCAAACAGAAGGACATGGGGTTTGTTCTCCTGCTGCCAGCCAGAAAGGAATCTGACGTAGTTTTTATTTGTAACCTTCAATTGAAAATAGAATATTAGTTTCAATATTTAATTCCTTTAAAAAAAGAATTATTCATTTAATTTAATTTATTATTATTCTTCAATTTGGTGAGAGACAGAGAGAGAGAGAGAGAGAGAGAGAGAGAGAGAGAGAGAGAGAAAAACAAGCTGCCAGGTCCAGGACTCGAACCATGGTCACCCCCGTGGGAGTCCAGCGCCTTAACCACCACGCCACCTGCCAGCCCCAATATTTAATTCTTTACTACTGCAGAAAGTGAATCTTTCTATTTTTATCTGAGTAAAACAATCAAAAGAACAGTGAGGGCTGATTTCATATTTCCTTTTGTTTCAGCTCTTATAGGCTGAAGTCCTAATCATGGCTGACACGACTGCGGACCACACTACAAAAACCGAGCTTCCGATGTTGGTTCTGGCTGAATTAGAGAGCACACTTCTCTTCTTCATGCCTTTCTTAAAAAAAAATAATAAAAAAGCGTATTATTTTTCATAAACAAAAGTATATGAGATGAGTATGTGGCCATCCTCCCTGCTGGGACGACCGGCATGGCCACCTGCCTGGCTCTTTGCTTGGACAAGGTCTTGCTGTGCTCAGACTAGCCGAGGGCGCACAGTGCTCCTTCCTCTGCCCCCAAGGTCCCAGGACTACGGCACTGCCCACTGCTCCCGGCCTTTAGACTGATCAGGCACTGAACCCAAGATTCTTGTGAGGTCGCAGCCGATGGAGGACGGTGACTTAGCACACTGTGGCTGGGCCTTGAGTGGACTTCATCTAATAACTTGCAAAAGATAATCCAACAGTCGTCCTTTTTAAATGCCTTAAATTAAAAACAAGGTGGTTCAAGGCCAGCAGGTTGTATGGTAAAAGTGTTGGACTCCCACATGACTGACCACGGTTTGAGTCACAGACCTGGTGGATTGCTTTCTCTCTCTGGTGAGTGCACATGTCCTATAGCAAATGAAATAATTATATAATAAATGAATTTAAAAAAAATAAGGTGGCCCACCTCATTGGTTCATTAAATTTATTTATTTTCATCTGACTAGTTTTTTCCTGCTTATGTCTTAAAAATATTCTGAGAAAACAAGTAAGTATATTGAAAAAATGTGGGGCTGGCCCATGGCCTGCTGGGGAAGGCACCTAGATCCCACATGACTGTGTGGCCTGAGTCCTGTAGAAACACACTGGGCAAATGTGTACGTGTGCCCCAAATCCCAACAGGATGGAAACAGCAAGGACAAAAGATGGCCTTGTGGCAGCACCTCATTGCGGAGTGCTTTCTTTCTCCTTCCCTCTCTCTGGTCAGCCATGCACCAAAAACACAAACAAAACACCAAGAAAACCCATCAACAACATAAAATAAATGTGGTTAAGTGAGCTGGGTCCCACATGGCTGACTGTGGTTTGAATCTTGGCTCTGGTGGCTTGAAGAACAAACTGGGAACACGTGTGCATGTGCCCCAAATCCTGATGGAATGGAGAATGGAAAAGAAAGGCGTGTGGTGTGACCACGCCCCACCAGGGAGTATTCTGTCTCTGTGGTGAGCATACATGCCTTTTGGCAATTAAACATAATGAAATTTCTAAATTTCAAAGTAACTGAGAAAGGACTCTTAGTTTGCTTTAAATATTTTATTCTTGGGCCCAGAAGTTAGCGTGGTGGTTAAGCTGTTAGATCCCACAGGGCCAACTCTGTGGTTCGAGTCCCAGACCTGGTGGCTTGAAAGCTGGACATGTGTGCATGCATGCCCCAAATCCTGCAGGGATAATGGAGAAGGGACTGCAGTGAGTAAAGTTTTCATAGTAGTTTGGAAGGTTTATCTTTCCACATTGTATCAGAATGATCTATATAATGCCCAAACTGGATCATCTCATTCCTCATTGTAGGACTCAGACCCCGGCAATGGCTCTATCACCTGCAGGCCAAGGCCCAAGTTCCTCACAGAGGCATGGAGGTGCTCCGAGCCCCTCACAGCGAGACTTCTGCTAACCTCCCAAACCTCATCCTCCTCTGCTCACCGACAACTAATTTGGACAAAGCAGGCTTATCTCTCCCAGCTCCTGACCTTTGCCTGTTCGTAACTCACTCGTCTTTCCTTACCTGGCAAACTCAGCACAGGGGTCACTTCTTCCAGGAAGCCCATCCCCATTCTTTAGGAATGGGCTCCAACACAATGGATGGAAATAACCACTCACTTGAAAAGTGTCTTGGGGCCAGCAGGTGGCATGGTGGTTAAGGGCACTGGACTCCCACATGGCTAACCACGGTTCAAGTCTCGGACCTGGTGGCTTGCTTTCTTACTTTCTCTCTCTCACTCTGTCCCTCTCTGGTCAAATTAAAATAAATAAATAAAATTAAATAAAATAATTATTTTTAAAAAAAAGGTGTCTGGAATACATACGTTATTTTATGCCTAGCATGACACAGGTAATTAATAAATGTTTGAGGACCAGTCTGGCAATCTATCATCACTTTAGACTCCTACAATACTCTCTCACATTTTAAATTCATATCAACAAATACTTCTGTGGGTAACGATCCCAGCAGGACAGTTTATCAAGAGCACATATGGAAATATAATGGAGAATTTCATATGTTCACTCTACTTGTTACTATTAAAATTACTGTGTTTTGGGGGGGGTCAGCAGGTGGCATGGTGGTTGGGGCACTGGACTCCCATATAGCTCACCAGTTTGAGTCCCAGACCTGGTGGCTTGTTTCCTCATTTTCTTTCCCTCTCTTTTTTTCTCTCTCTCTCTGGTGAGTGCACATGTCCTGTAGCAAATTAAAATATAATAATAACGATAAATAAAATAAAAAATTCTAAAAAAAAAAAGAATTTTTTTTATAAAAAAAATTTCTTTGGGGGGGGGGGACCAGCAGATGGCTTAATGTCTATGTCGCTGGACTCCCATGTAGTAGACTGCAGTTTGAATCCTGGACCTAGTGGTTTAAACTCACGCTGGGAGTATGTGCATGTGTACCCAAGATCCCGAGAGGAGAATAGAGGAAAAGGGATTGTGGTGTGGCTATCCCCCCCCCGGGAGGTGATTTCTCGCTTTCTGTCTCTCTGTCTCTCTCTTTCTGACGAGTGCACATGCCCTATAGCAAAAAACTCTCCCCACCCAAAAAAATTTTTTTTTGCCACAGGGTGTATATGCTCATCACAGATAAGAGAGAGAAAAAGTAGAAATCACCCCCTGAGGTAGCCTGGCCATACTGTAATCCCTTCTCTTCTGTTTATCACTGTAAGATTTTGGGCATACATGCACATATGCCTGGCGTTTTTATCAAGCCACCAGGTCTGGGACTTGAACCATGGAATTAGCAAGTGGGATTTAGCATGTTAACCACCACACTAACTCCTAGGCCCAAGAATAAATTATTTAAAGCAAACTAAGAGTTCTTTCCCAGTTATTTTGATCCCTAATTTAATATATTGGGGAGAAGAACTTAGATGTTGAAATATAAAATCATAAACGAGTATGAACTTTTGTGTTTAAACTCTTTAGCTCAAGTTTTTCTTTGTAAAATTCATATTGTATCATTATAAATTTCTAAAATTCCAAAAATAATATTTATTCTTACAGAATCTTTTTTTAAAATAAGGAATTCATTTAATTATATGTATTATTATTATTATTATTGTTATATTTTAATTTGACCAGAGAGAGACAGAGAGAAAGAGAGAGTGAGAAAGCAAGCTGCCAGGTCTGGGACTTGAACCACAGTAAACCATGTGGGAGTCCTGTGCTTTAACCATCATGCCACCTGCTGGCCTCAGAATCTGTTTTTCTCCTTTTTAAAATATTTATTTATTCAACTTTATTCGTTATTATCATTTTTGAATTTTACGAGAGAGAGAGAGAAAGGGAAAATGAGAAAGTAAGCCACCAGGTCTGGGACTCGAAAGGTAGTCGGCCATATGGAAGTCCAGTGCCCTTAACCTTCACGCCACCTACTGGCCCAGAATCTTTTTTCTTCTTCTATTGATTTAATCATTAAATAACCACGTGTAGTTTTTTTAATTGCCAGAAGGTGTGTGTGCTCACCAGAGTGGGGTGAGGAGAGAGAACGCCCTCCTTAATGGGTGTGGCCATGCTGCAGTCTTTTTTTCCCTCCAACTCTACTCTCTCCTCTCTGTCAGGACTTTGAGCATGCACATACATGCTCCTGGAGTGTTTTCCCAGTCAGGATTTGAACTGTGGTCAGCCGTGTGGGATCCGGTTTCCTTAATTTGCTAGGCTACGAGGCCAGCCCCCAAGTATAATTTAACTGTTGGGTTGTCGGAAAAGCCATGATGCATTTTTTAATAGAAAAACAAAGAAAAATACGACATGAGTTTTCTGATGACCCAATAGAATAGTTTCATAAAACAAATATGCTCACACAAACAAATTCATGAACCTTAAAGAAATCCTTCATTTCCATGTGACTCAATTTTTTTTGTTTAAAAGACAGTCCCTGTTGGGGCCAGCAGATGGTTACATCACTAGATTCCCATGTAGTAGCCTGTGGTTCAAGTCCTGGACCATGCAGCATAAAACTCATGCTGGGCGTGTGTGTGCATGGCCAAAATACAGAGAGAAGAAGGGACTGCAGCGTGTCCAGCCTCCCTGGGGAGGTGATATCTCGCTTTCTGTCTCTCTCCACCAAGCTCATGTGCTATATAGCAAAAATTTTTCTAAGGAAAAAAAAAAAAGAGGGGCCAGCAGGTGGCACAGTGCTTAAGGCATTGGACTCCCACATGGCCGACCGTGGTTTGAGTGCCGGACCAGGTGGCTTGCTTTCTCACTCTTTCTCTCTCCCCTTCTGTCTCTCTCTGGTCAAACTGAAGAAGAATAATAATAAATTACCCTTAGAAAGAAAGAAAGAAAGAAAGAAAGAAAGAAAGAAAGAAAGAAAGAAAGAAAGAAAGAAAGGAAGGAAGGAAGGAGGAAAGGAAGAAAGAAAGAAAGGAAGAAAGGAAGGAAGGAAGAAAGGAAGGAAGAGAAAGAAAGCAAGCAGTCCCTATTGTTTCAGATTCAGAGTCCTATGACAGTGTAAAATCTGCCAGATGGTTACAAGCAGGAATAAATTGTCAGTCTCAGTACTTTCTTTGTGCCAATTTTTTCTTACAGACTTCATTTAAATAACTTAGTTTGAGTAATTAATTAATTAATTGATGTGTCTTGTCCTGCCCAAAATGAAGCTCAGGTCTGAGGTGACCACAGATACAGTTCTGGGCAATGAGCAGGCCCCGGCACCTCAGACCCTGGTACTCTCAGCCACGTTCTTGACAGGTACTTACTTTCTCCACCAAGTTCCCTGGAAGAAGACTTTCCACAAATTGTCGTAGGTTCTCACGAACGACGGCATTGTGGAAGAAGGAGACTTTCCCATTTATGATTCCCAGGATAGAGGGTGTGCTGTGTGCTCCCAGGTGATGGGCCAGGCGACGCTCGTACCCAGCATGGACCACACCGATTCCTACACCTGAAAAGTATGGGAGACCTACATGAAGCTCTCTGTGCCCCCACGGCAGCTGAAGGAAAGGCGATAGGTACTTTTTTGTGGGAAATTGCAACCTTGACCTAGTAGGAGGGACTATCTTTCCAAATGGACCATCTAGTACTCTGTCACTGCTTGAATTCCAGACTGGTTCAGTTTTTCTGTAGAGTGATCTGACAGTCTTTAAGAAAAGTTACAAACCTTTATATTTCCCAGTCTGTTGTTTTTTTATTTTTTATTTTCTTTTTAAGTTTTTGCCAGAGGACATGTGAGAAATTACCCGTTAGGGAGGATGGCCAAGCCATAATCCCTTCTCCTCCACTGTCCTCTCAGGATTTGGGACATGCACGCACATGCGCCTGGCATGATTTTGAAGCCACCGGGAACTTGAACTGTGGTCAGCCATGTGGGAGTCCAGCATTTAACCACCACTTCACCTGATGGTCCCTATCCCGTTATTTCTAATTTGGGGAATAAACCAGGAGGAAATACCTCAAAAGAAAAAGAGAGCAAACTGTATACAATGCTCCTATTCATGAAAAAAACCAAAAACTTATGAACAATCCAAGTCTAAAAACGTGGCAATGGTTGAAAAGGAAACTATCGGGGCCAACAGGTATGCTGGTTAGGGTGCTGGATTCCCACGTGGCTGACTGTGGTTCATGTCCTGGACCTGGTGGCTTGCTTTCTCACTTTCCTCCTTCCTGTCTATCTCTCATGACTATAGCAAGTTAAAAAAAATGAAAAAAAAATTAAATTTCAAATTCTTAAAAGGAAAAAAAAAAGGAAAGGAAACTACCATCCTTGGGAACACGTCTACCTTTCATATAAATTATAAAGCTATAAGAAAACACAGACTTGGGACTGGCAGATGGTGTTGGTGGTTGAGGTGCTGGACTCCCACATGGTTGACTACGGTTCAAGTTCTAGATCTGATGGCTTGCTTTCTCACTTTCCCTCTTTCTCACTCTCTGTCTCTTTCTAGCCAAATAAAAAATACTAATTTTAAATAAAATTAAATAAATAATTCTTAAAAAAAAATAAAAAAAGAAAATACAGGGGCCAGCAGGTGGCATGGTGGTTAAAGGCACTAGACTCCTACATGACCAACTGCAGTTTGAGTCCTGGACCTGGCAGCTTGTTTCCTCACTCTCCCCCCCACTCTGTTCCTCTCTGGTCAAATTTAAATAAATAAATAAATAAATAAATGTATGTTATATAAAAATAATTCTTAAAAGACTCAAAAAAGAAAGAAATTAAAATCACTGGGGCTGGCAGATGGTGTGGTAGTTAAGGGTGCTGGCTCCCACATGGCTGATTGCAGTTTGAGTCCTGGAACTGGCGGCTTGCTTTCTTGCTTTTCCTTTTTCTCTACCTCTATCTTTTACTCTGTCCCTCTTTGGCCAAATTAAAATAAATAAACAAATAAAGTTAAATAAAAACGAATTCTTTAAAAAATTAAAATCACTGGGACCAGCAGATGGCGTAATGGCTATGTTGCTGGACTTCCAGTAGTCGACTGCGGTTCGAGTCCCAGACCCGTTGGCTTAAACTCACGCCGAGCGCATGTGCGTGCGTGCCCAAGATCCCGAGAAGAGAATGGAGGAGAAGGGATTGCAGCATGGCCATCCCCCCTGGGGGGTGATGTCTCGCTTTCTGTCTCTCTGTCTCTGTTTATCTGGCAAGCACACGCGCCCTATAGCAAAAACCTCTCCAAAAAAAAAATTAAAATCACTATAAAAATCATATCCCATATGATCACTATTAATATTTTAGTATGTATCTGCTCGTTCTTTTCCTTACACAAATATGTGTTTGCGTGTGTATGGCGTATACACACACATAAATTAAAATGGTATCATATGATACTTATTTCACTTCATACTTGAATAACTTTTCTAGTTATTGTTTTATTTATTTATTTATTTTTTGCTAGAAGGCACATGCACTCACCAGAGAAACAGAGAGGGACAGGGGAAAGCACCGCCCCCCTCGCCCCCCCATGCAGAATGGCCATGCCGCAATCCATTCTCCTCCATTTTCCTCTTGGGATCTTGGGCATGCACAACACATGCCCTGTGTGAGTTTCAAGCCACTGGGTCCGGCACTTGAACTGTGGTTGACTATGTGGGAGTCCAGCTATGTAACCCTCATGCCATCTGCTGATCCCATAAATAAATAAGTGTTTTTTTTTTTTTTTTTTTGGAGAGGTTTTTTCGCTATAGGGCGCGTGCGCTCGCCAGACAGACAGAGAGAGACATAGAGACAGAAAGCGAGAAATCACCCCCCAGGGGGGATGGTCACGCCGCAATCCCTTCTCCTCCATTCTCCTCTCGGGATCTTGGGCATGCACGCACACGCGCCCGGCGTGAGTTGTAAGCCACCGGGTCCGAGACGCGAACCGTGGTCGACTACGTGGGAGTCCAGCGACATAGCCATTACGCTAACTGCTGGTTCCCTTTTTTTTTCTTTCTTTTTTTTTTTTTTTAATAAATAAGTGTTTTTGAAAAAAAAAAATAGAAAATTATGTCAGGCATATATATGTGCAGGCCCAAAATCCTAGGAGGAAAATGGAGGAGAAGGGATTGTGGTGTGGCCATCCTCCCGGGGGCTGACTTCTCACTTTTCCACTCTCTGTCTTTCTCTGTCTTTCTCCATAGAGTACACATACTCTATGGCAACAAACAAACAAACAAACAAACAAAAAGAAATTAGCTTTCTTTCTTTCTTCCATGAGAGAGAAGCAAGTACCCCGGGCAGTCTCGATCAACGCCCATCCTTCCCTGCCTCCTGGCCAGATCACAGGAATACCAGGCTCTCCGAGGTTCAAGTGGACCCGGGATCTGTTCTGGGCCTCCCGTGCAGCCCTAATATCCCGGAGTGGTGCCCGACTGCCTGCACCACTGAGGCTGAGCCTCTTTTCTTATCCTGCCATTTAACCAATATTTACGGAGGATCTCTGCTAACACCAGACACGCGTCCTGTACTAACAGCCAACAAACAGACATTTCCTCTTGGATGCAGAAGAGCCCTCTCTAGCGTAGCATTTCCCCAAACTCCTGACCTCATCCCACAACTTACTCTACCGTCTTGGCCATTCCAGTTGATGCCAATTACTCAGGCCCAAAATCCTGAGAGTCATCTTTGATCTCTCTCGTTGCTTGCACCCCACATCCAATCTAACAGGAAGTCCTTTGGCTTTTTCCACAATAGGCCTACAATTTGACTGTTTTCACCACTTCCACTACACTCTCCTCTCTGAGCCATCATCCCTCTCTTGTCTGGGTTATTATAATGACCTCCTAAGTGGTCTCCTCGCTTCTCCTGTCTCTGACAGTCTATTCCACTCCCTCCTTCCATTATTTTTATGAGAGAGGGAGAGGGAGAGGGAGAGGGGGAGAGGGGGAGGGAGGAGGGAGAGGGAGAGAGAGGGAGAGAGGGCGAGCAAGCATGCAAGAGCGCATGAACGTGTGCAACACTCCTGACAGGGTCTTGCCATGTGGAGATCCGCCCTCCCATCAGTCCCCAGCCAGCCAGGACCAAGGAGTGCGCTGCCACACCAGTCCTGCCTAGGCTGGGCTGGGCACTGAACCCAGCCCTCCCGTGCCACTCCAGCCACTGTGTGGCAGCGCTCTCCTGCCTGTGCCACTGCAGCTGGGCCCTGACAGACTACTCATAACACAGCAGCCACTCTGTTCCTTCTAAAACATCAAAACACATCATGTCACTACTCTGCCAAACCATGAAGACTTACCTATATAACTGGGAATGGAATTCACAAACCTCACAAAAGCCAGTGAGACCTTTCATAATCTGGTCCCTGGGCCCCTCTGCCTCCCATACTCCCCTCACTCAGCCTGCTCCAGTCTCCAGAGACCCTGCTGTTCTTTGAACATGCTGGCAGGCTCCTGCCTCAGGCCTCAGCGCTGGTGTTCCTTCTGCCTGGAGTGTGTAAGTATCTCCCTGGTGGCTGCAGAGCTGCCTCCTTTACCAGCTTCAAGTCCTTCTCGACGAGGCCTACTTCGATGTCATATTTAAAAATGTACCCCAGGGGACCAGCAGATGGTGTAACGGTTACATCGCTGGGCTCTGCTGTTCGAGTCAGACCCAGCAGCTTAAACTCATGCCAGGCGCGTATAGGTGCATGCCCAGAATCCCAAGAGGAGAACGGAGAAGAAGGGATAGCAGTGTGGCCATCCTCCTGGGGGGTGATTTCTCGATTTCTGTCTCTTTGTCTCTCTCTTTCTCTGTTGAGTACACCTGACCTATAGCAAAAATCTAAGCAAAAAAAAAAAAAAAAAGGCACCCCAGACACAGAGCCCCTGCGACCTGTTTGCTTCTTTTTCCACAGTGCTCACCGTCTTCTAACATGCCACACGCCTGCCTCTCTGTTGATTGCTTATCGTCTGTTTTCAAGAACGGAAGCCTTGTGAAGGCAGGGATCTGTTTCCCTCACTGATGCGTCCCCAGTACCAGAACAGGGCTTGGTATGCAGGAGGTGCTGGCCAAAACTGGGCCATTGACCTATTTCACCTGTTTAACTCTTTATCGTTGCACGCTGTAGTTGGGTGAGAGACGTGGAAAAGCAAACCGCTCCTCCTGCTCTCACATGCACACACTCGGCACAACACTTCACTTCGAGCACCAGGTACGTGGGAGCTTCCCCTGTATACCAGAAATTCTCCCGCAGACACGAACTGGAAAGGATTCTTTTTTTTTTTTTTAAGAGATTTTTGCTATAGGGTGCGTGTGCTTGCCAGAGAGCCAGAAAGGGAGAATCACCCCATAGGGAGAATGGCCACATTACAATCCCTTCTCCTCCATTCTCCTCTCGGAATTTTGGGCACACACACACACCTGGCCTGAGTTTTAAGATGCTGGGTCCAGAACTCAAACCATGGTTGACCATGTGGGAGTCCAGTGATGTAACCATTATGCCATCTGCTGATCCCGGGGGGGGGGGGATTCTTATAACTGAATTCTTTCACTATCTACTTGAAGATAGCACCAGCTTGCACAGGGTCAGGGCTCAGTCCCACAGACTGCTCTCCCTTCAGATGCCAGTTACAAGTCCTAGACAGCGACCTATACTTCTGACCAACCGGAGACTGACCAGGGTTACCAAGACCTTTCTTGGGTTTGAGAACTTTGCGAGAGTGGCTGGTAGAACTCAGGGAAACATTTTTTACATATACTCATTTATGATAGTGGCCATTACAGAGAGAGGACACAGATGAGCAGCAGAGGGAACAGATGCAAAGCATGTGAGGGGGTGCAGAGCTCCAGGCCCTCTTGGGGCATGTCACCTCCAGGCACTTGTTCAGCAACACAGACGCTCTCGAACCTAACAGTCAGGGTTTTTAACAGAGGCTCTATCATGTAGGCATCATCGATTATTGGCCCAATTTCTGCCCCATTCCCCTTCCCTGGCTGAGAGTTCCACCACCCTGGGGTGGGGCTGAACGTCCCAAGCTTCTAACCAGCTTACATCCAGGAGCTCAGCAAAGACCGGCCTGTCAGAACGAAAGATACTCCTTACCAGGAGACACCACGTGATGAGGCGCTCTGTGCCAGCCACCAGGGCCAGAGACCAAGGATCAGAACAAAGGTTCTCTCAGTGCTCTTGCCACTCAGGAAACCAAAAGGGTTTGCTTTCATAAAGACTTGTTTGAGATTTTTGCTATAGGGCATGTGTGCTTGCTAGAGGCAGAAAGCGAGAATTCACCCCCCAGGGGGCACGGACACGCCACAATCCCTTCTGCTCTATTCTCCTCTCGGGATTTTGTGCACGCATCCACATGTGCTCAGCTTGACTTTCAAGCCTCTGGGTCTGGGACTAGAACGGCGGTTGGCCATATGAGAGTCTAGCAATATATCTACTACTGCTGGTCCCAACCATGGTTTTAAACTCTGTGACAGGAATTGGGACTGAACCTCAGAACAGATACATTTCTGATTGTAAGTTAGGACACCAAAGTTGCAAAGTCCCAAGTGCACGCACTAACGTGTCCAACATTTTCTTAAGTCTAGATCTAACATCCCCACCTGCTAATCCAAGCTGAGAAGGAACAGTAAGAACAGTTGGCTTCACTGTGTTCTCCCGGGGACTCAGGCTGGGAAATGACCATAATGACTGGTAAAGACTCATGGTTTCTGAGTCACAGTGAACAGCAGTTTCCACTGTCTCCTTTTTGGTCTTCAAATTCCCTATACTCGAGGGAACCAGCAGTTAGTGTAATGGCTATGTCGCTGGACTCCCACGTAGTCGACCATGGTTCGCGTCCTGGACCCGGTGGCTTAAAACTCACGCTGGGTGTGTGTGCGTGCGTGCCCAAGATCTCGAGAGGAGAATGGAGGAGAAGGGATTGCGGCGTGACCATCCCCGCTGGGGGATGATTTCTCACTTTCTGTCTCTATGTCTCTCTCTGTCTGTCTGACGAGCGCACACGCCTTTTAGCGAAAACCACTCCAAAAAAAAAATTCTCTATACTCGAAAGTTCAGGACTCATAAAACAAGCTCATGTGGCTAGGCCAATGCAACTGAAGTTATTTACAAATTCTTTTTGTTTAATTTTTGTTTAGTTGGGTACAGGTCACATACACTGGCTGGAGAGGCAGAGGGGAAAGAGAAATCACCTCCCAGTGGGGATGACCATGTGCCAATCCCTTCTCCTCCACTTTCTTCTCTGGATTTTGGGCATGTATGCACATGCGCCTAGAGTGGTTTTTTTAACAGAGATTTTTTGCTATCGGGCATGTGTGCTTGTTGAAAAGACAGAGAGAGACAGAAAGCAAGAAATCACCTCCCCCAGGGGGTATGGCCACACAGCAATCCATTCCTCTCTTGGGATTTTGGGTATGCATACACACTTGCCTGGTGTGAGTTCCAAGCCACCGGGTCCAGGACTTCGACCACAGTCAGCAACGTGGGAGTCTAGTGACGTAACCATCACGCCATCTGCTGGTCCCCTCAGAGTGTCTTTCAAGCTTCCAGGTCTGGTACTTGAATCACTCATTCAGCCATGAGAGATCCAGCTGCCTTAACCACCACAAATACATTTTAAAAATTCCTGATAGAGAATGCATGAGAGTGAGAGCGAGGAGGAGAGAGAGAGAAACACCTTCCACAGAGCCTGGCCATGCTACATCCCCTGCTCCAGTGCTCTAGTTCCTCAGGCCCTGGGCGCAGGTGTGTATGTGCCTGGTGTTTTCAGAACAATTGGGCTGGGACCGAAATGGGTCTGAGGTCTTGAACCATGGTCAGCATGTGTCTTCCAGCTCTGCAGCCCACTATGCTGCTACTATTACAAAGGTTGGATCCCCTGCGGAGCAAATTTAAAAGAAGGGCAAAGCATATGTGACTTCTTTCAGAAACATTTGATTTTTTTTTTTTTTTTTAAGACAGATTTTTGCTACAGGGTATGTGTTTTCGCCAGAGAGACAGAAAGTGAGAAATCATCTCCCGGGGGGATGGCCATGCTACAATCCCTTCTCCTTCATTCTCTTCTCAAGGCTGGCCTGAGTTTTAAGTTGCTGGGCCTGGGACTTGCACTGTGGTCGACTAAGTGGGAGTCCAGCCATGGAACCATTATGCTATCTGCTGGTCCCGAAACATTTGAGTTTTATAAAGTGCATTTGTTTCTGAGATCAGCAGGTGACCTAATGTTTATGTTGCTGGACTCCCACATGGCCAATTGCAGTTTGAGTCCTCAATCTGGCAGCTCATGTATGTGGCCAAAATCCCAAGAGGAGATTTTTCTTTGTCTCCAGAGAGCATACATGCCCTGTAGCAAAAATCTCTTTTTTTTAAAAAAAAAAAGTTTATTTATTTCTTCCACAAGTGAGAAAGACAGAATAAGAGAAAGAGAGACAGTAGTCCCAGAAGGCTTTTGATGCCACAATCCACCCCAAGCCTCACCCAGCCCTGGTTCATGGGTACCCGTGTGCTTAGGGTGGTCTCTGGACATGAACCCACAACCTCCCCAGGTGGGTCAGCCTCGCAGAGCTTTGGCTTTACTGCTGCACCACTGTTCGGCCCCTTATTTGATTTTTGTATGGGTCAATGATTCTGGCTAATTTGCACATCCTGGGGAATTAAAAGCAATAGCTTGCCTCCTCTTTTTGAGGCTGCAAAAGGAACTTCTTTCTGTACAGTACTAAATATCTCTGTCACACAGGTACTGTAAGGTGCCAAGTTACACTTGCCATCACTGTGCAATCTTAAAAACAATGTGGGCCAGCCCATGGTTTGGTGGTTAAGACAGATGCATCCCAGACGGCTGGATGCCTGGTTTGAGTCCCAGACCTGGTGGTTTGAAAAACACACAGGGCATGTGTATGTACACACTCAAAATCCTGAAAGGAGGGAGACATGGAGAAGGATTGGGGTGTGATCACTGTGAAAACACACACCCTGTGGCAACTTAAAAAAAAAAAATAAGCAAGCAAAACACGTATTGTATCTTTTAGGGAAAGATATAGGCACCTTCCCTCTCAGTAGCATAAACACATTTATCTTCCCTCAATCTCTGAATATGCCTTGGTGCAGAGCCAACTACTGGGTTGTCAGGAAAGTCATAACACATTATGTGACATAAAACAAAAATCAGGAACACAGTTAAAGCACAAAAAAAATGTATTTCACCAATAGCTAGGCAGACTCTACCTCAACAGTATGAAATTGCTACCTACTTAGCAATTCCTAGAAAAAGGAATTCATATATCTTTTTACATAAGAAGCATGGCGAATCACCCAGATGGAGTTCTCTAAAATGATCACTGACTTCCCAGTGCTCGACCTCCTGACACCCTGGCAGCTCTGCCTGACGTCCCTGCAAGCCCTGAGCATGCTGGGATCAGGTGCTCCTCTCTCTGCGAGGTACAGATGGTGTTACTGCAGTGCCACGAGCCGGCCCCAGGATCTACCAATGTCTTTCTTTCTTTTTTAAGAGAGATTTTTGTTATAGGGCATGTGCACTTGCCAGAGAGACAGAAAGCAAGAAGTCACCCCCCAGGGGCGATGGCCACTCAGTCCATTCTCCATTCTCCTCTCAGGATTTTGGGCACACACACACACACACACGCCTAGCGTGAGTTTCAAGCCGCTGGTTCCAGGACTCAAACTGTGGTTGGCCATGTGGGAATCCAGTGACATAACCGTTATGCCACCTGCTGGTCCTGGATCTGCCAATTTCTGAGGCAGTGGAGCGCAGTGCTTGAGAGAGTTCAGCTCCAGGATCTATACTCCAACACCGCTGCTCATGAGTAGCAGGACCTTGAATTAGTTCCTTAACCTTTCTAAGCCTCAATTTCCTCAACTATAAACTAGGGATAACAGGGGCCTGCAGGTGGTGTGGTGGTTAAGGGTACTGGACTCCCACATGACCAATCATGGTTCATGTCCTAGACCTGGTGGCTTGCTTTCTCACTTTCCCTCTCTCTCTGATCAAACTGGAAAACAATAATAATAATAATAATAATAATGATAATAATAATAGTAATAATAAATAAAGTTAAATAAAATAATAATTTTTTTAGAGGTTTTTGCTATAGGGCACGTGCACTCGCCAGAAAGAGACAGAGAGACAGAAAGCGAGAAATCGCCCCCCAGGGGGGATGGCCACACCACAATCCCTTCTCCTCCGTTCTCCTCTTGGGATCTTGGGCACGCATGCACATGCGCTCGGCGTGAGTTTTAAGCCACCAGGTCCGGGACGCGAACCGCGGTCGACTACGTGGGAGTCCAGCGACATAGCCATTACACTAACTGCTGGTCCCAATAATAATTTTTTTTTTTTTTAAAAAAGGGACAGGGGTTGGCAGATGGCATGGTTGAAGGCACTGGATTCCCACATGGCTGACCTGGTTCGAGTCCTGGACCTGGACCTGGGCTTGCTTTCTCCCTTCCCCTCTCTCTCTCTTTCTGTCTCTCTCTGGTCAAATGACAAAATAATAATAAAACATGGAAATAAATAAATAAATATTATTTAAAAAGAAGGGATAACCATAGTTACTGTCACTGTGTTGCATTGGGGAAAATGATAATCCATACAGAACACCAGGACAATTCAAGGCAAGTGAAATGCTCAATAGAAATTGGTTTTTTTAGATTTTGCTATAGGGTGTGTGTGCTCACCAGAGAAAGAGAGAAGAAAGTGACAAATCACCCCTTGGGGGGATGGCCATCCCACAATCCCTTCTTCTCCATTCTGCTCTTGGGATTTTGGGCTTGCACACATATGCACCCCGTTTGATTTCTAAGTCACCTGGTCAGGGACTCAAACCACACAGTCAGCTACTTGGGATCCAGCCACCTTAACATCTCTGCCACTTGCTAGCTCAGAAAGTACTATTATCCGCTAGGTCGTGGCGCAGCGTTAAAACACAATGTTCTGTGAGACTAACCTGTGCGAAGGGCTCCAGCGCCATCTCTGAAAAATCCCCTTAGTACTCTGGACGCTTGCACACATGATCTAGGGCTGGCTGAGACTGGCTGGATCGCAGTGTCAGGGTTGTTTCTCTCTGATTCATGGAATAAATAACTAAACTTGAGAAATTATTACCGGGGGCCAGCAGGTGGTGTGGTAGTTGGAGTGCTGGTCTCCCTGATGGCCAGCCACTGTTTGAGTCCTAGATCTGGTGACTTGCTTTCTTACTTTCCTTCTCTATTCCTCTACCTGTCTCTGGTGAGCACATGTGCCCTATAGCAAATTTTAAAAAGTTAATTAATTAAATTAAATTAATAATTCCAAAAAAAGGAAACTATTATTGGGCCAATAGGTGGAGTGGCGGTAAAGGCAGTTGAATCCCACATGGCCAAGTGTGCAGTGATGAAAAACATGCCAGGCATGTGTGCGTGGGTGCCCAAAATTCCAGGAGGAGAATAGAGAGAAGGGGTGAGTCATGGCCATTCCCCCTGGGAAGTGATTTCTCACTGTCCTTTTCTCTCTCTCTCTCTGTCTCTCACTGGTGAATATATATGCCCTGGAGCAAATTTTAAAAACCAGTTATTATCTATCCGTTAGTGTCTGATACAATAATCAGTATGTGAAAGTTGATTGAGAGAAAAGCTTTAAATGAGCATGAGGAATGAATTCCTCACCACCCTTTGCTTACTCCTTCAGCCCGATGCTGTTTTATACTTGTAGATGTGAGGTTGGTGCTAGTCCCCTGCACGTATTTTCTCTCAACTAAATGGTGAGCTTGCAAGGTCAGGGACAGAGCTATTTCTGGGCCCTCCTCCACAGCACGGTTGTCCGTAAAAGCTGGAAGCTTCTGAACACTGGTTATTACCAGATTGCATGACTGTGGATTCCACTTACATAGTGGCAACGTTTCCTCTCTGGGCAGAACTATCCTACTTCTTTCATGTATTGCAATCCAGACACGTAACGCTATCCTGAGATAATGTTCATGCTTTCCCAGACTACTTGGCTAACCTTTTTGTAAATTTAACATAAAAACATTTTCTGTAGTAGCTCTCCTTTTTTTTTTTTCCCCCCAGATAGATTTTTGTATAGGATACATGAGCCAGAAAGACAGAGAAGGACAGACAGAAAGCAAGAAATCACCCCCAGGGGGGATGCCATGCTGTAATCCTTTCTCCTCCATTCTCCTCTCTGGATTTTGGGCACACATGCTCACATGCCCAGCATGAGTTTCAAGCCAACGGGTCTAGGACATGAATTGTGGTTGGCCATGTGAGAATCCAGTGATATAACCACTATGTCATCTGCTGGTCCCTGTTATTACCCCCACCCCCAGTAGCTCTTAAAGCATAGTAATGATTCCACTGGCATTGACATTGGTATGGATATTGTCCTGATTTCATCTCATTGTCACCAAATGCAACCTGGTGGATCTTAGTTGTCAGGAATCTGTAACAAATCTGAATGTTCCAAGGAGGAAAATGGCCTATAGACAATCCAATGTATTTAGCTGCAATCTTGTTTCCCGAGGGATTTGGGGAGTGAGGTAAGGAATGGATTAAATACTCAGTAAATATTAGTTCTATGGATGCTAATTCCATCATCTTCCATCCTTGCCATTTTGATGCCTGACTTACTAGAATTATATAGTACAACAATCCCTCAAAATCATCAACAACTACTACTTAAGGACACTGAAAGGCAGTAAAGCACTGTGGTTCAACACATGGACTATAGAGTAAGACTACCTTAGTTCAAATGCCAGAACTGCCCAACGCCAAGTGCGACCTTGGATAAGGTACCAAAAGTGAACTAAATATCTCTAAAGAGGGATGGCAATAGTACCTGTCTTACTGGGTTATTGTTTAATACGAGCTGATAGAGCTGATACTTATGATGGTATTTGGCATATGGTACACCTTCAACAAATACAAACTATTATTATTATTATTATTATTATTATTATTATTATTATTATATCTGTATCATGTCACATTGAATGCCCAAGTTATAGTTATTTCAAACCATTTCTCCTTAAATTCAACTCTTTCCTACTATATTTCCTGTCTACCTGGTAGCTCAAATCAGAATACAGAGTCAGGGAGCTGGCAGGTGGTGTGGTGGTTAAGGATGCTGGACTCTCACATGGCTGACCATGGTTCAAGTCCTGGAGCTGGCGGCTTGCTTTCTCATTTTTTCTCTCTCTTTCTCACTCTATCCCTCTCTGGAAAGAAAGGAAGGAAAGAAGGAAGGAAAGAAGAAAGGCAAAAAAGAAGGAAGGAATGGAGGGAAAAAAAAGGAATACAGAGTCAATCTTTTTGCATGTGTGTTCACCAGAGACAGATAGAGGGAGAAAGTGAGAAATCACCCCCCACGGGGTGAGGAGATGGCCATGCCACAATCCCTTCTCCTCCATTCTCGTTTTGGGATTTTGAGCATGCACGTACATGCGCCTGGTGTGATTTTCAAGCTACCAGGTCAGACACTTGAACTGCAGCCAGCCATACGGGAATCCACCACAGACAATCTTGACTGCCCTTCTCTTCCTTATTTCTCACATTCAAATAGTTCAAGGAGCTAGACCCCCACAGGCCTCCGCAGTCCTCTTCCTGAAACGCCTGACACCTGTTTACCTGTCTCCATTCCTGCCACCCAGCACAGGCCAATGGTTGCTCTCTTGCCAGGACTGCTCACCTCCCTGCCTCTATTCTCCCCTTCTTCCATGGGTCCTTCAGGCAATGTCACTCGTCAGCTTTCTGGAGGGTTGATCTGATTAGCTCATTTCTTCATGTAAAAGCCGTTAAGCCCCAGCTCCCCCGCCTGGCCTCTGAAGTGCCTTCTTGGCTGGTTTTCTACTTGTTCTTCCCGTGCCCACTCTCCTCTCTCCCCTACATAGCCCACACTGTCACGTCCACTGCTGTCTGTAGACTCCACAGAGGAGAACGGCCTATAAACAAACCAATTGCATATACATAGTATAGTAACAGCCTGTCTTCCAGGGAATTTGGGAGATGGGGATTTGCTTTCACTGCTCCCTCTCCTTTGTTTCCTGTCTAGCCAACTTCTGATTACCACTCAAAGGTTGGGTCAAAGTAAATCAGGAAAGAACATACATAAACAAAATTAAGTAATAATAATAAAAGAAAATCAAGAGTCAGTGTTTCTCAGTGAGTTAAAAAAAGGAGACGAGTATGTTTAAGAAAAGACTTTCAAAAGGAGTTTATGGGGCTGGCAGGTGGCGTGGTGGTTTATTCCCACATGGCTGACCACGGAGTGAGTCCTGGACCTTGCTTTCTCACCCCCCTTCTCTCTCTCTCTCTCTGGTCAACTTCAAAAAATAAATAAAATAAAATAAAAAAATAAGGGACCAGCCGTTGGTGTAATGGCTATGTTGCTGGACTCCCATGTAGTCGACCGTGGTTTGAGTCCCGAACCCGGTGGCTTAAACTCACGCCAGGCACATGTGCGTGCATGCCCAAGATCCCGAGAGAAGAATAGAGGAGAAGGGATTGCAGCGTGGCCATCCCCCCTGGGGGGTGATTTCTCGCTTTCTGTCTCTCTGTCTCTCTCTGTCTGTCTGGTGAGCACATGCGCCCTATAGCAAAAACCTCTCCAAAAAAAAAAAAAATTAAAAAATAAAATAATGACAATAAATTAAGTTAAATAAATAAAAGAATAATAAAATAATTATTTACTTAATTTTATTTGTTCATTCATTTTTAATTTGAACAGAAAGAGGCACAGAGAGAGAAAGAGGGAAAATGAGAAAGCAAGCCACCAGGTCCGGAATTCAAACCATGGTCGACCACGTGCAAGTATTCAGCACCTTACCACCACACCACCTGCTGGTCCCCCCAAAATAACTTTTTTTTTATAAGGGGGTTTATAAAACAGATGGTTAGAAAAAATTTACTTTGGTATGCCATAAAATCCAATTAATCAGAAATTCTCGAAGGTTCATTTATTACAACACTTTTTTTTTTTTTTTTTTGGAGAGGTTTTTGCTATAGGGCATGTGCACTCGCCAGACAGACAGAGACAGAAAGCGAGAAATCACCCCCCGGGGGGATGGTCACGCCGCAATCCCTTCTCCTCCATTCTCCTCTCGGGATCTTGGGCACACACGCACATGTGCCCAGCGTGAGTTTAAGCCACCGGGTCTGGGACTTGAACCGCAGTCGACGACGTGGAAGTCCAGCGACATAGCCATTACGCTAACTGCTGGTCTCTATTACAGCACTTTCTATAAATTTTATTTACTCTTCATGATGACATTGTTGGTTTGACATTATTAGATCCATTTTAGAGATGCAGAAACTTGGTATAAGTAATTTGTGTGTTTTTTTTTTTGAAGAGGTTTTTTTGCTATAGGGCGCGTGCGCTTGCCAGACAGACAGAGAGAGACAGAGAGATAGAAAACGAGAAATCACCCCCCAGGGGGGATGGCCACGCCGCAATCCCTTCTCCTCCATTCTCCTCTTGGGATCTTGGGCACGCACGCACACACACACGCACCCGGCATGAGTTTAAGCCATTGGGTCCCGGACTCGAACTGCGGGCGACTACGTGGGAGTCCAGCGACATGGCCATTATGCTAACTGCTGGTCCCAGTAATTTGTTGAAAAGATGCAAAGATAGTAAATGACAGAGACATGAACACTGGTTTCCTTGACCCCAAAGCCCATGGTCATCACCACTATGCTATTCTACCTCATCCCTCGTATATCTGCCTGGCATGTTTAAGATGTCCTTTTGGGGGACCAGTGGGTGGCATGGTGGTTAAGACACTAGACACTTCCATATGGCCGACTATGGTTTGAGTCCCAGACCTGGTGGCTTGCTTTCTCTCTCTCTCTCTCTCTCTCTCTCTCTCTCTCTCTCTCTCACACACACACACACACACACACACACACACACACGCTGTCCCTCTCTGGTAAAATTAAAATAAATAAATAAATAAAATAAAGTTAAATAAAAAAATTCTTTAAAAAAAAAGTCTTCTTGGTCTTCCCTGACTTTGGTGAAGATGTATTACTATCCTCAGTCATGCAATGGTTTACCGTTTATGTTCTGCTACTGGGCCTCAGTGCTAGGTCACAGACTACAGTTTTCAGTATATATCACCTCGCATGGCATGAAATGCAGTTACGCTTTGGAGGAAGCTGGCAGAGCTTCCACCTGATTTCAAGTTCTCATGCTTCCACCTGATTTCAAGTTCTCATGCATTCGCATGCACCAACAGCACATGTCTCCTGACTGTCTACCATACGTTACACATTGTGCTAAACTTATCCCTTCTTTTTCTTCTCAGAACCAGTCTCAGAAAAACATCTTTCCAAATCTCGGTACCTGAGTGTTTCTTAACCATAGGGTGAAAATTTCTATTTTAGAATAAATGAACCAATGCTATCTAGTCATATGCTTTCTCCAGTAAAATCCAGGTCCCCTCAGACCCTAAGGTTGAGTTTGTCCCTTTTTAATGACTCCAGAATAGGTCTGCAAACATTTATGAAAGGCATACACATCTATTCAGTAGGATCTACGTTTTTGGTTTTTTTTTTTAGGGGTTTTTGCTATAGGGTGCGTGCGCTCGCCAGACAGACAGAGAGAGACAGAGAGACAGAAAGCGAGAAATCACCACCCAAGGGGGATGGCCACGCTGCAATCCCTTCTCCTCCGTTCTCCTCTCAGGATCCTGGGCACGCACGCACACGTGCCCGGCGTGAATTTTTTTTTTTTTTTTGGAGAGGTTTTTGCTATAGGGCGCGTGCACTCGCCAGACAGACAGAGAGAGACAGAGAGATAGAAAGCAGGAAATCACCCCCCAGGGGGGATGGCCACGCCGCAATCCCTTCTCCTCCATTCTCCTCTCGGGATCTTGGGCACGCACGCACACGCGCCCGGCGTGAGTTTAAGCCGCCGGGTCCGGGACTCGAACCGCAGTCGACTACGTGGGAGTCCAGCGACATAGCCATTACGCTAACTGCTGGTCCCCCGGCGTGAATTTTAAACCACCGGGTCCAGGATGCAAACCGCGGTCGACTACATGGGAGTCCAGCGACACAGCCATTACGCCAACTGCTGGTCCCAGTAGTTCCTACTTTTCAGAGTTACTCAAATAAATATCCTCCCCAGGTCACTAAACTTTTCCTGGAATGAGATGGTGAGTACGGTGAGGGCAAGGCTAATCTGTGATGGAAAGTTGTACCCCAAGGCCACTAGAGTGTCACGGACCACTGGCATCCCCACAAAACACACATGCTGAAACCCTGACTCTCGATGTCATGTTACCTGGAGATGGCCTTTGGGAGGTAATTAGGTCATGAGGGTAACACCTTCATGATGGGATTAGTGACCCAAGAAGGAGAGGCCCATGGCATGTGAAGACAGAGCGAGATGGCTGCTTGTGAGCCAGGGATTGGGCCCTCACAAGAACCTGGCCACGCTGACACCCTGATCTTGGATTTTCAGCTTTCAGAACTGTAAGAAACAAATGCTTGTGTTCAAGCCACTGAGTTTATGGTATTTTGTTATGCACTAAGGCAGGACTTTTAAAGAAGTAGGCTGGGGCCACCAGATAGCATGATGGTTAAGGCATCGGACTCCCACAGAGCTTAATCTGTGGTTTGAGTCCCAGATCTGGGGGCTAACTTTCTCACTCTCTCTCTCTCTCTCTCTCTCTCTCTCTGGTGAGTGCATATACTCTATAGCAAATTAAATAATAATAAATAAAATTAAATAATTCTTAAAAAAAAAAAAAAAAAGAACTAGGCTAAAGTGGGGTTGTCAGAGAGGGTCCTAACTCAACGTAACTGATGTCCTTTGAAAGTAAGGATACAGGGAACCAGCAGTTAGCGTAATGGCTATGTCGCTGGACTCCCACGTAGTCGACCGCGGTTCGCGTCCCAGACCCGGTGGCTTAAAACTCACGCCGGGCGCGTGTGCGTGCGTGCCCAAGATCTTGAGAGGAGAATGGAGGAGAAGGGATTGCGGCGTGACCATCCCCCCTGGGGGGTGATTTCTCGCTTTCCGTCTCTATGTCTCTGTCTGTCTGGCGAGCACACGTACCCTATAGCGAAAATATCTCGGAAAAAAAATTAATCAGGAAGATCGAAACACAACAGAAGATAGATTAAGTACATGAGACTGAACTAGTGAAATAAAATTTAAAAAAAAAAAAAAAAAAAAAAAAAAGAAAGTAAGGATACAGAAAGAAACACCAACATGTGCAAGTGGAAAGATGACCATGTGCCAAGAAGAAAGCCTCAGAAGAAACCAAACCTACTGACCTTTTGATCTTAGACTTTGGTTTTGTTTTTTTGCCATAGGTTATGTGTACTTGCTGGAGAGAGACAGAGAGGTAGTGAGAGAGAAAATGAGAAATTATCCTCCAGTGGCGATGGCCATGCCCCAATCCCTTCTCCTCCCCTGTCCTCCTGGGATTTGGGCACGCATGCACACACGCCTGGAGTGATTTTTAAGCAGCCAGATCTGGGAGTTGAACTGTAGTTGGGTACGTGAGAGTCCAGCACCCCAGTTATCACGCCACCTGCTGGCCCCTATCTGGGACTTCCAATCTCTGCAACTGTGAGAAAATAAACCTCAGTTGGTTAAGCCACCTAGTAAGTGGTATTTTGTTACGGCAACCTAGCAAACAAATACCCAGAGTGAACTCAGGAGTACAAGTAGTCTGCAAACCCCACAGGTAGGGCTACTTCGTTCAGACAACAATTTTGTTTTTGAGAGGTGTTTGCTATAGGGCACGTGTGCTCTCCAGAAAGACAGAGAGAGACAGGAAGACACAGAGACAGAACGCGAGAAATCACCCCCCAGGGTGGATGGCCACACTGCAATCCCTTCTCCTCCATTCTCCTCTCAGGATCTTGGGCATGCACACACACACGCCTGGCTTGAGTTTAAGCCACCAGGTCCGGGACTCGAATCACGGTCGACTACATGGGAGTCCAGCAACATAGCCATTACGCCAACTGCTGGTCCCCAGACAACAACTTTTAAGTTTCTTCTATGTATTATGCCCCCAGCTAGATGTTAGGAGATTTTAGAGATAAAGGTTCAAAGCAGTAAGGCATAATGAAAGTACCTTATAAACTTCCCTTCTCTGAAAAGGTGTTCCCGGAAAATGCCAATCGCCATGAGCTTGTGAGGAGAAATCACATGAATTGCTCCTTTGCCTCAATATCCCACAAACTTGGAGAGATATAAAAGTCACCTTCTCTTGCACAAACATCTTTCAATGAACAAAATGATCTTACCCAATCCTTCTAGTTCTTGAACCACTTCTTTCCAAACAGGCTCAATATGGATACAGCTAAAGCACCAATCTGAGGTGATCTTAATGAGGTAGGGTTTCTTGAAGCTATCTGGAACCACTTCATTCACATAATGTGAAAAGTGCAATAAATACTTTTCATCAATTGAGTCCCGCCGCTCAGAATTAAAAGGGAAGTGAAAAAAAGATTCATCGAAATAAAAATTTTCATGAAAATGGCGGAAGCGATATTCTCGCTGCTGCTGCTGCTTCTGATGGCCTGGGTTCTCGCCAACATCTCCATAGCGATCATAATTTGATCTCTTTTCTTCATTGGAAAGAATCTATAAAGACAAAAAAATAAATCTAAACAACAAAAAAAGCTCACTCCAAAGACTTTTCTGCATGCAGCTTATTTTTTTATTTTTTATTTTTGAGAGGTTTTCGCTATAGGGCGCATGCGCTCGCCAGATAGGCAGAGAGAGACAGAGAGACAGAAAGCGAGAAATCACCCCCCAGGGGGGATGGCCACGCTGCAATCCCTTCTCCTCCATTCTCCTCTCAGGATCTTGGGCACGCACGCAAATGCGCCCGGCATGAGTTTTAAGCCACCTGATCCGGGACACGAAACGTGGTCGACTACGTGGGAGTCCAGCGACACAGCCATTACGCTAACTGCTGGTCCCTGCATGCAGCTTTGAAGATATGGGAAAAAAATAAATGTAGAGATGATGACATGATTAGATATTCTTTTAAAATAATTATTTATTTAATTTTATTTTTTACTACTATTATTATTTTAATTGGATGAGACACATAGATAGAGCAGGAAAGTGAGAAAGCAAGCTGTCAGGTCCAGAACTCAAACTGCAGTCAGCCATGTGGGAGTCCTCCACCTTAACCACCATGCCACCTCCCAGACCCAATGAATAGATACTTTTTTTTTTTAAAAGAATTATTTTATTTAACTTTATTTATTATTAATATCATTATTATTTTTCAGTTTGATCAGAGAGAGACAGAGAGAGAGAGAGAGTAAGTGAGAAAGCAAGCCATCAGGTCCGAGACTTGAACTGTGGTCGGCCATGTGGGAGTCCAGCGCCTTTAACGAAGACACCACTTGCCGGCCCCAGATACTCTTTTTTTTTAAGAATTATTTTATTTAACATTATTTATTTGTTTGTTTATTTTAATTTGACCAGAAAGGGACAGAATGAGAGAGAGAGAAAGAGAGAGAGAGAAACAAGCTGGCAGGTCTGGGATTTGAACCGTGGTCAGTCATGTGGGAGTCCAGAGCCTTTAACCACCACGCCACCTATTGGCCCCCATGATTAGATTCTTTTTTGAGGGAAAGGTTTTTTTTGCTATAAGGCGCATGCGCTCACCAGAAAGTCAGAGAGAGGGGGACAGAGAGACAGAAAGCGAGAAATCACCCCCGAGGGGGGATGGCCATGCTGCAATCCCTTCTCCTCCATTCTCTCAGGATCTGGGCACACAGGCACACACACCCAGCGTGAGTTTAAGCCACCAGGTCTGGGACTTGAACTGCAGTCGACTACATGGGAATCCAGTGACATAGCCATTATACCATCTGCTGGTCCCTCCCCATGATTAGCTATTCTAAAAGCAGTCATTTAACATTCTGAGAAATGTCTCTCATGAGAAATATTTTTAAAAACTCTAACCAAATAATTGTTTAGATGCTCATGTTTATCTTGGTATTAAAGATTTTGGGCAGGCCAGCTAGTGGCATGGTAGTTGAGGTGGCTGGATCTTACATGGCTGACCATGTGGTTTGAGTCCTATGCCCAGCTGCTTACACGCTGGGTGTGTGTACATGCATGCCCAAAAGCCTGAGAGGATGATGGAGAAGGCAAAGATAACAGTGTGGCCATCCCCTCTAGGGGGTGCTTTCTTAATTTCACTTTTTCACGCTCTCTCTCTGGTGAGTGCACGTGCTCCATAGCAAAAAAGCAAAAAGCAAAAAACAAAACTGAGCTAATATAAAACTAAACACTTCAATAAAACAAATAAAACTCAACATAATTGGGGCCAGCAAGTGGCATAGTGGTTAAGGCGCTGGATTCCCACATGACTGCTGATGGTTCCAGTCCTGAACCCGGCAGCTTAAAAATCACAGCAGACACGTGTGTATGCATGCCCAAAATCCCAAGAGGAGAATGGAGGAAAAGGGACTGCGACATAAACAACCCCCCTCTCAAGGTGATTTCTCACTTTTCCTTTCTCGGTCCCTCTATCTTTCCAGCCCCTATATCAAAAACCTAAAATAAATAAATAAATAAATAAATAAATAAATAAATAAATAGATTAACTAACTAACTTAACATGATGTTGATTACCAGTGCTCAATCACAAGAAAACTGACAAGGTCATATATTACAAGTTAGAATAAAATATGAAAAATGTGGACACCAAAAAGTAGCCACCAACTTGAGTCTAGCACTTTGTAAATGTCAGCTGACTTTGCTTTATTTAAAAATAACTTTTTAATCTAAAATCCAACCATCTATTTTAGCATGATATGTCATTCTATGAACTAAGCCCTGTCTGTTGACAAGTATTACTCCATACAAATCAGAAAGCCATGGACTTATCTTTTATGCACATTCTAGACCTTCTTAAGCTGACATGTTGGAAAATTACTGAAAAGCTGTGTTTAAATGTATTTGTAACCCTATGTCATTTTAATAAATGCAGGCAAATTACTGTGTGATTCTTTAATGCAAGTTTCTAATAAGGCAATACAAACATATATTTAGGGTAATTCTACAATTCTAATTAAAGCCTTTAAAATAGGCCAGTTTTTTCCAAGAGCTAAAGTGCTGAGGCCCTTGTTTCAACATAGTAGATGTGGATGGACAAATACGCTCTCTCTACCATCATCTAGAAACTGGGTCAAGGGCCTGGGGAACAAGCTCTTTCTGAGAGAACTTTATAAAACTGATCACCTAAGGTCTATCTTACAAGTGCTAATGGACGCGTCGCCGTTTGACTCTGTACCTCATAAGCTTTGCTGATCTGAATGAACTTGTCTTCTGCGCCAGGATCTTTGTTTTTGTCAGGATGCCTGAAACACAAGTGGGCAGCCAGTGAGAATGGGTTTGACTTTTCATTTGTGGTCATTTAACATCTTTAAACACACAGTTCACTACATCAGAGGCAAGTGAATGGCCATTCTGTTTGGACAGTTTTGAAAAGACAAACGGTAGGCTCAATTGATTGTTTCGCATGACTACAACAGATGACACCTTGAGACTGGTGACTTCTTCTCGACCTACTCCAGATGGGCACATTTTCAAAGCCCCGGACAAGACTGCAATATTTCACTAGGGAAGGTGGAATAGGCACATCTTAGATTGCTCTCAAACACTGTTCCAGTGGTGCAAGGCTAAATCACTTATCCATAAGAACAGACATCAGAATCCCTGTCTTTCACCAGGATGGTAGCATCTCACCCCAACAGGAGAAATATATATATATATATATATATATATATATATATATATATATATATATATATTTTTTTTTTTTTTTTTTTTTTTTTTTTTTTTAGAGAGGTTTTTGCTATAGGGCGTGTGTGCTCGCCAGAAAGACAGAAACAGAGAGACAGAAAGCGAGAAATCACCCCTCAGGGGAGATGGTCATGCCGCAATCCCTTCTCCTCCATTCTCCTCTTGGGATCTTGAGCACACACGCACACACATCCAGTGTGAGTTTAAGCCACTAGGTCCAGGACTCGAACTGTAGTCAACTACATGGGAGTCTAGTAACATAGCCATCATGCCAACTGCTGGTCCCTAACAAGAGAATTATATTGATGTAACTGTTTCTTCTGTCTACGCAGGTAGACATAAAAAACAGCTTTTAGGATGTAACATGAATTTGTTTAGTAACAATCATGTTTCAAATAGTATCTTGCTGCTGACTTTCAAATTAGCATATTTTAGTCTTCACTATTACTCCGGTTATCCCATTCTGCTGGTGATAGCTTTCTACCTATAAATGGATACAGAAGATTAAAGGACATATGTTTAAGATATGAAAAAAAGTTTTCAGCCATGCAAAGTTATTTCAACCTATTATCAGAACTAAATATTTAGGAGGGCTGGCAGGTGGCATTAAGAATACTGGACTCCCACCCACATGGATGACTGTGGTTTGAGTCTCCAACCTTGTCGTTTGCTTTCTCACTTTCTCTCTCTTGCTCTGTCCCACTCTAGTCAAATTAAAATGAATAAATTAATAAAGTTAAATAAAATAATAATTTTTTTGAGAGTTTTTTTGCTATAGGGTGCATACATTCACCAGAAAGACAGAGACAGGAAGCAAGAAATCACCCCCCCGGGGGGATGGCCACGCCGCAACTCCTTCTCCTTCATTCTCCTCTTGGGATCTTGGGCACACACTCCCGATGTGAGTTTAAGCCACCGGGTCCGGGACGTGAACCGTAGTCCACTACATGGGAGTCCAGTGACATAGCCATTATGCTAACTGCTGGTCCCAAATAAAGTAATTCTTTAAAAAAAAAAAAAAAAAAAAAAGAACTAAATCTTCAGGGCCAGCAGGTGGCATGGTGGTTGGGGTGCTGGACTCCCACATAGCTGACTATGGTTTGAGTCCCAGACTTAGCAGCTTGCTTTCTCATCCCACCCCCACCCCAGTGAGTTCATGTCCTCTATAGCAAATTAAGTAAAAATAATAATAACAAATAAATAATTCTTTTTTTTAAAAAAAAAGAACTAAATCTTTTTT
The DNA here is from genome assembly GCA_026018925.1 of Tupaia tana. Classification (NCBI taxonomy): domain Eukaryota; kingdom Metazoa; phylum Chordata; class Mammalia; order Scandentia; family Tupaiidae; genus Tupaia; species Tupaia tana. The sequence continues at coordinate 85,111,458 of JAKSZU010000007.1, read as the reverse complement.
TTAAAAATTTTTTTTTCTTTTTTTTTGGAGAGGTTTTTGCTATAGGGCACGTACGCCTGCCAGAAAGACAGAGAGAGAGAGGGAGACAGAAAGCGAGAATCACCCCCCAAGGAGGATGGCCACGCTGCAATCCCTTCTCCTCCTTTCTCCTCTCGGGATCTTGGGCATGCATGCACACGCGCCCGGCGTGAGTTTAAGCTGCAGGGTCCAGGACTCGAACCGCAGTCGACTATGTGGGAATCCAGCGACATAGCCATTACGCTAACTGCTGGTCCCTCCAAAAAGAACTAAATCTTCAACATTTGCTACTTTGATGGCTGGCAATTAACTGTCTCCATCTTGCTGTCATATGTTAATATGTAATCTTGTATTTATGTCAGTATCAGTTTGGGAATTTTTGAAGTCCTGGAAAGTAGAGAAAGTAGTAGATTACCTCCTTGCAATCCACTAAGATATAAATCGGTATTTTGTTCCAGTGTTCACATTATTAAAGACTTTGTATGACGGTTTATTCTTTAATCACTTCTGCTAACCCTCAGTAACTTTTTTCTAGCAAAAAAATTTTTTGAGAGCTTTTTGCTATTGGGTGCATGCACTCGCCAGAAAGACAGAGACAGACAGAAAGCGAGTAATCACCCCTCAGGGGGGATGGCCACGCTGCAATTGTTATGTTAACTGCTGGTCCCTCTAGCAAAGATTCTTGAAAGAATGTCCTCTGAGAAGCAAGGGTCTACTAAAAACACACCAAGTACATTGGAACATATTTAAAAAAAAAAAAAGTTTGACTAACCTATTCTATCAGGAAGATATTTAAAATCACATTCTGATTTCTCTAAAAATAAGGAGCTTTAATGATTGACTGTTGAATTTAGACATCATTCCTCCCTTAACCATTTCATTGGTGCTATGAACGTTAGTGGGGGAAAAAAATCTCAGCTAGGTATAATAAAAACAGTACGATCTAACAAAACAAGATGGTGATTCCAAAGCATGTGTCCAGATGACAAAAAAAGAAAGTTTTAAATATTCAAACTTAGGTTGAAGGCTGAGTGGATAAAAATCATACAATCATACAAATGAAGATTTAACATACAGAACTCTGGAGGAGAAGGTAGGTAAAGGCTCTTTAGGAAAATGAACCAAAGAGAGTCTCAAAGGCAGCTGGGTTAGAAAACATAAATCCTGAACCAGAGGAAGCCAAGCTCAAGAAAAGGAGGAAGCTATTGATACAGGACAGTTTCCGCTTACAAGGAATTTCCCAATCATGGGAGGGTACCACAAAGCTGAAAACATTTAGGAAAGGATAGATTTGGCCCAAGGAAAGTATAGTCTAATGCTACATATTTATTTTTGCTATAGGGCACTTGCACTAGCCAGAAAGAGAAAAAGGAAAAGTGAAAAATCATCCTTGGGGGGCCGGGGGTGGGGTGGCCACACTGCAATCCCCTCTTTAGTCTTCTCTTGGGATTTTGGGAACACACACACACACACACACACACACACAGGGGCAGGGTCGTTTTCAAGGCCCTGGGTCTGGGACTCAAACAGCACAGCTGGCCATGTGGGACCCAGCGCCTTAACATCCATGCCACCTATGGGCCCAGTCTAATGCTATTTTTAGTGACTAGAAAATTATTTCATGGACTGCAATGTAAAATATAACCTTTACATTTAAAAATTAAGAAAATACTGGGTCACTGGAAAAGTCATGATGCATTTCTGCCTAGAAAAACATAGAAAAATGTGTCACAACTTTCCCAACAACAGAATATTTTACTTGGTACCTACTGGCTGTCTAGTTACCTCTCAGGAAATAAAATTAACATAGCCAAGAATTAGACAAATAAGGGCCAGCAGGTGGCGTGGAGGTTAAGGTGCTGGATCCTACATGCCTGTGTAGTTCAAATCCCAGGCGCGGTGGCTTGAAAATGGCACATGTGTGTGCATGCCCCAAATCCTGAGAGAATGCAGGAGAAGGGACTGCTGTGTGGCCATCCCCCTGGTGGGGTGATTTCTCACTTTCCATTTCATTCTCTGTCTGACAAGCACAAGAACACTATAGCAAAGACTAAAAAGAATTAGACAAATTAATTTACTGCTCAGTTGATTAAACAATGTTAGACTAATTTGCTTTTCTTGGGGTAGGAGTTTATCTTGCTTGTGAATAACAAGAAAAAGTACGTGTGATCAAACTTAGTCACTGGGAGAAAAAACATAGTTTTCCTGAGAGAAAAAAATTTTCAGTGGTTTCACCAAGCAAGGAAAATTCTTGAGAAGGCTAAGAAACCTTAGCAAAGCATAACAGGGGAAGGCTACAGATGCCATTTAACAATGAACCACTTCCTCTTGACACAGGTCAAGCTGAAAGTCAAACTGGAAATCACTGCTATTTCCAGTGCAGACAAAACTAACAGAAATTGAAACTTAACTGTCCCGAGTGATAAAACATTGCCATGACCAAAGTCGAACAAAACAGAATGGTAGAATTATAAAGGTAAAGTAAAAATCTAGACTTTCACTGAATGACTCTCTATATATTTCTATAGTGATGAGTTAGTCCTAGAAAGAATCTAATTAAGGAAGAGAAGCATGTGAATCATTTAATTAATATCATAACAGCATTTTCAGCTCTGGAAGACAGTAAAGTCAAAGCTGTATATTTTAATAGGCCTCACATCCTCAAGCTATCATTTCTGCTCTTAGAATATTATACCTTGTCTAAAAGAATGCTATTGGGGCCAGTAGGTGGCATGGTAGTTAAGGTGCTAGACTCCCATATGGCCAAAGGTAGTTCAAGTCCCAGACTTGGTGGCTTACTTAATCACTTTCTCTTTCACTCTCTGGTGACCATATGTGCCCTGTAGCTAAATTTAAAAATAATAATAAATTAAATTAAATTAATAAGTAAAAATTGGTGTTACCGTATGAATTAACTGCAGATTTATATATTCTGCTTTAAACATAAAAATGTAAGAGTTTGAAATGACACAGAAAGCAACTTTGGTATAAAAAGTCCCTCAGAAGATGATATGATTAGATGCAAAATTAGGTGGTCTCTTCAGCATCCGATTCTGGATTCCTCATGATATGGTCTACAACATTTATTCGGAACATTGCAAATTAAACTACATTTTATCTTCACTGCAACCAGTTTAATAGTAAGATGCACCTGCTCATTGAAGAATCAGAGTCAGGCAGAGTCAAGTTTTATGTGCAACTTGTTCCTGGGCAACTTCCTGTTCTCATTCAGCTCCTTCCCACTGACACTGACCCACTCTCCCTTACTTATGGTAAATGACTAAAAATCAAAAAGACCGTAACTGCTGGTGCAGAAGGTCCAACTAAGGAATGCAGGTAAGACAGATTTCCCAACTCCGAGCCTCGACTTTTTCGACTGCAAAATAGGGACAATACCCTCCTTGGTAGGCTAACTGTAGGGTATAAATGAGATAAAAAGCCTAGAATCAGGCCAGCAGGTGGCGTGGCAGTTAAGGGGCTGGATCCCACAGGGCTGACTGCACGGTTTGTGTCTGGATCTGGCCGGGGTTCTGCCCCGCGTGCCGTGGCCGGGGCCTGCCCCCGCGTGCCGTGGCCGTGGTCCTGTCCCCGCGTGCCGTGGCCGGGGTCTGCCCCCTCGTGCCGTGGCCGGGTTCTGCCCCCACGTGCCGTGGCCAGGGCCCTGTCCCGCGTGCCGTGGCCGGGGTTCTGCCCCGCGTGCATTGGCCCGGGCCCTGTCCCGCGTGCTGTGGCCGGGGCTCTGCCCCGCGTGCCGTGGCCGGGGCCCTGTCCCGCGTGCCGTGGCCAGGGTCTGCCCCCGCGTGCCGTGGCCGGGGCTCTGCTCCGCATACCCTATCCGGAGGTCCGGCCTGACCGGGGCTCTGCCCCGCGTGCCGTGGCCGGGCTCTGCCCCCGCGTGCCGTGGAAGGGCTCTGCCGCGCGTGCCGTGGCCCGGCTCTGCCCCGCGTGCCGTGGCCGGGACTCTGCCCCGCGTGCCGTGGCCGGGGTCCTGCCCCGCGTGCCGTGGCCGGGACTCTGCCCCGCGTGCCGTGGCAGGGACTCTGCCCCGCGTGCCGTGGCCGAGGTCTGCCCCCGCGTGCCGTGGCCCGGGCTCTGCCCCGCGTGCCGTGGCCGGGGCTCTGCCCCCGCGTGCCGTGGCCGGGGTCTGCCCCCGCGTGCCGTGGCCGGGGTCTGCCCCCGCGTGCCGTGGCCGGGGTCTGCCCCGTGTGCCGTGGCCGGGGTTCTGCCCCGCGTGCCGTGGCCGGGGTTCTGCCCCCCCGCGTGCCGTGGCCGGGGTCGGCCCCCGCGTGCCGTGGCCGGGGTTCTGCCCCGCGTGCCGAGGCCGGGGTTCTGCCCCGCGTGCCGTGGCCGCGGTCTGCCCCCGCGTGCCGTGGCCGCGGTCTGCCCCGCGTGCCGTGGCCAGGGTCTGCCCCCGCGTGCCGTGGCCAGGGTCTGCCCCCGCGTGCCGTGGCCGGGGCTCTGCCCCCGTGTGCCGTGGCCGGGGCTCTGCCCCGCGTGCCGTGGCCTGGCTCTGCCCCCGCGTGCCGTGGCCGGGGCTCTGCCCCGCGTGCCGTGGCCGGGGTCTGCCCCGCGAGCCGTGGCCGGGATCTGCCCCGCGTGCCGCAACCGCTGATGGCCGTCTCTGCTTTCCTGAGCCGCGTTCCTGAAACTGTGTTCCATGGAGATTCACCTACATTTGCGGGGCTGCACGAGACCCACCCTTGGTCCAGCCCTGAGTGCAGTCTACGTTTCCTATTGTTGGGAACTTTATGATCTGATAATTGGAAAAAAAAAATCATGTTTATCATAAAAAATAATTAGAATAATAATAATAATGATTGGGGGAAACATAGGAAAGATATTGAATGTTGAAGAGGGGAGATTAATGTCTCTGTACTGACTGACATGCATGGCATTCCCTTTTGAAAAAGCAATGTAATACACTGTAAAGTTATATGTAATTCAATGTAATAAAAAAATAGATAATAAAAAAAAAAAAAAACAAAAAAAAACAAGCCAGGCACGTGTGCTTGCATGCCCAAAAAATCCCAAAAGGAGAATGGAGAAGAAAGGAGTGCAGTGTAGCCATCAAACTGGGGGTGGGGTGGGGTGGGGGTGGTGTGATTTCTCACTTTCTCTCTCTCTCCCTGCCAAGCACAAGCACTTTATAGCAAAACTGGGGGCGAGGGGCGGGGGGAACAGCCTAGAACTCAGGCTGGTATGAAGTAGCTGCTCACTAATGGTACCTAGCCCTGCTTCTGGTCCCCAGCTAGCATGGAGTCACCTGTGTCCCGTCTAAGTTTTCCTCTTCCTACTACTTCCTCTCTAACTTGTTTCTTTGGCATGACCAAAGCACTGGTGAAAAAACCTGATACATTTATTCAAAGTTAAGTGTGAGATTTATTGCTATCCTGCCAGTTGCTGCCCTGATAACTACAGGTAAAATTATAATTTTTCTTTTTTTAACATGCACTTGCCAGACGGAGACAGAGACAGAGAGAAAGTGAGAGATCACCCCTCAAGGGGGATGGCTGTACCACAATCCCTTCTCCTGTCTCCTCTTGGTATCGTGAGCACACATACACACATGTGAGGTATGGTTTTCAAGCCACCGGATCTGGTCTCAAACCATGCTGCTGGCCAGGTGGGACCCAGTGTCTAACCTCCACACCACCCGTTGGCCCCTATTTTTCTTTAAATTGCCAGAGGGTATGTGCACTTGCCAGAGAGAGAGAGAGAGGGAGAAAGCATCCTTCAGTGCAGAGTAGTCACATTGCAACCCCTTCTCCATTTCTCCACCCTCTTGCAATTTTGGACATGCAGACATATATGCCCAGTGTGTATTTTAACCACTGTGGCCAGGATTTGAACTGCAGTTGGCCATGTAGGCTCCTACTCCCTTAACTGCTAGTCTATGATACCAGTCCAAACTTGTAAGTTTGGTATGAATATTTTTCTTTTAGTAACATACTCAGTTCCTGAATATTCTATTTAGATTGAGGACAAAAGGCTCTTATTATGTTTTTTTAATTTTAATTTTGACAAAGGGTGCATTCACTTGTCAGAGAGACAAAAAGAAAGAGGGAGAGTGAGAAAGCACCCCTATGGAGAATGGTCACGCCTCAAACCCCTTTCCCTCCATCTCTCCCTTTTTTGGGATTTTAGGCACATATGGACATGCTCCTGACATATTTCTCAAGCAGCAGGGTCCAGGACTCAAACCATGTAGTTGGCCATATGGAATGCAGCTGCCTTAAACATCACACCATGGGCTGGCCCCTAAACTGTCTTTGTTGTTGTTGTTTAAAGAAATTATTTATTTAATTTTATGTATTATTACTTTTAAAGTTTGCTATGGAGCACATGCACTTATCAGAGAGAGAGAGAGAGAGAGAGAGTGAGAGAGCAAGCCACCAGGACTAGGACTCAAACCAAGGTCAGCCATGTGGGAGTCCAGCACCTTAAGCACCATGCCACCTGCTGGCCCCCATAAACTGTTTTTAAAGCTTAAACTATTCTAGAGAATAGGATTGTGCAGTGTTTGCTTTAACAATTAAAATTCTAAAGAGTTACTTTATGATTGATATATCGTGGGAAAGGTAACCCATCTATTGTTGATTCCATTTTTTTTTAAAAGAAATGAAAATTTCTTAACATTAAACATGCTAACGGCATCTGAAGTCATTCTTTAAGCCAAAGTATTCCTAAAAGGGGTTTCTTAGTAAGCAGTCTTTGGATCTTATCATTAAAAATTACAGAACACGACCATTAGTTCTACATAAAATATTTGAGATAGACATATATAGAGAGAGAACATAGGAACAGAGACAAGTAAAAGCTAATCATAACTTAAGCTTCATTCCCCTGCTAAGACTGCTTCGTTTCTATTAAACTTCTATTTCTTTGTTTCACCTACCATTCCCGGGCGAGCTTCTTATAAGCCTTTTTAATATCAGCCTGACTGGCTGTTCGGCTGACCCCTAGGACTCTGTATGGGTCAAAATCCAACGCAGACAGAATTTGCAGGATCAGAACCAGAACTATCAAGAACTGCCAGGAAACGCTCAACTTTTTCACTTCCATTTCTCTTCCTTTCCAGAGCTGAAATAAGTGAAGAGGCAGTAAGTGTCAGTGGCAGAATCCTGGACAGTCTTGCCTTGTAGGTAAAGATATTGTAGATGAAAAACAAAACAAACAAAAGATATTTTACAGGAAAAGTGTCAAGCTGGTTGACCACATCTTTTAAAATCAACACTCTTGCTACCACTTTTGAATATCACAGTAAGAACTATTATAGATGAAAAGGTGAGCAATAATTAAGAGCAACTCTAGAATCCTTTAAAAAAGTTTGAGAAATGACTAAAAATGAAGGAGATGAGAAAAATTAAGTGAATATGAGAAAGCATAAATACAATAATCAGGGTGACTGTTTCAAATGGATGATTTTGTTTATCCTGGCAGTAACAGTTTAAACTGAAATGGTTTAAGAATATTTCACTGAGAATAGGTTAAATAAACTCATGACATAAGAGTTAACAGGTTTTAAAGTACAAAATGAGACAGTTGTGGCATTCTTAGGCATTGAATAAGAACACATATGAAAGTTAAATGCTATTGTTTAAAAAACTGTTCAGTAAGACTTAGTATGCCTCAATTCTATTTATTTCTCACCATGCACAAGCAAGAAAATAAGATGCTCTTCAATTTAATCATTAGCAACATGGTCACTATAAATGGAAACCTCAGACCACAAAAATTGGCAAGAAAAACTTTAGTTTTCCCCATTATGGAGAGTTAATGGCAAAGGCTGAAGAACAGGCATGGACTAAAAATGTTTTAAGCTCCATCTCTGGTGAGTTCACTGTGGGTATTAGAAAAAATCTTAGATAGTTAACGCATAAGGTAAGGTGATACTGCACAATAGATGTCTACACTCCAGGATTATGATCTTTGCTAGACCAATGTTTTTCCAAGGGTGACATTACCTTGATTTCCTGTAAGTTAATAAAGTTTGAAGATTCAAGTGTCTAATAGGACACCTTATGCAAGAGCTGTTTTGACAAGTGCAAGTCTAATGATGCCTGGAATTCCTCACAAAGTTGACTACTCTTAGGACCAATGTTTAGAACTGCATGCATGTTGACTAAAAATCCTAAAACAGACCAGTTTCTTCCTTGTTAAGGCAACCTATTAATATTTGGTTCTACAAAAAACGTTAAGGCTACGCATTGATAGTTACTGGATATGCACATGGGCTTGGGAATCAGACTAACCCTGGGACCCGTCCTCCACCGCTTTATGATCTTTGGCAAGTTACTTGAACTTGCTAAACCTGTGTCCATATTCATGAAACACTACCATGAAGGATCAAGAGGGTCTAAATGTACGTAAAGGGTTTACTACCAGAGCCAACAGTCAATAGGAAGTAGCCAGCACTAATATGTTTACATCATGCAGTACTTCGCTGCTTTATTCGACCACGTCAGTCCCCGCGAGGGATCTGAAGTTCTTGGGGTGACAGTCTCCAGCTGGACGGTGCCGACCTCAGGGCAGGAAACCACCTGTCCAACAGGTAGACTGCCCATCCTCCGGGCAAGATCCCCAGGACCCGGCAGCGGCTCCCAGAGACACGCACCAGGTCTCGAGCTACCGCTGGAGATCGCGCCTCTCCAGGAGACGGCCCCCCCACCGCGCCGCCCTCGGAGACCCCTGGGCCCGGCCCCATCGGCTCCCGATTCCACCCGGGCCCAGCAGGACTAGGAACAAGAAGGAACTGACGGGAGAAGCCTGAGCCAGCTCGGTCCTGCTGCGTCCGCGGCTCCGCGCGTCACGCCAGGAAGGAGTTACCGGGAAAGGGCACCGGCCCAACCGGCTGCAGCGTCCGTGCTCCAGTTAGTCCGCCGGACCGGGAGCTTCCCGTCCACACCAGCGCTCGCCGGGGCCTGGGGAGGGGAAAGAGGCGGGGACGAGCCCGCGGGGAGTCACGTGACACTTAAAGGACCGGTGCGCTGAAGGAGCAGACTGAACCGGTCGACAGCGACTATTTTGCGAATCTGTTTTGACCCTTGCCACCCGCCGTCTGCGCGTGGACCTGGCGCGGTTGCTATAGGTACGAGGCTCGCTCTTTGGCTGGATCCAAAGGGTTGATCGTGACCAAAGAGGCCAAAACGTGCCTCCTAGCTAGGCAAAGTCGCTATGCACGACGGGATGCTGGAAAGACCTCCCGATACAGGGAGGGGTTTTCACTCCTGCCAGGAGAGGGCCCTCACCTAGCGACAGTTGCTAGGATGGGGAAGCAATCACTGGTCCCTGTTCACTTCAACCCTATTCATAGAATCCTGGAGCGTCAGAGTGGAAGGGACCTTAGGGATTTTTTTCAGTCCAACTCCGCCATATGCTGATGGGGAGACTGAGGCTGATAGAGGCACGGACTTGCCCGGGCCTGGAACCCAGAACTCTTTAATTCTGTTTACCATAAAGGGGGCCCACCCTAGCTAGAATATTCCAGGACTTGCCTTAAAGGATAGTATGGAAGAGGGAAGGGGGGCAAGGGATACAAGTGACTGAAGTAAGTATTCTTGAGCCAATGAGACAGGTCCCTTGGGGATATGAAGAAAGAGATTTCTCATCCCCCTACAATGTTTTATTTTTTGTTGTTTGTATTTATCACTAATATACGACATAGTTATCCTAAAAAGGAAGACTGTGGCAAAGTAAGAAAAGCGAAAGAACTGATGTGAGCCAGGTTTAGGACAATCTCCTGGGCACCAGAGAGTCTGAGTTGTTTTGAAAAAACAAAACAAAACATGTGCAGGGCCTGGCAGATGGTGTGGTGGTTAAGGACGCTGGACTCCTTTGTGGCCGACCATGGTTCGAGTTCTGGACCTGGCGGCTTGCTTTCTCACTTCTCTCTCTCTCTCTCTCTCTCTCTCTCTCTCTCTCTCTCTCTGTCCCTCTCTGGTCAAATTAAAATAAATAAAGTTAAATAAAATAATATTTAAAAAATGAAAACATGTGCAGAGATCTTACAGATTTCAGTGATTTTAAAGGCAACAGTCATGAATGGGAGAGGGAGTTGCTAAGAGTCTTGTACACCAGTGACTGGCAAAATGTCATGGTAAGGGGAGTAGGAGGACCTTGTGATCCACTGGAGTGACTTTGCCTAAACTTAAGGTGTGGAGATAGGAAGTTGGAAGGTAAAGGAGGAATGACTTTCTTTTCTTTTCTTTTCTTTTCTAAAAAAATTTTGCTCTAGGGCATGTGTGATCACTGGGGAAAGAGAGAAAGGAAAGAGAGAGAGAAAGAGAAATCACCCCCTCACCCTCTCACCCTCTCACCCTCTCACCCTCCAAGGGGGATGGCCATGCTACATTCTCTTCCATTCTCCTTTTGGGATTTTGGGCAGGCATGCACACGTGCCTGGTATGTTTTTCAACCCACTAGATATGGGATTTGAACCTGTCAGTGGGCCATATGGGATTCAGACACCTTAATCACCATCCTATCAGCCGGCCCCAAGAAGAAATATTTTTGGACAATAAGGGTTTTCATAAAACAGGAAAGTCCAATGACTGTTGGTAGTATCTTGAGCTGTTTCAGATGCACATTCCTAAGATAGTTGCAAAATATGGCTAAGTTTGATTTCCTTGTATTGTTGATTCAGGTAACCCGAGTCTCCTGTTTTAAAGAAAAACCGGTCTGTTTTGAGACCTATTAGCTTCCTTAAAGTTTCAATTTGATGATGTAGCTTTTAAGCATGAATAACTCCATTTTGGTTTGGTCTGTTGGGGCCCAGAGCAGGAGCTTAGCCCAAAACTATGTTTTTTTAATTTAACAGTATCTTTTATTTGTTTATATTGTTTATGGTGTGCCGTCTACCACTGGAATATAAGATCTGAAGGAAGGGGGGTTTCATCTGTTTTGTTCACCTCTGTATTTTCTGTATCTGCACAGAGCACACACAGGCTCTCATGTGGAATACTTGTGGAATAAATGAATGAATGGAGCTCAGTTTTTTTTTTTTTTTAAGAGTTTTGCTATAGGGCAAGTGTGCTAGTTGGAGAGAGACAGAGAGAGAGAAAGTGAGAAGTCACCCCCCCCTCCCCAGGGAGGATATCCACAGTGCAATACCTCCTCCTCCTTTCTTCTCTCAGGATTTTTGGGCACACATGCACACAAACCCAGCATGATTTTTAAACTACTGGGTCTGGGACTCGAACCACGTAGTCCAACATCTTAACCACCAAGCCACCTGCTAGCCCTGGAGGTTTTGCTGCATGAGAGTTACATTACTTTTTTTAAAAAAGGCTTTTTTAATTTTAATTTTTAAAATTTTATTTATTCATTCACGTATTTTAATTTGACCAGACACACACACACACACACACACACACACACAGAGAAAGTGAGAAAGCAAGCCACCAAGTCTAGGACTCGAACCATGGTCGGCCATGTGTGAGTGTCCAGTACTTAGCCACCATGCCACCCGCTTGTCCCTGAGAATTACATTCTAAGGTGAACTCCTGGTTAAGAGTATGTGCTGCCCTTCCTCAGCCAGCATTCACCATGAGCAGGCTTGTTCGGCTTGAGAGCCAAGATCATGAAGACCAATGGCGAGAAGCAAGACAAGTTCGAGTCAGGCATCTCTCAGGCTCTGCTGGGGCTGGAGGTGAACTTGGACCTGAAGGCGAAGCTCAGGGAGATGAACATCATACAGCCAAGGAAACTGAGGTTGGCAGTGGTCATAAAGCTATTGTAATCTTTGTTTCTGTCCCTCAGCTGAAGTCCTTCCAGAAAATTGAAATGTGGCTAGTACACAAACTGGAGAAAAAGTTCAATGGGAAGCACACAGTCTTTATTTTTATACTTTTTTTTAGATTTTTGCTATAGGGCATGTGTGCTCGCCAGAGAGAGACAGAGAGACAGAAAACAAGAAATCACCCCTGGGGGGGGGGGTGACCACGCCACAATCCCTTCTTTTCCATTCCCCTCTCAGGATTTTGGGCATGCATGCACATGCGCCCGGTATGAGTTTTAAGCCACCAGGTTCAGGACTCAAACTGTGGTCGACTCTGTGGAAATCCAGCCATGTAACCATTATGCCATCTACTGGTCCCAAGCACGTGATCTTTATTGCTCAGAATTCTGCCTATGCCAACTTGAAAAAGCTGCAGGAAAAACAAGCAAAAGCATCCCAGGAGCTGAACTCTGACAGCCATGCCCGATGCAATCCTGAAGGATTTGGTCTTCCTGAGTGTAAAAAATAGCTTTAAATGATTAATTTTCAAGAATAACTTAGCAAAAATTGCTTAACCAGCTTGTGGATGTGACAAACTCAGAAAGTACACATTCCCCAAAAGCTCCTAAACAAACACAACCCAAACACAAGAAACAACTTCTCAAGATGGTGGTTGGTCACCAGCCCTTTGCTCCTTTTTACTTCCGGTTTCTTCCTCCTTCCCGGGACATTGGCAGGTCTTTTTATGGGGCTGGTCCAGAGCCTACATCTTTTTTTTTTTTTTAAGAGAATTATTTATTTAATTTTATTTATGCATTTATTTACTTTAATTTGATCAGAGAGAGCCACACAGAGAGACAGAAAGGGAAAGCAAGAAAGCAAGCCACCAGGTCCAGGACTTGAAATACAGTCGGCCATGTGGGAGTCCAGTGCCTAAATCATCATGCCACCTGCTGGTCCCTAGAGCCTGCATCTTAATACCTAATAAGGGAATAATAAAATTTAGGCGTCTTCTGGGAAGATTATACACCCATTGTTCTCAACCAATGAAGAACTGGAGGAGGGACTTCTGTACTAGGGACTAAAATGCTTGTTGTAACTGATTTGGGCATGCCTACCTGTCGGAAGCCCGATATTGCTAGAACACATAAAAGTCTTGCTTCCCCTCATCTTGTGTCTCCATGTCCCTTCTTTGGCATTGGACAGGTGAGCACGTTTCTCACGAGAGGATCTGCGTGAAGCTGGACAGCAGCCAGCTCATCAGGATTTACCTGGACAAAGGGCAACAGAACAACGAGGAACACAAGGTAGAAACTTCTGGTGTCTACAAGAAACTCACGGGCAAGGATGTTAATATTAAGTCCTAGAGTTTCAGTTGTAAAGAAAATGATTAAATAAAGTATCTTAACAGTAAACAAAAAAAGAGTATGTACTATAAAGTTCAGGTTTGAATCCTGCCTGCCCCTGCCACTTACTGCCTTCTGCCCAGTGCCCTTGAGCAGTGATTTCCCTTCCTGGAGTTCTAGAGCCAAGTGTTAAACAGGGAAAGTCCCCAGCAGGACTTGCAGTCCGGGATAAAGCATGCAAAATGGCCGATCTGAGCAAATAAATGCTCAATAAACAGTAACAATTACTTCTAAGATGTGGAAATGAGTCCTACAAAGCCTTAAGAACTTAGGGGACTCCTTTCTGCCAGTTTTTTCCTTTGAGGGAAGTACCAGAGTGAGAGGCAGAGAAAGAGGACAAGACTGCGTAAGGCGGGCTTGGCTGCATGAATCACACGAGTTTGGAACAGTGAGCTTTGATCCGGGCACTGGTGCCCGCGGAGCCCTGAAGGGAAGGAGTTAGAGGGATGCTACACCGGAGGTGGGTTAAATGGGGAGGGACGGATCGGGGCTCCCAGCATGGCTATCCCTCTTGATAGGCGTGTGATCCCTTCCTAGGCTTTGTAAAAGTAGTGCGTCCTAGCAAATTCAGTCGGAGGGCAGCACTTGGTGTCCCACAGGCCCAGCTCAAAGAGAGGGGGCGGTGACGCGGGGGCGGGGCGACGGCGTGGGGGCGGAGCCTGGGGACGGACGCGGCGGGTTGTGGGGCGAAGCCTGGGGCGGGACGTGACGCGAGTTCTGGGCGGGGCGACGGCGTGGGGGCGGAGCCTGGGGACGGACACGGCGGGTTCTGGGGCGGAGCCTGGGGCGCTACGTGACGCGAGTTCTGGGGCGGGGCGCTGGTGCGAAGGCGGAGCCCAGTGGGCCGGGAGGGGGCCTTGTGGCCCGCCTTGGGGCGGGACCGAGATCGACGTCTGGTGCAGGGGCGGGGCGCAACGCGGTTGGGAGTTCCTGGGGCCTGGGCGGGACTCGGGGCCCGGGGCGGTCCGGGGTACCAGGCTGAGCACCGCGGCGGAAGCCCGGAAGCGGACTGAGGCTGCTCGCGGTCCCAGCGTTCTGCCCGCCATGGACGAAGCTGACCGGCAGCTTCTGCGGCGGTGCCGGGTGCGGCTGGTGAACGATTTGCAGGTGGCCCCACTCTGGGACGCTCTGCTGAACCGCGAGCTGTTCACGCCGAACATGATCGAGGACATCCAGGTGTGCCGCCGCCCCCCTCCTTTGGGGATCCATTGTGTGGGAACCGTGTTTCCCTTATGGCTTCGAACCAGAGAATCACAGCCATAACCTCGAATGTTTGCTGGAGCTGCACCATGGTGTATGCTGCTAGGGCTCGTGTTTCCTGCGAGGAAGGGGGCGTGTGTGGTTTTCCTTCTCTAGTGTAGAAGTTCCAGACGCCCCTTTGGCTTCAAACTGCTTGGGAATGTGTCCTTGGGCAAATCACGCTTCCTCTTTGAGCCTCAGTGATAGTGTCATGAGGGCTAAATACGGTGTGAAACAGTGTGATGCCGGGAGTAGAGTAAGGGCTCGACGTGCCCTGTCTTTAGCCCGCTATGTAGTCAGTTTATGTTTCCTAAGGGTCTGGGAAACTGGGAACCCAGTGCAAGTAATGGAGATAATAATAAGGTCAAACCTTTGCGATTTTCTTTTTTCACTTTCCTATCTTTCATTTGGTCCTCCCCACAGGCCTGTGAGGACATAGGACTATTTCCTACTGTGAGGTGCGGTGATGTGAGTGCTTGGCTTGGCCCAGTTAAGGAGTCTTTAATAGGAGAATGTGGTCAAGGGTCATATGGGTAATTAACTGATTAGCAGCGAAAGAGTCTATGAGTACTTGCTGTGTGGTGGATACCGGGGAATGAAAGTGGTTTGAGGCCACGGTCTTGCCATCAGACATATTCACAGGGATGGCAAGTTCAATGTCACAGAGGCCCCGGGTGGTCACTGTGGGCAGCCTTTATATGGCCCGCACCCCAGCTGAGCCGATCATCTGAGCATGATCCCAGCAGCTTGCCGGCCCAGTGCTGCAGATATTTCACATTCATAAAAGTTTATTTTATTCATGATAGTGAGTATGTGCGTATGTGAGAGAGAAGGGAGCATCCTCATGAGTCTCCTCCTGCCACGATCCCCTTTCCCCAGCCCTCTGGGGTGCTAGGATCCTGGGCATGTGTGCCCTGGGTACATTTCAGGTAGACTTGGCTAGAGAGCTAACCTCGTGGTTGGCCTAATGGCTTTCCACACTGTGGGTTGGTATGCTACTGACTGTGCCATTAGATCGGTCCTCTTTCACAGTGTGAGAGAAGCTGCCCTGACTTCAAATATTAGTAGCAAATTCAGAATTTAAAGAAAAAGCTCGGGACCAGCAGATGGTGTAACAGTTACATCACTGGACTCCCATGTACTCGACTGCGGTTCAAGTCCCAGACCCAGCGACTTAAACTCACGCTGGGCGTGTGCACATGCATGCCCAAAATATCAAGAGGAGATGGAAAAGGGATTGCGGTGTGGTCATCACCCTAGGGTGTGTGTGTGTGTGATTTCTCACTTTCTGTCTCTCCAGTGAGTGCATGTGTCCTATAGCAAAAACACATTTTTCTCTCAAAAAAAAAAGAAAGAGAAAAAAGCTGTCTTTGCTATGTCTGCATCCCCACCAGATGCCTGCTCCTTGAGGTCTGAGACTGCTCACTGCCACAGTAGATGCTTCCACAATACCAAATGAGTAGACAAGCAAAGGCCGCCGACTCACACACACCGAGTGAGCCTGCCGGCTCGTGTGTACACACACGGCTGATTGTTTAGACTTACCCTGGATGGGAAATGGGGGATAAGTTAAGGGCCAATATGAATGCATATGAGTGATTAGTGTCTTGTCTTTCTTTCCAAACAGCAGGCAGGCTCTGGGTCTCGGGGCGATCAGGCCAGGCAACTGGTCATAGATCTAGAGACCCGAGGGAGTCAGGCCCTTCCTCTGTTCATCTCCTGCCTAGAGGACACAGGCCAGGACTCGCTGGCTTCACTCCTACGAACGAGTAGGCAAGCAGCAAAGCGGGATCCGGAGGCCATCAGACCCCTGGACCTTGTGCCTGTGGAACTCAAACCAGAGGAGCTGAGAAGGGTGAAGCATCCATCAAAGCCAACCCAGGGAAACCTCACCCCAGTGGTGCTGGGACCTGAGGAGCTCTGGCCCCCGAAGCTCAGACCAGAGGTTCTCAGACCAGAAGTCTCTAGGGCAGTGGATGTTGGTCCTGGAGGATTCGGTGATGGCTGTGAGTATTTTTAAAAATTTTATTTATTCATTCATTTATTTTAATTTGACCAAAGAGAGACAGGGGGAGAGAGAGAGAGAGAGAGAGAGAGAGAGAGAGAGAGAGAGAGAGAGAGAAAGTCAGTCACCAGGTCCAGGACTTGAACCGTGGTTGGCCATGTGGGAATGTCCAGTGCTTTAACCGCCACACTCCCTGCTGGTCCCCATGGCTGTGAGTATTGAGAGAAGGGTTGGTGGGCAGGCAGATGGGATGAGTGGTCACTGGGAAGTTGTACAGCTGGTACGGCTGGGTAGGCTGAAATGTAAAATTTAATTTTGCTGTTGTCTGTCTGTCTTTCTTTCTTTCTTTCTTTCTTTGAGAGGTTTTTGTTATAGGGTGCCATGCGCTCACCAGAAAGACAGAGAGAGACTAAGAGACAGAAAGCAAGATATCACCCTCCGGGGGATGGCCACGCCGCAATCCCTTCTCCTCCATTCTCCTCTCGGGATCTTGGGCATGCATGCACACGTGCCTGGCTTGAGTTTAAACCACCGGGTCTGGGACTCGAACCACAGTCGACTACATGGGAGTCCAGAGACCTAGCCATTACACCAATTGCTGGTCCCTTGCTGCTGTCTTTCTGGGTGTTCATAGGGATGGGTAGAATATGCTGAGGGTCTTCAGGAGATTTAATTCTGGCAGCCTCTCCTCTGGAAGGCATGTACCGAAGTCTGTTTTGGATGTGCAAGGTCTCAATCAGTGTTTCCAGCCCAGCTGTTTTTGAGGACTTGCCTTTGAGTCTGAGTCTGGGTGGGGAAGTGGGACTATCCTGTGTCTGGGGATGGGAGTAAGGTCTCTCTTTGTCGAGTGTCTGCCAGCACCTGCATATGTGGTAAAAGCCCTTCCATCCTTCCCTCACTGATAGCCCTGCAAAAGAGGTATCACTGGACCCATCCTTATTAATGAGGAAATTGAGGTTCAGGGAACTTAGATAATTGGCATGAAGACACAAGGCTACATCCAACAAAATGGATAAATCTCAGGAAAACGGCTGGATGATTTCTACTTATGTGTACACACAGGTAACTAATACCTGGGTCATGAAGGTATGAACATTCAGGTGTACTGTGGGACTCTCTTGCCTCCTCCCAGTCTTGTCCCACTCCTCCTCACCCAGGTTAATTGCTGTTCTGAGCTCTATCACCGTAGACCCCTTGTGCTTATCTTGAACTTCAATATAAATGAAATCCTACCATATGTACTCTTTTGAGTCTGACTTCTTTCACCCATCATTAAGTCTATGAAATTCATTTGTATTGTTGTGCATATCAGTAGTATGCATTTGTTCAACCTTTTTTTTTTTTTTAAAAGAACTGCTTATTTAATTTTATTCATTATTATTACTATTTTTAAATTCACTATGAGGCACATGAGCGCACCAGAAAGAGAGAGAGAGAGAGAGAGAGAGTGGGTGAAAAAGTAAGCCACTAGCTAGGACTCAGATGGGCTGGCCATGTGGGAGTCCAGTGCCTTAAACACCATGCCACCTGCTGGCCCCTCATCTTTTTTTCTTTCCTTCTTTCTTTCTTTCCTTCTTTCTTTCTTTCTTTCTTTCTTTCTTTCTTTCTTTCTTTCTTTCTTCTTTCTTTTTTTTTTTTTTTTTTTTTAAGAGGTTTTTGCTATAGGGCACGTGCACTCGCCAGACAGAGAGAGACAGAGAGATAGAAAGCAAGAAATCACCCCCCAAGGGGGACGGCCACGCCACAATCCCTTCTCCTCTGTTCTCCTCTCAGGATCTTGGGCATGCACGCACACGCGCCCGGTGTGAGTTTAAGCCACTGGGTCCGGAACTCGAATCGCAGTTGACTACGTGGGAGTCCAGCGACATAGCCATTACCCTAACTGCTGGTCGCCCCCTCATCTTCCTTTTTTTTTTTTTTTTTTTGGGAGAGGTTTTTGCTATAGGGCGCGTGCGCTCGCCAGACAGACAGAGACAGACAGAGAGATAGAAAGCGAGAAATCACCCCCCAGAGGGGATGGCCATGCCGCAATCCCTTCTCCTCCATTCTCCTCTCGAGATCTTGGGCACGCACGCACACGCACCCAGCGTGAGTTTAAGCCACCGGGTCCGGGACTCGAACCGCGGTCGACTACGTGGGAGTCCAGCGACATAGCCATTACGCTAACTGCTGGTCCCAGCTAAGTTTTTTTTTTTTTTTTTCCCCTCATCTTTTTTTTTGAGAGATTTTCGCTATAGGGCGCGTGAGCTTGCCAGACAGACAGAGAGAGACATAGAGACAGAAAGCGAGAAATCACCCCCCAGGGGGGATGGTCACGCCGCAATCCCTTCTCCTCCATTCTCCTCTTGGGATCTTGGGCACGCACGCACACGCGCCCGGCGTGAGTTTTAAGCCACCGGGTCCGGGACACAAACCGCGGTCGACTACGTGGGAGTCCAGCGACATAACCATTATGCTAACTGCTGGTTCCCTCCCTCATCTTCTTTTGATGGACATTATATGTTGTTTCTGCACTGGCCTTCCAAGTGCAGCTGTCTGACTGGGGAGTAAGGTTTGAGAAAGGGGATTTCGCTAGACCTTTTCTAGGTCTTCTGGTTTACTAGAGCATCTGGACAATCATCCCTGATGCTGCTGAGGGATGTCCTTTCTTTTTCTTTTTTTTGGAGAGGTTTTTCACTATAGGGTGCGTGCGCACGCCAGACAGACAGAGAGAGACATAGAGACAGAAAGCGAGAAATCACCCCCCAGGGGGGATGGTCACGCTGCAATCCCTTCTCCTCCATTCTCCTCTCGGGATCTTGGGCACGCACGCACACGCGCCCGGCGTGAGTTGTAAGCCACCGGGTTCGAGGCGCGAACCGCGGTCGACTACGTGGGAGTCCAGCGACATAGCCATTACGCTAACTGCTGGTTCCCTGTTTTTTCTTTTTGAAGAGGTTTTCGCTATAGGGCGCCTGCGCTCGCCAGATAGACAGAGAGAGACAGAGAGACAGAAAGCGAGAAATCACCCCCCAGGGGGGATGGTCACGCTGCAATCCCTTCTTCTCCATTCTCCTCTTAGGATCTTGGGCACGCACGCACACGCACCCGGCATGAGTCTAAGCCACCGGGTCCAGGACACGAACCGCGGTCGACTACGTGGGAGTCCAGCGACATAGCCATTACGCTAACTGCTAGTTCCCAAGGATGTGACTGCTTTTAAACTGGCAAGAGAATCATTCCTAGCAGGAAGACTAGACACGCTAAGCAAGGAATGGGACCCTTGTTGGGACAGGACTAGGCTCCACTAGAAGAAAAAAAATCTCACGGCTTTGTTGGCTGCTGATCAGTTGCATTTTTGCTAGTTGATTTGAAAAGTCTTTGGGCATTGAAGGAAAGTGACCTTCTTTCCTCCTCTACACACTCTGTGTGCTGGGCCCCATGCACTCTGCAGACAGGAGTGTCTGCTTTCTCGGAGCTTTCCTTACCCTTTTCTGTTCTGAAATGTCATGTAATGAAATGCCTCTGCCTTTGCTCTGTGTCTGTTTTTCACACAGTGGGATGTTTTCGACATAGTCCATGGCTGGCGTTGTACGAGTTGTTAGCTGTTGTGCCGTGTGATGTTGCCTCGTGTGGAGGTGTCCCAGTTTGTCTCTCCATCAGCTTCCGGCTGGGTTGGTTGTTTCCAGCAGGGGCGTAATGAATAAGTGAATATTTTTGGCCATGTCTTCTTAAGTCCACATGCGCTCATCTCTCTTGGACGTTATGTACTTACACGTGGGCTTGCTGGTCAGGGGAGGCGTGTGTTACTTTTATTAGAAACTTCCAGACAGTTCTCCAAGGTGGTTGGGCTGCTTGGCTCTCTCACCTGCAGAGCTGGAGGGTCCGAGTTCCTGCACCTCTCTAGTTTCGCAGGGCTATCCTCACAAAGTCCCTGGCCTCTCCTCTTAGACCCCGACATTCATGCTTCCCTGTCTCTGTCCCTGCAGGTGCTCAGGGGAGCTCAAGGGGAAATGCAGACTTGGTGAGTCTTCATGGGGCTCAGGCCGGTGGCCTGGGCTCTGGGCCTCTGCTCTCCACCCCCCCACTCTTCCCTGCAGCTGTATCTGGAGCCCAGGGAACCAGCCTGGCTGGGGAGTGGGGTCTCGGTCCCTGCCTTTCGTGGCCCCCTGACCCTGATCTGTCCCCCCTGCTGTCCCTCCCCTGTCACAGAGTCTCAGGGTCACACTTAGCAGGGGTGGGTAGCAGCCTCAGCGGTGGCACCCACCCCCCATACCAGGTCACTATTCCCTCACTCATGTGTCAGTGGCTCTTGTGTGCCAACCCTGGGCTCCATGCTGGGGCTTCCTGGGAAGAGACCACACGTGCCTCTAGTCCTTGTGGGCTGTCAGTCTCACAGAGGGAGAAGTTAGGCCAATGAGCGTGTCACTTCCAACAATGTAAGTGCCCTAAATCTGGACGGCTGCCCTGGGAGACAATACCAGGGGATGGGCTTGGGAGGGAAACAGCCTCTGACGCTCCAGGGCTGGGCCTGGGCACAGTCTGTGACAGCTCTCAGGAGCGCCTGGGGGGGAACCACTGGACTGAGTGACAGTAAGGCCCTTTTGGGGGGGCTGTGTAGGGGCTGTTGGGTTTCTTAGCTAGCAGCTGCCATCGCTGAGCCCTGAGGTGGGAGCTCGTTGGCTCTCCAGGGTCGCCGCGTGGCCAGCGCATGCCCGCCTGTCTCAGTGGGCTCCATTCTCTTCTGCCTGGACTGCCGGGTGGAGGCCCTGCTGCTCCTCTAGGGGAGGGCTGGCCCCGCTCTCCATCCCATCCTCCAGACAGTCTGGTGAGAACCAGGGTGCTCTCCTTAGGGGTGCCGTGAGGCCCTGGGCTCACATGGGTCCCGTGTTTGGGCAGGCGTATGTCCTGGACGCGGACCCCTGTGGCTACTGCCTGGTCATCAACAACGTGAACTTCTGCCCTGAGTCAGGGCTCAGGCCCCGCACCGGCTCCAACGTGGACTGTGAGAAGGTGCAGCGCCGCTTCCGCCTGCTGCACTTCGTGGTCGAGGTGCAGTGTGACCTGACTGCCAAGGTACAGTCCCTGTCCATGGAGGGCACTAGGACAACAACACTGCCCTGCGAGGGACTCCCCCGATGAGCCCTTACCTCTGCAGGACTGTGGGAGGCAGTGTGGCCAGGTGGTTCCAGGTTTAAGCTGCAGCCTCAGACATGTCTGGGTCTGAGGACTGGCTCTTGGCTACCTGACGTGTGACCTCCTGTGCCTGTTTCCTTGTCTAGGAAACAAGAATGAATGATACCCGCCTCATTGAGTTGTCATGAGGATTAAACAAACTGCCCTAGCATGGCACCCTTTCCCCAGAAGTGGTGGCCGTTATCACGTGTGGCTTGCTTCTTCAGTGCTGACCCTGGGAGCAGGGAAAGTGCTCTCCCCAGACCTGCTGGCCGGGCCCTCGCTGCCTGGAAGGACCAGAGGAGGGCCTGCCGTCGATGCTTCTGGCTCACCTGCCGCTTTCTCTTGTAGAAAATGCTCCAGGCTCTGGTGCAGCTGGCGCAGCGGGACCACGGCGCTCTGGACTGCTGCGTGGTGGTCATCCTCTCCCACGGCAGTCAGGTGGGAGCACCCCTCAGCCTGCTCCCTGCCCCTGTTCCTTCCTGTTCCAAACACCTTCTTGACTTTGTGGGAAAGAGCTGCCCACTTCCTGCGTTTTCTTGGGAGCCATCTGGTCCCCCGAGCATATGCCTTCTGCGTGGGGTGGTGTTCCTGGGAGGCGAAGAGGGGGACAAGTTCTGCCACCGAGCTCCTCCCCCAGATTTTGTTCAGAGCCCATAGGGTTTGTAGGGTCCTCGGCTTCTGCCCTGGACTGCTGGGGTGTTCCAGGCCCTTGGCTGCTGGCTGGCACTCAGGACGCTGGGACCCACTCTGGGCTTGGTTACCGATGTGCTGGGTCATCATGGCCAGGCTCCTGCCACTTCAGGGCTCAGTCTCCTTCCTCATCTTGTAAATCGGGAAGTTGGACAGATCAGCAGTCACAGGCTGCAGCTGTAGTTCCCTGTGGCCTGGCAGATTTCAGGTGTGCCCTGCTTTCTAGAGTGGGCTGGAATTGAACTTGGGCCTCCCAGGTGGCCTCAGCCTGGTGAGTGGCAGCGTCTGGCGTGCTACGGTGGCTGGGCATGAGAATCACAGTTCTTCCAAGTTCAAGGTGGTGCCGATGCTGCGGGCCCTGGGGCAGTGCTGTGAGAAGCCCTGGACTAGCGGTTAGGCCCCAGCCCCACACTCACATGGGTTTGAGCTCCCTTGAGTAGATGCTGATCAGGGATGTCCCAGAACCAAGCTGCTCCATCTAAACCGTGTGTCCCTGGCTGGGGCCTTCTGAATTTGGGGCTCCCATGAAGCCTCTGAACAGGCCATTTGCTTTTTTTCCAGCCTCTTGATTTTTTTTTTTTTTTTTTTTTTTTTTGAGAGATTTTTGCTGTAGGGCACACATGCTTGTCAGAGAGACAGAAAGATAGAAAGCAAGAAATCACTTCTCAGTGGGGGATGGCTACACTGCAATCCCTCCTCTTCCATTCTTCTCTCAGAATTTTTGGCATGCACACACACATGCCTGGCATGAGTTTTAAGCCACTGGGTCTGGGACTTGAACCACAGTCAACTACCTGGGAGTCCAGCGATGTACCCATTATGCCATCTGCTGATGCCATCAGTATTCTTTTTTTAAAGAGATTTTTGCTATAGGGCATGTATGCTCACTGGAGAGAGAGAGAGACAGAAAGTGAGAAATCACCTCCCCACACCAAGGGGGGATAGCTACACCGCAATCCCTTCTCCTCCATTGTTCTTTTGGGATTTGGGGCATGCACGCACATGCACGCTGTGTGAGGTTTATGTTTTTATTTTTTAATTTTTTTTTTAGAATTACTATTTTTTAACTTAATTTTTAAAAATTTGACCAGAGAGGGCTAGAGTGAGAGGGAGAGAGAGCAAGACAGAAAGTGAGAAAGCAAGCCACCAGGTCTGGGACTCGAACTGCAGTCAATGTGGGAATCCAGCATCCTTAACCACCATGCTGCCTGCCAGCCCCACACGTTGTGAGTTTTAAGCTGCCAGGTCCGGGACTCAAACCACAGTTGCCCATGTGAGAGTTAAGCACCTTAACCACTACACCACCTGCTGGCCCCTTGTAACTAGTGTTCTTTGTCTCCTAGGTCAGCCATTTCCAGTTCCCGGGGGCCGTCTATGGCACAGATGGATGTCTTGTGTCTGTCGAGAAAATCGTGACCGTCTTCAATGGGACCAGCTGCCCCAGCCTCAGAGGAAAGCCCAAGGTGTTTTTCATCCAGGCCTGCGGTGGGGGTAAGCAGCTCCTCGGCTTCTGGGATGGATCTGGTGGGGAGGAGCCACACCTGGTGCTTCTCCATCCAGCCCCTTGGTGTTCATGGGCTCTCTCCAGGCAGCCAGAGGGTCCCGACATCACTGCTGTCTGTCTGGCCGTACCTCCACCAGGCTAGGGCAGGCCTCTTCTCACCCACTTTATGGAGATTGGAGGCTTCTGTCTCACGAAGCAGCAGCCTTGTGGGCTTGGGTGACTTCGACAGTGCCTATGCCAGGGACTTGGCCAGAACTAACCAACCAAGCAGAGCAGGGAGGATAGCCGGTGTTTCCCTGCCCTCGTCCTCAGCCCCCTGAGCTCCTTCAGCTCAGCCCCTTCCCACCATCCCTGAGAAGGGAGATTCCCGCAGAATCCAGTTACTAGAATCCCTAAGAGCCCAAGTCCTGAGGACTCAAGGAACTTTCAAAGGTTACCTCGATCACTTACAGTTTTACTCTATGCCCTGATTAAAAGCGGACCCCTACTTCACTGTTGTCTCATTTTCTTTTAAAATGAAGAAAAAGGAGAGAGGAAAGCTCTGGGTTTCCTGGCTGTGGGTCATGATGGCAACACTAGTGGGGAACACTAGGCATTTTCTCCCCGGTAGTCCCCTCTGCCTGGGCTGTCCAGGGCCTGGGACATCCGAAAGGCATTATCAGTTCCTGTTCCTTACCCGAAGTGACCTTGTTATACCACAGAGCTGTCAGTTTGTCCAGGCAGCACTGCACACACTAGCCCCTGTGACGTGGATACTGCTGGTGTGTTTCTTTTCTTTTTTTTAAAGAATTATTTTAACTTTTATTTATTTATTCATTTATTTCATATTAATTTGACATATTAATTTGACTAGAGGGGAGCAGAGTGAGAGAGAGAGAGAGTAAGAAAGCAAGCCACCAGGTCCGGGATTCAAACCGTGGTTGGCTGTGTGGGAATCCAACACCCTTAACCACCATGCCAGCTGCCGGCCCCACTGCTGGTGTGTTTCTTGTGCGCTTCTTCATCTGTCTCACGCTGCTCTACTTTGGCAGGGTCTGGTGGCCCACAGCCAGGCAGGGACTCTGGGAAAGCAGGCTCTGGTCACATTGTTCTTCCAGTCAGGGTTTACTGAGCACCTGTACTCAGTACCGGGCTGGGGTTAGGTGCTGGGATAGCAGGAGTCTCTGTGCCTGGAATTTATAGTTTGACATGAACCATATCAGGCACTGTCACGACCCGTGCCTGTCACCTGGCCACTGGTGATCGAGAACACTGGGCTAAATCCTGGCTTGGCTACTTACTCTTCACTAGCGGTCTCAGCACATGGGTCATAACAGCCTACCTTGTGGCATTACTGTGATAGTACTTGGTGCGGTGCTGACTGTGTGTACTGTGCAACAGTTCTTTTTTTTTTTTTTTTTAAAGAATTACTTTATTTGGGACCAGCAGTTAGCGTAATGGCTATGTCGCTGGACTCCCATGTAGTCGACCGCAGTTCGAGTTCCGGACCCGGTGGTTTAAACTCATGCTGGGCGCGTGTGCGTGTGTGCCCAAGATCCCAAGAGGAGAATGGAGCAGAAAGGATTGCGGTGTGGCCATCCCCCCTGGGGGGTGATTTCTCACTTTCCGTCTCTCTGTCTCTCTCTGTCTTTCTGGCAAGCGCATGCGCCCTATAGCAGAAACCTCCCCCCCCCAAAAAAAAAAAAAAGAATTACTTTATTTAACTTTACTTATTCATTCATTTATTTATTTTTTAATTTGACCAGAGAGGGACAGAATGAGAGTGAGAGAGAGAGGGAAAGTGAGAAAGCAAGCTAGCAAGCTGCCAGGTCCGGGACTCAAACTGTAGTCGACCGTGTAGGAGTCCAGTGCCCTTCACCACCACGCCACCTGCCGGCCTCAGCAATGGTTCATTTTAACAACTGAAAACCCAGGCCCTCTCAGCTCCCACCCAGGGAGACCCGGTGTCGTGCACGAGCCCCCAGCCCGTCGCCGGCACAGCTGCCTCAGTGCAATAGTAGGAGGTGCAGG
Organism: Tupaia tana; assembly: GCA_026018925.1. NCBI lineage: Eukaryota > Metazoa > Chordata > Mammalia > Scandentia > Tupaiidae > Tupaia > Tupaia tana. The sequence goes on along the minus strand of JAKSZU010000007.1, from coordinate 85,085,713 downwards.
GAGGGCTGCTCTACTTCACCCCTTTCTTACCCAAAGCGTGTGGGTGAGCGTGCTCTCACTCTGGAGCCTGTGGTGCTTCCTCTGTGAGGCGAACGAAAGACAAAAGGGCGAGAGAGCCATGAATGAAGGCTGAGCTGTGGGGCCGCTCCCCGGGACATAACGGTTAGCTGGTCTCCTCACCCTCCATCCGTTCCCAGCAGCAAGGGACCCTTGTCACATGCATGTCAGTGTGGTCTCTCTGCCTAAGTGGGGCCTGCGAGGGCCTGGGTGACCCGGCCCTGCCTCTTGGCCTCCCCCTCCCCAGCATGGCTCAGCTTTCCAGGATATCCCAGGTTCCCGTGGCTCCTCTTCTTGTCTCCTGGCTCACTTTTTTAAAGAGAGATTTTTGTTATAGGGCATGTGTGCTTGCCGGAGAGAGACAGAGAGACAGAAAGCGAGAAATCACCCCGGGGTGTGTGTGGGGGTGACCGTGCCGCAATCCCTTCTCCTCCATTCTCCTCTCAGGATCTTGGGCACGCACGCACATGTGCCTGGCAAGATTTTGAAGCCACCAGGTCCAGGACTTGAACCGTAGTTGGCCATGTGGGAGTCTAGCGATGTAACCATTATGCCACCTGCTGGTCCCATCTCCTGGCTAACTCTTAATCATCTGTCCTTTGGTTACAGCTTATCATCACTTCCTTCAGGAAGTCTTCCCTAAATCCCCCTCCCTTGAACAAGGTCAGGGTTACTGGCCCTGCTCCTACAGCCCCTGTTCTTCCATTTCCGTGCCACCTTCTCCTTGTATTGAGACGGCGTCACTCCCTGGTCAGCTCTCTGAGGGCGGGGCCCAGCCTGGCACCAAGCTCACGGTCTGGTTGCATCTTTGAATTCTGATGATTTGAACTGGAAACGGAACCCTATGAAAGTATCTCTGAGCAAATTTTGAAATAATGTAGACTCTCACCAAATAGAACTAACCTCACTGGGAATGGCAAGGTTTCCAAACAGAACTAACCTTGCCGGGAATGGCAAGATTTCAAAGTGGGAACCAAGCAGCGATTGAGATGCCCCCTGTGGAGTTCTGGTCCTTGCTTTGTCCCTGCAGGATGCATGACCTGGTGTTTCACACTGTCACCACATGGTGGCGCCATGTCAGCTGAAAACTGAAGTACAGGTGCGAGGACAGTGGCGGCCTCGTCAGAGCGGCAGCAGGAGCACAGCGGAGCAGTCTCATCTCATCGGCGGTGTGCAGAGGCTTGGGCAGCTGTGGGAACCCACGGGCACGCTCGAGGCAGAGTCCTGGGAGTGCAGCCTGAAAAATGAACCCCTTCGTGGAAAATGGTGCACATTTTGCCAGCAGCAACGCTGGGTCCTTTTATATGCAAGTCGTGGGACAGCCACCATTCCCAGGCCTGTGGGGCCAGAACCCGGCTTATAATCCTCTCAGCAGTCCTGCGGCAGGTTTCAGAAAGGGAAGTTCGTGGTTTCCATACTCTTCGGCGTTCGGCGAGTGCCCGTCTCTCTAATTCCACGGTCTCTCCCTACCACCCTTGACCGCAGACCCACGTTCTGCACGTCTTACGCATCGCAGCTGTGGCAGTATGATGGCTTTGCAAGAAAGAAAACCAGAGACCCCAGCTGGTCACAGGCAGGCAGCAGACATCCATTCACGAGGCAGCAGGCGTGACATAGGTGTGAGTGGGCCAGCCAGTATTCCTACCGTCCCTGTGGAGGGAGAAACTGACGGCATTTCTGGAAAAGCAGTCGAGCCTCTCCGTCTCGTCCAGGAGAGGGGACCACGTGAAAAGAGCTGTGATGATGCCCTGTACAGAAACACCCCTGGGCACGGCTGTGCCTGTGAGAGGGAGGCCCTGAGAGCAGAAGGGGGTCGTGGGTCCCTCGGGGTGCAGTCCTGGAACACTGTCGGCGAGAGCAGCCGTCTGTGTGACCAGGCCTGTGGTGAAGGCACGGCAGAGGACCAGGCCCAGCGCGGCCTGCCTTCAGGGCTCCCCTGTATCCCTGAGGGCAAGGGCGGGGCAGCGACGAAGGGGCAGCAGGGAGCTGCTATGGCCTCAGACGAGAGATCCTGGAGCCAGGCAGTGCGGTGCAGATGACCGTGAGCCGAGGAAGGAGCAGGTGTGGGGACGTGTCCCCGAACCTGCCACCTCTGGATACGAAGGCCAGTGAGGAGGTTCAGTTTGTTAAAAGCCAGAAGAACCTGAAGTCAGAAGTGGGCGAGTCGGATGGTCTGAAGCAGCGCCTACCTCACACGGAAGCAAAGGCCCTGAGCCTGCCACCCAGTCCCCAAAGGCACCTGGGCAAAGGGAGGAGAAAGCCAGGCCCCCCAGAGAGCCACTGTCCCTCGCCAACCCCGCTGGCCCAGCCATCACCCCGTGGAGACAAGGGGCCCTGCAGAGACAGCGGAGTGTACCAGCCTCCCCGTGAAGGTGAGGCGGTGTCCGCGGGTGTGGCTGAGCTGAGAGAGGAACCTCAGAGGCCGCGTCCGCCTGGCGTGAGACATCCTCCAAGCCCCGTCCTGATTTCAGCGCCTGGTGCTAGAGTCGACCGAGGGGTTCAATGTGACATGAGCTGCATGGAGGAAGACACAGCACGTCCTGAAGGGGGCGATGAAGCTGGATGGTGGCTTGAAGGTGAAGGAAGCCTCGAAGGTGATGGGGGCCTCGCAGGCGAAGATGATGAAGATGGACGGTGCTTTGTAGGTGAAGAGTGCAAGGGAGGGGAAGGGGGCCTCGGAGGTGAAGGAGGAGGCCTCGGAGGTGAAGGAGGAGACCTCAAAGGTGAAGGAGGAGACCTCGGAGGTGAAGGAGGAGACCTCGGAGGTGAAGGGGGCCTCGGAGGTGAAGGGGGCCTTGGAGGTGAAGGGGGCCTCGGAGGTGAAGGAGGGGACCTCGGAGGTGAAGGGGGAGACCTCGGAGGTGAAGGGGACCTTGGAGGTGAAGGAGGAGACCTTGGAGGTGAAGGGGGAGACCTCGGAGGTGAAGGGGGAGACCTCGGAGGTGAAGGAGGAGGCCTCGGAGGTGAAGGAGGGGACCTCGGAGGTGAAGGAGGGGACCTCGGAGGTGAAGGAGGGGACCTCGGAGGTGAAGGAGGAGGCCTCAGAGGTGAAGGGGGCCTCGGAGGTGAAGGAGGAGACCTCGGAGGTGAAGGAGGAGACCTCGGAGGTGAAGGAGGAGGCCTCGGAGGTGAAGGAGGGGACCTCGGAGGTGAAGGAGGGGACCTCGGAGGTGAAGGAGGAGACCTCGGAGGTGAAGGGGGCCTCGGAGGTGAAGGGGGCCTCGGAGGTGAAGGGGGCCTTGGAGGTGAAGGGGGAGACCTCGGAGGTGAAGGAGGAGGCCTCGGAGGTGAAGGGGGCCTTGGAGGTGAAGGGGGCCTTGGAGGTGAAGGGGGAGACCTCGGAGGTGAAGGGGACCTCGGAGGTGAAGGAGGGGACCTCGGAGGTGAAGGGGGCCTCGGAGGTGAAGGGGGCCTCGGAGGTGAAGGGGGCGATGAAGCTGGTTGGTGTCTTGAAGATGAAGAGTGCGATTACGGTGCAGGTGTATATGAGAGGAGTCGGTCGTACGTGACGCGCTTCCTGAAACGTCAGGTTAAGGAAATGCTGAACGAGAGGAGCCTGAATGCCATCACCAGCCCCAAACAACAGACACAGTACGTGTTGAATGAGTGCGGCGTCAGGTATCTGTTTTCTGAAATAGAGGAGGACGATAATGTGGAATTGTTATTTGAGGAAGACAGTGATGACATTTATGTGCTAGAGTACCATCTTAAAGAAGCTCCCGTAGGCCCCCTGCTTTTGTTCGGGGGCCATGTTTACCTAAAGATTGGCTGGGAGATTGAGTGGAATCCTCTCAGGAAGTCTGCTCGCCACGCCGTGTTACATAATGTCTGGGTGAAGACCGAGGAGAGGGTGGCCAGGAACAGGAGTCTGAACGAACAACCCAGTTCGCTCCCGGAAGATCTCAGATGGAGCGCACCTGAAGACATCTGAACTGAGTTCTACCACCGCAGATGGAGGTGTCCCAATGGGAGATCTCTGTGCTGGAAATAACACTCCTGGAGAGTAAGAAGATAAAATAGAACGCAAGAAGGCTTTTTGAACTAGATGTTGTGAGACAGTAAATAAATAAAATTAAAAAAAAAACAAAAACAAAAACTGAAGTACAGAAATGTCCCTGTTCTGCATCCGGGTCTGGCAGGGTGTCCTGTTTACATGCATCGGAAGGCCTGCCCTGGATTTTGGTGTCTCTTGAATTCCTGTTTTAAAATTCACTGTTGTTATAATTTAAAACAGTTTAAAAAAGCCTCCAACCTGTTGTCCATCCCTTCATCCCAAGGAAACAACTCTAGGGCTGAAAAACAGGCTTCGAAGTCAGTACTTTTGGTGTGTCCTGTCAGTGTGACGCAGCCCAGTGCAGCCTGGTGCTCTTGGCCGAAGCCACATGGCTGTGTCTGTCAGGCCAGGCTGTCAGTGTTGGGTGACTCCCTTGAGAGTTGTAGTGATCAGGCTGAGAAAGCGGAAAGCCACAGCTACTGCTGCAGAGCTGTGGGCTTCCTGTGCCGCCGAACTGCTCCTCCTCCCACTGGAGAAGTCTTCCATGGGGAACGCGTCTGGCCTTGCAGGGAGCTTTGCATTCATGAGGTGCTCTAAGAACCAAGCCCGGTATAAGTGCAAAACCTCGTCAGCTGGGCTGTGGCATCAGATTTGCAGAATGAGGATGACACAAATAGAGATGTAGCACGCACCCTGTCTGACCCGCGCTTTCCCTTCTCCCATAGCCTCCCCTCTGACCCTGTTGTTGCTTCCCTGCTTCTCGGGGCGGTCCCTCTGCATTTCTACGGAACCCCCCACCCCAGGCTGTCAGGGCGGACCTCACCCCATCCTCGTCCACTTCCAGTCACACCCAGATACCCAAGGCAGATTCCAGAATCTCTTCCAGGGAAACACCCAGAAGCGCTGAACTGAGAGAGCTCGAGGACAGGACCCTTCCTGGTCTAAGGCGCCTCCTTTGCGGACTTGGGCTCTGTGGGGTGCGGGAAGGTAGGTGAGAGGCAGGCAGAGGGCAGAAACCTGGCCCTGCGCCTGGGCTGTGAGCACACAGTTGACCCGCAGTTTTGGAGCTCCAACTGTCTGGGGTGAGAGGTCAGTAGATGTCGGGGTTGTGAGTGTGGAGTTGCTGGGCCATCTCTGTACCCTGCAGATGGGCCCCGAGTCCCCATGGGTAAGATGTGACCTCGCTCCATCCTGGCTGTGTATTCCTCACCCCAGATCAGCCACACAGATCTGCCTGCCACCCGGCCTGGGATGAGCCCTTTGTCCCTCCAGGGTGGTTCTGTTTCCCCTCAGCCTGGGCCATAGTCACCCTGCTGCTGCTCTGGGGAAGTTTGGGTTTTAAAACCACAAAGACAGAAAATATGATCATCTTAAAACAAAACAAGCAGAATCTTGTGCGCTAACACAGCCATCGCATCTTTTTCTCTAAGCTTGGCCTTCCAGCCCACAGGCACTGTGCTTTCCTCGTACACTGTTCCTTCGGCATTTCCCCGTCGCCGTGGTCTTCCTCACCGCTAGCTCAGACGGCTTTATAACGTTCCTCGCCAGTGACAGGCGCTCCCCGGCTAAGCCATTTCTCTAATGTTGGTTATTTAGGTGGTAGCCAGTTCTTAGCTTACGGGATCTCAGCTCTCTCCTTTTTTAAAAAGTTTTATTTATTTTTTTAAAAAGAATTATTTTATTTTATTTTATGTATTATCATTATTATTTGTTTTTAATTTGACGAGAGAGAGAGAGAGCGCGCGCCCGAGAGAGGAAAAAGCAAGCCACTAGGCCTGGGACTCGAACTGCAGTTGGCCATATGGGAGTCCAGTGCCTTTAACCACCATACCACCTGCTGGCCCTTAGAATTTATTTTATTTATTTATTTTTAGATAATTTTTTTATTCAACTTTATTTATTTTTGATTTGACCAGAGAGGGACAGAGCGGGCAAGAGAGAGGAAATGAGAAAGCAAGCCACCAGGTCCGGGCCTCGAAGCATGGTCAGCTATGTGGGAGTACGCCGCCCTTGTCCACCATGCCACCTGCTGGCCCCACCAATTATTTTTTAAAATTTCATTTCTGGGTCAGTTAGCATGGTGGTTAAGGTAGATGGATCCCACATGGCCAACTAACTGCATGGTTTGAATCCTGGACCCGGTGACTCAAAAAACATGCTGGTTGTGTGCATGCCCAAAATCCCAGGAGGAGAATGGAGGAGAAGAGACTGTTGCATGACCATCCTCCTGGGGATGATTTCTCACATTCCTTCTCTCTGTCTCTGTCTGGTGAGTACAGGCATCCTACAACAAATTAAAAAAAAATCTTATATTAGAGAGAGACACAAAGAAAGAGGGAGAGAGGGAGAGAGAGACAGACAGACAGCATCCCCAACAGATCTTCACACCATGATCCCCCCCGTAGCCTTAGCCAGCCTGGATCATGGGCACATATGTACCCAGCGTGTACAGGGAGGTCTCAGACTTGAACCTGAAACCTTCTGTGCCACTGTCTGGACCCTCAGCATAGTGTTTTGTTATTATTATTTTTTAATTTGACCAGAGAGAGAGAAAGGGAAAGTGAGAAAGCAAGCTGCCAGGCTCAGGACTTGAACCACAGTCAGCCATGTGGGAATCCAGCATCCTTAACCACCACACCACCTGTCGGCCCCCTCAGCATAGTGTTTTCAAGCTTCATCCACATTGTAGCAAGTATCAGTATTTCACTCCTTTTCAGGGCTGAGTACTATTCCCTGTGGTATGCCAGAACGTACCGCATTGTGCTTAACATTCATCTGTTGATGAGCACTGGGCTGGTTCCACATTTGACTGGGGCAAATTCTGCTGCCATGACATCTGGGTACAAGATTTGATTTGAACAGCTGTTTTCAATTCGTTTGAGTGTGTACCTTATAAATTGTTTTTGTAGCTACATTTTCTGCATTTTCCTTTCTGCCCATGATTTTACTTTGTGACCTCATCATACTTTTGTTTTAGAAGAAAGTAAAACGTTTGTTCCTATTTTCTGCCCATGTTTGCCCAGCACTGGAACGCTGGCTTCAGAGGGAACCCAGGGGTCTCTGGCTGGGGAATGCTGGATGGGGCCAAGAAGTGTGGTCGGAACCCTGGTCTGTGTGTTTCAGTGACGAGTGGTGTTCGTGCCTGTTTTCTGCAGAGAAGAAAGACCCTGGATTTGAGGTGGCCTCCATGGCCCCTGACGTCTCGGCCTCTGGCAGTAACCCTGAACCGGATGCTGCCCCGTTCCAGGAAGGCCCCAGGACCTCCGACCAGCCGGATGCTGTGTCTAGTTTGCCCACGCCCAGTGACATCTTTGTGTCCTACTCCACCTTCCCAGGTGAGCACCTCAGGAGAGCTCCCCGTCCCAGCCATGGGCCCTCGCATCTGCCCTCCGGGCTGCGGTGCTGTGGAAGAGGAGGCCTGGTTCTGCCCCTGCAGTCACCTCTCTGAGCCTCAGCACAGGCTGAGGGTGATGAGGCCCTGGGATGCATGGCTTAAGGAGGTGCGTGCCCTTGTGTCTGCGTACCCCACTTACCTCGCCCTCCTCCTGGCCTGTCTTAGCCTACTTATCTTTACAATGAGGAGCCGGCAGGTGGCGTGGTGGTTAAGGGCACTGGACTCCCACATGGCCGACCATGGTTCGGGTTCGGGACCTGGTGGCTAGCTTTCTTGCTTTCCCTCTTTCTCTCACTCTGTCCCTCTCTGGTCAAATTAAAATAAGTAAGTAAATAAATAAAGTTAAATAAAATAATTATTTAAAAAAAATAAATAAAATGGGAGGAGTAATTGTCCTCAGGGGTTATCATGGGGGTTCGAGGTGGTTGGGCACAGGGATGGTGAGCACGTGCCTGGCACGTGGTAGGCGTGACAGGTGACAAGTGGCAGTTTTCTTCCTCTTTCATCCCTTGGGTGAGTTACGTCACTGCTCTGAACCCTGGTTTTCTTGGTGGGAAATGGAAATCAGAGGCAAAGTAAGGCGGTGGTCCCGAGGGCGGAAAGAGGGGACAGCAGGACAGAGTGCAGGGACATGGACCGTGTCACCGTCTGCTCGCACAGGCTTCGTGTCCTGGAGGAACACCACGAGCGGCTCCTGGTACATCGAGACCCTGGACGGCGTCTTTGAGCAGTGGGCTCACTCTGAGGACCTGCAGTCCCTGCTGCTCAGGGTGAGTGCGGCCTCTTCCACAGGAGCAGAGGCTGCTGCAGGGCAGTGGGGCCTCCCGGGGTGGGGCAGGACCTGAGCCAGGGCGGGAGGCAGCAAGACCCTGATGACTTCTGAGCCAGGCTTGCTGCGAGAGCTGGTGTTTTGCTTCTCTGCTTATTCCAAGAGAGCCAGAAGAAGAGAAGAAGACAGGCACCCGGTGAGGTCTTCACACCGTGGTCCACTGCTAGTCTCAGCCGGCCCGCATTGTGGGCACATGTGCTGGCACCGCTCACCTGCCCGGGGGATCCTGGGGGTGAACCCAGCACGATTCCCACACACATACTGTGCCTTGCTTCTCTTCATTGAAGCGTTATTCCCTGGGCTGACATCTTCCTTCTTTTCAAAGGGCTGCCTTCCCTCCTCCTGTGAGGCCTCCTCCCTCCCTGCTGATGGCACGGGTCCTCAGGGTGAGGGTGGGACGGCTCCGTGACCAGAGCATGGCACCCTGGAGGCGGTTTGCAGAGCCCCCCTTGTGCCTTGCTCCACTGTGTAGTCTTCAACTCTTGGTCCTCAAGAATCACAAATCCCTCCTAACCCCTTCTCAGAGGCCCAGTGAGAGAGCAGACAGGAAAGGTGGGCTGGCGGGGCCCAGCTCCACTACCTGCAAACCCCACTCACAGCAGGTGCTCCCTGCAGGGACCCCGAGGCTCCTTGCTGCCTTTGGGTCCCCCCTGCTCGTCCAGGCGTCTGGTGCCTGCAGAGGACTCAAGGCCTGGGCCACTCTTTGCTCCAGAGGGAGAGTGTGGCCCTGTGAGTTGCTGTGCAGCATGATGTTAAAGGCGCTAGACTCCCACATGGCTGCCATGGTTCGGGTCCAAGGCCTGGCAGCTTGCTTTCTCAGTTTCCCTCTCACACTTTATTTATTTATTTATTTATTTACTTATTTATGGAGGATGGGAGAAATGCAGGCGCAGGGCAGCCACCAAGCTCACCTCCAGGGTGCTGCGGCCATGGCCTGGGCAGGGAGCCTCAGGGGTGTCGGGGCCCTGCGGGGCAGGGACAGCCAGGGCTCAGCAGTCATTGGGCTCCTGGGCTTGGTGGTCTCCAGTGCAAGCCTTTCAGTCTGATTTAAACTTTGTGGATGTTTGACCTGGAAATTTTGCATTTTGAGCTTTTTAAACTTGTAGTCGAGGTGCGTGCTCTTAATATACTCTTTCTGGGAGGCCGCATTCGGAGCTGTTTATAAAGTGCCGATTTAATGGGGGTTTACCCTAGCCTCTCTTGTTTTACATTTTTTAAAAAAGTTTATTCATGGACCAGGAGATGGCATAATTTATATGTTGCTGGACTCCCATGTAGTCAATTGCAGTTCAAATCTCGGACCCAGTGGCTTATAACTTCAAGTCTTGGACACACTGGGCGCGTGTGCACGCGTGCCCAAGATTCCGAGAGGAGAATGGAGGAGAAGGGATTGCGGCATGGCCATCCTCCCTGGGGGGTGATTTCTTGCTTTCTGTCTGTCTCTCTTTCTGTCTCTGGCAAGTGCAAGCACCCCACAGCAAAAAATCTCTCTCTCAAAAAGAACTCTCTCTCAAAACAAAAGTTTATTCATTTATTTATTCTAAGATAGAAAGAGAGGGAGACAGGTACCCCCAACAGGGTCCTCACGTCACAATCCACCCCCGGCCTCAGCCAGCCTGGCTCACAGTCATGTGCATGTGCCCAGAGTATACAGTGACTGCAGCATGAAGCCCTTACCATGTGGGTCCAGTTGAGTCACCGCAGCACCACTCTCTGCGCTCCTTCCCAGCCCCTCTTTGGAATTCTTCCCTCGGTTGTGAGAACTATGCTCAGAGAACTCCCCATGGTTGTGTTTTCACAGGTCGCTGATGCCGTGTCGGTGAAAGGGATTTACAAACAGATGCCTGGTTGTTTTAACTTCCTCCGGAAGAAGCTCTTCTTTAAAACTTAATGAGACCAGGGCCCGTAAGCCTGCTTTATCTGTCACCCTGTAGCCTTCCTGTCCCAGGCCTGGACGTGGCTGAGGCCTGGACTTTCCTACAACTGAAGGATTTCGTAGCCTGTGCAGGGTCTGCTCCTTCACCACCATGGCAGACAGGCTCTGAGCAGCTTCCAGGTTGGAGACAAGTGCCAAGCAAAGGAGCAGCAGCAGGACACCATGGGTACTGTGGCCTCTTCCCCTGGCTGGTCCCGGGACAGCGCCTGTGGCCTGCGACTCCGTGTTTGCTCTGGAGCGAGGCCTCTCCACCTCCATACCATTGACAGGTGCAGGCTCAGAGCGTGCTGTGTCATGGGCTGTCCTGCGTGTTGGATGTCTAGTGCCCTCTCTGGCCTCTGCCCACCACATGTCAGTGCTACCCTCCTGGGACAGTGCCAGCTAGGAATGTCTGCACAGTCACTGAGTATGCCCAGGGAAACAACCCCACGTGAGAACCTCTGCTCTGTGGGAATTTGGGGCTATAAACTAACCAGCATCTCTTGTAGATCAGCAAGCTTGGGGTTACTAGAGTCTGAACAGCTGGAATCTGTGACTTGTTTTGTTTTATTTTATTTTAAGGATTTTGCATAAGCAAGTGTCTTGCTGGAGATAGAGACAGGAAGAGGGAAAGTGAGGAATCACTCCCCAGGGGAGATGGCCCACACCATAATCCCTCCTCCATTATCCTCCTGGGATTTTTGGCACATATGCACACAGGCCTGGCATGATTTTCAAGCTGCCAGGTCCTGGCACTTGAACCACGGTTGACCATGTGGGAGTCCAGTGCCTTAACCATCATGCTACCTGCTGGCCCTTGAAATCTGAATTTTAAATGAAGTTTTAAAAAGTATTGATTTATCCTGTCTTGCATTATTTGTTCTTAAAAAATAAATCCTAGAAAAAAAAAATCTTAGGCAAAGATAGATTCTCTTTTGCTTATTTTCCCTCTGTTTGTTCCAATTCTTTATTCTTTATAAAGAAAAAGGGAGGCTCATAAAGCAGACTTTTTCTTTTCTTGCTATAAGATATGTGCACTCTCTGGAGAGAGACAGAGGGGGGGGGGAGTCACCCCCCCCCCATGGAGAGTGGCCATGCTGCAATCCCTTCTCTATTCTCTACTCAGGATTCTGGACACGCCCCCATTCCCGCACACCCATGGTGTCCTTCAAGCCGCCACTCTCGAACTTGAACCACACAGCTGGCCGTGTGGGATCCTGCAACCTAACACCATGCCACCTGGCTGGCCTGAGCAGACGTCCTTTCCTCTCATTTCTCCATGTCCTATTGTACCGGCCCCCTCCCCATCGTCCCAGGAAGGTGACTAGGACAGAAGCACGTGGTCAGGGAGGTTAAGTCTCCAGTCCGAGGGAGCGCAGTTAACCAGGAGGAGACCTGGCTGGGACCCGGGTCTTCCGAGACGCAGCCCCTTGCACCCCCCTGTGCCTTACTTCTGTAGGACAGCCCCCACACTGGATTGCAGTGTGACCGGGTCGTGCCACATGAGAGGTTGGGTTTCCCGGATGTCTTTTAAGCTGCCGAACCCAGCCTGTTTCTTGTTTGTAGGGCCCTGGTGTTAGGACGGTTAGCTAATAACACTCTCACCAAGATGTGATTCGTGCAGTTGTCACTTTATTATTTTCCTGCTATGACCTTTCCAAGCCTAGAACAGTCAGGAGGACTTCTTTGGTTAGTTATTCGCGATCACCTGCAGGACAGACACAAGGGAAGAATCTGGTTAGCCTAACGGCGGCCTGTGCGGGCCAGGTTCCTGTCTTCGTCCTTCCAGGCGACGTACTGCGCCTGTGACTCATGGCTGGCCCACGCTGCGGTAGCTCCTGCCTGAATTCTGATGATGTTTGGGAAAACAGACGTGATCACGGCTTCTCCCTGAGCTGTCAGGGCTTCCTGTGAAGAGGGGCCTTAGCCTGGAGACCTATTTGAGTTTCAGAGTAGGGGGACCTTCGAGGCCATAAACATTATATACCAAATGTGTAGATGGGGGTGTTTTTAGATTTTGTTTCTCAAATCAGAACTGCTGTTTGCAAGGCACCGTGGGCTGGGCCGTAAGCTGCTGTCAGAGGCTGTTGAGCAGCATCTATTAAACGTTTGAATGTGCCAACTCCATGACCCAGTGAAGCTGCCGGATCTCTATAGCACAGATACCCAGACCAGCATGTAAGCATGCTTGTGCAAGGATGCTCACTGCAGCGATCTCGGAGTGAAAGATAAGAAACGGATGCCAGCTTCCTCTACTGTGTTCATACTGTGGAAAAGCATTTAGCTGTTCAAAAGAATGACACAGACATACGTACTGACATGTAAAATGTGACCCGACGGGAAGTGGGAAACAGAGTTGCAGAACAATATGAAGAGTAAGATGGCTGTTGGGAACCAGCAGTTAGCGTAATGGCTATGTCGCTGGACTCCCACGTAGTCGACCGTGGTTCGCGTCCCGGACCCGGTGGCTTAAAACTCACGCCGGGCGCATGTGTGTGCGTGCCCAAGATCCCGAGAGGAGAATGGAGGAGAAGGGATTGCAGCGTGACCATCCCCCCCTGGGGGGTGATTTCTCGCTTTCTGTCTCTGTGTCTCTCTCTGTCTGTCTGGAGAGCACACGCGCCCTATAGTGAAAAAAAACCTCTCCAAAAAAAAAAAAAAAAAAGCGTAAGATGGCTGTTTTGATTGGGAGTCAGTGTGCATGTGTGTACATACGTGCTTTCTGTATGCACATAACGTCCCGGAGACCCCACACCACACTGGTGCCAATGGTGACCTCTGAAGGATGGCATTGCAGATGTGGAATGAAGGAGGACTGCTACTTTTGCTACTTTTTCACTTATTGCACTTTTGTTTTCTTAAGATAATTTTACAAATAATTTGTATTTCCTTCTGGAAAAAAGAAAATAAAGCCAGTGACTGAGGAAGGCTCCTGTGTTGCTGTTTCTCTGTGGACGTCTGTTGGAAGGATGAATGTCCTTGGCCACCTGTCCCCTCCTGTTGCTTCTCTGCTTGTGCCTTTTGTTGGCAGCTTCCTGGAGTTGGCTTGTCACCTGTCTGGTTTGTCCAGGCAGGTGCTCCCAGGCACCCCCAGGGCTGCAGCTGTGTGTGGCTCCAAGCTGCACACGGCACGCCCCCGGGCTGGGATCAAGGTTTTGCTCGCCCCTCCGCAGCTCTGGCAGCCCTGCTGGAGGACAGCTGCTCGCCTGCTTTCCTGCCCCCAGAGCCCGTGACCAGGCGTCTGTGCCTGCCCGGGCTCTCTCCCGTGAATGCAGGGCCTCTGCCCAGCTGCCTTGAAGGCTTGTTTCCTCATTGATCCCCTCTGCCATCTGGCTGTGCCTTCGGCTCTGGCCTGCTCCTGTGCCTGTGCCTGTGGCTGTGAACAGCTGAGGCTGGGACAACAAATCAAGACAGTTGCCCTAGCCCCTGTGTGGGGTCGCCGAGATGCTGCCAGGACCGGCTGCACGGTGACTCACACAGCAGCTGGGACTGGGAAAAGGCCCCTAAGCATCCTTCTGACCAATCAGTGTTAGGCCAGGCTCTGTTCAAACCTTGAGGCTCCTGAAAAGCCGGACTTGGATTCCCCTCCGCCAAAAATGGGATCAGGCACAGCTTTCCCTGCATTTATTCAAAATGCAAACTAATGGCCACTTTTCTGGATTTTCTCTTTTTTTCTCCAACAAACTTTTTTGGAATCTGGTGCCTGTGGCCCCTTGGTGAAGAAATGCCAGCAGGCAGACTAAGGAGCCAGCAGCCAGCGAAGTTAATGGGCAACGTGGAGGCAGCCGCCAGTTGCTTTCATCGGCGTGGTTTTCCTCCTGTGACCACATGCTCCTGGCTGCCATTATGTGTTTGCTTTTATATCAGAGAGTCATGTTAATTCAGTTTAATGGTTCTCTGCAAATTAAACTTAAGATAATGACTCTGATGCCAACTCTCCTTGCTTTCGGGACTGCCACACCACAACTCGGACTTGCTCTGGCTTCTGAAAACGTCGAGTCTTGGTCTAGTTTGGGTCCCATTTTACAGAAGAGCAAACAGGTGGTGGCAATGATTTAGAAAGTGTCTCCAGGGCTGGCACAGGACATGGTGGTTAAGTTGCTGGATTCCCACACGGCCAGCTGTGGTTCGAGTCCTGGACCCGGCGGCTTGCTTTCTCACTTTTCCCCTCTCTCTCTCACGGTCCTCTTCCCTCCCAGCACCTCGCTCAGGCCCCCTTTCTTGTGACGATGCTTCCTGTTGTGGCTTTCCCTACCGTGGTTTGTATTCATGGCTACTCCAAGATTGGTGCTGATGATTTTTTTTTAGGTTTTTGCCTTATGGTGCATGCATTTGCCAGAGACAGTGAGAGAAAAAGTGAGAACTCCCCTCCCCCAAGAGGGGATGACCAGGCTGCAATCCCTTCTCCATTCTCCTGGGATTTGGGGCAGGCACACATACAGGTCCAGCATGAATTTCAGGCTCCCGGGTCTGGGACTTGATCTGTAGTCAACCATGTGGGAACCCAGTGCCTTAACCACTATGCCACCTGCTGACCCCACCGATGTCTTTTAATCAACTACTTTTATGGTCATTACTGTAAATAAGTGTGTGTTGACAATAAACACAATAGAAATCGGGCTGGTGTGGAAGTTTGGGCACTGATTTTGAGCTCATAGAAAAGCCCTCAGGGAGCACAGTCACAGTGTGACCACCACAGGGTCATCGGCCCCCCTTGCTTGGGACTGTCCCCATCTCAAACTCACAGCCCCACATTCAGGAGCTGCTCGGTCCTGGGCAGACCATGCTGGTTGGTCACCCTCCAGAACAGCTGGAGGACTCTTCAAGGGGACTGATTTCCAATAAGGTCGTGGGGGTCTCTATCGATCAGGTTTTGGGCGTGGTAGATAAATGTGACCATTTATAGTGGTCTGAGCCTATACGCCCAAATAAGCAAAAATAAAATACCCCACAAGTTCTAAGGAACCCACTCATTTTTCTTTAAGAGTTTTTTTTTTTTTTTTTTTTTTTTTTTAAATTTTAATTTGCCAGAGGGTGCATGCACTTGCCAGAGACAGAGCACACCCCAAGTGAGGCGTGATCAGGTCACAGTCCCTCCTCCATAGCTCCACCCTGTGGGGATTTCGGGCATGCAGGCACACATGACTGGCATGTTGCTTAGGCTGCTGGATCTGGGATTTGAACTGTGCAGATGTCCATATAGGATCTAGCCCCCTTAGCCACCAAGGCCATAGGAACGGCCTGAAATTCTCTTTTTTGTTTGCTTGTTTTTTTAGGTTTTTGCCATTTGGCGCATGTGCTCACCAGAGAGACAGAGAGGCACAGAGAGGGAAAGTGAGACATCACCCCCTGGGAGGATGGTCACACCACAGTCTTTTTGTCTCCATTCTCCTCCTGGGGTTTTGGGCACACACACACATGTGCCTGGCATGAATTTCAAGCTGCCGGGTCTGAGAGTTGAACCTCAGTCAGCCATGTGAGTCTAGCATCTAGGCCCTGCTGGAATTCACTCTTAATGACTGAGGAATATTCCTTGTTTTCTTTCTTTCTTTCTTTCCTTCTCTTTCTTTCTTTCTTTCTTTCTTTCTTTCTTTCTTTCTTTCTTTCTTTCTTTCTTTCTTTCTTCTCTCTCTCTCTCCCTCCCTCTCCCTCCCTTCCTTCCTTTCTTTCTCCCTCTTTTTTTTCCTTCCTTTCTTTCTTTTTTTTATGGTACAGCCACCCTTTCCTTTCCTTTCCTTTCCTTTCCTTTCCTTTCCTTTCCTTCTTTCCTTTCCTTTCCTTTCCTTTCCTTTCCTTTCCTTTCCTTTCCTTTCCTTTCTTTTTGGCTATAGGGCAAATAGGGCAAATGCACTAACCAGAGAGAGAAAGAGTGGGAAAGTGAGAAATGATCTTCCGGGCAGATGGCCATGTCACAATCTCATCTTCTCTATTCTCTTGGCATTTTGGACATGTACACACACGTGATTTGCAAACCACTGGGTCCAGGACTCGAACCACCCAGTTAGCCATGTAGGATCCAGTGCCTTAAACTCCAGACCACCTCATGGCCCCTATCCTTTGTTTTCAACCTCTAAGAACAAGACCACTATCTACATTCCTTTTTCTTTCAACTCTGCCCACATAGACATTTGGGGGATGCTTGGGGCCTCAGCAGGATTGCTCAGGTCTGCAGTCTCCTCCAGGGGCTCCTGCCTGGCTCTCTAGGAGGAAGGAGGGGATTCTCAGATCCCAGGAGGTCAAAGCAGGACCCTTGAGTTTGGGGGGTTGTCTAGTTCTTACCGAATTGATCCAGTCGATGTAGTTGGAGACCCGTGTGAAGACAGAGGGCTTGTGGTAGTAGTTGCAACCGAGGGAGGACCCAAAGCTGACCACGCCATGTACTTCCCACTGGCCGTTGGCCGCCTGGCAGTTCAGCGGCCCACCAGAGTCCCCCTGAGAAAGGCCAGAGTTGGGAGTGTGATGGGAGGGGCAGGGGCTGCGCATGAAAACCCTCGCCCCAGTGTGTTTAGAGTATTCTGCTGTGGGTCACCCTGCTCTCTGAGGCCAGCCCTCACGGTACAGCTCAGGATGGTAACCCTCAGACTAACAGGAGCTAACACGTGTTCTTCTGTGTGCCCAGAGACAGCTGAGCACGCTCTGTGCCTTATCTCATTTAATCCCACTAAAACCTCGGAGGTCAATATTGTTAGTTTCCACAGCTCGCTGAAGAGGAAAAGCTAGTCCCAGAGGCTGTGATTTGCTTGAGGTTGTACAGGCAGGTCTCAGGAGAGCAGAAACCACCTCCCAGAGTTAAGCTGCTGGCTTATGTCCTCCCACCAGGAGGGAGCTTCGGGGGGGGGCGGGCTACTGAGCAGAGAGTGTAGGGGCGCAGGGTGATCTGAAGACACATGAAGCTCCTGCCCATTCTGCCCCCACTCCATTGTAGATTGCACCATACTGCAATTCCTTTGGTTAAAACACCATCTCCAGGAAGGCTTTTATGGCAGCTACTTTAAGGGTTCGCACTGGGCCATTAAGGGGATTAATTCAACAGATAATCTAGAAACCACCTTAAGGAGGCCTTAACCCAGAGAAAGCTTCCCCTGAATCCCTTCCTACGGAGAGGAAAGGGATGACGGTCATGAGGGACTTCCTAGCAGTGAGGGGGATGGGCCCTGTAAGGAGAACCTCAAAACAGCTCTCTGGAGACTACAAGGACAAAGGTCAGGTCCTGAATGTCTGGAGCTGTTTCTAGGTGCTTCTGCCAGGAGGTGGGGGGACAAATACTAGGATTCCCAGAGCCCCTGCCCATCCCCAGCCACATTTTGTGGTGAAGAGAGGGCACCTGATTTTTGCACTCACGTTGCAGCTGGAGATCACGCCATCGCCCCCAGCACAGACCATGTTGGTCTTCACGGAGCTGCCCCACCAGCCAGGGCTGGAGCACGTGGCGTAGTCCACCACCAGCAGCTGGCCCTCCTGCAGGATGTCCGGAAGAGCCCCATTGGCTGGAAGAGACCAGAAAGAAGTTGTTACAGGGACAAAGGGACTCCTGAGAAAAAGGAAGTGGTGGACACCCTGCTTTTCTCTCCAGCCCCTTTCTTTCTGGCCCGTTATGTTCTTCCACCCATCGGGTTATGATGCTGGTAGCCATGTTTGTCTAACGTGTCCTCACAGTTGATCGGTTATTGTTCTGTCCACTGGTGATTAGTTCAGGGCTGAACCTCGACCCAAGCTAAACCAATGAGCTTTTTCTCCTGGGAATGTGGGTGGGAGACTGAGCAAAACTAGCTGAGACCATGTAAACCTGGGAGATGTTGGCCGTAGCCACCATTTTCTTCTATGCAGAGAACGTTGAGGAAAGGAATTCTGAGGGGGGTTTCTTCATTTTTTAGTTTAGTTTTGTTATAGGACATGCACTTGTGCTGGGGAGGGAGAGAGAGAGAGAGAAAGAGAGAGAAAGAAATCCCCTCCCCCATGGGGATGACCATGCCGCAATCCTTTTCCCTCCATTCTCTCGGGATTTGGGGCATGAACACACACAGGTCTGGAGTGTTTTTCAGATGGCAGGTCTGGGACTCGAACCACACTGTCGGCCTTGTGGGATCTAGCTGCTTTAACCACCATGCCACTGGCTCACCCCAGGGTTCTCGGGTGGTTTTTAGGAAAAAAAAAAAAAAAGCCTGATTTCTAAGAATTTTCTTCTAGCCCCTGGTTCTAGCTCGTTCCTAATGTCTGGCTGTGTCTCTGTCCATGGGATGAGAGTCTTAAATCCTTATAACAAATTCCCCATTTTGCTGAACCAACGTCATATGGATTTCTGTGACTTATCTTGTCTTGTTTTTTTTTTTCCTTCTCTTTTGGAGAGTTGTTTCTTTTTCTTTTTCTTTTTCTTTTTCTTTTTTTTTTTTTTTTTTTTTTGCTATAGGGTGCCTGCGCTCGCCAGAAAGACAGACAGAGAGACAGAAAGTGAGAAATCACCCTCCGGGGGAGATGGCCACACCACAATCCCTTCTCCTCCATTCTCTTCTTGGGATCTGGGCATGCACACACACGCGCCCGGCATGAGTTTAAGCCACCAGGTCCTGGATTTGAACCGTGGTCAACTACACGGGAGTACAGCAACATAGCCATTACGCCAACTGCTGGTCCCTCTGTGACTTATCTTAACTGTGAGATGCAGCTGCTGGCAATCGGAATCCTCTGGTTGGGAAAACATTCTGATCTGGTGAAGGTAGAATTATGCTCATGGCTCAGATCATCATCTCAATTACTAGTACCATCACTACTAATAGCAAGGATCAACGTCACTGTAAGTCTCACTTGTGCTTTCCTAGGTTTTTCAAAATACGCTCTATTTCATAGTAACTGTATTCCAGTTTGACAGTTGGGACATTGAGCCCAGTGAAGGTAAGTGCTTGCCCAGGACCCTCTGGTTATCAGGTAATGAACACTTGGTAGCATGTGGCAACGTAGCATTCATTTTCAGGTGTCATTTCTTTTCATCTTACTTCCCCTACCTCCTTGCTCTGTCTCTCTCTGGCAAATATGCATATCGTATAGCGAATTAAAAAATAAAAAGATGCAAGAACAACCCATTTTACTTCCATTTTATGGATCAGGACACGAAGGTTCCAAAGTGTCTTTTTTTTTTTTTTTTTTTTTTTGGAGAGGTTTTCGCTATAGGGCGCGTGTGCTCGCCAGACAGACAGAGAGAGACAGAGAGACAGAAAGCGAGAAATCACCCCCCAGGGGGGATGGCCACGCCGCAATCCCTTCTCCTCCATTCTCCTCTCGGGATCTTGGGCACACACGCACACATGCCCGGCGTGAGTTTAAGCCACTGGGTCCAGGACGCGAACTGCAGTCAACTACGTGGGAGTCCAGCGACATAGCCATTACGCTAACTGCTGATCCCGGTTCCAAAGTGTCTTGCCCGAAGTTACACAGTGACCGACAGAGCTGGGCCCCAAACCTAAGAACTGGGATTCTCCCTGGCGCTAGCTGTCTCAGAGGAAGTATACTCTGCCCTCGTGTTTTCTGGGTAAACAAACAGGGGGTTGTTCTTGTGTGTGTCTTTCTCTTTTTATTTTATTTGCTATAGGGTATGTGTATTTGCCAGAGAGAAAAAGAGAAATGGAGGGCGGGGTAGAGGAAGTGAGAAAGTGCCCCAAAGGGATGGCCATGCCACATTCCCTTCTCCTCCATTCTCCTCTTGGGATCTGGGGCACACATGCACACTTGTTCAGTGTGTTTTTCACACCACAGGTTGATGGGGGGGTGGCAATCCCTGGATGGACAGGGATGACATCACCTCCCTTCCCTCTCAGGCCTTGGGGCTCAGCTCCCACTTACTCTGCAGCCTTCCCCAGCCCGTGACGTAGCAGGGGTAGTTGTTGGGTAGAATGGTGCCGGCAGGTGGGAGGCAGGCCAGCTGGATCTTGTCGGTCAGGGTGACAGGCTCGGCCAGTTTGAGCAGGGCAATGTCATTCCTGGGTCAGTAAAGAGCAGACCATGGAGAGAGGGTTGGCTTTCTCTGCCCTGGGGACTTCAGAGAGCTCTGAGACCCTTGTCATCTTTCTGTGTACATTCCCCCCACGCCGTCCCAGCCAGCTGGCTGTCAGGACATCTTTGAAATTGTTAAAGGCCTTGCCGAGAAGGGGCTTGGGGAGGGAGGAGGTCAGGAGAGACCGCCCTACCCCATGGTAGCCCTGGGGTCCGCCCCACCATCCCCCTGTCCCCAGAGCTGGGCATGGAGCAGATACACGGTAGGTGAGAGCCTGGGGTGGGGGGTCCTGCAGGCTTACCTGGCAGGAGCCTTAGGTAGCCCTGACAGCCTTTGCTTCTCCCCGCCCCACTTCACACCCCACCCCAGGCATCCCTTGCTCCACCTCTAAGAAGTAGAAGGAGCACAGGAGGGGGTGGCTTGAGCTCACTGCCTCTGAGACTTCCGTCTGTCCCCCAGCCACCCCACTGCCGAGCGTACCCTTTGGAGAGCTGGCTGGAGTTCCAGTCCTCGTGCACCACAAGCTTGGAAACTGGGACGGCCAGCGAGCCGGACTCGTCAGTGGAGAGGCTATGCCGGCCCAGCAGCACACGGTAGGTCCTGGAGGAGCTGTGTGCAGGGGAGCCAGCGCAGAGGGTCAGCTCCCGGCTGCCGCTGCTTCTCTCTGGGCCCCCAGGCACCCCAGTGCATCTTCTCCAGAAGCCTGGCTTTAGACAGTGGATGACGGGGGGCCAAGCAAGCCACGGCTGCATGAGCCACCTGCTGGGGGTTGGGAATTTTCCTTCCCCAGGGCAGTTAGTTATCCTACATCATGGACGGTGTAACGTAGTACCCACAGTACACAATGATTGTAGGTATACTACGCCCGCCATGGCTGCGACATAGAATAAAGGTGATCAGAATACAGACTAAATTATTATGGAAGGAATGAGGTGAACACAGAAAACAGGAGCTGTTTGCCCGTCAGGGCATTTTCTGGTTTACCCATCCTCCTCTCATTTTCAGATGGAGAAACCGAGGCTCCGAGAGGGGTGACTACAGAGTCCCAGTGAGAAGTTAGACCTAGAAGCCAGGACCCCTGACTCCCTGTCACTCCCCCTACCACTTCACAGAGCTTGTAAGTCAGGTGGGAGAAGGGACCACTCCCAGCCATGGTTAGTCTGACCCAAACAAAACTCCTGAGTTCCAGCAATGTGAGGTGGACAAAGGTCATGGGGCAGGACGCTTTTCTCTCCCGCGGCCCCTTATAATCAATATAGATGTTATCATGAACTTTTATTGAGCACTTACTAAGTGCTAACCCTTTACTGTGTCATCTCGTGCAATCTATTCTAAATTGTTATCTTGGGTTTTGCAGGTGATATAGAAGATTGGAGAAGTCATTTAGGTTGCTTCAAGAGAACCCAATTTCAGATCCAAAGGCCGCATCTAGTGCCCCAAGAGGGCAGGAACTGGGCTTTCTCCTCCCCCAAGTGCTCCCTCAGTGCCTGGCACAGGGCACTCAACCCATCGCATGGATTGACCCATCTATTCACCAACCGACTGAACCACAGAGCGCTGAAGCCGCGTCTTGGCCAGGCAAGCGGCTGTGTGCAAGGCTCCTTACCTGGTATGGCCCAGGCCATCTGGGCTCCGACTCTCAGATGAGCCGTGGCCATTGGGGACAGCAGGCGGGTGATGGGGAAGGCAGTTACCTGATGCAGTGGGCAGCTGTCAGGACCCAGTTGTTGGCCACCAGGGACCCTCCGCAGGTGTGGCGCCAGGTGCCACTGGAGCTGTACTGTAGGGAGACCTGGAGGGGGCACAGGCAGCCTGGTAGCTGAGAGGGCCAGGCCTCTCTGTTCTGCAGGTCCCTGAGAGCAGGGTGGGGGCAGGGCAAGTGAGCGAGCCTCACTGTGCATACGTAACTTAATGGGAGTGCCTCAAAACACTTGGTAGTCGAGATAAATGGTATTCCCCCCCATTTAAAAAATTAACATACCATAATTGTCCTTATTTGCAGGGGAGCAGTGTGAAGAATACAATATGTAATGATTCAGCACAAGAATAAAATATGTAATGATTTTTTTTTTTTTTTGGAAAGGTTTTTGCTATAGTGCACGTGCGCTTACCAGAAAGACAGAGACAGGGAGACAGAAGTGAGAAATCACCCCCTGGGGGGATGGCCATGCCGCAATCCCTTCTCCTTCGTTCTTCTCTTGGGATCTTGGGCACGTATGCACACGCGCCCGGCGTGAGTTTAAGCCACTGGGTCTGGGACTCAAACTGCGGTCAACTACATGGGAGTCCAGCCACATAGCCTTTACACTAACTGCTGGTCCCGCAATATGTAATGATTAATCAGGGTAACCATCAGAACCATTCATCATTACATATGTTGGGAACATTGAAAATTCTCCTTTTTAGTTAGTTTGAAATATACAGTAAGTTGTTCTTAACCACATTCTCCCTACTCTATTTTATAACACTGGAAATTGTTCCTCTTAATGTATCTGTAATTCTGTTTCCATTAATCAACCTGCTTCTATTGCACCCCTCACCCCATGCTTCCCAGCCTCTAGCAGTCACTCCTCATTTCTCTACCTCTATGAGATCAATAAAGACATTTTAGTGCAAGATATGAAAAAAAAATCAAAATTAACAAAAAAACCTGAGGTTAATAAGATCTTAAAAATTTAGATATTACAGAATAACTCCATCTTGAATATTTTTGGCAACTTGGCTTGTTGAGATTTTTCTTCTTGGGAGCTATTTCTTTAAGATATATCTCTTGGGGCTGGCAGATGGCATGGTGGTTAAGGGTGCTGGACTCCCACATGGCTGACCCTGGTTTGAGTCCTGGACCTGGCGCCTTGCTTTCTCACTTTCTCTCTATCTCTGTTCCTCTCTCTCTCTCACTCTGTCCCTCTCTGGTCAAATTAAAATAAATATATGAAATTAAATAAAATAATTCTTTTTAAGAAAAGATTTCTCTCTTTTGGTGAGCAGGCGGTGTGGTGGTTAAAGTGCTGCGCTCCCACATGGCTGACTACGGTTCGAGTTCTGGACCTGGCAGCTTGAAAATCATGCTGGGTGTGTGTGTGAGTGCCCATAATTCCAGGAGGAGAACGGAGGAGAAGGGATTGCAGTAGGGCCATCTACTTTGGGGAGGGGGTGATTTCTCACTTTCCCCCTTTCTACAGGTCTCTGTCTCTCTCTTTTTGGTGAGTGCACGTGCCTTATGACCAAAACCTAAAATAAATAAATAAATGAAAAAAAGATATGTCCCTTCAATTTACTAGGTCTAAAACAAAACTCTTGGTTCCTCCCAAGCCTGCTCTTTCCTCGGGTGTTCCTCAGGAGATTGCGACTTCACCTAGCCAGTTACTCAGGTCCAAACCTCGGTGTCACCCGTGGCTCTCTTCCTCCTCTATTTTCCATTCACGTCCCGTCAGCCCTTTCAGGACGCGAGGCAAGAACGCAGCCCTGAGCACCGCCTCCGCTGGCCTCCCACCACCTTTCTGTCTTCTGTTACCACTTCACTGCCACCGCGGCCAAGCCCTTTTACCCTCTGTTTTCACAACACAGCAGCCAGAATAATTGTTTTTATTTATTTGCTTATTTTTAAAATTTGCCAAAGGCATGTGCACTTGGCAGAGAGAAACAGAGAGACAGAGAGAGGGAGACGGCCCCCGACTGGGACATGGCCTGCTGTAATGCCTTCCTCTTTATTCTCCACCCTGCCGGGATTCTGGGCACAAACACACACACACCAATGTGTTTTTCAAGCATCAGGTCTGAGATTTGAACCACATAGTTGGCTACGTGGGATCAGGATCCCTTAACCAGCAGGCCAGGAGGCTGGCCCTAGAATGATCCTTTTCAAATGTAAGTCTGACTGTGTTTCTGCTCACACTCTCCAATGACTCTCCCTCTCACAGTGTCAAACTCAGACTGTTGGGTGGCTTCCGGGGCCCTCTTGTCCTGTCTCACTCTTCACTGTAGTATCTTTTACCACCTGACCGGTTATTAATTTATCCATTCATTGTTATTGTCTCACTTTCCTCCTTTCTTTTTTTATTATTTTTTTTAGAGAGATTTTTGTTACAGGGCATGTGCACTCACTAGAGAGACAGAGAGAGAAAGTGAGAACCCCCCCCCCCCCCCCGGGGGGAGAAGGCCATGCTGCAATCTCTTCTCCATTCTCTTCTTGAGATTTTGTGCACACATGCACACATGCCTGGCGTGACTTTCAAGTCTCTGGGCCCCAGACTGTAACCGCAGCCTGCGATGTGGAAGTCCAGTGCCTTAACCATTACGCTGCCTCCTGGCCCCTCACACCTCTACTTTTTGTTGTTGTTGTTGTTAAGAATTATTTAACTTTGATTATTGTTATTATTTTAATTTTCTCACTAGAGAGACACAGAGAGGGGGAGAGAACGAAAATGAGAAAGCAAGTTGCCAGGTCCAGGACTTGAACCATTGTTGGCCATGTGGGAATCCAGTACCCCAGCCCCCATGCCACTTGCTGGCCCCTCACTCCCCTACTTTAGTATAAGCTCTGTGAATTTTCCTGCCACTGTGTGTTTCAGGTACCTGTTAATACAGATTTAACAACCAAATGAATAACCAGATGAATCAGTGACAGAAAGTGGAGTTGCCAGGACAAGGGTCTGGTCTCCAGCAGGTCTTGCCACCCATTGCCCTAGTTCCTTCCCGAAGACAAGATCCACTGGTAGGAATATGAGACTGTATAAGTGGATCAAGGTTTGTTTGGTTTTTTACTAAATAATAAGTTTCTGGGGACCAGCAGGTGGCATGGTGGTTAAGGCACTGGACTTCCACGTGACTGACTGCGGTTTGAGTCCCGGACCTGGTGGCTTGCTTTCTCACTTTCTCTCTCTCTCTGGCGAGTGCATGTGGCCTATAGCAAACTAAAAATATTAATAAATAAAATTTAAAATTACTTTCTCTTTTGATTTGATAGTTTAATTGGTATGATGAGCTGGAATTTTAAGGACGCAGCACTTGGCACTGTCTGTCTCTAACCGAGCTGTCATAAGCCTTTCCACTTCCTTTGTCCCTCCTCCCTGTCGTTCAAGCCCCCGCCTGGAGCAAGGCGGCAGAGGGAGGTGCAAGCTGAGTGTGGACCGCCCTGACTGTGGCTCCTGGGGCTTCCGGGACTGATGATCTCTGTATTGGCAGAAGCCTGCTTTTTCCCCAAACATCCTCGTTCACAATTACCCACTTGGTATTTCTCTTTTGCTTGACATTAAGGAACCTTAGATGAATCGACTTTTTAAAAAAGATGTTTAAAATTAGAGAAAATGAAAGAAGATACCTAAAAGGATGCCTTTCCCAAACTAAAAATAGACCAAAACCTGTAGGACGTGAAATTTTGTTCACGTAACACACGATATTTGTCACGAAGTGTGACCAAAAGAGCAAGGACTGAACCAGATTTGAGTCCTCACTCTCCCCGCACCCTGGCTACCGGGTGGCTGTCGATGATGTAAGCTTTCCGAGTCCCAGCGCCTCCCCTGGAAACTGGGCCCTTACAGCCCGCTCTGCAGCACTGGGGTGAGAGTAATGACCACAACAGCGAACCCTTCAATGGCCAATCATGTGAGGCCGTGTGCCGGAGCGTCCTGAGCTCAGAATGAGAGTCAGCTCAGATTCTAGTCACCCCCACCCCACGAGGCACCGTTACACTTTCTCTTTCCCAGCTGCGTAACCGAAGGCAGCTGATGCACACCAGCACAAGTGCTGGTGCCTTCAGGGCTGCTGCTTCCAATATCGCCCCACATGACTGACCATGGTTTGAGTCCCAGACTTGGCAGCTTGCTCTCTTATGTTCCCTCTCTCTCTTTCTGTCTCTTACTGGTGAGAGCATGTGCCCTATAGTAAATTAAAAATAATAATAAATAAAATTAAATAAATAATTAAAAAAAAAAAAAAACCTCACCCTGATTCAGCTGAATTTGTTCCCAAACCTGTTTATGTCAGTTATGTAATTTGGTTAAATGTATAGCCCATGAAGTATGAATTCAAAAAGAGAGTTGTGATTTACGTAGAAACTAAATTAGGTGCTTGGAAGAGACTGGATAACTGCAATTCTTAAAAAGTTGCTATTTGATTAGTTGTCTGAAAAAGTATAAAGATTGGAGGAAAGACTGGGTCACGAAAGTCTGGACAGACTCCTGACTCAGATTGATTCATGGGTCTCTCAAAATTACTGCTCTGCTTTAAAGAAGTGGACTTGGGACCAGCAGTTAGCGTAGTGGCTATGTCGCTGGACTCCCACGTAATCGACCGCGGTTCGCATCCTGGACCCGGTGGCTTAAACTCATGCCGGGCGCGTGTGCGTGCATTCCCAAGATCCCGAGAGGAGAATGGAGGAGAAGGGATTGCGGCATGGCCATCCCCCCTGGGGGGTGATTTCTCACTTTCTATCTCTCTGTCTCTCTCTGTCTGTCTGGTGAGTGCATGCGCCCTATTGCAAAAACCTCTCAAAAAAAAAAAAAATAGAAGTGGACTTGTAGATGATATATTATGGGAAGTGGTTCATACAAGACAATTAATGGAAATGATTAATAACTATATGTCTTAGAATATGTTCTAAATTGAAATAAAATGTTTAAAATACACATATAGATTTAAAATAATTTTTTCAGAATCAACTTTTCAGTTAGTTGTAATTACGTCAGGTAAGAGAAATTTTACCGTATTCATTTCTGACTATTATAAACCTTACACGTTTCCTTTGAGTCCTACCACTAACACGTCCTACGATTTGTTCCCATGCCCCACCCAGTATTTTAGTCTTGACTATCAATATGATTATAACAAGGTAAGAAAACATTTATTTTCATTAGTAACACAGATTTACCTGTAGTTAGGGATTTATTCGCATAGGCAACACTGATTGGTTCCTTAAAGGAACGGTCATTTGCATAGGTGGCTGGCAATGGTTCATAGCATAACGGTACATTTATAAACAAGCATGTGATGGGTTAACAGACTGAGACTGTATTTGGGAATGGTCTGTGGGTAGGGTAGTGGAGTGGGGCAGCTTCTTTTTTTTTTTTTTTTGGAGAGGTTTTTGCTATAGGGCGCGTGCGCTCACCAGACAGACAGAGAGAGACATAGAGACAGAAAGCGAGAAATCATCCCCCAGAGGGGATGGTCACGCCGCAATCCCTTCTCCTCCATTCTCCTCTTGGGATCTTGGGCACGCACGCACACGCGCCCAGTGTGAGTTTTAAGCCACCAGGTCCGGGACGCGAACCGCGGTCGACTACGTGGGAGTCCAGCGACATAGCCATTACGCTAACTGCTGGTTCCCATGGGGCAGCTTCTTACTGAAGCTGGAGAAGGCCCCTCTTTTCCTCCACCCCCAAGGTTGGCCAAGGTCACAGAAATACACTTTATTGATGAAGTTGTCCTTCTGTCCTCTGAGTCCCCACCAGTCCTCATCTTTGCCAGCACAACAGAGCCGAAGGGAAGGGGAGAGGCCAGGTGTGCAGTGTGTGGGGCAGGGAGGGAGGAGCTGCAGTGTGGTTGACTCACCTGCCAGGGCCAGCTGTTGGGACTTGCATCTTCACCTCCCACCACCCTGGACAGGTGGGGCAGGTAAGTGGGGAGCCCGCAGCCCAGAGCTGTGAAAAGAGAAAGGGTTGTGAGTCTGGGAAGTAGTGATCTGAGCAGTATAAACTATACTGACTGCAGCCTGATCCCCAAATACAAAATCCTTGTTCTGGAAGATCCCGAGAGGTTATAGAGTACTGGCCTTTGTTCCCCTTCTTTTTAAAAAATATTTATTTATTTAATTGAACTGAATACGATTATTATTTTTTGATTTGCTATGGAGTACATGTGTTCACCAGAGATTGACAGGAAGAGAGAGAAAGTGAGAAAGTGAGCCACCAGGTCTGGGACTCAAACCGTTGTCAGCCACATGGGAATCCAGGGCCTTAACTACCACGCCACCTGCTGGCCTCTCCAGCTTTCTTATCATAATAGAACTGAATGCAGTGGGAGTGGAGGTGGGAAGGGGAGGGTGGGAAGGTCCCTTCCAGCCCCACTAGGAAAGGAAGAAGCAGTGGCTTTGGGTAACAGGGCTTACCTCCAGCCACCAATGCACACAGCAGTAGTGTCCTGATCATGGTGTATCTGGGAATTGTTTAAGCGCAGTCCTGGCTAAGGCCTTGGTTTTATGAGAGTGCTTATCAGTAGGAGATATACTAGGTGCATGCAAGATGCGGATTTTCTCAAAGCCCAATGGAAAAAAGGGCTTGTGTTCAAATATTTTTTCCCCCACTTTCTCCCACCTGTTACCTGGAAATACTTTGAAAAATAAGCCAAAGGTAGATACTGAAATATGGGTTCTGCCTACTTGCAAGAGATTATGTTGTGTATTAGGAGAGGAAGTAAGATATTGGTCATTAGTTCTCAGAGTTGTAGTTTCAAAGAAAAGATGAAGTTGGTGTTCTAGGTCAGTGTTTCTTTTTTTTTCTTTTTTTTTGAGAGATTTTTTCTATAGGGTGTGTGCGCTTGTTGGAGAGATAGAGAGACAGAAAGTGGGAAATCACTCCCCAGGGGGAATGGCCATGCCATAATCCCTTCTCCATTCTCCTCTTGGGATTTTAGGCACTCACGCACACATGCACAGCATGAGTTTTAAGCCTCCGGGTCCAGGACTTGAACCACGGACAACTACATGGGAGTTGTAACCATTACATCATCTGCTGGTCCCAAGACCAGTGGTTCTTAATGGGGCTAGTTAGCCCACCAGGGACATTTGTTTGACAATGTCTGCAGACATTTTTGATTTTCATGGCTGGGACTGGGGTGCGCTTGGCACCAAGTGGGTAGATACCCGTGACTCCTCCAGTATATAGCACCATTAGGGCTCATCCTGCCTCCAAAGGCACTGATGCCGAGGGTGAGAAAGCCCGTTCTAGGCCATCCCATGGCCTGCTATGGCCTTGGACAAGTCATGTAAGTCTCTAGGCCTAGGGCTGCCCATTGGTGAAATGGAGAAAATTGTGTGTCTGGTCCATCTTACAGCATCGTGGTAAGAATCTGGAGAATGTGGAGAACATCCTTACACTGGAGAAGGGTGAGACAGACCCATGCCATTGGGATTTGGCAGCCCTGTGATTGGGCCAAGGAGAATATTGGTAGGGGAGGGCTACGCTGGGATGGATCAAGGTGTATTTTGTTGTCTGCCCCTAAGACAATTTCAGTTTGTACTTCCCCAATAGCTGCATCTTCCAAGTGGGGTCAAAGCAGCACTTCTTAGAAAGGGAAGCAAACAGAGGCAAACCGACGCTGACCATCGCCACGTAACTGTTAGACACATTCACATCTGTTACCTACTGTAAGCCTTAGAAAACCCTGCAGGAGTGCCCCTTATTTCACGTAAGGAAGCTGAGGTTCAGAGAAGTAAAGTGACTTGCCCAAGATCACAGCTTCTAAGTGGCAGAATGGGGATTCGAACCCAGGTTGGTCTGATTCCAAAGCTATTACTTGATGCCACTGGAAAGGGCATCCTGAATCACTGCCACAAGCCCTTGGTCGGGGTGTGAGGGGAGGTAGAGAAAGGGGCAGAGTTTCCTTTCTTGCTCTTCATGAGACCTTCGCTCTGTATGCTTGTGGGCAGGGCCTGGTAGCAGACAGGCCGGGAGCTTATGAGACAGCCAGCGCTGTGACGACAAACTCCACGGACCCAGCCAGAAAAGCAGGAGAGAAAGGAGACCTCAGGGCCAGCAGATGGTGCAGTGGTTTCGTTATTGGTCGCACACATGGCCAGCTGCAGTTGGAGTCTCAGACCCGGTGGCTTGAAAATCATGCCAGGCATGTGTATGTGCTTGCTCAAGATCCCAGGAAGAGAAGGTACCCCCCGCCCCGGGGACAACTTCTCACTTTCCCTCTCACTGTCTCTCTCTTTCTCCAGCGAGCCCACGTGCCCTAAGCCAAAAAACCTCTGAATAATAATAAAAAAAAGCAGACCTCAACTATTTTTAAAAAAATACTTATTTATTTTTATTTATTATAATTATTATTTTTAAAAATTTGACCAGAGAGAGAGAGGAACAGTGAGAAAGCAAGCCACCAGGTCTGGGACTCAAACCACCATCAGCCATATGTGAATCCAGCACCTTCACCACGCCACCTGCTGGCCCCACAGACCTCAACTCTTAAGACCTGGGATCAGATCCTTGCTCAGTCAGCTTTGAACATCACGGCCTGGCCGTGTCGCTTACCTTCTGGGCCTTAGTTTCCTAGATACAAGATCCCGACCTGGGCTGCAGGATTGTTGTATGGGCAATTACAAAAGAATTTCGTAATTCCCCAAGGAGCACATGTAGGCGAGGGAGATTGGGCTGCAGAATCCCATTGGGCTGGATGTCAGAAGTCCTGGGTTCTAGCCCCAACTCTCCCCAAACTCCCTACAGTGGGTGTTACAGTACAGCAACAGGCTAGTACTGAATCTCATACTTTATCTTCAAGGCCGATGTGAATTTGGCATTCTGCTCCATGTATCTGTGTTTATTTTAATGTAAAAATAAGATTGGCCCCACCTGAGGTCACGGAACAAACACCAGTTTGGCACTGACATGGGCTTGCAGTGTGACCTTGGGCAAATCACCCTGGGGTTGGTTTGTATACAAAACAGGGAGAGGAACAGGTCTGGTCTGCTTCATCTCATCACTGAGATTTTGAAAGTGACACAAAACTTCATCCAAAGGGACTTAAGCCCAAAAGTCATTCCTTGAGCTACAAAATGGAAAAGTCCAAGAGCAGATCTGGCTTCAGGCACAGGGAGATTTAGGGCTCACACACACATGCTCAGGCTCCATTAAGTGGCCTGTGGCAGCTCCGGGTTCTCTTTCTTGGGGACAAGCTCATTGCAGAATCTCTGGCCCAGGGGTCTCAACTGCAGCACTACTGACGTTTGGGCTGGGCTGGACGAGTCTGTTACGAGGCTGTCCTGTACATTGGAGATGACCGGCAGCATCCCTGGCCTCTGCCCACCAGAAGCAAGTCTCCCTTACTTTTGCAAAAACAAAATATATCTCCACCAGATGTACTCTTGGGAGCAAAATTGTCCCTTCTCCTTCTTTCCCTTTCATTTTGTTGTCACGTCCCTGTATCTTCAACCTAGCAATGAGAGCCTTCAGGTAGCTCCTTGCACAAGTCCTACAACGTTCCTGATTGGACCTGCCTCAGGTCACATGTCTGTGCCTGAACCAATTGTTCTGGAGGGGGAGAAATGCACTGCAGTAATTGGCCAGGCCTAGAGCACATGCTTCATCCTTAGTCCCCTGACACTGAGGCTCCACCCAGACCACCTTAGTGGGGATGGTATTGAGCCACACGTAAACAAAAGTCCAGGCTTCTGTACTGGGAGGGCAGGAAATGGAGGCTGGGGAAGCAGGGAGGGAGAAGCCAGTGCTGCCCACTTCCCCCTCTGGGGCTCAGTTCCTCATGTAGGTATCATCTGACAGCATTGCGGTCCGTCAAGTTTCTTGAGGCTCGTGGTCCTTGCAGTCTCTCTCACAGGAGATGCAGATGTGAAATTCTCATGGGTTTATGAGTCATTCGAAGGATTCCTGTGAGGAGCCACGTCATCAGTGGCTAGGGGCTGGGGCTTAGGCCTGGTGTTTCTGTGTAGTGACTGTGGTTTGGAGCCTCATTACTTAGTGTGGTCTGGACCGGCAATACCAGCACAGCTTAGCAGTGGCGAGGAGTGCAGGACCTCCCACCCAGACCTACTGACTCAGCATCTGCAGTTTAACAAGAACCCAGCTGCTCTCTCTTTAAAAAATTTTGTGGGACCGGCAGTTGGCGTAATGGCTATGTTGCTGGACTCCCATGTAGTCGACCGTGGTTCAAGTCCCGGACCTGGTGGCTTAAACTCATGCTGGGCATGTGTGCGTGTGTGCCCAAGATCCCAAGAGGAGAATGGAGGAGAAGGGATTGCGGCGTGGCCATCCCCCCTGGGGGGTGATTTCTCGCTTTCTGTCTCTCTGTCTCTCTCTGTCTTTCTGGTGAGCACATGCGCCCTATAGCATAAACCTCTCCAAAAAAAGAAAAAATAAAAGAAAAAAAGAAAGCAGCCTCCCATGGGGGACAGTCTTGCTGCAATCCCTTTTCCTCCATTTCTTCCTCTTTTGGGGATTTTGGGGATGCATGTACACGCACCTGGCATGTTTTTCAAACCACTGGGTCCAGGGACTTGAATTGTGCAGTCAGTCATGTGAGATCCAGCCACTTTAACCACCATGCCAATGGCTGACCCGTCCACCATGGCTGACTTTGTTCCTCTACACATTAAAATTTAAGAAATGAGGCCAGCAGGTGGTGTGGTGGTTAAGGCACTGGACTTTCACATGGCTGACCACAGTTCAAATCCCATACCTGGGGACTTGCTTTCTCATACCCCCTCTCCCATGTCCCCGTCTCTCTCTGGTAAGCATGAGCCCTAAAGCAAACTTAAAAAAAATAATGATAACTCAAATTAAATAAATAGTTCTTTAAAAATGTTTTTTGAGAAGCACCGGGTTTGGGCAAGTTTCATCTCTGTTCCTCAGTTTATTCACCTAGCCAATAGCGGCAATAACCGTCTCACTTCTCTCTTAGGGCTGTTGTTAGCATTAAGCAACAGTTTATTCACTTAAAGCTTTCAGAATAGAAAATGTGCAATGAACATTCACCTTTAACTCCTCAGACCTGCAGGCCTTCGATATCAGAACAGCACAGAATTCTTCCAGAATTTCCACTGGAGAATCTCAGTAGACCACGGGCTGAGGAACTTTTTGTGTTCAGGGCCAAATAGTAAATATTTCAGGCTTGTGGCCATACGGTCTCTGTCACAACTAGTAAGCTCTGCTGTGGTAGTGCAAAAGCAGACATATGGGCATGGCTGTCTCCGATAAAACTTTATTTATAAAACAGACTTGGTTCACAGGCTCTACTCTGCAGTAAAGTGGTGATCTGGGGTCTAGCACACAGCAGTCACCACAGCAAAATGTCTCTGAAGTCTCATTCTTCATCTGGAAAGCCTAATTTGAATTTTGCAACTTCATAATATAGCTGGGTTTATTTTCATAAGGTTTTTTCTTTCCTCTCAATCATCACAGAAAATTGATGCTTCAGGAAGATGACCTATGTTTATTCTCTGCCTTCACACGGGCCCCCAGCCCGCTGCTGTGTGAGCCTTGGCAGACACATGTCCCAACCTGTTATGTTTCTGGAAACTGGACTCTGGATGCATGCCAGAGGCCTGAGGCCTGCGGGGCATGGGGCTTCCTCTCCTAAGGACCAAAAGAGAGAGGAAGAGTTGATTTTAGGAGTCCAGGCTGTGAGGTCAGTAGAAACAATGCCTCGTATTCACAGGTTTCTTTCATTGGCTTCCAATAGGGAGTGTTCTTGTCTGTTTGTGGCTAATAGTAGAAAATACCTCAGACTGGGTGATTTTTTTTTTTTTTTTTTTTTGGAGAGGTTTTTCACTATAGGGCGCGTGCGCTCGCCAGACAGACAGAGAGAGACATAGAGACAGAAAGCGAGAAATCACCCCCCAGAGGGGATGGTCACGCCGCAATCCCTTCTCCTCCATTCTCCTCTCGGGATCTTGGGCACGCACGCACACGCGCCCGGCGTGAGTTGTAAGCCACCGGGTCCAAGACGCGAACCGCGGTCGACTACGTGGGAGTCTAGCAACATAGCCATTATGCTAACTGCTGGTTCCCACTGGGTGATTTTTTAAAGGACTTTTATTTTATAAGAATAATTTTTTACATTTATTTATTTATTTATTTTAATTTGTCTAGGGAGGGAGAGGGAGGGAGGGAGAGAGAGAGAGAGAGAGAGAGTAAGAGTGAGAAAGCAAGCCACCAGGTCCAGGACTTGAACTACGGTCAGCCATGTGGGAGTTTAGCACCCTTAACCTTTACATCACCTGCCGGCCCCCTCAGACTGAGTGATTTATAAGAATAGAGCTTTATTCAGCTCCAGGTTTGGGAGTCCAAAGGCCAGGTGCTGCATGTGGTGAGGGTCTTCTTGCTGGTGGGTAACATGGCTGCAGGCAAGAGTGTGTGTGTGTGTCCGTGCACCTCTGTTCCAGGACCCTTCCCTCTCCTTATAAACCCACCAGACCTCAATCACGGGGCCTCTGTCTGATGCCTAATCATCCCCACCTAAACACCACGATGGATTAGATTTCCTTTTAATACCTTCATAGTAAAACCAAGTTCCTGCATTGAACTTTTGGGGGCCCTTTCAAGCCAGGAAGATGGGGCAGGTGTCTGTTTTACAAATGAAGAAAATGGAGGCTCCGAGAGGGTAAGCGACTCTCTGAGGTCAGAGTTCCAGCCAGTGAACACCTTCCCTTTTGCCCTGCCATAGCTCATGTTGTCACTCTGTGTCAGAGATCACGTGGGTGTGTTCCATTGCCAAGATGGCCCTGATTCTCCAACCCTCCCTCTATCCCTGCCCTTTGCGATGTCCTTCCGGGAGGAGGAGGAGAGACATGCAGAGCTGAGCTACCCCAGCTGAACTCATACCAGGTCAGCCAGTGTCCTGCCAACCCGTAGACTCATGCGTGAGTCCAGCCCAAATCGCCGAACTGACCATCTCCAGCTGACTCCAGATGTGTGAGCAGCACGTGCTCACTGCTGATGTTCACCCTGAGGGCGCGTGGATGTTTGTTACGCAGCACTGGCATGCCAGCAGTAGCTGGTATAGCCTCTTGGGAACACCTGGGAGCAGTCCTCCTCTCCGGGCCCTATCTCAGGGCTCTTTGCCAGCTTCGCTGAGGCCTGTCAGTGTGCTCATAGCCTACGCCCTTCCCGGTCACTGAAGGACTGCAGAGTGAAGGGGTCCTCGTGATTTCAGGAGTGGCAGAATAACATGGGTGATCATTGCATGGGCTGTTGAGTTAGGCTACTTGGTTTTAAATTCTGGTACCCCACTCTTATCTGTGTGATCTGAGGTGAGTTTTAAGCCTTTCTGAGCCTCAGCTTCCTCATCTGTAAAGAGGGATAGTAACCAGGGTTGTCATGAAAATGACACGAGACCCTGAATGTGAGGCCTGGGGCGGTCCCTAGCATACAGATGGCCCAGTGCTCCGTCATGCCAGCCATGGCAGCTGCCGGTACACAGCCGGGGCACACGCTCACAGGCTCATTGGCACATGGGGCTCTCAGCCTCCTCCAGAAGGCGGAGCTGGGGGAGTCCCAGTTTCTCTTGCTTCCACCTGCTGGTTTGTGACCTCTTGGGCAGAGCTCACCTCTCCCTGCTGCCATCCACGCTGGATCCCGGGAAGTCCTTCCTGACCCCTCTGCCTCCCTCACCCCTCGCCCACTGCGGTGAGTTTGGGATTTTGCCTTCCACTGTGGGAGGACGCGGTGCCTTCGGTTTCTACTGTCGCTGTAACCGCAAATGTGGTGGCTAAGAACACGCGATCTCTTATCTTACAGCGCTGGAGGCCAGAAACGGCAGATGAGTCTCACTGGGCTAAAATCAAGGTGCTGGTGTGGCTACTTCCTTCTGGGGCCAGAGGGGACAATCCATTCCCTTTTCTTGTCTTTGTTTCTTTTTAAAAGGTTTTGCCATAGGGTATGTGTGTTCATTGGGGAAACAAAGAGACAGTGAAAGGGAAAGTGAGAAATCACCCCCGGGGGGATGGCCACACCACAGTCCCTTCTGGATTTTGGGCAGGCGCACACACACGCCTGGTGTGAGTTCAAGCTGCCAGGTCCGGGACTTGAACTGCAATTGGCCACATGGGAGTCCAGTACTGTAACCACCATGCTGCTTGCTGGTCCCTCCCTTGCCTTTTAAAGTTTCCAGAGGATGTCCACATTTCTTGGCTCACAGCACCCTTCTGTTTTCAAAGCCAGCAGGGTAGTGTCTTCAGATTTCTCTCTGATTCTGCCCCACCATGTCCCCCTTCTAAGTGCCCTTGTGGTAGCACTGGGCCCACCTGGATAACCCAGGATGGTCACCCATCTTGAGATCC
Organism: Tupaia tana; assembly: GCA_026018925.1. NCBI lineage: Eukaryota > Metazoa > Chordata > Mammalia > Scandentia > Tupaiidae > Tupaia > Tupaia tana. Next base: position 85,049,533 of record JAKSZU010000007.1, on the reverse strand, counting down.
TTAACTTAGTCACATCAGAACACTCTCCTCTTGCCATGTAAAATAACAGTCACAGGTTCTGGGGATTGGGGTGTGGGTGGGTGGGCGTCGTCTGTCTCCCACAGAGAGGGTAGATTCCTGCACACAGCGGTGGGTCTTGTCCCCACCCCCGAGAGTTTGTACTCCTGTGGAACAAACAGAACTATGGCTGTGTTTCACCCTGTGTTAACTAATTCCTGAAAGTTCATATAGATTTGGGGCTGGCGGGGAGGGGCTGCTGCTCAACACTGCATCTATCTGTGCTTCTTTCTATCTATTTTTTTTTTTTTTTGAGAGTTTTTTGCTATAGGGCACATGTGCTTGCCAGAGAGACAGAGAGAGACGGAGAGACAGAGAGTGAGAAATCACCCCCCAGGAGGAATGGCCACACCGCAATCCCTTCTCCTTCATTCTCCTCTCGGGATCTTGGGCACGCAAGCACATGCACCCGGCATGAGTTTAAGGCACCGGGTCCAGGACTTGAACTGCAGTCAACTACATGGGAGTCCAGCAAGGCAGCCATTATGCCATCTGCTGGTCCCACATGTGTGCCTCTTAAGCAATTATTGAATGTCTCCCTTTCTCCGTTCCACTACCGCCTTGGTCAGGTTACATTGTTACCAGCTTAGACTATTATTGTGGCCTCCTAACTGGCCTCCCTGCCTCCACTCCTGCCTGCTCGGAATCCTCTTCCACACACAACCATCAGATGAACGTCAGTGGTACATCAACCACAGAGAGCATTTCTCTATCTTAAACCCTCCATGGCTCCCTACTGCCCTCAGAATCAAGTTCCAACAATGCCCCTCCCCAGACACAGAACGAGGCCTTCAGTGAAGGGCTTTTGCTCACTCAGCTACATCACTGTCCTTTCCTGCTAAGGGACTGACTGTCCCTGCTTGTCCAGACTATTGTTGTTCTAGGACTGCAACTCCTGCCTTTGAAAAATTCCTCAGTCCAAGGCAAACCAGAACCATTGGACGCCCTCTCCTGTCCCTCCCTCCCCTTCGGCTTTGGCAACAGCAGCTGCTGGCCTAATCTAGGCAGTGGCTGTGACTGGTCTTGCTGTTCCCCACGCTGGGAGAGGACCGCTTTTGTTTCCTCAGAGTTTCAGTTAGGAATGTGTTGGACGTAACCAAAGACCTTCTAGAGCGGCTCAGTCAAATGCACATTCATTTCTCTCTCTCTAGGAAGACATTCCCAGGAGGACGCGCTGGGGTTGGACTGCCCCTTGTGAGGGCTGCAGTTCTTTTGGCCACAAGAGAGCTGCCTCGGCTCTAGGCATCACGTCCAAATTGCAGCCGGGAGGGAGGGAAAGTGGTACCATAGCCGTGTCAGGCCCCCGTACTAGACACACTTCTCCGGTAGACTGCTGCTTGCACCGCAGGGCCCTGGAGCAGGATGGCAAGGGCATGCTCTGGAGCCAGATTACCAAGGCTGGGGCCCAGCTCCGCCACCGTCTAGCCCAAGCACCTTGGGAAGTCACCGACCTTTGATGTTTTCTCTTCTGTAAGATGGGGATCCTACCTAATAGGGTGGGCTCTAGGAACTGAGGAAACATAAAGCCTGTAGAGCAGTACCTAGAACCTGCGAGGTGCTCCATGCTGTTAGATACTATGTAATTATCATACCTTACAGGCCAGAACTGGGCCCCGCAACCCCCTAAATATGAGGGTCCTGGGACAGCAGCTGTTTAGCATTTCTACCTCCAACAGGCGGGCATGAAAGAAGCTGGCTGGGAATGAAGTCTGGGCTGCGCAACCAGCTGTATCTTCTGTATTTGGGTTCCTTCTTTTCAAATGCTAAGATTCAGCTTGGGTATCACCACTGCCAGGAAGCCGTCCTGGACTCCTCCTGCCAACTGAGGCAGTTTGTATGGCCCGTTGAGGTGCTCCTGGTCTAACTCTCGCGTGTACACCAGGGGAGTCAGGGACCTGTTCACAGTCTGTCACCTGCAGAGCAGGGTCTTCTCTGGACCCTCCCTGGATTCCCAGGACTGAGCTGTGCTGGGCTCTAGGTCTCACTGCGTGTTGGGTGTAATGTGGGAATCACCTCGGCATGGGGGCGTAGGGGGCAATGATCTCCGCTTGTCTGATGGGGGACAGTTCATAGCCAGTCACAGGCTCTGGAGGGCCTCTCCTGTGACGGGGTCAGAGCTGGGCGGGGTGGGGGGTGGACATCTCAGGGTGCCCCAGACCACGTGGGGCCCTGCAGTTAGGGTCAGGGTCCCCACCTGGAGCGTCCCTCCTGCACACTGGATCACTCTCATCCCTGGTGCCACCTGCCCTCCCATCAGCCCCCAGGTGACTGCTTCCTTCTGAGCCTCTCGGGGCTCCTGTACTGCTGACTGTCCCTTCCTGTGACCGGGCCCAGCTCACCCCTCTCTCAGGGCCCCAGTTTCCTTGCTTGTCTAACGCAGTGACGTTTTTTCCCGCCATGACCCTCTGTGACGTCGAGTGGGGACCATCGCTTTCCTCGAACCCGTGTGCCTGGAGAGTGGGCTGGGCTCCCCTCCTCTCCTATCCGCATCACCGTGCCCAGCACAGGCTGGGCATAAGGTCAGGGGTCACTACCCTTCACAGGTCAGGGAGCCCCGGGCAGCAGCCGTGGGGGCTGAGCTGGAGAAGGGGCCCGCTAGGAAGCTCCTTCCTTTCTTTCTTTTTTTCTTTCTTTCTCTTTTTTTGGAGAGGTTTTTGCTATAGGGCGCGTGCGTTTGCCAGAAAGACAGAGAGACAGAAAGCGAGAAATCACCCCCCAGAGGGGATGGTCACGCCGCAATCCCTTCTCCTCCATTCTCCTCTCGGGATCTTGGGCACGTACGCACACACGCCTGGCGTGAGTTTAAGCCACCGGGTCCAGGACTCGAACCACGGTCGGCTACATGGGAGTCCAGCAGCATAGCCATTACACTAACTGCTGGTCCCTTCGTTTCTCTGGAGCCAGTGGTTGTCCATGAGCTCTGGGTGTCCCCTGGTGGCCTGGCCTCTCTGGACTCCATTATTCACTGGCCATTGGGGACCCGCCAGCCCCTCTGTGGAGGCAGCATCCGCAATTTAATCAGGGTCACACGGATTCACAGCTCGTGGGAAGGAGAGGGGCAAATACCCGACGTGTCCTTATGTCCTTACCTTTCATCCTCTGGGGCTACCAGATATCCTCCAGGGATCCCGCCCCCATTAACACCCCAGGAGCCTATCCAGGGCCTCCCCAGCCTGGCTGAGGGAGGTTTCTCTTTGGACCCTGCTGTGGAACGGGGTGGTCTGGGAACCAACAGGGAAAGGCAAATCAAGACTCCAGGCGACTTAATGGGGAAGGAGGTTTATTGCTGTTGAGTTTGCTGTGTGGCTCCCAAGGACGAATCACAGCTGCATTTTCTGGAGGAGCAGACAACAGTGTGAAGGTTCGGGGGTCGGGGTGGGGGCAGGTGCCACCTTCTGGGCAGCTCAAGGCTGTGCTGGGGGGTCCGTGGGAGGCGTGTTCAGCAGCCCTGGGCCTGGACGAGCCAGCCCTGTCTCTGCCCGAGGGGTCCCAGCCCATCGCAGATTTCCAGACCACTGAGCGAATGGGGCTCAACATACATCCTGTCCCCAGGGCAGAAGCCCCCAGCCCAAGGTGCCCCTCTGTCCCCGCACCCTCGAGATGTTAACTGGCCACCTAGGCCTCCCCTGCTCCTCTGCTGGGCCCAGCTCTCACAGGGCCACCTTTCAGTCTTGGGGACAGAGTATTTGCTGAAGTCAGTGGACGAGCGGATGGACAGCCAGAGCCTGCTTCCTCCCCGGCCCGCCTCAGGGCTGCTGGTGACAGGCAGTGGGGAGTGGCATCTCGGGGAGGGACCGAATGTGGGAACCAGGGCACGAATGAGTGAGCAAATGATGCGGGGGAGAGCGAGGGGGTGGGGGAGGACATGCCCGAGTGAGAGGGGCTGGTGGGCAGGAAGGAGCCCTGGAGGTGGCACCCACCTGGTTGATCCAGTCGATGTAGGCGGACACGCGGGTGAAGACTGTGGGCTTCTTGAGGGTGTTGCAGCCCAGCCCCGAGCCAAAGCTGACAACGCCACGCACCTCCCAGGAGCCGTTCTCAGCCTGGCAGTTCAGCGGGCCACCGGAGTCCCCCTGCACCAGACCAGGCAGCGTCAGCCCCTGGTCTCCCCCAGAGGCAGGCTTGGGAAGGGAGGCCAGTTGGGGTGGGGGTGTGGTTTGTGCTCTCGGCATTGGTGCGGGGTGCCTTGGCCTCAGTCTGGGAGAACCCCGGTGTCAAACCAGATCTCTGCTAAGTGAGCTTCAGATGATGTGCCTGCTCCCCTAGCCACTCAGGGCTCTGTGTCTGAGACTTCGAGCTACCCAGAGAAGTGAGGGTCCTGGGGAAGGGAGGGAGGCGGGAGTGGGAGAAGGTAGTGTGTTTAAAAGCAGGACAGTCTCTGACAGTTCTTTGTCAGACTCCCTACATCCCGTCTCCCTGGGCTGGTGGGGCATGAAGGAACACGTGCAGAGGCTTTAAAGAAACCTCTTCTTTCTCGGTTAGAGTCATTTATTCTTCCAGCACCCCTGTGAAGTGGTTACTGCAGCTCCATTTTATAGACAGAGAGACGGAGACTCAGAGAAGTTCGGTAGCTTTCCCAAGGTTCCACAGCTAATAAGTGGTGGGACTGGGACTGGAACTCGGCTGCTCAGGCTCACCTCTCGTGCTGTTACCATGGTGCTCGGGGAGGGGGAAGGGGAGGCAGGGTGGGGGTGACAGGTTTCCCTTAAGCCTGTCAGTCTCCTCCCAGGAAAGGGTTTGCCCAGTCTGCCCCCTCCCTGCCCTCCCCAGTGCCCCCACCCCCTTGGCTAGAGTAGGGACAGGGTGTAGGGCCTGGGCACTCACGTTGCAGGCTGAGATGACGCCGTCGCCCCCGGCGCACACCATCGTGTCCTTCACCATGGTGCCCCACCAGTCTCTCTGGGTGCAGGTGGCGTGATCCACCACGGGCTGCAGGCCCTGCTGCAGTGCATCTGCGATGGGGCCGTTGGCTGGGGAAAGAGTGGGGAGTGACCAGGGAGGCCCCAGCCCAGCCCAGGTCTCCAGGGGCAGAGGATGGGGACTGGATGCAAGTAAGTTCTACCTGTGGCTCTGTAGGAATCACACATGTGCACACCTGCCCTTAGGCAGGAGGCGAGCCTGCAGTCCTCAATGGTTAGGGTCAGGGTCTCTCGAGGGAGGGAAGGGGGAGGGGGGAGTCTGGAGGCAGCAAGAACCACAGAGAGCTTTTCAACGGGGTTCCAGGGTTTAATTATCAGCTATTTCCTAGCAGGGCTCTTTAGTGTCATATATTAAAAGGTCTTTCTCGGGACCAGCAGTTAGTGTAATGGCTATGTCGCTGGACTCCCACGTAGTCGACCGCGATTCGAGTCCCAGACCCAGTGGCTTAAACTCACACCGGGTGTGTATGTGTGCGTGCCCAAGATTCCAAGATTTTTTGCTTTCGGTCTCTCTGTCTCTCTCTGACTTTCTGGCGAGCGCACGCACCCTATAGCAAAAACCTCTCCAAAAAAAAAAAAAAAAAAAAAAAAAAAAAAAAAAAAAAAAGACCTTTCTCACCCCCAAGATTTTTGGAGTATTGATCTGCCTTTTCCTCTCAGTTCTCTTTATTTGTTCATAACCTCTAATTTAGCTGGAAACTATTTGGGCATGTGTATACCATCAGCTCTGGCTCTCCACCCCCAGATGGTTTATTTCAGTATATTGTTTTAGTTTATTTCCTACATGTCAAGCCCTGACAAATTCTAATCCATTTAACCCTTACAAGCCCCCTGCAATATGCACGTTAGAGTGTCTGCCACGTAGTCTGTGCTTAATAAATATTAGCCGTTGTTATCACAAAGTTTAAAAAGAGGTGAAAATATTTATGCAGAAAGGCAAAGTGAGGCGAGGCTGGGTGCTGTGTGACTGCCGGGGCTGCTGTCTCGGACAGGCCGTGTGGGTTTGCCAGGGGCTGAACTCACTCCAGAGTCGGCCCCAGCCAGTGACGTAGCAGGGGTAGTCCTGGGGCAGCAAGGAGCCCTCCTCCGGCAGACAGGCCACCTGGATGGTGTCACTCAGCTCCACGTGCTCGGCCAGTTTGATCAGGGCGATGTCGTTGCTGAAACAGGGCGGACAGTGAGTGGGCCGGAGGGTCCTGGCCTCACCAGCCGGCGCTCAGGGACTCCAGCTGGAATCTGAGAGTCAGACCGGCTGTGGCCAGGGGTTCTCCAGAAACACCCTGCCTGCTGCTTCTCACTGGCCTACTGGAGGTTTCGGAGGACAAAGGGCTTTCCTAATGGGCTCCCCTGCCCGTGGGATGCTGCTCCTCCTGCATTCGTCATCACATCACGAAAGGCTTCATGGAGGGGAGCCCGGGCAGGAGCTCCTAACCAGAAACGCAGCCACGGCCAGCTGGAAATCAGGACGCTGAGAGAGGGGCTCGTGCAGATGCCCTCTCACATATCGTCAAGTCCTGAGGGCCCTAGACAGCTGGGCTTCAATTCCTAGTTCTGCCACGCACTAGGCCGTGTGACCTAGGATGTATTCCTGAACCTCTCTGAGTCCCTGGGCCTTGTCCAGGACTGTCATGAGGATGAAATAGGGATGGTGTATTAAGTACCTATGGCGATGTGTGTGTGCAAGGGGGAGTCCTGGCTCAGCCTCCAGCTGGGCGACTCCAGGAGACACACTGTGGGGGCCTCAAGATCTGTATTCCTCGGGGACTTCTGGGAGCCCTTGGCTAGTGATGCAGATGGGAGGGGAGTCCATGCGCACTTGGCATTTTGCTGTTTTGAGTAAGAGGGTCAGCTGCTGGCGGCTCAGGGTGCGGGTGGGTGGCAGGCCCGGCTGGGGCAGGCCCTGCGGCTCTGTCTCGGCGGCCCTGTGAGGGGGCAGCTGGTACTCACCGCACCAGGAAGGAGTTCCACTTCTCGTGGACGTGGATGGTGTCCACGTTCACAAACACGGAGCCTTCCTCATCTTCCACCTCCAGGTTGTTCTTGCCCAGGGCCACGCGGTAGGTCAGGGAGTTGCTGGGCAGAGTGAGGGGCCTGGGTCAGGACGGCCTCCTGCCCCTGCCAGCCGAGGGGTAGACAGGCATCTCGGAGCTCTGCGACCCAGCCCGTGACCACAGTGCTGCTCATTTGAGGGAAGACCAGGCCTTCTGTCCCCACTGACCCTGCACGGGGACACCCCCAGACTGGGAGGTCAAGGAACTTGGGTTTCTGTGGTGGCCTTGCCACTTCTAGCTGGGTGGCCTGGCCTCAGTCCCCTCGCCTGTGAGGTGGAAGCAGTATTGGAACTCACCTCCTGGGGCTGCTGTGAGGATAAACTAACCAGCTACACGGCCACTTGCCTACATGTTGCGATGGCCACCCAGCTGCCTCCTGTTCGCACCCTGCTCCCCGCTGTCTATCCTTACCCAGCAGCCAAAGCCTTCTAAGTAGAAGCCAACCTTCATCCCTCCTCTGCCCAAAGACCCCTCCCCGTCTTACTCGGGGCCAAAGCCAGTGTTCTCACACAGACCTGGCTCTCGGGCCGCGCGTGCGCGCCCTAACTCACCCTCCTGCCCTTCCCTTGCACACGGGGCTCCTGCCTCCCCAGCTTCCCCGTTACTGCCCAGCCACAGGCTCCCTCCTCCAGGCCTTCGCGCTGACGTCCCTCCACCTGCGACACCTTCCTCCAGGCCCACGGCGCCTCCCTTACTGCCTTTGTGTCTTTGTGCAAATATCCCCGTGTCTCCCCTTGGCTTTTTCATTTAAAACACAACCCCCTTGGGGTCAGCAGTGGTTAAGGTGCTGGACTCCCACATGGTCGACTGTGGTTTGAATCTTGGATCTGGCAGCTTGAAAATCATGTCGGGCATTGTGCGTGCCTGAAATCCCGGGAGGAGAAGGCATTGTGGTGTGGTCCTCCCTTCTAGGGGGTGATTTCTCACTTTCCCTCTCTCTGTCTCTCTCTGGCTAGCATATGCACCCTGTGGCAAGAACCATAAAGAAAACCCAGAACTGGGACCAGCAGTTAGCGTAATGGCTATGTTGCTGGACTCCCATGTAGTTGACCACAGTTCGAGTCCTGGATCTGGTGGCTTAAACTCACGCTGGGCACGTGTGCGTGCGTGCCCAGAATCCTGAGAGAAGAATGGAGGAGAAGGAATTGCGGCATGGCCATCCCCTTGGGGGATGATTTCTTGCTTTCTGTCTCTTGGTCTCTCTGTCTCTCTCTGTCTTTCTGGTGAGTGCACGCTCCCTATAGCAAAAACAAACAAAACAAAAAATCACCTAGAACCCCCTCATACTTACTATCCTCTTCCGGTCTTGGCTCTCCTCACTACCGCTTGCCGTGTTACCTGTGTACCTCGTGTGTCTGTGGCTCGCCTTCGCTAGCATGAAGCTCCCCGAGAGCACAGACTGTCTTTACTGCTGGGCTCCCTGGCACACACAGGGCACGGTAACTGGTTGTGGACTGAATAAGCTAACAACCGAGTTCCTGGATGTAGCTTATTTAGCTTCGTGGAGTGCGTAGTAGGTGTTCAGTAAATGCAGCTTGTGGGCTCCCACCCCAGGGCGATGGTCCGTCTCCGGAGCATCACCTCTGTTCACCTGATGCAGTGGGCGGCGGTGAGGACGAAATTGCTGGCGATCAAGGTGCCACCGCATGTGTGCCTCCATGTGTCGTCCTTGAGGTACTGGAGGGAGATCTGCAGAAGGGTGTGGAAGGGCCACACATCAGCCCACAGGTCCCTGGGGGCCCTCCCCCACGCCCGCTCTATCCCGACCTCCCGCCCCGAAGCACACTTACCTGCCAGGGCCAGCTGTGGGGCCTGGCGTCGTCTCCTCCCACCACCCGGGCTGACAGGTTGGGCAGGAAGCTGGGCACCCCACAGCTGGAGGCTGGGTGAGACAGGAGGGGCAGCACAGGTGAGGGGGGCCGGCCTCCCCACTGGGGAAGGGCAGGTGGGGGCACAGGTGGAAACATAGACTTCCAGGCTGCACAGACTCAGGTTCACATTTTCCTGACCTTACTGCGTGACTTTTGGGGAAGCTGCTTAGTTCTCTGGGCCTCAGCTTTCCTTTTTGTGAAACGGGAAGAAGACTAACCTGCTGGGCAATGCCTAGACAGAGTTTAGCAAAAGGCGCCGTGGATGCATGGAAGGAAATAAAAAAGGTGCTGGCGGGGCCAGCAGGTGACGTGGTGGTGAAGGCTCTGGATTCCCACATGGCTGACTATGGTTCAAATCCCCGACCTGGCAGCTTGATAATCATGCCAGGCGTGTGTGCATTTGTACCCAAAATCCCGAGAGGGGATTGCAGTGTGGGCACCTGCCTCCCCTGGGGTGGGGGGTGGTGGTGACTCACTTTCTCTCTGTCTCTCTCCAATGAGTGCTTGCACCCTACGACAAAAATCTAAAAACAAAAAAAGGTGCTGGCGTGTGCATGAGTCCGGGTACACCTGCATCCTCCTGTCCCCTTTCTGGTCACAGTGTAAGGAGAAGGGCAAGAGCGCTAAGTCCACAGAGTTCCGGACCGCCCTAGCTGGGCCGCTGTGTGGAGCGGGCAGGAGCGAGCGCTTTGGGTGAGACAGCCCTACACTCTGCCTCTGCCACTGGCCAGCCATGGGGTGTCCGTCCAGATGCCGAGTCTCGCTGAGCCTCAGTGTGCTCAGTAAATGGGCGAGTAACCAACATTTCCTCTCAAGGAGGTCGTGAGGATCAAATGAGCTCCTGCGTGTATGGGGCTGGGCGCGGCCGGCACGTGCAAACTCTCTAAGAGGAGCCGCCATTCCTGCTGTTAGCTGGAAGGCCTCCCTTGGTGCTCTAGTTCGCCAGCAAAGCCAGGAAGATTCAGAGACGGAGGACCTGTCTGGGTCCTCCAGAGCGTGAGTGGCATTGGAACCAACTCCCTTGGTTCCTAATCTGGGAAAATGGTACCAAAGTGGGGGAGCAAAGAATCCCCCAGGGACTCGGGGTGTTTTAAGGCCTCTTCTCTAACCCTGCCCCACACCGGGGGGAGGGCAAGTCATCATTCCTATTTTGCAGATGCTGAAGGGGAACGGCCAAGCGGGAAGCGGCTCTTTTTTTTTTTTTTTTTTTGGAGAGGTTTTTGCTATAGGGTGTGTGCTCTCGCCAGAAAGACAGAGAGAGACAGAAAGCGAGAAATCACCCCCCAGGGGGAATGGCCATGCCACAATCCCTTCTCCTCCATTCTCCTCTCGGGATCTTGGGCACGCACACACACGCACCCGGCATGAGTTTAAGCCACCGGGTCTGGGACGTGAACCATGGTTGACTACATGGGAATCCAGCGACATAGCCATTATGCTAACTGCTGGTCCCAATGGCTCTTCTGACACACAGCTGGCCAGCAGCATCTGAGCCCACCTTGCACCCCAAAGCAGCTTCCCAGAGAGAGAGATGCTCCTGTCCTTGCTCCCGAGAGCTGGCCTGAGCACACAGCCCGCAGGCTGCAGCTGGTCCCCTACCATTGCTTACCGCAGGCCAGGAGCGCGGCGAGGACAGTGACGCCCAGCATGATGTGAGTGCTCAGGATGGACTGGCTGTTGAGGTGGACAGGGACACCCTTATAGGCCGGAGGAGGGGGCGTCTGCCTGTTCAAGGCTGAACCACCCCTTGGAGAGAAACCTGCTCTGACAAGGCCCTTTCCCTGACCTTGGTGGTTACTGTTTAATTTGGGCAGGATTTGGAGCTGGCTCGGAAGCATGGATTTTTCCAAAGACTCTGACATAGAGCCATTCTGAGGTACAGGGTCTGGGGAGACCCCACTCTGCCTGGTGTGTGTTCTCATTCTCTCTCCCCATCTTATTCTTAATGATCATTTCTGGGGTCTCTGCTATGTGCCTGGCATTGTGTGCAATACTCCTTGCAGTAACTCAGTTAATTCTTCCAAGAAGACAATATTATCCACTCTTCAAAGACGCAGAAGCTGAGGCCCAGATGGTGGCACAGGGGTTGTACCATGCTCTGCGATGCTGGAGGCTGCATGGAAGGTCAGGGTTCAGGTCTCCGATCAGCCCTATGTGCTGGACCAGCAGCTGCATCTCATGATCCTGGCTGGCTGAAAGGCTTGCGGGGTGGTTGGGCGAGACCCTGTGGAGGGTGCACGTCTTTCTCTGTGTCTGTCTCTCCCTCAAGAAACAAATAAACAAATAAATAAACTGGGAACCAGCAGTTAGCGTAATGGCTATGTTGCTGGACTCCTACGTAGTCGACCGCGGTTCGCGTCCCGGACCCGGTGGCTTAAAACTCATGATGGGCGCATGTGCGTGCGTGCCCAGGATCCCGAGAGGAGAATGGAGAAGAAGGGATTGCGGTGTGACCATCCCCCCTGGGGGATGATTTCTCGCTTTCTGTCTCTATGTCTCTCTCTGTCTGTCTGGCGAGCGCACGCGCCCTATAAAAATCTCTCCAAAAAAAAAAAAAAAAAAAAAGAAAACCACCTTGCCACCTGTTGGCCCCTTTATATATTTTTGTACAGCTTAAAATTTGAAAACAAATGTGATACTTTGGTAATATAAAATCAATAGGTCTGATTAAAAAAACCGCTTAGAAGGAGGGAATGTGAGTGTGCTTGTGGGTGGGTGGTGGGGGCTTCTGTTCTGCTGTAATGACCTCAGACCCCAGGCCTGGGCTGTCTGAGGACCTCTGGTTGCAGGGAGCTTTCTGTTCCCTTCTAGGGGCTGGTCCTGAGAGAGCCACCTCAGACCTAGAGCTGTTGGTCATCAAACCTGTCAAGGGGCCCCATGGTCTGGGGATTGACAACTGTAAGCTGAGCTAGAACTGAACTAGGTGATTGGCCCTGGGGGTCAGCAGGTCTGGAGGCAGGAGGTCTGACACCTGGTTTCTACTTCAGTTAGTGCCTGACTGGCTGACTGCAGACTTTAGGCAAACTCTGTGGGCCTCAGTTTCCTTTATGTCCTTTAAGCAATCAGAGAAAATGGCCGTTGGGCTTCTATGGGTGGGAGCTTGTTGATTCACGCTGAGAGATATTGAGATTTCTTAGCACCCATCACAACTGTGTGTCCACACCCATGGATAGACAAGCATACCAGGACAAGCAGGCATAAACACACACACCTCCATTTTCACAAACATGCACACATCAGTCATCCTATAAAGCATTCGCTTATACGTAGACATACACAGAACAACTGTATGCCACACATTTGAACAAGTACACAAAGAAATAGAAATACATCAGTAGTCAGGTACCAGATGAAGAGAGTGATTGTTATTATGAATAACAGTGTGAAGATTCACAGAGAAACTGACCCTTTTTTGTGGGGGGCAGTGGGGAGCGATGGGGGAAGTTGTTGGCTGCTCTTGAAGGTGCAGACAGTACCAGCTTTAGGGGAACTTCCATATTTTGAGACATCTACCAGGTGGGGCCCTTTATATAAGGCAGTGCCAAACAATTGACCCTGGAAAAAACCAACGTTGCCTGAACTGCTTCAGATGGTGAAGATGGGCTGCTGAGTGCTGTGCTTAGGGTTGGACTTTCACGAGAAAGGGGAAACCCAGCACCATTACTTTGTAGCTGTAGGACCCCGTGCTGGTGGCTCAGCCTCTCTCTGCTGCCACTCCCTCTCCTCTTAAACTAGGGGAAAATGGTGCCTGCTTCCTAGCGCTGTTGTAAGGAGTGCCCAGTGTATGGTAAGTACTATTTAAGTGTTTGCTATATTGTTGTTGTTATCTGGTACTTACAAGAAAGCTTGAGTTCGGACTGTCATTGGCCACTTTTGCCTTCATGGGCCCCTTCCTCCATATATTAAAAATGATGTTTTATGACATGATCACACAAATCCTTTCTCCTCCATCCCATCCCATCAGGATCTGGAGCACACATGCACATATACCTGGCATATTTTTCCTTTTCTTTCTCTCTCTTTCTTTCTTCCTTTCTCTTTCTTTCTTCTTTCTTTTTCTCTCCTCCTCTTTCTTTCTTCTTTCTTTTTCTTTCTTCCTTTCCTTCTTTCTCTTTTATCTTTATTTTTTATTTGTTTATTTTTTTTTAAATAAATTTACCATAGGGTGTGTGCACTTGCCAGAAAGAGACAAGTGAAAAATCACCCCTGGCAGAGATGGCCACGCCATAATCCCTTCTTCTCCATTCTCCTCCTGGGATTTTGGGCATACACACACATGCACTCAGTGTGATTTTTAAGCCACCTGGTCTGAAACTTGAACTGCTGTCAGCCATATGGGAATCTAATGCCTTAACCACCATGCCCTCTGCTGGCTCAGCATGTTTTTCAAGCTTCTGGGACCAGGATTCGAGCTCTGATTACCATGTGGGATCCAGCTTCTAATGCACTGTGCTTAATCACTGGGCTACGGGGCTGGGCTATTCCCTAGTGATTTTAAAGAAATTAAGACCTTTTGATGGGCTCTCAGAGTATCATGGCTCAAGGTACTGCATCTGATCACTGAGTGAGCACTGGATGGAGCCCCCCCTCATGCAAGGTTCACTGTGACTGAACAGCTGAGAGGTTTTCGGGAATGTTCCATGGCTTACTCTGAGAATCTCTGGGCTCCGGGGCAGCTGGGAGAAAGCCGTTCTTGTTGGGAGCAGGAGGGCAGGGGCAGGAGCTTCCTCTGGGCCTGTGTGTGGCCAGTGCCAGCCCCTCCTAGCCCTGGCCCTGGTTCAGGGAGCAGCTGATCGGAGGACGCTGGTACCCCAGTGGCTCACGCTCCTCAGTTGTGCTGGTGGTGCTTGGTTTTCCGGCCATGACAGCCAGGACTGAAGCAGCAGCCCAGGGGTCCTGTGGTTATCTGCAGAGGGGAGTCTGGGGGAGGGAGTTCCTGTGATTGGAGGACGGGGGTCTTGGAATTGCACTAACTTGAGTATTTCAGGATGTGATGTTCTGCTTTCCCCTCCTGTGAGGCAGACATAGGGTACACATGGGGACATTCATTCATTCATCCGTCCTCCCACCTCACCGAGCACGGACTATGTGCAGGCCTTGTGCTAGGACTGTGGCACAGAGGAGACTGGGGCTCCCTGCTGGGCAGGGCGCTAAGTATTCCTTGTCGAGATGGGCCAAGGCCTGGGAGCTCTGCCAGGAGAGAGATTCATTCTGGGAGGGAGTTTGGTGGGGTGCAAGTAGAAAATGATCCCTTCTCTACAGCTCCCATGTCCAAAATGAACCTCAGGACTCAAGAGTGTGAGGATGTTAGAATCTCCTCCCCCAGCTCGTCAAACCCTGGGATTTCCAGGGCCTGGAGGAGCTTCCAGGGACCTGTGAGCTCAGAGTCCCTGAGCCACCCAGGCTGCTGGAAAAATAACCACGGGTGACTTGGCAGAGGCTGGGTGGGGGTGGATGGGATGCGGTCTGCTGATGCCCTGGGCCCAAGAAGGATGCCAAGGTTGGGAGTGGAGAGGGTGGGGCGAGAGCCTGAGAACACGGCAGGTGTCTGGCCGCTGGGATGGGACTCTCGGGTGGCAGCTGTTACATCTCGGGTGAGGCCCATTAAGGGCTGGCAGGTTTTCTCCTCAAAATCAAAGGCAGTACTGGGGGCTTAGAGAGGATATAGGGGCTCCCTGAGGATTTGGGGGCTCCCTGGGGATTTGGGGGCTCTCTGGGGGTCTGGGAGCTCCCTGGGGGTTTGATGGTGGGCAGGGGAACCTGGACTCAGTGAAGGGAGGCTTGAGGAAGATGGCGGCTGGGGAGGGTTCTAAGGGGCTGTCTTGTTTCCCTGGTCAGTTCGAGCCTTTTCATTCCTCAGCCTGTTCCCTCTGCCAGGCTAGGAGGAGGGTCTTGTGCAGGCCGAGGCTGAAGGCTGAGACCTGTTGGTGGGGGAGCTTGGCCTGGGACAGCCGAACTATCTCTGCGGTTCTGAGGTCGCTGAACTTGCCAGGCCAGCTAGAGCGTGGGCCTAAGCCCTTCTCTTTCAGTATCCTTCATCCCTTGTCACTGAGACCCTTTCCAGTGGGACGTCAGGGATCCTGTCAGGGGCACTGAAAAGCAGTGCTTCATCTGCCACCCTGCATCGATGGTGGGACAGCTGGGGCGTCCAGTAAGATGTGGGGATGGCGTGCGCAGAGAGAGGCACTTTCCCAGGTCAGGCCTGAGATGAAACCTGAGGTGTGAGCGCACTCCATTACTGCAGTACCACTCATGGCCACCCGGGGGCAGTGACGCCCAGTCTAATTCCAAACTGGCTGCCCTCCACCCCCTCCTCAGATTGTGCCTGTGCGGAGTGGGGTGTCCCACTCACAACCAGGAGCCTGGGAAGGTCCCAAGGCCCTAGCTCATCCCCTGAACACACGAGACTAAGACCCAGTGTGCACCTGACCTGTCCAAGGCCACACAGGGAGTTGCTGGTGTCCACCTGCTCCTGTCACCCTGCACCCCTGGAGTGTCTTCCCAGCCTGAGAAAGTCTGTGGGTGTCCCTGTGTGGCTGGGGACACTCTGAGGGACATCAGTCCAGAATCTGCGTAGCCTCAATGCCACTGCTGGCCAGAGCCGTGTGCTGTGGTCTCATGGGACCCAGCCCCTGCTCTCTGAAATCGGGAAGCAGGGTGGCCCCGTGGTCTGGTTCAGGCGTGAACTAGCACCCTGGGCCTGCATCGTTACTGCTTGCCTGTGTGCCTCCAGAGACTTTCCAGGGCTCCTTGTCTTTTTTTTTTTATTGAATTTTATTTTTATAATTTAATGAACTTACATATGTATATAGCTCTACCTCTATTCAGATATAGAACATGTAGCTGTACTATGTGTTTTATCATTTTTAAAATTTGTCCAGAGCCAGACAGAGAGGCAAGCTGTCAGGTCCAGGACTCAAACCACGGTTGGCCACATGGGAATCCAATGCCCCAACCTCTATGCCACCTGCAAGTCCCCCCTTTTCTTTTTAATTGCCAGAGGGGCATCATGCTTGTCAGAGACAGGGAGAAAGCACTCCCCAATGGGGCGTGGTTGCACCACAATCCCTTCTCTTCCCATTACTCCATCCTGTTGGGATTTTGGGTGTGTGCGCATACATATACACGCCTGGTGTATTTTTCAAACCATGGGGTCCAGGACTTGAACCATGTAGTCAGCTGGGATCTGCTTCCTTTCACTAGTCTATAAGGTCAGCCTTATTCTGTTCTTATCTGCAAAAGGGGGCAAAAATCACTTCCCTCATGCTGGCCGTAAGGATTTAAATGAGTTCATAGTCACGAGGTGCGGGACAAGGTTCATCCACTGCAGATGGTGTGTGCGATGGTGGTCCCGTGAGATTATGGCCTAGGCCGTACACAGTGTAGCCTAGGTGTGCAGCAGGGAACCTGCTAGGTCTGGGTCAGTGTCCCCTGTGACACCCTTCTCAGAAGGCAGCCCCGCCCCACCAGTACACAATGCGCACCACAAACAGAGCACTTAGACTGCACCAGCCTCTCCCGCTAGGAAGGGTCTCCCCTCCCCGCAGCCGTCTGACATGATTACTCCACCACCCAGGCAACTTCAAACCTGCTCCCTTCCTTCCCAGCCCCTCTTCTCCCCCACTAACCATCAAGAACCACACACACATAAGAATATAGAATTTTATCTTATTTTAGTTAAAAAAAATAATCGTACCACCAAATGAAGTAGCTTTCTTTCTTTCTTTTTTGGTGAGAAGGAAAAAAATAAAACGCCAAAAGCCCAAAGAAAAAGAACATTTTATATCCATCTGTATAAACATATCCGCTAAGGCAAACGCAATCCAGGCCGTGGCGGCTGCGCGGGCTCAGTGCCTCGAATTTCGGCAGATTCTAAGGCCAAAAAAATAAAACCTCTGCAAGTTCAATGGAGCGTCATGGCCTCTTGGGGCATTTTACTAAAATAAAGAGTTACCGAGTTTAAAAAGCAGAGACGCTGTGGACACACACTGAAGGTTGCATAACTGGCCTGGACGGCCGCTCACTGGTTTGGACGGGATGACGTCACAGTTTCACAGCACAGCAACGGACACACGCACACGTGAGCAAGCACATGGAGCTGTGGCAGAGCCAGGCCGTGGCGCGGGCTGGACCACGGCCCGCGGGTGATGAGCACGGGGGTGCTTCCTTGGGGTGGGCATGACGGGCAGGTCCCGTCGCTGGTGACAAGGCAGTGAACGTCACTTGGGGAAGGGTGGTGTGAAAGGTAGAGTGAGGGCCCGGTGCCCCGGCGCCCCGCTGCCCGCCCGGTGCATGCAAACACGGTAAAGCACTTCTTGGACACGACCTGGAGAAGCAAGACCAAGCGCTGTTTCCTTCCCTAAGAAGGTGCCAATCCCTCCCCACCTTACTCTCTCCAGAGCACCTGGGGGCCCTCAGGTTGTTCTGGGGGGTGCTAGTGTGTGTTTCTCCCCCGCCCCACCCCCGGCAGAGAGTGTGCCCGTGAGGTAGATCAGCCCAGCTGTCCCTCACCCTGCCTGGGCCTGGTCTCCATGACAGCACAGGGTACCAGAAGCCTGGGTCCCTTCACCAAAATAAAAGCCCCATCGATTCCAGCAGATAGAAGGGGCAGAGCTGGAGGAAAAGGCCCTGGGGGGAGGGTCCTTGTGGCCCGCTCTATGCAAGCAGCCATGCTTCTTCCCGTCCTGATGCTCCCTGGTCTAGGAAGGGCTGTGGGAGGGCTCGAGGGGGAGTGTGGTCTGCTGGCTGGGGTGGTGGCCTGTGGGCAGGGAGGAGAGGGCTGTGCATGGAGGGCAGGCACGTGGGGGAGGGCCCAAGAGCCAGGAGCTGGGCTGCAGCAGCGCCGGAGCAGGCAGCGGGCGGCCAGGGGTGCGAGAGGCGCAGGGATTGCAGGCAGGGCGCCTGTGCTGGATCACACTGCAGAACAGCGGAGGGAGCGAGAGGTGGCCGGGCCTCCTCCGCGGGACCTCTCAGCCAGCTCATTCACAGACATTTCTAGGTTTTTAGTAGTGGTCCCATCAGCCAGGTGCAGAGTCAGGCTCGGTCTCCCAGGTGCTGGCCCTCACCCACCCTCACCGTCTGCCAGACCAGGCGCCGGGGCCAGGGCAGGGCGGCCGACCACAGCTGCTCGCTACTTAAAGGTGGACTGCAGCTCCTTGAAGGCTGCTTTCCGCTGCTTCAGCTCCTCCGCCTGCTTCTTCCTTTCCTCTTGCTCTGCCTTAATCTCCTCTTCGAAGCGGCTGGACACGTTGATGGCCTGGACCTGAGGAGCAAGGGAACCGGGGATGAGGGGGTTAGGGCTGGAGGCGTCCCCACAGTGCCATTGTGGTCACTCTCTGGGGTCCCTTCTGGCTCCTGTTTCTGCTGTACCCCAACTAGCAACACTCACTCCCACCTTACTAGCTCACACCTGGGCCCGGCACGACATTTACCTCTCTGAGCCTCAGTTTCTCTGCTTAGCACCTGGCACTGGATAACCCCGACCTCAACGGTTTGCTGGGGGGATTAAAGGAGGCCACAGATACAGGGGCTGATGCAGAGTCAGGGTCCTATAACGGGAATGACTGGTGGTGGTGTCACCCTTATCCTGTTTCCTGTCTGGGGAACCCAGCTGCATGTGGTTCCACAGATGAGCCCTGAAAGGTTCCATCAGCGTTTGCAAGTCCTGAGGGAGGTGTGCGGTGGCCTCTAGAAGAATGTTCTTAGCTTAACGTGGAAGAAGGGAGGCAAGTGGTGCCCTGCGGCCCTGGAAAAGCAGCGTCTGGAGACACTAGAGCTACCTGTCCCCTAACTGAGCATGCAGTGGGGTACTGTGCATGAGGGGACCTCTGGGACGCTCATGCTCCTCCAGGCTGCAGCCGGCAGGGCTAGTGTCTCGGAGTGTGTCTGGGGCTGCTCTGCTGTATCCAGGGCCATTTCCTCTTAAGGCCTAGTCCTTTGGGATAGCAGCTCTGTGTGCAAAGGCTGGGGCCATTAGAGGTGTTTCCTGCCCCTTCTCCAAGAGTACACACCCTTGCCCACCTGCCGGGCAGAGAGAAAGGATCAGCATGGACAGGGAGGCGACAGCAGCCTGGAGCACCATGGGCCCAGGGGGCGTCAGTCCTCCATCTCTGCCTACAACCTCCACGGGGACAGGAAACTCTCCACCCTGGGTGCCCACAGCACCCTCCTCAGGCTGCTCACCTTGGCCTCGAAGAAGCTCTTGGCGCCTTTGACGCCCTCGGTGGAGACATCGATCTCAGAGAGGCGGGCCAGCACGTGGAGCCCGCTGTCCTCCTGCAGCTCCCCTGCTGCTGCCTTGCGGAAGATCAGGAGGAACTGCAATGGGCAGAGAGGTATGATGTGTCAGAAGGGAAGGAAGAGCCAAGGTCCCCAGCCACCCCCAGGTCCCAGCCTCAGCCTTCCCAGAGAAAGGGCAGCACACTCTCAGGATTGGGAGCCAGAGAGTGGGTTCGTGCTCCTGGGTCCCCTCTCTGGGCCTCTGCTTGCCCATCTGTGCAATGGAAGGTCAGCTGACTCACCTGCCCTCACAGATCCTAGGTCACTTCAGCTCTGCTGCCTCCACAGTCAGACTCTTTTTTTTTTTTTTTTTTTGGAGAGGTTTTTGCTATAGGGTGCGTGCGCTCGCCAGACAGACAGAGAGAGACATAGAGACAGAAAGCGAGAAATCACCCCCCAGAGGGGATGGTCATGCCGCAATCCCTTCTCTTCCATTCTCCTCTCGGGATCTTGGGCACACACGCACACGCGCCCGGCGTGAGTTTTAAGCTACCGGGTCCGGGACGCGAACCGCGGTCGACTACGTGGGAGTCCAGCGACATAGCCATTACGCTAACTGCTGGTTCCCCACAGTCAGACTCTTGACATGGCCTCAACCTACCTCTTAACTTTGCCCCCACTGATCCCCAAGCGAATTTTCTCTAAACCCCAAGGTACATGAGTATGTCCATTTTGCAGAATGAGGAGGGCTCAGAGATAGTAAAAGACTTGGCCGAAGTCTCAGTATCATGGGATATGGACCCCACCCTTCCCCTGGACTGCCCACACTGTCCTCCCTGGCCACTCTCCCTGCCTCCTTTATGCCCTGCTAGCTCACCCAGGCCACTGGAGCTGAGGCTGCCCCCTGCATGGAACCCTGTGCTGCCTGGAGTCCAGTACTCTGCAAACTGGCTTGAGCCTCCTCCCCATAAAACAGGCTTGCCCACACTGCCTGTCTGAGTGACGACAGGGTGAGCCCCTAGGTGTGAGGTCACCCAGGGCTGTGCCGGCTCTTCTGGGAAGCACAGAGGACCGACATGTCATGTCCTTCGACTGGCCCCTCTGTTCCTGAATCCCACGCTGTGTGATTTCCCTTCAGTGACTTCCTCTCTGCGCCCCAGGGCCTTGGAGCACAGGACCTCTGTGCCCCCGGGGCCCACACAGGGCAGGTGTGCAGATATCACTCCATGTAAGCTTGCCGCATGCAGGGGTGGCTGTGCCTCCTCCTCACTGCAGGCATCTCAGCACCCCTCTCCTGCCTGCTCCAGGACACCTCGAAGCCTCGCTCAGTCAAGCACCAGCCATTCACAGCTGGCTGGTCAACAATGACATTCAATGACAGAGGGGCACAGGGTGCATTGGTTTATCCCGGCCACTGGGTCCTCAGGCGAGCCTGCACCTGATGGGGAGTGGGCCGGGGGCAGGGCTTACCTCCCGGAAGCTGAGCTTGCTATCGAAGTCCTCGTCCACTTCCTTGATCATGTTTTTCAGGCCCAGGTGGGTCTGGGGAGCCCCAAGTTTCTCCATCATCAACTTTAACTCCATTAGGTCGATGAAGCCATCCCGCCCGGCATCGTACCTATGGGCACAAAGAGAGAGGCTTAAGGACGTCTTGGCACCCTTCCAACCTGACCAGTCAGAGGTGTCACATGCCAGAGTGCCCAGAGCTGGGAGGTTCAGAGGGCACCTCCCTCCGACCAGGTCCCCTGCCACACTGTGGGGGCCAGAGCTCAGGCAAGGTCCTCACATAGCTCAGTATCTGCTTAGTTAGCTCCAAGGGCGAGACACTCATCACTGGGCCTGGTAGTCCCGGGGCACCGAGAGTACTAACTGCGGGAAGACCGTGGCCCGAGGACGTGGATGGCATAGTCCTTTGGTACGGACTGACGTGAACACGCAGCGAGAGAATTCAGAATACCATGGAGTGCACGCTGGGCTCTGAGGCTGGCACTCACGGGCCGTCTCCAGGACACATCCTGGGACTTGGAGGGACATCTCACCTCCACACCTCCCCGCTCCCTGGCCACACCTTTGGTGGCAGAGCCTCGTAAGCTAGGGCAGGGTTTCTCAAGCTTCAGACTATTTCCATCGGGGCAGGATAATGCCTTTTAGTGCAGGACTGCCGTGCACATAGCAGGATTTTTACAGCAGCCCTCCCGAGCGGCACAGCTGAAAATGTCTCCCGGACATTCCCACATGTCCCCTGGGAGCAAAATCCTTCCCAGTGGAGAAGTGCTGGGATAGAGGACGCGATGCAGGTGTGCAGGCAGCCTCTTTCGACATCATAAGTGACTCTCGTCACTCAGCACCCTCTGTCTGGGGCGTGGAGGGGGTCTCTCCTTGTGCCTCCCCCCCCCCCCCCCCCCCCAGCTCACGCTAGGACTGGGTGGGCAGGTAAAAAGCACAGAGCAGGTGCTCAAAGATGCAGAATGAGTTTGCAATAATGCACGAACCACAGGCCCTGGCGGCAGGGTCTCTGCCTTTGTGGAGCTCACAGTCGGGGAGGGAGGCAGGAGGCAGGCGGGCAGGTGCTGCAGGGAGAAGGCGGTGAGGCGGCAGCACTGTCTCCACCCCACACACTTGGCTCTCCTTCTTATACTACGAACACAGTCATAGAGATAGTGTGTGGGGCAGGGTCAATGTCCCCCTGGACGGTCTTGGGGGCCTGCAATGGCCTCCACGCTGTGCGGGTGCTGGTGCACACGGCCTGGTGGACGGGGGGCATTGTCTGCACAGCCCAGCCTTTCTCTCAGGCTAACACCTGCCCTGCCTCTGTTTTCTAGAACAGCTGGGGAGGGAAGCTCTGGAGGGTGGGGAATGCGGTCTCAGGTCCCATAAAATAGGCTTTCCTGCACCTAAAAAAGCGGTGTGGAGTCCCCAAGGCTCCGAACTCCATTAGGTCGGTGGCTGGGTGACAGCAGCGTGGGTGAGAGCAGAGTGATGCGCAGGGGCCGCCCTGAGGACCTGGGTGTGTGCACGAATGCCTCTCTCACTCCTCTGCTTTCTCCAGGGCTCCCCATCTCCCTTCGCTCCTCGACAGCTTTACATGGCTCTTGTAGTTCCGGATAACAGCACCCACTTCCTAGAATCTGTGCCGAGAACTTTATGCTACTTCATTCTCTAGATATTTTACAATGGGGGCTCTGAGAGGAAACGTGACCTGCTCCAGGTCACACAGCAGTAAGGACGGGGCTGGGCTCAAGCCCCGGGTCTATCGGGCTCCTAAACCTGCATGGTTGCTCTGTACCCAGCCCCCTGACATGTGCCAGGGCTGCCAGCAGAACACAGCCGTCTGCCTGGCGCGCGGAGGGGAGCATTTGTGCGAGGGTATAAATAGTTCACAAGCAAGTGAGTCAGTGGTTGGCGGTGACGCAGCACAGGAAAGATGGGCTCGGGACCCTGGAAAGAACACAGGGTCTTGTGGCCTCCTGGCCTAGCATGGGGAGAGGCAGGGTAGGTGTAGATGGGCCAGAGGTTCCCACGGACAGTGGCCATTGCTGGGGTGGAGGCGGGTGCAGGAGGATGTGGTGGAGGGTATGGGGCTCAGTAGGGTCAGGCGGCCTCAGCTGTCACAGTTCCACCTCCACCCTGAGCTGGAGGGGGACCAGCGGAGGGCCCTTGTCCCATCTGTGGGGCCTGCTCGCTGTTGGTGAGGCTGAGCAGCCACAGAGCAGCCGCCTGGTGCAGAGGAGCCTAGGGAGGGCTCAGTCTTCCTGAGGCAAGGCACACGGACCCCCACCCTCAGTGCTCCGGGAAGACAAAGCCCACCGCGTTCTGAACTTGGGTCCCAGTGAAGGTCGGTGATGCTGCATCGGGGCTCTGGCCAGAGTGCCTGGGCTCACCTGCACAGTGCAGCTTTTCCTTTTTTTTTTTTTTTTTTTTTAAAGTTTCTTTCTTTCCTTCATGAGCCAGAAAAACAGACACCTCCCACCCCAACCCCAACAGGGTCCTGGCACTGCACCCCACCCCAGCTTCAGCCAGTCCCAGATCATGGGCACGTGGGTACCTGGCATACTCAAGGAGGTCTCTGGACACAAACCTGGGACCTTCCCATGTGGGTGAGCCTTGCAGAGCACTGTCTCACCGCCGAGGCACCATCTGGCCCCCATGCAGCTGGTTTAAGAGGCGGTGCCTGTGCTCCCAGGAGACACTGGGGAAGGATGAGATGTTTTTGGTAGTCGCAGCTGGTGGGGATGCTATTGGTATCTGGTGGGTGGAGGCCAGGGTGCTGTGAATACCCCACAGTGCACAGGTCGGCCCCCGCCACTAAGTGTTAGCATGAATCTCCATGGTCCCGAGGGCGACAGGCCTGATCCTCTCTTACTGGACGGCGAGGACTGACGGCTCACACATGCCCAGACCTTGCACAGTGCCCACACATGGAGCTCGCACCACAAAGGGCAGCTCCCACCACAGTCATGAGATGTAATGACCCTTCCTAAGCGCCCGTCTGTGCCAGGCACTTTCTCTTTACAGCCTCTGTGCCCCGCAATCCCAGCAGGTCAGAGCTAGGGAAGCAGGACTGTACCAGTAAAGGCCGGGAGTCAGACCCCAGCCCTGGGATCCCCAGGCCCTGCTCTCTCTGCCATCCACCTGCCTCTCCCTGAAGGCCTGCTTTATAGGTGCTCAAATGTACGTGTTTCTCTGCAGCCAGGGGAGCTAAGTTTCAGAGGAAGTGCAGGTCAAGTGTCCAAACTTGGATGGAAACTTTGGCTCTGTATTCCTGTCTGGCAGCTCCCAAACCTGGGCCGCAGCTCACACCGTGGTTTGAACTGCCGCCTGTATCAATCAAGGGCCAATCAATTACCAGGGCTGGGCTCCAGCCTGGACAGGCTCCAGCCCCCAGGGGGACAATGCAGGGGCTGGCCGCAGAGTCAACAAATCAATGACCAGGGGGAGGGGACAGAGGCCTGGGAGAGGCCAGGTGCTGGGTGGGAGGTGAGTCTGGAGGGGCTGCTCCCACGAGACTCCCAGGGAGAAGACATCTGTCATGTGCCCTGGCTCTGACGCAGTCTGAGGCTGGGGACCTGCCAGGTTCCAGGGTTAACCTGACTGAAGATGGCTTTGAAAGTCTGTGCTCACATCAACTCCACTGTGACTGATCTGGGTCCAACCCCTCTGCCACCTGCTGGCTGGGTGAACCCGGTCAAGGTGCCTGATGAACTTCCATCTCCCCATTTACATCATGGAGATCAAAGGACTCGTCTCGGGATGGAGGTGAGGATGAAGAGATACCAGTCGACTCTCAGCACAGAGCTGGAGCGCGGTAAGATACACCTAACTATAATAACCACACCTGGTTGTTATAACTGTTAATGTCTACCTTTAGGGTTACTAAAAAGTAAGTGAGTCTGCTCACAAGAGCACACCCTGGTAGCACACCCTGTTACGCAGCAGGTTGAAGACACATGGAAGGCTGGGGTTTGAGTCCCAGCTGACCCTAAAAACTGGGCACAGTATGCACACCTGCAATAGTAGCTACCTGGGAGGCTGAGGCAGGAGGATCATGACACAGCAAGACCCTGTCCAAAATGAGATTTTGTATATAAAATCCCTAGCACACAGGAGGTACTTAAAGCATTTTAATTTCTCTATAATCATACGTCTTTTTAAAAATTTGCTTTAAGGCACATGTGCTCACTGGACAGAAACAGAGAGAGAGAAGAGAGAGAGAGAGAGGATAGTGAGAAGACACCCCGGCAAGATGGCCACACTTCAATCCCTTCTCCTCTATTCTCCTCTCGGGACTCTGAGCACACATCCACAGGCACCTGACATATTTTTCAAGTGGGTCCGGGCTTGAACTGTGCTGTTGGCCATGTGGGATCCAGCTTGCCTTAACGACCACGCCACAGCTGGCCCTCTCTATAACAGCAGCAGTGTTACATGAGACGTGCTGTGTGCTGGAGCCCATGCTAAGAACTTCACACACATACTGTAAGGATGGTGATATTAGGAGTACTGATAAAATATACGAGGTGGACTTTAAAAGGTTCATGGGAAATGCCTATTATGAAAAAAACCACGCATGGATTTCAATTTTTTTTGTACAAAAATAAACTAGGACTTCCATTTTTTCTACAAACTTCTTTGAAGCCCTCTTGTACAGCAGCTTCTCTCAGGGGCACCAGGTGATACGGGGCCGGGAGAAATGGCTTGTCACAGACACGAAGACCCAGGGTCTCTCGGGCATCTCCCCCACCCAAGTCCTACTTCCCCCTTCTAGGCCAGAGTCAAAGATGCAGCAAAGTGGGGATGGAAAGACAAAGGGTCACTGAGTGCAGAAAGAGGAGCCTCAGCTCTGGACTGCTCTCCTGTCCATCTGCCCTTCCCTCTGGTGAGAGAGAAGGGACTGTCCTGCCCACAGGACGAGGACGGGCAACCCAGGAGAGATGTTCTCAGATAGCTGCCAGCAGGCACACCTCTGGCTGGGGAGGCCTCGCATCCACCAGCCCTCTCCTGAGCTGGGTCTGAGGTTGCAGATAGCTCAGCAGAGACAGGAAAAGAGGTCAGCCCGTCCAGAACCATCCAGCTATCCCGGCCCATCCACTTATTGCGTAGGGAAGCTGGGGCCCAGAGTGGGCAGTGGCCAGGCCAGCACCACACAGCGGCAGCTGTAGGATCCCATTAGCTGACTGCTCTCCTCCCTGCCTCCCTCTTCTTCCTGGTCCCATGGAGGGTGCCACACTCTCAAGCTTGCAGGGCTGGGAATGTGGCTGGGGCCTGCCTGGGAAGCCAAGCCCCTCTGGCAGGGCTGGCAGCAAAGCTCCTGGGCTGGGAGCTCAGCACTTTCCCCCAGCACTGGAGGGAGGTGGCCGGGCTTGGTTGGCACCGTGCCCACATTCCTCCCCGCCTCCCCTAAATAGTTCTGCCCGGGAGGGCTCGGCAGCTGCCACCCGGGTGCTGGTGACAAAGTCCCTTCCCATCCCCCCTTGACAGTGGAGCAGTTGGCAATGGCACCCACCCAGGCAGACTCTGCCCCTTTGGGTGGAGCAAGGTCCCACCCAGCTGGCTGCCTCCCAGTTCTGATAACCGGCGTCCTGGGGTTGGACAGTGGTTCCTCTGGTGTGTAGCATGGATGCCCTGGCCCTGCTCCCAGAGCTTGTCCCCGGCTCCGGACAATATTATCACCACTGGCTAGTTGTTGCTGAGCACTTACTGTGTGCTGGGCACCCTACCAAGTGCTTTGCATTAGACCTGCCCAAGAACTCTGCGAGGCAGGCCTATTTAACAGATGAAGAGACTGAGGCTCAGAGGGGAGGTGACGTGGCTGAGATCATAGGTGACAAGAGAGGAGCAGGGATGCAAACTAGGCCTGTTCAAAACACGTGCTTTAACGCCTATGCTGGGCCTACAGACGCTGTGCCGGAGAACGTCAGGGCTGGAAGGGGGCCCGGAGGTCATCTCACTCTGTTGCGAGTGTCCAATTCCAAATGCGGTTTTTCTGTTTGGTGTCTTGAAGACCTCGAAGCGCAGGGAGCTCAGTGCTTTCAGAAGACAGCCTTTGGGACTATTAGAAAGCTGCTCCTCATGCATGCCCCCCCCCACCCCGAGTGCTGACAGGCTGAATGCACAACGAAGCAGGATGACCACAGCCACTACATGGATGAGGGTGAGAGCGGTCTCTTGGGGGGCCCTGGGAACCCTGATTCTGTCTCCTGATTCCCATCCCAAGACTTTGTGATGGTCTGGCCCTGGGTGGCCCTGGGAGGACAGCTGAGGAGGCCTCCACTCTCGCCCGCCCAGCTTTGGGTTAGGAGCTCAAACCCACCTGAACTCCCCCCACCCTGTGTTGAGGAGGTCCCAGCAGCTCTGAGGCCTCTATTCTATGTCCAGGAAAATGGGAGGGCAGACCCTTGAGGCAGGAGAGTTCTAGATCACAGGAGAATTCTGGCCTTGCTTACTGTTCCAGCCAGCTTGGCCCTGTCTGCTTCTCTGGGGAGGGACCCCCAGGTGGGCCCCTGCCTGCTCAGTGCTCAGCAGGGCTAGTTCCCGCAGGTTCCGCCCCCAGACTGCCTGAGTCGGGAAAGACAGACTCACTTCCTCTGCTCCTATCTGCGGCATCTGACTGATTGTAGCCCTGGGCCAGCCGAAAGGGGAACGGAAGCGGGGGTGAGTGAGCGAGGTGAGAAGCAGGAGTATGTATGCACCTGAGTGCATGGTGAGTCTAAGGGTGGAGTGGGGCTCGGGGACACCCTAACTTCCAGTTCAAGAACCTCACCCTGAGCAGCAGCCGAGGGGCATCTCCCTCCAGCTGCCACATCTGCAGCCAGATTCCTGCTAGCTGCCCTCGCCCTGGCCTGCTCCTAACAATCATCTCTGCTATGAAAGCGATTACAAAGGACATTTATTGAATGCCTAATATAGCCCGGTGTTTATTGGGTAACTTAATCTTTACTGCATTCCTCTTGTCATCCTCTTACAGCTCAGGCAGACTAAGTAACCTGCCTAAGGTCGACCTTGGGTCAACCTCGGGCCAATGGTCAGATGGTGGCAGCTGGGTGGCCTAGCCTAGTGCTTCTTCTTCTTCTTCTTCTTCTTCTTCTTCTTCTTTTTTTTTTTTTTAATGTTTATGCATTTCTTTCTTCCATGAGCAAGAGAGACAGAGAGCCAGCACACCCAGAAGGGTCCTGATGCCAGGTTCCACCTCAGCCAGCCCTGGATCATGGGCAAGGGTGGACCCAATACACTCAGGAGGTTTTCTGGTGTGACCCCAGGACCTGCCCACATGGGGTCGCCTTGCAGAGAATTGCATTTGCCACTGGGCCACTGTCTGGTCCTCTGCACTTCTTCAGCTGTACTGTGAGCACTGGATTGTTCGTGCTGAAATGCAGACGGGATTGGGTAGGTCGGGGAGGGAGCCCGAGCACGTGTATTTCTAACCAGCATCTAAGTGATGCTGCGTCTGCTGGTCCATGCACCACCATGAGCAACGGTACAGGGGACGTGGAGGCAGACAGACCCAGGTTCAAATCTCGTCTCTGCTTCTTCCCAGCTCTGTGACTTTGGACAAATCATATGAACTTTCTCAGACCCAGTCTTATCTGTGAAATGAGTGCTGATAATCTTGCAGGATGCTAAGAAAGGATTAAACAGGGACAAAGCGCCCAGAACAGAGAGGCCAACAGCAGTCCTCAGAATCAGACGAATGGCCAGGTGCTAGGAAGGGCCGCCTCATGGCTCAGGAATCCTCAGGCCTGGCTCCTGTCTGGCCACACATGCCTGCACCAGACCCTCCTTCTCTGCTGTCCTTCAACAGCAGAAGTCAGTCAAGGAGAAGGCTGCTGGGCAGTCGGCTGAGGGAGTGGGGACACCCTGCTGAGGCTGCAGTGACTCACTTCCTTTGGCTAGGCTGGCCTTGCAGAAAGGGCCTTTGACTTCCTCCAGGCAGCAGGGCCCTAGTCCCTGCGTCTGGACTCTTAGGCCGAAATAGGGCCCTGGCTTCGGGCTTTCTTCCCCACTCAGGGGAGTGAAGAAGAGGTTGAGGAAGGAGAGAAAGGAGGCAGGAAGGCACGATCCAAGGGGGAACCAAAAGTCCCCAGCGGGGCGGAGAGGAGAAGTGACTCAGACACAGAGGGGAAGTGGGAGAAAGAGA
The DNA here is from genome assembly GCA_026018925.1 of Tupaia tana. Classification (NCBI taxonomy): domain Eukaryota; kingdom Metazoa; phylum Chordata; class Mammalia; order Scandentia; family Tupaiidae; genus Tupaia; species Tupaia tana. The sequence goes on along the minus strand of JAKSZU010000007.1, from coordinate 85,020,783 downwards.
GTGGGGACTGAGGCTGGGGAAACCCACACCCGATAGGGTATGGGTCATGTCCTCCTTCCCCCATGGCTGCTGCAGGCAAAGCACCCACTGTGTCCACCTCTCATGGAGACCTCCCCACCTCCACTATCAACCTAGTCTGCACTTGGCCTCTGGAGGCTCTCTGCAGGAAGACCTTTTTTTTTTTTTTTTAAGAGAGATTTTTGCTATAGGGTTCATGTGCTTGCCAGAGAGTCAGAGACAGAGAGACAGTAGGTGAGAAGTCACCCCCCCCAGGGGCGGTGGCCACGCACAATTCCTTTTCCTTCATTCTCTCAGCATTTTGGGCACACACACACATGCACATGGTGTGAGTTTTAAGCCACTGGGACTGGAACCGTGGTCAACTATGTGGGAGTCCAACGACGTAACCATTATGCCATCTGCTGTTGCAAGGAAGACCTGCTTCTAATCCAGCCACTGCCACTTACTGTGACCGTGGACAAGTGACTCAACCTCCTGAGTTTCGATTTCCTTATCTGTCAAATGGGATAATGACAGTATCCACCTCAGCATGCTAGTGCGAGGATTAAATTTGATTCCCTAAGTAATACACACAGGCTCCTTGGGGGACAGCTGGATCTGGTGGCTTCACTTAACAAGGAGGCAAGGAGGCAGGGGACTGGCTCTGGAGAGTACATGGCCACGGAACCCTTCGTGAGAAGAACCTTCTGTTTCTATCAGGCCCTGCAGGCCCGTATCTTGACCCCCAAATCCTATGGGTCACTGTTCTCTATGAGACTTTAAGCCTCTCAAAGGCAGAAACTTGACTCTTCATTCAAATAGCCCATACACCAGACATTATGATAGGCTCTTTATAAAGGTTCAGGGTTTAAAATTTTTTCTAATTGTTTTATTTTATTATTTTATCTATTTACTTATTTTTTGGGGGGAGAGATTTTTGCTATTGGGGGTGTGCACTTGCCAGGGAGAAAGAGAGAGAGAGACAGAAAGCGAGAAATCACTCCCCACAGCAGGGATGGCCATGCTACAATCCCTTCTCCTTTATTCCCCTCTCGGGATCTTGGGCATACATGCAAACACGCCTGGTGTGAGTTTCAAGCCTCTGGGTCCGGGACTTGAATAGCAGTTGACTATGTAGGAATCCGGCGACATAACCATCACCCCATTATTTTATGTTTTAAAGCAGTGTCTCATCATCCCATGATGGTCCTGCCTCAGCCTCCCAGCTGGATTACGGGTGCACACCCCCACACCTGGCTCTCTTAGACAGGGTCTTGCTGTGGCCTGGCCAGCCTCAACGAGATGATGGGATTACAGGAGCGCACCACTGCACCTGCCCTTAGGTAGGGCCAGGAATTGAACCTGGGCCTCCTGGGTGGTCCCAGCCTGCTAGGCCCAGCATCTTAGCAGCGTGCGCTATGGCAGCCAGGCCAAGACTCAGGGTTGTTTTTACATCTAATTCTCAGAACTTCACCAGGTAGGCGCTTGGGCCCCAGGGGAAACTGAGGCTCAGAAAAGTGGAGTACCTGCCCGAAGTCACCCAGCTGGGCGGTGGCAGACTGGAGCCCCCGTTTCACAGCCCTCCGGAGCTGTTGTTAGCTCTTCCTTTTTTTTTCTGCCACCTGCCTTCCACATAATTAAGTGATAATGAATTCATTTTTCCAGTTTTGTATTTATCAAAGCCATATGCAGCTGTCAGTCGAAGCATCATCTATTCAGCAGGAGGGAAGGAGGATTCTACTCTGGGTCCCTGTCACTCTGTCCCGGAGCAAAAGAGCTGTCACCAGCTTGGCAGGCCCAGGGAAGAGGAGGTAAGAGGAGGCAGGCAGTGGACGAGATGGAGCCACCTCCAAGTGCCCTCACAATGGCTGCCAGGGCCCTGCTGGGACCCAGGAGAGGTGTGTATTGAGCTGGGAGTGATGGTGGCAGCAACTCAGAAGTACCTATTCTGTGCCAGGCACTGGTTAAGCACTTTACAAATACCCTGGGAGGTGAGTACTATTATCACTCTTGCCTTAGGGTGAGGAAAGGAGGCTCAGAAAGGTTTAAGTGACTTGCTCTAGGGCCCATAGCTGGGATTTGAACCCAGGAGTGCAGATTTCAAAGGCCCTTCCAGGCCTCCAGGGGGAGGATGACAAGATTCCAGAGAGATACCTGGGAGGGGAACAGGTGGAGAGGAAGGCAGGGGAGGATGGAACTTGGCCTCAGGAGCTTGAAAAGGGAAGAGCAGGCCAGGAGAGGGAAGCCTACCTCTCTGACGTAAGAGGTCATGAGATGAAACGGCTGGGGACAGGCTGGGGACAGGGCCGGCAAGACTGGGAACTAGGGCATTGTCCTCAGATTCCACAGCAGGTTCAGAATTACACGGCTGCCTACCGTTCCAGCAGGTGTCAGCTTACAAAGCCCTCCAGAACCCACCTCAGCTGTGCCAGCCCAGGGGTTGACACCCCCGAGGCTCTCTGGGGCCACCCCACCCCACCTTCCCCATTGCCTGGCTGGTTCCAGAGACAACATGATGGATGAGCAGAGAGCTGGAGGGACGGAGGAGTGTGAGATTAGAAGCCTGGGGTTGTGTCCACAGCCTGGGGCTGCACAGGGCCACAACTCTGTGTGCGTCACTCCCTAAGCTCCACCCCGAGGAGCTAGACCACTGTCTCCACTGAACAGATAAGGACCTTGGGTTCAGCCACCAACCCCCCCCACACACACACACACCCTCGTGACCCCGAGTAAGCCATGGAGTCTCAGTTTTCTCTTCAGTAAAATGGGGAGAGGGGCTGGAGTCCCCAGGAGGAAACTGCACAGCCCCAAGTAGGAGACCAAGGGCCGAGAGCCTGTGTTTTCCTGCAGGCCCCTCTGTCCCTCCCCCACCCTGCCCCCCGTCTCCATCCTCAGGAAGTACCTGGTGAACTGGTACTGAATGGAGCACTAGAAGACCCTGGAAGTCAGTCCTAATACCCAGAAGGGCTCAGGACTCCTCAGGGATATGTGAAGGTCAGAGCCAAAGGACCTTTGGGAATCAGCTGCGGCCTGCTCCTTTTATAGGAGGTAGACTGAGGAGGCGGGCACGCTGACCACTCAGCCCAACTTCCTAGTTCCAGGCTCCCAAGGAAAGGCCAGCCCCTCATTCTCCATCTGGCCTCCCCGTCTCCTGTGCTCTGCTCTGGTGGGTGGCTTCCCACAAGGGAGGTCCCCTCCCTCTGCCCTGCTTGTAGCTGAGCCCTGGCACCCATGCCCTGGCTGCGATCCCTGGGCCCTGCTTGGACGCAGAGGCTGCAGCCCCACTTGGACAGCAGAAGCAGAACGGGGGGTTTGTCCTCCGCAAGAGCCTGTGTGTTGGCTGTTCCCAGCCGGGACTCGGCTGGGCAGGGCTCGACTGGCATAGTGAAGCCTTGTTTCCTTGAATACAAAATCTGCAGCTCTCCACCCTCGCCAGAGCCCCCGCAGGCGGCATTTCCTTCCCTAGAGGTCCAGCTTCCCGGCCCTTCCGGCTCCCTCACCCCTCCCAATACCTGAGCAGGCAGTGCTGGTGCCAGGAGGTGGCCTGGGGGGGGGTTCAGCTCCCCACAATCTCCATCCAAGTACCCCTCTTCAAACTAGCACCCAAAACAGCCCATGTAAAAAGTGAGCTTGCTTTGCAAATGCAGCTTTAAGGCCCTTCCCCAGGCATAGCTGCTTGCTAACCAAACTGCTCATTTGGGCTAGCTGGGGCCCACCGGAAGAGTTCTAGCTTTTTTCCTTCTGGAGGGGACCAGTAGGGATGTTGTGGAAGCCTAAGAGACGGCGAGATCTGGGGGGAAGGAGATGCTGGGGTCGGCGGTACCAGGGGGTGGCTAATTAGCTGTGGACATGGAAGGGGGTCTTGGAGTGAAAGCAGATGTCTGTGAATGGAAACCCGGAGGGAAAAATACGGGTTTTGGAGTCAAAGGCTTGGGGGTTCGAATCCTGAATTCATCGTTCTGTGGCTGGGAGGTCCTGGCAAATTACTTAACCTCTCTGGGCCCAGACTCCTCATCTGCACGGTGGTGGTGAAAATAGTTCTATGTTATGGGGTTGGTGGGAGGGGTCTGTGAGCTCCTTAGTGCCTGAGTACTATCAGTACACAGGTCTCAGGCCTCCGGGTGTGTGAATAATGCTGAGCTTCCCCTGTGGCAAGCTCTGTAAGGAAGTTACAGACAGCAAAGTCATACCTGCCCCTGGGCTCACCAATCTATTCTGCCTGGATTCTTGGAAATCCTGCTCTCCTCACCTTATCAGTCTGGCTGGGACCAAGACCCTGGAGTCATAGCGTTGGGCTCTTCAGGACCCTGGAACTTGTAGGCAGGGGTTCAGAGGACGGTAGAGTCAAGGACCTGATTTTACCCCAGACTAACTCTTGGAAAAGAATGAGGCTCCCAGCCACCCTGGCCTGGGAACCCTGATGTCCTCCTCTGCATCAGGCCCAAATGCAGAAGCTGCGGCAAGTGGGGAGACGTGGGAAAGAGCCTTTCTCAAGCTGTGGGGTTGCAAAACACCCCCTTCCTGGGCTTCCTGCTCGGTGTCTGGGCACTGTGAGCTGCATGAGGCTGAGGCTGAAAGCCAGGGCCTCTCCACCCTCCCGCTCAGCCAAGGTGGAGCTCCGCCTTGCTGCACCCCTTCCTTGGCCTGGGAGGGCCTGTGCTGGGTAGGCTAGACCTTCCGATTCCACCACCCAAAACTTGGCCTCAGGACAGTCTGACCTCCTCCCAGACCCACTCCAGAGCAGGACCTCTGGGCTGTTCCCTGTAGAGCCAGTGCAGGGGATAGGGAACGGGAGGTGGGAAAGGGGTCCAAAGGGAGGGGAGCGGGCACCTTCGCCACCCCGTGGGCACAGAGCTGGCTGGGGACAACTGTGGCTGCCCTTCCATCCCAGCAGTGTGGATGCACTGGGGCTACTTCTCCCTAGTTGCTCCCCAGAGACAGGAAATGTTTTGAGGGGTCAGGGCTGAGCCCACAGGCCCGGGGGTGCCTGTCTACCCTGGAAAGGGCATTTGCATGGGATAAAGGGGAGCAACTGGGCAGGTCGGACAGGAAGGACCCTTCTGCCTGGAGTGGGTGTAAGCACCTGGGATCCTATGGGGGTTGGGGCGCAGGCTAGGGGGGCAGGGGGTGGGGCAGCGTGTGCTGCCCTGGCTGAGGCCAGCGATCTGGGTGGGGGAAGCCAGGACTCAGTTCTGAAGGAATGACTGGGGGAGTTTACATGCCTGCAGCCGAGGACAGGGAATGCAGGGTCCCTCCTTGGGAGACCACCTGAGGGTCAAGGATTTAGGTCCTGGCTAACAAAGTGGTGGAGGATAAGGTGGAAGGGGCAGAGTCGTTGTCCACAGTTTGTTAGATGCAGGAGAGCTGGAGAAGGGGGGCCCTGCCCAGAATCCACCTTGAGAGGGACTGAGATAAGCGGAGGAAATGAAAGAACCCCAGTGAGGGCAAGAATACAGCAGGAAATGGTCATCCCTAAGGGGCACTGGGAGTGGGTGTCTTTGACCTGCGTGTGTTGGGGTAGGGGCGGGAGAACAGAGTAGCTGGGACTGCGGTGGGGTCCTCGGTCTTGGTGGGGAGTGGGAGGAGCAGCACAGGGTGTGTTGGGGGCTCCCGGCCAGAGACCAAGGCTCCACGACCGACCGTGTGTGGTGGTGGGGCTCGTGACCATTTGGAAGGAGCCTGTCCCCCACCCCCACTTCGTGCTTGCGCCTACGGTGTATTGGGGGCAGTATCGCTACGAGGAGGGGTCGCGCGCAGGGGCTGGGGGCATCGGGGGTGGAGGGTCTCCAGCCTGGTGATGATCTGGAAGGGGCTGCAGTCCCCAGCCCCGCTGTGTCAGGGTTCGGGGGAGCGCGACTGGCCGCACGAGGGTTGAGGGGTTGGGGGCCGCCGCCAGGGCGCAGGGCGGGAGGGGGCCGGGTCGCGCGGGCACTCACTGCTTGAACATCTTCTCCATGTCCTTGATCTGCTTCCTGGAGAACTCCTTGAACTCGGTGTAGGGGTTGAAGACGCGACGGCTGGGCGACTGGGGCTCGCCGATGCCCTGGTTGAGGTCGGCGCGTCGCAGCAGCTTGGCGCTCAGTTCGTCGTCCGCGCTGCCCAGCGCCTCCGCCGCCTCGTCGGGCGCCCCGGCCGCCGCCGCCGCCCCGTTCAGCCCCGGCTGCTCCGCCGCCTCGCCGCCGCCCTCGCCCTCCATCTGCAGCCGCCGGCTCAGCTTGGTGGCCAGCTCGTCCGTGGCCATGGTGGCCCGCGCGGCGCTCTCCTCGGCCCGGCCCCTGCTCGCCGCGCGCCGCGCACCGCGCACCGCCGCGGGCCGCGCTCTTCCTCTTCCTGACACTCCCCGGCGCCAGGCGCCGCCCCGAAGGTGGGACTTAGGCCCCCGGGGGGACCGCCCGCGCCCGCCTCCCCGCCCCCCGCGCCCGGGCCCGCGCGTGATTCCTCTCAATCGCTTGGGGCCAAGTGTGCAAGGCCTCCCGAGCCCGCCATCATCGCCCTCCTCGTAGGGTCGAGGGGCCCCGTCCTTCCTCTATGTCCTCAACGTGGCAGCTGAGCTGGAGAGGGCCTGCTGGAGGACGGGGGCGCGGCGAGAAGGAAGAGGGGTTCCTCCCCCCTGTTTGGGTGTGAGTCAGGGGCTCCGGGGGGCTCCGTCCCAGCCCCTCCTCTGGAATCCCCATGCCGTGAAGTCATAATCCTGTGTCTGGTGACACCACGTCGGTTGCCATGGTGACGAGTCGGCCTTAAACACTGGCGTTCTCAATGAGAACTGCAGGGGTATGAAGAAGGGGGACCCTGGGAGCAGGAACCTCGGTTTACATTTAATCGTGGCTGGGGCTGTTGGCATCTTTCGGAAAAGGATGGACCAGCAGCTGCGAGGGAGATGGGGCTGGGCCTCGCTGCTCAGACTGCCGGCCCAGCGAAAGGGAAGGCGCTGGTCCCCTTCCTCTGTGCCCTCACCCTCACACTGGTGACTTGGCAGGACAGCCAGGCCTGCGGTCTGCGACTCTCCTTGAGGGGAACCGACTTAACGTTGCCATTTTGGTAGGGGCTTCAGAGGAGAGATGTCCTCCCCAAGGCTGAGGGGTCCAGACTGGGAAAAGCGTTCAGAGATTGATCTCAAACTGCAAAGCGTCAGATGCTCGGCGACCCGGTTAACAGATTCCCAGGCTCCATGCAGACCAAACCGATCTCTGGAATGGGACCCGGGGCTCTGCATTTTAACCAGCACTCAGGGGAGTCTGAGAATCATGGATGTGAGAGGAGGGCTCTGCTTTTGAGAATATTCTCTAGGATGTTAGGCCCAAGCTGAGGACCCCCTGCAGAAAGCCCCTCCAGCCAAGGTGCGGAGGAAGGAGGGTGGCAGCTTGCAACCAGCGCCCAGGGTGCAGAGAGCGCCTGGGAATGTACAGCCAGCCCGCGGTCACAGAGTGATTTGCACAGAGCACGCAGTTGAAACTGGACATTTGCGATGTTTAAGAACATCGCTGAATTAATTACAAGGTATTTTAGAAAGAATGGACTTGAGAAAAAAACTTTCAGAGTTCAGAAATGTGAAATTTTCATTCACTTGTTTGTGAGAGTGTTCCTTAGGCATGCAGCGAAATGCAATGCTCTTTTGGGCGATGAACTGTTCCCAGTTCAGGTCTGGAGACTTCCCTGAGCACGCCTGCCATGTGCTTGCCTATGATTCCAGGCTGGCTGAGACTGGGGTGGATTGTGGCCTGAGGATGCTGTCTCTCTCTCTCACTTGGGGAAGAAATAAATTAACTTAAAAAAATTCTTTCTCTCTCTCTAAAAAAAAGGAGAGATAATTGGTTTAAATAATTTTGTTTTTTAAAGCTAGTTTGGTCTAGCTTCTTCCAAAAGGCAGGTTTTCATTCTTTTTTAAAAAGAATTATTTATTGGGACCAGCAGTTAGCATAATGGCTATGTCACTGGACTCCCATATAGCTGACCACGGTTTGAATAATAGACCTGTTGGCTTAAACTCACGCCGGGTGCGTGTGCATGCGTGCCCAAGATACCGAGAGGAGAATGGAGGAGAAGGGATTGTGGAGTGGTCATCCCCCCTGGGGGGTGATTTCTCGCTTTCTATCTCTCTGTCTCTGTCTGTCTGGCGAGCATACGCACCCTATAGCAAAAACCTCTCAAAAAAAAAAAAGAATTATTTATTTAATTTTATTTATCATCATTATTATTATTATTTCTTAATTTGCTATCGGGCATGTGTACTAACCACAGAGAGACAGAGAGAGAGGAAAGATGGGCGAGCAAGCCACCAGATCCAGGATTTAAACCGTGGTCGGCCATGTGAGAGTCCAATGCCTTAACCACCATGCCAGCAGGTGTTTTTTTTATTTATTATTTTTATCTATCTATTTATTTTTGAGACACTTTTGTTATAGGGTGTGTGCACTTACTGGAGAGACAGAAAGTGAGAAATCATCCCCCCCAGGGGGGATGGCCACGCCATAATCCATTCTCCTCTATTCTCTCTGGATTTTAGGTACACTTACACACACACACTCTCTCTCTCTCTCACACACACACACACACACATATGCCCAGTCTAAGTTTCAAGCTGCCAGGTCTGGGACTTGAACTGCTGTTGACCATGCGGGAGTCCAGCACCTTAACCACTACACCACCTGCTTGCCCCTATTTTTATTATTTTAAAATTTGCTATAGGGCACATGCAGTCACCTGAGAGAGTCAGGAGAGAGGGAACATGAACAAGCAAGCTGCCAAGCCCAGGACTCCAACCACATTTGGCCATGTGGGAATCCAGTGCCTCAACCATCCTGCTACCTGCTGGCCCCATTTTGCATATCTTCTCTATGTGGCCTTGAAGGAAACACCAGAAGTAAAGTAATTTGTTATTTAATGACTGTAAAAGCCTATCAAAAGGTGTAGACATTTATAATTGCATCTGTAGATACTTAGGTTTGCCAATTTTTTAGTCTTCCTCATGCAGCTAATTGTTTTCAGAACTCTGGGGAGCCTCAGTTTACCCCAGTTTATGATTTCTCATGGCTCTGCATGAAACAAAGCTGCCTTTATTTATTTTTACCTATTGAGGGAAAGTGAGAAAGCACTCCCCCATTGGGTATGGTCATGCCACACTCCCTTCTCTTCTGTCTCCACCCTCTTGGATTTTGGCCATGCATACACATGGCCCCAGTGTGTTTATCAAGCCACTGGGTCTGGGCCATGAACTGCACTGGCAGCCATGTAGCATCCAGCCACCTTAATCAGCACGCCATGGGATGGCCCATGCTGCCTTTATTATGAAATATTTTGCATGTGCTTGATGTGGGATTGAATTTAACTATAAGGAAATTAGGTGAGGGATTTGCCTTCTTGAAAAACAACTTACAGAGCCAGCAGATGGTGTGGAAGTTAAGCTGCTGGATCCCACATAGCTAGCTGTGTGGTTCAAGTCCCAGACCCAGCAGCTTGAGAATCATGCCAGGTGCATATGCATGTGTGCCCAAAATCCCAAGAGGAGAATAGAGGAGAAGGTATTGTGGGTGGCCATCCCCCCAAGCCATGATGTCTCATGTTTCCTCTCTCTCTGTCTGTCTCTGTCTGTCTCTTTGGCAAGCACATGCATCCTATAGTAAAAAACTAAAACAAATAAAATCCAGCTTACATATATATGGAAAAGCTGCGGTTTCAGTATAAATGGTTTAGACAGCTGTGTGGGGATTAACCTCCCTGGCCAATGACTCACTTGGCTTGTGTGGTCACAGCCGGGGAAGGTGGGGGTGGACGCCTGACACACAGGTGCGGGAATCCCTGCTCATTACCTACTGCACCTTGTCAAAGGGGAGCTGAACTCTTGAGCCCTGTTGCTATTAAACCCAGGCAGAGCTCAGGAAGTCATGCCCAAATGGGTGATCCCTTTTAACACCCTTTGGGGTGTTGTTTCTTGTTGGTTTTTGAGGTTTTCGAGCTCTATGGTTCTGTGACCACAGTGGAAGAGCTGCCCTAGTGCTTTGCCCCATTTCAGAGGCTTTGGATCTGAACCCTGCTAGGGTTGCATTTTTTAAAAAAAGTCTGTTTATTTCCTGTGTGTGTGTGTGTGTGTGTGTGTGCGCGCGTGCGCGCGTGCAGCATCCCAGACAGCCTCACACCACAGCCTACCCTCACTCAGTGCATTTAGGGAGGTCTCAGGGATCTGAACCTGAGACTTTCCCAATGTGAGTCCAGTTGTACCACCACTGTGCCATCACCTGGCCCTGGGGACTGCATTTCATCTGAGCTTATTTCCTCTGAGTTCACTGGATTGCATAAGGAGCACTGTTTTTGTTGGAGGCTGAAGATGTAGTGAAAGGGGGAGCAGCAGAAATAACCGATGATTGGAGGTGCAACTTCCAGGAAATAGCAGTGGCCTCTTTATTAGGAGGAATTACTTGGGAATGACCCTGAGTTATGTGCCCAGTCGTGGATTCTGGCAGAGAGAAGCAATCTGGACTGGTGACACATGACGGCATTTGGTCATGTGGAAAGAATGATCTTCAGGAAAAATCACACCCTCGGCAAAGGCTGGGGTGAGCCAGAGCCGGTTCTGACGATCTCCCCGCGGCGGGAGGGAGCCCGCGGACTGAATCATGGGCGACTTGTTCTCTCTCCCTCCCACATCTACTTGTACAGCAGCCTTGCAGGGAGGGGCGAAGCCATGTTCCGAAAAACAACAGCACTTTGGAAAAGAGAGGGGAGAAACGAGATGGAGAGAGAGGGTTGTGAAGGGCTGTTGGTTGATGGGGAGATGACGTGGATTTGGGGGGCATTCCAGAGCCTGACAGAATTGGGTGGTCCCTCCAGCCAGAGACACTGGGAAACAGAAAGGATTAGGGACGTCAGAGGAGATAGTGTTGGCTGGTAAATGCAGCACTTACTTAGCACTTCACAAATACCAGCTTACGACTTAATCATTACAAGCACTCGGCCGTCATCAAGGAAACCCTTGATGGATTGAAAAAGACGCACAGGGGTCAGGGTTCGGGGACAGCACAAATACTCTTTTGGAGCTATCCGAGTGAGGGCAGGGGTTGAGGTCACAGCTTGGTTGACCTCGGAGGCTTTCTTATCTCTTGGCAAATCTGGAAGCCGTTCAAAGGGGGCAGTGGGAGGAAAGGAACCGCTCTCAGGCAGTTGGGGGTACTGAGGGGGGTAGAGGGGCAGGAGGAAAAGTGATGAGGGTGGAGCAACAGCTGCAGGTAGAACTATCTGCAGGCCACTGGAAACCAACTTACCCATAGCTATTTGGATACTATGAATCTACTTGAAAACCAAGATGGGTTCGAGTTTGTTGCAGATGCCAACTAGGTATGTTTTCTCCTTCTAAGACACAGGCAGTTCAATGAGTCTCAGCCCTGTTTTAAACTCCCAAAGGGTGTCTGTGGTTTTGGCGGGGAAGGAGGAAACCTTAAGCCCCAGCTGCTCCTGTAACACCTTCCTGGACTCCTTCCAAAGGCAGTCATAACAAAGGTAACTGATTTTGAGTTTGCTACAGTAGCAGCTACTCTGGGAAAGCGGTGTGCTGCTTCAGCCAACAGCCGGGATGAATTTATGAAGTGTGTTGGGCACCCCAGGACCAGTAGGTGAGTAGGGGGGAGGGGGCGGAGGGAGGGCAGGGGTGGCAATTTGAACTATGAGATTTATTGGACCTCACACTGGGTGACTGAAAGAGGCTAGGACTTCTAGCTGCCCCCAGCCCACCCCAGCCCCCATCAAGACCCAATGTGTATTATACACAATGAAGTGTTAATAAAATGTGTGATGCACGCCCTCTCCGCAGCACAGTTTCCTGGGGGAAAGGACCTGTCTGTATTTGCAGCATGGCATCTGGCCCGAGGTGAGGCTGGAGAAGTATTTGTTGGATGAATGCATGATGGTCTCCTTTGCCTGAGGGCCGAGGATGGATTATTTTCTCAGTGTCCCCTCCAGAGCATCCGGTGGCCCATTTTAGATCTCAAGGTCACTGCCAAGACAGAGAAGCTGCTAAAGTGACACCTCTGTGCACCCACATGACTCAACACAAAGTTAACAGGAGCTCTTAAAAACAAGACTCTCAAATATCTGTCCCCTATCTTCTCTGAGGACAGCGTCAGTGGCATCAGATGGGGGTGGGGCCGGCTGACCTGCTGGTCCGTGGGTATCACTGTGGCCCAGAGGTCATTTGAGCAGTTCTCTGCTCGGCACACAAGGCTGAAGGGATAGAAGGAAGGACCAGGAAAGCACAGGCAGGGCTGCAGGGCCACCCTGGAACTTGGGAAACCAAAAGGGGTATTGTAAATGCAAAGACAGAGTCAGTAGAAATAGCACGTCCCTAGGCCAGGGGCCTCGATTTAAGGTGTTAACTGAAGAAAGCAGTGACTCTCAGCAGGGGCCAGTGAGCCACGATGCCTCGAGGAAGGGAATGAGTCACGAAGGTGGCATCCTTTCAGGCTCGTCCAGAGGAGGCAGGTCTTCTAGACCCACTGGCAAAGCTTCCCCTCGAGCAAATGCAATGTGCAATGACAAAAGGCAGTGTGCTATAATGGTCAGGAACTGGGTTTGGAAATCCCAAGCAAATGGAGCCAGCAGGTGGCGTGGTGGTTAAGGCTCTGGATTCCCACATGGCAGACCATGGTTTGAGTCTCAGACCTGGAGGCTTGCTTTCTTACTTTCCCTTTCTCTCTCTCTAGTCAAATTAAATAATAAATGAAATAAAATTATTCTTAAAAAAAAAACAAGCAAGTTATTTTCTCTTCCTCATCTTAGTCACATTGTCTGTAAAATGGGATACCTATCTCCTCCTGGTGAACTTGAGATTAAAAGAGAAAGTTTAGGGAACCAGCAGTTGGCGTAATGGCTATGTCGCTGGACTCCCACGTAGTTGACCGCGGTTCGCGTCCCGGACCCGGTGGCTTAAAACTCACGCCGGGCGCGTATGCGTGCGGGCACAAGATCCCCAGAGGAGAATAGAGGAGAAGGGGTTGCGGCATGACCATCCCCCCTGGGGGGTGATTTCTCGCTTTCTGTCTCTATGTCTCTCTCTGTCTGTCTGGCGAGCACACACGCTCTATAGCGAAAACCTCTCCAAAAAAAGAAAGTTTATGTAAAGTGTTTAGTGCAATGTGTGGCACATACAAAAGCTCAAAAACACTCTCAATGATGAAGACGATAGTCTGGCTTCCTGGTAGTCAGGCGGAAGGCAATAGCCACAGATTCTTGTTTTTTTCTTAAAGAGATTTTTACTATAGGATGCTCGCTGAAGAGACAGAGGCAGAGACAGAGAGACAGAAAGTGAGAAATCACCGCTCCCCCGGGGGGGTGGGGGGTGGGGAGAAGGCCATACCACAATCCCTTCTTTTCCATTCTCCTTTCGGGATTTTAGGCATGCATGCATATGCGCCCAACATGAGTTTTAAGCTGCCGAATCTGGGACTTGAACCACGGATGACTACATGGGAGTCCAGGGACATAACCATTACGGCACCTGCCAGTTCCAATTTTTTAAAAAGGTTTTTGCATAGGGTACATGCGCTTGCCAGAGAGAAGCAGAGACGGTGAGGAGGAAGGTGAGAAATCACCCTCCAGGAGGGATGATCATGCTGCAAACCCTTCTCCTCTTGGGATTTTGGACACATACAAGCACGTCCCTGGTGTGAGTTTTAAACTGCCGGATCTAGGACTCGAACTGCCATCGACCATGTGGGAGTCCAGCGACGTAACCATTACACCATCTCCTGGTCCCAAAGCTCCTCCATACTGTCTTCATCCATCAGTAGACCTAGCTGACTCCTGGGCTTCACCGAGGAAAGTGATATTAGAGGTGTTAAAGGTGTAGCGTTTGGGACCGACACTCGCCCTAAGTCACTAGGGCAAATTACTCACCTACTGTAACTCATCATTTTTATAGGTAAAACAGGAGTGATGCATGTAGTGAGAATGAAGTGGGATAATGTCTGGACCAAGCTTAGCCAAGTGTCTGACAGCTAGTAAGGACACTACATAAACTAGTTCCTGTTACTAGCTGTTAAACATCAACTGTTGAAAGTCACAAAGAAACTCTCAGAAGAGGGCCATCGCTACATGCAGCTGTCTTTAAAGATGCCCAGCAGCAATCCTGTACAAAGCCAAAAAAGAGAGGTGAATGCTGGAGGTAAGCTCATGAGTATACCTCGTAAATTAATGATTTTCTTTTTCAGTTAAAACGGCAGATCAGAATGGAAAATGGGGACAAAGGTCAAAGCCATGAGGTCTAGCACAACACCATCAGTACCTGGCACATAGTAGGCACTTAATATTTGTCTCCTGAATGAAGGAGACAAATATTAACTGTAAAAGCGATTTACCAGTCAAAGGGCCCTTGCATCTCTCTGATAAGACCACATCGCCTAGCCAGAAGATAACATTTCTGCCTCCAGAACTTCAGGGTCTTAGGAAGAAAAGCAGCTTGCTGAAGGTGAGAAGAAACTCGAAACGAGGAACCTAACGCTTCCCACCACAGGACGGAGGCATTACGATGGAGTCTGGGGAACAGATGGGTAAAGAGAAATGTTTAAAAACAAAAGCCGGCACAGAAGGTCAGGAATTGGCCCAAAATAACTTGGGACACCGAGCAGACGGATGCAAGCAGCGTATCTTGATGGAAAGGAAGCCAAATTGATAAGCTGAAACAGTCTACCCTCACCAGGTGCCCTAACTCCTGCTCCAGGAAGCCTCTGCGTGAACAAGAGGGACGCATCAGCACGAGCAGGGTTGGAGTTTCCTCTCATCGCCGCTTTCATTCTTACGTCCCTAAACATTGGAAACCATTCCACTTCCCAGGAGCACACAGATCCTGCAGCTATTTTTCCCCCAGACATTTCATGACTCTAGTTCTACAACAGCAGGCACTGGCGATGCTGCCAAGTTGTGAGAGAAGGGCGCCTTATCTGCAAAGTCACGACTCAGAATCCAGATGGGCTACCTTTGGCAAGGGCGAAAGGAAGCTTCTCGGTGGAGAGACTGGGAGGTCTGGGGGGACTGCAGGTACAAGTTGTATCGTGGTATACCCCTGGGAGAAAGGTGGTTAGGAGCTCTTCAGAACCTCCACTGGGACTGCGTAACAGTGTCTCAGTGAAGGTCAGTTTACTTGCAAATAAGCCACTCAAACCAGCTGAAGCAAAGCGGGGCACGTCTGGGAAGAAATGCCAGTTCCTCACTATCCGAGCGAGACTCTTCAGCTTTGCCTACCTCTTGACTCTCTAGTGGTCCTGATCTCCTTTCAGTAAATTCCCTTTCTGCTTCAGTTAGCCTCAGGAGGTTTCTGTTATGCAACCAAGGAACCTTGAATGAGACAAAAGGTCCAGTGGGACCCAAGGGTGGGTGTTGGAACTGACTTCCATAAAGAAAGGAACTAGGAGCCAGAAAGTGATCAGGACTCAAGGTAACTTTCTCCTTCTGCGTAACTGGGAATATGTTCCGTTTGAGGTGGGTAGATTGCACATGTGGAGCCCACCTTCCTGACTCTGGCTTTGTCTGATGGGATAGCAACAACCACAGGAGTTGAAAAGCACTTGTGCCTTGGGGCTTGCTTTCACCTGTTGCTCTTGGGAACCTGTGACCCACCACCATGTGAATGAGCAAGCATGATCAACAGGATAATGATAAGCAAGCATGCTGAGCAGAGGCCAGCTGTCCCAGCTGAAGGTCTCCCTAGACCCTATTTCTCAACCTTGGTACTATTAATATATTTATTTATTTTAAAAGAAATATTTATTTAATTTTATTTATTATTACTATTATTTAAAATATTTATTTATTTAATTGTATTAATTATTATTATTATTATTATTTAATTTTCTATAGGGCACATGCACTCACCCGAGAGAGAAAGCAAGAAAGCAAGCCACCAGGTTGAACTGCATTCAGCCATGTGGGAGCGTGTTAACCATCATGCCACTTGCTGGCCCCTTTATTATTATTACTATTTTAAAGTTTGCTATAGGGCACGTGTGCTCACCAGAGAGACACAGAGAGACAGAGAAAGAGAAGGAAAGTGAGAAAGCAGGCCACCAGGTCTGGGACTTGAACCACAGTCGGCCATGTGTGAGTCCAGCACTTTAACCACCACGCCACCTGCTGGCCCCACTATTGATCATTTTAGGCCAAATAATTCTTTGCTGTGTGAGTTGTTCTGTGCACTGCAGGGTGTTTAGCAGCAGCGTGGCCTCTATCCACTAGATGATGATCATGCTCTCTCTCCCCCTAGATGTGACAACCAAAATTATGCCTGGATATTGCCTGGTGTCTCCTGGTGGGAGCTACATCATCCTGGTTAAGGACCACTCCTAACCCAGTTTGTCTGCCGGTGACCAGGCATGTCCAATGAGGCCATCCTAGACCATCTGGCCCCACTAAAGCCAGTCTGGGCCAGTAAAAGTGCCCAGCTGGACTCATGGCATCAGAAAAGATTATAGATATTTGTCATTTCAAGTCACTAAGTTTTGGATGGTTTGTTCTACAGCACAGACGTATACACCTGACAACAGTGGCTTAAATAAACAGGGATTTATTTGTTTTATACCACAAGAAATACAGAGGTAGGCAGGTTAGTCATGGTGCAGAGCTCAGTGATGCTCCCAGACACACACTCAGATCCACTTATCTTTCTAATCCACTACCCTTGGCAAGTGGGCTTTGGCCTTTTGCTTGTTGTCAGGAGATCCCTAAGATGGCTGCTCTAGCTCCAAGTCTGAGCTCCACGAGAGAAAAAAGGGGATAAGGCAAAGGGACTAAAGGCAAAATTCCTTCCTCATGGAGCTTGCCTTTCATTCTGGAAGGGAAGCCCTCCCAGGGGCTTTCACTAATGTGTCGCCTGCCAAATCTACACAACGCGGCCCACCTTAGCTGCAAGAGAAGCAGGGAAGTCAAAGCTGTATGGAAAGGAACACGACGACCATGTAGTGGCCTGGTAGCCTTAGCATCTGCTCAGCACCTGCAGCATCTGCTGCTCCACCTTTGGAGCTCTGAGGCTTCCTGCGTCTACTCATCGCACGGCTACTCGAGCCTTCTTTTCCTGAAGCCTGGCTTTGCTTTTCTGAACACGGGGAGGAAATGTCCACACCAGCATGAAGCTGCTAGATACTCAGCTCCAGCACCAAAAATGACCCGAATGATGTCTAGTGTTCTACTCTCAAATACCGAGGACAGAGATGCCAATTGGCCCTGCTTGAATTAGAAGAGAAATCTGATTGGTCTGGTTTGAGTTGGTATCTACCACTCGGACAATCAGATAGAGCTGAGACATAACATTATGTAGGGCCCACCGGATGGTGAATGGTGACACTGCCTTCCTGGGGAAAGGGAATGTATGGCTGAGGAGATAACCACAAAACTATGTAGTTCAAGAATGAAGACAATAAATTGCCACCATGGGCCGTAACATTGATATGATAAACGTTACCATGTCCTTTGAAAGATCTAAAATGCAGTGGAGTCACACAGGCATTATATTTAACTTATGCCAATGCAGATATACGTGTTTGACAACCAACCAACGTATTTTTTACCATATTATTTGCCTCCCAAACAAAAGCCAGGTCCTTGCTGTTTAACCAAGTGATCTGGTGCTGAAGAAAAACGTGCTGTTTTGGACTTTGGGGATACGGTACAGTCTAAATGATACCAGATGCTTTATGGGGAATTTCTGGGATTTTCAAGGTTATTATTAACATTATTTTTAAGGGTTTTGCCATAGGGCGTGTGTACTTGCCAGCGAGAGACAGTTAGAGGGAAAGTGAGAAATCAAACCCAGGGAAGATGGCTACACCATAATCCCTTCTCTTCCATTCTCATCCTGGGATTTTAGGCATGCATGCACACGCACACGCACATGCACATGTACCTGGCATGATTTTCAAGCACCAGAAATGGGACTCAAATTGTGGCCGACCACGTGGGAGTGCAGTGCCTTACCCACTACACCACCTGCTGGCCCCTCAAGGTTATTTCTCAGGTCACGTAGTGCTCACCTTTCATTGTTTCTCTTTTTTAAAACCTTATTTTCATGAGAGACAGAAAGACAAACACCATCAATAGGAGCTCATGCTGTAACCCTTCCCAGCCTCTTCCAGCCAGCCTGGATCATGGCGCATATGCTCACCTGGAGGTGCTAGTCAGCCTGGGAACCGAACCCATCTTCCAGATGGCTTCCAGCCCTGCAGAGCACTGTACTACCACTAGGCCACCACGGCTGCTCCGTAGTGGCATACTTTTACTGGCTTTAGATCTTAGCCCTGTGGAGGGTGTGCCTTTAGGGTAGGATCACCCGAAGAGCTTGTCTTATTTCCCTGTAGTTTTAATCAGTATAAAGGAAATATTTAGTTTTAAAACATAGAAGGTTTCTTACTGTGTGTGTTTAAAAAAAATTTTTTTTTTTTTCAAATCAAAAAGTCAACCATATAGGTGACTTCCAGCTCTTCCTCCTGTTTTGTTTGGCTACCTGGTAGTGAGAAAGTGGATAGAGGGAGAGAAACAGAAGCAGAAAGTGAAGTGAGGGAACTGAGGGTCTCTGAGCACCATGGCAAAGCGGTATGTCCACCTGGGCCAGGTGTGCTCCTTGGGGGATTGGGAACTTGACTGTCTTTGTGGCCTGGGACTGGAACTGCTGGTCCATCTTGGTGTAGCAGAATGGACAGTATGAGATGGAATTAAAAAACCTGGTTCAAGGCCCAACTCTTCCTCTTCTTCTTTTTTTTTTTTTTGAGAGGTTTTTGCTATAGGATGTGTGTGCTTGCCAGAAAGACAGAGAGACAGTGAGACAGAAAGCAAGAAATCACCCCCCAGGGAGGATGGCCACGCCGCAATCCCTTCTCTCCATTCTCCTCTTGGGATCTTGGGCTCACATGCTTACATGCCCAGTGAGAGTTTAAGCCACCGGGCCCGGGACTCGAGCTGCAGTTGACTATTGGGAGTCCAGCAACACAGTCATTAGGCCAACTGCTGGTCCTAAGCTGGCCCAACTCTTGAACTTACTAGCTGTGTGATTTCAGGCAGGCCATTCAACTTCTCAGGGCCTCAGCTTCTTCCTCTATAAAATGGAGAACATAATACTTTTTACCTCCTAGGGTTTGGAGGGGATTAAATGAGAAGTGTTTTGAAAACTGCAGAGCTTCTTATAAATGTTAGTCATTATTATAGAAAGGATAAAACTGATAGACGTCCTAAATTTATTATAATAAACTGAGATATAAATTCACAACACCATGGCCCTGGCAGCCCTGAGGTTACCATCCTGCCCTGTGGCTGTAGTACATATCTTGGGTTCTCTTGATTGTGGATCTCCTGGAACTCTTTGGAGATGTGATGTTTGGGTACACAGTGGCCAAACATGGACCGGCATAATTGTAAATACCATGCCCAGGAGTCTGAGCTACAAACTTAGATTCTTCATACACTTGCGTGCGTATGCATTCCGAGGTATTTTAGAAGAAGAACCCCTCTCCTCACATAATCTAAACCACAGTATTGTGCAAAATACCAGTCTAGAAAGCAAAATGCTTGGTAAAAATCTTTAAAGTCCTATACAAGCATCCTAGTATTTAGACATGGAAGAATCAAACCAACTCATGGAGGGTCATGCAAGGCTTGGTGGGACAACGTTTCTAGTTCCTTCCGCCAGGCTTAGACAAAAGGCTCTGGCTGGACTTGCAAGATGTTTCTTTCTTCAGCTTCTCTTTTTCTTGGTCCATCTTTAGGGTAGATTTTCTAGCTCCAACCTTCAACAAGCAAGGGGAACAAACGTACAAACTCTGTAATTTCAGCAAGATCCCCAAATGTGCTATTCAAACGATTGTTATTTTTTTGGTACACAAAATATGGTGAAAATATATACACAGATGTGAGCAAAGAGGTGATGAAAGGGATCCTCACTATAGCACTAACCAAAGATAAGCCTGATTCATGTTTTGGGGTACACTCCTCCAGATACACAGCTACTGCTTTCCCTCTTCACATGTTTGTGTTCCATGGCTTAGAGACAAGGGACATTTCATGAGAGCACACCCAGCATAATGGGATTCCCCGAAAGGGTGTTGCTGAATCGCCTGTCCCACGTTTCTCATGACTCAGAAGGAGAAAATATAGTTTATCTGAGGGTGCCTGTCTAACTTTTCCCTGCCTCCCTGGCAGCCATGTGTATGACCCTACTCCCAGGCCACACAGCAATTGGATTCTTGGCATGGCTGGGCTTTTCAGAAGGCCATTCCCAGGGTTTGGGGTTATGGACGTTCAGATACCACTCACTCGCTGGGGGAACTGGGGGAATGCAAGGTCATTCCTTCTTGTCACATGACTGGAGAGAGGACTCAGCAAAGGTATGGAGAGGAGCAGAGAGGGCAAGTAACATGTGTAAACGTGTGTGCACGTGTGTGCGAGGGTGAGAGAGATGACACCTGGACGCAATGGCTTAGTAGTTCTCTCCCTTAGCTTTTACGGAGCCTTATAAGAGCACTCCTCCAATCACCTTTCTGAGCAGTTTTCTGTTCATTGCAACCTGAGACTCCCTCTAATGGGTAGATGCTATTGTGACTTACAAGTTTCTTTCCAACAGGGTTTATTATTTATTTATTATTTTTAAATTACTTTATTTATTTTAAATGACTTTATTTAACTTTATTTATTTTAATTTGACCAGAGAGAGGCAGAGTGAGAGAGAGAGAGAGGGAAAATGAGAAAGCAAGCTGCCGGGTCCAGGACTCAAATTGCGGTCGTCCATGTGGGAGTCCAGTGCTGTTAATCACCATGCCACCTGCTGGTCCCCCAACAGGGTTTAAATCGCCAGCCCTATCTTTGACTCCACAAAGACTTTAGGACCCACATATGCGTGGGGAAGGAAGGCGGGGTGGGAGTCGAGCTTCTGCTCTGCCCTGACTCCATGACCCTCCGTTGTTCTCATCTGTCAAGTAGGGACAAGAATATCAGTCTTTCTCGGAGGGCCAGGAACAGATTCTGGGAGGATTTCAACGGAGGGGCTGTTAGGACCATCTCCTTAGGACCGTCAGCTCTTTCCACTGTAAGACAGGCTTAAAAACCATCTCCCACCATCTCCCAAGACCTGTGCCAGTGGCTGCAGGAGACTCGGGTGTGTTCTAAGACTCCGCGTTCAAAATAGTTCCTGGGTGAGAAAGGCTGACGTCTCTGCACCAGCCCACAAAGTAAACGCTGGTCCAAGTGCTTGGGGAGAAAGAAAACAGCAAATATCCAAACCTTCCCCCCTTACAACCCTTCCTTTATATTCCTTATTTGATTTTCAATAAAACTGCTGACTGTGGATGGTCCCCCCATGCCAGTGCCCTGAGCCAGTAGGAGCCCAGCCGGAGCCAGGGAGTTTGTTGACATAAAGAATCCAGGCCCTGAGGGGCCCAGCCCCAGGTCTGCCAGGATCCTGGGTTGGAACCAGTTTTGGTTTTCTTTTCAGAGTGATGGGGGAGGGAGCCGCAGAAGGCAGATGAGCTGGGTGACCTGGGAAAGGAAGAAACTTGGGGCAAGTGAAATGCAAACATGGGCAGGAAGGGCTGGGGTGCCCGAAGTCCATCCTGAATGACCTCTACGACCCAGGCCCCTCACCCTCAGCGTGAAAGGCAGGGCTCGGAACCAGTCACTCAGTCACTGAACAGAAGTCCAGGTGGAAAGACTCAGCACATGGGGTGGCTGTTTCAGGCAACTGCAAGCAGGGCACCCCCACCACCCTCAATTCTCACACACCTTTAGGTCTCGCTTGCAACATCCTCTCTTCCAGGAGGCCTGTCCTATCACTTAGCCTGGGTGGATCCCTGTGAAATATGCCTTTGAGTTCAGCCCACTGGCCTTTGCCATCAAAACGCTTTGTGCAGAGTATTTATTTATCTTTGAAAACTTTATTGTTTCCATGACTAAGAGTAAGAGACAGAGAAAGAGAGAGAGAGAGAGAGACAGCACCCCCAACAGGACCTTGATGGCGTGATCTATCTGTTGTCTCAGCTAGTCCCAGATCACGGGCACACATGTGACTCTGGGGTACTCGGGGCAGTCTCTGGATATGAACCTAGAACCCTCCCATGCGGGTCAGCCTTGCAGTGTCATGTTTTACTGCTGAGCCACCATTTGATCCCCAAGTAATGATTTAATCCTTACTGTATTTACTTTTTAAAAAAATTTAAAGAATCATTTAATTTTATTAATTATTATTATTCTTGTTTTCAATTTGACCAGTGAGAGACAGAGAGAGAGAGAGGGAAAGTAAGAGAGCAAGCTGCCAGGTCTGGGACTCGAACCATCGTCGGCCATGTGGGAGTGCAGCACCTTAACCACTACTCCACCTGCTGGCCTCACTTTTTTCTTTTTTTAATGATCAAAGACTGTAACCAGGAAAGCAGAGATTTTTATGTCTTCATTGATCAAACTGTGTTTCTCAACCTTTTTTTTTCTATTATTGCCCTTTCAGCATTTTTTCCTAGTGACCGCCCACCCCATGAAAATGCGGTATTACAGAGAGCACTGTACATATATCTGTGGTGATACATGAAGAGAATGGAGCTCTGCCCTGCAGGGGTGAGAATGCCTTTGCTGACAATGCATGCTCCAACGCCAACGCTGGGCAGTACCTGGCACATCGAAAGTTCTTGCTAAATACCTGCTCTGTGAATGAGGACCAGGGCAGGCTCTCCCCTTGTCACTTCTCTCTCCTCGGTGCCTAGCACAGTAGGCGGCCTGGACTAGCACTCAGTAAATATTTGTTAACTGTAATATTTTCCTCTTCAGTATACAACCCACAAACAAATGATAAATGACTGTTGGCCACAGTGAAAACAATTGAACGAATGGCATTTTGGAGGACAGAAAACAACCCGTAGGGCCTTAAAGAGAAAAGAGATTCCAGTTACCAAGTGCGCTAGAGAGGGGGACCCTGAGGAGTCGGGAAGACTGAAGGAACAGATTTTAAGTGTCCTGTCTTCTTCAAGGTGGTCACAATGACTCCATGACCCCAGGAACTGAAGGCTCAGTTTGCAGTGGGGAGACTCCATGCTCCACTTTGCAAGGAAGTTGGAGGGACCCTTTCTGCACTGAGGACATCCTAGACACCAAACCTCTAGGTCCTGACTGGAGGACTGGAGAAACGGGGAGCTCTCCCCTACTCCTAGCGGAAGCACTATCTGTCCCTATCCTATAAAAGAAAGAGAAGGCCTGAAGTTCTGGGGGGCCTCCCGTTTCAGAGAAGCACAATATTCCTACAGCAGCTGGGGCCCATTCCAGCATCTCCTCTATTAATTTTCATCCCCAGGTAGTCTCCAGTCAAAGTGGTTTCCACTTACTCCAGCCTCCCATGTGTATAGACAGACCACAAGCCTCCCCGTCATTCCCCCTGTGTGGGGTGACAAAGGTCTCAGACCTGGGGGGACTGTCAGACGTCCTCCATCCTCCTAACATCTGCTCTAGTCTCAGGACACAGGTGCTGGTGAGAAGAGAGTTGTAGTTTTAAAAAATGTCCATTACATAGAATATCTGATTTTTTTCAAAGATAATTTTGTTGTCTCAGAATAACCATGGCCTTTGATGAAACCTGGATATATCTCCTCTAACTCTCTGAAACGTGTTTCACTTTCAAGCTTCCTGAGAGCTCGCCTCTCCTTTCTGTAAAGTGGGAATGTGGGTTGGGCCAGTTCCAGTTTCAGTTGTGAATGGCACTGGTTCAATATGTTTAAGATTTCATAGTCTTGATTCTAACTCTTAAATTAAAAAAAAAAAGAGTATTCTAGAGGTTGTTTCCTTGAAATGCAAGAGCAACGCCACCCACATCACATGAGGTTTATTACCTGGACGTTCATTACCTGAAAGAGGGCAAGGGTCACTCACCGGTGTCAGCTCTGCCCTGAGTTCCACTGAGTTCTACTCCCTTGTGTGGCTCTGGACAGATCACAGTCTCCAAGCCTCAGACTCCTCATCTGTAAACTGGGAATCTAATACCTGCCCCACAGGGCGTTTCACGAGGAAGATGCATAGGAAGATTCATGTGATAAGGCACGCCGGGTGCACAGCTCCATGCCTGGCACTGACCACGTGCCTGATAGGTGACAGGCAGTACTGCCATCGGCTGGCTTCCTGCTGACGTCCCACTGTTTTTTCCTCTCCTCTTTCTCGCTCACCTGGAAATTCGGGTTCTGCATCTTGTTCTTCACCATCTCTACAAACGCTTGTCTCTTTAAGGCAGAAAGAAGATTGACAACATTTAGCTTAGGTTCCTCTTTGCCTTTTGCACTAAAGAACAATGGATTTTTTTCTCAACTTTCAGATGCTATCTGTTTGGAATTACCGGGCCTTCCCAAAGACAAGGGAGTGACAATGTGGGTCTGCAGACGGGGACAGGTGTGGCTTTGGGGGACAACGGTACGCAGTCCTGCAGAGTCTCTCTGCCAGGTCCCAGCAGAGGAGGAGGTTGGGCCTCGAGGGTCACTGTACTCTTCTTAGAGGACAAACTGGCCTTTGCTGGAGAAAGAGCCTCCCGGGAGGTGGAAGAGGCTGCAGACGCCCAGTGTTTTCCCCTGAGCATCCCCATGCCCTGGGCATGGTGGAACCCACAGTGACCGAACTTCGTGTGAGAGACAGCGGGGGGTTGCTTGGGAGCTGCTGTCACCCTAAATCCAATCTTGCTATTCCCCTGGGGTCTGATTTACAGTTGCTGACCCTGGTTTCAAAACCCTGCACCTCAGGGACAGTTTCTTGAAGAGAGCGTCGCCTGGGCCCTGGGGCCTCAACAGGGAGTGAGGGAGCTGGGAAAGCTGCAGTCCCTGCCGGAGAGCCCCGAGCTCAAGCAGAGTCATTGACCTGATGTCTACAGGGGCCAGGGAAGCAAAATGAGAGGGCCAAAATTGGAACAGCAGCAGACCCAGGAGCCCGGGGCCTTTCTAAAGAACCTGGAAGGTGGTGGCTTGTGGGATTGTGGGCCTGCTGTCACCACCTCACCCATGTTTCTCAGAGAAGTCAACGAGCCAGCAGAGTCTGTGGAAGTGCCCTATTCTGAAATGTTACTTAAAAACAAAACCCCAAACATCCCATGAGCCAAAGGAAACACATCTGTGGCCTGCTGTTTTGCAACATCTGCTCAGTCAATATTTGTTGGTTGGCAGAAAACATACAGGATGACTAGTTAAATATGAATTTCAGAATGAAAATGCCTTTTTGGTTTTGTTTTTAGTGCAAGTATATCCCTTGCACTATTTGGGACATACTTATACTAAATAGCTATTTGATGTTTATCTGAAATTCGAATTAAACTGGGTACCTAGTTTTATTTTTCCCCCTAAATCTGCCAACCCAGTAAGGCAATTCCAAAACTTATGGAGGGAGCAAGTAGGGCTGTCTTTTGGGACTGGGGCATGAAGAAGTGCGAGCAAGTCTCTTCCGTCCTCACCAAGCAGCTGTCGGGGAGGCTTACGGGCCTATATTTAGCTAGCAGCTGCCCTCTAAGCAGTTCCATCTATGAAGCCTTGAGCCTGCCGCTGCTCAATGTTTACCACAAACTTAAGGAACTAAGCACAGACCACAGTCACTGTTAAGATGTCAGATACTGCAAAGCCGGGGTTTTACCTTCCCTCTCTCTCCCCTCTCCCTTCCTCTTTTTTCCTTCCTCCTGCTTTTTTTTTTTTTTTTTCTTTTGCAACAGAACATTTTACTCAAAACCCATGAGGAACTTGGCATATGAAGACAGAAGAAGGAGAGCCGGTCTGTGGGAAACCAGGTGTGAGGTTGTTGAGAGCTCACTTTTCCATGGGCCCCAAGCGCTCCAGGGAATTCTGGTTTGAACGCCACTCCAAAACCCGTGGCTGGATTAAGGCCGAGGAGTGGGCAGCTGAGCACTGAGGAACAGGGCACCACACTCGACCTCCTTCACTGAACTCTCCTGGACTTGCGGGGCCGTGATGACAGCAGTCTGTCTGAAGCTGTCCCCAGACATGGCTCACCAGCTCCGCGTGGCTTCCGCACTAAGGCGTTCACCATCTCACACGAGGCCCCTCTGTGGAGAATCCAGGGTGGTTTTCGTTCTAAGAACACCTGTGAGCACCCCATCCATGGTATCTAGGGACACTGGATTGTAGCTTAAGTTGGTTTTCCATCTCCTGTTGGCTGCTGGGAGCCCCCAAGTCAAATGGGGCTCCCCTTGGCAGGTGTGGAGGTCAGTACACGGGCATGTTCACCCTCAATCCTGGCTCCACTTTGGACCCACTTCCCGGCTTCTTTCACCGCACTCAGTTCACTCTCAGGAAAGCGGTTCCTGGGATTTCCCATTCTTCTCTTCTCCTTCGTTTATGACCTGTCTCTAAGACCCCAAGTCATTTAGTGCCTAGGATGGCTGTTCCACTGGCCAGAACTACACCGAGATTCCCCTCTGCCTCTCTCACCTCAGGTGACTGGGCCAGACACTTGCCTGTCTCTTAGGTCATCTGTTCAAACTGTAGGAGGCGGGTGGGGGCTGAGGCAGGGAAGGGGAGAGAGTGGAGGTGTATGGGTGCCCCTCGGGCAGCACCTGCTGGCCTTTTCATTCCATAAGGTCTTACCCTTTGAAAAGTCTCTACTTTGTGTCTGGCTGCAAGATCAGAACCCCTCTCCGTACCTGCCTCTTTCTCTTTGAAGGAACAGTTGCAAGGGGTCGATTCTTTTGCATTTCTCTGTTTCTGATCCTCTAAACTCTCCTGAGTGAAAACATCAGGTGAGCAAGAGAGTGTTGAGTGTGTCCTTACCTGTCTGGCCTGGGATGGACCTCTGAGGTTTCTAGGAGACACTGGGGTTCACCACCATGGGCGGCAGGAGATGGAGGCAGGCAGGCAGGGGGCTTTTTCTGTAGCTACATGCCACACCAGTCCAACCATATTTTAATTCTTCATCCTTGTGTAGGCCTGAGGGTAGCACTCAGAAGCCCCTCATCCCATTCTCATCCTATACAACATCGACTCATTTCCACTCCTTAGTTCAAAACACGCAGTGCCGCTGAGGACACGAGGATCTCTGTTTTTTTTTTTTTTTTGGAGAGGTTTTTGCTATAGGGCGTGTGCGCTCGCCAGACATACAGAGAGAGACAGAGAGATAGAAAGCAGGAAATCACCCCCCAGGGGGGATGGCCACGCCGCAATCCCTTCTCCTCCATTCTCCTCTCGGGATCTTGGGCACGCACGCACACGCGCCCGGCGTGAGTTTAAGCCGCCGGGTCCGGGACTCGAACCGCGGTCGACTACGTGGGAGTCCAGCGACATAGCCATTACGCTAACTGCTGGTCCCGACACGAGGATCTCAAGGGCACCAGAGCCCAAGTCGATTTTGGAAAATAGTGAGTCAAATGGAATGGTGGTGATAACGATGACGTAAGGAGTGCACGTATGGAGTGATCCTATTTGCTAAGGGTTTTATCTACTTGTTCTCACGGAATCAAATTCTACGCATTAGGCACTGTTTTTGAAACTAGTTAAGCAGAGACTAAGGTTGGGGCTCCAGTGCAGCTGAGACCACCCAGCAAAGCTCTGGCCAGGCCCTTTAGCCAGGATTCGATTGGCAGGAGGCCAGAAGGGGAGCAGAGCAGCTTCCCCAGCCAGAGACACCCAGAGCATCTCAGTGGTTCTCACACTTCGAGTCCAAAGAAAGGGCTAAGAAAGGGCTTGCACGCTTCTCAAAGGGCAACTTCTGTGCATTTAAAATTTCTCTATTGAAAATTCCAGCCTTAACCCATTCACAAAAAGTATCAGCTCTTTCTTGGCTGTAGCCCTCGCTGCATTCACCAAATAGAAAAGAGCTTTACAAAGGAGCTGCTGGCTTTAGGAAGACCAGGGAAAAAGTCCCAGGGTTTGCTGGACTGTCAGCTGGCAGGAAGCTCTCCGAAAGAAATACAAGGATTGCCCCCGCCCGGCTGTGAGTGGTCTTTTCTCTCCCCTGTGTGACAGAGGAACCGAGCTTGCTGTGAGCCTGGCACCGCATGCCTTCTGCCATTTAACCCTCCCCTTGCCCTGCGAGGTGGGACCTGTTTCCATTATTGTCGTAGTTGCGAAACCTGAGACACAGAGCTGAAGTCACTTACTCAGGGTCACTCAAGGGCAGAGGGGGCCTGAACCCTATTTATTTGACTCCCAAATTGGTCTCTTAGCCCACAGACGCTGCTGCTTTATCTAGCCACATAGGAAGTAGACTGGGCTGAGCACGGCCTAGGATTGTCACTGTCACATGGTCACACAGAGAGCTGCCATCCCGGCTCTGAGATACCAATAACCATGAGGTTTGCTGTGAATGTCCAGTACTGAAGTTTCTCAGCATTTCATACCAAGTCTCAGCTACACAAAGGTGTTAGCATGGAAGTGTGACTTTGGATTCTGGAAAGTTCTGCTCAATGAAGTGATGTTCAAACAGTAAAACTATATTGGTTTTTTGTCTGTGTGTGTCTCTCTCTCTCTGTGTGTGTGTGTGTGTGAGTGTGTGTGTGAGTGGTTCTGAAGCTCCAGGTGAATAATTCTGTTCCCTAGGGCTTCAATCATTCCATTTCTATCAATAGGTGTTATTTAAAAATAATTAATTAATTTGTTGTGATTTTTAAAAAAGTTATTTATTTGATTTTATTTATTAACCTTTTAAAAAAATATTTGACCAGAGAGAGATAAAGTGAGAAAGCAAGCTGCCAGGTCTGGGATTCCAACCACGGTTCAGCAATGTGGGAGTCCAGCTCCTCAATCACAATGCCACCTACTGGTCCCAATTTGTTGTGATTTTCAAGCCACTGGGTCCAGGTCTCAAATCATGGTTGGTCACATGGGAATCCAGCAACCCAACCACCACACCATTTGCTGGCTCCAACAGGTGCAGAAGACAGGAGACACTAAAAAAAATTAAGTCT
This sequence comes from Tupaia tana, assembly GCA_026018925.1. Classification (NCBI taxonomy): domain Eukaryota; kingdom Metazoa; phylum Chordata; class Mammalia; order Scandentia; family Tupaiidae; genus Tupaia; species Tupaia tana. The sequence goes on along the minus strand of JAKSZU010000007.1, from coordinate 84,991,904 downwards.
CCTTGTGAAAATATTAGGTGCAAAACTTAAAAAAAATAAAGAATTCTATTTTCCTTGAACTTCCATTTAAAAAATGAAAATATTGTGTTGTCAGAAAAATCATTACATGTTTTTCTATGCAAAAACGTGTCATGACTTTTCCAACCACCTAATATAAGCCAGCAGAGTGGCTGACATCCTGCTAGACGTACGCAGGTTCCCTTTAGAATCCAGCAAAACTTTAAAATTTATTTATTTTTTTTCTCTGACAGACAGGAGTTTCTGGCAACTTTTTTTTTTTTTTTTTTTTTTTTTTTAAGAGGTTTTTGCCTTAGGGTATGTGTGCTCACTAGAGAGAGAGAGAGAGAGACAGACAGACAGTAAGAAGGAAAGTAGAAATCACCGCCCCCCTCCCCCCCCAGGTGGGGATGGCCATGCTGCAATCCTTGTCCTCTGTTCTCCTCCTGGGATCTTGGGCACACACACACAAGTGTCCAGTATGAGTTTCAAGCCACTGGGTCTGGGACTTGAACTGTGGTTGACCATGTGGGAGTCCAGTGATGTAATCGCTATGCCATCAGCTGGCCCAACATTTTTACTTAATGGCTAGAGGGCATGTGTGCACGAGAGAGAGAGAGAGAGAGAGAGAGAGAGAGAGAGAGAGAGAGAGAGGTATCTCCCTAAAGGGCATAGTCACGCCACAATTCCTTTCCTCCATTTCTCCTTCCCATCAAGATTTCGGGCATGCACGCACACGCAGTCGGCATTTACTCAAGCCACCAGGGCTGGTTTCAAGCTGCAGTTGGCCACGTGGGCTCTGGCTCCCAGTGCACAGCTCCTCGCCGCTGCCCTACAGGCTGGTTGCACTACCTTACCTTAATTTTTTTTAATTTTTTTTTTTTTAGGTTTTTGGTATAGGGCATGTGCATTCCCCAGAGAGAGAGAGAGAGAGAGAGAGAGAGAGAGAGAGAGAGAGAGACAGAGAGAGGGAAATTGAGAAATCACCCCCCAGAGGGATGGCCGTGTCGCAATCCCTTCTCTTCCACTCTCTTCCTGGGATTTTGGGCATGCGCACACATGCCCAGCATGATTTTCAAGCTGTCAGGGCTGGGACTCAAACTGTGGTCAGCCATAAGGGAATTCAGCACTATTATGCCACCTTATGTTATTAACATAACAAACTTGAAATGCAAACCTAAGCCCCAGAATGGACACCCCAAGAGCAACGGGGCATGGAGGATGAGGGGGCACCCCAGAAAGAAATGGGGATGGACAAATGAACAGGGGCTGGGAGGATGGGAGATCTGAGCGGGATCCTGTGTCTGCTGCTGAGGAACCAGGTGACACCATCCTCTGTCAATCTGCTTCTCCTCTCTCCAGGGCTGCTACCCGACCGCAGTCCTGGTGGGCTGATGTGAGACGAGGCGTGTGCCGTGTGACACAGGGGCCTGCCCGTGTGAGCGCTCAGTAAACACCACCATCAGTATGCCGCGAGTGTGGCTGGGACGCCTATGACATCTTTCCCTATGTTGTGAAACCCATGACTTCGAGAGCCCCCAGCTCTGGCTCTCCTGGGGGCCCCTGACAGGTTCAGCTCAGCCCTTCTGGGTTCTCCCCCACTGCGGGGTGTGTAGTGCCAAGCAGGCGGGCATGGCCGCTGCATTCTGCATGGATGAGGAGCTTCATGAATAATGCATGTGAAGCTGATTATGTAAATCCTCTGGTTTTCTTACATTTCCAGCCAGCGCGCGACAATGGGCTTTCTGGGGCCCTTCGCCATCCTGTTCCATGACTTGGTGTCTCTGGTTTGGGGCTGGGTCCACCAAGCCCTGGGGGCACCCTGGAGGGAGCCGGCACTCTAGGGGGCACATCAAAAGAAAGTCGGACCTCAGTTGCTGCCTCAGCTCTCCCTGGCGAGGCACGCAGTGAAAGAAAATGTCCTCTGCCTGGGGCAGCTCCGTGACTCTCACAGACCATGGCCTTGATGTTTAATTCAAGCAGCGAATGCTAGAGATGCCACGTCTGGGGCTCCCTCAGAGCAGGATGGCTGTTTTAGTTTCTGGGGCTGTAAGCGGGGGAGCCTGTGGTCTGGAAGGTTTGTAGGGTAGAGGGCCTGCTTCTGCAAGGGACTCAGCTGGCCAGCACCTCCCGGCTGGGGAGGAAGACACCTTTCTACGGGGAGTGTGGCCTCTTCAGAGTTCACACTCACACACTCATGCATGCAGTACACACACACGTACATTCACATACATGCAAGCATGCAAGCACACACACGTGCGCACACACACACACAACTCCGAAGTCAGAAAAGTTAACAATTACAAGGAAGAGACTGGGGGCCAGCCCAGGTTAGAGCACAAGAGTTAGGAGGAGAGAGACCTGGGATCCCAGCCCAGTCCTTACCAGCTGCTCTGTGAACTCGAGCAAGTCTCTTAACTCTCTGAGGCTCATTTCCCTGATCTGTAAAACCGGGATGACCAACCAGACAGGGCCATCAGGGGCGTTTACAAACCTGATCATGGCCGCAAGCACGAACAGAGCCCAGTGCCTGGCCTGGAGATGGCCATGGAGAGGTGGCACTCACAGTTACTTTCCTTGTTTGAGATCTGCTCTACCTTAGTTAAGAGTTAAGGAAAAGGGAGAGTCTGACTCTATTTAGAAGTCACGGTCCCAGCCCCTGGCACAGAGTAGGCCCAAAGACATGCGTATGGACTGAGGCGTGGATGGAGAGAGCTGCGAACTGTGAAGACAAGAAAGCCCCTCTGTCGACACGCAGTGGGGACAGGGCTGCAGGGGAGCTTCTGACACTGGATGCCGGTCACACAAACCTTGCTGTGAGGGACACATCCTGGTAGTAGCCACTACTGGGTCCGGGGTAAGACTCCCCAGAGAGACCACTCACACAGACAGCCGGCACATGGAGAACGGCAGCAGCCTCCTGCCTAGTGCCAGGCCTGGGGCTGGGCGCTTTGGAGACAGCAAAGGGCAACCTCCCACCTGAAAGCGAGAGCCTGGATAGGAGGGATTCCTGCGCGGTGTTTCATCCTAACAACCTACAAGGTGGAGGCCGTTGGCTCCCGTCGACTGACGAGGAAAGCAAGGCTCAGAGAGGTGGAAGAGGCCTGCACCAGTCACAGTTAGTAGGAGAGGGAATTGAACCCAGGACTGACTGACCCTGTACCATGTTACAGATATCAGTAGGTTGCTGTTTTCAGCTGGGTCGCCAGCCTGAGTCTGAAGCCATGCTATCTCCACCTCCATGCTAGGAGGCCAGTCTCCCATCCCCATGCCTTTCCTCTGAGGCTTCTCCTGTATGTCCGCCTATCCATCCCTTTGGTGGCTTCCCAACTCTCCTTTGCATCTCAGTGTAGGTCTTGTGGCCTTCGGAAGTCTTCGCTGAATCTCTATGCTGGGTTAAGAGCCCTCTCTTGGATCACGTAGCTCTGAGTACCCACTGATGCAGTTCTTGGCCCACTAAGTCTGCCTGAAGTCAGCTCTTTACCTGCCTCTCCACACTAGAAGGTATGTGCTTCAAGGGCATCCACCTACTCATTCATTGAGCCTGTCCATTCACTGGGCCAGTGTCCATCTATCCATCCAGCCACCCATTCAACCCATCCATCTGTCCGTCTCCTCATCCATCCAGTCACCGAATATTTATTGGGTGTCTACTATGTCCTAGGCATTCAGAATAGTGAACCCATTCCTGGATTTTCAGAGAGCTTATTCACCTATGCATCCTCAGAACCCAGCAGAATTATAAAGAGGTGAATAATAGTCAACACCTAAAACATACAGATGAGCATGGCTGTGAGTCTCAGAGATGTTGAAAACTTGCCTACGGTCACACAGTAAGCAGCGCTGGTCTCCACCCAGGTCTGTCTGATGCTTAGGCTATTCTGCCATCCTCCTTTGCATCAGTAAATGCCTTCTGGATCCTTCTAAAACCCCCTTTGCCATTTCAAAGGGAGCTGAGGGGCAGCTTCGGGGGTCCTGCCCCAGGAGAGGCCTCTCACCTTCTGCTGCTTGATGGCCCTGCTGGCCCTCCTCTCTCGGTGCAGCTGGTGCTCCGTGCGCTCCAGGGCCTCCTTCAGCAGGGCCTTCTCCTCGGCCTCCTTGTAGATGTCATCCTCCAGCTTTGCCACCTGGGTCTGGTACAGCTGCACCGACACCTTGCTCTGCCTGTGCACATGGGGCGGACAGGCTCTCGATCCCCTTCACCTTTCCCACTCGGTGCCTCTGAAAACACCGCCCTAAGTGCCAACTTCGCGATTCGTTACCAGTAGAGGAGAGTGACAAGGATTTGGGGAGCTGAGGGCAGAGCGAACAGCTCAGCATCTGGGCACATACAGAGTGAGTGTGGTGAAGGATGTGGCCGCATCTCTCAGCTTCCCAAGGTGGGGGACTGTGATACTGAAAACAGAGCAGAACTTGGGACCAGCCAGGGGTGTAATGGTTACTTGCTGGACTCCCACGTGTCCGACTGCGGTTCGAGTCCTGGACCTGGTGGCTTGAAACGCAAGCCAGGTGTGTGTGTGTGCATGCCCAAAATCCCGAGAGGAGAATGGAAGAGAAGGGGTTGCAGTGTGACCACCCCACTGGGGGGTGATTTCTTGCTTTCTGTTTCTCTGTCTCTCCTGTGAACATACATATAGCAAATATCTTTCTAAAAAACAAAAGAAAGAAAGAAAGAAAGAAAATAGAACAAAACTATGCAAACTACATGAGTGATGGATCCTAAGTCAGGTTCACAAAAGGGGCAGCTTGTGTGTTGGAGAGCGTACAGAATGGGGACACCAAGCACCTGTACTTCTGCCTTCTCCAGAGGCCTCCCCCCCAACACACACACATTTTACTGTTCCACACTCAGGCCTCCCGCGATCCTAGCCCGTTCCAGGTGTCTGCACTTGTCTGCGTTTAGCCAGGAGTGGGGAGGCCTGGGCCTTTCTACACGGACAGGGCAATACCTGAGCTGTTCGATGTCTTTCTCGTAGCCTCGCAAGAGCTCCTCTTTCCTCTCCAGCCGGCTCTTGAGCTGGGTGATCTTATCAAACACCAGGTCGAGGTCTCGTTGTCGGAGCAGGTTGACTTTCTCCCTCTCTTTGGGGGAGAGGTGTTTCATGGACACCTGGCCTGACATGTCCTTGATGTTCATCAGGCTCCCGAGCGTCCTGGTCATGTCCATGTACTGCAGGGAAAGTGGGCATGGTGAGGCGGGCCTGGCTGGGGCTGCCCAAGGGAGCAAGCGTCAAATTCCGCTTCATTCATTTTCTGCAATTGCAGAGAACAAACGAACGCTTTGGGAACGAGTGCGCATGGGGTGTGTAGCACAACCTCCATTTATGCTCTGCCTTTTTGAGAACTGGGGGTGTGTGGGGGGAATGACGACAGACATAAACATTCATTCTGCCTACCCAGTCTTTCAAGGAACTCAGTAATTCCTGACCATGCTGGGCTAGGAGATGGATCTTGCAGAGTTATTAGAATAACAAAATAAATAAGTGAGGTTGAGATTGAGTTACGCTGTCCCGTGGTGAACACTGACTGCAGGGGGGCCAGGCTCTGGACAGAGGGGACGGCGCTGCGTACCTACCAGCTTCTCACTGAGGTCAAGAGCCTCGGCCGCTGACTTCTCGATGGCTGGGCGGGACCCTGCGTTAGAAAGGCCGCTCTGAGGCTGAAATAAAAAAGAAGTAACAACTCTCTCGGCATTTCATTAGGAATTTCTACAGCCAGAAGCTAAAGCACTGTGTGATCACTGAAGACTAATTCGAGAGCCTTGATTTTGATCCCAGTTCCTGGCTGTTCAGGCCGATTCCTCTGCCTTGTACCCGTGTTCCTACTTCAGAGAGTGACTTTCTCTTTGAAATGACACCTTGCTTGTCTCGTTCTTTGATCACTGGTTTTCCCTTCAGAGTGGCAATTCTCAGTTGGAGTGATTTTTGTTCCCTTCCAGGGGACACTTGACAGTGTCTGGACATATTTTGGGTTGTCACAATTGAGAATGGGCGTGCCACTGGCATCTAGTCGGTAGAGGGCAAGGATGCTACTAAACACCCCATAATACACAGGAGAACCCCCATCCCCTAACATCAATCATGCTGAGGTTGAGAACCCCTGGCCTACAGGATAGTTCCAAAGAAACTGGGTCTGTTGTGCTGTTGGCTCCCGCTCCCACTCTTGTGCCTGGCATGGCACCTGGCACGGACCCGCACAGAATGGACGTGTTTGTTGAATGAATGAGGGTTAAATGAGGTGCAGAAACTGGACTCCCAGAAAAAGTGGCCATTCTCGTGCTGGAACCTAGTGGGTGAGCATCCCTCTCCAGCGATGATACAGGACAGTGTGCACAGCGGTGCACTTGCTGACCCTGGTCGACCAGCTGGCTGCTGGAAGCCCAGATACATGCACGGAAAAGCTACTAGGCCAAGCAAGGAGTCTGGAGAACCAGGAGTGACCATAGCAAATCTCCTTTAAAAAAAACAGGGTTTTACGTGCTTGCCATGAGTGTCCCAGGCATCTTTGCTCATCGTTCTGCTAGCACTGCTCTGTAAATCTCCAAGATCAAAGAAGACAACTACGGAAATAGAGGCCAAAATGCCTGAGATAGGCAAGAATGGGCATACTTATCTATCTGTAGGGATGAGAATACAAGGGGGTATGTGAAGATGGCAATAAATGGGCCAAGGATGCTACAAAAAGAACCTAAAGGGCGGCTTGTTGTCTCCAGGCCCTTCCCTGTGTCCTCTGCATCATCTCCAGGAGGGTCTGTTTTCCTGATGGTGGTAGGGGTCCCGAGAGGGGGTCACCTAAGGAAGAGTCTGGGCCACAGGGCTCAATCCCAGCACCCCACCTTCTCTGCAGACTAGCAGGTCCCCAGGCGCTGTCACACATTACCTCTGTGACCCTGGGTGTGGAATTTGACCTTCTGAGACCTTAATCTTTCTTATTTGTAAAATGGGGCTGCTGTGAGGATTGCTCAGCTCAACGCCTGGTGCAAAGCACACATTCAAAATAAAGGCCAGCTGTTCTTCCCCTTGCACCTTCTCCTCTTTGAATTTAATTACTGCCAGCCTGGGGGGACTGAGGTCTTAGGAGAGCCGGAAGATCTCCTGCTTGTGGTGTCAGTAGTGGGATTACAGGTCAGGCCCAGGGGAAGGGGATCTTGGATGTAGGGTGTGGCTAGGAGAGCTAGCTGGCCTCATGAACTTGTCTTTCCACTCCCAGTCTCAGAAAATGATGGTCTGATTTTGTCATGAAAAGCAGCTCCTTTCCACAGACCCTCATCCAGTCTCTAGCTAAGGTCCAGAAAAAATCGGAGAGAGTGTTGTACAGATAGAACCGCTCCCATGTGGTTTAGATCCAGCCACGCCGAAAGCATACACTTAGCAGGCTCCGTGACTGACCCTGGCCTGAGCTGTCCTTTGTCATGTGAACGTCAAATGCCCAGCCAAACACCATTTAGGGTATGAGGACATAAATCACTTCTGAAAATTCTGGTAAATAAGATGGTGTTCCTTTAAGAAGGGAAGGTTTCCTTGAATAATACTATTTAGATAATAGCTAATAATAATAACAGCTATCATTTATTAAGAGCTCATTATGAGTCAGGTACTGGTTTAAGCACTTTATGGAATTATCAGCTTTCATCTTTTTCACCATCATCTAATTCAGCTGGGAGATGAAGCCCTAGAAAGGATACGCGGCTCGCCCAAGGCCACAGCTTACAGGGCTGGGGTTTGAACATAGGTTTCCCCAGTTTTCTAAAAAAAGTGCATTTGGTTATTTCCTTCATGAGCAAGAGAGAGAGAGATAGAGAGATAGCAATAGCACTCCTAACAGGGTCCCAACACTGCAATCCACCCCAGTCCCCACCAGCTCGGATAGTGCCCACGTGCAAGCCTGGCGTACAGGGAGGTCTCCGGACATGACTGGGAACCTGGACGTGCAGGCCAGCCCCGCAGAGCAGTGCACTCCACCGCTGTGCCCCGCCTGGCCTGGACACAGGTCCCTCTGGGTGTTGAATCTGTGTCCACTTCATCATGGCTCCCTCCTGCTACTTCTTATGTGTTACATTTTTCAGTTTACAGTGCAAAGTGACCTTTAGGGAAACTCATGGCATAACCTTATCAAAAAGGTTGTTGAGGGGCTGGCAGGTGGTGTGGTGGTTAAGGGCACTGGATTCCCACATGGCTGATGGCAGTTTGAGTCACGGACCTGGTGGCCTGCTTTCTCACTTTCCGTTCTCTCTCTCTCTCTCACTCTGCCCCTCTCTGGTCAAATTAAAGTAAATGAATAACTAACTCAAGTTAAACAAAATAATATTTTTTTTTTAAAAAAAGTTGTTGAATATTTCTGCAAAACGAGCACGTGGTAGGAAGAGAGGGCCACTGTGCTTTACGACTGGTCTGGCCCAATGTCAAGACGATGACAAATCATGCTGTGCACAAACAGAAGGCCGCCTTTCTAAACACTGGGCAACTGGTACGGGAAGGGCACTAACCAGTGAGTACATATGCTGGCCTCTCAGAGCAGGCCTGGCCCCAAACCACTGATAGGCACAGTCAGGCCCAGGCCCACAGCCACTGCCTGCTCTCGTGCCCACCCTCTTTGCACGTCAGTCACTGCAGAGACAAATTTTCTTTGGTTACCGCTCGGATCTCTATCCTTGAGATAGCTGGCAAATCAGGTTTTGCGTCCAATAATATTTTCTGGACATTTTTTTCCATTCTGAGAGTCTTTAATTCTAGAACTGATTCACTCAGGTGGTCCTTATGATCTATAAAAGAAATAATTTAGACTCAAAAGAAAGCTCAGGAAGATGTAATTTCTCGTCATAACCACAGCTAGTATTTACAGGACACTTACCATGGGCTTGTTTTAATGCTCACACCCTCCCTCGGCAGATGAGGAAACTGAGGCCGAGAGAGAGTAAATGACTCACCCAAGGTTACATGGCTACCATGAGGCTGCAACCATGCGGCATCAGTGCAGAAGCGTGGAGGGGAGTTCTGCCTGACGTCTTTCAGTCACAAGAACGAGGTACGACCTTGAATCAGGCCCCTGAGTGCTAGCCCAGGGCCTTCAGTTACCTCCAAATCTTGAGGGAGCCCTATTCCCTCTACATGGGTGCACTAAGAGGTTACCAACATAGATCCCGGGACAGTGTTAGCCGTGACAAAGTCTCCACCCAGCCACAGCGAAATAAGCAAGAAGACACTATGAGTTTCCATGAAATCCTATTTATTTCATTTCAAGGCCTCTACCTGACCCTGGGATCATGGCCTGCCCATCTCTCTTGGTTGCTGTTGTTACTGTATTACAATGTCTTTTTGGTTATAAATGATGGGGATAAGAGAAGGTAGTCCTGGCCAACCAGTCAGTCCCAAAGGGAGCCCTGAGTCCGGGATCCACCGCTCCGACTAGAGGGGAGAGAACTTACTTGACGAGCAGGCCTTCTCCAGTTCTTTAATCCGCGCTCGGAGCTCAGACAAGGCCTTTCTCTGCCGCTGGATGACCTCCTCGTGTCGCGATCCTTTGCACTTGGCTCCTAGATCGCTGAAGGACTGCTCCTGTGGGCACAGGGGTGCACAAGCCCAGTCAGGGATTGGACTCCTTCTCTCCCATGCATGGTGACATGAATATTTTATGTGCAGGAGAAACCTTGTCATTGAGCACTGAAAATACTGTAAGGGCTTCCGCAGAGAAGAAATGAAAATGTTTCATCTCAAATATCAAGTCACATCTAGGAAGATTTCCAACTTTCCTACCAATTTAGCATCGCTGTAATATAAGACCCCTTCCATGTTCCTTCTCCATGTTTTATTGATTTCTTTTCTTTCCTTCTAATATTCTTTTCTGTCTGGGCTTCCATTTGTTGTGATTCTGGTCTCATTGCTGAATAACCACAGCAAATGCTACTTCTGGAGGGGCATTGTGAGATGAGAACACGTGCTTTCTCTGTAACTGTGATGAGGACGGGTGTCCAGTGTTTGCTAGGGGAAACTGGAGAATCTGGCTCTTGGTTCCTCTGGAGCCCGGAACACTTTCCTCTAAGACATCTAAGCCTCGCTTTCCCTTTTTACTGGATGGCAGGTGGAAATGCTAGGAAGATACTGAGGAGAAGAAACCTGAAGCCAAGAATGCTGATGCACGTGGCAAGGTTAGAAAGGGTGACCCCAAGGCTAAAAAGCCCAAGAAGGGGAAGCCCCATGGCAGCCGAAACCCAGCCTAGTCTGAGGAACAGCAGATAACGACCTGCCCGTACTCCAGGAAGGCCATCCACAAGGAGGAATTCTCAGCTACTAAACCCAGGATTGAAAAGAAAAAGGAGAAGGTTCTTGCCTCTGTCACAAAACCAGTTGGTGGAGACAAGAAGAGTGATACCCAGGTGTTTAAACTTTGCAAAACGTCTCAGTATTATCGTACGGAAGATGTGCCTTGAAAGTGATTGAGCCACGGCAAAAAAACCTTCTGTCAGCACGTGAGAGAGCTGCGAGCCAACGTCACTCCCGGGGCCATTCTGTCCACTCTCACTAAAAGCTACGGAGGCAAGAGAGTGGTTTTCCTGAAGCAGCTGAGCAGTGGCTTGCTGCTTGTGACTGAACCTCTGGTCCTCAGTTGAGTTCTACTGCTAGAACACACCAGAAATCTGTCATCGCCACCTCCAGGAAAATTGATATTAGCAGAGTAAAATCCCAAAACACTTCACTGATGCTTGCTTCAGAAAAAGAAGTTGCGGAAGCCCAGACACCAGGAAGGTGAGATCTATGACACAGAGGAGAAATATGAGATTACAGGGCAGTGCAAGGTTGACCAGAAAGCTGTGGACTCACAAATTTTACCAAAATCAAAGCTGTTCCTTGGGACCAGCAGTGGCATAATGGCTGTGTCGTTGGACTCCCATGTAGTGAACCATGGTTCAAGTCCTGGACCTGGTGGCTTAAACTCACACCAAGAGCATGTGTGTGCATGCGTGCACAAGGTCCTGAGAGGAGAATGGAGGAGATGGGATTGCAGTGTGACCATCCACCCTGGGGGGTGACTTCTTGCTTTCTGTCTCTCTGTTTCTCTCTGTCTTTCTGACAAGTGCATGTGCTCTATAGCAAAAACCTCTCCAAAAAAAAAAAAAAAAAAAAAAAAAAAAAAAAAAGCTGTTCCTCAGCTCCAGGGTTACCTGTGATCCATGTTTGCCCTTAAAAATGGAGTTTCTCCACACACAAATTGGTGTTCTAAATTTCTTGTCAAGAACCTAATAAATAACTGATACACACACGCACGCATGCACACACACACACACACACACACACACACACACAGATTTCTAAGCCTCTCCAATAGCACTGTCCAAACAGAACTTTCTTTGATGATGGAAATATTCTATGCCTGCACCATCCAATATGGCAACCACACCTTGGACAGCTCCCAGGGCTAGAGTGGCACACTAAGGGCACATACAAGGAAAGTATTGTTCATCTTGTAAGGTCATATGCTTTTTTAAGATTTGGAAGAATGCAGGACTCTTTCTTCCAGAAAAATTCATGAACACATAAAAATTTGTATCCAACTTCTAGAGGTTCAAGGGCCCCCTGAAGTTCTGTCATGGACTCCAAGTTACACAACACTCCCCTAGGGCAAGCAGTTCCTTCCTCACTTCCTTCCTCCTTCCTCCCTCCCTCCTTCCCTTCTTCCCTCCCTCCTTCCCTTCCTCTCTTCCTTCTTCCCTTCCTCCCTCCCTCGTTCCCTTCCTCCCTTCCTTCTCCTTCCTTCCTCCCTTCCTTTCACGCAGATTTTGCTCAGCTGAATACTCTGTGTCAAGCTCTGAAGAGGCAGTAGTGACTAAAACCAGCAACGTCCCTATTGCCATGGGTTGTGCACCCTAATGGGGGGACCAACCAGAAGATGACAAGCAGGGAATGTGCGGTGACAGTAGTACACGACAAGGAGAAGCTGGGGAGGGGGGGGAGCGGTGCTGGGAACCATGTTCAGTTGCAGACAGAGCTGCCAGGGGAAGGGCTCTGTGAAACTGGCAAGAAAAGGAAGAAATTAACAATCTGCTTCTTTTATGATCATTTTAAAAATAATGATTTTGGTTCACATCGTATATATATATATATATATGTATATATATATATATATATATATATATATACACACACACATACGCAGACACATACATATATATGAGATTATATATAATATGAAATGCACCAAAACTATTTTTAAAAATTATGATTCTTTATCATCTATCAATTTTCATCTATCCTGTCAATTATTATCTGTCATCTATTTGTCAATGATCTATCATCGATCACCTATCTGTCAATGCCTTATTGTCTGTCAATTATCTGTCAATTTTCTATCACCTATCTATCTGTCTGCCTGCCTGTCTATCATCTGTCTCACTGACAACATGCTAGACACTATTCTAAGCACTGGGACAAGACTGGAGTCGAGGCAGACAAGCCCCTGCTCCATGGAGCTCATTTCTATGGGGCAGTTATCAAGCTAGCAGACAGCCACGTAAATACTCTCGTTCTAGAGAGTTACAAATGCCGCCAGAAAAACAAAGCAAGGAGAAGACACATCGTCTGTCCTGCGGATAACTCACATGCTTACTAAAGACCTGTATCACTCGTTGTAGGCCCACACTGGCTGTGCTGGTCACCAGAGGTGCGAGGCCCCTGGCCACCTTTGAGAACTGAACAGAGCCGTTTGAGGCCCTCCTGGGACTGTCCCTCTCACCCTGACACTTGCTCCTTCACTTCCTTCCTCTATACTTCTTCTTTCTCTGACCACTTGATCGAAAGAGAGCCTCCCACCCCCACCCCACAGTTGCTCTGCCCTGAATCCTGCTGTCTGGTTCCTCAGAGCATGTATTCCCACTGGGGCCCTTACTCAATCTTGACCTACTTCTGTCTCGCCCCTCCCAGAATGGAGGCTCCGTGAGAACAAATCCTGGTCTCTGCAGACTATGGTATCCCAGGGCCTAGCACTGTGCCTGGGCATAGCAGGTACTCAATAAATATGAGGCCTGAGGGCTGGCCCTATAGCCTGATGGTTATGGGAGCCAGATCTCACAGAGCTGACAGCAGTTCAAATCCTGGCCCCAACAGCTTGAAAAACACACTGGGCACAGGTGTTTGTAGGCCTAAAATCCCAACAGTGGAGAAATGGAAGAGGAATAGTTGTGACAGGACCGTGCCCTACTAGAGGGTGCTTTCTCTCTCTTCCCCTCTCCCTGTCTTTCTCTGGTGAGAACATGAGACCTCTGGCAATTAAAATAACGACCCCCAAATGAATTGATGTCAGAGATAGGACTGTAAGGCGCTTGTCTCAGCTTTCCAGCTGGGATCAGGGCTCAGCAGCTGAGAGACAGGGCTGCTCTACCCCCCGCTGCACTTAGTAGGACCTCACTTGCCTGCCGACAAGCTGCATGACTGGCTCAATTACTGGCTTCTGATCTCATTCACCTCTTGAGGCTGTGTGTTTGTCCTTGGGGGTAAGCTAGCCGAGATGTTCCTTCCCCCTCTCTCTGAATAGGAGAGGGCAGGGGACACTGAAATTTGGGGGCCGAGGTAGCCACAGCAGCGTGGTTTTCTTGGCCTGAAGAGCACGCTGGAACTCCATGTGAGCCTTCCTCAGGGCTCTTCTGGGAACTGACTTATTTAGAGAGGACGAAGATTCTCATACAACCCCAAAGCCCTCTGACCCACTCTGGCTTAGAGAACAGGAAGTCGCCTGAGTAAGGAAAACCATTCCAAGAAGGAACAAATGCTTTCTCCCTTTTATCTTGCAGCCTCCCTCCCCCATCCTTAATTAATCCCACATCCTAATAGGAACTGAAAATCACAGGCGTCCCAGTTCGACACATTTACCCAGAGTCCAAGCAAGCTGGCATGGCCAGACCCAGTGCATTTACCACGGCCCCTAGACAGGGCCTCTCCTACAGCAGGTGCTCAGCAGTTGAACGAGGGAGTGGACATGGGTCAGGGCCTGCTCTGAGAGCGTGGGCTGCCCGTGGGAGTGACACATGCTCCCTGCCCTGTGGAGCTTGCAGCCGCAAAGACCGGATACAGCACCCTGCCCCACCCGTCGCCCTGAGCAACAAGGAGGCACTTCTGTGAAAGTGCTCCGGACAGCAGTCGCTGCCAAGGACAGCCGGCTGGACCTTGGGCCCTTTTGCTCAGTCTGCTGAGGCCCTGGCTCTCTGCTTTCTGGCAGGGGACGTGCATCTCTGAGGAAGCAGGAAGGCCAGCTGACACGCTGGGCCGGATTCTGAGTGAAAATCCAAAGCCTCTTATTGGAATGCCCTGCTCTCTAGTTTCAGGAAGCCAAGGGGGAAGGCTATCCCTGGACTCCAGGGAACCTGGGCCTCGAGGAAACACCGCACCCCACCATCAGCCAACTACAGATGGTGGGGAGTGTCACACCCCAGCCTCAGGGGCAGAGGTGAGCACCACTTCCAGGATGGCCTGGCCGATGAAGGCCGTTTTCATTCAAAGACTCACTCCCTGTTTGATGTACAGCTGGGACCACCAGGCCGCAAAGGCTTCTAGGCAGGCGCTCACACGGAAGTTACCTGGAGACAGCCATGGAGATGAACTGTACGGCTCTTTGGGAAGGCAGTCTGGCCTGCCAAGTACGATGAAGGAAGTCCTTGCACCCAGCAATTTCCTATCTAATATTTGCTTTATTTAAGTAAATGGATATGGACTACAGCATTGTGTGAAAGGAGACCCAACCTAAACCCACTGCTAGGGGACTTCTGATTGAGCAAAAGGGGCAAAGGAATGCTGTACAGCTATTAAAAAATGAAGCAGAGCCAGCTTCAGAGTGCAGAGATTAAGTGACATAAATTGGGCACTGGATCCTACGTCGCCTGCCACAGTTCAAAACCCAGCTCTGGTGGCTTGAAAAATACTCTGTGGGTATGTGTGTGTGTGTATGTGTGCATGTGTGTGTGTACAACAGGGCCCCAAATCTGATGAGCTGGAGAAATGGAAGAAAAAGGACTGTGGAGTGACTATGTTCTATTGGGGGGTGCTTTCTTTCTCTCTCTGACAAGTGCATGTACTCTCTGGCAATAAGAAAAATAAATTAAAAAATGAGGCAGATTTTTATTCACTTACTTAAAAGATGCCTATTAGTATCATGTGAAAAAAGCAAGTTGTAGAATATATATAGTTTGATATCATTAGCAAAAAAAAAAAAAAAAAAAAAAGATCTGTTGAGTAAATATCTGCATGTATGGATTTGTGTGTGTACAAATAAAATTTAGTTTTCAACCACTCCATAGATGGGGCCTGTCATTACTCCCAGACAAGGGAACTGTTATACAGAGACCCCTCGGGGGTCACAGAGTTTCTAAGTGGAGGGGCTGGGATTGGAACCCAGACAGCGTGAACGCAAGCCTGACCTTCAGGAGCTGCACCTTCACGCCTGGATGAGGAAACTGGCCTCTGGGAAAAGCTCTGACGCAGGCGTGTCACCACGCCGGCAGCTGTGACCTCCAGTGGCTGCGACCCAAGAGGCCGGGCCTGTGTCTCACTCCATGCATTCCACATACACAAGGAACGGGAGGGGGCGTCACAAAGCTCATGGAAATGTGCATGATGAAAGCTAGTGGGGATGAGATGGGTGCCAAAGCTGAACGAGCTGATGGGTATGAACCACCAGTCCAAGAATCTGTTTAAAGTTCAGACTTTTAATAGTGACAAAGAAAAAGTCCTATTTGTGACAGTGTCCATTTGAACTTTCTTTTCAAATAACCTGAAAGCTTGGTGAATTAGATACTCTGGTTTGATAATGAAGTTTTTTGACTTGTTTAGGAGTTTTATTAAATCGTTGAAAAGGGGGGGAAAAAAAAGAAAGAAAAACTTAGGCATGAGCTTCAAAATTAGTTTGTACCAAAATAAACTTGCACTTTAATTCCATTTTTTTCTGTGAACTTTTTTTTTTTTTGGAGAGGTTTTTGCTATAGGGTGCGTGCGCTCGCCAGACAGACAGAGACAGAGAGACAGAAAGCGAGAAATCACCCCCCGGGGGGATGGCCACGCCGCAATCCCTTCTCCTCCATTCTCCTCTCGGGATCTTAGGCACACACGCACATGCGCCCGGCGTGAATTTTAAGCCACCGGGTCCGGGACGCAAACCACGGTCGACTACATGGGAGTCCAGCAACATAGCCATTACGCTAACTGCTGGTCCCTTTTTGTGAACTTTTTGAGTACCCTCATATGCTTGGAACTTACGATGAGAATATTTTTAAAGAGACAGAAAGCCACCGCTGGGGCTCTTCCTCGGCACGTCCTCCCAGATGCCCAGGAAGTGGGTGGGCACTCACCTCTTGGCTGCTTGAGAAAACATCCGCGTGCACTGGTTCTATCTGCACGGAGATGTCACACATCTGGGCCTTATTTCCAAGCTTCTGTTCCTTTTCTGTGCTCAGCTGGAGTTTGTATTTCTCTTGGGAAACCCTAGGGCAGAGAGGAGTTGTCACTGGGCAGCGGGATGGCATGAGATTCCAGAAACCACAAATTACTGCTGTGCCCGCCGGCGCCAGGAAACAGAGACCTATTTTTATAGGCAACTGAATTCTTTGAGGCTTTAAGACCCCTCCCCCCAGATTTCTAGAGGATTTAGCACTGCCAGGGCAGAGGACCACTACAGTCCCTTCCTACACGGGTCTGTGGACACCTGCTGTGGCATCTACAGGGACATTTGCTGCATGTCTCCTGTTTCCAACACTTTGGGTGTGCTAATCCTTGCACTTCTCATAACAATCCCACAGATAGGGACTCTCCTTGCCCCATTTTACAGACAAAGAAGGCGTAGACAGCAGTGTGTGTCTGTGGTCACCCAGCTAAGGGAAGCATTTGGCTTTGAAACAAGGCACCTAGAATATCTAGCCTGTATTTTTTTTTTTTTTTTTTAATTTTTTCCAGAAGCAATGACTTTTATGTGCTCTAGGGCACATGTGCTCATTGGAGAGAGACAGAGAGAGAGAGAGAGAGAGAGAGAGAGAGAGAGAGAGAGGAGAAAGCATCCACCCTCCCCAGGGGGGATGGTACGGTGTAATCCCTTCTCCTCCATTCTCCTCCTGGGATTCTGGGCACGCACACACAGGCACCTGATGTGACTGTCAAGCCGCTGGGTCTGGGACTCAAACTGTGGAGTCAGGCCATGTGGGATCCAGCTGCCTCAACCCCCACACCTGGCTGAGCCTGGAAGCTGCTTTTTAAACCACAATGTGAATCTGCCTGGCCTTGAGCTGGAGTCACACAAAACTACAAGATATATGTAAAACATTGATTGTCCTCAAACATTTTTAGTGAAAGCATTACTTATGTTAAAATGTGGATAAGCTATGGACAAAAATTAAAATTCATATGTATTTATTTTTAGATTAACCATGGGACAATGACAATATTTTGGGTTGGCGGGAAAGTCATGACCCATTTTTCCTGGAAAAAAAACAGAAAAATACATCATGACTTTCTTAATGATCTAATATTTATTTATATTTGTCTTTTTTTAAAATAAAGAATACTTTATAGTTATTATAATTATTTTTAAAATTTGCTACAGGACACACATGGTCACCAGAGAGAGAGAGGGAGAGACAGAGAGAGAGATAGAGAGAAAGAAAGTGAGAAAACAAGCCACCAGGTCCAGGACTTGAACTGCAGTCGTTCCATATGGGAGTCCAGCGCCTCATGCCACCTGCTGGCCCTATATTTGTCTTTGTGTATTATATTTATTTGCCCCAGAATCTTCAGTAAATATTCAGTCCCCTACACTGGGCAATGTGTGGATGCTGGGAGGGCAGTTGCAGGCCAGGTCTGCACAGACCCTGTCCCTGTGGGGAAGGCAGATGATTAAACCGGCAACTGTAGCCTGGCTATGTGACAAGTGGTTATGTTTGGTGACAGTAAGGGAAGGCTTCCTGGAAGAAGTGGCATTTAAGCTGAGACTGGCCATCTGGAATATTGGGCAGGAGTGTGTGAGATGCACAGAACTAAGCATAGCTCTGTTTTAACTGATGGGGCTGTGAAGCAATGAAACGGGTATCATTCATTCACCAACTCCTCAGCCAGAATTTACTGAAGCCTCTGTTTGCACAGGGCTTCCGTGGCACCCCATATGCTGTACAGACCCCTCCTATGTCATGCAGACACCCCCCCCAACTCTATGCAGACCCCTTCCACTCCATGCAGACCCCTCCCACACCACGCAGACCCCTCCCACGCACCGGAGCGCCTCCTTGAGGACCCTCAGCTCCCTGTCCTTCTTTTCCACCAGGCCGTGCATCTGCGCCATCTTCTCCTTGAGTGCCCTCAGCTCACTGCTCTGCTGCTGGACCAGCGCCAGGTTCCTCTCCAGCTCTATCTTCTGCTTTTCGTTAAGCTCCCCTGGAGGAGGGACGTGAAAGGTGAGGGGTCTCTTGCCTCAGGCCTCTGCTAGGGCCATAGCAGACCTGCGAGGCCTCCAGCAGCTACGAAGTCTGCCCTCCAGGAATTCTCAGGGGGCTCAGCAATGGCAAGGACGTCTGATGTGCCTGAGCGAGTGACAGCAATAGCGCACGCCGTCACCTTCCGGTGGGTGCCGACTCTGTGCGGCCCTGTGTGCTTTTGCCAATCCCAGCCTTGCAGCCGCAGGGGCTGTGAGGGCCCCACCAGGGTCCCTTTGGCATTTAGGGCATCTGGCTGACCTTCAGCTGCCTGCCTCTGCATCTTGCCTGAGGGCACGTGAAAGCCTCTGGCACCTCCTTTGCTTAGGGCAGGTGCCTCAACCTCCCCTCCAATGACTGGTGCAGGTGGCAGTTCACGCCCAGCTCCCTCCCCCAGGCGGGGCAGCCTGAAGACATGTGCCCCACCCGTTCCCAGCACTCCTCAGCAGAATTACGCTCTGGATGCCCGCTGTGCCCACCTGATTGCTAACATGCCTCGTTTCCTTCCTCCCCCTTCCTGTCTCACTCCCTACTCCATCGCTGTTCCTGGGATTGCCTCTCAAATAGACTGCCCACAGTGGAGTTCTGGTCTCACCTTCTGCTTCTGGCGGAACCCAGATCAAGACACTGAATAACCTTGGACCTCGTAGCAACCCTACAAAGTAGTTGCTACGTGTTAATGTCCCCACTTCACGGATGCAGACACTGAGGCTCCAGGAGGTAAACGGACTTCCGTAAGGTCTCACAGCTGGCTGAGCAGATTCGGGATGGGCCCCGTGTCTCTGATTCCAGAACTAGACATCGCGGCCTCTGTACTGCACTTTCTCACCCCGTACTATGGAAAATCACTGAAAGATCAGCCACCGGTGCCTTGGGGTGTTAATAGGAGTGGCTGCAGGGAGCAAATCCCACCAAAGGCCTTGGATGTGCAGGGTTTGAGAAGAGCACTAAACAAGAACAGTGTTCTCTCCCTCCCGCACTCCCTCGGTCAGAGCTCCCAATTCCTGCCTGCCCATGCCTTTGGGCTCAGCAGAGACTAGGAATGGGAGAGAAGACAGCTCTAAGAGGGAAGAAGGACAGCAGAAATACAAGGACAGGGGCCAGCAGATGGCACAATGGTTACGTTGCTGGACTCCCATGTAGTGAACCACAGTTCGAATCCCAGACCTGGTGGCTTAAAACTTATGCTGGGCGCGTAGGCGTGCGTGCCCAAGATCCTGAGAGGAGAACGGAGGAGAAGGAGTTGCTGCATGGCCATCCCCCTGGGGGGGTGATTTCTCGCTTTCTGTCTCTCTGTCTTTCTGTCTCTCTGGAGAGTATACTTGCCCTTATAGCAAAAATCTCTCTCAAAAAAAAACAAAACAAAACAGAAATACAAGGACAGAGGGAAGAGGAGCGAAGTGGGCACAGAAGCCAGAGCTGTTTGTGTCTGTCTGGGAGCACGTGGAGCTCAGAGTTATTCCATCCCACCCTAGCTGGTCCTGACATCCACGTCAGCCCTAGGAATGTGGTGTGGTGTCTCTGTCTCGCATCAAAGGAAGAGGAGGGCTGGAGAGGCCTCCCGGAGCTGGGTCCCAAGGCTAGTAAGTAAATGCTGGGGTCTGTGCAAACTGGCCTGTCCCGGGGGCCCCGCCATCGGCCTTCAAGGGAGGCAAATCCTTCTTTGATAACAGAAAATTCTCCTCCAAAAAAAAACATTGCATTTCGATGCAGAGGTTCAAAGTCCTCTGGAGAGTGGGGCCCGTGGGTGGCGTTGGTGAGTGAGGATTACCAACATAAGACAGAGCTTTTGCTGACCCTGAACAACAGGCGCTGAAACAGCACAGGAAAACAGGCTGACTGGAGTTTTTTTTATTTGTTTGTTTGTTTGTTTGTTTAATTGCCAGAGGGTTCATGCTAGAAAGACAGAGATAGGGGCGAGATCAGAAAGATATGGAGAGATAGGCAGCATTCCCCCGATGGGAATGTGGTCACGCCACAACCCCACCTTCATTTCTCTGTCCTGTCGGGATTTTGGACACATGTACACAGGCCTGACATGTTTTCAAGTCGCTAAGGACTGAGATTCGAACTGCAGACAGCCATGTGAGATCTGGCTTTCTTAACCACTAGGCCATAGGGCCAGCCCTGCCTGGAGACTTTCATGCCAAGGTTTCCAACCCCTAAGCCTCATTTCCTTTCTGGGTCAGGATGTTAAGAGACACAGGAAATCGTTCAAACCTCTCAAGTCTGACATTCGGCCGTGGGCTTCATTCAGGTCTTTCCTTAACCTCATGATGACCTCCTGCTGAGACAGGATTTCCTTCTGAGCAGCAAGTAAGTCGTCTCTGAAATTCACAAAAGTAGCTAAAGTCAGTTCAACTCGCGTCTTCCGCTCAAGCAGAAGGGTCAAGGACTGGGTCCTTGTCAGGGTCTCAAGGACTCTTTGGGGATGAGGTAGATAATGTGGCTTCTGTTTCTCCACCAGCTTGTTTGAGTTCCTGGTGGAGAGAGGCGGGTGGGACTTGAACGAATGGTGTTCATGGGCAAGCTGGTGGAAGTGTGTGCTTCTGGGCCCAGCTAACGAGGGCGACATGGGTGGTGAGGGACAGACAGCTCCTCCTTGCCCTTGGCCCAGAGCAGGACACCTCTGGCTCCATGAGGCTCAGCGAGGTTGATGGGAGGATGGAAGGGCCAGCAGAGTGGTGATCCACAGCAAGGGTGCCAGTGGTAAGGACAGAGTGAGGCGCTCGTTGATCTCAGGATGGGGATTAGACTGGACACATTTCTGAGCAAGTGTGAGAAACCCCAGCCTTGGGGGAAGACATTTTTGTGTGTTTATGCTGAGGGAGCAGGAAGCCCTGCACTCTTGCCTATTCAGAAGGATGTTAAGAACCTCAGTCTTTGGGTAGCTATGGATGTCACTTAATTTGAGCTCACAGGCTTTTGAAATCCAAGATTTAAAAAATATAGACTTGAATGTAGGGCATATGTTTATTATGAAATAAAGCAAAATACTGGCAGGTTGCATGTCAAAAAAAAAAAAAGACTGGTGATGATTAGAATGAAAATAACTATAGATAAGGGGACTTCAGCAAATTCATGGAAGGGCCAGCAGGTGGTGTGGAGGTTAAGGCAGCTGGATCCCAAATGGCTGACACTTTGAGGTTCGAGTCGCAGACCCAGGGGCTTGAAAAACACACTAGGTACGTGTGCATGCGTGCCCAAAATCCTGAGAGGAAAATGGAGGAGAAGGGATTGTGACATGGCCTTTCCCTCTGGGGGGTGATTTTTCTCTTTCTCTTTCTATCTCTCTCTCTGTACCTTATAGCAAACACAAAAACAAAAACAAAAACAAGCTTATGGAAAATGCATGTTAGGAAAAAAATTTTTAAAAATTTTGCATTGAAATAAGCTTGTACTTTAATTCCATTTTCCACGAGTTTTTTGAAGTCCCCTTATATACCTGTATATGCATGTACTTACACGTATGTTCTGTGTGTGAGTGCATGCGTGTGCATGAGCATGAGTGTGTGTGTGTGTGTGTGTGTGTGTGTGTATGTGGCCTTAGCTGTAACTCTTCCAAAATGAGGATGAGACTTTAGAACTCAGTGTATCCCAAGCAAATGAGGAGCAGAGGCGAGCAACGTGGGTGCAGTCTTCTCCAAGCCACGCTGCTATTGTCTTTGGTGAGGTTTCACCAGGAGGAGGAGGCAGCTAGGAACTTTTTGGAGTGTGGATGCTGAGCATCTCTGTCTTTTTTGGGTAAAAATCTTGTGACATTAGACTTTGGCACCTGGAATTGGGCAAAGATTGGGCTGCAGGCTTGTTTCTTTGAGAAACTTTCTGGATACATTCTCTGCATCACCAAAGCATCCTGGTCACGTGCTGCTTTGAAGCACTTCCTGGATCTTTCTCGTCTGTATGGTTTGCTTCTCTGAGATTTGTCGGTTCCTCGAGGATCAACTTACAGACTCGTTGATCTCAGGTTGGGAGAGCTGAGGTGATTTATTTGAGATTGTTTGGTCTGGCCTCTTCACTGCTAACTGTTTCCGGAAGCCCTCCCCACCGAGTGGTTTCCACTGTCTGCCACCTCCACTCTCTGCTCCATACCTAGCGGTGGGCCTGCCTCCGGGAGGCACGTGGGCGGAAGCGCTAACAGTAGTATTAGCCAGCATTTAACGAGCGCTGGGCCTGTCTATCCTTATTTCACGAATAAGGAAGCTATGGCCCAGTGAGGTGGTGAGACTTGTCCAGGGTCACATGATTAGCAAGTACTCCTTGGGCCTCTCAATGACACCATCCTATCTTTTTTTTTTTTTTTTTGCTGGAGAGCATTGTATTCACCAGAGAGAGAAGGGGAGGAGAAAGCACCCCCTATCCCTGCCGTGGGAAATGGTCACACCCCAGTCCCTTCTTCTTCACTTCTCCCTCCTTTTGGGATTCTGGGCATGCACGCACACCCACTCAGCGTGTTTTTCAAGCCACCAGGTCCAGGATTCAAACCATGCTACCAGCCATGTGGGATCCAGCCACCTTAACCACCAAACCACTGACTGGCCCAGACACCATCCTGTCTTGAGAAGGGAACTGAGTAACTTAAGCAACACTGAGAAGACCCCAGACTCAACTCCTTTTCTCAGGTTCTGATGACGTGGCCAGAGGCAGGGGTCTAAGCTGGTCTGTCCTTGCTCGCATGGCCCCAGGGACGGTGGTCTAGTGCTCACACACCAGTACTCACATCAAGTGGTCGCACGCCAGCTCTTTGGCATTGTTCTCGGACAGAGGTGCCACTGGAGGGCCTTGTGGAATTTCCTCCTTCTGAGCTGTCGCAAAGAGACACACTGACATTAATTATGACATCCTCCGGCAACGGGTGACATCCTTCTTATAAACACGCCTGGGTCTTTCACTATTATAAACCCGTCCTGGACCCTGCAGTCATGATACCCACCCTGAATCTGTGTCACACCCGGGAGCTCGCACCATGAAAGAGGGGAAAACAAAAACCTTGTGGGAAGATAGAATCATAGTACGGATTTAATTTGGTGTGATAAAGTTGAAATCCTGGCATAGTTTTTTAATAACAAGCATTTTCCATGAACATCTTGAAGAACTCCCCCCAACCTCGTATGAAATCTTTCCAGCTACTCCCTAGGTCACGAACAGACCAGGAAACAGGCGCTGGGCTGACAGCGCCCGCTGGAGACCACGCACCCGGCTGGGGAGACGTGCAGCCTTAGCGGCTGGGTGACGCCGCCTGCCCTTTCTCCTCTCAGCCAGGCCGAGAGTCTTGAAAGAACAATCTGTTCACTGCCTTCCTGTCCTCACCTCCCACTCCTAGCTCACTGCCTTCTGGCTTCCATTCCCACCACTCAGTCACACAGTCACTCGCTTGTTTACTCATTCAACAAACGACTTACGGAATGCCTGCTTCGGGCAGGCACTGATTTAAGTGTGAGATCGTAACGATTCAGTCACCGTTTAGGTCCCGGTTTCAACATCCTCCCCCTGCCCGGGACTCTGTGTTAGGACACTAAGCCCTGCTGTGTGCCCTGGCCATTCTGGAACACCTGTCAGTGAGGTCAGCTGCTGGGACAATTCCCAGCTTTCCCACCACTGACCCCCAGGACCCAGTGAGACTGGAACATAACAGATGCTCAGCTAAGTGTGCTGAACGCATGGAGGCACAAGTCAGCCCAGCCAGCTGGCCAGCTGGCAGGACCAGGACCACGTTTCTTAGCCGGGAGTGAGTTTGCCCCTAGGGAACATATGACATCGTCTGCGACATTTTTGGTGGTCTGGGGGTACCCCTGGCACCTAGCGAGTAGAGACTAGGGATGTTTCTAAGCACCCTAGAATGCACAGGATGGTCCTCCCCCCCACGGACTTTTCCAACCCCTACTGTCAATAGCACTGAGGCTGAGAAACCCTGACCTGGGGCCTCTACTTCCAGAACTCCCCGAGAACTTAGCATCTTTGCGATAACGGGAGTTACTGCGGCCATTTGGGGTGAATTCACGCTCACCACTCTGAGTTCCCATTTCAGCCTTTTTTGGTTTATTTTTTAAGAGACAAATCCTGGCTGGAAATGAAAGTACATTAGTCAGGTTGCAAGTGGCTGAGGGCACGCAGAGGCCTTTGAAAGGCCCTGCACGAGATGTTTTCATGTGGAAAAGCTGATTCCGCTTCACGCTGGTCTCAATGCCCCTGACGGCCCTGGTAGCCTGTGTGTCACCGCTCACTAGGTTGGCACAAAGGATGTCCCAGTGGATTGTGGTCACTCGTGTTCACCCCAGCCTCGGCGGGCTCCTCGTGTTGTTGCGTGACAAGAAGAAAAGCAGGCCTTCTGGTAAAGGAGGCGTGCCCCTTTTATTAGCCAGCCTACGGGGACCCGCGCGGTCATCAGAACCTGCCCCCAACGTTGGGGTTTCCTTGGCCTCTCTCTGCACCTACCTTGATCGTTATCCTTCAAAGTGGCAATCTCGCCTTCTATTTTTTTATGGTGTTGGGTCACTTTCTGGAGTCTCTCCTCCAGACTCACAATAGTCTGGGAGTGCTGCTTGATCTGCTCCTTGTACTCCATGATTTCTTCTTTGAATCCGTGTTTCTGGGACTCCCGCTCATCCTGGAGCGCCTTCACTGTGTGCTGCTGCTGCATAATCCGCTCCTCCATCACGATCTGTGGAAACGGAGCAATGCTGCCCTGATCTTGGGAGCCGGAGATGTCGACGGCAACAACGTGATGGCTCCTTCACACACGTGGTACCACACGGGTCCTGCCTCAGGACCTTTGCAGGCGCCGGCCCTCTACCTGTGTATTCCTTCCCTAGCTCCCTGCATGGCTCACGCCTTGTCTTTTAGAACTCACCTCCAACATCACCTCCTCAAACAGGCCCTCCCTGATCACACTCCAGGGGCAGCCCGAGGCACTTTCTATGGATGGTTTTATTTTCACCACCTGAAATTCCTTTTCTTTGTTCTTGAAAAAAATACTTTTCTTTGTTTCCCACTCCCACCAGAATGGAAACTCTCAGAGAGTAGGGACTTGTCTTTTCTTATAGCACCTAGACTTACAAGTTTGATAAATATTTGCTACCTGAATGAATGGACTATTACGTAAGACAAAAACACATGCATTTGTGTTTCTTGAAAACAAAAATTAGCCATGATCTTCAAGTGGTGAGTCGGACCCTTGTCCACAACCATCCTCCCATCCTGAGGCCCTGCGTGGCGGTTCCTTCCCAGCACCTGCTCCCCACACCTTCCTGCCCCTCCAACTTCACCTTCTCTGGCTCCCTTGAAGAGGCCACGCTCCCGCGCCCTACTCCTGGTTCACGTCGAGACGTGGCCTCCGATCTCCTGATGTGTGGGTCATTTGCCCGGGTCAGCTCGTACGAGCCCACGGTCTCTCTGACCCTGCCCGTGAGGCTGCATTCCAAATCTAGACTCTTGCTTTCTCTGCCAAATCTATCGCCCCAGTGAACGCTGGGGAATTCCTGAACTTAGATACTCTGTCCTTTCCTCACTTCATTTCCTCCGAAAGAGCATGCCCCTGAGAAGAGACCCCATCAGCACCCCAGACCTCCACACTCCCGTCAGTAAGAGAACCGCATGCCTTCACATCCCTGGGTGCAACTCGCAGTCTCCTTCGGCACCTCCCTCTCCCTGGCACTGTGACCCACTAGCCAGTTATCCAGTACTGCTGTTCTAACTCTCTCTAGAGTGATTCCTTTCACCCCTGCCCCCACCCCAGCCAAGTGTCTAGGTCCTTATGATTCTAGGCTGTGGCAACAGCCACCAGGTGCCACACCCGAGCTGGCCTCTCCGATCGCAGCCCCGACTTTGCTCACTGCCGGCAGATCAGTGTTCATCCTTCCTGGCCCGCAGACTTGGCCGAACATACGGATGACAGAATGAAGCAGCGCCAGCCCCTGACGGTGGAGACCTCACATCCAAGCTTGAGCTTTAGGGTCTTGTGCAAAAGTCTGTGGAACAGTCACTGACCACTGGATGCCACGACTCCTCAGTCCTGCCCGCTCCCGTGAGGACCCAGGCTACACCACCTGAGAACGTTCTGCAGGAGGGCACATCGCCTCTGTACACCCTGCATTCTAAACAGTGCACACTCCTTTACAAAAGGGGGTGATTTTGCCCTCTAAGGCAGAGTCCCCAACCTTTGTGGCACCTGGGCTGGTTCTGTGTTAGACGATGTTTCCACAGACTGGACCGCGAGGCGGATTGCAGAGTGGCAGCCCAGATCCCTCGCACACGCAGTTCACAGTAGGGCTTGTGGTCCTGTGGAAGGCCGCGCTGCCCTGAGCGGAGGGGGAGCTCCGGCGAAGCCAGGGATGGGAGCGGCTGTAAATACAGACCAAGCTCACCTCCTGCATCACCTCCTGCAGTGCGCCCGGCTCCTAACAGGCCACAGGCTGGTACCGGGGGACAGGGACCCGTGCTCAAGGGCCATTTGGTCATGTCTGAAGATCGTTTTGGTTACTCCAGCTGAGGGCAGGGGCCTAGTGCCCCTAGTGGGTAGAGCCCCAGGGTATTGGCCAACATCTACATGGCACAGGTCAGCCCAGGGGGCGTGACTCGGCCCAGAACACCCGCAGCGCGGAGGCCGAGGAGCCCTGGCCCGAGACGTGCATTCTCATGGCACTGTAACCTTTCATTGAGATGAAAACCCTCCTATCCCTGGAACACATTGACTCACCATTTTTGTCTTGGCTGTTTCCAGTTCAGCTAATGTTTCATTTAATTTCATGGTGAGGCTTTCTGCTTTCAGACTTGCAGCTGTCTTTGTTTTCTGAGTCTCTTCTACTATGGCCAGTGCGTCATTTAATTTATTATTTAGAATGTCCTCTTTTTGCCCTTTTAATTCTATTTCCTAGACAAACCACAAACATCATATTAGCAAGCCATTCGGGAGTAAACATTTACCCTCGCCTCACCCCAACCCACCCCTTCAGAGAGAGGGGAACCCGATTCTGTCATTAGGCTGTTGATCCTTTCATGGTGCAAAGTCCATGGCTTCTCTGGAAGATTCCAGTTATCACAGAGCTCCATTGATATTCAGCTGAGCTGCCTCCTTGTGATTTCTGGCGTCTGAGCTCGGTGCTGTCACCTGGAGCTCACTAAGTTTTATTTCTCTTTTATGAGGCAGCCCCTCAATATCAGAGGCGGGCTCTCATGTCTCTGTAAATCTCTTCTCCCAGATACACGCGGGGAGCTCCTCAGCCCTTCATCACGCGACCTGCCCTCAGGACATTCTACTTTCCCCTGGGACCCACCCCTCCCCGAGGCCTGGCCAGGCTGGACTCCAGTCGCCAGGTCCTCTGCATGTCCACCCTCCTTCTGGATTTTTGATCATCAAAATTTTACTCTCCTCCTCGAGTCACTCCTTAAATAATGTGGACTGTGGGTTTCCTGACAGGCATGGCCAGGGGGGTTATGAAGATTTAGTCCCAATTAAAATATATTCTTGAGATGTAGTACTGAGCATTCTCAGACTCTGTCGGTGACAGTGTGACCCGGCACGACCTTCCTGGAGTGTCATCCGGGAATGTGTATCGCAAGTCTGAAGATGTTTGTATCCTGTGATTCAGCAATCCATCCCGCTTCCGGGAATTTATCCTTAGCCTGTAGATCGATGGCAGGCTGCTTGGCCAGGCACCTTTACACCAGTTAAAAGGGAGCAGTAGCCCCAGTGCCCGGCCACAGGGGAGGGATAAGTCAGGGTCCGTCCAACACAGTGCCATCCAGGTTTGGGAGATGGTCCCGTGACACAGAGACAAGATTAAGTATGAAAACAGCTTCCAAGTCAGGTGGTGGTGCAGCAGTAATACAACTGGACCCATATGGGAAAGGTCCTAGGTTTGATTCCTGGGATGTCCTTAAGTGTGCCAGGCTGCCTGTGCCCATAATGTGGGCTGCTGAGAGGGGCGGAGTGCAGTAGGAAGACCTGATCGGGGCCGCCTCTCTCTCATGAAATAAATAAACAACCACAAAAAAGGCTTCCACAGCCGTGTGCACAGTATCACAGTGGAAAACCCTAACTTCCTACTGAATTAATACTTATCGACGTCTGTAATACGCTCGAAAGTCACACAAAATGTCACTGTGGAAATGCTACTTAGAATCATGGTTAGCTTTTATTTTCTTCTGATTAATTTTCTGTATTTTTCAAACTTTCCAGATTGACAAGTGTTCCTTTTATAATCAGGAAAGGAAATGGAATTTATTTTTTCCTGAAAAAATAAAAATACATTTTCATCGTGCCCTTCCTGCAGGCCTCATGGGTGGCCACCTCGTCCTCCCTGCACCACTGCTGAGCTCCGCCTGCCTCTTTCTCAGGGCCTCAGCGTCGCTGTTATTGCTGAGAAATCCCAGCGAGGATGGTGGGCGGAAGGGCCTAAGGAGACACTTGCTGGGGACAGAGGCAGCGATCACGTACAGCTCAGTGAAACACCCCAGGTGCCCTGGAGAAGCCACAAGGAACTGAAGTTGCTTCTCTGGTGGACCATGAAGCTGTCCTACCTAAGGAGGAACGCGTAGCCTGGCATCCCTGCTCCACAGCTTGCCCAAGGGCGGGATGACAAAGCTCACTGCTCCCAGTGGAGCAGGGTCTGAAGGCACTTTTCTTCTCTCTGCCCTGTTTTCTATTTTGCCCATGTAGATGAAATCAATATTTCAATCACGCTTTCCTGCATTCAAGTGAAATGGTACGCAAATAGGAAACTCTGGTCAGCGTGGTTCTGAGACCCTGGGCTTCCTTGGTCTTTCCTGGTATGTGGTGAGTCCCTGGGGTGGAGGCCTGTTCCTCTGTGGTGTGAAGTCACCAGCCTACTTTGAGGGTGGCTCCATAAGACCCTGTCCTCCAATGTTATTATTTTTTTTCCAAAGAATTATTTTATTTATTTTAATTTGACCAGAGAGGGAGAGAGAGAGAGGGAGAGAGAGAGAGAGAGAGACAGAGAGAGAGGGAGAGAGACACGGAAAGTGAGTAAGCAAGCTGCCAGGTCCAAGACTCGAACTGTGGTTGGCCATGTGGGAGAGTCTGGTGTCCTAAACCACCATGCCACATCCTCTGATGTTCTAAGGGTGTTGTTGAGAATGTTGCCTGATGCAGAATTCTCCATATGCTGACCGCAGGAGAAGTTCTCTCCGGGTGGAGTCCTGAGAACGGTCCACCTTCCACCTTCCACGAGCGGCTGGTCCTTCTCTGTCTAGTAAATTGTGCACTCAGCTGGAAGTTCCCTTGCACTGGAACTGCTCGAGAAGAAACTGCAACTCTCTCATGCATTGTGTGATACACATTCTGTGTTGCACGAGTCTCATTCCCAATCCATGACGGCTCAAGTTATCTACTTTAGCAACTCACTGTTCTCCTTTTCCCCTACCCCTCATTGATGGATTTCATGGCAGACCCTTGAAACAAGGCGGCTTGGAAACGAAGCTCCTCTTGGTCTCGGACAGCCTGCAGCACAGGGCCTCCACCCAGTCACACTGTGACTCCAGCAGCACAGTGTTGACAAGTCTTCACCATGTCCCTCTGCTCTGTATGTTCTGGACACATGCCAGTTAGTCACGGCTGATCAAAAGTGGGACCCTGAGAACCTGAAGGGAGAGGAACAGTCTCTATCCAGACAGCTCCATGGCTCCTGCGAGCTAGCCATTTTGGGAGAAAGGAAGATGTCCCACTGATAACTGGGCCTCCAGCATACAAAACTCGCGTGATTGAACTTCCAAGTTTGGGAAGAAACCGACCATCCACCAGATGACTAGAAATCACTGCAGGACCACAAGAAATATGGGGAAACAGGAAAAATACCTCTCCCACAAGGGAAAAGGATAGCTCCTCTTCATCCACACACAGTTCAATGGAAATCATGGAAATGTCTGATAAAGAATTCAGAACATTCATAATGACAAAGCTAACAGAGATGGAAGAGAAGAGAGACAAGGAACTGCTGAAGAGGAAGGAGAAAGGAGTTGAAGAGTTCCAGGAGGTGAGGAAATTTATGCAAGATCTAAAAGAGGAATTTCACACTTTACAAAAGAATCAGATGGAACTGTTAGAGATGAAGGCTATAATACAAGAAGTTAAAATCTCCCTTGAAAGTATTAAAAGCAGACTAGATCATACAGAAAGTAGAATCTCAAATGTAGAAGAGAAAATTGCTGGCCTAGAAAAATCCACCATGAAGACTGAGAAAATGGCCCCAAAATTTGAGAATAATATGCGAGAAGTACTAGATACAATTAAACGTCCAAACATCCGGATAGTAGGCATCCCAGAGGGTGAAGAGACTCATAAGGGCATTGATAATCTATTCCATGAAATCTTGCAAGAAAACTTTCCAAACATGGAGAGGCACTCAAAGATCCAGTCCCAAGAAATACAGAGGACCCCAAATAGAATCAACCCAAGAAGATCTTCTCCAAGACACATTATAGCCAGATTGACCAAAACCACAGACAAAGACAAGATACTAAGCCTGGCAAGAGAAAAAAGGCAAGTTACCTACAAAGGGTATCCCATCAGACTAAAGGCAGACCTCTCATCGGAAACTATGCGAGCAAGGAGAGAATGGGAGAATATATTCAAAGCATTAAGGGAAAAGCAATTTCAACCGAGAATTCTGTACCCAGCAAGGTTATCGTTCATTTGGGAAGAAAAGACACGAACTTTCCCAGATAAAACCTGAAAGAATTTACCAGCACCAGACCAGATCTCCAAGAAGTTCTTAAGGGAGTGCTATGTCAGTAAAATTAAATGCAGACACACAGAAATAAGAGTTCAAAAACTAAGAAAATGGGCAACTTAATTGTAGGGACAAAGTCTGGAGTTGAGTATTTTATCCCAGAGTTCAATCTGGAAGATCGTACTTCAACAGTAACAGAAGAAAGATTAAGTACATGAGTCTGAACTGATGAAATAGCATTCTATGACTTGACTAAGATATTGCTGCTTTTCTTCTAAGCTTTGTTGTCCGGTTTTAAGGATTTTTATCCTGTCTTGAGCTGTCAATAGATTCATGTACCTACTATTTGAACAAAATACTAACCTGTTTCTAGGCTTCAAGTTTCAAGGAAATATCCTTACCAGTTCAAAACTGCCTTTCTTGAAACCACCAGCTGAACTTGCTATTGAAAGTAGTTAGATTACTTATGATATGGTGTGGTCAACAAAATGTTGGGGGGAAAAGGAATTGAAGAGAACTGTAGACAGCAGAGATAGTGTAACAAGAGAGTGGAATAGGGTAGAGGGTCAGACATGGGGTAAAAAACATACAATATGAAAGTAGAAATGGAATATTATGGATGATAACATGCTTGATTAAGCCACTATGCAGTTTACTCTAGAGGGGAAACCACATTTAGTATGTTGTGATGATGTTCAGGGAATGAATGTAAGTTTAAAAAAAAATTCAGAAAAACAAATACTAAAACTGTTACCAAAATTTAAAGAAAAAACTATGTATTTGATGATCACAGTAAGCTATATAGCCCCAGCTAGGTACTATTTTATAGTATGTTCATTCTACTCACTGAGGTTTATGCCTAAAGTCAGACATGGGTTCTTGTGTATGTATATATCAGCTGTGCTTGCTATTGCAAATATTTAGACAAATTAAGTTCATTAGCAAATCAATTAAATGGGAGGAAAGGCATAGAAAGCAATCATGGATACCAGAGACAATGGGAGGAGGGTTGGACAGGGCAGAGGGTTAGGGATAGGGAATCAAGGATGGCAAAAAAAAAAAAAAAAAAAAAAAAAAAGCAAAATATACAAGACATAAGAAATGGAAAATTGTTGATAACACGTATGTTGATGTGCTTGATTGAGCCAACAGACAGTGTATTTTGGATGGAAAATTCATTTTGTATACTGTAATGATGTATAGCGTATTAATATTAAAAACAGAAAAATAAATAAATTAAAAAAAAGAAAAACCAAAAAAGTGGTACGCTGTGCCGATCTATAACGCAGCTGTGCTGTACAGACACCACTTCCTAGTGTTTAAAATGCACCAACGTGCCTTGGGCTGCTTGATAAAAATGCAGATTCCTATCAGCTGCGCTTGCTATTGGAAGAATTTAGATGAATTAAGTTCATTAGCGAATAAATAAAATGGGGGGAAAAGGCATAGAAAACAACCACGGATACCAGAGACAGTGTGGGAGGAGGGTGAGACATGGCAGAGAGTGAGAGATAGGGAATCAAGGATGGCAAAAATAAGAAAATAAACAGGAAACAAGAAATGGAAAATCATTTGTTGATGATAACACGTATGTTGATGTGCTTGACTGAGCCAATATACAGTGTATTCTGGATGGCAAAGCTCATTTTATTTGCTGTAATGATGTATAGTGAATGAATGTAAATAAATTTAAATGAAAAAATGCAGATTTCTGAGTCTACCCTACACCCAGGGAATCAGGATCTCTGGGGTAAGGCCCAAGAAACAGGCATTTAAAAAAATAAATAAATAAACAGGCATTTAAAATAAATTCCCCAGGGATTCTAATGCCTGCTAAAGTAGGAGAACCTTTCTTTGAAGAAAATGATCCAAGATTGTTTTTTAACTAGTGTCTTTCTTTCGAGGGAGAGCACGTATGTATGTGCATGAGAGAGAGAAGGACCCCCATCAAGGTTTTGTGGTGCCCTACTCCCTCCTTCTCAGGCCTCCAGTTTGTCAGGGTCCTGTGTGCACAGACCCGGTGGGCTTCAGGCGGACTCGGGATTGGAACCCATGGTGGGCCATGTGGCTGCCAGCACTGCAGGTCGGCATGCTAGTGAGTGTGCCACTGAGGCCGAGCCATCATCCAAGACTTATGTGGATAGATTACAGACCTTTCTGGTACCAACGTGGCTGGAAAATTCTTTTGAACAATATTTACCTATATTTAAATTCGACCCATTAGTGTCAAGTTGTGTGCGTGTGTCACCTCCTTTGGCTTTGAGACACTAGTCATTTTGTATGTGTGTGTATGTCTCTTGTACTGCTGGGACCCAGGAGGAGTGGACTGTGTCCTGCTGTCTGTGAGGCGCCCAGGACAGGGTCTGTGCAACAGCTTCCTCAGCCCTGGCCTCCCAGCACGGACAAGAATGCACTTTGATGATGAAGCTGATCACGACGAGGAGGAGATCTCTGGTGGGATAACTGACGTCAAAGTCCATGTGTCCATGCCCTGCCGTAGCCCGGTGGCTGAAGGACAGTTAAGGAGAGAGGGTGAAACTTACGGGTTTGGGAGTTGGACAGTCCTGGGTGCAGATCGTGACCCTACATTTCTGAGCCCCAAAGCTCAATCACAGGGGCAGCCAGCACACACCACGGGCCTCCCCCAGTGCGAGCACTCGCCCGTGGGTGCTGTGTGTGCACCAGCAGCCATGTCGCACTGTGGGCCTCCCCGAGTGCAGGTGCTCGCCCAGGAGTGCTGTGTGTGCGTCAGAAGCCACCTCGCACTGTGGGCCTCCCCGAGTACAGGTGTTCGCCCGGGAGTGCTGTGTGTGCATCAGCAGCTACGTCGCACTGTGGGCCTCCCAGAGTGCAGGTGCTCGCCCGTGAGTGCAGTGCGTGCGTCAGAAGCCACGTTGCACCTGGGCCTCCCCAAGTGCGGGCAGGTGCCTACAAGTGCTTTGTGTGTGTCAGCAGTCATGTTGCACTGTGGGCCTCCCCGAGTGCCCGGGAGTGCTGTGCGTGAGTGAGTCACTCAGCAAGGCTGGCCTGTTGGTATCACCTATCATTTGTGAATGGGGAACTGAGGCCCTGAGATGTAACTGAAGTTACCATCTGTCTGAAGTCCTACAGCCAGACAGGAGCAGAGGTAGGATTTGAACTCAGACTGCCTGGCTCCCCAGCCCTGCCCTGTACTGCACTGGCTTCCTCTTGGCTCTCCCTCTCTGAGACCACACCTCTTTCTGCTGGGTTAAGCGATTCTCCAGGTCTTGCACTTTTTTCTTCTCCTTCTCCACGGCCTCCTTCGCTCTCTGTTTCTCGAAGGCGAGGCTGCTCTCGGCGATCTGGAAGTCAATGACACGTGGTTTGAGGGCGCGCCATGGAAAGGAAGGGGCAGTACCCCAGAGAGGGATGCAGGTGAGTCATGTGGGAAACCAGAGAGTCGCGCTTGGGAGCAAGAGCTCAAGGAACAGGGCGTCCACTGGACAGAGGCCAGACTCTTGGCACATGGTCACAGTGAGCGCCAGAAGCCATACCTTGGTTAGTCTTGGGCACAGAGACAGTGACTGTCATTCAGGATGTCAGGGCTGGTGCTCAGGAAATGACTTGCTGGTGAGTCTTCAGGCTACACCGTTGGCACCGAGCCACTGATCAAA
Source organism: Tupaia tana (assembly GCA_026018925.1). Lineage (NCBI taxonomy): Eukaryota > Metazoa > Chordata > Mammalia > Scandentia > Tupaiidae > Tupaia > Tupaia tana. Next base: position 84,957,153 of record JAKSZU010000007.1, on the reverse strand, counting down.
CTGCTGTGTGTTGGCACCAACCAGGGCCCTCTGTGGGAAGTATCTGGCTTTGAGGATGAGGGGCAGGGGAGGTAACACAGGACAGGTGCCTCCTGCCCCAGCAGGCTGGTGGAGTCCCAGAAGGACAAAGGAAGTCTCTTCCTGTCTACAAAGGTGGGGTTTGAAAGACTTGAGTCCAGCAGTTTGGAACGGAGGACCCACACCCCACAGACCTGGTGACGGGGAGGGAGCCGGAGGCCTGGGTCCCCCGCACGTGTCCCGGATGAACAGCCAGAGGGGGGCTGACCTTCCATTTGCTGCAGCTGCAACTCTTACAGTTGTATCCCCATACACACGTGGCATTCCCAGGAAAGAACTTTAAACATACGTGTACGTGTGCAGACAAAAATGGAGAGGAATGGACCGAAATGGACATAGGGTTGTTTGGGGAAATGGAATCAGGGCAGTCTATATTTTCTTCTTTTCACTGGTCTGTATCTTCTAAATATTCTTTAATGGACACGCCTTATTGTCAGAAAGAAAAACTACTGGGAACTGTTTCAGGGAACGCTCTGCGGGGAGGTGGGATGATGGCAGTTACGGAGGCAGGGTGACTGGAAAGTTGGGGACTTTCCCAACATCGACGATGTCGGATGTCGGACGTGGCCAGCCCCAGCCCACCTTCTTCCCATCCTCTGCACACCGCCCCCTGACCACGTAGACCCTGCCCTCACTGCCCGGTGTGGCCTTGGCATCATCCCACTGCCACGTCTTTGCTCACCGCTTCCTGTTCCTGAAGGTCTGAGTCCTGCCTGCCCTAAGAGGCCATCACCCCCTTCCGCACGCCCTTCTCTACGCTCTGCTAGGCGTCCCGTGAATGAAAACGGAACCGTGACACCGTGCACAGTGCACGCATGCCCCCACAGAGCATCGTCCAGATGCCCCCACTTTACAGGTGGGAAACAGAGGCTGTAACTGAGGCAGAAAGAGGAGGAATGTCCCAAGGTCACAGCGCTAGGTGCTGTAGCACGAGCTTGGACACAAGCGCCCCTGTGTGAACCCCGCGCCGTCTGGGCTCTGGGTCCCGCCTTCTCTGTTCTCCTGAGTAAAACCTCCTCGCTCTGGAGGCAGGAGGCAGATGTCTGTGCTCATATCTGGGCCAGCACAGAGCCTGTCACCCGGCCTGGCAGGAGCCTGAGCTTCCAGACCCACCCCTGGCCCGTATGCACGCGTGACGGTAATGACTACAGACGGGGTGCCGCCCCGTACCGAGGCTGCTCCGTGGCTGTCTCCCTCACCCCGCCGAGGCTCCGACCTCACTAGGTCCCACAGCAGGGCCCAGCCCCCCGCCCTGCTGTGCCCACGCAGCTCCCAGCCTGGACTCTGACCTCACTGCAAGCACGAACACATCGACTCCTCACACCAGACCTCCAGAGTGGTTCTGCCACTACACCTACGCTACAGATGAGGGCACGGAGAGGGCAAGAGACGTGCGCAGGGTCACACAGCATGCTAGGCAAAGCTGGGATCTGAACCCAGAGTCCATGCTTTCAGCCCACCGGTCCTGCTCCTTCCTGCCTCTCCCACATTGCGTCTCCTGCCTGCTTCCTTCCGCTGACCCCCGCCCCCCGCCCCCCATCTGTCTCCCAGCTCACTGCAGCTCTGGGTGCATTTCTCATGCCCTGGTCCTGGGCTAGGTCCCTGTCCTTTGCATGTGTGCACTTGACCTGGTGGCACCTCTTCACTGGTGTGCCTTCTCCCCTCCAGGTCTCAAATGCCGCCTCTGCAGGGAAACCCTCCCTGCCTGTGGGCCACCTTCTCACCACCCCTCTGCCCCATCCTCCCTTTAGCCCTGTGGCTCTGGAACTGCCCTGTGCTCTGGCTTACACGTTTTTCTGTGTCCTCACTAGGATGGGCTCAGTAGGGCATGGCCTGGCCTGTCTTGTTCCTGTGGTGTCCTCGGTTCCCAGAACAGGACCCGGCACTCAGAGGGTGCTCTGGGAATATTTGTGGGCAGAGGAATAAAACCGAACCAAACAAAGCCCACACTGTCAGCTGTTTCTGGAAGTTCTGTGAGGGCTAAGCACGTGTGTCTGGGCTGCCTCCGACTCGGATCCCAGCTTATGGGGATGCCACTGTGGGTCACAAGTGCTGCCCCCTGACACACGGGATCCCCCTGTCTTCCAGGGTGTGATCTGAGTGTCAGCGTACACCTTAGTGACAGTCCTCTGCTTTACCTCGGGCCTCCTTTCCTGGCTCGTCCGGCAGGTGTGCCTGGTGGGGGGGAGGCAAGGGCAGTGGACACGGATATCTGCGGCTCTGCCTGGGCTTGGCGCTCAGTAGCCCTCCTCACCTGCCCCACACCATCCTCTCCCAAAGGTGCACTTCTCATCCTTCCTGAAGGCACTGATCCTGGGCTTTTCTGATGTGACCGCCATGTGAGCTGGCTCTGCACCTGCCTCCCCCATCTTATTTTGCGCTGTGTCTCTTCCCATCGGCTGGTCTGGGACAGTCTGCACGGGACTCTAAGACACCAGGATATGGAGGCCAGGCAAGTGTTTTCTCCCGGGGCCATGCTGGCTCGTGCCATAAATACCTTGCTGTGAACAGGAGGATGCTGGCCGAGGGCCCGACCCAGACCCCGACCTGGAGGGCATCCCTCTTCTTGAGACAACTGAGCCAAAGAGCAGGAGAAGCTGATGGAGAGCCCCGGCTGTGCCAGGTGCAGCCCTAAGCACATTACACATGTTAATAGTAACATTTGGGGACCATTCTTCCCATTTTGTAGATGAGGCAGCTGAGAGACAGGCACTTAGGCCATCTTTCCATGCCACCCAGTAAGTGGCGAAAGGGGGGTGCTGTCCCAGCAGCTGCCTGCTTCACCCTCGTACTCTCAGGGCACGCCTGGCATTGGAGCTCCTGCCAGCGTGTCCGGCAGCCCCGGCCCCGCTCCCCTCTGCAGCTCATACCTCCTTCTGCTGGGTCAGGTGGTTCTCCAGATCTTGCACTTTCCTCTTTTCGGTCTCTAAGGCTTCCCTTGCTTTTCTTTTCTCCTGGGCCATGCTGTTCTCCAACACCTGAAAGCCAATGACCAGTCCTTTGGTGGCCTGCATGTTTAGGGGGAAACTGTTCTGGTGAGGATGATGACAATGACAGTAGCTGGAATGCTGGGGTGACTATTACATGGCAGGGCCGTGGCCAGTGCGTCACTCACAGCGTGACCTTTACTCTCAGGCCACCCTCCTAGAGAAGCTGTTTGTGACCCTGCTTTATAGGTGAGGAAACGGAGGGACAGGAAGTCGGCCAGGGCCCCAGGTCATGCCGTTTGAATCTGGCGCAGAGGAAAGCGTACAACCTGCCTCTGGAGGCCTTGGGGAGGGAACGAGGATGCAGAGGGAGCCAGGCCTCTCACCACTGGACCCGGCAGCCTCTGATACAAGAAGGGTCTCATTAATAATGGAATTTGCCGTTACTGAAATGAATCTCACGAGGAGAATCCAGTTTCAAGAGGGAGGGCGTGTGCTGTGTTGACGAGCCACAGTATGCTGATTTCTAGAAGGGGAAGCAGCGCTCAGGCAGGGCAGGGAAGGACGCAGGTTAGTATGTGGAGCTCCTGGTCAGGAAATATTAGCCAGGAAGCTACTTGCTGATAACCCACTTGGCAAAGGGGCTTAATGCAAATCACCAGGAGATGTAAATTGCTGGCCTGGTGACAGAAGGGGCACCTCAACTTTTTTTCTATAGAGAGATCTTTTGCTATAGGGTGCATGTGCTTGCTGGAGAGACAGAGGAGAGAGAGAAAGCCACAAATCACCCTCCAAGGGGGATGGCCATGCTGCAATCTCTTCTCCTCTTAGGATTTTGGGCACACATGCACATGTGCCCAGAGTGAGTTTTAAGCCGCCGGATCCAGGACTTGAACCACGGTCAACTAGGTGAGAGTCCAGAGATGTAACCATTACACTATCTGCTGGTCCCGGCACCTAGACTTTCAAATGGGTTGTCATGTAAACGCCAGTTTGACCGTCAGGTGTTTGGAACTCAGAACACGGTTTTCAGTAGAACGAGTGGTCAGAGATCCAGACTAGCCCATGAAAAATATTGAACTCATATATGGCTCAAATATAATATCTCCTGAGATATTATATTTATTCTATAGTGAAAAGGGGTTTAAAAACTCCAAACCTTGCTGTCACTGCCAGCCCTAAGTGGAGCAGAAGCGCAGTGTCACCGTGAGAGTGACGTTCGCTTGGCCTGTGTGAGGAGGGCATCAGGGTGCACTTTCCTATAAGCTGTGGCAGCAGCTCAGAGGCCCTCCCCCGTGAGAGTGCTGCTGGCTGCTCTGAGTCTGACCTCACCCCCAGACGAGGCTTCCTGTGGGCAGTGGCCCTGCAGTGGGCACGGGCACACCGGGAAGAGAGACCTTGCATGGCTCACACCAGATTTGCAGGGCTCGCAGGCTCATGGTAACTGGTTTTTCCTTCTGCCATAAGGCATATGTGCTTGGCATATGCACTCAAAGGAAGAGAGAGAGAGAAGGGGAGAGAGGGAGGAAGAAAGCAAGCACCCCTGGGGTGTGTGTGGCCATGCTGTAATCCCTTCCCCTCTGCTTTCCTCTAGGGATTCTGAGCACACACACGCACATGCCCAGAGTATCCTTCAAGCCACGGGGTCCGAGACTCAAACTGTGCATGCACACTTGGCTATGTGCACTCCAGCCACCTTAAACCACCACTACATCTGGTCAACCCGAAGGGAATTAACCTTTAACATGACAGCAACACAAACTATGACCTAGTGATTCTGTTGTCCTTAAAGACGCCACTGAAAACGCAGCAAGGGTCTAATACAAAGGAAACCCAATAACCATTGGGGTGCAGTGAAGCCTGCGGCCAGGACAGCTACCTCCAGTTCCCCCCCAGGAAACAGAGACATTCTGCCAGAAGTGGGCTGGTGTTTTAATCCCCTAGGGGTGACCGGCCACCGCTCCTCTCTGCAGTCAAACTTAACTCTTTCTCCTGAGTGCCCTGTGACCTGGAAGTCTCTAAAGGTAAGGGCCTCCCCTGGCCCCATGCCGTTGACCTCTCATGGCATTTAACTCAAGTGACTCCTTGGAGACCCTCCTCCCATCTCGGCGGCGGACCTCCGTGACTGCTTACAGAGGGCTGCAGGGAGATGCCGAGTGAGAACGGCTTATAAATATCTGTCCTCCGTCAGCTCAGACTGCTCAGGCGTGCGCAGGGTCGACTTATTTCTCCCTCAGTGGTGGTGGGGTGGGGGGGCAAGGAGTTTACTCTGAGGAGTGAGGCTGGTGAAGACATGTACCTGAGCAGAAGGAGCGGCAGAGGTGATAACGACACCTGCTCCCACTTACTCAGCAACGATCCAGGATCCAGGTCAACCACGCCATTACAGTGCAGCTAATCCTCACAGACACTATTGATAGCTCTCCCGCAGCCAGTGAGTAGCCTAAGCAGGACGCAAGCTTGCGGTTCACCTGGCTGCAAAGCCTATGCTCCTCTGGGCGGTCTCAGAATTGAGAGATTAATGAGAGCATATGTGAACAAGGCCTGAGGGTCTGAGGGGGGCCACAAGCTGAACATGAATCAACAATGTAATGGTTTTCCCAAAAGCAAGTTTGGATGCATTAAGCGAAGTACAACATTCTCAACAAGGGAGCAGAGAGTCCTGTTCTAGGCTGCCGTGGCTGGAGAAGAGAATTTGGCCCTGGCTACCACACTTTAAGAAGAAAATGAATGATGGGTTGCAAGGTCAAAAGCCTATAGAGGTGGGGACCAGCAGTTAGCGTAATGGCTATGTTGCTGGACTCCCATGTAGTCGACCGCGGTTCGCGTCCCGGACCCGGTGGCTTAAAACTCACGCCGGGCGTGTGTGCGTGCGTGCCCAAGATCCCAGAGGAGAATGGAGGATAAGGGATTGCGGCATGGCCATCCCCCCTGAGGGGTGATTTCTCGCTTTCTATCTCTCTGTCTCTGTCTGTCTGGCGAGCACACGCGCCCTATAGCGAAAACCTCTCCAATAAAAGAAAAAAAAGAAATAAAAAAGCCTATAGAGGCTAGAACAGATATCAAAAATGAGATGGGCTACATTTATCACAATAGGGAATGGTGAGGACTGTGACAAGCTACCGCTACTTGGTTCAGCTCCAAGTTCACTTTTGCCAAGTGAAAATGAGGGCCAAATTTACTGACTTTTAAAGAGAGGATGGAAGTCTGGATTTTCAAATACATTTTATAAATTCAAAATAAAACATTCTGGGGCCAAACAAAACATATCCACCGGCTCTTCTCAGTCAGTAAGCTGCCAATCTGTGAGTTCTGGAGAGTAAAGCAGGCCAGAAGATGGGCCCAGTGCCAAGCTGGCATCCTGTGAGGCACACAAGGAGAAACAGGGGGTTGGGGCCCGGAGAGGAGCAGCTGCAGAGAGCAGAGAGCAGGTGCCTCGACTTTCCAACATCTGAGTTATTATAAAATGTGAAGAAGAAATGGAAATGTCTCACAGGACATGTAAGGGGCAGGTGGAGAAAGTGTGACCCAACTCAACCTAAAGGAAAAACACGCTCTGCCAGCCAAGGCACCCACACCAAGCTGAGGAGAATTCCTTGACGGTGGTGCTGAAAGTTGGATGATTTTGGGACCAGCAGTTAGCGTAATGGCTATGTTGCTGGAGTCCCATGTAGTCAACTGCAGTTCGCGTCCCGGACCTGGTGGCTTAAAACTCACACTGGGCACATGAGCGTGCGTGCCCAAGATCCCGAGAGGAGAATGGAGGAGAAGGGATTGCGGTGTGGCCATCCCCCCTGGGGGGTGATTTCTCGCTTTCTGTCTCTCTGTTTCTGGCGAGCGCACGCGCCCTATAGCAAAAACCTCTCCAAAAAAAAAGCAAGTTGGATGATTTTAGGATGTTGTCGGGAGATTCGTGTAGCCCTGAAGGCCCATGACTCTGTCATCCCCCGTTTCTAGGTGTTCACACATAACCTCCAAGCAGAAGCGCAGTCACTAGTCTACATCCACGCTTTAAGCTGTTTCCAACTGCTTCCCAACCGGTGGCCAAGGCTCCAGCGCCCAGGACCCCTCCTTCAGTGGTCCACGCTTCCCGAGGAAGATGAGCCTGCCCACGGACTCCCCCATTATCTTTGGTTCTGAACTTACTTCCACATGGCCCTCAAGCCAGGATGCGGCTCGAGCCGACTCTCCCCGAGCTGCATACCTCCTTCTGGCGGGCTAGGCGATCCTCCAGCTCGTGGACTCTTGTCTGTTCTTCCTGTAGCGCTTCCTTTGCTCTGTTTTTCTCCTGAGTAATGCTGTCCTCCAAAGCCTGGAAGTCAACGACCATTGTTTAATAGGCATGGTTACCATGGCAGGACTCTGGACGCCGTGCCAGGCACTGTGTGGTTTGCCTCTTCAGTCCTCACCACACCCCACGGAGAGGCTGGGCAGCACTGCCTGGGAGCCCAGAGCACGGCCCTGGGTCGGCAGGCCCGGAGCAGGGCCTCAGGTCCACACTTCCAGCCGGGGGGCCTTGGTCTGGGCTCAGGCTCAGCCGCTCTCCCTGAGCTGCCTGCGTACCTTCTTCTGGAGGGCCAAGCGATTCTCCAGCTCTTGGACTCTCGCCTGTTCTTCCTGTAAGGCTTCCTTCGATCTCTTCTTCTCCTGAGCAATGCTTTCCTCCAGAGCCTGGAAGTCAACGACTGTTGTTACCACGGCAGGGACATGCACTCCGTCAGGCGCTGCATGGCCTGGGCCTTCAGGCCTCACCAGACCAAGCAGCCATGGTAGAGACAGTGTACCCTGCAAGACTGGACAGACTCACTATCTGGCTCTGTGAGGAAGAAGTTGGCCCACACCCTGTGTGCGCGAACCAAGGGAATGCTGTTAACAATTCATACTGAAGAAAAGAATGCTAGACAGGTAAAGAAATGTCAGGGGCCAGCAGGTGGCGTGGTGGTTAAGGTGCTGGACTCCCACTTGGCTGACTGCGGTTTGAATCCCAGACCCAAGTCACCACTTGACTGGACCTGGAGGCTTAAAAATCATGCTGGATGAGTGTGCGTGCATGAGGGCCCAAAACCCCAGGAGGAGAACGGAGGAGGAGGGGTTGCAGCGTGGCCATCCCCTGGGGGTTGCTTTCTCACTTTCCCTCTCACCGTCTTTCTCTGTCTCTGATGAGTGCACATACCCTATGGCCAAAGAAACGGTCATGTTTTCCCAAGGGATCAAAGCCCTCAAACAAGTCAGGACTCATGAGAAGGGGCCTAGTTTGTGGGCTTGGACTCATGGATTTTTAGAAAGGGCAGGGTGAGGGACATTACATGGCAAAAGAAGGGTTCATGTACAATCAGGACACCTGTCACAAAAGGTCAAGGAGTTTCTTTCAGGGTCAGTCTGACCATTATTATAACAGTCTAAGAGGGGTGTCTCTCAACATGCGTTCTGTCTGGGAGCGCACCTGGAGTGCTTTGTCCTCTGCAAGGGCTGGGGTGCCCTGAGGTTTGTGTGTTTCAAGGGCAATATGAAGTCAGCCCTTGAGACACTCTCTGCCAAGAACAAGGCCATAAAGGCATCTGGGAAGCCCAGGCTGGTGTCTGAGGTAGGTGTTTAAGACAGTGGGGCCAAAATACCGTGCCAGACCATGGAGAAAGTCAATCGAAATGAAATAAGTAAGGCATCCCGAAGGCAGATGCCATGGGGAGAAATTAATGAAAAGGGTGAGGGAGGAGGTGGAGAGTTTTAGAAAGATTTTGAAGAGTTCTAGGTTCAGTCTGGTTCTAGCTTCCTCCTGGTAGCATGATGCTGGCTTCTATATCTAATCGCTCTTCAAAATGTACCTACCTCGATTTACGGCTTTCATCAATATTACCTTTACGCAGCTCAAGTGCGACTTGGTCCAGTGGTTCTTCGGGTTTTTTTTGTTATTTTTTTTTTGTTTTTTGAGAGGTTTTTGCTATAGGGCATGTGCACTCTCCAGACAGACAGAGACAGAGAGACAGAAAGTGAGAAATCACCCCCCAGGGGGGATGGCCACGCTGCAATCCCTTCTCCTCCATTCTTCTCTCGGGATCTTGGGCACGCACACACACACACAGACACACGCACCTGGCGTAAATTTAAGCCACCGGGTCTGGACTCGAACTGCGGTTGACTACGTGAGAGACCAGCGACATAGCCATTATGCTAACTGCTGGTCCCAGTTCTTCCTTTTTAATCTTTTATTTCACAAAAGGCAGAAAGGAAGAATGAGAGGCAAAGAGAAGACGGGGGAGGAGAGTGTCCCGAGGTGACTGGACACGGGCTTGAGGATGGGAATGAAAGAGGCCGAGAGAGGTGTGGGGAGGTCTGGAGTTGGGGCGGGCAGCAGGGAAAGGTGGTCTAACTTGGTGTCACTGTCTGGGGCTGGTGACAGATGGAGAGGGTGGCAGCACAGCCCTCCACAGAGGAAGAAAGGAGGTGCTGGGGAGAGTCAGGGTCCGGTGGGTCTGGGGCTGTTGCCTGAGGTGGGTGGGAGGAGGGGCACCATGCAAATGCCACTGCACAGTCACCCGTCCCACAGACACGGTTCTCAGCCCTGGCTGCGTCCTGGAGTCACCTGGAGCACCCACAAAGCCCAGGCACCAGCCGTGGCCTCAACCCGATGAGATCAGAACCTGGGTGCAGGGAGAGGGGTGTATAGATGCAAAATACAGTAATAGTTAACCTCTAAATGTGCAGGCAAAGGCGTGTGCACTAACTGAGGACTGTGGCAATGAAGGCAGTGACACTGAGAGCAGGTCCTTGAGGATCAGAAAGGCCCACTCTGGGACCTGATTGCTCATCAGGTCTGCACCTTCTGATCCTGCTCAGTGCATCTGGGGTGGGGCTCAAGAACCTGTTTTTTTTTTTTTTTTTTTTTTAAGAGATTTTTTTGCGATAGGGTGCATATTCTTGCCAGAGAGACAGAGAGAGATGGAAAGTGAGAAGTAGCTTCCCTGGGGGGATGGCCACACCACATGCCCTTCTCCTTCAGTCTCCTCTCAGGATTTTGGGCATGCACACACACGTGCCTGGAGTGAGTTTCAAGCCTCCAGGTCTGGGACTCAAACTGCAGTCAACTACATGGGAATCCAGTGACGTAACCATTACTCCAACTACTGGTCCCAAATCTGTATTCTTAACAAAGTGTCCAAGTGGTTCCTATCAGACAACTCTGGGAAAGCCTTCCTCGAAGACTGCTCTAAGAAAGTGGAGTTGGCTGCCTGTGGTACCTGCACCCTTGAGAGCTGGCTAGAAATGTGGACTCTCAGGCTCCACCCCAGCCCGAGTCTGAATCTGCATTTTAGCAAGCTCCTCAGATTACCCGTGGTATCTTCGAGTTTGAGAGGTGCTCTGTAAGCTCTCTTCTAATTGACCTGGTTTCTAGAGCAATAAGTAGCAATTTGGTCATTTGCTTTCCCTGATATGTATAAAGAGAAAGCAAAAGGTGAAAATTCTCTGAAGCTGACTTTGTGCACACTTAGAAAGTCTGCCAGTTACCAAGTAAGACCTGCGGTAATGGCCCAGATGTGGAAAACCATCTGCAACATATAAACAAATCAAGTAGCATTACCCCGAAATCTCAAGAACCCTGCCTTTTCAAGTGGACTTTGCTGCGAGTTTCAGCATTCAAGCTTCATGTGAAATCCTCTAAAATGATTCACCCTATTTAATTTAGTCGCATAGCATCGAACAAGAAGTAACTGCGATTCCTCTGTCTGAGCACAGGCCCGCACTTTCCCATAGGAAAGGCCATTCCGTCGGTTTCCAGCAGCACAGAAGGCAACAGGGACCACCTTACCATCTTCTCTTCCGTCAGCCTCCGGACTCTGGCCTGCAGCTGCCCTTCTTGCTCCAGCCTCTCCTCGTTCAGCTTCTCCTTCTCTGCCAGGTGCTCCTGCAGCTTGTCCTGCAGCAGAGACTGCAGGGCCTCCTGGGAACTGGTGATCTGGACCTGACACGCCAGAAAAGGAAATGGAAGCCGTGGGGACGGGACCAATGCACCTCTCTTTATGAGTAATCAGTTTTCCTCTTGAGACACAGGTTTACACAAAGTTTTCTTAAAAACATAGACTTTACTTGGCCTAGTTACTAGCTAAAGAAGTACGGTAAGAACTAAGATACTGCTGCCAGCCTGCGGCCTGGGGCTAAGGGGACTGGATCTCTCATGTCAACGGCGTGGTTTGAATCCTGGACCTGGTGGCTTGAAAGAATGCTGGGTGTGTGTGCCCAAAATTGTGAAAAGAGGGAGAAATGAAGGAGAAGGGACTGTGATGTGACCATGCCCAATGGGGGTGGGTGCTTTCTCATTTCTCCCTCTCTGTCTCTCTCTAGTGAGCTCACATACCCTTTGATAAATAAAAATAATAATAATAATTATATATATATATATATATATATATATATATATATATATGTAAAATTCAGACTCTGGATCTAAGTAGACTCCCAGTTCTAGTTGTTTCCAGATGTGTTCTCATTTAGAAAAAAATGAGATAGGGACCAACAGTTGGTGTAATGGTTACTGTCACTGGACTCCCATATACTCAACCACGGTTCGAGTCCCGGACCTGGTGGCATAAACTCACGCCAGGCATGTGTGTGTGTGTGTGCCCAAGATCCTGAGAGAAGAATGAAGGAGAAGGGATTGCAGCGTGGCCATCCCCCCCTGGGGGGTGATTTCTCGCTTTCTGTCTCTCTGTCTCTCTCTGTCTTTCTGGTGAGCACACGCGCTCTATAGCAAAAACCTCTCAAAAAAAAAAAAAAAAAAAAAAAAAAAAAAAAAAAAAGAGAGATAAATAATAGCATATATTGGGTCATTGGGAAAGTCAAGATGCATTTTTGCATAAAAAATACAGGATAACTTTCCCGATGACCTAATTGTTATTAGAGTTTAAGGATTAAATAAGATAACGATTGAAAAGTCTAGCACAAGATAGATGCACGTATATAGCAGCTAGAATTGTGATTATTTGCTGGATGTAAGAGAAAATGCAGTGAGCCAGAAGTCATGAGACCTGGGCTTTTGTCTCGATTCTTCCACCAATTAGCAGAGTGCTATTGAAAGAGTCACCTCGCCTGTCTGAATTTCAGTGTTCATATCTGTGAAATGAGAAGAACTGACTAGACCAGGGTTAACAAACTACACTTCACACACCAACTCTGGTCCATCTCCTGTTTTTATAAATAAAGTTTTATTGGAACAGAGCCATGCCCATCATGCTCATTCATTTACTTACTGTCTGTGATTGCTTTTGCTCCACAACAGTATTGTTGAATATACATGACAGCTACTGTACGGTTTGCAAGGCCTAAAATATTTACTATCTAGTCCTTTACGGAAAGAGTTTATTGACTGGGCTCAGGTCTCCATGGCTGATAGGAAAGGTACCCCAATTCTTCACCCTTCCTCTACCCAGGTTTTGGCTACGTTCCTTGCAGCGTCCTTCCACACCCGTACCCTGACGCTGGACTAGACACTGACTTGCTTTGGCCAATGGGTATTGGCAGACATAACGAAGCAGAAGACTGAAAAGCACACTGTGCCCAGGCCTACTTTCTCTTGTAATTCTGCTGTCTTTATGAGCACGTGGCCACTGGCTTGCTGGAAGAAGAGGCACGTGGAACAGAGTCAAATCCCTCTAGCTGAAGCCACCCTAGATCAGCCAAGGGCCGGCCAAGACCCAGACAAGGGAGCAGCACACAGAAATGCTGAGTGCCACTACGGTTTTGTGGTCGCTTATTATACTGCATTATTGCGGCAGTAGCTGTCAGAATGGAATGATTCCTAAGGATCAGCTACCGCTAGAATATTTCTTTTCTTTTAGTAATTCTGCTTCCTGCCCTATGGATAGCTATACATTTTCGAACTCTGATGGCTTTAACACTTTCAGGTTTTTGACCAAGGAAAACGAATGTTTTTAGCCTGGGCAGCTGACGGGGGATAACACCTCGTCTTTGCCCTTATCTTCCTGGGAGATGCCGGCCACCCTGTCTGTACCTCTCTGTGTACAAATGGAGGATGTGGGCAGACTAGCTAATAGAGGGAAAACAGGGCTTCGGACATCCAGTGCTGTAAACGGCAAGGCGTGGCGAAGTGAACTACGCAAAAAAGAAGATAAAAGAAATCACCTGCAGTTCCTGGGTCTGGCTCATAACTTTTTTATAATGTTCCATAAGATACACCAGGTACGAAGAGAACCCTTAAATAAGAGAAACAGGAAGGAGGTGAGTATCAATTCAATTCAGCGCCTTTGCTTTCTGAAAGCAAAGCTTTTTATCAGAAAGTGGGAGCTTGTGTTTTTAAGATGGTTGATAAGACCTGGTCGGGCTCAAATCCAGGCTTCTGTTTGGAGGTGCAAAATAAAAACCCATCACCGGGATGCCTGTATAGTAAGCGTCTACCGTGTGTAAAACTCTGCGTTGATGGTACAAAGCCACACGCTCTGGGGCTTCCAATTCAGTCTCAGAGATAAAGTCTCACTTCCTGAGAGGGCCCACCTGGTGGTGGAGCCAGTGGCAAACTGGACTGAAGTGCTGGAGGCCACACAGCCTACCGCAGATTCCAATCATGGGGTCTCCCTGAAAGCACGCTGGGCAGGTGTGTTCGTGCCCACATCCTCCCGGAGGGCTGGGGAGCGGGAATTATGGTGCGATGAAACCCTGTCGTGGGTGCTCCTCTCTTGCTCACTCTTGTGTCCGTGCATGTGTGTGATCCCTACCCTGAGTAAGAGAAAATGCCTGTGAAGAAACCTGATTAGAAACATGCAGTGACTCCAGGCGGCGTGTGAGTGACTTGCTGGAGAATGTGAGGGTCCCAGAGGAGGAAGAGACCATTTGCCTGGAGTGATGGAAGAAGGAGCCACTGGGCATGAACACGTTGGGTAGGCAGAATTCGGGGTTTCAGAGTCGGGGATGTGGTGGACAACAGCCCAACGACACTTGGGACCTAACCCCTGGATCCTGCGAATGTTAACTCACAGGGTAAGAGGAACTTTGCAGATGTGATTAAGTGAATGGTTTTTTTTTAGAATTATTAATTTAATTTATTATTATTATTATTATTCAACTTGCTATTGGACACATGTGAGAGAGAGAGAGAGAGAGAGAGAGAGAGAGAGAGAGAGAGCTGCCAGGTCTGGGACTCGAACTGCAGTCAGTCATGTAGTGTTTTAACCACCACATCACTGCCGGCCCTGAGTGAAGGATTTTGAGATGGGGTGAGGGGGATTATCTGGGCGGACCTGGCATAATCACACACTTCTTATAAGAAGAAGAGAGGAGTGTTCGACTGTAGACAGACAGAGGCGAGGATCTGACAGAAGCGGAGGTTTGACACGCTACGCCGCTGGCTTTGAAGCTGGAGAAAGGGGCCTTGAGACAAGGACTGCAAGGAACGAAGCTCTAGAAGCTGAAGGAAGCCAGGAAACAGACTCTCCCCTCCAGCTTCCAGAAGGAACCAGCCCTGCAGGCACCTCGGCGTTAGCCCATGGACTGACTTTTAGCCTCCAGAGCTGTCAGAGAATGAATGTGCCATGTCAGGCCCTGGCTTTGTGGTCATTTTTTACCGCAGCCACAGAGGATGCAGACAGGTGGGGACTAGGGACATGCAGGCCTGCCCTGGGCTGGAGGAGCTGGTGGCAGAGGGAGGGGGAGGCGGTGCTGGAGTAGAGAAGCCAGTCAGTCTGTGGCAGGCCTGGGACAGCAGCCTAAAGAGGGTGACTCTGAAACGTCTCGAGGGTGTCCTCTGTGCCCGGCCCTCTGCAAGGCTACGATGCCCGCCGTACGCTGCTGTCACCACCCCACGCACAGATGTGGCGGTGGGCCGAGGCCCGTGGCTGCCAAGCGCAGCACAGATGGCCCACGGCTGAGCCAGGCCCTGCGCTCAAGGCCCCAGGACTCTGGGCTGAGTCACGGCCACTCCGGCTGCTGCCTGGGCTGGGAGTCGGCTTGACAGAAGAGTGTGTTTTCAGGAAAATGACTGGGGGAGCCAGAGAGGAAGGAGCCCGCGGGGTCTCTGGACTGCAGTAGCATTGAAATGTCGGCCCCGACAGTTCTTTGTGCTGGGGGCTCTCCTGGCTTCTAGGCTGTGAAGTAGCACCCGGCCTCCACCCACCAGCTGCCGGAGGACCCCCACGCCCTCCACCCCAGTTATGACTGAGTCAAAACGCCTCCAGGCGCTGTGGCTGTTCCCTACATGGTGAACTCCTTCACGAGCCCGAGGGACTTCAGGAATTCAGTGCCGGCGCTGTAAGCAGGTGGGAGAAGCAGGGGGTGAGCGGGAAGAACGAGAGAGAAAGCATTACTGGGGCAGAATGGTGGCCCACCGTCAGGAGGAGCAGGGAGCCAGGCTGGGGGCAGCCCACACGCTCAGGAGCACACAGGTCGAACGTGAGGTGATGGAAGAACACCGAGGTGAGGTGGTCAGAGAGAGCCGGATGTGCCCAGCTGGCAAGGCAGTCCACCCATTCAGGAGCTTTCTGCAAATTAGGAACCAGTCCCCTTCCTCCTGGTGGCATGGCCCTGAGGCCAGAGCCCCCTGTGCTGCCATCCCCGCAGCCTCGCTGCAGAGACATGTGTCCAGACGTCAGCACACACACAACGGCTGCTGAAGCGCCTGGAGCCTAGTTTCTTCATGTGAGAGGAGACGGGGGGGCGGGGGGGATCAAGGACGGCGTGGGAGAAAAATCTCAGGTAAGGACACGAATTGAGGGGGCTACTAAAAACACAGGGAAAGATCAGGAGAGAGGTGGGGGCACAGAGCCGGAGAGCCAGCAGAGAGTGGGTTTCAAGAGAGAACTAAGAGTGTGGGGCAGGCCCAGAGAACACGGCCTTGGGAAAGACGGGGGGCCGGCCAGTGCTGCAGGGTCCACGGCAGAGGCTCAGTGGGAGGCTGGCAGTGAGGACCACGGGCAGGTAAGTGACAGCTGGTCAGTGGTAGAATCCAAGTTCAGACCAGGTCTGTCGTTCTCTTTTAAAAGAGATTGGAGGCAGGTGGGGGGATGAGAGGTGGAGGGGGTCAGAGAGAAAACATTTAACAAACAGAAGAGTGCATGCGGATGGGGCAAATGAGTTGTGGAACAGCATACCACGCTGACCGACAAGAATAGACATTGCCAACTATATATATATATATCTTAAAGCAAAAACCAAAACAGAAAATAAAGAAAAAAATCTAGTAGCATGAAAATGAACAGCACAGGGACCAGCAGATGGCGTAATGGCTATGTCGCTGGACTCCCATGTAGTCCATTGCAGTTCAAGTTGTGGACCCGGTAGCTTAAACTCATGCTGGGTGCATATGCGTGCGTGCCCAAGACCCCGAAAGGAGAATGGAGGAGAAGGGATTGTAGCGTGGCCGTTCCCCCCGGGGGGTGACTTGTTGCTCTCTGTCTCTCTCTGTCTTTCTGACGAGCGCACGTGCCCTATAGCAAAAACCTCTCAAAAACAAAACAAAACAAAACAAAACAAAACAAAAATTAACAGCACACATCCTGATGTGGTATTCTTTGCTGAAAATGATAAATATGGTATTATCCTCATTTGTTATTAAGCACTGCATGCAATGTTTTGAAAGTCCATATAATATCCCACAAAGATGTACAACAATTAAATGTAAATAAGAAATTATAAAATGGAGGCCAGCATGTGGCATGGTGGTTAAGGCAGCTGGATTCCCACATGGCTTACCATGGTTTGAGTCCCGGACCCAGTGGCTTGAAACTCAGGTCAGGCGTGTGTGCATGTGTGCCCAAAATCCAAAGAGGAGAATGGAGAAGGGATTGCAGCATGGCCATCACCCCCCGGGAGGGGTGATTTCTCACTTTCTCTCCTGTCTTCCTCTCTCTCTCCTCTCTGGTGAGCGCATATGCCCTATAACAAAACAAAACAAAACAAAATAACATACAAATTATAAAACAAAATAAAATAGGAAAAAGAGAGAAAGGTTAAAAAAAAAATATTAGAGCTTGAAACGGTTGCATTGGCAAATGTGAAGCCAAGGTGGGGGAGGAGCATTGGGAGGAAGCCTGCATGGCGGGGGCGAAACGGCCTGGCTGACCCTGGCTTGGGCTGGGAGGCCTGGTGAGCACAGACTGCTGGTGGGATGGGTCTGGGACTTCACTCCTGCAACCTGTAACCCAAAATTAAAGGGAAGGGTCAAGTAATGGTGAGATCCAAAGAGGATTTAGGGGACAAAGGAGTCCAGGATGTTGAAGCAAGGAAGGGTGTGTTTGATCATGTTTCTAGATCAGAGGGCAAACCGAAAACATAATGAGGTTTTGCTCCTTGGGAGAAGGAGTAAACAGCTTTATCAATTTTCTGGTTACAAAAAAGACATGTGTTCATTAGAAAACAATCCAATTTTACAAAGATTTATAGCGTGGACAGTGCTCACTGCTACACCCTGATGTTCTGTGTGATGGCACACAGTAGGCCCTCAATAGATGGTGGCTGACTGAGTGAAAGTGAAGGTCCTAGGCCATTCTCACCTGCCGAAAGGATACTCTTAGCAGTTTGAGGTCTTTCTCCAGATTTTTCTTTTGGCTAGACACTGACATTTTCATAAAACGAAACTGGGAACATACCATGTGTATTGTATTCCTACGTTTTTTTCTTCTTCTTCTTTTTTTTTTTTTTGTTTAAAGACTGCATATCTCGGATATCTGAGAAAGTGAATTTTCTTCCACGCAGGGAAGGCTTTTATTTGTAACAAAGTCTAGCAGAAATAGATACAGACAACTGAGAAAAATGTAAAAAGCCCTTTCTCTCCCTTATCAAAAAGAAGCCTGAGAGACCAGGCAGGACAAGTTTGGGGCTGACTTTCAAGGCTCCCCTCGGACTCTTCCTATCTCCCGGCAACTCCTTCGCTCATCCCACAGCGAGTAGCAGCACGCACTCGGCCCTCGGAAGCCTCACCTTCTGGGCCTCTCATGAGGTCACCCAAGTATACTTCAAGTAGTTCCCCTCTGTGTTTACTGGGCCTAGATTCCCCCGGAGGATTTATTTTAGGATTTGTAAATCTAGCGTTATCTCAGGACGATGTGCTAAAAGACCGTAGCATGGTAGCGAGGCGGTTAGGAGCAGGGACTCTGACGTCAGAGTTGAGCCCTAGCTTGACCATGTGGCAGCTGGGCAGGCTCATTGTCATGGCCCTGGGAAGGAGGACTGGAAAGGACTCTGGCTTCCACCCAACTATGTGCTCATGGCTAAGGAAGCCCGCTTCCTGCCGAACAGGGACGCTGCAGGGCTCCAGAGAAGTCGCCTTGGTGTGACTAGATCAAGCTGCGCTTCCTAGTCATGTATTCACTAGCTGTCACCACACGTAGGTATTAAATCAGCACGTGTTTGTGGCTGACAGCCACAGCAGCCCCCGTGTATTGAAGGCCCGCCATGAGCCAGGCACTGTGACTGTGTGTCATTTAGTCCCCACATCACTCAGCCCCCACAGGAACCCTGAGATGTGGTGCCATTTTGTAAACAATCATGTCCAGTGGCCTGTCCACACAGCTAGTAAGTGTGCAGTTGAAATCTGAACCTTGGCAGTTGGTCTCCCAAGTCCGGATATTACAGAAGAATGCGAAGCTGATGGCTGTAACGCCAATCCTGGTTATGGCGCAAGGCGCGAACTGGATGTGGCTTTCCTAAAGGAATGAAAACTGAGCTCTCTATCTGAAGCAGTAACAGAACAGAAACTGTCCTCGAAGATTTGGGCACGTCCCTGGTACTTTGCTGCATCTTCAGAGGAAGGTGGGTCACAGAGCACACACAGGAGTTAGGGCTGTAAAGACCTTGGAGTGAGCCCCAGTCCTCTCATGTACTGGCCGCGTGACCCTGGGCAAGCTTCTAAGGTTATTGAACCTCAGTTTCCCTACTTTCAAAACGAAGACAGAAGTAGCATCTACACCTCACTGGGTTGGTGGGAGGATAAAGTACAGTGTGTATAAAACACCCAGCATGGCGGGAAACACCCAGGAGGGGTATTTCTGTGGTTCACAATCCGTGGTCCCTTCTCTTGGGAACTGTGAACACAGAAGGCTCTGAGGAACGTAGACGGGTGGTTGTGAACAGACTGGGGGCCCCATGCTGGTTTCAGTAACGTAAAATACCTTGAATCATCTTATCCCAGAATAGTTATAAAAACAACTTTTGAGCCACACTTTCCTCATTTCTTTTTTTTTTTTCAATTTGCCAGAGAGAGAGAGAGAGTGAGAGTGAACACATGAAAACACTCCTCATGGGAAATGATCACACCACAATCCCTTGAGGTTTTGGACATGCACCCTGCATGTTTTTCAAGTCACTGGGTCTGGGATTTGAACCACACAATTGACTATGTGGGATTCAGCTGCCTTAACCACCATGCCACTGGCTAGCCCAGTTTCCTCATTTCTTCTTCTTCTTCTTTTTTTTTTTAAGAAAGAGATTTTTGCTGTAGGGTGTGTGAACTTGCCGAAGAGACAGAGATGGACAGAGACAGAAAGCAAGAAATCATGCCCCGGGGGGATGGCCACACCCTGATCCCTTCTCCTCCATTCTTTTCTAAGGATCTTGGGCATGCACGCACACGAGCCCAGCGTGAGTTTTATGTCACTGGGTCAGGGACTCAAATTGCCGTCAACTATGTGGGAGTCCAGCCATGTAAGCATCACACCATCTGCTGGCCCCCCAGTTTTCTCATTTCTAAAATGGAGATAAGGGTACCTGCATCACAGAGTGAGGATGAACTGAGGCGACGTATGTAAATGACTGAGAATGGTGTCTGGAATGCGAGTGCTCAGTAACGACCTTCTGCCATGACCGTAATTACCATCGTCACCTTCACCCTCTGAGCCAGCCATGAGCATCATCACCACCACCTCATCTTTATCATCAGCACCACCATCATCATCTTCATCGTCAGCATCACCTCCCTCTCTCCTCCTCCCTCCGCTCTTCCTCCTCCTCTCCCTCCCTGTATAGACAGCTTGGTGCCAGGGATTAGGTTCAGTAGGAAAAAGCAGGGAATAGTCTAGATCTTCCCTTTCTTTTAGTTTTTTTGAGACCTCACCTTAAAATTGCTGGTACTGAGAGAAAATGCCTTTCTAGTCAACGCCTTCTCCCGCTGAGGGGATGGATCCTCTGCTAACGTTTCTACCATCCTCCATTGTCTTCTTCTTGTCTTCCCTGAACCAACTAGCTGTAATCACAGGCAGTCACCACACCACTGTTTCCCAGCAGGCGTCCCGTAGGACACGATTCTAAGAGGTGTAGCCAGGGCCAAGGGCCGTAAGAAAGGAGGCCTGTATTATGGGAACACCACCTTCTTCTCCCCGTTCTTGTAGGCCCTCAGTGCATATCAATGTAGGAAGATTCTGCAGAGATTTGCTTAATGTTGCTCAAATCTCATAACTCTGTGAAGTCAGGAGGAAAAAAAAAAAGATGCTGCCCGAAACCAGTCCTTCTCAGCCTTTTAGAAAGTGTCGATCTGAGGGCTCAACTTCAGTCCGCATTTCTCCACATAACCTATGACGAGGTTTATAGACACAGGCTACAGTGACTACAATGGTCTTCAGGGCACGTGTAGCTTGGCCTTATTACCAGGATAGAGATCGTGGTCTATCTTTGCACTAGTCGCAGTCTTTTTGTTTTCGTTTTTTAAAAGAATTATTTAGTTAATTCCATTTGTTATTATTTTTTAATTTGGCCAGAGAGAGAGAGAGAAAGGGAAAGAGAGAAGCAAGCCACCAGGTCCGGGACTTGAACAATAGTCAGCCACATGAAAATCTAGCACTCTTAACTACCATGCCACCTGCCGGCCCCTAGTTGCAATCATGAAGAACTAGAATGCTGATCCATGCTTTCTCTGATTCCATGTAAACCCAGGACTCTGCCATGATTACAAGAACCCTGACACTGCGACTGGTGAGCCCTGCGTCCTTGGGAGGCCCAGGCCTGCCCCTTGCCCTGGCCCGCGGCACTGCCATCATCTCCAGCTCTCTACACTATATGGTGAGGGCGAGGCGCTTACTTCAAAACTCATTTTGTTCTTTCTTTTTTTTTTTTTTTTTTTTTTTTTTTTCCCCTTTAAATAACTTTACACCACCTTCTGGATTACTGTGGAGACAGCCTGGCTGGGGATGCGGAAAGCACCAGGGTTGAAATCACTCCCTGTTCTCATTCACTGCTGCAAGAATGTCAAATTCATGTAGTGTCTCTGGAGGGGGATTTGGCAAAAAGCAGCGACGATCTTCAGATGTGGGAGCTCCTCAAGGCCTGGCCCTGGGCTCCTGCTCGCCTCACTCCTGCTTCGTGCCTAGGCGATACCATTCGCCCCTGGGCTCTAGTCACCCACCCACTGTCCCTGCACCCTCCGCCTGCTGTGTGGCTCACGCCCTCCCGGGCTGGGGCTCCATCACCACCTTCTCTCTGCGACTAGACTTGCACGCAGCAGCTGCTTCCCGGGCATCTCATCTTGGCTGTCTGGTAGACGCCTCACACTCGTCTTCCCCCTCCAACCTGGGCCTCAGCCAGCCCTCCTCACCCTGGGTTTTAGTGAAGGAGCCACATGGGTGGGTCCTCGTTGTTTTAAGGTTTTTGCCATGAGCACATGTGCTTGCCAGAGAGGGACGGAGAGGTGGGGGAAGTGAGAAATCGCCCCTGCCCCCCAGCAGGGAGGGCCAGGCCACAATCCCCTCTCCTCCATTCTTCTCTTGGGATTTTGGCTATACCCATGTGCCCACTGTGTTTTTCAAGCTGCCGGGTCCAGGACTTGAGCCGAGGACTTGGGCATGTGAGATCCAGTGCCTTAACCTCACACTGCCTGCTGGACCCACATCTGTCCTACATATATCAGAAACCTAGAGGTCATGTGTCACTTTCTCTCTGTCACTTCTCTTCCAAGTCCACCCCGAGACCTGTTGATTTACCTCTTAAAAGCCCCTGAATCTTCCCCATTCTCCGTTGCTGCCACTGCCCCAGCCCCAGCACGATCCACTGCCCTATTTGCGACAGCCTCCCCACTGTGCTCTGGTGTGCGGTGCCGGCCACCTCCCGGTACACTTACCACTGAGACCAAGGTGACTGAACCACAGGGCAAACCCTTGCCACCAGCCCCTTTCTGAAAACCTTCTCTTGGCTTCTTGTTGCCCTTGGGATAAAGCAGAGCCTCCTGCAGGGTCCTGTGAGCCCCGCATGCTCAGCCGTTCACCTCCCTCCCCAGCCTGCCCCGCCCTGCCCCGCCCCCATTTCTTCCTTTGGGCCCTGTGCTCCCAAGCTCCTCTGGCCACCCCTGCTCCCTCTGCCTAGAATGTTTCTCCTCCCCTCTCTGGGCAAGAGCTCCTTTGCATTCTGTCTTCCCTGACCAGGTCAGGCCCTGCGGTTCTTCACAGCAATGATCCCCGTTCCGGTTTTACATTTGTTTGAGTGGTTTTTCCATTAATGGCTGCCTCATTCCCCACCCTCGCCCCTAGAGTATAAGCTCTATGAGGGCAGGGATGTGGCTGCCTCTTCCCCCAATATTTAATTATAAAAAATTTCAGGGCCAGCTGGTAGTGTGGTGGGTAAGGCAGTTGGATCCCACATGGCTGACAGTACAGTTCAAGTCCCAAACCTGGAGACTTGGAAAACATGGTGGGCGTGTGCGTGCATGCCCCAAATCCCAAGAGAATGAAGATGAAGGGACTACAGCGTGGCCATCCCTCCCAGAGGGTGCTTTCTCTCTCTCATCTCTTTCCAGCAAACACACACACCCTCAACAAATGTAATAAAAAAATTCCATTGTAGAGTTGGATGAATTTCACAGTGAACACCCATATGCCCACGGCCTGGATTCTACCTGTTTCGGACCCACTGTGTCTCTGCCCTGCTCAGTGCCAGGTGGCTAGGAAGCAGGAAGTGAATCTTTGTTGAACCAAAGTGGCCTATGCCCTTCTACCTCCAGGATCATACATATGATGAAGAGGTACATATGCAGCAAAGTTCATCTCATCAGGGCCAGCAGGGGGCGTGGTGGTTAAGGTGCTGGACTCCCACATGGCTGACTGCAGTTTGAGTCTCCTACTGCTAACGGTGATGATGGACAGCTGTGTTTACTGACATGGAAAGGGCTTCCTGATGATATGCCCCCAGGAACAGAGCTAGAGCAAATGGGGTATAATGTGACACTATTTTTTCTAGAATCAAAAAAGCAGTAAATGTGAGGTGATGCCTACTCTGTGCTGAGTACTACTATAAACACATAGATCGGGACCAGCAGATGGTATAATGGTTACATCGCTGGACTCCCACTGTGGTTATCTTGGCTGTCTTGCAAATGGTTCAAGTCCTGGACTTGGACTTAAAACTCATGCCAGGCACGTGTGTGTTTGTGCTCAGGATTCAGAGAGGAGAACGGAGGAGAAGGGATTGCTGCATGGCCATGCCCCCCGGGGAGTGATTTCTCACTTTCTGTCTCTCTCTGTTTCTCTGGCAATGTGCACTTGCCATCTAAATATGTATATAGATAGATAGATCAATGCATTTCAATTCCTTAAAACAACCCTCAGGGTTGAGTTCTCCTCAATATTCCCATTTTACAGGTGAGGAAAACAGATGCAGAGAGGGTAACTAACTTTCCTAGATCACACAGCTATTTCTGTGGAAAAATGCCTTGGAAGTTACAGAATATAACAGCAATAACTGCTGAGAGACAGACATCAGTATAATTTTGGTTCAGTTTTCCTTTGGCCTCAATCACACCTCATTTTCTTCAGTGATCATGTTCTACTTGAGTATTTTTTTCTCAAGAAATATCATTTCTCCAGTGGAGAAGCAAACTCAGTCTAGAGAAGAGATTACTGGGCCACACAATACCCACGATCTTTCTCCTAGATGTTCCCCTCATGGTAAGATTCAACGTAACGTTTCAGAGTCATGCAACTATGTGAGAAAAAGTCCCAGTAACCTTTGTTGGAGCCGGAAAACTGGATCCCGAGGTCCTGCAGGAGACGCTCCGTGTCCTCCAGCCAGGACAGCAAGAGGCTCAGGATGCCCAGCACCACCTTCTGCAGCCCTGACACCGGGGGGCTCACCCGGAGGTTCTGAAGAAGGCCGAGCTCCTTCTTCAGGTCGCCACTGCAGCAAGACACTTTCATGCAAGCCTGAAAAGAGACGAGAGCTTGAGGAGCCCTGACCCTGCGGCTAGACATGGGGCCTGACAAGACCCGCGAGGTGCAACGTTCTAGACTTTGCCACAAAGCAGGTGGCGCCTTGTGTTGGCTACCGAGGCCCAGTTTTGTTTTGTTTTGTTTTGTTTTGTTTTGTTTTAGTTTGCCAAAGAGTGCTTGTGTGTGTGCAGCGGAGAGGCGAAGAGTAGTGAGAAAGCATCTCCCACGAGCAATGGCCACAATGCAATGCCTTAGCCCCGTTTCTCTCTCCTCTTGGGATTTTGGGGATGGATGTATGTGTACCTGGTATGTCCTTCAAGCTGCCAGGTCTGGGACTCGAACTACACAGTTGGCCATGTGGGATCCAGCCACCTAAATGACCATGCCGCCGGCCAGCCAGCCCTGATTTAGTCTCTCTCTCTCCTTCAGGGAGATTTTGTTTTTTGTACTCTGATTTGAACTTTTTTTAAATAACTATTTTATTTAACTTTATTTATTTATTTAAATTTGACCAGAGAGGGACAGAGTGAGAGAGAGGGAAAGTGAGAAAGCAAGCCACCAGGTCTGGGACTCGAACTGCGGTTGGCCATGTGGGAGTCCAGGGCCCTTCAACCACCACGCCACCTGCCAGCCCCTGTGATTTGAACTTCTGATGGTCAAAGTGAACCCACTTTTAAGTGTATGTAATCCCAAAGCCAAACTGACATGGATGGTTTGGCCGAGAGGAGAACCAAACTTGGCTACTTCTATTCATCAAAATTCCTGCCGAGATCAACACAAAGCTGGTCAGAGGCGTGGCTTCCTGATTTGAAAAAAGAGCTGACAAGCCGGCATCTGCACAAACTCCCTAAATAGTAGCTGCTGATTTCCAGAGAAAGCAGACGTAGCTGCCGGGTCTGATAAGCCGTGATCTGGAGTGGGGGCTGCGGAGGGGCAGCTGGACCCTATGTCCTGGCTCCTCCAGAGTCAAAGGGGACGGGGGGGGGGGAGAAAAAGAAAAAAGAAATAAACCCAGAAACATTGGGCCAGGTGGTGGTGTGGTAGTAAAGGCAGCAGGGTCCCATGTGGCTGACTGTGAGGTTCGAGTTCCAAACACCGTGGCTTGAGAGACAAGCTGGGCACATGTACGTGTGTGCCCAAGATCCTGAGAGGAGGACAGAAGGGACTGGCTTGGCTGTCCTCCCCGGGGGCTGATTTCTCACTTTCTCTGTCTCTCTGTTTCTCTGTTTCTGGTGAGTGCCCTATAATGAAATTAAAAGCAAAAAACGAAACCCAGAAACATTTCTTTGGTTTCTCTGGAAATAACATGGGGGCAATTTTCATTGTTCCTGGGGCCAGAGTTCGCTCAACTCAATACGTAGTCTTTGGCCACGGCAGGTTCACTTGAGGTGTTTTTTGAGGCTTGTTTATTTGTTTGTTTTCTGTTCTCCAAAGGAAGGAAAGAGTATTTCTGCCCAAGCTGCTCCGTGAAAGCTGGACGATTTCCCAGAGAAGCATGCACAATAGAGAGAGCAGGGCCATGTGTGACAAGCATCAAGAAAGGCCACCTGGCAGTTGTCTAAAGACATCTTCAGCGTCTCGATGTTCTCCGTCATCTCCTCCTGTTTGGTCGTGCTGAGCTGTGTCTCCTTCTGCAGTGTCTTCTTTTTCTGCTGAAAGTTGATGTTGTCCTCGGTGACCTGGGTAATCTTTTCTATCACCTGGTGAGAAAAAGAAAAAGAAAAAGAGAGCAAGATGGGGACGATCGGGTGGTTCCAGGAGAAAAAGAACCAGAGCATGTCAACCAAAATTTCCATTTCTGCAGGTCGGGGAGGCCCTGGTGGGTGGGGGGTGACTTGGAAGAACATCGATTCTGTTACCAGGACACCTTTCCTAGGAGGATCAGAGGTTCTTCTTTTTGAGAGATTTTTGCTATAGGGTGCATGCACTTGCCGGAAAGACAGAGACAGAGTGAGAAATCCCCTCCCGGGGGGGATGGCCACTCCACAATCCCTTCTCCTCCGTTCTCCTCTTGGGATCTTGGGCACGCACGCACACGGGCCCGGCAAGAGTTTCAAGCTGCCAGGTCTGGACCTTGAACCTCAGTTGGCCATGGGAGTCCAGCAACGTAACCGTACGCCACCTGCTGGTCCCCAGAGATTATTTTTAAGAGCCAAAGGCCTGTGTTGTTGCCATGAGTTTGTTCTAGACACTTCTGCATTGCAGCTGTGATCCGCAACACTGAGCCCATAACAGAACCGCGGGTTCTCCCCGGTCCGCTGAAACAGCCCATGCGTGCTTTCTTACCTGCAGCTGATACAGCCGGCTGGGAAAAGACCAGAACACAACCATCCCAGCGGGGTGGGCACTCCCACTGCCATTGCCCTTTCTGGAAGGAGCGTGCCAGAGCCTCCGACTGCCGTGATGCAGGCTCCTTCTCACGGTGCTCTCGGAGGACACACGTGTGTGTCTGGCGACCAGAACTAAGTCTCAATGGCTTAATCTGATTTTCACAGAAACATTGCAAGGCAGTGTAACTGGCTCTTCCTTTAAAAGCCAGGAAATCCCATAAAATCAAAACAAATCTTTATGGTGTAGCAACAGTGTGAAAAATATGTGCCACCAACAAAAACAGAAGCATATGCTCCCAGGGTCTGGAAGATCCAGATCCCCAAGGAGAAAGTGAAGGAGTCACGTGGTGGAGAGACAGGCTAACCTGCTGGTCGGTGACGGGTCTGTCCGGGAAGGGCTTCGCTCGTCCGTAGGTGGCCTTGATGACTTGACTCCGGAAATGCTCCAGCTGCAGTTAAGGGGGGAGGAGGACGACAGCGTCAGTTGGGGCAGCGGGAGCCACAAGCCTGGGGGTGACGTTTCCATCACAGGGTACAGGAAGAATCACTTAGGGCTGCACAGCCTAAGGGTTACTGCACCTTACCAAAGTCTGCCCTGCACCCTGGGAGTGGCAGGACCCACAGAACAAAGAAAGCAGCAGGCTTTAATGAGTTCTTGGGTCCGCCTGCCTGAGCCGAGCGACGCAGGCCGTCAGAGCGCACGCGTCCCAGGCACGCCGAAGGGCCACTTGCTGCCAATTATCCAGTGGGGAGTCTGGGGCTGGGAGCGCTCTTCGTAATTGCTAAGCTGGCACCAGACTGTGAAATAAATATTGAGGCCGTCAGTCCAAGTAAATTGTGTAATCAGCGAGGGTGCCTGGGGAGAGAGGAACACGCTCTCTTCTGCCATTGGGTATCCCCGAAGACTGTCCATCGCGCTCATCTCTGCCTCCCGAGAGCCCAGCACAGTGCCTGGCACAGACGAGGCACTCAACATCCCTACGGAAACATCTGTTAACGTCAGAGCCCTCGGTTCGAGCGGGTCGTATCCAGCACGTCTGGGTGTGGGCATTCTCACATTAACGTGGACGAAACGGCATGGCTACATTCACCAGGCGTGCAGAATCACAAGTCCAAGGAGTGTTGGATTCCATTGGGAGTTAGGGCAAAGCCTAACTCTCCCTGTGAATCCACTGACCCGGCAGCTCTCGGCCCCGGCCTTGGGTACCCTGGCAAAATGTGCTTGTGAACTAAAGCAGAGCCTGGAAGGAACCCAAAGGGCCGCGGGGTCTCAAAGTTAAGGGGTTTGGAGACACAGGAGTCTATCGCACATGCGGAGGTTGGGGACACCAGGAGGTGCAATGGCAAGCGAGCGCCACACTGTCTTCCTGTCCGTGGCCACGAGGATAGACCCAGCTTGCCCAGGGAGCTGGCTGCACCGAGGGGCCCTCGGTGATGCCACCAGAGTGGGAGAGGAGCCTGGACCGTGGGCTTGGTCCTGCAGTCCCTTGCCTGGGGAGTGGCAGACGTTAGACAGAGAACAGAGTTTTGGAGATAAGGGGGTGGGGAGGCTGCAGGTGGCAAGGTCAACCTGGAAGAACCCCAGGGTCTCTGAAAATCCTCCTGAGTAACCTCTGCCCAGGGCACAGGTCATGCCCTGAAATCAGTGTGTGTTGGGGGGATGCAGGATGAAGGGAAGGTGAGGGGGCAGCCCAGGTGCATAAGGAGAGGCTCAGGTTGGCAGGCCCTCTGCCCCTGATCAGGGCTGGCACCCTGCAGAAGTCATGCTGGGTGATGGCCATGACACTGGTTGAAGGGGCTTTAAATTCTGTCTAGTCGTTTATTACGCAACTGCGTGTGCCTCTGGATTCCGGTCTGGAAAGACCCGGTCGTGCTGCCGGCTGGGTTTGGATAGTAGCGAATGGAAGGGTGTTGGAGCTGCCTGGGTGGTGTGGAAGGCTCCTTTGTGGATCGTGGCTCTTAACCTTTCTTGATGGTCCACAGACCCTTCTGAGAATCCACAAGCAACATGGTGGACCCTCCCTTCCATAGTAAAGAGCACAGACATGCACAGAGAACGCTCTGTGGGTCCCCTGGAGCCGTGGTGGCCGGGAGAGGGCCCCTGGTGCGGGAGGCCAAGGGGGCTGCCCTTGGTTCTGACCCTGGAGGGTCATGGCCTCCCATCTTGGTCACCCCATTTGCTCTCCTCAGGCCTTTGCAAGTCTCACTGCTCATCCTGGTCCTCACGGCTGTGCCGTACTGCCAGGCAGGGCCAGTGGGCCATCCCGGGCCGGAGTCAGGGAAGTGGTACCTTTGGGCCAGCTAGGTCACAGCTGCTCACCTCCCTTCCTGAGGAACTTCTCTGTCTTGCATGGACTTTGGACCCTCAGGGCTTTCAGTTTATTTAGAGGAGTGGCATTTCCTTAGGGACACTGACTGTGACACCTGCTGGGGCCCAGAGGAAGAAAGACTGGGCAAATGTCAGGACTGGAAGCATTAGGGAGACAGTACTAGAAACACCGTTGGTGTCAAGGGGCTCAGGGCAGGACTGGCTGTGTGGTCAGGGTCCCAGGTCCTGGCGAACTATTAGAGTGGGAAACTTCCCAGCATGACCCCTGGGATGAGAAGCCATGAAGGCCTCTGCCCTGAGATAAATGAGAGGATCGGACCACGGGGGCCCTCCTGCCTCGTGTCCTCCCCCTTCTCTTACCCGCACTGGCCACGTGGCCGCGGGGCATCACGGGGGAAACTGGGCCCTGAGGGACTCTGGAACAGCCTACCTGACCTACTGCCCTCTCCAAATTGATTTTAATGAGGCTCTCTCTGTTCCCCATTTCTTGCAGCTGAAGCAATTTCCTTCTGGAATCCTCTTGAAGCTTCTCTTCAACCTGAAATGATGAAAGCATGTGCTTGCTGCTAATGGGATTATAATGCACTCTGGGGAAACTCCTTAGGAGGTCTAATGGCTGCGTGTTGGGGGAGGTCCCTGAGGGGTAGGGACAGCTGCAGCCCAGGTGTCAGGGGTCATAGGCATGCACACGGTGGAGTCAGGATCACAAAGCGTCTCCTGCTGGGGAAAGGGTCCAGCCGTGCACCCTGGGCTTAACCACGCTGGTCTCTGGTGCAAGGCTCCGATCCCGGCTGGGTACCTGACAAGCTGCAAGGCCTCGGGAAAGTCTGTGCACTGGCCTGGGACTCAGTGTGCACCTCTATCAAGTGGGGATAATGATGTCACTATGTTCAGGGCTGCACAGGTGTGTGAGGTGCTGGTGAGGCCTGTGCATGGCGGGGATCTCCGCCATGCAGCAGCATCCTAACACCATCAGTAACTGGCCTATGATGGGGACTTGGGAAAGGTTACTGTTGGGTTTACTACTGTGAACGCAGCAGTATTTATTGGTACCACTTTTAACACACTCACCAGTGGAAACTGTGCTGGGAGGCTGGCTAAGCAGCGGCTGTTGAAGAATTGCAGCCTGCCAAAGAAGGCCTTCAGAGCGGGACACTTGCCAGCTTATCCTCCCTTGCTTGGGTAACAGCCATGCCAGGTGAGCTTGGGCATGCTGGATGCTGCCCCCTGCTGGCCATGATAGGCCCCTGCAGCTGGCCCGTTCATTTTTTTAAATAGTAAACAATTTTTGAGCATGGGCTGAGCCAGGGTTCTGGCACTACCAAAAAATGAGGCAAACTTTCCTAAATGAAGGGATTTTTGCGTTTAAATTACTTCACAAGCTGTTTAATTGGGGGCTATAGAGGAGTCACATAGATTTAGTAATAATTTTACTAAAGCTCTTTTGTGCTTTTACTGAGCGGTGAGAGCCAGAGGCGAGACTCTAACAAGGCTGCCCCGGAGAAGCCTCAGTCCCTCCTCCGTGCACTCCTTCCGACTCTGAACAGCTCGTCCGCAGGTGTTTCCAAGCCGTTGAAGCAGGGGTCACTCTGGACTTGGCTCTGAGCTCCCCAGCCCCAAACCTCCGAGTCCTCTTCAGCTGCCACTCTGCTCCATCTCACGCCCAGCGTCACCAAGCCTGTTACTCCTATTCCTCATGTCACTACCGTAAAGCAGGCCCTTGTCACTGTATCCAGTATCAGAGACTTGGGGCGCTCCTGCTCTGCACAGCATCAGGCCAGGCATGGAGAACCTCTGGCCTGCGAGGACGGGCCTCCACGCCGCTCACTGATTTCCTCCCACACGGCCTCCACGGTGCTCAGAGCTACGAGGCTACAGCGCGGCTCTGGGAGGAAACTTTCCTCAATGACAGAAGGGCCCTAATCTGTGCTACGGTAGCCACTAATGTGTGGCTGGTGTGAATGAGCAACTGAATTTTAAACTTTGTTTATTTTCAATGGAAATAGTTACATGTGACAGGGTCCAGCAGGTGGTGCAGTGGTTATAGTGCTGGACTCCCACATGGCCAATCCTGATTCAAGTCCCAGACCTGGCAGCTTGAAAATCAGGCTGGTTGTGTGTGCGAGCATGCCCAAAATCCCAGGAGGAGAATGGCAGAAAAGGGACTGCAGTGTGGTCATCCCCCTTGGGGGGTGATTGCTCACTTTCCCTCTCACTGTTTCTCTCTGTCTCTCTCTGGTGAGCACATATACCAGCAAAACCTTAAAAAAAAATGACACGTGACCAGTGGTTGTATCACTACAACTGGAGTCAAAGGTGATTTCCGGTCCCGGCTTTGCAACTCCTGCGCTGTGTGGCTCTGGGCTAAATATTTTGCTCTGCACCTTGATTTTCTCCTCTGTAAAAGGGGCGTGGTAATTTCTAGATCATAGAGGTGTTGTGAAGATGAAAAGATACTAAGTGTTTAATGCCTGGAACACGAAAAATTGTAGCTATCATTTTCACATGATCAATTATCAATTGAATCATACCAATACCCTGATCAAAAGCCTCCCATAGCTCCCACTGCTTATAGAACATAGTTCAAGGTGCACACTAAGGAAAAAACATTAAGCCCAAGATTCAGGAAGCCTAAACAAGATAAAAATGAATACATGCCTAGATAGATCATAATAAAACTGCTATATATCAAAGGAAAGAAAGTTTAAAAACAGCCAGAGGAAAAAAAAGACAGACATCATGGCGCAAGTTAGACTAATGGTTTCTTTCTAAATAGAGACAATAGAACCTGAAAGACAATAGAACGACATATTTAATGCTATCTTTAATGGCTGAAAGAAAGTAATTATTAATATAGACACTTCACACACACACACAGACCCTTGAATTTGTCATCAACAAAGTCACATTGAAGGAAAACAGTAAAATACATTCTTTTTTTTTTTTGGAGAAGTTTTTGCTATAGGGCATGTGTGCTCGCCAGAAAGACAGACAGAGATAGAGAGACAGAAAGCGAGAAATCACCCCGGGGGAGATGGCCACACCGCAATCCCTTTGCCTCCATTCTCCTCTCAGGATCTTGGGCACACATGCACACGTGCCCGACATGAGTTTTAAGCCACTGGGTCCGGGATTCGAACCGTGGTCGACTACATGGGAGTCCAGCGACATAGCTATTACACTAACTGCTGGTCTCAAAATACATTTTTTAGAGAGAACAAAACTGATCCCAAACAGATGATCAGAGATGTAGAGAAGATGCAACCATGAGGTATGAATATAGATATCAACGTTATGAAAGTATTGATAAGGTCTTTTGGGGTTTCAAATATAGAAAGATGTTTAGAAAATGACAGCAATGCCACATAGGTCTGGATGGGGTAAGTGAAGTTAAAGCGTCAATGTCCAAGGTTATTATGTCATTAGAAAGGAGGACGTCATTATCAATGAAAATGGGAATTCAGTGAACTGAAAATGCATGTCTTAACCTTTAGAATAACCACTAAGGGAATTGTGAAGGAGTGAGAAACAATAAGTGCTGGATTTGGGGAAGTCATGAATTCATGTTACTATGTTATTATTACTAAAAGAAGAGTACAAGAGTGAAACATTTCCAAGTCAATATAAGAACAAAAGGAATGGTAAAAAATATCAACTCAGAAGAAGACAAGAAGGAAGAGGAAAAGGAACAGCACAGGCAGTGCAACTTGCACTGAGCAAGAAGGTCAGACCCCAATACATGTAAGCGGGCTAATAAACAAAGATCATCAAACTGGGTTTTATAAACACGAACGGCTGTTAACAACAGGTATATCTAAACTTGAAGAAAGCAATATAAAAGTACAAAAATATACGCTATGAACATTGTAATCAAAGGAAAGCTAGTGTGACCAATGAGGCTATATTTGAGACAAAATAGACTTAAAAAAAAAAAAAAACTTTGGAGATGAAGAGGGACAACTGGTGAGGGTCAAAGGTTTGATTTGACAGGGAGTATTACACTTGTAAATTTTATGCACCTACTAATGTAGCCCAAAAATGTATAAAGCAAAAATTGACAATACTAACTAAAAAAGAGAGAGAGACAAATCTACAATCATGATGGGATTTAAAAACACACACACACACACACACACCTCTCAATGACAAAACACACAGGTAAAAAAAAATCAATTCAGAGCATTTAAGTTTTGAATATCACTGGCAAATGTGATTTAACGGACACAAACAGAATACGGTGCTAAATGACTATAGAATGCATATTCTTTTCAAGGGCACATGTGAGCCCCAAACTGACCAGGCCACATACAGGTTATAAAGCCAGTGTCAATTAATTTCAAAAGATCGAAATTGCACAGAGGATGACCTCGAGGCACAATTAATTAAGGTAGAGATCAGCAACAAAAAGGTAAGCAGAAGATTCTCATATTTAGGGATTAGGAAATGATTTCAAGATAACCCATGAGTCAAAGACGAAATCACAGTGGGATTTGGAAACTATTTTGATCTGAATAACGAAAATACTGCATGCTAAAACTTATGGAATGCAGCTATTGCCTTGACTGGAAGAAGAGTTATATACCAGAAAGCAGTCTGATTACATGTTCATGACTACGATTAGTTAAGGGAAAATATACCAGAGCAAATTTGTTTTCATTGAGAAGGTATTTTCCAGAGCAAAATTAATTAAGCAAAGGTTTAACAGATTTACAAATGTTTCCATCTAATTTCTATTCTCCTGAAATTATCTTTACCTAGATACATTCTTTTCTGAGTAAAATGTACAATTCTGATCTGATTCAGCTACGGGTTTTTCTGATCCCTATCAAATTTTCACCCATCATAGCTCTGTCGCTGTATATTTTATTTGGTGACTCATTTCTACCAAGTCCATCCCCCCCACCCCTATATTTTGTAGATTTGAACTTTTTCAAGAATATTTGATGCTTTAAAGTTTTAGTCAATACATTTTACTCTGTGTGGTTATAATCGTTAGTTTTGTGGGAATTATTTCTTCCAAGTCAACTTTTATATCTGGTCAACTTATGCTCGCTTCAATAATATCAACAAGATGTGATTCATCAAACAGCAGCTTGTTTAGTATACATTTTAGCTTATGAGGTTTTAATGGCTTTAGCTTCTGGTAGATATATTAAGTAAAATATTCTGATAGATATATTAAGTAAAAATTGGAGAAAATATGGGATCATTTGCCTTTATTTTCCAGATCATTCCGATCAAGCCCCCAGAATCTCTCTGCCACTTAGATTTGCTCTTACAACGTTCTTGGTTTTCTTAGTGGCCAACAGTCTCTTATCAGATAAAAGAGATGATTCAAGTCGAAAGAATACAAATTGTGTTCATCCTGCTCAGGACCCTAAAAATATTTTGTTTAAAAATTTAGAATATGATTCATAAGCATATTTTATACAACTCAATTGGTCTTCCTCCTCTTGCCGAAATAGGCCTCTTACCATCAGTTTGAGACACCAGAACTTCCTGTGTTGAGGGAAATATCCCCTATCTGTGCTGTCTGGTACAGCAGACACTTGTCACACATGGCTACTGGGCACTTGGAGTGTGGCTAGTGCAACTGGGAAACTAAATTTTGTTTTATTAATTTTTAACTATAGGTGTGCCTTGACTTACCAGGAGGGTAATGTCTTAATAAACCCTTTGTAAATTGAAAATACTGTTAAATCAAAAATGCATTTAGGGCCAGCCTGTGGCATGGTGGTTGAGGCAGCCATATGGCTAACTGTGCCCTTCGAGTCCTGGACACGGCAGTTTGAAAAACACTCCAGGCATGGGGCCAGCATGTAGTATGGTGGTTAGGGTGTTAGACTCCTGCATGGCCAACCATAGTTCAAGTCCTAGATCTGGTGGCTTGCTTTCTCACTTTCTCTCTCTCTCACATGTGCCCTATAGCAAACTTAAAAAAAAAATAGTAATAATAAATAAAAATAAATAGTTTTTTTAAAAAAGAAAAAGATGCCAGGTATGTGTACAATTGTGTTCAAAATCCCAAAAGAAGGGAGAGATGGAGAAGGGATTGTGGCATGGCCATGCCCTGTGGGGGTGCATTCTCGCCTTCCCTACTCCTCTCTCCCTGTGAGCACATGGTCCCACTCGCAAGAAAAAAATGTACTTAGAGGGTAAAATGGTCAAGAATGTTGACTGCCAGAGTCCTATCATGTGTGATGGCCTCTCACCAAAAGCAGGAGACCCGATGGGCATTTCGTAGACATGCCGGACATGAAGATGCAAACACAATATCCAAAAGATGCCGAGGCTGGCACTACCGCACACTGTCACCTATGGGTGTCTCATCTCCGTGACCGCGTGGCTAACGGGGAGCTGCAGCCTACTGCCACTGCCCACACATTGCTGGTCTGGGAAAAGACCGAAATTCAAAATTCTAAGTATGGTTTCTTTTTTTTTTGGAGAGGTTTTTGCTATAGGGCGCGTGTGCTCGCCAGAAAGACAGAGAGAGACAGAAAGTGAGAAATCACCCCCCAGGGGGGATGGCCATGCCGCAATCCCCTCTCCTCCATTCTCCTCTTGGGATCTTGGGCATGCACGCACATGCACCCAGCGTGAGTTTAAGCCACCGGGTCCGGGACGCAAACTGTGGTCGACTACATGGGAGTCCAGCGACATAGCCATTACACCAACTGCTGGTCCCCTAAGTATGGTTTCTATTAAATGTTGTATTGCCTGACAAGTGTGAGTCCAGGCCATCCATAATGGAAACTGTCAATACCCATGTGCGGCTGGTGGCTACTGTGATGGGTAACACGAGTCTAGGGTAGGCAACTATTAGGTCAAAAGGGAAAGTCATGATGTATTTTTCTATGTCATGACTTTTCTGACAACCCAATAAAATATTTTTATTTACAATGGGGTGGAACATTAAAATAATTAAGCAACATTAAGCCTATTGGGAACTGCAGGTGGAGGGGTGGAGATTACTACAAAAAATCAGGAGGGACCAGCAGTTAGTGTAATGGCTATGTCGCTGGACTCCCACGTAGTCGACCGCGGTTCGAGTCCCGGACCCGGCGGCTTAAACTCACTCCGGGCGCGTGTGTGTGCGTGCCCAAGATCCCGAGAGGAGAATGGAGGAGAAGGGATTGCGGTGTGGCCATCCCCCCTGGGGGGTGATTTCCTGCTTTCTATCTCTCTGTCTCTCTCTGTCTGTCTGGCGAGCGCATGCGCCCTATAGCAAAAACCTCTCCAAAAAAAAAAAGAAAAAAAAATCAGGAGACAGTTCTGGGATGCAGTTTAGCCTAGTGGGTACTTATGGGAGCTTTGGTGTCTGATCAACCCGAGTTCAAGTCCTGCCACCACTATTCTATCTGAGTAACTTTCACCACTGGGAGCCTCAATTTTCTCAACTGCAAAGAGGAGTGATACCAGTATCGACCACATGGGGTCGCTGTGAGGATGCACGGAGAGGGCACGTCCCTGGGCAGTCGCTGTCCTGGTTGGACGTACCTTGCCTTTTTCTCGCAGGGTCTTAGAGAACACGGTCTGTACAGTGCAGCTCTTCCTCAGCTCGTCCCTGAGCTTCTTCATTTCCTTCTCCATGTCTTGGATTTGCTGAAAAAGTTTCAACAACAGAGGAGTCAGCTTCCCTGAGTCGCTTTCTGGGCTGGCACGGGCTTATTAAGGGGGCACAAGGGGCTCATTAAGGTGGAAACCTATTCTGGAACAATTTTCTTCTGCGAGAAAGCCCTCCATCTGTGAGCAAAGTCGGCTTTTTGTTTTATTTCTTCAATTGATATATTTAAAATGCTGACAAAGGAGAATCTTTAGTTTCTTTTGGAAATCAGCAAACATCTTGGATTAAACACTAAAGATAGCTATCAGTTTATGAGAATTCGTTTTTGGGGTGTATATATATATATATATATATTTTTTTTTTTTTTAAGAATTATGGTGCTT
Source organism: Tupaia tana (assembly GCA_026018925.1). Lineage (NCBI taxonomy): Eukaryota > Metazoa > Chordata > Mammalia > Scandentia > Tupaiidae > Tupaia > Tupaia tana. The sequence continues at coordinate 84,920,417 of JAKSZU010000007.1, read as the reverse complement.
TATGTTTCACTTATTAATTATTTTATTTTATTTTTTTAGATTCCCTTTTTTTATTATCTATTTTTTATTACATTGAATTACATATAACTTTACAGTGTATTACATTGCTTTTTCAAAAGAGAATGCCATGCATGTCAGTCAGTACAGAGACATTAATCTCCCCGCTTCAACATTCAATATCTTTCCTATGTTTTCCCCAATCATTATTATTATTATTCTAATTATTTTTTATGATAAACATGATTTTTTTTCCCCAATTATCAGTTCATAAATTTCCCAACAATAGGGAATGTAGACTCCACTCAGGGCTGGACCAAGGGTGGGTCTCGTGCAGCCTGGGGGGTATATTTTTAAAATCAATCCAAAGAAGGACCACCTGGGGGGAAGATGCCATGGGCTTGGTTGGGAAGAACAGAACAATGAACGCTGCCTATTTTTCTGTTCGAGGTAGAGAGCAGAAATGCCTGGCATGGACAGAAACATGTCTCCTCGTGTCTAAGGCATGTGCGTCCCAGCATGTGACGGCGGACAAGAGGGTTCAGGCGGCACAGGGAAGATGCACTTTTATTTATAATTTTTCTAATTTGTCAGAGGGCAGGTGTGTTTGCCAGAGAGAGGGAAAGTGAGAAAGCACCCCCCTGGGGGGGGGGAGGTCCCTCTCCAACCCCTTCTCTTCCATTTCTCTCTCCCTTGGGGATTTTGGGTGTGCACTCACATGCACCCAGTGTGTTTTTCAAGCCACAGGTCCGGGACTTGAACTGCGCAGTTGGTCATATGGGATGCAGCTGCCTTAACCACCATGCCACCGACTGGCCTGACATTTTAATTCTAATGGTCATCTGGTCATTGTATGTATGTATGTATTGCTTTAGGGCACATGTACTTGCCACAGAGAGACAAACAGAGAAAGAAGGAAAATGAGAAATCACCCCCCAGGGGGATGGCCATGCCACAATCCCTTCTCCTCCATTCTCCTCTCGGGATTTTGGGCATGCGTGTACACACGTCTGGCATGTTTTTTAGGCAGCCGGGTCCAAGACTCTAACAGTGCAGATGGTCATGTGGGGTCCAACCCCTTAACCTCCACACCTGCTGCTGGCCCCGTCATATTTATTTCTATGATTGCCTTCTTTCTAAGGCAGGTAATACCTTTTTTTTTGTTTGTTTGTTTTGATTTTACATAGCGGTGTAAAATTTATGTACTTAACTAAAAATACTGAAGGAAGCCATTTGTGTCACGATAGTGCCTGTGGCTATGACACAACTAGTGACAGTGGGTCTTAGGTTTGGGGATCACAGGTCCAGGGCAGGGACCAGGATGAACTTCTAGCAGCACGTGGTGGCCAACTGGCCAGCTCCTTGCCCCCGACTCCATCTGACTTCCAGCCCAGCCCCAGGGAAAGCTCCGTGAGGAAGCCGAGTAGAGCTGAGGACCCAGAGGTTCCCAGGAGAGTAAGTTTTTACCCAACTCTTCCTTGGGGGTAGAGACAAATTTATTGATCAAAAACAAAACAAACAAACAAACATAAAGCCCCAGAGCTTCCTGGGTTACTGGGCCAAGGGCCCCACCAAGAACCTGAGGTCAAAGGCCGTTTCTCTGTGGGCACCTACAAATGGGGAAGTTCCACTCACAGTTTTGCAGAGCTTTAACTCCTTCTCCTGGGCTTCCCTGTGCTCCTTTTGGGCCTCTTCCCGCTTTAACTCTTCTTTTAGCACTGAGCACTGTGGAGAAACAGGCCAACGCCGGCACGTGAGTGGTCAGCAGGGTCCCAGGCCTGTGCTCGCTCCTGAGAGCGTTTCCTGCTGCTTCAGGCCAACACACTCCCAGAGCCCCACAGGCAAGGCCATTTGAGTCTGACGGACACACAGGGCCCTGCTGCAGTGCCTGCTTCTCCCCCTCACGAACCTGAGGAATGAAGACTACAGAGTCTTTGTCAGGGGCCGGCAACCCTGACCAAGGGAAATCCAGCGTTGGAGAGTTGGGTTCAGGAACACACACTGATGCCCTCAGAGGGGTCACTACGGAGCTTGGGTGGCCCTTCCTGCTTTATGCAAGGTACTTCTCATGGCTCCAAGTGCCCTGGTGGGGGGAGCGGAAACAGCTTTTCTAGGGACAACGCAGCAGCAGGCATATGAAGAGCAGAGTGAGGTAGCCCCGTTTGACCCAGAAACTCCACTTCAGGGAAATATCCTAAAGACAATGACTGGATAGATCTGCAAATCTGAAGGTTCAAGGCTGTTCTTCACGGTATCGTTAGCAACAGTTGGGTGGTGGGGGAGGAAGAAAATGACTGTGTCCAATAACAGGGCACTACTTTGATATAGAACACGCCTTCAAGAGGACATTATGGGGGCTAGCAGGTGGTGTGGTGGCTAAGGTGCTGGGCTCCCACATGGTTGACCAGGGTTCAAGTTCTGGGCCCAGCAGCTTCCTTTCTCACTTTCTCTCTCTTGGTCTCTGTATCAAGTTAAAAAAATAAAATTAAATAAATAATTCTCAAAAAAAAAAAAAAAAAAAAGAGAACATTACTTAGCTTTTTCTTTTTCTTTTTGGTAGGATTTTGCCATAGGACACATGTGCTCCCTGGAGATGGACAGGAAGAGAGAAAGTGAGAAACCCCTCTCTCCCAGGGGGGTGGCCATGCCACAATCCCTTCTCCTCCATTCTCCTCTTGGGATTTTGGACACGCACAGATACACTTGGTGTGATTTTCAAGCCACCGGATCCAGGACTGGAACTATGTTCAGTCATGTGAAAATCCAGTGCCTTAACCATCACACCACCTGCTGACTCATTACATAGCTTTTCTTTTCTTTTTTTCTTTTTTTTGGAGATGTTTTCGCTATAGGGCGCGTGCGCTCGCCAGACAGACAGAGAGAGACAGAGAGATAGAAAGCGAGAAATCACCCCCCAGGGGGGATGGTCACGCCGCAATCCCTTCTCCTCTGTTCTCCTCTCGGGATCTTGGGCACACACACACACACGCCCAGCGTGAGTTCTAAGCCACCGGGTCCAGGACGCGAACCACGGTCAACTACGCGGGAGTCCAGCAACATAGCCATTATGCTAACTGCTGGTTCCCTCATTACATAGCTTTTAAGACTAAACATAAAAGCTTTTATTTATTAATGTGGAAAAACAGTATTTAAAGTTTAAAAAAAAATATATATATATAGTGTAAATTCATTGTTATATACATATACACATATATTTTTAGGTAATGTATCGAGACTAGAAGAATATACCCTAAAATATTGATGTTGACTTTTCAAGGTTGCATTTTTTTCTTCTCGAATTTTGCTTTTTCTTATTATCTATTTTTCTAAAATTAACACACATGTCACATGTAATTAAGAAAAACGACAGGCATTGTTATGGGCTGGGTAATGGTTTGTCCCCCAAAGATTCATGATTTTGAACTTGGTCCCCAGTATGATGGAGTCTGAGAGGTGAGATCTAGTGGGCAGTGACTGGATTGTGGAGGCAACACTCTCACGGATAGACGAATGGTGTCTCGAGAGACCCAGTGAGTTCTAGCTCTCGTGATAAGTGATGAGTTCTCGCAAGAGCAGGTTGTTATGAGAAAGAGCTGCTGACAGCTCTGTTTCTGCCTGTGCCCACCGTCCTCTCTGCTTCTGCTGGTCACCTTCCGGCCACCAGTACTGTGGGTCAATACTCCTCTATCCCCTTCAGTTCACTCAGTCTCAGGTTCTTCTGTTACCCCAGTAACGCTAAGACAGCGTTTCAGAGGTTCACGACAGCAATGCCTTTGGTGATGAGAAGTCCATGGCAAGCACAGCCCGAGAACACAGGCCTTGTGCCAAGGTCAATGAGAAGCACACAAAAATAATCCAGATGCACTTTCAGAGGGGAAAAAGCCAGATAGATGCCGTTTTTCTGTATTTCTTTCAAGGTTGTATTTTTTTCTTCTCTAATTTTGCCTTTTCGTATTATTTATTTTTCTAAAATTTAGCATCACCTCTACAACCCACCCCTACTCCCAACACACACACACACACACACGCACATGCACACACATACATGTGTGCACACACGCACACAGAACAGCAGTCATTCATTTCATCCAGGAGTTCAATCTGCTTGGGAGAAACGAGAGCAGAAGGCTTGGTGAGGGGCTGGCCAGGCGCAGAGGCAGGTGAGCACCATTAACATCAGCCTCTCATTTCTCCAGAAGGATTTTGTTATCCCTAGTTTGCTGATAAGAAAATGGAGCCAAATTCGTTGGTGTGTTGAGCCCCTGTTCTGTCTGACCTCCAGGCTCAGGCTCCGTCTCTCGGCAGCTCCAAACAGGGGGTCGTAATAAGCACAGATGTTACTGTGCTGCCTGTTCTCAGACCCTCAAGATCCTGGACTCACTTGGCACCCTTGCAGACCCGGCTAACGGGTCAGGCAGCTGCTGCAACCTGTGTTTGCCACCCGAGAGGAGAGCGACTCGGTTCCGCCTTGACTCATGGAGTCACCCTCACACAGATGGTGAGAAATCTTATCAGAATTCTAAAGTCAGAGCATTGAGAGAAAATTTGTAAATAGTCAAAATTACACTTAGAAAGTTATTAACTTGTCTACCAGCTTCATTTTATGTAGAAGAATTCTTTAAAAAATTTTCTTCTGGGCCCAGCAGTTAGCGCAATGGCTATGTTGCTGGACTCCCATGTAGTTGACCGCGGTTTGAGTCCCAGACCCAGTGGTTTAGATTCATGCCGGGTGCGTGTGCATGCGTGCCCAAGATCCCAAGAGGAGAATGGAGGAGAAGGGATTGCGGTGTGGCCATCCCCCCTGGGGGGTGATTTCTCGCTTTCTGTCTCTCTGTCTGTCTCTGTCTTTCTGGTGAGCGCACGCGCCCTATAGCAAAAAACTTCTCAAAAAATTTTTCTTTTCTTAGAATTGTTCATTTACTTAACTTTATTTGTTATTATTATTATTATTATTTAAATTGACCAGAGGAAGACAGAGAGCGAGAAAGGGAAAGGGAGCAAGGCTGTCAGGTCCAGGACTCGAACCCTGGTCGGCCATGTGGGAGTCCAGCACCTTAACCACCACACCAGCTGCTGGCCCCTGCAGAGGAATTCTTTTTTTTTTTTTTGGGAGAAGTCTTCACTATACGGCGCATGCGCTCGCCAGACAGACAGAGAGAGACATAAAGACAGAAAGCGAGAAATCACCCCCTAGAGGGGATGGTCACGCCTCAATCCCTTCTCCTCCATTCTCCTCTCGGGATCTTGGGCACACACGCACACGCACACGCACCTGGCGTGAGTTTTAAGCCACTGGGTCCGGGACGTGAACCATGGTTGACTACGTGGGAGTCCAGCGACATAGCCATTACACTAACTGCTGGTTCCCAGGAATTCTTATGCACAGTGAAGTCTAGGGGAAGAAATGGAAGTCTGCATGTCTGTACCTGGACCTTCAACATTGTGCTTGAAGGTCGAACCAGTGGTGACCAGGACAGAAGGGAGCCCAAGGTAGTCTTCCTTGGCACCCGGTGGCATCCAATTCTGCTTTACTATTAAGTCTGGCTATAGAAATGCATGCTCACAGATCTGCTTGTTGCAGAGATTAAAGAGACGAATTCATAATAGGTGTTAGAAAACGTCTGCTGGGTTGAATCTGCGTCTTGCTTACCCTGAGCCACACGCATGCTCACTTGGCCACCTGTTTCTGTCTTACCCGGTGGGTGCAGCACGCTTTGGCCAACCCAGGCACTATCCTCCTTATGCCTTGGGCACTGGTCCCATCTCCTCATCGTGTAAGAGGAGGGTGTGAAATGTAAAGCCAAGCCCAAGGTAGAGGAGGCGAGTGTGTCCCATGACCCCGCTGAGTGCTTTTCACGGAGAGCTACAAGACGCCGAAGCCACCGCACTCACTCTGGAGCCGAGGGCTTCGAGCTGGTGATCCTTTTCTTTGTTCTGGCTTTTTAGTTGAGTCACCTCCTCCTTCAGTTGTTGGACTTGCTCATTCCTTGCCAACACGTCCTTTTGCAAAGATGACACCATCCCTGTAGAAACAAAACAAAAAGGAAGTTAAAAAGGCAGTAAGGATGACCATCACTGCAGCCCTGTCGGCTGCCTGTGGAGGGGCCTGGTGCAGAGGAAGGACGTTGTCTCCGAGGATCCCGGAAGCCAGAACAGGGCCGAGACCAAGAGCTGCTGAGCACCGTTTGTGTAAGGTCTCAGTGAGAATGAGGGGAAGACAGGCAGGGTTGCTGGGGGCAGGAGAAACCCTTGGGGTCCCTCTGGAGATAGGCCCCACAGAATTAAAAGGAGGGGCAACACTGCGGTCTTGGGGAACAGAGGCCCAGAAGAAAGAGGGGCCAGGAGAGGCCATGGCTTCCGCCACTGGCTATCTTGGTGGTCTCCAACAAGTCATTTAACCTCCCATTGTATCCACATAATCATAGCAAGAGTTAAATGAGATAGTATGTATAAGGACTAGAGTAGAGGGCTGGCTCCATGGTGAAGTGGTAATGCATCCCACATGGTCACTATGGTTCGAATCCTTGGCCTGGTCAGCCTGAAACATGCCAGGTGTGTGCACAAGTACCCAAGATCCAGTGAGCTGGAGGGCTAAAGTGGAGGACTGCGGAGACTAGACCCTGTGGAGGGTGCTCCTCTCTCTCCCTCCCTCTCTTCCTCTTGTGCATATGCACGTACTCCGTAGTGAATGAAGACTGGGGGAAAGAAGAGGAATGCAGTAGAGTGGCTTGCACATAATATTACATGGTGCCTGTGATGCATGTGGTTTTCAAAATGGCCCCAGTAATCACAGCCTCCTGTATTCATGCCCTTGTGTAGCCACCCCCCCACCCCCCGAATAGGGCTGATGTGTGCAACCAAGATGATACCATGGAGATGGGAGAGCGTGACTTCCCAGACTGGGACATGAAAGACACCGTGGCTTGGAACCAGCAGGTGGCATAATGGTTAGGGCTCTGGGCACCTTTGTGGTCTACTGTGTTTCAAGTCCCAGACTTGGGGCTTGAAGCTCATGCTGGGTGCATGTGCATGTGTGCCCAAAATCCTGAGAAGAGAATGGAGGTGAAGTTGTAGTGGTGTGGCCATCTCCCTGGGGGTGATTTCTTGCTTTCTGTTTCTCTGTCTCTCTGGCAAGTGTACATCCCATATAGCAAAAAATCAAAAAAAAAAAAAAAAAAAAAAAAAAGACATTGTGCTTGTTTCTCAGATCACTTGGTCTAGAGCGAGTCAACCGCCATATTGTGGGGATACTCAAACAGCCCCAGAAGAAGGTCTATACCATGTGCAGGGAGGCCTCCAGTCAACAGCCACGAGTGCAGTGAGTCCCTAGAGGACAGGAAGCCACCCTCACTGACATTTGGGCTGTAACATGAGAAACCCTGAGCGAGACTAAGTCGCTCCCGAGTTCCTTAACCACAGAAACTGGGTAGGAGGATACGTATTTGTTGCTATTTTATCTGTTAAATTTTGGGACTAAATTGATGAACACATTCTTCTATTATCATACTGAGGAAAGGCAGGAAGACAGGTGCAGGGTGTATAAATGCAGTGGCACTGGATTATCTCACATGGTTCTTTTTTGGGAAGAATATTTGTCCCAGTTTTATTTTCGGCAAGTACCGACCCAGAAGGTACCTGACACAAAGAACAACGTGATCCAGAGTTACATTTTAAAGGCAAGCTGCAACCTGGGCCTTGCCTCCAAGCTTGGGTGGGGACCGGGGTGACCTTTAGTCTAGAGATCACTTAGCCGCTGACCGAGGCCACGCCTTCCTGAGCTCTGCCAGCTGCCTGCTGTGTCCTGGGTACCTGAGAGCAGGATGCCCATCCAGGCAGTCCCTCCCCACCAACTGCTGCTCTCCCTCTTTTTCTGTTAAGGGTCCCATTCTCTTAGGATCTCTAGACATGTCATTTTCTGTTTTAAAATAGAATAGAATAGAATAGAACAGAACCGAACTGAACCGAACCCAGCCTCCTCCCTGTGGCCTGGCCCCGCCTCCCCTCTGCCCCGCCCTCCCCCTGTGCCCCGCCCACCTAGCTCCAGCAGCTCCCTGCAGCCTCAGGCCCTTTGCACTTGTGCGCTCGCTGCCGGGCACAGGTCCCCTCAGACACCCGTCCTTCCCACCTGCTAAGCTGTCCTCCTCCTTTGCTCCTGGAAGCACTTCCCTACCCCGTGGGCCAGTTCTGTTTTCTTTGCAGCACTGAGCGTGCTCTGAGACGCGCTTGCGCGGTACCTGTTCTGTGACTGCGAGCAGACTGTTGGCTCAGGGCTCTCTCCCCAGTCTAGAACACTGCTTGAACCTAGTAGGTACTCAATAAATGTGCCAGGTGAGTAAACGAATCCAGGCGAGGAAATATCAGTGCCCAGCAAGTGTGGACCATGAGCTGGCTGCCCCCTACCCCGAAGTTCTTTAATACTGAACTTCCTTTGTCGGTCAATTAACAAAAATGTTCTCATTCAGTCCCAAGTGAGCTGGGGCAAGACGGGTGGGATGCTGAGTGCCTTAGAGTGGCGATCCCATTATGTCCACATTCTAGCTTGCGTTCCACTAACTGGCTCATGGGACCACATCCTTGTCCCTGGCCAGTCAGAGATCAGTGGGCTTTCAGTTAAGAGATGGCATTGCTCAGCCGGTATTGAGGGCTAACTCTGAGCCAGGCCCGCTGCTAGGGAGTGGATGGCAAACCAACCTCTCTCAAGGAAAAACTCATTTTACTGACAGTGGCTACCCGTAGGGCTGCTGAGAACTGGGTGAGAGAACAGTGTGGTGGTTGATTGCTGATGTCTGCCGTGGGTGCAGAAGGGTGTGGAGAGCGGGGGATGTCAGCACCCAAGCCCAAGCCCAGAATGTGCTCACCTGAGGTGATGGCGTTGTCCCTCTTTAGGGTCTCGCCCTCATTCTTCAGGGACGTGATCTCTGAGTTCCGCTCGGACAGGGTCTGGCAGAGCACCTGGCTGTAGCCTTTCTGCAGGGCACTAATCTGTGGGAGGAGGCAGCACACAGTCAGACCAGGCCACCATGGCTGCAGGACAAGGGGACTTCTCCAAAGCTGAACAGAGAGCTCCTGACTGACCTTTGGTTGGGAAAGCAAGGCATTTAGTTTTAACGAGAGGAAGGGACAGGGAGGGCCTGTTTCTTCAGTGACTGCCATTTCACATGTAGCCAAACCCAGAGCCGTATCTTTGTGTCCACAAAGGTGCACAGGCCCAGCCGCCCCCAGGATACCCGGTTCCCTCTGTGTAAGTTCCCACCACCTTTGGACTCTGAGCCACAGACAGACCAGCCCTTGGTCACCCAGCACTGACTGGATAAGGAGCAACGTTCAAGAGAGGGAAACAGGTTACACAATTCAACGCCTCAAACGATACTGCCGACAGGTTATAGCTCATAGAACATTCCGGAGCTTACAGAGCCCACTTGCAGACATGGTGCCTTCAGCAGAGCCTCATGGTATCCCTCAAGATGTTTCCATTCCGGCTTCCATTTTGCAAGGGAGTAAATGGAGGCTCAGGGAGGCCAGGTCGCTGGTTCAGGGCTGCATGGTTAGTTAGAGCTGTTATGACTGAAACCCAGTCCTTGGTGTCCGGTTTCCAGCTTCTTCCGCCTTATCCATGGCTCTAGGGACCAGCACTAAAGCTGGGGGCTGTACAGCACAGCGCGGACCCTGGAGCCAGACTGCGCCTTCGAATCCAGCCTCTCATAGGCTGTGTGAACACAGAGAGCTGCTGAATGCAGACCCATCTTCTCACTCTGAAACTGGGTGGAGGGAGTCCTTGATCCCACAGGATTGTCGGTGGTATTAAGTTAGTCTACGGCGAGGCGCTCAGGCCATGCTCGGCATACGACGTAGACATGGCTATGATTATCCATGTGTTTCAGTTCCGGTTTCTGCCTGTCTCGGGAAAGATGGTAATATTTCTGTGTCTGTTTGAAAACCCTGTCTAGGCTCGCTCAAACACCAGTGTGTCTGACATCAGGAGGAATCGCAGGAATCCCTGCTAATCCTCACACTGGGTCAGGCATAGCACACACACGATGGGGTGGGGTGTGCTCCGAGAACGTGGGTATGGGCGCGCCTCGCCGCCAGATGGCGCTCGCAGTCTTCGTTCTCGGTTTCTGTCCCTGAAACGTGTGACTGCTACTCAGTGGCAGAAACAACAGAAACATCAATGTTTCGCAACTTAGAAGGCTCCTTTCATGCACATCGCGGTTTAGAGTCTGTGACATCTGGGGAGGTTACACTTACTTCTTCCCTGGGGCCTCAGAGGCATTAAGAAGGGGTGTATGTCAGTATGAGGTGGGGGGTACATAGGTTGTTCTGCCCCCTACTCTCCCCAAGGCTTCACTTTTTCATGTTTACGCTTTGGAAACTAAATTAAAAAAAAAATCGTTATACCTCCTCCTGTTCTCTGTGGTAGAAATGCCACTTTCCCATAAAAAGTGCTTGGAATTAAAAACAAAAAAGTCTCTAGTTCTCAGCTTAATGCTTCTGTGTACGTGATACCAGAGGCAGGATACAGAGGCGAAGTCACAGAAGGGATGGGAATACACAGCTCCCTAAAGACTTCTGTGCTGTCTGACAGATACAAAATATTTCAACCTAATTGTAGGAGTTTTAGGAGTTTCTATCTATCGGAAGACTCCAAATGGTCTTCAAACCTCTTCAGTACTTTGCTACCAAAATAAATAGCCATATTGTCTCTAACTGGCACCGGTCCCAAGATGTTTAATGCCTGTTACACTGGGCAATAAAGTGGGCGCTGGATCATAAGGAAGGTAATAGCGCTAGAAGAATGATCGCTTCTCGATAATAATTTGACTGCTAATTAGCACGGGTGGTGCTGCCCGCGTGGAGGTAAGCGTTTTCTAGTGGCACTGTAGCAGATCGAAGATCTCTGAGAGCAAGCCATTATGCACGTACTTTCAGGGGGCTGGGAGAACACGCAAGGTGACCAGCACAATAACTCAACCTGCCGTGTGGCTCATACTTGGGGCTCATTTCAGTGTTCTGCTGGAAATGGAATGCATAAGAAATTGAATGAGAGACCAGTAGTTGGCGTAATGGCTATGTCGCTGGACTCTCATGTAATCGACCATGGTTTGAGTCCCAGATCTGGTGGCTTAAACTCATGCCAGGCACGTGTGCGTGCGTGCTCAAGATCCCGAGAGGAGAATGGAGGAGAAGGGACTGCGGCATGGCCATCCACCCTGGAGGATGATTTCTTGCTTTCTGTCTCTCTCTCTCTCTCTCTGTCTCTCTGGCGAGCGCACGTGCCCTATAGCAAAAAGAAAAAAGAAAGAGGAAAAAAAAAAAAAAAAGAAAGAAAGAAACCAAATGAAATCTGATCCGGATTGAAATGAGCGGCATCTGCTGGTTCAGAGGTGTCTTGCTATAAAACATCCTCCTTCAATTAGGAGTAGAGATCAACACGGGGAAGGAGGCAACAGTATGAAAAATCAGATTATTTCTCGATAATTTCTTAATGAAAAAACAATTTTCCAGCAATCATTAGTCACTTTACACAATATTCAAACTGTGACCTCCTGGTACAAGCTCAAGCATATGTGAGAATTATTCATTCTTATCCACGTGCCTAGAGAAGATGTCACTTGCCTCAGAAAAGCTCTGATATGAGAAAATCACTGAAAAGGATATTTCTCTATCTGACAGAAAAACCAGGCCAGCTTGAAACACGGTGCCCATCAATGAGTTAGTTTGTGATAGTAATTCCTGTAGGAGCTGATGCTTTCATTATTCTTTCTTTGTTTCTATTTAAAAAAATTTGTCAGAGGGCACATGTGCTTGCGAGAGAGAGAGAGAGAGAGAGAGAGAGAGAGAGAGAGAGAGAGAGCAAGTTATCCAACCCCCCTCCCCAAACCCTGGGGCATGGTCATGCTGTAATCCTTCCCCTCTACTTCTCCCCCTTGTGAGACTTTGGGCATGCACACACATGTACCCAGTGTGTTCCTCAGGCTGCCAGGGCCGGGACTCAAACTACACAGTCAGACATGTTGGCACCAGAGCCTTAATCACAAGGCCACTGGCTGGACCCATTGTTCTTTCAAAAAGAGATCCGAAGGAGAGTCACTTGTTCTTTTAAATATTAGAACACATATTTGTTTGTTTCCTTATTTTTTTCGATCTGCCTTATAGGCACATAACCAGGGAAGGCAAGAACTGTGCTCTGTTTCCTGCTGAATTCCAAAAACCAAGAGAACATGGCATAGGGTAGGCACTCAGCAAATACTTATCTGAATGAATGAGCAAGTGGATGAAGGAATGAAGGAAAGAAAGGAAGGAAGGAAGGGAGGAAGAAAGGAAGGAAGGAAGGAAGGAAGGAAGGAAGGAAGGAAGGAAGGAAGGAAGAGACATGGCCCTAGCAGAGTTCTGGAAGGCACCTGGGCCAGTCTTGGCTCTTGTAAGGCTTATAGCATTGGCAGACTCTCCCAGGTTCACTATGCATAAGCCATGTCCTTTTCTAGTGCCCTATTCCCAGCACTAAGATGGTGTACTTTGAGCTGGGTATAGAAGGGAAATGCTGTAGCTGGCAATCAGAGAGCAGAGTCCTCAGGCATGACTACGGTTTAAGTAGCACTATGTATTGAGACCTAAATTCACCAGCAGTCAATTTCTATTTTATCGACTCTGTTGAATTATAATTTATGTACATTATCAATGGCCAATTTTTAAGTTGTTCTTTTTTTTTAAATTAAAAAAATTTTTAAAGTTATTCTTAAAAAAATATAAGAAAGAAAGGAATGTAAATCTAGTTTCAAGAGGAGGGAATATGACTGGTAAATTGAGAAATCCCAGATAGAGAATATTTGTTTGATTATGTTCCTTATAAGTGAACCAGTAACTGCCTTCTGGGTTTGGTAAAAGGTTTCCATGTTTGGGACACTGGGGGATTTCTTCCTCCCCCTTAGCTCATTTTTTCTGGCTGGAACTGAGAGGTGGTCACTGGAGCAGCAGCTGTGGTGGCAAATATGAAGTGGAGGTGAATGCACCAGGTCTGCAAGAAGGCAGACCTGGGTTCATATGGCAACACCACCTCTAAGGCGCTGTGCAGTCTCTAACCAGTTCTTGGGAGTCTCCGGGCTGCTTCAGACTTCTCATCCGTATAACGGATGTATTGGAGGACTGTGAAGTTTAAGTACATTATGCAGGCTGACTGTGTGGTGGGGCAGTGACGTGCTGCTCAAGAGAAGCTCGATCCCACATGGCAACTATGGTTTGACTCCCCGGCCTCGTCGACTTGAAACTCTCCAGGCATGCATGAGTGCCCAAGATCTGATGGGCTGGAGGAAAGGAGGAAGGAGGTTGCAGTATGGAGTGCCCCTTCTCCTTCTCTCTCTCTTACCCTCTGCACAATCACTCTATCATGAGTAAAGGAAAAAATGCATTATCCGTTTAAAGTACTTTCTGCTGGTGCTGGCACATGGTTAGTGTTTGATACGTGCTAGCAGTGTTCTTCCTATGTTCGCGACCCACCAAGTCCCTCATCCGTGTGGATTCATGCTCTTAACCACCATGCTTTGCTGACTATCGACCTTCTGGATGATTCTGGCTTCACATCTGTCACCTTGTGTCATGACTATCACTCCGAGTCCTTACCTGGCTTTTCAAGCTCTGGATCTCTTTCTGTTTGGCCCCAATGTCTTCATCCAGAGCCTGAAACTTCTGCGAGCTCTCCCTCCTGTTCTGCCTGGAGGTGGTTGTCTCCGACAGCTTCCGACTCAGTTCAGCTACTTCGTTCTGCAAGTTTACGATCACGGCGTCTTTGTATTTGGATTCTATTTCAAAATCTGAGAGACGGCTCACCTCTTTTCCCAGCAGCAGAATGATTTCATCCTGAGTGGAGAGCAGATGAGACGTTTACTAGGTATGGGTCCAGGTGCAAGGCTGAGCCCATGCAAAAAATGGAGGAAAATCTAATGTCATTTTTCTGGTTGGGTGAGGGCAGGCAGGGAGGGAGGAGGCAGAATTTCGGGGCCATGCTGTCACTTGGAAAGCCTTGTTGAGACAGGAGTTTGGTTAAATTGACATACTTGTCTACAGATTTCTAGAATGGAGTTTTAACCTCAAAGGTACAGATATGTTCCTTTCCTCTAAAATGATAGTTTCATATCAACAACAATCCCACACTTGGGAACTTCTGTTGCCAGCAAGTATATTTATAATATTTTTAGGAATTAACTTACCAGGTCACAGTCTAGCACACTGGGGACCCAGGAAAGGGAATTAGGAGAATGACACTCTATTCTAGCAAATTTCAATGATAATGAGGGCCAACTTTTTTAAAATCAAAAAATGTAGTACATTCTAAAATACTTCTTTCCTCTCTTCTGGGTCTCCCTTCCTCTTTCAGTTATTCCCATAAAAATGTATTCCAGGCAACTGAGTCTGCAAAGTAAATAGAGGGGATTGATGATTTACATGTGTGGACTCCTGGAAATTTGAGGCTGGGAAAAACTCATTGCTAGCAGAATACCCACAGATATAATTAACCTCCAAAGAAAACGTACTGCAGCCAAAAGAATTTGTTGGGTTTCTCAAAAAAGGAAAAAAAAAAATCCTCCAACCTTCTCACTAGGGCCAGTGGTGGTTAAAGTGGCTGGATCTCACATGGCCGGGACCCCGCAGCTTGAAGAACATGTTGGGCACGTGTGCATGTGTGTCCAAGGGACAATGGAGGAGCCAAGGTTGGAGGAGACAGGACTGAGGCACGATCACGCCCCCTGCTGGGTGTTTTCTCCTCCCTCGATCCCGTCTCTCTCTACAGCGAGGGTACATGCCTTATAGCAAAAACAAACAAATAAAAACAACATCAACAAAAACTTCCTAGTAGTTATTAATAAAACTATCAGGAAGACTAGGAAAAGGAAAATTCCTAGATGTGTTTTCTTATGCAGCTACAGAATTTTGGATCAATTACTTTTGAAGAAAATTCTGCCTTTTCAACAGTTTTCTCTTGGTAGGAAGGAGGTTAACATGCAGTTTCTAGCCAGCTCATTGCCTGGGGATTCTCCAAATCTGCCTCAGGATCTTCTATTCTCTTCCCTGGGGACCCACGGGGTTTCAGTCACGAGGGAGCCCGTCCAGCGTTGCCAACTGCCGCCAAAGGTCTTTCTTTGAGTCCTTGTGAACACTGTGGCAAACCTGCAAGGGACGGCCTTGCACAGACCACATGCTGCCAGGTAGCCCCCCTGCTTCCTCCAGTATGAGTGACCCAGCCCGCAGGCCCAGCCAGGGCCTTATTTTGAGGTAATGAAACACTTCCTGAGCATCTAGGTTCCAGGCTAGATGCGGGTCCTGGAGTACAAGGAAGCCGCAGTTCGTGGTGTGGCTAAGCTCTCTGCCTTTCTGGCGAGGACTCCGGCCCCTTCCTGAGGGAGCACTTCCTGCCCTCCCTTGTAATCTCAGCCGAAGTGTCAATCATGTGCCCCGCTCCTTCCTGCCCCCCTCCCCACACACATGTGACCCAGGTCCCCTCTGGGTTTTCTCAGAGATTCAATTATAAGGGGAAGAAGGTCTTGCTTCCTTTTGGATCATAAACTTTAAGTTCATAGGCTTGAGTCGGCCTCCAGTGACTTTCCTGATACAAGGAGCCAGACAATGAGGGAAACATGGAGATACCGGTAGTGGGGCGTGTCCCGATGATGTAATTTAAGCTCCTACATCCAGCCACGCCTGAAGCTAGTCTGCCTTAAATGTTTCCAGTAAGATAAGCCAGTAAACGCCCTTCTTCTCCTCACCTATTTGTTTATTGTCCTTTGCACTTGAAGGAGTCCTGGCAAGTCAGGACTCATACATAGAAAAAAAAAATTATAAATGTGATTGCATCACATTCCAGTTTAACAATGGTGGTGGATTAAAAATGGTCTCCGATATTCTGTAGCTTCTGCTGTCAAGCAGTGGTGTCTAGTTCTCTTACCCCTAACTCTAGCCTGGCCCTGTGACCTGCTTTGACCATAGCACATGGTAAATATGATGTAAGTGACCTGCAGCAAGTTTTTTTTTTTTTTAAAGGTTTTTGCCATTGGGCATGTGTACTCACCAGAAAGAGGGGAAGTGAGAAATCACTCTCCCCAGGGAGGATGGCCATGTTGTAACCCCTTCTCCTAAATCTCCTCCTGGGATTTTAGGCACACCTGCACATGTGCTCATCATGATTTTTCAAGCTGTTGGGTCCAGGATTCAAACAGCAGTCGGCCAGGTGGGAGTCCAGTGTCTTAAACACTTTAACCAGTACACCATCTGCTGGCCTGGCAAACAAGTTCTTTAAATTTTTTTTTTTTTTTTTTTTTTTTAATTTGGGACCAGCAGTTGGTATAATGGCTATGTTGCTGGACTCCCATGTAGTCGACCGAGGTTCAAGTCCTGGACCTGGTGGCTTAAACTCACACCAGGCATGTGTGCGTGCGTGCCCAAGATCCCCAGAGGAGAATGGAGGAGAAGGGATTGCAGCATGGCCATCCCCCCTGGGGGGTGATTTCTTGCTTTCTGTTTCTCTGTCTCTCTGTCTTTCTGGCGAGTATACATGTCCGATAGCAAAAACCTCTCCAAAAAATAATTTTTTTAAATTAAATTTTATTTATTATTATTATTTTTAAAATTTTGCTATAGAGGACACGTGCTCACCAGAGAGAGACAGAGATGGGGGCGATGCAAAGTGAGAAAGCCAGCTGCCAGGTCTGGGATTCAAACTACCGTCAGCACCTTAACCACCACACTATCTGCTGGTGCCCCTGCAAGCAAGGTCTTAACAGGTCACCCAGCTTCTGTCCTGGCCTTCTGGGAGCCCTGAGAGCACCATGCTGTTAAAACCCAGGATGAAAGCCACCTGCAGAGAGGTGCATGTCATTCCAGGCACTCAGGCTGAGGTCCAGACATGGGAATGAGGCCATCTAAGACCACCAGCCCCTGACTGCAGTTGTATGAGACAAAAGACACGAGTTGGGGAACTTCTGGGTGGATCCATGCCTCCTGAAAAGAAATAAGTGTCTATTCAAGCCACGAAGCTTTGGGCTGGCTTGTTACGCAGCAGTGGATGCCTGACAGAGACCCAACTTAGTGCAGCACTTCTCCAAGTCTGGGAGTCAGGCATGGACACCAGCACCGCCCCAACCTGCAGCTCAGGTGCTGGGCACGGCTCTCCTGTGTGTAGCAAGAAGCCAGGTGGATCTGCTCCTCGCAGACGCTGAGAATTATGGTAGGCATGGGCCCCAATCCTTAGGGAAAGCAAGACATTGTTGGACTCTGTTTCCTTTAGGATAAGTTTCAGGGTGTGGCTAAGTGGAACAAAATCAGCCAGGATCCATCCTTCCCAGGTTTGCTTAAATTCACCTGCTCTGCCTCCTGCTCCTGTTCTGAACTTCTCTGGGTTTTCAAACAAACAAGTCTCTCTCTCCTTGGCTCAGTCATTTCTGATCTGAGCTCTCGCATCCTTCCGTGTTTTCCCCACCACCGTCCCATCACTTGTGGGTGACTGAGTGGTTATTGTGTGGATTTTAGAAGTTCCACCTTAGGAGCTAACCAAACCTGGGTCTGAATCTCAATTCTCCCACCTGCACTGTGCAAACTTGGGCAAGTTGCTTAATCTCTCTGAGCCTGTTTTATTACTGGCGAAGTGAAAGCGCTAAAATCTGTTTTGAAGATGGAGAAGATGAAATGAGTTCATGAATGCCAAGTGCACAGGACACAGTCCAGTCAGCAGTAGGTACTCAACAAATAGTGGTAGCAGATGTTTAGGATAAAAGTTTTCCTAAGAGGTGGTGTCTTGAAAGCAGGCAAAAAAGGGCACTTCTAGATCACAGAACGAGAGGCAAGCCCCTCCACGGTCCACTCGCTGCTGAAGTGCTGCCCTTTCCGAGACCTCTTACCTTGTCCTGCTGGGCCAGGTCCTGGTCCACGTAGATCTCCGTGGGGGGCGCTGCCTCGGGAATCTCCTCAGGCATGGACTGTACTGGCATTTCCATGACATTGGTCCACACTGAGCCGGGAGAGCAGAGAGCACAGGAGAGGCCGTGAGTCTCCGGAAGGCCTAGCGGGAGGTCAGCACCTTCACTACCACGCCACCCACTGCCCCACCATCTGTGAGTATCCGGGTTAGTCTTCCCATTTGCTTCCCCTGAGATCTACACTTCAAGTACTTTATTTATTTATTAAGACTTATTTATTTAATTTTATTTGTTATTATTATTTATCTTTTAACTTGACCAGAGGGAGACAGAGAGAGAGAGAGAAAGTGAGAAAGCAAGTCGCAGGTCTAGGTCTAGGACTCAAACCACAGTCAACCACGCGGGAGTACAACACCTTAACCACCACGCCACCTGCTGGTCCCAAGAAATTAATTGTTCAAAGTTTATTTTATCATGATAGAGGCTGTGTGCATGTGCACGTGAGAGGAAGAGTAAGAGAGAAAGGAGAGAGAGAGAGAGCCTTGTCCCACCACAGTCCCCTCCCCAGCCTCCACCTGTCAGGGTCTTTGGCGCATGCGTGCACCTGGGGTGTTTCTGATCGGCGAGGCTGGGAATCTGAGCCTGTGCTCAACCGTGCGGCTTCTGGCGCTGAAGTTCAGTACGCTGCCGGCTGCACCACTCAGGCTGGGCCAAGTCTTTTTCTTTTAATTTTTTTTTGTTGTTGTTGTTGAGAAAGAAAGAGACCGAGACGGTCCCTGACAGAGTCTCTCCATGCTGTGATCCCGCCCTCAGCCTCTCAGCCAGCCTGGTCACAGTGTGCCTGGTGTATTTAGGCTGCCCTGGTTACCAAACCCGGGGGACTCTCACGTGCTCTAGCATTACCTGGTGGTGCTGTGGCTGGGTGCTGTATGAGTCCCTTACAGTGACAAAGTAGTGTGTGTACTGGTTAGGGGAAAGGGCCACCTCACTCCCCCTGTGCTCACTGTGCTGTTATGCACCTGATGTGGCCCGTTCCAGACTCCGTCTATGTCATGTACGAGCTGGTGACCTTGGGCAGGTCACTCAATCTCTCTAAGCCTTGTCCACATACAGTATGTTATTTAGGGACACTAACAGTCTCTATATAAAGGGGTAGCGTGAGGCTCAAACGCCAGGTGGTGGGGCCAGTGGCTGGTGTGGTGGTTAAGGCGCTGAACTCCCACGAGGCTGACTGCGGTATGAGTCCTGGACACGGAAGCTTGCTTTCTCCCTTTCCCTCTCTTTCTCTCTGGTGAGCACAGTGCCCTATAGCACAACTTAATAATAATAATAAAATAAATAAATAAATAATAAGTAAAATCAAGACAGCTGGTACAGCACAGAGGTTGGCACACCATGGCCCTGGGGCTCACTCTGGCTCACAGGCTGGATGTGAAAATAAAGTTTTATTGGGACGTGGCCGCAGGCTCACTCGTGTGTCACCCACGGCTGCCTTCCTGCTACAAAGGCAAAGCTGGATGGCTGCGGCTCAGACTGCAAGTCCACGGGGCCTGGGGGGTTGACCAGCTGGCCCCGGGATATCGAGATTCCTAAGAAAAACTAACATATACATATTCGGTCTTCACCCTGTTTCCTGTACGCTGATGAAATGGCTCACGGCTGGGGCTCATGGATAGCTCTGGGATGGGGCTCGGTGTCAGGAGGACCAACCATGTGGTTAGAGAGCTGGAACTTTCCGCCTCACCCCTAGTCTCAAGGCAGAGGGGGCTGAAGGTGAAGGGGATCCCCAGTGGCAACAACTTGGCCAGGCCTACGCAATGAGGCAGTCGTGAAGGCTCCGAGGACTGGGTCTGGAGAGCTCCTGGGTTGCTGAACACATGGTAGTGCCTGGAGGGCATTGCCTGGGAGAGTCTGGAAGCTTCCTTTCCCCAGACCTCACCCTACATAGCTCTTCATCTGGCAATTCAGTTGCGTCCGTCACAATTTCCTTTGTAATAACCCTGCAGTCGTAAGTAAAGTGTTCCTGGGTTCTATGAGCCGTTCTAGGAAATGATCAAACCTGAGGAGGGGATCTTGGAAACCCCTAAATTACATTCGACCTACCAGAAGTGTTCTTTTGAAGTGAGGGCGTCTTGCATGACTGAGCCCTTAACCTGTGGGATCTGACCTGAACTTCGGGTCGACAGTGTCGGAATCGAACTGAGACACAGACACCAGCTGGTGCTGGAGAGCCGCCTGGTGGGGAAAAGCAGCCCCGGCATTTGGGTGACCAGAAGTCTTGTGCTGTGAGACTACAGACGAGAAGAAAACCGTTTGTTTTTCTTCTTTACAGAAAAGGTTAGCTGTGCCCTATGTAGAGCGTTTTGGCACCAAATGCTAGGTATTTTTATAGTCACGGTATCTTCACAAACGCACCTGGATTTACGTCGCAGCGATTCTGCTCCAGCTTGCTCACTCAGCAGCCCAGGAAGGTCTCCTGCCATGTGAGCGTTTATAGCTGGGCCACACTTTCCAACGGCAGCGCCACAGTTCACGAGCACGTGCTTCCACGGAATTTAACTAGGACCTCGACAGATAGTTAGCAATTCCTGATTTTTTTTTTCTTTTTTTTATGTACAGCATTACAGGGGCTGTTTCTATGGCTTGTCATGTGTGAGGCCCCTCTACAAGTCCTATCAAACAGATTCCAGATCCCTCACATCAATGCTGCGTCAAGTTGTTTTTTGGTGTAGAAATACGTGGAAGAATGTCTAGGGTTCTGCTTTAGCGATGACGTGGCTCCGAGCAGGGCATGAGCTGCACATTTTCAATTCCCAGCCGACGGATTTCTGGGTAATTGCCGTGCATGCTTGTCTTCTTGTGAAATGAGAAACTGAGCCAATTGTTTTCAAATGTAATGAAACATTAATGAATATTAACACAAATAATTGATGAAGTCTGCACCTCACATTTATGGATATTATTTGATCATTTATTCATTTTGATTCTGCATTTTTTATTTATGTTGTGTAGAGGCAACGGTTTCTCTCCAGGTTTCAGACATGTTTGTGGACCTCAGAACCACAAGCGGCACAGGCCCAGCACTGCCCTGAGTTTCCTGGGGCACACAAATGGAACAAGGCCTGGACTCCAGTCCTCCCTCACTGTCCATGCAAGAACAGGCTGGGATCACAGGAAAGTCCTGACTCTGTTTGATTGTTTTTAATTGCCAGAGGGTGCATGCACATGCCAGAGAGAGGGAGAGAAAGAAAGAGCACCCCACAATAGGGTGCTTTTTAAAAATTTTATTTTGGGACCAGCAGTTGGCATAATGGCTCTGTCACTGGACTCCCATGTAGTCCACCGTGGTTTGAGTCCTGGACCTGGTGGCTTAAACTCACACCGGGCACGTGTGCGTGTGTGCCCAAGATCCCGAGAAGAGAATGGAGGAGAAGGGATTGTAGCGTGACCATCTCCCCTGGGGGGTGATTTCTCGCTTTCTGTCTCTCTGTCTCTCTGTTTTTCTAGCACGCGCCCTATGGCAAAAACCTCTCCAAAAAAATTAAATAAATTAAAATAAAATAAAAAGTTTATTTCTTCTTCTTTTTTTTTTTTTTTTTTGGAGAGGTTTTTGCTATAGGGCGCGTGTGCTCGCCAGACAGACAGACAGATACAGAGAGATAGAAAGCGAGAAATCACCCCCCAGGGGGGATGGCCACGCCGCAATCCCTTCTCCTCCGTTCTCCTCTCGGGATCTTGGGCACGCACGCACACGTGCCTGGCGTGAGTTTAAGCCACTGGGTCCGGGACTCAAACCGTGGTCGACTACGTGAGAATCCAGCGACATAGCCATTACGCTAACTGCTGGTCCCAAAAGTTTATTTCTTCTAATGAGTGTGAGAGACAGAGAGAAACAGCACACTTGGTCCTGAAGCCGCATCAACCTCACCCTTTGGCCAGCCCTGGGTCATGGCAAGAGCCTAGACTTGAACCATGAACCTCCCCATGTGGGACTGCCTTGCAGAGCCTCATGCTGTACTGCTGCACCATCATCTGGCTTTATTTTCCTATAGGTGATAAAACAAATCGAGCGACTGCAACTCTTCCAAAGAGGAAGTAAGCAAACCCCTCCCCATTACACCATCTTTCCCTGCGGTGGCGAGTGCACCCACAGCCGAACTCCTCTGGACCTTGGGCACGTCCCCTTCCTCCCTGCCAGCTGACCGTGGCTTCCCATCGCCATTTGTACGTGACCTGGCTCCTGCTCCAGCTGCCCGACTCCAGGAGCATCCCTTCCGCTAAGCTCACATCCCTTGCCCTCACCCCACCCTGCCCACCTTGGGCCTGGCCATTTGCAGCCCTAACTGCTTGGAATGTTCCCTAAAGGCTCGCGGGGACCATGTGCTATTCTGAGAGCTTCCAGGTGTAACCTCCAGCACTCATGACAAGGCTGCGAGGTGCGTTCTGCTCTCAGCTCCTTCTTAGAAACCGGGGCCTGGATGCAGACAGCTTGAATGGGGTCACACGTCTAGGAAAGGCAAACCCAGATGGTCTGGCTCCAGACCGGGGCACCCAGCCCTTACGTGGTAGGTCCCCACCTATGTGCTGAGTGAGTGCATGAAGACCCCCTCACTCAAATCTTCCCATTTTTCCTGAATTCAGGAGCCAGCCCACCTAAAGAGCCATCAGCAGGAGCAGAGATGTGTGGGCCGGGCAGTGTCTGGTCATGGGCTGTCACCTCCTGCTGAATGCCAAGGGCTGAATTCATGGATGCATGTGATGGGGTTTTGGCAGCCACGTGGATGAAATAATTGGGGTGACCAGCCATCCTGGTTTGTCTAGGAGTGAAGGGTTTCCCGGAATGTGGGGCCTTTAGAGCTAAAGCCAGGAAGGTCCCAGGTAAACTGGGATGAGTAGGTCTCCCTAGAAACAGCTGAGACAATCAATTTTCCACCATCCACTTGGGTGTTTGCCACCATGGGAGAGGCCTGCAGCTCAGCTGGACAGGCAGGACTCAGGGGAAGGCTTGTTGGATATGGGTGCCACTGGACACTGTCTCACAGCTTAGAAATCGCCCTGAAAGTATGTACTCACTCCCTCTCAGCATGTGAGGAGCAGGCTTCTGGCTCCAGGCCCAAAGCACCAAGATGGCGACCCGCTCTCTGTCAAATACTCTCATTCTTCCCCTCTCTCTTCCCTTTTCCTTCCCTCTCCTCTTTGGGAAGGCAGCCACTAAGGTAGCGGAAAGAGGCGGTGCTGAATCGACTAAGGAGGGCCTGAAGAGCCTTGCAGGGAACGTTGCTGAGCAGTTTCAGCCACTGCCCTTGGTCCCCCGATTCATTCCATGATTAGAAAACTTCCTTTGAAGCTCACTTCCCCCTCCTACCCTCCTCAATCGGGAGCAGCGCCCTGCCTGATAAAACAGAATGCAAATTGCATAATACAGTTCTAAGTATTCTAGTAGTCATGTGAATAAGAAAAGCAAGGTAAAATTAATTTAATAATGTATCTTACTTAACCTAACATATCAGAAAGTATTTTGGACCCAGATAGTGCTATAGCAGTAAAATGGGACACTGTGCAAGGCAGCCACACATGGGAAGGTTCCCAGTTCAAGTGTGGAGACCTCCCTGATAACACCTGACAAGCATGGGCTCCGATCCAGGGATGGCTAAAGGCTGGTGGTAGAGCGTAGCATCAAGATCCTATTGGGGGGACCAGCAGTTAGTGTAATGGCTATGTCGCTGGACTCCCACGTAGTCGACCGCGGTTCACGTCCCGGACCCGGTGGGTTAAACTCATGCTGGGTGCGTGTGCGTGTGTGCCCAAGATCCCGAAAGGAGAATGGAGGAGAAGGGATTGTGGCGTGGCTATCCCCCCTGGGGAGTGATTTCTCGCTTTCTGTCTCTCTGCCTCTGTCTGTCTGGTGAGCGCACGCACCCTATAGCAAAAACCTCTCAAAAAAAAAAAAAAAAAAGATCCTATTGGGGGCGCTATCTCTCTTTCTCTCTCTTTCCCTCTGTCTGTCTCTATTGCTTATAGAAGAAATAAACACAAAAACTTAAAAAAAAATGTCAACATGTAATCAAGACAAAAAAAAATACTGAGTTTTTTTTTTTTTTTGTACCAAGCCTTTCAACCCAGGTTTTATTTTACACTTCCAGTGCATCTCAATTTGGAAGCTAAATTTTCAGCAGAAAGATTTGATCTGTATTTAGATTTCACAAAAATGTACTGGTGAAAAAGTAGATTCGCATACCCAAGATGTTTCAAGCATACTTGGAACTTTCCAACTACTGAAATCAAGTATCAGTTTTTCAATTTCAATGATTTAAAATTAAGGGGTCAACAGTTGGCGTAATGGCTATGTCGCTGGACTCCCACGTAGTTGACCACAGTTCGAGTCCTGGACCCGGTGGCTTAAACTCACACTGGGCGCCTGTGCGTGCGTGCCTAAGATCCCGAGAAGAGAATGGAGGAGAAGGGATTGTGGCGTGGCCATCCCCTCTTGGGGGTGATTTCTCGCTTTCTGTCTCTCTGTCTCTGTCTTTTCTGGCGAGTGCACACGTCCTATAGCAAAAACCTCTCCAGAAAAATAAAAAATAAAAACAAAAATTGAACTTTTAGTTCCTTAGTCACACTGACCACAGTTTAAATGTTCAAAAGCCACATGTGGCTGGTGGCTGCCACCTTTACCTAATATTTCCTTGCCTGCAGTTATAACTTAATTATTATTTTTTTAAAGACAGAGGCTTGCTTTGTTGAGATTCTCCCACCTCGGCCTCCCAAGTAGCTGGGACTACAGTTGCACACCATCAAGCCTAGCTTTTTGGAATGGGCAGGAATTGAACCCAGGCCTCCCGTGTGGCTGCCAGAGTGGCATTAACCAGCTCTATGGCTGGGCCTGGACATTAGGGGGAAAAGAAAAGAACGTGGCTTAACTTAGCTCGAAACAAGCCCTCTAGGGACCAGCAGTTAGCGTAATGGCTGTGTCGCTGGACTCCCACGTAGTCGACCGTGGTTCGAGTCCCGGACCCGGTGGCTTAAACTCACGCTGGGCATGTGTGCGTGCGTGCCCAAGATCCCGACAGGAGAATGGATTGCGGCGTGGCCATCCCCCCAGGATGGTGATTTCTCACTTTCTGTCTCTGTCTCTCTCTATCTGTCTGGCGAGCGCATGCACCCTATAACAAAAACCTCTCCAAAAAAAAAAAAAAAAGAAAAAAGAAAAAACAAGCCCTCTAGTTGCTGGATCACGCAGAGGTCTCACTGTGGAGGACCCCGAGGGAGGCTGGAATGGCTGAGCAGTGGGTGGCGGGTGGGGGCAGGGGTGACCTGTTTGCCAGGCGGGAAGTGACAGCAGTGTTAACAACCTGCTGCCTGTACCTGTCACCTAACTACCAGCCCTCTCCAGGGGAGAGCATGCCAGCGCCTTAGCTGTGTCTGTAGGTTAGGACTGGGCGTCTGCACGTGGTCAGTCGTGCACACAAGCTAAGTAACAAGCCTGGACAGATAACAGTTTCATTTAAAAGAATTAATGTTTGTTTACTCAGCATTCATTATGCACCAGGCACAGCCACGCACTCACATGCAGGGTCTCATGCCATCTTTATAACAGCCCAGTGAGATATCATGGCCGTTGCCATCTCCACTTTATAAACAGAGCATTTACGGCACAGAGACATCAAGTCACTTGCCCGAGGTTACACAGCTGGTAAGTGGTAGACTCAAGATTTGAACCTGGGTTTGCTTGATTCAGAACCTATGTTCTTAATCATTCTGCTGTACATTTATTGAAATGGGAAGATCTTCATGATATATTGTTGGGTTTGGAAAAGCAGGTCACTAGTGTTAGGTTCAAATGATCCCATTACTGGGAAAAGTAAGTGTGAATCCTGGTAATATTTTTTGAACCACTCCATGTATTTCCCATTCTCAGCGATTCTTCCTCCCCCTACTTCCACGAGCTCTTACCATTAAGATTCAGCCTCACGTGACCAGACCCTGTGGCAGATGCTCCCGCCCCTCGCCATGTGCACATGCATGTGTCCTATCACGAATAAAGAAAAGAAGAGAGGGCCAGCCCCACAGTGCATGGGTAAGCCCTGTGTGTAGGGAGCTGGGTCCCACATGGCTAACTACAGTTCAAATTCTGGCCACACTGGCTTGAAAAACATGCCAGACACATGTGTGCATATGCCCAGGATCCTGGAGAAAAGGGAGAAAGGTGGAAGGGGGATTATGGCATGACCAGGGCCCATTGGGGGACACTTTCTCTCCCTCCATCTGTCTGTCGTGCACATTTAATCTCTGGCAATTAAAAGAGATATTAAAAAAATTTCAAATGGGCCAGCCTGTGGCCTGGTGGTTAAGGTAGCTGGATCCCACATGGCCCACCATGTGGTTTGAGTCAGAAACACTAGAAAAGTAAAAGAGCCCCCCTAGCTCCCACAGGTGAGAAGCAAATTGGTAGAACTACGCAGCTACCAGCATGTGGCACCTCTCATGGCAAAGGCAGGGTGACTCCGAGAGCAGAACTAAACCCAGAGAACAGAGCCATGACTTGCCATGGGGAAGTCATGTCTGGGCAGGAGTGGACTGAATCCCGGTCAGGAAACCAACCAAGAAATCCTGCGTGGATTTCAGAATTGCTACGGACCAGGGACGCCTGTCTTTACAACTTGGCTATCCTCTGGTGCCTTCCTGGTGCCAGCAGGCCCTGCAGGCTCTGTGCTGAGTGTGTGTACACACGTCAGTACCCCTGGGAACATGTGGACACTCCTGTGTTTCCTGCTTTCCTATTTTTTATTTTTAGATTTTTGCCAAGAGGTGTGGTGCATGTGTTTACTAGAAAGAGATAGAAAGAAAGAGAAGGAAAGTGAGAAATCACCCCCTGGGGAAATAGCCATGCCACAATCCCTTCTCCATCTCCTTTTGAGATTTTGGGCATGCATGCACCCGTGCATGGTGTGATTCTCAAGCCACTGGGTCTGGGACTCAAACCATGGCTGGCCATGTGGGAGTCCAGCACCTTACTGTTCAGCACCTTACCTACCATGCTATCTGCTGGCCCCTCTGCTTTTCCCTTTTTTGAACAGGGGGGATTGTCTGTAGAAGTTCTTCTAAGTCGTCCCACTGATGTACTTCAATAAGTTCATGGAAAAGTGGAATTAAAGTATGAGTTTATTTTTGGTGCAAAACAAACAAATTAATAAAATACATGCACATACTATGCATTTCCATGAACTTTTAAAAATGATTTAGTTATTAATGAGTGAGAGAGACAGACAGAGAGAGAGAGAGAGAGAGAGAGAGAGAGAGACAGCATTCCTAACAAGTCTTGATGACAGAACTCATCCCAAGTGTTAGCCTGCCTGCATCATGGGCACGTGTACCTGACACCTTCAGGGAGGTCTCCGGATGCAAACCAGAACCCTGGCCATGTGGGTCTTCCGTGTAGACCATCACGCTTTTGCTGCTGCACCACTGTCTGGCTCCTTCCATGATCTTTTTGAAGTCCCCTCATGAGTTGGGACAGACATGTGGGAGGGACAAATGACTCATCTCTGTAGTTCATAGGCCTTCTGAGTGATAGCCACAGGGCTTTGGCTGGGACTGCACCCAGTGAGCTTTATCTGCACTGGACGTAAGTGACATGATGGGACTCTGGACTTCTGGTGCTGTAATGGCTTGAGACTTCTGGGGGTCTCAGCAGGGAGTGAGGGTGTTTTACACGTGAGATGGGGATAAGCCATTGAAGACCAAGAGGCAAACTGTGGTAGCCCGCCTCCAAGGTGACCGCTAGTCATCCTTACTTCCTCGTGTTCAGGCCCATGTGAAGTCCTTGGATAGACTTGACCTACGTAGCCAACCAAGTACTGCCGAAATGACAGAGTGGCTGCTGAGCCTTGGCCATTAGAAAAACTGTAGTTTCCATATTGCTCTCCTGGGTCCCTTGCTCTGGAGAAGCCAGTCGGCTGTATTCCATGAGGACTCTCTAGCTGCTCTGTGAAGTGGCCCAACGGTGAAGAACTGAGACCTCCTGCCAATAGCCGCACGAGCGCCTGCCACCTTGACAACATTATCCAGCCAGCCGAAGATGGCTGCAGCCTGGCCGACACCCGGACTGCAGCCTGGGGAGAGACTCAGAGCCACGGCCACCAGCTAAGCGCCTTCCGAATTCCTGACCCACAGAAGCGACGTAAGATAATACGCGGGGCTTTTGTTTGTTTTGGGCTGCTAAGTTTTAGGATAATTTGTTATACAGCAATTGATAACAAATACACAGGGTATGTTAACTATATATCAAAAGACAAAAACTGTTGAACTTTAGTTAATGGTTTATATGCTAAAATAATTAGGGAGAAGATTACGGATGTAGTCTTCAAAGTATATGTGCAATATACTTTGAAATGCATAAAAAAGATAGATTAATGAATGAATAGAAAGCTGGAAAGACACAGATGTATATATTGGATTGTTGGAAAAGTCATGATGCATTTTTGCATAGAAAACATACAAAAATAATGACACAAATTTTCTGATGACCCAGTACTTAAGAGTGTAGCAAAATGTTAATGGTAGAATAGTTAAGGGGGGGCACTATAAGATCCTTTTTACTTTGCTGTATGCTTGACATTTTTCACATTAAAATGTTGAGGGTGGGGGCCAGGAGATGGTGTAGTGGTTAAGGTACTGGACTCCCACATGGCTGACCACGGTTCTCCTCCTGGACACAGCGGCTTGAAAATTACACCGGGCAAATGTATGTGCATGCCCAAAATCCCAGGAAGAGAATGAAAGAGAAGGGATTGCAGTGCGGCCATCCCCCCATGGAGTGATTTCTCACTTTCTCTCTCACTGTCTTTCTCCTCTCCAAAGGGCACATGTCCTTTGGCAAAAACCTTAAAAGCAATTGGATAGCATCTCAATTATTTAGATGGTGAGTTTATGGGGGTACGTAGGGTCCACTCGAGGGTGGTAATGATGGGAAAGACGGAGCCTACTGTAGAGACACACCTGCTTCTCTCTGCAGCTTGTCTTTCACGACAGTAACAACGACCTCAGTGGCTGAGACAGGTGACCGGTGAATGGTCCCGAGTAAGACCAGGGGAGGATGTGGAGGTGCCAAGACACCCGGTGACTCTAAAGGGTCTCAGGCTAGGACAGAGGGCAGAGAATGGGGCCTTGACACAGAGGCCCTGAAGGGACCCGCGGAATCATGCCGAGGACTAAGCTGACCAGCTACTCTGCCAGAGCGGCTTTGAGGCCAGGAGTGCGGGCAGTGCATGACAGACAGGAAGTCTCCTCCTGAACCGCCATGAGGCTCATAAAGGCAAACGAGGCGGAGAGGAAACACCGAAGGCCGCCTAGGCCCTGAAGGTCCAGGCTGTCAGTGGACGGTCACTGAGAAAACCAGTCTGACATCTGACTGAAAAACATTAGGTGAGATTACAATGAAGATACCTCCTCTGGGGAAGTAATTTTCCTCAATAAGCCTCTATCTCTTTTCACCAGTAAAATGTTAATAAAATTTTTTTTTTTTTTTTTTTGGAGAGGTTTTCGCTATAGGGCTCGTGTGCTCGCCAGACAGACAGAGAGAGACAGAGAGATAGAAAGCGAGAAATCACCCCCCAGGGGGGATGGCCACGCCGCAATCCCTTCTCCTCCATTCTCCTCTCGGGATCTTGGGCACGCATGCACACGTGCCCAGCGTGAGTTTTAAGCCACCGGGTCCGGGACGCGAACCGCGGTCGACTACGTGGGAGTCCAGCGACATAGTCATTACGCTAACTGCTGGTTCCCTTAATAAAATATTGAATAACTTCTTAGGGCTGTTGTGAGCAAAGGGGATTTCAGTCACCAATAGGTCTGCACCCCTGAGTCAGTGTGTCAGTTTCAACCCCGCTGCATGTCCAGGTCTCTGTCCACACATCCCCGGGGTACTGAGGTGTGTACACGCACACAGCACAGAGCCTGCAGGGCCTGGCCCGGGAAGGCACCAGGGGATAGCCAAGCGGCAAGGACGGCAGTTGATTTTTGCCAAGACCCACGCTCGTGGCTCTTCATCCCTCGCTACGCCGCCGCCGCCGCAGCAAGCCATACCTTGTTTGATGATGGGAGGCTTGATATCGGTGTCCACCATGAATGAGAACATCTTCCCGCTGGCGCTCACAGGCCGCCGATGGGAGGCTGGTGGGACCAGGGTGGGCCGGGGGAACCCCTGAGACCAGCTCCTTTGCACGGGTGCTGGCTGCATGCCCTGGTGGAAGGGGAAATGCAGCGGTGAGGGTGACGGGTTTGGCTGCTGTGCGGCCTGAGGTGGCTGTGGCCTTGGCCAAGGTGCTGGGCCCCTCATCCATGTGTAGGAGACCTGCAGGGGTAGACATGAGGGTCAGAGGGGGTTATGATCAGCTGAGATAGTCTCACTCTTTTGTTCTGACCATGTAATTGTTGCCCTAGGTCTCAGCATATAAGTCACCTCCCCCAGGAAGTCTTCCTGGATGCTTCTCAAGTTTGAGAAGGTGGTTCCTGCCATGGGTCACACCAACACTTAGCAGGTGTGTCCTATACACCAGGTGCCCTGCCGTTTTCATTCATGAATATACCCAGCACTCTGTGATGACACCAGGTGGGCGAGACCAAGTGACATTGCCGAGAGCACAGACTGGGAATTAAGTTACTGAGCTGGTAGAATGTCACCTCTCAGGCATTAGGGACTTGTCATCTGTTTTGCTTACCATTGTATGAGGAGATTTCCAAAAGTTCATAGAAAATGAAATTGTGTTGGTGCCAAAAAACTTGAAATCCATGCATAGTTTTTTTTTTTTGGCATTGTTTTTATTTTTAATAAAATGCATTTTCTACGAACTTTCTGAAGACTCCACACATCCTCAGCATGTAAAATGAACACCTGGCACATACCAGATCGATCCTCCAACACTGGAGAAAGAACGAACGAGCAAGTCTCTGAGACTCACGCCCAGCTCTCCGGGCCTAAACAGCCTGCTCTCCGTCCCTCCACACTGTGGGTCTCTCTGTCCCTTAAAGCCGAGAGACCTGGACCGTCAGGGAAGGCGACCGTCCCATTAGTCTTAGACCCCAACACCCAGCACAGCTGCTTCTGGCGGATGCTTTCTCAGTATCTATCGGGGAACCTCTCATTGTCGGCCCCGGGTTTGTTTGAAGCTGCCTTCAGTGAACGGGTTGTCCAAGTCCAGCTAACAGGGAGGAGCACACGTGGAGAGAGAGCTGTGAGCCTGGCTTCTGTCCTGGCCTCGGTGGCGGGCTCTCCCTTGGGGCTCGTGGTTAGATATGGACGAGTGCTGTCACTTACTCCCTGCAACAGTCCTCCTGGGAGGGTCTCCTTACTATTATTATATCTTAACGTTTGCTATAGGGGTAAGCACTTGCTGGATAGAGAGGAATAAGAAAGAGGGAGAGACGGAGTGGAAGCGAGAAAGTACCCCTCACCCTCAGGGAGGAGGTCACACCCCAATCCTGTCTCCACGCCCCTCTCAGGATGTTGGGCACGCACACATGCATTTCCATGTGCCCAGTGTGTTTTTCAAGCTGCTGGATCCAGGACCCAAACCGTGCAGTTGGCTGTGTGGGGTCTGGCCACACCACTGGCCGGGCCAGGTCTCCTTATTCTTATATTATAAACGAAGCTTGGAGAAGTTACGGAATTTACCCAAGCCCAGACAGTGGTGGAGAGGGAATGGGGTCTCTGTCTGATGGCCCGTCTCACTCTGTCTCTCCTTGTCCATCACACTCTGTCTCCATCTCAGTGTCTCTGTCTCCTGCCTCTCCTCCCTTCCGATTCTCCTGGCAGAAACGACACACTTGCTGAGGAAAAGGCTGAGTGCAAAGGGCTGCCACCTCGCAGGACCTCACGTCTACTTCTCAGGTTGTACTTCTCCGCGTGTGTGGGGAGAACCTGAGCTCCGAGGGTTCAGCGAGGAGCAGCGCAGCAGGGTGACCTCCTGCACCGCCGCTGGGATCTACCCAGAGGCCCTCTGCTGGCTGAGGGTCCTGAGCCAGTCTTTTAGCTATCTTCACAGCCGGCCTAGGATCTCACATTATCCTGAAGACCCCCAGAGTCAGAAAGGAGAATGGCGTTCAAGAAAATCTAGCACCAAGCTCAAACTGCCTGGGGACATCTGCCCCCATTTGTAATGGTCCTGGCCCACCTCAACTCTGTATTCGGAAATGGGGCTTGGAGTGCCCTGAAACTGCTATCTTCCGTGTGCTGGCAAACTTCTCCCCACTGTGCGATCTGCAGTCTCTCCATCTGTCCCTCCTCACTTCCTCTCCTCAGTTTCAGAAGCTGAGGCTCCTGCCCTGCACTAACTTCTCCGTTCAACCCGTCCCTTCTCATCCTCTGGGGCCCTCTGACCTCAACCACCTCTGTTATGTTTCCATTTCGTTTAATATTTACCAAATAGGGACCAGCAGATGGCATAATGGTTACGACTGTGGACTCCCACATGACTGATCGTGGTTCAAGATCCAGACCTGGCAGCTTAAAAAAACGCACACCCGGCGCATATGCGTGCGTGCCCAAGATCCTGAGGGGAGAATAGAGGAGAAAGGATTGTAGCATGGCCATCCTCTTGGGGGGTGATTTCTTACGTTCTGTCTCTCTGTCGAGTGCACGTGCCCTATAGCAAAAATCTCTCTCTCAAAAAAAAAAAAAAAAAAAATGTACAATGGGGCCAGCAGGTGGCATGGAGGTTGAGGCACTGGACTCTCACATGGTTGACCTTGGTTCAAGTCCTGGACCAGGTGGCTTGCTTTCTCACTTTCCCTCTCTTGCTCTCTGTCTCTCTCTGGTCAAATTGAAATATGATAATAGATAAAATAAACTAAAATAATTATTTTTAAAAAATGTACTAAAAGAAGGTGAGAAGGGGTAAATTCAAATTACTGGTTGTGGTGGAGGACCCCAGCTTTGCACTGGGATGCTTGGGGAGCCTCCTTGGTAAATGTGCCTCGCTGCTGACTAAATGCAAGGTGTGCCAGGGCTCTGCTTCTGCAGTGGACCAGCCGGAAGCCACTCGCCGAGAGGTTCCGATAATCCCTCCCTTTCAGCCATTGCTGTGGGGTGGGGGTGGGGGGCTAAGTGATCAGCTACTGCATTTCTGGCCATACTGATTGGTTCAGGGCTGGGGCACGTGATCCCATCAGAGTGGAGGAGACCCAGGAAGACTCGATGGAACCCTAGGATTTTTTTTTCTTTTTTAATTATTGCTGTTGGGTGCCAGAGAGAGAGAGAGAGAGAGAGAGAGAGAGAGAGAGAGAGAACCCTCCAATCAGGCTGAAATCTCTCTCCATTTCTTCTTCTCATCAAGATTTTGGGCTGCACTCAAATGCACCCTGCGTGTTTTCCAAGTCACTGGGCAGCGAGTTGACCTGCCATTGGCCTGTGAGGCCTGGTTTTCTATTCCCAGTAGCTACCTGTTGTGCTACTGCCGGCCAGAACCCTGGAATCTCTAGCTGCAGGAGAGAGACCTCGTGGGACTTTGGAATGAGTACAGCCACCATCGAAGCACCAGGGCCCAGATGTAGAGAGAGGGACTGGTTTTTGTTTTGTTTCACATTGTAAAAACACATAACATAAAACTTATCACCTTACCCATTTGTACATGTAGTTAGCATGTAAGTGTAGCTTAATGTATGTTTGAACTGCTGTGAAACAGTTCTTCAGAGCTTTCCCATCTTGCAAAAGTAAAACTCTATTTCCGTGAAATACTTCTTCTTTTCCCCCTTCCCCCTGAGTGCCTAATAACCACCATTTCCCTTTCTGTCTCTGTGAATCTGGCTACCCTTGGTATGTGTGAGTGGAGCTCTACATTATTTGTCATTCAGGACAGACTTACTCGGCATAATGTCTCTGATTATTCACCCATTGGTTCGTCTGTGTCCTGACTATGTCAGAATCTCCCCCCTTTCACAGGCTGAATAATGACCCATTGTGTGGGTGCGCCCCGTTGTGTCGTCCACTCATCCACAGTGGACCCTTGGGGTGTTTCCACCTTCCGGTCCTGAGTAGGGCTGCACTAGGTGGGGCTGTGCACACACAGAGGCTGCTGTGAGCCCTGGCTGGGGCTGTGCCCTCACTGCTCGGGACTCCCAGGCTCCTGTCACTGACAGCACCGAGTCCTACGGACAGGGCCTCTCAGGGGAAAGGGTGTGTTATCTAAATGTGGCAAAGACTGCAGTTAGCACTTAGGGGTCAAAACCAGAGCACAGAGACTTTTTTTCTTGAAGTTTGTTGATTTAGCCTGGCTGTCATTGGGAGGTTCAAGTTGGCTTTCTCTAGTTAGCAGGTCTGCTCTATCATGAGTAAGGTCAAGGTTTTCTCTGAAATTGCTGCTGGTAGCTACAAGGAAGCGGCAGGAGGAAAAACAAACATAAGAAAAAGACTCACGTTAAAAGCTACCTCCGGGCTGCGCTCACATAAGAATATACAGGAAGCTTGGGGTTGAGGGCAGTTATCAATAAGTCTGGTTTTGGAACTTTTAGTTTAAAAACTTTTAGTTTAAATTTGGCTACCCTTGGTACGTATGAGTGGAATTATACAGTATTTGTCATCTGGGACAGACTTACTCACTTGGCATACTGTCCCCAATTCACCCATTGGTTCGTCTGCGAATGCCTTTCTTCTTTCTTCCTTTCTCTCTGCTCTCTGACAACAGGGTATGGTATATTGCACGGTGCCTTTTTTAGATTGTTGTTGTGCCTTGAGCGAGCGGATGTTATTCCTGATTTCTTCAACACCTTTAGAATAGCAGGTGGCCAACCACCTGGACCACACCCACTGCTGAACAAACACCAGTCAATGATTTACTCCTGATCACAATCCCCTTTCCCAGATCATCTGCTTGTTCTGAGTGACCACTCCAACAACTGCTTCGAGCCTTGCAAGGCTGCATGGGGAGGGGATGTCCCGAGACTCCAGGCCGCTTGCACACCACGTCTCGCAGGACCTGTGCCTTCTGCCTGGAAGCCCTGGAAGTCCGTACAGAGCAGGGCAGGGGACTTTGCCCTCGAAGAGCTCCTTATGTTTTCTGCCACTGTTTTTAAAGATTATTTTGGTATAGGGTGTGTGTGCTCACTGGAGAGAGACAGAGACAGAGAGAGGGAAAGTGAGAAATCACTTCCCCTGGGGGCTGACCATGCTGCAATCCCATCTCCTCTCTTCTCCTCCCGGGATCTTGGTCATGCATGCACATGTGGGATCATGCTGGTCCAGGATTTGTTCTTCCTCCTTAGTCAGCCATGTGGGAGTCCAGCACTTTAACCACCACGCCAAATGCTGACCCCCACTCTCTGCCATTTTCAATGAAGGTCACTCTTGTGGAGAAGGTTTTACTTTTTATTTATTTATTTATTTTTTATGTTATTTTATTTTATTTATTTATTTATTTATTTATTTATTTTGGAGAGGTTTTTGCTATAGGGCGCGTGCACTCGCCAGACAGACAGAGACAGACAGAGAGACAGAAAGCGAGATATCACCCCCCGGGGGGATGGTCATGCCGCAATCCCTTCTCCTCTCGGGATCTTGGGCACGCACGCACACATGCGCCCAGCGTGAGTTTTAAGCCACCGGGTCCAGGACGCGAACCGCGGTCGACTACGTGGGAGTCCAGCGACATAGCCATTACACTAACTGCTGGTTCCCTACTTTTTTTTTTTTAAGAGAGATTTTTGCTACAGGGTGTGTGTGTTTGCCAGAGAGACAGAAAGTGAGAAATCACCTCCCGGGGTGGGGGAGGGGGCGCCCACACCACAATCCCTTCTTCTCTAGTTTCTTCTTGGGATCTTGGGCATACATGCACACACGCCCAGCATGAGTTTTAAGCCGCCGGATCCAGGACTTGAACAGTGATCGACTATATGGGAGTCCAGTGACATAACCATTACACCATCTGCTGGTCCTGTCATTTTATAAATTAAGAAACTGAAGTTCAGTAAGGTTATGTGACCTGCCCAAGGTCCCACAGCTCAGTAGTGGTGACGCTGTTTGACTTTAAAAACCTGTGTTCCTACACTTCCAAGATATTTCTAGTCATGATCTATACTTGCTTTCTATACTTGCAAAAGGATCTCAGCTGAATCGCTAATGAAGAATAGGAGAGGGCCAGCTGGTGGCATGATGGTTATGGCGCTGGATTCCCACATGGCCTAATGCAGTTCGAGTCCCAGACCCGGCAGCTTGAAAAAAATCACATCAGGCATGTGTGCGTGCATGCCCAAAACCCTGAGAGGAGAATGGAGGAGAAAGGATTGCAGCGTGGTCATCCCCTCAAGGGGTAATTTCTCTCTTTCTCTCTCTGCGTCTCTCTCCAGCAAGTGCACACACCCTATGGCAAAAACCTAAAAGAAGAAAAAAAAAGAATAGGAGATTTTTCCAAGGTAAAAGATGAAAATAAGAAATACATGGTGCCGAGGCCAGCCGATGACAGGTTACATCGCTGGACTCCCATGTGGCTGACTGCAGTTCAAGTCCTGGACCTGGCGGCTTGAAACTCATGCTGGGTGTATATGCGTGTGTGCCCAAGATCCCGGGAGGAGAATGGAGGAAAAGGAATGGTGGTGTGGCCATCCCCCCAGGGGGGTGATTTCTCACTTTCACTTTCTCTCTCACTATCTCTGTTTCTCTCTCCACACGCACCCTAAAGCAAAAACCTCTAAAAAAAAAAATAAAAAAAAAGAAAAGAAATACGTGGTGTGAAAAACAAAATGTTATATGGGCTGCTGATGAACAGGATTTTTGGCGAACATTGATGACTCCTTCAAGAAAGTGTATTCATATGGTACAGGAATGCCCTTTGAGTACCCTGGAAGCAGCCTAGGGACCACGTCCTGCACCTAGGCAAGGTTGGGGGCATATCCCTGCTGACCGGAGGAGGGCTGGGGCCGGCTGTATTGGCTCATGCATGAGAGGGAGAAAGACAGAGAGGAAGAAAAGTACCCTGAGCAGGGTCTCACACTGCGATTTCCCCCAAACCTGTCAGCCAGCAGGAGCATGGGTGCGGGCATGTGCTTAGCCATGGGCATCCACCCAGGAACTGAACCCCCACCTGCCATTTGGCTCCCACCATTGCCGAGCTTTATGCCACCACTATGCCACCACGGCTGGCCAAGAGCCCATCATCAAACAGCCAGAATTTGGGAGTTCGTTAATAATCAACCATTAATAAAAGTTAAATTACACACACTTAAACTATATCAAAAACAAGGGTGATAAATACTTAATGTCATCCCTTCCTAATGATTTTACTATATTTTATTCTGATCTAGACTCTTGAGGGCATTTCACTGAGCCGTGTCTGCATGTCGGTGACGCTGACGTATAATGAGACACGACTGTGCATCCCTTCCCAGCTCTGTGTTTGGGGGTGTCACATTATAGCTTGAAGTTGGTTACAGTGGGAGTCTTTATACCACAGGAAATGCTACAAATCCAGGCCTGATTTTTTGTTGTTGTTGATTGTCTACACTGAAGATGATGGAAAAAATAGTAACGACACAGATTAAACTTGAAAGTGTGTGGGGCCAGCAGGTGGCATGAGGGTTGAGGTGCTGGACTCCCACATGGCTTCCCACAGTTTGAGTCCCAGACTTGGTGACGGCTTACTTTCTCATTTTCCCTCCATGTCTCTCTTTGTCTCTTTGTCTCTCTGTTTCTCTCTGGTGTGCATGCATGCTCTATAGCAAATTAAAAATACAAATAAAAAAATTTTTATGTGTGTTGTGTCTGTAGCCATTACATCGTGAACAGCAGAAAAACCAAGAGGAGGCACGTCAGAGGGACAGGCCGGAACCATCTGAGCAACAAATGACGTAGGAGGGGCCTGTAACCCAGAGTACAGCATGGATTTACACAAGTTCAAACTGTTCTAAACAGCCAGTAGAAGGGCTGGGTGGCAGCACAGCAGTAAAACACAACTCTGGGAGGCCTCCTCCATGGAGAGTTCCTGGTTCAGGTCCAGGGACCTCCCTGAGTATGCCAGACACATGTGCACCCACAATCCAGAGCAGGTCGAAGGCTGGGCCTGGATCGTGAGGCCAACTCGCTCTCTCTTGCTCATGGGAGGAATAAATACACTTTAAAAGTAAATGAATGAATGGAGAAGTTAGTAAATAAATGAGTAAACAAATAAATGAAGAAGAAACCATCATCCTCATGGAAGACTTTCTCATGTGTAGATACGCCCCCTTCCAGGAGGTGGAACATAATCCCCTCCCCCTTCCTCTCCTTGCCTTTGAGGCACCAAGACTATGCACTTTAGAATGCAGAAGCACCAGCTATGTATTATTCAGTTTTAGAGCTTAGAGAAGTAGGTCCCTTACAGCTTATTCAGAAAAGTTTCTCATTCATCTGGATTTTGGCCAGGTGACTTAAGGGGCATCTAACTACACTCAGGCTCATTTTATTTTCCTGTCTTTATAAATCTTCCAGCCTAAGGTTTTTCCTTTCCTTTCAAGCTCTTTCTAAAAAAATGTTTCCAGGAGTGTGCGCTCACAGGGGCGGGGGTGGGAAAGCACCCCCCGAGGAATGGTCATGCTGCAATCTCTTCTCCGTTTCTCCCTCCTTTCAGGATGTTGGGCACATGAGCACATGTGCCCCGCATATTTCTCCAGCCTCCAGGTCCAGGACTTGAACCGCACAATTGGCCATGGGGAGCCAACCCCCTTAACCACCACAACACCGGCTGGCCCTCCTTTCAAGTTCAAGCTCACTCCTTGGTCAATCCATAAAACGGAAAAGAGAATCTAATGGGAAAACACCTAGATATTTGTAAGTACCCTCTTTTACCCCTGACATTGCCTACTTCAGTTCAGTCTTGCCAGACTGAATGACTGAACGAATGAATGGTCATCGACTAAGTTAAGAAAAGCCACAGTGGTTACAGTTCGTAAGAAGGTGACCGGCAGAAGAGAGAGGGGGCAGCAGGAGTTGGTCTCTGGCGTTGCTGGGCCACATCTGTGTTCTGTTTCACCAAGACACTAAGGCTTCTGCCGCTTCTGCTTGCGTCCCTCCCTCCATACCTGCCGCCCCACTCCTGATGTCATCTGCATGGTCTAGAAACATCTGATGACAATGCCAACTTCCACGAGTCCCTCTGTCAAGTTTTTCTGAGAACACCATGCCCGAGGCTGTCTCCTGCCCCTGCCCTTCACTTCCCTGGCCTCCGACAATTTCCTTTGATGTGAAAACCCGGTCTCAGGATTGCTCCTCACATCAGCAGGTGCCCCGGGAGTTGTAAAAGCGTGGTGTAGAGGACACCCCTACAATATCAGGCTGGGAGCTGACAACGCTGGACTAGTGACAGGCTGGTTCTGAAGTGCGCTGTGCTCTCTGGTCCCTTATCGATTCTGTTACTCAACTCTGAGGACAGGCAAAGCCAGAGTCTTCTTAGGAATGGGTTCGTTTAAAGGTCCTGGAAAGACGGGAAGCAGCACTTTGCTGGGAGGATGGCTATGCCTCCGACTTTGCGAGCTTCTCATCACAAACTGAGAAGAGCAAGCCACGCTGCTGCTTTGGAAACCAGCCTGGGACCCTTCCAAAGGAGAAGAGGAGGAGTGGTCGTCCCTCTTCTTCCAAATCTCATTAGGGAACTTG
Source organism: Tupaia tana (assembly GCA_026018925.1). Classification (NCBI taxonomy): domain Eukaryota; kingdom Metazoa; phylum Chordata; class Mammalia; order Scandentia; family Tupaiidae; genus Tupaia; species Tupaia tana. The sequence goes on along the minus strand of JAKSZU010000007.1, from coordinate 84,880,901 downwards.
GGATTAGGCAGTAGGAACACTTCCTTATGTTGTGGACAACTGGGGTTTTGGTTTTTGCCTACATTGCATTCATTTGAACGGGCGCCTTAATTTCCTGGGGGTGGGGGGAATCCGTTTCCCTCCCACAATTCTGAGTCCTTGTAATGTGTAATTCTGATGGGACTGATCTCCACTCCAAGGGAGGAAGTATGACCCAGGCCTGGCCAGTCAGAGCATCCCATGTCCCTGGACTTGGTGACAGTCTTGGGGCCAAGTTTGGAGGGTGCTGGGGCTGCTGGTGGCCACCTTGCTACAGGTGAGGCCTGTAGACTTTGCATGTGCCCGAGACTGTGAAGCTGAGTTAACAGAGTGAAAGAGACAGATTCCTGACCTGCATGTGAGCCTCTGGATCCAGCCAGGCCTGAAGCTGGTGCTTTCTGGCCTTTTATAGTTACATAAAGGTTTTTTGGATTTTCTGGGGAGTTTCTTTTTCCCTACTTAGGCTAGTTTGAGTTGAGTTTCTGACACCCGCAAACAATAAAGATCCCAGCACAAGATCACTATATACTCAGGATGAAAGGTCTTATACAGGTCCTGACATGCTTGAATAAACCTCGCACATTGTAATCACACAGCAAATTTACCTTTCAACTTGGAAAAGAAAAGCATTCATGAGACAGGAATGAAACAGAAATACTTGGATCAAATAAACAGCTCTCCAACTCTAGCAGACTTCAGAGCACAGTCCCAGTGTCTGCTTCCAACGCTATGCCAAGGAAAACATTCCAAACTTTTAAAAGAAAACTCTTCAATCGAACAAACAGGTACAGTTATAATATACAGCTATTGTATCTATCCTATATTAATGTCTAGTGTACTTATCAGATACATCAATATAACTATATACCATTACTATATATGCAGATAACGCTATACATATATTTAGAATCGTATTTCCAAGCTCTGTTTTAAAGAGATAAAGAAAAGACTGTTCAAAACCTTTTTTTTTTTCTTATTTCTTGGTTAACCAAGTAAACTGTTCACTAACCAAGCTTCTGGCAGATGACAGGGGCTCAATACATAACCTTTTGTTTCCTCTTATCCCTATCTTTTTTTTCTCTTTTGAGGTTTTTGCCATAGGGTATGTGCACTTGCCAGAAAGAGACTGAGAGAGACAATGAGAGGGAAAGTGAGAAATCTCCCCCTGGGGGGGATGACCGCACTGCAATCCCTTCTCCTCCATTCTTCCCTTGGGATTCGGGCGTACATGCACACATACCTGGCATGATTTTCAAGCCATCAGGTCTGGGACTTGAACCGTAGTCAGCCATGTGGGAGTCCAGCGCCTTAACCGCTAACACTACCTGCTGGCCCCCTTTTATTCTTTTTTTAGCACTTCTCTTAAAAGCCAACTAAAATGAAAGAGACAGTATACCATGGTGTCACCGGCTGAGGTTGGTTACTTTTTCTGTAGAGGCAAACAGCAGATATTTTTGCTTCGTGTGCCATCTCATCTGTCTTCTCCACTCTGCTGTTGGAGCAGGAAAGCCAGCACAGGCAATACCAATGAATGGGCAGGGCATGGCTATGCTTCGATAAAACCTTATTTACAGTAACAGATGATGGTCTGTAACATTAGGTCATCGAGAGAGTCATGATATATTTTTCTATGGTTTCCTATGCAAAAACGTGCCATGACTTTCTCCATGACCTCATAGATTGGTCTGCGGGCGGCGGTTTGCTACCTCTGCTTCAGAGAATGGGATTGAGCATTAAACAGAATCGGTTCCGCTCTTCCCTCTGCTCCTTACCATCTGCGTGCCCCTGACACATGTGTTCCTTTTAGAGACACATCAGTAAAACAGAGATAATAACAGCTACTTCTCACTTTGCGAGAACCGGAGGAGATAATACACAGAGTGCTTAGACTACTTCCTGACATGTAATAAGTGCTCATTACACATCAGCCGCCAGGCGTTACCATTATCGTCCTGGTTGGTCCAGGCACTGCGGCAACATCCCTGGTAAGAGTGAGTGGAGGCAAACGGGGACGTCAGTAACTGAGGTTCCATTTTCATCTTCATCAGTGGTGCTGGTTCTTGCCCACCCGATGTATCATACACCCCGCCTCCCCGAGCATGGGAGGTTGCGGTGGGTGTGGGCTGGCAGTGGAGGGCTTGTGGCCTGAGCTTGCATGTCATTGGGGTGCTCCAGGCTGTCGGGAAAGTCTCCTAGACTGGGAATCAGCAGATTTGGCTTTTCACCCTGGTTTGGGCTGAAACTGACGTAACTTTGGGAAAACTGAACCCTACTTGGGCATCAGTTTGTGCAAGGACCGAGTGGCCCCATGGCCTCTATAAACACTCTGAAGGGGAAATGGGAGCCTCTGATTAATCTGTATGACTTGGCAGAAACTGCCAAGAAAAGTTAAGTGAACTGAGGTCAGGATTTGAACTTGGGTCTGTCAAACTCCAAAGCCCTGGCTTTCTTCACTGTACTCTTGGAATAGCTTCCCCATGAAAACAGAGAGCAGCAAGGAATTCAGGCCAATAGAAGGTGCTCTCCACATTGAGCAGGACGTTGTGACACTGCAAGGACAAAGGACCACATTTGAAAGTCACATGTGTCACTGGTCAGACTGGGGACAGGATGGAACAGGGTAAAGGGAGGGTCAAGGGCCAGTTATGTGGTGTGGTGGCGAGGCGAGGGCAGCTGCATCCTGTCCAAGTCCCAGACCTGGAGGCTTGGGAAAAACAGCACTGGGCACATGTCCATGTGTGTCCAAAATCCCAAGAGGAGAATTGGAGGAAAAGGAATTGCAGTGTGGCCATTCCCCCTGGGGGAGTGCTTTCTCATTTTCCCTCTCTCTCTTTCTGTCTCTCTCCAGTGAACACACACAGTTCAAATGAAAAAAAAAAAAATGGGAAAGCCAAATATGGGGATTTGCGTTGACACTGTGGGCCCTCCTGCCCCCTCTGGTCCCTCAGATCAGCTGAGCACAGTCTGATCTTGAGTCATTGCTAGTGGGACTGCACAGGGGGAGGAAACGGATGTCAAAGTCCATGAAACAGCTCTATGCATTGGTATGAGCTGCCTGGCTCCCTTCCTTCACTCTGGGCAGTTCCATTTAGACTTGCTGTGCTTCAGAATACACTGAGGTTAAAGAGGTTTCCTTGCTCAGCTGCGTTATGAACCGCCACTGTCAGGAAGGCAGCCCTCATCCACAGCTCCCTCCTGAGAATCACAAAGCACTAAAAACCAACCAACAGGCATGGCGATGGCAGGCCCACGTGCAGGTCATCAAGATGGCCACACATTTCTTAGGGAAACTGGGCTTCAAAATATCTGATGAGAGTTACTCGTCCTGCCCCCAGATCTAGCCAGGAGTCAGGACAAGGCCATCGCCAGCCTTCTGTATCTGCGTTCTGAGCAGACCCATTCAGGGAGTAGGACCACTGAAGACCTTCGGCCCAGACTTCACCCTCCTGCTCCCAGACCTAGCCAGGAGCCAGGTTACTGCACCTTATTTGTTCTCTCTCTCTCTCCCCATCTCTCTCTCTCCATTTTTAATTTTTATTTTTTTAAATTTTAACTTCTTAGCTCTCTGTCACTTTTTTGTCTTGCTAATTCTTATCTATCCCCCCAGCCCCCATAAGACATGCCAATTACCAGCCAAGTATATCTGAGTTCTGAGCGGCCCCATTCGCACGTTGCATGGCTTTCATTTTTATAAAGAATTATTTTGTTTAACTTTATTTATTAATTTATTTTAATTTGACCAGAGAGGGACACACATGCATAGAGACAGAGAGAGAGAGAGAGAGAGAGAAAGCAAGCCACCAGGTTTGGGACTCAGACCACAGTTGGCCATGTGGGAGTCCAGTACTCTTAACCACCACAAGACCTGCCAGCCCTGCAGTTTTCATTTTTTGCTTAAAATTTTTTTTCTATTTTTTAGTTGCTTCTCCCTCTCTCTCTTTCCTTTTCCTTTTCTTGTTACCTTTCTCACTTTTCTCCTCAGCCTCCACACACTGACTTTCTAGACAGGTCTAGGTGCTCAGTAACCAAATATCTGAATACTTCTAGAGTAAGATTAATCCTCAATTTCCATTGAATCTGCTGCACAAAGGGAGAAAAATAGTACTGTTTAGAAACTATAGGTCAGGACCAGCAGTTGGCATAGTGGCTATAACGCTGGACTCCCATGTGGTTGACCACGGTTCGAGTCCCAGACCCGGTGGCTTAAACTCACTCCAGGTGCATGTGTGTGCGTGCCCAAGATCCTGAGAGAAGAATAGAGGAGAAGGGATTGCGGCATGGCCATCCCCCCTGGGGGGGTTTCTTGCTTTCTGTCTCTCTGTCTCTCTCTGTCTTTCTCTGTCTTTCTGGCGAGCACAAGCACCTGATCGCAAAAACATCTCACAAAAAAGAAAAAGAAAGAAGAAACTGCAAGTCACTTCCCCCTGCATGCCTCTGAATGCTCAGATTTAACTCCAGAAACCAGAAAAAAATGTATAATCCATCAGATGACCAGAAACCACTGCAGAGGTACAAAAAATAAAATAAACTAAGAAAATATCTCTCCCCTAAGGGAAAAGAATAACTCTCCATCCTCCACAGATAATACAAGAGAACAAATGGAAATGTCAGATTAAGAATTTAAAATAGTCATAGTGACAAAGCTAACAGAGATGCAAGAGAAGAGAGACAATGAACTCCAGAATATGCAGGAGAAAAGACACAATGAATTCCAGGAGGTGAGGAAGTTTCTGCATGAACTGAAAGAGGAAATACACACCATAAAAAAGAATCAAATGAAATTGTTAGAGGTGAAGGCTGTAATACTGGAAGTCAAAACTTCCCTTGAAAGTATTAAAAGCAGATTAGATCATGCAGAAGATTGAATCTCAGATGTAGAAGATAGGACCTCTGACCTAGAAAAAATTCACCAAAAGACTGAAAAAATAACTCCTCTAAAAATGAGAATAACATACGAGTAATACTAGATACCATTAAACGCCCAAACATCCACATCATCAGTATCCCAGAAGGTGAAGAAACTAATAAGGGCATTGATCATCTATTCCATGAAATCCTGGATGAAAATTTCCAAACCTAGAGAGACGCTCAAATATAGACCCAAGAAATACAAAGGACCCCACATAGAATCATCCCAAGAAGATCTTCTCCAAGGCACATCATAACCAGATTGACCAAAACCACAGAGACAATATACTAAAATTGGCAAGAGAGAAATGTCAAGTTATTTTCAAAGGATATCCCATCAGCTTAACATCAGACCTCTCATCTGAAACAATGCAAGCAAGGAAAGAATGGGAAAATGTATGAAAATGTTAACTGAAAAACAGTTTCAGCCAAGAATACTATACCCAGCAAGATTATCTTTCATATGGGAAAAAAAGACAAGAACATTCTTAGATAAACAAAACCTGAGAGAATTTACCAGATTTTTTTTACAGTCAATCACCAGACAGGCTCTTCAAGAAGTGCTGAAGGGAGTGCTGTACCAGGAAAACTAAAGTCGGACACACAGAAATAAGAGTATAAGAAACAACCAAGAGAATGGTCACCTAATGGTAGGGACAAGTCCGGAGTTAAATGTTAACTTCCAGAGTTTAAATGGAAAGACCAGACCACAGTAACACTGCAAATTCAACAGAAGGGAGATTAAGAGAGACTGAACTGGTAAAATAGAATTTTTTGACTTTAGAATAAAACACTACTGACTTTCTTCTATGCTTTGATTTCCATATTTAAGGATTTTTGTCTTAAAATAGGTTGACCTACTATTTGAACTGAATCTTAACCTTTTTCCTGGCTTTAAGTCTTAAGCAAATCTTAACATTTTTTAAATTTTGATCTATTAAAACTAAAACTGCTTTTCTTGAAATTAAAAAAATCTTTAAAAAGTTCTTATTTAATAACTGCAGTAAGCTATGTAGCCCCAGCTAGGTTCTACTTTATAGTAAGTTCACTTTACTCACTGAGGTTTATACCTAACGTCAGACGTGTTCATAGACATGTATGTATCAGCTGTGCTTGCTATTGAAAGTTTTTAAATTAATTAAGATCTTTAGTGAATCAATAAAATGTGGGGAAAAAAGCGAGAGGAAGGTGGGAAATGGCAGAGGGTGAGAGGTAGGGAATCAAGGGGGGAAGCAAAATATATAAGAAGCAAGAAATGGAAAATTATTGGTTGACAATAACATGTATGGTAATATCCTTGACTGAGCCAATATACAGTGTATTCTGGATGGAAAATCTTATTTTGTATACTGTAATGATGTATGGTGAATGGATGTAAATAAATAAATTAAAAAAAAAGACATGTTAGGGAAACGCTGACTCAAACTTCATAAACTTGGATTTTCAGGCTTGAAAATAATATATTTTTTAATTTGCCAGAGGGTACGTGTACTCACCAGAGAGACGGGGGTAGTGGGGAGAGAGTTAGAGACAGAACAGAAAAAAGTATCCAGTTGAGGGGGGGATGGCCACACCACCAGCTCTTCTCTTCCATTCTCTTCTCGGGATTTTGGGCTTACACACACCTGGTGTGTTTTCCAAATTGCTGGGTCTGGGACTCAAACCATGGAGTTGGATACATGGGATTTAGCTGTCATAACTAATGTGCCACCAGTTAGTCCCAAAACTAAAGTATTAAAGTATATGTGTGTGTGTGTGTGTGTGTGTGTGTGTGTGTGTGTTAATAATTTTTCCTGTTGGATGGCTTCTTTCTTTTTCTTATATATTTTTAACTTAAAAAAATTTTTTAAAGTCAATCACTGTATATCATTTCATCACACATGATGAATTATTCCATCACGAATACACTGTATATTAGTCCAAATTTTTGCCAGAAGGTATATGTACTCACTGGAGAGAGACAGAGAGAGAGGGAAAATCAGAAAGTACCCTCATGGGGAATGATCACGCCACCTTTCCTTCTCCATTTCTCCCGCCTTTCAGGATTTTGGACCTACATGCACACATGCCCAAGATGTTTCTCTAGCCACTGGGTCTTGAACCGCATGACTGGCCATGTGGGATCCAGCCGCCCTCATCACCAGGACCTGAGCTGGCCCCAGACTTGGAATTGAAATCCCATTTTCTTTGGTCTTCCTTCCCCCCAAAACAACTTGTAACTGCTACAGGCAAGAATTCTACATATGGGTTTCCACTTGGAGGTGCCTCCGAATCACCAGGGAGCTTGTTAGAATGCAGGCTCCTGTTCCCCTCCCAGGGAGTGTGTGCAGGGCTGCCAGATTTCACATACATGAATAAACGAATAAACACACACCTACCCCTAAACTATGGGGACTCACTCAAATCAGAATTTCAAATAAAAATGGAGTACTATTTTTTTTTGACATAAGTAATGTTCCATGTAATATTTAGGATATACTTATGCTAAAATTTACTTGTTGCTTATCTGAAATTAGAATTTAACTGTGTGTCCTGTATTTTTCTCTGGCAACCATAAGTATGAGGCCTGGGGCCTGGGGTGAGGTCCAGGTATCGTCATTGTCACTCTGCTTATAAGAAGCCCTCTTGAGAACCCCTGGTCAGGTCAACATCTTCCAGGTCCAGGGTCCCTTCTTGCTGCTGCCAGTTGAGCCCAGAGCTTCCCGTAAGCCAACAGGCTGCCATGTTGGTCCAAGGAGAACATGGTAGTGGGAAGAACCTACCCCAGATTTTCAAAGCCAACTGTGAATGATGTCCATCATGGTCCATGCTGCTGGGGGATACTGCTGCTCCTCTTGGCGAGTATTTTTAGGGCTGCCTAGAGGCCCCCAGCACCAGGATTCTGACTAGATTCTCCAAATCTTATTATTTCACTCATCAGAAGAGATGTTAGGCCTTGGAGGTCTCAGTCCATGCAGCGTTCCTGGTGGTGGGGAGTGAGAGGCTCCCAGGTATGACCTTCAGGGCCCCTTCAGCTCTGCTGCCAGGGGCTCAGTGCGGTCTTGCCTTCACCCCTCCCACTCCTGCTCTGGGTCCTGTCCATCCGGGACTTCCCATTTCCCACCTTCGCTCTGGTCTTGCCACAGTAATTTCTGCCTAACCTTTCTGTCTACCACCTCTCCGGGACACAAGATGGATACTTTGTGCTCATCATGAATGAAGCGCTGGGCTGAGCGTGTTTATAATTGTCCATTTAGTCTTTGAGATAAGTCCATGAAAGCATGGCTACCATTAACGCCATTGCTTTTGTAAATTTACTTATTTCTTCCATGGGTGGGGGCGACCCAGATAAGGCTTTCATGCTGTGATCCTACCCAGCTCCCCACCTCAGCAAAGCTAGGATCGCAAGCACATGTACACCCAGCATGTACAGGGAGTCCTTGGGACTCAAACCTGGGACCTTCCCATAGGCTTTGGCTTTGTGGTGCACTGTGCTGTGTTACCACTGCACCACCCCACCAGGCATGGCTCCCTCTTTGTAGATGAGAACGCTGAAAATGCTGGGAGTATGACAGTTTGCTCCGGAGCACACAGGGTAAGTGGGTAGTAGAGCTGGGATGCTGAGGCACCGCCTGTGTTGTGTGTTGTCACCCACCCCCCAGAAGGCCTCCTGGTGAACCGCGTGCTCCCTGTGACTGAGAATTCTAGGGGCAAGTTTTGTTACGTTTCACATAAATGAGCCAATTCCTTAGGCCACGATCCCAGGCACTCTCTGGTCTGGGGCCTAACAGCTAGCGTGTTGAGCACCTCCTGGGACGGTGGATCTCAGGCTTTACTGATATTCTTTCCACGCCCCACCGAGAAGGCAGAGGCCCAGGCATACAGAGCCTCCGGGCCCAGTTTGTAGAGCCGGAGCGGCGGGCACAATCTGCCCAGAAGGGAAGAACCCACCTCTGGGTTTTCCAAAGCGCACACCAGCTTCCCATCTTCTCTCAGGAAGCCGTGCGTTTTTAGGAAATCCCTAGTTCTGTGTTGAACACTATGCAGCTTTCCCAGGTGACCCTGTGACGTGCCCAGAGAGAGGGTAAGATCTCAACTCCTCCTTGAGATCTCCAGGAGTCTGAACTTCACAGGGTTGAGTTTTGTCACCGCCTCCTGTGTGCACAGTGTAAAATGACTGAGTGGGACAGCTCTGAGCCAGTGCCACCCTTTGGCTGTCTGTGAGCACAGGCCTGCACTGAAGGCCACACAGTACGGCACCCTGGGACCCTTTTACCCTGCAGGGACTCACCTGGGGTGGATTTTCGATGACCAGTTCGTAGGTCAGCCCTGCAGAGCCAAACCTCAGGATGTCTCCGGGTAACAGCTTCACAGCCACGTTCTGAATGTGGCACTCATTGACGAACGTGCCATTGCGGGAATTGAAGTCCTGGAGGACAAAGCTGCCTTCAGCCTCATTAAACTCGATGAGCGCGTGGTGGTTGTCGATGTCAGCCGACTGCAACGGAGAAGGAGGGCAGTCACAACCAAATGAGAACGGTGCCACCCTAACACTGACTAGTGCCAACTGGCCACTGGAATGTGCCAAGTGCTATACCTGTGTCACCATGCTGGATGGCTACTGTGATTTAAAAGGGGTGTGCTGAGGATCAGAGAAGTTCAACTTGCCCAAGGTCATGTGTTAGTGCGTGATGGAGGGAGGGTAAGTGCTCTGTCCGACTTCAGACCTGGGACAGGCACCCAGGTTGTAGGGTAGGAAATCAGGCAGCACAAAGGCAAAAGAGACTCGGGGGAATCCTACTGAGCAAAAGCTTGGGCAGGGAAATGACATTTTTCTATTTCCCTGACTCCACATGGGTATGGTGATGGGACTGAATGACAAGATAGGAGATAGAAATGGCCCCCACAGAACTCAAAGACCAGTCAGCAAGTGCATGGCCTAGGATACGTATAGTTACGGGGTTTCTGTACTTCACTGTGGTGTTCATGTTATCATTCTATTTACTTCTAAAAAATAATTATTTAATTAAGTTATTATTATTATTATTTAATTTGACCAGAAAGAGACAGAGAAAGAAAGTGAGAAAGCAAGCCACCAGGTCCAGGACTGGAACCATGGTTGGCCATGTGGGTGTCCAGTGCCTTATCCACCATGCCACTTGCTTGACCCATTCTATTTACTTTTAAAACTGCATGGCAAAAGACACAGTAATTAGTGTGAATTGACAGCCCTCAGAATGGGAAAATATTTTTGTAAATTATGTATCAGATAAGGGACTGATAACCAGAATACACAAGAAATTCAAGCAGCTGTTTGGAAAAAAGATGAACAACCCTATTAAAAGATGGGAGAAGGAGTTGAAAAAACACTCTCTAAAGATGACATACAAATAGCCAAAAGGCATATGAATAAATGCTCAAAATCCCTCATCGTAAGGGAAATGCAGATCAAAACAACGAGATACCACCTAACCCCAGTCAGATATTGAGTTTGCGGGGGTGTGGTGAAAGGGGAAAACTCTTTTACACTGCTGGTGGGAATGTAAATTGGTCCAGCAACTGTGGAGAACAATTTGGAGATTCCTCAAAAATCTACAAATAGAACTACCATATGATCCAGCAATCCTATTCCTTGGTATCTACCCAAAGGACAGAAGAATTCTTCATTGGAAAAGTGCTTGCACATCGATGTTTGTTGTGGTACTATTCACGATTGCTAAGACATGGAACCAACCCAAATGCCCCCGTACGGATGAATGGATTGAAAAACTGTGGCACATAGAATCTATGGAATACTATTCAGCCATAAAAACCAACAAAACCCTGGCTTTTGACAAAAAATGAAAGAATATGGAAGATTTACTGCTGAGTGAAGCAAGCCAGGCTATGAAGGAGAGACACTGTATGTCCCCACTTAATATATACCAAGTGTCTGTACTCTATGACTGAAACTGATTGACCTAAGGTTGAACAAACACAAGAGATGGGTGTGAATGCCAGATGTGGTGTGCGTGGAGGAGTGGGGCCTAAGGAAGGACATTTGGAGGAGGGATACGGAGGTAGAGCATTGACAGGATGGGGAGGTGTGGTGTTATCAGTTGAAGATATTTTGATCAACTGGACTGGGGAGAAAAGTTCACATATTGAAATGTTCACTTTGTAAGCTAAATAATGTGATTGAATGTATAAAAATTAAAAAATAAATAAAAAAAGAAAAGAAAGAAAAGAAGAAAATGACATGTTCTCTTTTTTTCTAGAATTATTTATTTTATTTATTAACCAGGTCCAGGACTTGAACTGTGCTTGGCCATGTGGGAGTCCATCATTCCACCCAACATGCCACCTCTGGTCCTAAAATGACATGTTCTTAATAGTGTAGGAAGTAAGAAATAGAGAACACTAAGGAAGTCATTAAAATCACATAGAAACCCATCCCCCAGAGGCAGCCACTGTTAACATTATGGTTCATATACTTTTTTGTCCCTATGCATATATTTTTTTAAGAAAAGAATTACTTATTACTTAAGTTTTAATTTATTATTATTTTAAAATTTGCTATAGGGCACATGCACCTGTCAGAGAGAGAGAGAAAAGGAAAATGAGAGAACGTACCACCAGGTCTGGGACTCAAACTGCAGTTGGCCATGTGAGAGTCTAGCACCCTAACCACCACACCACCTGCTGGCCTCATCTGTGCTTATATTCTTTTTTTTAAAAAAATTATTTAATTTAATTTATTTATTTTAATTTGACCAGAGAGAGAGAGAGAGAGAGAGAGAGAGAGAGAGAGAGAGAGAGAAAGTGAGCCGCTAGGTCTGGAGCTCGAACCACAGTTGACCATAGGGGAGTCCAGTGCCCTTAACCACCATGCTACCTGCCGGCCCCTATGTTTATAGTCTTAAAAAATTATTTAAACAAAATCATACCACACTATAGAGTTTTATAACTATCTTTTAAAAAACTTGATATACAATAGAGGTTTCCCATGCAAACAGTTATTCTATTGTTTTCTAGAAACTACTCAGAATTTGTCTAACCGAAGATGATTTACTTTTCAATAGTGGGTGTAGTGAGGCATTTCCCCAGGAGAAAAGGGTCCCAGCCAGCATGTCCATAACTTGGTGGTGGGAATAGAAGCTCTTCTATAATTACACTTTGAAGACTTATTTTTTCAAATTGCTAGCAGGTTTGTGCACATGCCAGCAAGGAAGACAGAGGAGGGAGGAAGCGCGCCCTAATGGGGCATGGTCCCGCCATAATCCTTTTCCTCCATCTCTCTGTACTGTCAGAATTTGGGTCACACAGGCTCAGGAGCCCAGTGTGCTTTTCAAACCACCTGGGCTGGAATTTGGACAGTAGTCAGCCACACAGGATCAGCTTCCCAATGTATAGTGCTTAATCGCTGCGCTACAGAGCCAGCCTTGTAATTTCACTTTAGTAAGAGGAGTGGACAAAGCTCAGCACCCAGAGGTAACCCTATATTCCACAGGACATTGCTGGGGGTTTCTCTAACCCCCACATCCTGTGTGAGGACCCCTTTATTAATCTCACCTCGGTCACTCCACACCCTTCGAGTGTACCCCGTGCTCCAGCCAGGACCCGACTTCCCAGGTATGACCTTCAAGGCCCCTTCAGCTCTGCCGCCAGGGGCTCAGTGTGGTCTTACCTTCACCCCTCCCACCCCTGCTGTGGGCCCTGTCTGTCAGGGACCTCCCATTTCCTACTTCACTCTGGTCCTGCCACAGTAATTTCTGTCTAACTTTGAACCTGTTCACTACCCCATCTCCACCACCCCAACTCTTCCCCTCCCTGTTCCTTTCCTTTGTTGTCAGACTGCTTCATGTGTATTCCTTTCCCCTCTGGTTCCCAGCCCACTGCCACCAGGTCTTCGCCACCTGGCCTTGCAGAAGTCACAGTGGCCACCTGGGGCTTTCAGCCTCCTGGCCTTTCTGGGGCATTTGGTGTTGTTAGAGGAGGTGTGTGTCCTGGTGTTGGCTGGAGGGAGGCAGGAGAGTGTGGTGGTTATTACACTGGTTTCAAGGTGGGTGGCCTGGGCTCAAAGACCAAGTCTTCTACTTCCTCCTGGGTGACCTAGGCAAGTGACCTGTTCTCTAGTCTTCAGCTTCCTCAAGTATAAATGGGGATAATAAAGGAAGAGCCCTTATGAGCGTGTGGTGGAGACAAAAGAAGACAGTACAGATAAGAGCACTTGGAAAGAGACTAGGCACATACAGCGTACATCAAAATGTTCACCATTGTGAGCAGAAAGGTGGGCTCTCAAGTTAGGAAGTCTTGAGTTCAAGTCCACCCTCTGCCACTTTCCAGCTGTGCAGCTTCAGGAAAGTCTCTTTGCTTCTCTGAGGCTGCTCTCTATGTTGCAAAAACGAGTTTAGTTGGCCCAGCTACAGTGGGGAACAGGTAGGTCTCTGCTTGGGAGGCACAGGCTCAGTTCCTGGGCTAACCTGAACACGGTGCGTGTGCTTGCATGCGCCTGTAATCTAGCTAATTGGGACGCCTGGGTAGGAGGACTGCCACACAGTGAGACCCAGTCATAGAACCCACCCTGCCTCTCCCTTTCCCTCTCCCTCTCTCATACGGAAAAAAGCTAAAAAGGGCTTGATAAGCTACAGCGTCAGAGGACTTCACAGGATGAAAGATATCGCTTAGTGAAATTTTCACTGTGGTGGGATAACATTTTAAAAATGAACTGGTGTGTGTGAGTGTGTGTGCACGTGTGTGTGCACATGTGTGTGTGCACGTGTGTGTGCATGCATTCAATCATATTTGTTTTTCCCTTCTGGTCCATGGCCAGTCCCTACCACCACCCCGTCTCTGGCTCAGGAGAAGGCTGTAAAGCAGAAACAGTGAAGACTAGGGGTTTCGGAAGAACAGGATGTGAGGAAATGTCCAGGGCCGGGTGGGACAGTGAGCCTGGGAGCCCGGGGAGAGAGGACGCTCAGCTTCTAGGAACAAATCCTACCCCTGGTTCCCTAGGACAGTCTTGAGTGGAGGCAATCCCTGGAGAGGAAGTGGTTCAGGGGGTGTCCCTGAGAGCTCCTCAGGAGGGAGGAGGGAGAAATCTGGGTGATGGGGATTCTGTGACATTCACCTGGTGCCCTGGGGCTTGAAGGGTCCTTGAGCTGTCACCCCAGAGCAGCACTTCCTCTGCCTCACGACCATACCACCACCTGGAATTCCTCTTTTCTTGAAGCAACTCATCTGTTTACGGCCCAGACTGCTCCGCCCTCCGCATCCTTCCCGTGGGACCGAGGCAGGCCACTCAGTGCATCTACGCCGCAACATCTATTCTGTACGACGGGGGAAATGAGGCTGCCTCGCAGGGTGGCTGCAAGGGTTAAAGCAGTGCCCAGCAAGAAGAAAGCGCTCCACAGCTGTTAGTGACGCCGTCACCACCCAGTTCACCTACCTCCTTTCCCCACTGCCCTGGCATTGGCCCTAGTGACTCCCATGCCAGTACCATACCACCACCCGCTGCATGGCACGAGTCCAGGAAAGTGACAGTACTAAGTGTGAAGCAGAATGATCCCTTAACGATATCCGCACCTGATCGCTGGGGCCTGTGACTGTGCTATATTACGTGGCAAAAAGGATTGTGCAGATCTAGTAAAGATGACGAATCAGTGATCTCCAACAGGGAGATTATCCTGCGTTATCTGGTGGGACTGATCTAATCACAGCAGCCCTTAACCGAGAACTTTCTCTGGCTGGAGTCGGAGAGCTGAGTCAGAAGGGAAGGTTACACCTAGCTGCAGGGGCACAGGCTGTGGGGTGTCAGAGCCATAGGGGAGGCCCAGGTTTGGATCCTGGCTCCACCTGAATGTGCTGGGAGTCTGGGAGAAGAACCATTGCATGGCAAGACCCTGTCGAGGGTACTTCTCTCTCATTTTTTTGTTGTATGAAAGAAAGAAAATGAACTTAAAAAAAATGGAAAAGATTGGAAAGCAATCTTAAAAAATGAGAATGTAGGAGGGAGGTCAGAGAAATGAAGCATGAGAGGGACCAGCCCACTGCTGCGGATTGTGGGTGGCTGCTAGATGGTAGGCATAGCCGCAGACAGCACCCCAGGGAACGGATGGCAGTTCTGCAACTCAGGGACTAACTCCTGCCAGCAGCCTGGCTGGACCTGGAGGCAGACCACCCTCCAGGGCTGAGCTCTGGCTGGCTGATACTCTGATTCCGGCCTTAGGTGACCTAGAGGAGCCAGGAGTCTGCCCAGGCTTCTGACCCACACAACTGTGAGATAATAAACAACTGTACTGCTTCAAACAGAAAACAAATATAAAAACTGAAAGTCACTGCAGTAGTTACCACCTGCAGACACCGTCCTAAGCACCGCAGGGTAATTCAGTCTCAGAATGCTGTCCCTGCAATTCTCCCCATCGTACAGACACAGACATGGCAACCGAGGAACACTGGGTAACTTGTCTGAGATCCTGCAGCTCAGGATGCCAGAGCAGGAAGGGGACAGGTGGCCTAGGGCGGAAGTCATGCACCTGACCACTGTCCCGGAATCTCCTGTGTTCTGTTCCCTCGCATCCTGCCAGCTGCCCACCGTGTTCTCTCTCAAACTGATAAAGACCATTTATTTCTCCCCAGCTTAAACGCCTCTGTTGGGAAGCAGGGGCAAGTCTCATGTCCCAAACAAGTTAAACATTACGCACGTAGCCTGGCCGGTGAGATCTTTTACACCTTGGCCCCAGGGCCATCCAACCCTGGTCATGCGTCAGATCATTCCCCAAACACCTCCACACCTTTGCACCTGCTGCATCTTACACCTTCCCTGCCTGCTACCCACAGGCTTTTCTTCAAAGAGGCAGCTTAAGCATGATCTGCTCTGAATCTCTGATCCAACTACCAAGACAGGATTCTTGGGGATTCTCTACTGCCCTCCTGACGCTTCTTCTTTACCTACATTCCACACTAGAGGGCGCCACCTTGGCTCCTTGCCTCAAGGAGTCTGGAAAAAAAGATCCATTTCCTTCTTTGATAATCCTCATTTAGAATTCCACACTATGAAATTTCCCCAGCTTAGTCAACTCCATTATTTTTTTTTAATTTAAATTTATTTATTTACAGTCATTCACTATACATCACTACAGCAAACAAAATGAGATTTCCCATGCAGGATACACTGTATACTGACTCAATCAAGCACATCAGCCCACGTGTCATCGTCAACAAATGATTTTCCATTTCTTTTTTTTTTTTTTTTTTTTTTGAGAGGTTTTTGCTATAGGGCGCGTGCGCTCGCCAGACAGACAGAGAGAGACATAGAGATAGAAAGCGAGAAATCACCCCCCCAGGGTGGATGGCCATGCCGCAATCCCTTCTCCTCCATTCCCCTCTTGGGATCTTGGGTGCGCACGCACACGCGCCCGGCGTGAGTCTTAAGCCACCGGGTCTGGGACGCGAACCGTGGTTGACTATGTGGGAGTCCAGCGACATAGCCATTACACTAACTGCTGGTCCTGATTTTCCATTTCTTGTTTCCTGTATGTTTTGTTATTTTTGCCATCCTTGATTCCCTATCTCTCACCCTCTGCCGTGTCCCACTCTCCTCCCACACTGTCTCTGGTATCCATGGTTGCTTTCTATGCCTTTCCCCCCATTTTATTTATTCGCTAATGAACTTAATTAATCTAAATACTTCCAATAGCAAGCACAGCTGCTATATACATATCCATGAATACAAGTCTGACTTTAGGCATAAACTTCAGTGAGTAGAATGAACCTACTATAAAGTAGCACCTAGCTGGGGCTATATAACTTACTGTAGTCATCAAATATGCTATTTTTTTAATTTCAAGAAAAATAGTTTTTGTGTTTTTTTCCTCCTGAAACTTTTTAAAAATTAATTAATTTACATTTATCTCTTAATCATCATCACAGCATATAAAAAGTGGCTTCCCATCAATCAACTCCCTTATTATTTCAATGAGCTCACAGGGAATTTCAGATACTTAGATTTTTAGATATTGCCCCAAAGCCAAGCTTATACCCAAACAGTGAAGCTTCTTTTCCTAGGAGCTTTGAGTCAGACAGCCCTGAGTCTAAAACAGCCCCATCACCCAACTACGTGCATGGTTTGGGGCATTATTTAACCTTTCTGAGCCCCATGCACTCGTCTTCACATGAGGATAATAGTACCAGCCCCATAGGGCTGTTTTCAGGATACAATTCTGAAATCCGTATATGGCATATACATAGAATACATATATAAAATTATGTGAGATACACAATTACTGATTTCTCAAATATCCTTGTATCCCTCATAAAATGCAAGCAGGATCTCAAAGGAATATTGGTACAAACATGTTCACAGCAGCATTATCTGCAATGGCCAAAAGGTAGAAGCAATTCACATGTCCGTCGACAGAGGAATGAATAAGAGAAATGTGGTCTCTCCATACAGCGGGGTATTACTGAGTTTTAACGAGGAAGGAAATTCTGCCACATGCTACAATATGGATGAATCTGGAGGATGTTATCCCAAGTCATAAAATAAGCCAGTCACTAACAGGCACATATTTTTGGAGAGATTTTTCCCTATAGGGCGCGTGCACTCGCCAGACAGACAGAGAGAGACATAGAGACAGAAAGCGAGAAATCACCCCCCAGGGGGGATGGTCACGCTGCAATCCCTTCCCCTCCATTCTCCTCTCAGGATCTTGGGCACGCATGCACACGTGCCTGGTGTGAGTTTTAAGCCACCAGGGCCGGGACGCAAACTGCGGTCAACTACGTGGGAGTCCAGCCACATAGCCATTACACTAACTGCTGGTTCCCAAACAGGCACATATTTTATGATTCAACTTACATGCAGTACCTACAACAGGCAATCTCATAGAAACAGAGGTCAGAAAGACAGACGGAGTTGGGACCAGCACGTGGCATGGTGGTTAATGTGCTGGACACTCCTACATGGCTGACCATGGTTCAAGTCTTGAACCTGGTGGCTTGCTTTCTCACTTTCTCTCTGTGTGTGTGTGTGTGTGTGTGTGTGTGTGTGTGTGTGTCTCTCTCTGGTCAAATTAAAACAAATGAATGAATGAATAAATAAAATTAAATTAAAAAAACAATTCTTTAAAAAAAAGAAAAGGAAAAAAAGACAGACGGAGCTGCTGGGGGGTGGGGCATGGAGGCAGGACAAAGGGCTCTGTGGATGGACGGTGGTGACAGTTACACAGCAATGCAAATGTGCTTAATGCCACTGAGCTGCACACCCAGGAGCAGGGGAGATGGTAAACTTTGTGTTATGTGCATTTTACCAAAATAAATTTTTTGGTTTTTTTTTGGAGAGGTTTTGGAGGGCATGTGCACTTGCAAGAAAGAGAAAGAAAGAGAGACAGAGAAAAATCACCCCCCCCCCCAGGGGGGATGGCCATGCTGCAATCCCTTCTCACCATTTTCCTCTTGGGATCTTGGGCACACATGCACACATGCCTGGCGTGAGTTTAAGCCACCCAATCTGGGACTCGAACCATGGTCAACTACATGGGAGTCCAGCGACATAGCCATTACACCAACTGCTGGTCCTACCAAAATAAAAAAATTTTTAAAACGAGTTTGTGATCTAGTCCTTTTCTCTAAGAACTAAGATGCACTGGGCTGGGTGGGTTCTGGTGTGCTTGCTAAATCAACCTTGCTCCTTCCTCTTTGGTCCCATAGGAGGAGGGGCTGGTGCATGCTATAAAGCAGGGGTTTCCCCAGGCTATGGACTGTGGTCTGTTAGGAACCAGGCGCAAGCAGGAGGTGAGCAGTGGGCCAGGGAGCACAGCTTCCTCTGCATTTACAGCCGCTCCCCATTGCTTGCATCACCGCCAAGCTCCGCCTCCTGTCAGATCAGCTGTGGCATTAGAAGCTCACAGGAGGGCTAACTCTGATGTGAACTGCACGTGAAGGTAGATCTAGGTGGGATGCTCCTTTTAGGAAGTTGTATAATTATTCCATTATATATTGCAAAAAGTAGTAACAATAGAAATAAAGTGCACAATAAATGTCATCCCAGACCTTCCTCCGTCCCCAACCCCGTCCATGGAAAAATTGTCTTCCATGAAACCAGTCTCTAGTGACAGAAAGGTTGAGGATGATGCTATAGAGGACGCTGCCCGATGAGAAGGAGCCAGCTAGAGCATGCAGCCCACAAAGGGCGGAGGCACGGGCAGGAGCGCTTCCTCCCTCATCCCCGCCTTTTCCAGCCTGTTTTCTGCCTCATGTCCACCCTCCCGGCCACAGCACTGCACTGACTCTGCTGCCCTATGGCTCAGCCCTAAAGGGTGTCCATAACCTCTGTAGTGTGCAGAGGAGTGAGACCTGGGAAAGCCATCAGCTCTCTACTCATTAAGCTTTGCTTCTCTTCTCAAAACAGCATTTGTTGAAATGGTATCCAAAAAAGAAAAAAGTGAAAGCAAAAAGACCAATGAGAAGCTGCCCCAGCACCCACAGGGAAGCAACCCAGGAGGTGGGGGAAGAGAGAGCACCAAGGGCAGGGCTCTCTGAGGAGGTCCTGGGAGCATCCTGGGTCTTCTCTGCCACCTGCACTGGGGCAGCAGAGGAAAGGGCAGATTCCTGGACTCCAAACCACAGAATGTCTAGGGTTTGCGGTTAACGAGCACTCACTTTAAGCAGGTGAAACAGTCAACAACCATGGATTTGTGACATTTCGTCATTCTTGAACTGAGCTCTTTCTCAGCAGAGTTTAAATAACGGCCTCATCCAGCTATAAAAATGACAGTTCACAAACCACATCGCATTATACAAACTACAACTCACACGGCTAAGCTTTTAAATGAGTGGGGCTAATGGCTGAGACTTTCTGGCCATGTCAGAGAAGGGAGGGGAGGTTCCCAAGTTCCAGTCTGCACAGGGCAGCTGGACTGGCTGGTTTTTTTATTTTTTATTTTTTTTATTTAGAGGGTTTTTTTTTGCTATAGGGTGCGTGTGCTCACCAGAAAGACAAAGAGAGACAGAGAGGCAGAAAGCGAGAAATCACCCCCCCCGGGGGGGGGGGGGATGGCCATGCCACAGTCCCTTTTACTCCATTCTCCTCTCGGGATCTTGGGCACACATGCACACGCGCCTGGCATGAGTTTGAGCCACTGGGTCTGAGACTCGAACCACAGTTGACTTTATGGGAGTCCAGAGACATAGCCATTACGCCAACTGCTGGTCCCTGGATTGGCTGTTTTGAAATGCAGGCTTCACCTTTGCTTGAAACTCTTTCATGCCAGAGCCAGCAGGTGGGGTGATGGTTAAGGTGCTGGACTCCCACATGGCTGACCATGGTTCACATCTTGGACCTGGTGGCTTGCTTTCACTTTCCCTCCCTCCCTCTCTCTCTGGTCAGTGCACATGCCCTATAGCAAACTGAAAAACAGAAGAACAATACATAAAATTAAGTAAATAATTCTTAAAAAACAAACAAAACTTCAGTGCCTTCTTCCCTTTGCACTTGAGACAAAGACCAACATCTTTATGGTGACAAAGGAGTCCTGCCTGCTTCTAGTCCTCCCTATTCCCATTCTGCCTTTTAGACATACTGGTTTTCCTTCAGCCCTTCAGGCTCACCATTCAGTCTCCACCCCAGGGCCTTTGTGTATGTCGTTCCTTCCCCACTTGTCCAGTGAAGTCTTCCTCATCCTCCATATTCCATCCCTTAGCCTCAACTTTGGCATGTAACCAGTCATGCTCCACACAATGATATCCTGGTCAGTGGTGGACCTGTATATGGTGGTGGTCCCATAAGGAACAACAGACTATGCCATGTAGCCTAGGTGTGTTCTAGGCTATACCATCTTCATGGTGCAAACACCATGAAGATGAAATTACCTAATGATGCATTTCTTAGAATCCATCCCTGTTGGTAAGTGATGCATGGTTTTATACACACTTCTGTGGGATCCTCTGACCTGTGTGTGTGTGTGTGTGTGTGTGTGTGTGTGCGCGCGCACGTGCATGTGTATGTGTCTCCCATCAGCTTCCTGATTGCATGATTCTGCCCATAGCCACACCCTCATGCTTGCCTCAGTGCTAAGGCTCCAGATAAATATTTGTGAAATGAATGAGTAATAATAACAGTAAAAACAGGCCTGGCTAAAGACAGGCTTCCTGTGGTCATTAGGGAACTGAACACTTTACATGATACAAAAATGTATGGAAGACAAAAACTGTGCAAATAGCAGTACCGATTATCCCCGAGTCATGTCATTATAGGTGACTTTTATTTTCTTCCTTATATTTTGCTTTCTCTCAATTTCTTTTTCATTTTATTATTATTATTTTAGATATTTGCCATAGGACATGTGCAGTTACTGGAGAGAAACGGAGAGAAAGTAAAAAATCACCCCCCGGGGTGGATGGCCATACCATGACCCTATCTCCTTCATCCTCCCTTTGGTATTTTAGGCATGCACACACACTTACCTGGCGTGTTTTCAAGCCACTGGGTCCAGGACTAAATCAAAGAGTCGGCCATGTGGAATCTAGCTCCTTAGCCACTGTGTCACTGCTGGCTCATCAATTTATTTTTAAAACAATAAGCATGGGGCAAGAGGCAAAGCACTAAACTCTCACATGGCCAACCATGGTTCAAGTCCCAGACCCAGAGGCTGGAAAACACGCCAGGTGCATCTGTGTACATGCCCAAAATTCCAGGAGAATGGAGTAGAAAGGATTGTAGCATGGCCATCCCTGCTAGGGGGTGATTTCTCACTTTCCTTCTCACTGTCTCTCTCTAGTAAGCACATGTGCTCTGTGGCAAAAACAAACAATAAGTATAGGGCCAGAAGTTGGCCCTGAATCTTTTTTATTTGCTTGGTGTAACTGATGGGTTATTTATTTAGTTATTTATTTATTGAAAAATTTATTTTTGAAATTTTTGCTATAGTGTATGTGTGTTTGCTGACGACACAGAGGGCATGCGTTGGGGTGGGGGAGTGAGAAATCACCCTCTAGCAGGGATGGTTATGCCACAATTCCTTCTCCATTCTCCTCTCAGAATTTTTTGGGTACACATGTACATGTGCCCAGCATGCTTTTCAAGATGATGGGCCCAGGACTTGAGCCGAGCTGTCAGCTAATGTGGGATCCAGCTGCCTTAATCTCCGTGCCATCTTCTGACCCCCGCTTGGTAATTTCAAAACTTTTTTTTTTTTTTAGTTTCTTAACTTTACTTAGTGGAATGACTTTTTTTAGAGGCACAAATAACACAACTGAGAAGTTGATGAATTGCTGCGTTACTACTCAGGATGGCAAGAGCGATTTTTGGGTTAATCAGAAAGGCCCAATGAAGGCAGCAGAGGGGCACTTTTCACCTCTTGTCTAATAAAACTGAAAAACACTGACCTGTCCGTAGCTTTCATTCCGTTCTTTAAAACAGACCTGTGTCTCTAAACCCCCTTTGAAAGCAAATGTCCTCTCCCAAATTGATTTAAGCATTGGAAAAGGGTTTGTCTCAGAGAAGATCTAAGAACCCATCAGAAGTCCATTCACCGAGCATTTGGCAATTCATGTATCATCTGTTCTCTAGGGAGCCAGTGTGAGCTCTGCTTCTGGAAATGCAACTGATTCTTCATAAATCAATGCTACTGTTGCTGACTATGGTGACTTATTCTTTAAACTAAGGCCAAGGAGCAGTAAGCAGTCAATTATTTTTATGTAATAAATGCAACTCAATTTCTGTCTATATAATAATTGTCCCTGTTAGTTCCCTTTCCCAAACAGCTTGGTAACACCGTTAAATACCCATCTCAACGCTGTGTACCCCTGAGACTTCCTCTCAGTTTTCTTTCTATGAGACCATAATCATGATCACGCAGGAGGGGCTGAAAGAAAACCAGTGTGTCTAGAAGAAGGAATGGGAAAGAGGAGGCAGGTAGGACTCCTTCGTGGCCATGTGTTAGGCACTCTGCATTTCACATTTAACTCCCACAATAATCCTGTGAGGTAAATGGTTTACAGATGGGGAATTGGGCTCAGAGAGATTTAGCAGCTTGCTTAAAGTCACAGAGTCAGAAAATGGTCTAAAGAGGTTCAAAACCAGGTCTATCTCCAAAGCCTGTGTTTTTAAAGATTACCATCATTTTTTTTAAAGGTTTTTGCTACAGGGCACATGTGCTTACTAGAGAGAGACAGAGACAGAGAGACACAGAGAGAAGAAATCACCTCCCGGGGGGATGGCCGCACCACAATCCCTTCTCCTCCATTCTCTTCTTGGGATTTTGGGCCTGTACATACACATGTACAACCAGTGTGATTTTCTTTCCCTTTTTTTAAAGAGAGATTTTTGTTATAAGGGACATGCATTCGCCAGAGAGACAGAAAGTGAGAAATCACTGCCTGAGGGGATGGCCACGCCACAATATCTTGTCCTCCAGTCTCCTCTTGGGATTTTGGGCATGCACGCACATGTGCCCAATGTGAGTTTCATTGGGTCTGGGACTCGAACCATGGTTCGCCATGTGGGAGTCCAGAGATGTAACCACCATGCCATCTGCTGGTCCCAACCTGGTGCGATTTTCAAGCCACCAGGTCTGAGACTCAAATCATGGTCAGCTACGTGGGAGTCCAGTACCTTAACTACTACACTACCTGCTGGCCTCACCATAATTTTCTCACATCATAACCAGGTTCAAAAAAAGACCTTTAGCTCTACCCTGGCCAGACAGGAAGTATCATAACCCTTATTATGATAAAGAACCTATAATTCTTTCTCTTTGTTCTTTCCACTTCATGCATTGTGCAGGGTTTGTGTGTGTGTGTGTCCTTGTAGGGAGACCATAGCACAATGAGAACCTCAAGGGAAGGCATTTTGTTATTTTTAAATCTGTTGTGTTTATGACTTACCCTCTCAGAAAACTAGGAATAGGAGAGGAACTTTCTTAACTTGATAAAGAACATCACAAAACGTCTATAGCTAAAATCATATTTAAAGGTTAAGACATATTTAAGATTAGATGTTCTCACCATTCTTATTCAACAGAGTACTGAAAGTCCTAACCAATGCAATATTGCAAGAAAAGGAAATGAAAGGTGTACAGATCAATAAGAAAAAATAGAACTGTTCTAATTTGCAGATCACATGGCTATTTACACATAAAATCCCAAGAAATGTACAAGAAAATGATCTAGAAAATTCAGTTAAGGTTGCAAGATATCATATAAATATACTGAAATCAACTGTATTTCTTTCTATATGCTGGCAATAAACTGGCAGGCACCAATATTAAAAGTATAATACCATTTCTAGTTGCTAATAATAAAGAGAAATACTTAGGTGTAAATCTAATAAAAATGTATGGATTTATAAGCCGAAAGCTACAACACACCTATAAAAGAAATCAAAGAAGACCTAAATAAATGGAGAAACATACCATGTTCAAGAATTAGAAGACAGCATGGTAAACATGTCAATTATTTCCACGTTGATATGTAGGTTCAAACACAATTCCTATAAAAATCTCAGCAAGACATTTTGTAGATACAGACAGGTTTATTCTAAAATTTATATTGAAAGGCAAAGGAGCAACCAGCAGATGGCATAATGGCTATGTCGCTGGACTCCCACATGGCTGACCTTGGTTCAATTCCTGGACATGGTGGCTTGAGACTCATGCCAGGTATGTGTGCATGCATGCCCAAAGTCCCAAGAGGAGAGTGGAGAAAGGATTGCAGTGTGGCCATCCCCTCAGGGAATGGTTTCTCACTTTCTGGCTCTCTGTCTCTCTCTTTGTCTCTCCAGTGAGTGCGTGCACCCTATAGCAAAAAAATTTCTCTCTCTCTCTCAAAAAAAAAAAAAAAAAAAAGACAAAGGAACTAGAATAGGTAAAAGGATTTTGAAAGAGAAGAATGAAGTGGGGGAATCACTTTGACTTAAAACACATAGCTGCAATAGTCAAAACTACGTCATATTGATGGAGGGATAGACAATCAATGGAACATAAGAGAGAACTCAAAAAGAGCCCCCATTGGGCAGGGGGTGGTGTGGTGGTTAAGGTGCTGGACTCCCACATGGCCTACCACGGTCTGAGTCCTAGACTTGATAGCTTGTTTTCTTACTTTTCCTTTCTCTTGCTCTCACAAGTCAAATGAAATAATAAAATAATAATAATAATAATAATTCTTTTACAAATTATTTATTTAATTTGCTATAGGACACAGGTGCTCATATATATATATATATATACATATATATATATATATATATATATATATATATATATGTATATATATATAGAGAGAGAGCGAGAGAGAGAGAGAGAGAGAGAAAGTGAGAAAGCAAGCCACTAGGTCTAAGACTTGAACCTCAGTCAGTCATTCAGTCATGTGGGAGTTCAGTGCCTTAACAATCATGACACCTGCTGGGCTCCCTAAGTAAATAGTTCTTAAAAACAATAAAAAAAAAAAAAAAAAAAAAAGACACCCTGCACAAGTGTGGCCAAATGACATTCGGCAAAAGAGCAAAAGAAATTCAGTGGACAAAGTGGACAATGCTTATCGGAACAGCTAAAATAAGAAGACAGTGACAAAGCTCGCTGCCTGCAAGGATGCAGAGAAACTGTATCTCACACATTGCTGGTGGGACTGTAAGCTGGCACGGCCACTCTGGATAACAGGTTGGCAGTTTCTTTAGACCCTAAACATACACTTATCATGTGAAACAACAATCCCAGTCCGGGGCATTTATCTCAGAGGACTGAAGATTGATGTCTACCCCAAACCCTGTACACAAATGTTTATAGCAGATTTACTTGTAATAGCCCCAAAGTGGAGATAACCAAAATGTCCTTTCATGTGTGAGTGAAAAAAATGGCGGTGCATCCCCTTCATGGAGCACTACTCGCCTGTAACAAGGAACAAGTGACAAGGATCTCAAGGGTGCAAAACAAAAACCCCAACCTCAAAAGGTCCCATACGGTAGAATATCATTTATATAACATTCTTAAAGTAACATGATTAGGAGATAGGTAACAGGTTAGTGGATGTCTGGGCTAGGTAGGGGAGGCGGGAGGTGTTATGACTATAAAGAGGTATCGTAGGAAGATGTCTGATGATGAACTAGACTGTATCTTGATTGCTGCACATGATTCTACGCATGCTAGAATGACACAGAGCTACAACTGTCTCAGTGTCAGTCTCCTGGTTTTGATACGGCTATTATCACATGCTATGCAATCATCGTGGGACCTGGGTGAAAAGCACATGCTATCTTGGGACCAGCAGTTAGCGTAATGGCTATGTCGCTGGACTCCCACGTAGTCGACCGCGGTTCGAGTCCCGGACCCGGTGGCTTAAACTCACGCCGGGCGCATGTGCGTGTGTGCCCAAGATCCCAAGAGGAGAACGGAGGAGAAGGGATTGCGGCGTGACCATCCCCCCTGGGGGGTGATTTCTTGCTTTTTGTCTCTATGTCTCTCTCTGTCTGTCTGGTGAGTGCACACGCCCTATAGCAAAAAACCTCTAAAAAAAAAAAAAAGCACATGTTATGTCTTTCCAGTATTTTGGAGACTTCTTTTGAATTTATACTTCTTTTTTTAAAGTTTTTAAAAACTCTTGAGTGCCAGCAGGTGGTGTGGTGGTTAACATGGTGGACTCCATGTTTCAAGTCCCAGACTCAGTGGTATGAGAAATACACTAGGGGTGTGTGTGTGTGCACGTCCAAAATCCTGAGAGGAGAATGAAGGAGAAGGGACTGTGGCATGGCCATCCCTCTGGGGTGCTTCCTCACTTTCCATCTCTTGATCTGTCTCTCATGAGCATACACGTCTTGTAGTAAAGAGCAACAAAAAAGTCTGTTGAATGAGGTCTGAGAGAGAGAGCTGCTTTTTTATTTTTATTTTTGGAGAGGTTTTTGCTATAGGGGGCGTGCGCTCACCAGACAGAGAGAGAGACAGAGAGACAGAAAGCGAGAAATCACCCCCCAGAGGGGATGGTCACGCTGCAATCCCTTCTCCTCCATTCTCCTCTCGGGATCTTGGACATGCATGCACACGGGCCTGGTGTGAGTTTAAGCTACCGAGTCCAGGACTCGAACTGCGGTCGACTACGTGGGAGTCCAGTGACATAGCCATTATGCTAACTGCTGGTCCCAGAGCTGCTTTTCATAGTTATGAAGAGATCCCACTTCTATTTCCACTTCAATATTTTAATTGCCTATAATATTTAAAAGGGCTCAAAGCCACTGTTTTTATTATTCCCTTAAAAAAAATTTTTTTTTTTAGAGTTTTGCTACAAGAATATGTGCACTCACCAGAGAGACAGAGAAAATAAGAAATCACTCCCCACAGGGGATAGCCACGCCACAATCTCTTCTCCTCCCAGCATGTTTCATTCCACCAGATCTGAGACTCAAACCACGGAGTTGGCCATGTGGGACCCAGCACCTTAACCACCACACCAACTGCTGGCCCCCTATTCCTTTCTTTTATCCACCTTCCTTGGTTTTCAATGAGTTGAGACTTTGGACCAAACCACAGCTAATTCAGAGAATGAAATGAAATGAAAGAACGCTATGGCTCGGCCCAGGGTGTGGCCTGATTCACTACTCATATCTCTGCGAGCTCCCTGGGCTCCAGGGGCCCACAGCAGTCTCAAGGAGCTTGGAAAAGGGAGAGAGGCCTAGCCCAGAGCAGGAGGAGGTCAAAGCACCAGCTCTATGCTCACCTCCTGTGCTCACCAGCCCCTCATGCTGCTGGTGGGGACGGCAGGTGCGACAGCCCCAGATGTGTCCAGCAAAGGACAGAGGATGCATCACACTGAGCACTGGCCTCAGCTTCACTACTAATGCCAGGACACACATCTGACAACCTCAGGCCAACAGCCATCTTGACATGGTACCAGTAACTAATGGTCTGAGGCTGTGCTTTCAGAGATTCGCGGGGCAGACAGTGACACCGTGGTAATGGGACTGGACTCACGCGGGAAGGCCCTGCGTTCACGTGTGCATGCCATGATCTGGGCTGGCTGAGGATGGGTGTGAACTGCGGGGTGGGAATCCTGTTGGGGTGCTGCCTTTCTCTCTTTCTTTCAAGGAAGAACTAAATAAATAAACTTAAAAATAAAAAAGAGATTTGGATCTGTTTAACACTAAGGACTGCTGGAGGAGGTCAGGGGTGGAGAAGGGTGGGGAACGTCTTACCTCTAATACAAGGTCTGAATCTTTATGCTTTCCAACTGTAGTACTTTTATTTAGGACAAAAAAGCCTTCTGCGCTCTTTAGATAGGCTTTCATTCTCTCCGCTTTCCCTGTGTAAGGTTTGCAGAAAGAATTGTTAGGAAAATGCAGTCCTCTGAGTATTTGACATCATTTGTAGAATGAATAAAATACACCACACAGTCCTGAGCAGAGGCGGGAGCGGAGAGATGGGCTTACGACGATCACGACCACAATTCTGCACGTGTTTACAACTATGTTCTCGAACAGTGCTGTTTAGCAAGATGAACTTTGTTCTGATCATCAAAGAGAGGACATTCATTAATAACTTGGGGCACAACAAAGGTTCTAAATATCAAAAATTTATCTCAGGGCTGAATTTCAATTTAAGGTAAATCTAAGTACACAGTATGACAGCTTCCACTTCACAGTCATGCCAAAAAACAACAGTCCTTCCCCCGCCCCCCTTTTCAACTGAAAAGTCACTGAACTGCAAAACTATTGGACTATGAATAAAAACAGAAACCATCTATTTGTGCTAGAGTTCCATGGTCACTCTGCTTTTCATTACGATCTCTGCCACCATTTACTGAATCCCTAATAGAACCAGGCGTCATGCCATCCCTGTATACACGTGGCTCTTTCATTCTCAGAAGAAACCTGCAGGGTAGAAATCATTACTGGGCCTACTTTACAGATGAGGAATCTGAGACTAAACGTCACCAGCAAGAAGTAGCAGGGAAATAACCCCGAGCCTTTGCCTGTAGCTACTGTACAATCCTCAGGCAGCTCAAGTTCTCAGACCTCCACTCTTGCTGGGTGGGGATGGGGTGGGATGGGGAGAGAAAAGAGTGACTTGGGGGAGGGGTTGCACTGCTTGTTGACACTTGGGACAGTTGATAACACAAAAAGTCCCTGACACCAGGATTTCACCCTATGAAAGGAAGAACAGATCATCCGTGGGGATAAGAGGAAAATAAATAAGCCAGTTTGTTTTATGCTGGTAAACTCTGAAGGGGAGAACCCTTTTACTCCCACAAATCATGACGCTTCCATACCATGAGAGGTACATTTTACTGGTAAGTTTGTTGTCATTACAGAGGGGAGGAGCCATTTCCTTTTCCAAAAAACCATGCCTGTTGCCATCAAAAAGATCACTCGAGTTATTCATCTTCAACTGCAGAGGACTGCGCTCCCAGGCACCACGTTCAAGCCCAATTCATCTGAAAGGCGAACTTGTGAAGAATGTCTCTTCGGAGGGAAAACCACAGGAAATGCCATCGGACTACACCCGCAAACTCAGTGACCTGCTTGTTTTCCAGCTCTTCTCCAAGATGTTCCCACGGCAGGTGCCGCCTCTGCGCAGGTGTCCCCACATGGTAAACGCTGACTACCTAGCGGTGTCCCAGGTCTTCACTCTCCAGCTGCAGCAGCTCACTGCTGTGGCTTCTACCTTGCACTGATCCTGTTCTGCCGTTTTCTGGTTCCTTCGTTTAGTTACGTGCTGCTGTTAGTTTCCTTTTCATGATGGGATATGAGGGGACCTCAAAACGTTTGTGGAAAACAGAAGTAAAATATAAGTTTGGGCTGGCCCCACAGCCTATTGGGTAAGGGTGCTGAACCCCACAGGGCTGACCCAGATTCAAATCCAGGCCCTGGTGGCTTGAAAAACACCCTGGACGTGTGTGTACCTAAAATCCCAAGAGCAGTGGAGGAGAAATGGAGAAGCGATTGTGGCATGACTATGCCCCATGAGGGGTGCTTTCTCCTCCTGTCTGTCTCTCTTGGGAGTGCATGTACCCACTGGCAATTAAAAGAAAAAAAATATGAGCTTATTTTGATACGACAAATTCTGAAATCCATAGTTTTTTTAAAATATGCATTTTCCATGAGTTTTTGAAGACCCCTCTTGTATGTCCCAGGAAAGACAGAATTGAGTTGCTTTTGTTAAAAGACAATTCTCCATGGGTTTCCTGTGTTTGTACCCAACTTCAGAGCAAAGGTATCGACATGTTCTATCTCAGAAGATCTTCCCAAAGACGTTCGTATGGCAAATGACCTGGAGGATCCAGGAGGTGCCTCCTTCCAGGAGACGGGTGGGCAGGTTTGCTACCAGCCCCCTTTTAAGAGATTGGAGCTCCCTGAGCTCAGCTTTCCTCAGCCAGGAAAAAGTCACTGTGTCCATAGCATCCACCTGAGTGTCTCATTACCCTGAGGGACACCAACGTGACGCTAGCGTGGCCTGCTGGGAGGAATAAAGTCCTTGTCTCCGGCCCAGGAGCCTCCTGACTCCTGCCAGTCCCCGTTAAGCCGAGTAGCCTAACCTGCTAGCTTGCGAGTAGGTGAAATCCCAGCCCCTTGGCAGTTCCTGACAGCCTTGCTCACTTCCCCACCTCCAGCCCTCAGCACTGCCACACCTGACTGGCAGTAGGCACTGGGAAAATACTTGCTGAGTAAATAAAAATACAAAAGGACATCTAAAACTAAGTCAATGCAGTCTAGAAATGTTCAATGGGAACTAGCTTTCATTCCCCTCAGAATCTATCTTCGACGACACTTTGAAAAACGTCGTCTGTTCCTTTAGCTGTCTGGATTGGACAGTGTGTTTTCACTTTACTTTTGCCCTGTGCAGTCGCTCACCTGCCTGAAAACTGCGCAAAGTCCTTCGAAGGTAGTCAACTCGACCTTAGTTCTCAATGCCACAGAGCACCAGCCAGAGAAAGGAGGCACAGAGCTTCAATCATCTGACTTCCCCCTCCCAGAACAGAACTGCCCGTCAGAACTGCGGTGTGGAAGCAAATGTCCTAGCCAGGGCCGCCAGGTCTGAAGCGGCCTGGGAGCTGCAGAAGCTCCTGGAGGTTTTGTGTGGAAGGCGGGGTTAGGGAATGCTGAGTTCCCCGACCACTGGGTGTCCTCTGTAAGTCAGGGGCAGCAGGGGCGCCCCTCCTAATCCCAGCTGTACCCCGAGGACAGCCAAGAGTGGTGGGGCCCACTTGAGGACCTCCCGCCGAAGTAGAGGCTGTGCTTAGGGAGGAAGGGCTGGTGTGAGGGCACCTCTTCTGGGGGTGCTCCTGGGGACCCTGGCCGGGGTCAGATGTGCAGGAGAACACCAGCTCCTTCGCAGCCTTGCCTTCGGGGGCCGGCCCCATCTGGTCCCCAGTCTGGCCCGCCACCCCTTCCCGTGCCGCACGCACCTGGCCGGAGGAGGTCGCTCAGTCCTCGGCCGAGAGCCCGGCCGGCTCTAGAGGCGCCAGCCGGCTCCTGGGCGAGGCCGCCCGGCCGCGCTCCCGCGGAGTCTCCAGCCGGAAGCCTGCACCCCGCGCGCCCGCCTGGCCTGTGTACGCGCGTCGCCATGGCAACGGTGCCGCCACCGCGAACCCGGCCCACGGGCGAGGGGCGTGGCCTGCGAGGAGACGCGAGCCCCTGGGCCGCCAGGAGCCCCAGGAGGGTGAGCGTCTGCTGCGTATCCAGCCATGCCGACCCTGCCTCGAAAGACTCACCTGCCGTGTATTACAGATGGGGAAACTGAGGCTCAGAGGTCACAGAGGGGTCCCGAGGTTTACAGCTAGGAAGGAGCAGGCAGGGGATTTCACTGAAGGATCTTTTGGTTTACCCCTGGCTGCATGCTGCGTGTGTGGCTAGGGGTTGATGGAGCTGAACTCAGAAGTCTGGCGGTTAGTAACTGCCCCTCTCTGCCAGCCCAAATCTCTAGTCCTTTCTGTTACAGGCCAGAAAATAGAAACACTAAACAGGCGACCACCTCCTCTGGGTTGGTGGGAGATGAGGTTTGGGAGGAGGGTAGAGTCGAGCCAACAATTTTGAAAGGATGTTGGTTTCTGCCTTGTTCTGGGGATAGGGTATTTCCAAATCCACATCCCTACTGCCCTGACCTTCCGTGTTAAAACCAACACTCATTCTTTCATTCTTTATTTCTGCAAACGGCCTCTGAGTCCCTACAGGTCAGGTCAGACTGTGCCCCAGAATTGACTGGATCATTCACTGTCCTTAAAAAGCCCTCTGCCCAGCGGGCACGGGACTTGGGGTGTGGACTGCTGGGAAGACATGCATTCTCCTGCCCTCTCCCTTCACACCCTGGCTCATTTCATTGGCAAGAAATGGCTGACAGGTGTCTCAAGAAAAACTCAAAACATTTTTCTAAGATGGACTAGTTGACGGGAAGACCATCTAATAGCGGAAACTGATCTGGGGCAAGATACATAGCACAGATGCTCCAACATGCCAGGAGGCTTCTAGAAATGCAGATTCCTGGCATGGATCCTAACAATCCTGATTTAGCAGGTCTGGAGGATGGTTCAGGAATGTGCATTTGTAACAAGCCTGCTGAAAACCCTGATTTATGGAGCTGACCTGCAGTGACCTCTCCCAGAGCCTGTCCCTAGAAATCACTTCCAGGCCCTCTGCCTGAAAGGTTCTATCTGGTTTCCCTACAACTAAAAAGAATTTTGGCAAAGAGTTCTAGAAGGGGCCACAGAAGCTGGGGCTTGAGTGATGGCGTGCAGGAACAGGGAGGGCCGAGCTCTCTTCCCTAGGCACTTTCTGTCTCAGGGCCTTTGCACTTGCTATTTCCTCCCCCCCCCCCCCCCCAGGGTTCTTCTTTGCCTCTTTTGATTTTTACTCAGCTATTTCCCTATCTAAAATGGTTTAACAAAACAACAAAACCCAAGCCTAACAATATAAAAGAGCAAATGGGACCAGCAGTTAGCATAATGGCTATGTCGCTGGACTCCCATGTAGTCGACTGTGGTTCGAATCCTGGACCCGGTGGCTTAAACTCACGCCAGGCGCGTGTGCTTGCGTGCCCAAGATCCCGAGAGGAGAATGGAGGAGAAGGGATTGAGGCATGGCCATCCCCCCTGGGGGGTGATTTCTCGCTTTCTCTCTGTCTCTTTCTGTCTTTCTGGCGAGCACACGCGCCCTATAGCAAAAACCTCTCCAAAAAAAGAAAAAAAAAAAAGAGCAAATAAAGAAATAAAAAGGAGCGGCGTGGTAGCGAAGGCACTGGACTCGCACATGGCCAACTGAGATTCGAGTCCCAGACCTGACTGCTTGAAAATCATGCCCTGCATGTGTGTATGCATGTCCAAAAATCCCAAGAAGAGAATGGACGAGAAGGGATTTCGGCATGGCCATTCCCCCTGTGGGCCAATTCTTGCTTTCCCTCTCTCTGTCTCTCTCTGGCGAGTGTGCATGCCTCATGGTGCACAATTCTCTTCTTTCCATTGAACTTCATCTAACATGCTGTTTATTTAATTACTTATTGTTTCTCCCGCCCCACCTCCTGCTAGAATCTAAGCTCCGTGAGTATTAGATTTTCAGTTTGTTTTGTTCACTGCTAGGCCAACAATGCCTAGAGCAGCGCCCGAATGAGTGGTGAGCAGAGAGCTCCTCTGCAGCCTTCCTGCAGCCTGACCCCTCTGCTCTGAGCACGGTCCTGGGTGACTGAGATCGTCGCCAGGACATCTGGCTTCTCTCAGCAGCTGCCCAGACCGAACCCTGGAACCCTGACCCTGCTGTGCTTATCTTCAGCCAAATTTGTGGTCACACTACCAGACGGACCCCAGAGACACGCAGGCTGGCCATGAGCTGGGACAGCCCATGCTCCCTGCTGGGCTTCAGGGGGGTCCTACGTGACTGTTAGCCGATTTCTCAATGGAGAAATGCTAACTGGAGAGCAAAGCCGATACTCAGGTCCACGGAGCAGAAGTTGCCAAATCCCAGTTGGATCTTTCCTTCCTCAGGATGCCACTGTTCTTTCAAGGGTGTGTAAAGTTCTCCAACCAATTCCATGCAACTCATTTTTATTTCGAAAACAGAAAATAAAATAACCCAGTTACTTAGTGCTGTATGAAATCACTTCCTGAGCTGCGTAAGAGAGTTGTACCTTGCAATTCAACAATGTGAGGATATTACAATACTGTCCCTTAGGAAAAAACAGAGTTTGTGAAATATGTGGTCTCCTTGGCAGTGCCTGTAATCCATCTGAATGAGCTCCAGGGACTACCAGGGCCGTAGAGTCATGTGGTTAAAGTTAGACGCTCAGGTGTCTGAGGATCTGGGTTTTCATCCCATCTCTGCTGGTCTCAGCTGTCCTCATGGTGCGGGAATGAGTAACATTAACTCTCCTGGGCGGGCACTCCTCACATGGGTCACTCCACCTCATTCTCACAGGAACTCTGTGCTGAGGGCGCAAAGCGCCCGGAATAGTGACCACTGCAAAGAAGCACTCAGAAATGCTGCTGATGGGGCCAGCAGGTGGCGTAGTGGTTAAAGTGCTGGACTCCCACATGGTTGAGCATGGTTTGAGTCCCACACCCAGCGACTTAAACTCATGCCAGGTGTGTGTGCATGCATGCCCAAAATTCCAAGATGAGAATAGAAGAGAAGGGATTGCAGCATGGCCATCCCCACTGGGGTGGTGGTGGTGGTGGTGATTTCTCATTTTCTATCTCTTCATCTCTTGTCTCTCTGGCAAGTGCATGTGCCCTCTAGCAAAAAATCTCCAAAAATAAAAGAGAAAGACATGTCAGTGATGACTATTATTTCTGAAAATGCATACCCTTTTACAGGAACATAACACTGAGAGACATGGAGGAATAGGCCCAAGGCCACACAGCCAGAAAATCTGGCAGGGGTCCAGCCTGGTGGTGCAATCAGTAGGAAGCTGAACTGCAGTGTTAGAGGCCACATGACTGAGCATGGGTTTGAATCCCCGGACTGGCCTAAAACCACACAGGTGTGTGCATGGGCACTGAAGATTCTGAGGTACTCAAGGGCTGGGGAAAGGAGATTGCAGCCTGGTGAGACTCTGCTGGAGTTGCTGCTCTCTCTCTCCCTCTCTTTCTCATGTGCATGCTCTTTATTAAGAATAAAATAAATGGAGGAGGAGGAAGAAGAAGGAAAGAATCTGGTAGGATTAGAATCCAGATGAGTGTGACAGGGAAGGTATTAACTCAGGAGCACACAGGTGACAGCTGTCACAGCCTCAAAATGGTATCTGCTCACCATCTGCTTTCCCTCACTTCTGGGTGGGCCAACCGCTGCCTGTCCCTGAGTCTCGGGCAGTGCCCAGGCCTTATGCTAAGAAGGGCAGCTCAGGCCCACCATCTACCCCACCTGCCCACACTGGGCACTGGGCTTCCTTCCTGCAGAACTGGCCCCATAAACTCTCATCCCACCACAGTGACCTTCCTCGATTGGGGGAGTGTCCAGTTCTTGTGCCTGGCCCTGGAGACCTGCCCGCTTTTCTTTCTCCAGTTGCCCTTGCATTCCAACATGTAATGAATGCTGGCTGCAGGCCTCGGCCCCAGCTGGGAGAGGCTGGGAGGCTCCCTTAGTCTGTACCGGGTGAGAGAGAGCCACAGAAAGAGACAAAAAGAGAAAGAGAGAGCGCAGGAGAGCAGGGAAGAGCCAAGCTGTTGAGCAAGATGAAGATGACAGAGCGCAGAGGGCCCTCTAGAGACTCGGCAGTCCATTATGACCTGACCATCCACGCTTTAGGAAGTACGGCTTTTACATACAGGCACACACACACACAACAAAGAATTTCAGACTGTAGAAAGAGTAACTGGCAACCGGCCCCTGTGCAGCTGTCCTCACCCCTTTCCCTTGGCAGAAAAAGAAAACACGTGGCTTTGTCTCAAATGGGCTCTTTTATTACTGGTTTGGAGCATTCATTTCTCTTGCAAATCAGCCTTCAAAGTCAGTTTCTCTTGTTCCCTTGCTCTGCCATGTGGTCTGCCTGTACATTTTGCTTGAAAACTTTAGAACAAAGTGTGCTGAATCCAGTTTTTTTTTTTTTTAATTTTTTTCCATTATTTTATTTATTTATTTTGACCAGAGAGGGACAGAGTGAGAGAGAGAAAGTGAGAAAGCAAGCCAAGCCACCAGATCCAGGATTCAAACTGCGGTCGGCTATGTGGGAATCCAGTGCCCCAACCACCACGCCACCTGCCGGCCCCATGAATCCAGTTTTAATGGGCCTGTATCTTGTTTTAGTTCACCTTTGCCTCACTACTCTTGCCTGTAGTGTGGGGATTGTAACAGCATTCACTGTAAGGGCTACGTGTGTGAAGCCACAGACCAGTGCCTGGTACAACAGAATTGCTCTGTGCGGGCCTGAGATTATTACTGTCTGCTGCCGTGTCCTCTCCCGCTAGAGAGGACAGCCCCAATCTCCAGCCACGTGACAAACTCTGCAGAGCACACCTGACCTCTGAGCAGACTCATATCACCTGGCCTGCTGCCTTGGGATCTTTCTAGGGGGAGATATCCGAGACAGGCTCCACTCCCTCCTGTGGTGGCGACCACGTACAGGGGATTCCTGGGAACTCAGCAGTCTCTATGGGGCACCGGGGGTGGGATACCTGCTTGAAAACCCTATAAATCTATTTCCAGGCATCTGGGCAAACCTCTTGTGTGTGTGTGTGTGTGTGTGTGTGTGTATGTGTGTGTGTGTGAGAGAGAGCGAGAGCGAGAGCGAGAGAGAGAGAGAGAGAGAGAGAGAGAGAGAGAAACAAAGAACTTTTATGAATGTGATTAACAAAATCAACCAATATATTTTAAATGTTTATTTATGGAGAGAGAGACACCCTCAATTAACAGGATCTCACCACACCATGATCTTCCCTGTCCTCAATCTTCCAGCCAGGCAGGAGCAGGGGTGTGCCTGGAGTGTTCAGGCTGACCTTAGATTTGAACCTGGGACCTTCTCATATGACTCCAACATTGCAAACCAGTGACCAACCTCCTGAACCACCTCAGCTTCTAGGAGGGATTTCAAAAAGTTTGTGAAAAATGAAATTCAACTATCAGTTTATTTTGGCACAAAATGTTTTTTTAAATCAATACATGGTTTTCAAAAAATATGTATTATCAATGAACTTTTTTGATGATCCCTCATATTTATTAAGGCTAACTAAGTACCAGCCATCATATTATGCACCATTTTATTTCATTCTTAACCTAACCCACTTTACAGAAGGGAGAACTGAGGCAGAAAAGTCAAGTAACTTACTCATTTACAAATCTTTTAAGTGGTGGTTCCAGAATTCAAATCCTGGCTTTTTGACTCCAAAATGCTATAATTTTTTTAAATAAACTATTTATTGAAAATAACACACATATTAAAAAGCACACAGGTTGGTGTACAGTCGATGGATTTAACAAAGTATGTGCACCCATCTAACCAGAATGTAGGTCAAGGAGCAGAGACCAGCATCAATACCCTGTTTCCCATTCTAATCATTACCCATCCCTAGGGCTAATTCCTAGCCTGATGTCTAAAATCATAAATTAGCTCTTTTTTTCACATTTATTTATTTATTGATTGATTTGTTGTGATTTTCAGGCCACTGAGTCCAGGACTCAAACTGTAGTTGGCCATGTGGAAATCCAACACCTTAACCACCATGCCAACTGCTGGCCCCAGTTCTATTTGTTTTTGAACTCTACACAAGTGGAATGACATAAATTCAATTTCTGTCTGGTTTCTTTCTATTTACTTATTTATTTAAATTGCCAGATAACATGTACACTTGCCAAAAAACAGAAAGACAGGAGAAAGCATGCCTTGCATGATTTTGAAGCTGCCGGGGCTGAGTTTTGAACTGTGGTCAGCCATATGGGATCCAGCTCCCTTAACCCCTAGGCTTTAGGGCCAGCCCTGTCTGGTTTCTCTCGCTCAACATTCTGTTGCTGAGATTCAGCCATGTGGTTGCAGGTAGCTGTGGCTCATTCATTTTCATAGATGAATTGTATTCCATTTGAATTTATTTATTCCTGAATGACCACAAACTTAGCTCAAAACAGCATACATTTATCATATATGGCTCAGCAGGGCCCTCTGCTTCAGAGTTTCTCACAGGCTTTCATCAAAGGATCAGCCAGGGTTGGTGTATCATCTGAGACTTGGCTGGAGAAGGATCCACTTTCAAGCTCACATCATATTGGCAAGAGTCAACTCCTTGAGGGCTTAGAAGAGGACCTTGGCTCCTTGCTGGTTGTTAGCTGGAGGCCATCCTCTGTTTCTTGCCACGTGGGCATATCTATAAGGTGGCTTGCTTCATCAAAGCCAATAGAATCAACAGAGAAAGTCTAATGAGATGGGGGTTAGAATTTTATCTAACACAATCACAGAAATGATGTCCCATCACTTTGCAGTATTCTATGGGAGAGAAGTAAGTTACAGATTTTACCCTCATGTGGAGGCAGGGGATGACACAAAGGTGTGAACACTGGGGACATTTCAGGCCTTTGCACATGTCTGTCAGATGCAGAGGCACACATTTTCGTGGGGTATACACCTAGGAGTAGAACTACTGGGGCACAGAGTATGCATCTGCCCAGCTTTAGAAGATTCTGCCAAACATGCTCCCAAAGTGCCGGCACCAGTCTGCACCCTCTGCAGCAGTGTATGAACACGAAGTTTTAAATATTATTCTCTCTTCTCATTTTATACAAACTGGAAGCTGTACTTCATGCAGTGAAGGTCCTTCCTTGGCTACTCAGTCATCCTGGGTTTCCAGAGCACAACCTGACATGAAGTTAGTCAATAAAAAGTGATGTGTGTGTGTGTGTGTGTGTGTGTATCAGAGAGAGAGAGATATTTTTGCGATAGGGCACATACACTCACCAGAGAGATAGAGGGAGACAAAGAAAAAAAAAAAAGAAAAATCACCCCTTATGCTTCAATTCTTTCTCCATTCTCTCTTGGGATTTTGGGGATGCAAAGACACACACATGTCCAGTGTGAGTTTCAAGCCTCCTGATCCAGGACTCAAACTGTGGTCAGCCATGTAGAAGTCTAGTGCCTTAACCACTATGTCAACAGCTGGCCCTAAAAAATTATAGGCAATATTAAATGAATGAGTTTGGGAGCTATTGTTCAAGGAGCCCTAGAAATGGGCCTCAGGGAAGCTGAGAACCACTGACATTGGGAGGAAACTTTCATGAATCTGTTATGTATTTTTCTGGGAAGAGGGTCCAGGACTTTGACAAGATTTCTTCCCAGTACAGGTTAAGGACCTCTGGGATTGGAGGTGGTCTGGCTTAACTGCTGGTCCAGGGAAGGAGGCCTCGGAACATGGGTAGGGCTTCATGGTGCTTGACGGGTTTAGGGAGTAAGAAGAGAAATCTTGCTTGCCTGGGTGTCTCGTAAACTGACAGCTCTACTCACACTGACCTTAGACTCACAGTGGCTCTTTTTGCACATCCACTGCCTGCCTGGCCTCCTGGGGCCCTCCTTGTGCCTGGTGGTTGAACAGCAAATTCCAGGAGGCTCTGAGTTTCTGGCAATAGCAAGCTGACGTGAGTCCCACCTTTCCAGAAAGCCACTTTCAATCAACGGTGAGTCTCCCGGTTTGTTTGGTTTGAGGTGACCTCATTCTGTGCCACCCCTCCTGTTTCGGGAGGTTTCGCAGTGTCTTCTTGCTACCTGCATTCTTTTCTCATTTCAATGTGCTCCTGTTTGGACCATTTGGATACCGTTTTGGGTTATTCCCATCACAAACCTTTGATCTCCCCTTCCGAGCAGATCAGCTTTGTGCCGCTAGACGTTTCTACTCAGGTTGCCTCTGAATCATTCCATTTGTGTCCAGTGTCCTCCCTCCTCCTTCACCGCATTCAACATAGACGCTCTCTTTGTCTGAGAACAACATTTCTTTTCTTTCCAGTCTCTCACCCAAATCCTCATCTTTCACCAAGTTTTCTGACATCTTCTAAGAACTGATTGTTTTTTGAAACTTAAGTCTCAAAGACTGTCCCTTCTAATCTGGGTCTAAATTTGGATCATGGTCAAGGGACAAGGGAGACAGGAACATTCCTGGGTAATTAGGACCCTCAGCAGAAAGGTCCAGAATTCAATAGGGACCAGAGTGGGGGGGCGAGGTGGTCTGGGGTTAGAGAGGGAGGGGCATTCTTCCGCATGGGTTGGGGCTTGGGAGTCAGGAAAAACTCTAGGAAAAAGAAGCATATTTGAGCTGAGTCTTTAAGGGTGGGTAGGATGTCAGGAGGTAGAAAGGGGAGAGACAGCCTTGGTATGCCCTGGCCTGACAAGTGTGGGCGAAGGTGAACCCCGAATAGGAACAGTGGTGGATTTAGAAAAGACAAAGTACAGACTCCGAAGTAGAGGAAAATGGGGATCAGGCAGTCTGGGTGTCTCTGACGAAGACCACAGCAGCACCTGGCAGTTCTAAACAAGCCTACACTGGCTTTGGCTGGCACACAGCTTCCTCCAGTCTCTACTGCCCTGCGGTGCAGATCATGTCTTTATTAGAGCTTTCACTTGCCCGGCAGTGTCAGCACCAAGACCTTATCTGTTTTAAAGGTTTCTCCTAGATCTAGTGACTTCCTGCACATGTAGAAGGTTGGCACAGGGGAATGGAGGCCAGAGGAGGGTAGAGAGAGAGGCTAAGTACAGTGGTACAGAGGGAGGGGAGACCAGGAGCCGAGACTGCAAATTGAAGGCCAGGTTGGCAGCCATATTTGTTCGATCTTCACAGGTGTGTTAAAGATTTGTCAGAGTTGGGGCCAGCAGGTGGCCTGGTGGTTAAGGCACTGGACTCCCACATGGCCAACCATGGTTTAAGTCATGGACTGGCAGCTTGAAACTCATGCTGGGCACGTGTGTGTGTGTGTGTGTGTGTGTGTGCATGTGCGCACCCATGCCCCAAATCCCAGGAGAATGGAGGAGAATGGAGGAGAAGGGATTGCAGCATAGCCACCCCCCCCGGGGAGGGGTGATTTCTCACTTTTCCTTTGTTTCTTTCTGGTGAGTGCACATGTTTTATGGCAAAAAAAAAAAAAAAAAAAAAAAAAAAAAAAAAAATCTTAAAAAAAGATTTTTAACAGTTGCTGGAGGAATAGGGTATTTTATGTGGAGAGTAACAAAGAATCCAATTCAAAGTGATGTCAGCAAGAAAGCAAATTCACTGTCACAAAAGAAAAGTCTGTAAGGAACAGCTGGGTTCAGGGACCAGGTGATGTCATCAGACTTTGGCCTCTCTCCAGAGCTTAGCAATGCTTCTGATGGTGTGGATCCAATATCAGACAGAGCTCTGTATGGTGGTCACGAAAAGACTGCCTCAGGTCCAACTCTTACATCCTCTCATCTTTGAACTCCTTTTTTTTTTTTTTTTTTTTTTTTTTGAGAGAGAGATTTTTACTATAGGGCATGTGCATTCACTGGAGAGACAGAGAGACAGAAATCAAGAAATCAACCCCCCCCAAGGGGGATGGCCACACAGCAGTCTCTTCTCATTTAGTTTCCTCTCGGGATTTTGGGCACGCGCACACACACACACACACACACAGCGTGAGTTTTAAGTCACTGGGTCCAGGACTGGAACTGCGGTTGACTACGTGGGAGTCCAGTGACATAACCATTATGCCATTTGCTGGTCCCTTATCTCTGAATTCTAAGGGGAAAAGCGAAAGTCTTTTTTTCTAAGGTTCTCCAAAAGGTTTCACACTTTTCACTGTCTCTGACTGGGTCACAGGCCCCTTCCTGAGTCAATTATTACGGCCCAGGAGACTGGTCTGCTCTGATTGGCTAAGCTTCGGTCACATGTCCATCCCTACAGCCAGAGATGAAGCCAATTCTATCAGGAAAATGAGAGCACCAGCTAGAACTGGGAAAGAATATGGTTTTCAAAGGGCAATTAAAACACCATAATATTTTATTAGTATTTATTGGATCGTCAGCAAAGTCCTGATGTATTTTTCTGTTTTTCTATGCAAAAATGAAAAATGACTTTTTCTATAACCCAATAGTTACTGTAATTTTTTATAGAGTATGTGCACTTGCTAGAAAGACACACAGAGAGATAGAGAAGTGAGAGATCCCCCCCCCCCCCCCCCCCGGGATGGTTCATTTCTTCTTGTCCATTCTTCTCTCAGGATTCTGGGTACGCATGCACACGTGCCCTGTGTGATTTTCAAGCAGCCAGGTCCCAGGACTTGAATTGTACAGTCGTCCATCTGGTGTCCAGATGCCTTAACTCCCATGCCACCTGTTGGCCTGACACCATTATTTATTTATTCATTTATTTATGGTTTTTGCCATAGGGCAGGTGCGCTTGCTGGAGAGAGAGAAAGAGAGAGGGAAAGTGAGAAAATACCCCCAGGGAGAATGGCCATGCTGCAATCGCCTCTCAGAATTTTGGCGTGATTATCAAACCGCTGGAGGTGGGACTCAAACCACAGTCAGCTATCTGGGAGTCCAGCACCTTAACCACTACACTACCTGCTGGCCCCAACCCTATAATATTTTAGAAAGAAGGTGAATTGATAATGGGCAGTAGAGGCTTAGATATCTCCCACAGAGGTCAACATGTACAAATCATTCTAATTTCTTTTATAATCTGAATTTATGATTTGTCCCCGAAAGTG
The DNA here is from genome assembly GCA_026018925.1 of Tupaia tana. Classification (NCBI taxonomy): domain Eukaryota; kingdom Metazoa; phylum Chordata; class Mammalia; order Scandentia; family Tupaiidae; genus Tupaia; species Tupaia tana. Next base: position 84,838,420 of record JAKSZU010000007.1, on the reverse strand, counting down.
TCACATTTTGGAAATGAGAGGTGGTGATTGGCTCATGCTGATTGCATCATGGAGGCACCACTCAAATGGATGGACTAATAATGTCTTGAGAGACCCACTGAGTTCTGCCTCTCATGAAAAGGGGCTAGTTCTTGCCAGAACTGGTTGTTATAAAAGACAGAGCTGTCAGAAATGTGCGCCCTCTCCTGTCCCGGCCATCCTAGTAGGCCAACCCAATGCCGGTCCTCTGCCTTTGGACTTCCAGATGCCAAGCTTGTGAGTTAAAAACACCTCTTGGTAAACCTCTCAGTCTCAGTATTCCTTTATTTATTTATTTATTTATTTATTTATTTATTTATTTATTTATTTTGCCATAGGGCACAGTGCTAACCAGAAAGAGACAGAAAGACAGTGGAAGGGAAAGTGAGAAATCACCCTTTGGGAGGATGGCCACGACACAATCCTTTCTGTTCCATTCTCCTGGGATTTAGGGCTGGCATGTATGCACATGTGCCTGGTGTGAGTCTGAAGTTACCAGATCTAGGACCTGAACTGTGGTTGGCCATGTGGGAGTCCAGTGCCTTGAACACCACACCATCTGCTGGCTCTGGTATTTCTATTTTCAGTGACTAAGACCTGTGGCAATACTTTGCTCTATTCCTGCATGTAACTCTAGGATCTGCCAGGGTTTAGGAGAGGCAGCCCTCTTTAGATACAGCTATGTTCTCCCTGACCACTGCACGCATCCACATTGCTTCTCTGGGTTCTGTAAGCACTTGAGTTACCCTTGGCATAATTTGATGATAGAAATAAATACGTTTTTCCTGCTAGGATGAAAGTGGCAGAAGTACAGGGGTCATATAACTCTCTCTGTAGCCCCTAAAATTCCAAAGGTCCATTGCCTGGCCATTTTTGGTAGTCTCATCCCTCATTCATTTAAAAATCCTTTTTTTTTTTTTTTTTTCTTTTTTTGGAGAGGTTTTCGCTATAGGGCGCGTGCGCTCGCCAGACAGACAGAGAGAGACAGAGAGATAGAAAGCAGGAAATCACCCCCCAGGGGGGATGGCCACGCCGCAATCCCTTCTCCTCCATTCTCCTCTCGGGATCTTGGGCACGCCGCATACGCGCCCGGCGTGAGTTTAAGCCGCTGGGTCCGGGACTCGAACCGCGGTTGACTACGTGGGAGTCCAGCGACATAGCCATTACGCTAACTGCTGGTCCCTAAAAATCCTTCTTTTAAAAAACAGTTCAGGGACCAGCAGATGGCGTAATGATTATGTTGCTGGACTCTCATGTAGTTGATCATGGTTCGAGTCCCAGACCTGGCGGCTTAAAACTTACTCCGGGCATGGGACCAGCAGTTAGCGTAATGGCTATGTCGCTGGACTCCCACGTAGTTGACCGCGGTTCGAGTCTTGGACGCTGTGGCTTAACCTCACGCCAGGCGCATGTGCGTGCGTGCCCAAGATCTCGAGAGGAGAATGGAGGAGAAGGGATTGCGGCGTGGCCATCTCCCCTGGGGGGATGATTTCTTGCTTTCTGTCTCTCTGTCTCTCTCTGTCTGTCTGGCGAGTGCATGCGCCCTATAGCAAAAAACAAACAAACAAACAAACAAACAAAAAACCTCTCAAAAAAACCAAACCAACAAACAAAAAACTCACTCCGGGCATGTGTGTGTGCATGCCCCAGATCTCAAGGATGATAGATGGGATTGCTGTGTGGTCATCTCCTCGGGGGGGTGATTTCTCACTTTCTAGCTCTCTGTCTCTCTCTGTCTCTCCAGTGAACTCATGTGCCCTATAGTAAAAATCTCTCTAAAACAAACAAACAAACAAAAACCCAAAAGGTTCACACGTAGTTATTTTAGAATCTTTATTTTTTCACTCCAACATCCTTGGGGGGTGGGGGATTATCTCAGTCTACTCTATTCTTTTTGCTTATTCTTACTTACACCGTTTTGTTTCTCAGATGTTTAGTCATTTAATTGTGATCTCAATTTTGTTGGAACCTAATCTGTGGGAACCCCGAGGGGTCTGATTCCTGGCTGCCTTTTTCCAGGGGGGATTTTTGTTTGGCCTACCGAGATGTCAGGGAAGCTACCTGGGACCGCTTACATTGACTCCGTCGGCTTGGAGCTTCCCCACCGAATACCTGGAGCATAAATCTGAACCCTGATGCCGTGCGGTAAAAAAGCCTCATCGTTAGTGTGGCCATTGTTAATTTTCTCCCTCAGAGCCCACAGGTTCTCTTTTTAGGCCATTCAGAAAACTTGATTTAAAGCCCTTCCCTTCTCAGCATGTGGAGCACCTTAGAGGGCACCTGCCCAGTACGGGCAGCTCAGGTTTGGTCATCCCACTTCACAAAGGCTCGAGGCTTAGCCTCCCATGTCCTGCTCCTAACTTCCCAGACAGGCAGAGGCCTTTATACTCAGGCGGCCCTGGGATTTGCTTATGCTCAGCTCAGCTTGCTCTCACTGTGTTGTGTGTGTGTGTATGTTCCTCGGGACTGCTTACTTTAAACATTGTTTATTATTGGGACCAGCAGTTGGCGTAATGGCTATGTCACTGGACTCCCATGAAGTCAACTGTGGTTCGAGTCTCAGACCCAGTGGCTCAAACTCATGCCAGGTGCGTGCATGCCCAAGATCCCGAGAGGAGAATGGAGGAGAAGGGATTGCGGTGTGGCCATCCCCTCTGGGAGTTGATTTCTCGCTTTCTATCTCTCTCTCTCTCTCTCTCTCTCTCTGTCCGGCGAGCGCACGCACCCTATAGCAAAAACCTCTAAAAAAAATGTTTATTATTGGGACCAGCAGTTGGTGTAATGGCTATGTTGCTGGACTCCCAGCAACCATGGTAGTCGACCACGGTTTGTGTCCCGGACCTGGTGGCTTAAACTGATGCCGGGTGCATGTGTGTGTGTGCCCAAGATCCCGAGAGAAGAATGGAGGAGAAGGGATTGTAGTGTGGCCATCCCTGGGGGGTGATTTCTCGCTTTCTGTCTCTCTCTGTCTTTCTGGCGAGTGCACACGCCTTATAGCAAAAACCTCTCCAAAAAATTGTTTATTATTATGGAATTTTTAAAAGATTATATATATATATATATATATGTGTGTGTGTGTGTGTATATATATATATATATATATATATATATACTTACATTTATTCACTGTACATCTTTACAGCATACAAAATGAATTTTGTCACTTTGAATATACAACTTATCAGTCCAGTCCAAGACATTATCATACGCATTATCATCAGCAGACAATTTTCCATTTTTGTGTCTGTTAAATGTTTTCTTTTTTTTTTAGAGGTTTTTGCTATAGGGCATGTGCGCTCGTCAGACAGAGCGAGACAGAGAGACAGAAAGCGAGAAATCACCTCCTGGGGGGATGGCCATGCTGCAATCCCTTCTCCTCCATTCTCCTCTCGGGATCTTGGGCATGCACGCACACGTGCCCAGCGTGAATTTTAAGCCACCGGGTCTGGGACGTGAACCGCAGTCGACTACATGGGAGTCCAGCGACATAGCCATTACGCTAACTGCTGGTCCCAGTGTTTTCTTTTTTTAACCTTGACTTCCTCTCCCTCCCCATTGTTCACCCTTCTCCTGCACTGTCTTTAGTTTGCTATTATAATGTATATATTTTTAATTTCAAAAAAAGTTTTAACTTTAATAAATAAAAAAAAGAAAGAAAAATTTGCTTAAGACTTAATGCCAGAAAAAAAAGTTAGAATTCTGCTCAAATAGTAGGTAGATACTAAAAGCTAAAAAAAAAAAAAAAAGGACAGAGCTAAAAATCTAGTAAAAATTGCACCATACTTTTCTTCTGAAGCATTTTTTTCTCTCTTAACTCCCTCTTTTACCAAAGAGAAACATAAACTAACTTACTTGGAAAAAAAAAAAAAGTTAGTCTCAATTTGGCCTGTTGTTTGCACAAAACAAAGAATAAGAATACTAATTGTTTTAATTGGCTTTACTGGAACCTTTTATAAGGAACTTCAGATTAGACTCTTTGAAAAGCCTCCCCAGGCTACTGAGCCAAGTCAGGACTTCATCTGCCTGTGCCTTTAAAGAACACCTGTACTTGGAGGGTTTTAGGCCTGTCAGGAAGTGACATTCTTTACTTACCTGCCAGGCAGAACTGATTATGGTACCAGGCGATCTTTTCAAGAGCTTCTGTTGGCTTTCTGGAGATCCTTTCTGATCATATCTTCAGATACGACATTCCAGTTAAAACCCTGGAAATAACCGGTTTTCCCATTTCTGATGCAAGGCAATAGGTATTACTGAACTTATGCAAATAACCATACTGCCACAAAATAATACTCACAAATCCTTTCTAATTCCAAAGGAATCAGGAAGGGAGAAAAGATTGTTTCAATTCTGCTTTGAAAAAAAAATTAACAAATTGCTGAAGCCATCAACAGTTCAAAGGAAAATAAAAATCCTTAAACCTAGAAAACAAAGCATAGAAAAAAATCAGTATTTTTTTAAATCAAAAGTCATAAAATTCTATTTCACCAGTTCAGTCTCATGTAATTAATCTCTCTTCTGTTGAATTCACAGTGATACTATGGTCCAACCTTTCCACTTAAATCCTGGAAGTTCAGAAATATGATCTCAAAGTTATTTAAAAAAACTCAGGGTCCTTGTCAGAGTCTTTTTCATTAATTTCCTTAAAAGAGGCAATTTTTGGATTGTAGCTTATTATAAAATGTTTTAGTAAGAGCATCAGAACAGAGCAATTAACTATGGACAGCAAAACTTAAAATGGCCATGGTTCGAGATCTGATTTTACCTTAACCAACTTGATAAACTTGATAATTTCTGTGACAAACTATGTTGGAACTATAAAGTATTATAAGTATGACTAATAACACACTGTTACATAGTAGATATTTAAGACTCTCATACAATTTTGGAACACCCATTGACACAGATTTCTATACATTGAGGGCTAAGGACTAATTCCTATTTGACAATGTTTCCCCTATCATTTCCCCAAGGGTGAGAGGGTGAGTGTGTTGCAGTCTCTCTCTCCTTTTAGATCCAACAGCCTTTCCTTCACGTATTTAGGTGCTCCTGAGTTGGGTGTACAGATATTTGTAAGCGTTCTATCTTCTTGATGAATTAGCCCTTTTACTACTATATAATGCCCTTCTTTGTCTCCTCTTACAGTTTTGTCTTAAAGCCTGTTTTGTCTGAAATCAGTATTGCAACTCCAGCCCTTTTTTGGTTTCTATTTGCATGGAATACCTTTTTCCAGCCCTTTACTTTTCATCTATGTGTGTCTTTATCCCTGAGGTGCAGTTCCTATAGGCAACAGATAGGGGGTTTCTGTTTTTTTTTTTTTTTTTTCAGTCCATTCAGCCAGTCTGTGTCTCTTGATTGGATAATTTAATTCATTAACATTAAATGTTATTATCAATATTTCTGGACTTGTCCCTACCATTATGTTAACCATTTTCTTGTTTGTATTTATTTATTTATTTATTCTCTTGTTTCTATCTATTTCTTTAGTTTTCCTAGCATTCCCTTCAGAACTTCTTGAAGAGCTGGTCTGGTAGTGGTAAATTCTTTCAGGTGTTGTTTATCTGAGAATATTGTTATCTTTTCTTCCTATTTGAAGAATAATCTGCTGAGTATAGTGATCTTGGATGAAATTGTTTTCTTTTAACACTGTGAATATATCTTCCAATTTTTTCCTTGCTTGCATTGTTCCTGCTGAGAGGTCTGGTGTTAGCCTGATGGGATAACCTTTATAAGTAACTTGTTTCTCTCTTGCCATTTTTAGTATCCTGTCTTTATCTGTGATTTTGGTCATTCTGGCTATAATGTGCCATGGAGAGGATCTTCTTTGGTTGATTCTATTTGGGGTCCTTTGTATTTCTTGGGTTTGGATGTTTGATCGCTTCTCTAGGTTTGGGATGTTTTCTGCAAGTATTTCAGGGAATAGACCGTCTATGCCCTTGTCTGATTCTTCACCTTTGGAATACCTATTATTTGAATATTTGAGCATTTCATAGTATCTAGTATTACTAATATGTTGTCCTCATTTTTAAAAATTATTTTTTCATGGGAACCAGCAGTTAGTGTAATGGCTATGTCGCTGGACTCCCACGTAGTCGACCGCAGTTTGCGTCCCGGACCTGGTGGCTTGAAACTCGCGCCGGGCGCGTGTGCGTGTGCGTGCGTGCCCAAGATCCCAGGAGGAGAATGGAGGAGAGGGGATTGTGGCATGACCATCCCCCCTGGGGGGTGATTTCTCGCTTTCTGTCTCTGTGTCTCTCTCTGGCGAGCGCACACGCCCTATAGCGAAAAAACCTCTCCAAAAAAAAAAAAAAAAGAAAAGAAAATTATTTTTTCTTTATTTTTGGTGGTTTTATCTAAGTCAAAGGTTTTGTCTTCTAACTCAGAGATTCTGTCTTCTCCATGGTCCAATCGACTTTTTTTTTTTTTTTTTTTTTTTAAATTTGACTAGAGAGTGATAAACAGAGTAAGGGAGAAAGCAAGTCGCTGGGTCTGGGACTCAAACTGTGGTCGGCCATGTGGGAATCCAGCACCTTTAACCACCACGCCATCTGCCGACCCTTCCAGTCTACTATTAATACTTTCAAGGGAGGTTTTGATTTCCTGGGTTACTATCTCCATCTCTAGGAGTTCTGATTTTTGTTGTTGTTGTTGTTATTGTTTGTTTGTTTTTTTAATAATATCTATCTCCTCCTTCAAATCCTGGAAAGACATCCTCATCTCTGACACCATGAATATTCTGAACTCTATTTCTGACATCTCTTCAAATTCTTTGTTCTAGCCATGGTTGAAGGAGAGTTGCTCTGTCCCATTGAGGAAGAGGTATTTCTTTGTTTTCCCACACTTTCTATGCTCTGCACTTGTTTCTAGTCACCTGGGGGATTATACACTACTACCTGATTTTCTGTTGATTCTATAGTGTCAGGGGGGAAGAAGAACTTCACGTCTCAGATGTGCTCTTGGTAGAGGACCTTGTCTTCCAGTTAATGCGTAGATAGCCACCTTTAGTGTTGCTTCCTTTCCCAGTCTCTTGAGACCAGGTGCACTGGGGCTAACCTGGAGATTTCCAGGTGGAAGAGAGGAAAGGAGTTGCAGGGTGTGTTGCACTGCACAGGTCAGAAAACTATGATGCCTCAGAATATTCCTGGGGCGAGTTGGGAGGCAGGAGGAAACCTGGAGTGGGCTCCTGTATCAGTTTCTCTCATGAAGGAGGGAACACAGCACAGGTTCTATTTATTTCTTATACAAGAAAACAAGAGACACACAGAGATGCTTATATCTAAACTCACCCCAGCCTCAGCCAGCCTAGGTTACAGATGTATGTGCACATACCAGCATGCAAAGAGAGACCCCGGGCTGCAAACCTGGGCCCTTCCCATGGGTCCAGCCGTACAGAGCACTGTGTTACTGTGCACCACCATTCAGCCTGTCATGGAATTTTTGAAATATGCGTGAAGTCAGGAAAGAGTACAATTAGCCCTGTGCACCCATCATCGAGCTGCAACATTTTTTCTATCTTGTTTTTTCTTTCTTCCATTTGGTTTTATGTTGGCTTTTTTTTTTTTTTCTGGATTAATTTGAAGTAGAGTATGTCCTCTAGCCCATAAATACTAACTGAAGGAATTCTCTTCCCTTTATCTCTTTCCTCCATGACATTATTATTCCAACAACACTAATAACAATTACTAAGTATCTTCTTTTTATTATTATATATATTTGGGGGGGAGAGGTTTTTGCTATAGGGCATGTGCACTCACCAGAAAGACAGAGAGAGACAGAGAGACAGAAAGTGAGAAATCACTCCCCAGGGGGGATGGCCACACCACAATCTCTTCTCCTCCATTCTCCTCTTGGGATCTTGGTCATGCACGCACACATGCCTGGCGTGAGTTTAAGCCACAGGGTCTGGGACTCGAACACAGTCAACTACATGGGAGTCCAGTGACATAGCCATTACGCTAACTGCTGGTCCCCTAACACTGACTTCTAACACTCTGTCCACACTTGCAGTTCCTCGATGCCCTCACAGGTGTCTTTTTACTGCTGGTTTGTTAGGATCCAGATCTGGATGTGATCTACACGTGGTTACTATGTCTCTGAAATCTCTCTTATCTGTAAGAGCACCCCCTCCTTTTCATGCCCATGATTTGTTGGAGAACCTGAGTCCTTTGTCCTGTAGAATATCCACATCCTGGATGTGACTCATTGCTGCTTCATGATTTCAATGAACTCGTTTCTCTGCTTCCCATGTTTACTGTAAACTAGAGGCCTGATTACATTTGGTCTTTTTGTTGTCAAGAATATTTCATGGGGCAGGAGGTGGCGTGGTGATTGAGGCACTGGACTCCCACATGGTTGAGTGTGGTTTGAATCCCGGACCAGGAAACTTGAAAATCATAACGGGGGAAAAAGGAAACAATAGGTTTAATTGATACAAAAATGAAAAGTTACTTGCTGACGATAATGTATATGTTAATGTCTTTGTACTGTTTTCGTGCTGGAAAAAGCAGTGTTGTATGCTGTAAAGATATATAGTGATTAAAGTAAATTAATAATTAGTTAATTAATTTTTTTTTTGGAGAGGTTTTCACTATAGGGCGCGTGTGCTCAACAGACAGAGAGAGACAGAGAGACAGAGAGACAGAAAGCGAGAAATCACCCCCCAGGGGGGATGGCCACGCCGCAATCCCTTCTCCTCTATTCTCCTCTCGGGATCTTGGGCACGCACGCACACGCGCCCGGCTTGAGTTTAAGCCACCGGGTCCGGGACGCGAACCATGGTCGACTACGTGGGAGTCCAGCGACATAGCCATTACGCTAACTGCTGGTCCCAGTTAATTAATTTTAAAAGAAAGAAAGAGAGGAATCACGTTGGGCATGTGTGCATGGATGCCCAAAATCCCAAGAGGAGAATGGAGGAGAGGAGATTGCAGCGTGGCCGTTTCCCCTGGGGAGTGACTTCTCACTCTCTGTGTCTCCCTCTGTCTCCGTGGCGAGTGCATGTGCCCTGTAGCTGAAAAAGAAAGGCTATTTTCCAGGCAGGCTCTGTGACTCCCCGCAGTAGCACATCATGAGCATATGACCGGTCATCCCATTTTCGCTGGTACCAAGTGTTCTCATCTGCTCCTCTGCTAACGACAGAAAATACCTGAAACTGGATGATTTAAAAAATTAGAGGTTCCTCAGCTAAGTTTGAAGGTCCGAGGTCCAGGGCCGGGTCTGGTGGGTGCCTTGCAGTGTCTTGGTCACATCATGAGGGCAAGGGCAGAGCAATGGCCGTGATGATCAGTGTCTGTTCCAGTCTCCCTCCCTCGCCTTACCAACCCACCGGGACTCGATCACGGGGGCGCTGCCCTTGTGGCCTTAATCCTAATCTCTTCCCAAAGGTTTCACCTTCCCACACTATAATCAGATCAAGTTTTCGTCCCCTTCATCCTGTCACAATGGCTCAACACAAGACTGGGGGACATGCTCTAACTATAACCCCAAGACTGGTCAGTAGGATCGGTGCGCATAGACTGATCTGTCATTGTAAAGTTCCTCTCAACTTTTTTCCTCCAGTAACTTTTTTTTTAAATTGTGGTAAAGCATATATAACATAAAGCTTACCTTCTTGCCCATTTTTAATGTGTAGTTCAGTAGTGTTAAGTAAATTAGGCAATTGATCTCCAGAACATTTTCATTTTGCAAAACTGAAGCTCTACCTATTCAACATCAATTCCCCATTTCCCCTTCTTCCCCGGCCCCCAAAACTAACTTTCTACTTTCTGTTTCCGTGAATGTGGCTACTTGGTAGCTTATACAAGTGGAACTACCTGGTATATGTCTTTTTGTGCCTGGCTTTTTTTTTCTTTTTGGAGAGGTTTTTGCTACAGGGCGTGTGCGCTCACCAGACAGACAGAGAGAGACAAAAAGACAGAAAGCAAGAAATCACCCCCAAGGGGGGATGGCCACACTGCAATCCCTTCTCCTCCATTCTCCTCTCGGGATCTTCGGCACACATGCACATGCACCCGGCGTCAGTTTAAGCCACGAGGTCTGGGACTCAAACCACGGTCGACTACATGGGAGTTCAGTGACATAGCCATTACACTAGCTGCTGGTCCCTGTGCCTGGCTTGTTTTACTCAGTATAAAGTCCTCAAAATTCATCATGTTGTACAAATGTCGGCATGTCCTCTGAGTTAAGTCTGAATAATATTCCATTGCATGCGTAGATTAGATTTTGTTTGTTCACGCACCTGTGCATGGTCACAAGGGTTCTTCAACCACGTGTCTAATAGTTTAAGTGTTCTGTGAGGCTCATTCTCTAGGTCCATTCATTTCTTTGGGGTTTTATAACAGCGATCTCACTAATTGTTACTCCTAGGTAATTATTAGCTAGAATTCTTCTATAAAGGTTTTTTTTTTTTCTTTTCTTTCAATTATTTGTTCATCATAAAACACAGTTTGTTCAGGAAAGGCAAAAGAAAGGGTTATTTCCCTCTATGGGTCAGAGTCTGAAGCAACTACCGAAAGTGACTGATGAGTTTTTTATTTTTTATTTTTTTTGGAGAGGTTATTGCTGTAGGGCGTGTGCGCTCGCCAAAAAGACGAGAGAGCAGAGAGACAGAAAGTGAGAAATCACTCCCCAGGGGGGATGGCCACGCCGCAATCCCTTCTTCTCCATTCTTCTCTTGGGATCTTGGGCATGCATGCACATGTGCCTGGTGTGAGTTTAAGTCACCGGGTCCGGGACTTGAACCGTGGTCAACTACATGAGAGTCCAGCCACATAGCCTTTACACCAACTGCTGGTCCTGTGACTGATGAGTTTTTAAAAATATCATTAGAGAGATTTGATTTAAAAATATGTGGATGTCTCACTCCACTGAAGTCACTATTTGGATTGATGCTCACACTGTGCCCTCGCAGGAGCCCATGCAGGTTGTTTTTCCAGGTGGAAACTACTCCATATTGAATTAAACCGTCTCTGTTTGCATAGCGTGGTGCGGTCTTTAGGCAAACATTTCTGTACTTCAGCTTTCTTTCCCGGTACAAGGAAGTTGGACGAGGTGAACTCTAGAACCATTCCTGCTCAAACTTCCTTTTCACATTTAGTTTACTCATTTGATTATTTCTATTTGTGACCCAGTGCGGCTATCAATATTTTATTTAATAAACAAGGGAAATTGCCACTCAAGTGACAATATTTTTCCTACTCCTCCATACTTCATTTTCCCCTTAGCAGACTTAAACTGGTTTTCTTTTCCTCTTCTTTCTTTCTTTTTTAGGATTGTTTGGCATAGGCATGTGCACTTGCCAGGGAGAGACACAGAGAGACAGAGAGAGGAAAAGTGAGGAGTTGCTCCCCGGGGGGATGGCCATGCCGCAATCCCTTCCCCTCCATTCTCTTCCTGGGAATTTAGGCACACATGTACACACACCTGACATGATTTTCAAGCCACCATGTCTGGGACCCATAGTCAGCCATGTGGGACTCTAGTGCCTTAACCGCCATACATCCTGCTGGTCCCCACAGAGGACTTCCCTTTTTTTTTTTTTTTTTAAATTTTTTTAAATTGCTTTAGTGCATGTGCGCTCACCAGGGGGAGAGAGAGAAAGAGACAGAGGCAGTGAGAGGGAAGGTGAGAAATGCCCCCCCGGGGGGGTAAGGCTGTGCCATAATTCCTTCTCCTCCACTTTCCTCCCAGGATTTGGGGCACTCAAGCACATGTGCCTGGCATGAGTTTCAAGCCACTGAGTCCAGGACTCCAGTCATGGTCAGCCATATGGCAGTCTAGCGACATAACCACTACACCATCTGCTGGCCCCCCAGGGGACTTTTGTTAATGTCTGGAGGCATTTTGTTTGCCACACCTGGGAGGCACTACTGGGATCTAGTGGGTAAGAGATTGGGGGTGGGGAGTGGGGTGGCACACAGCAGCTTCCCAGGTCCCCACACCATGCCCAGTGTCAGTGTCATCAGCCCCAAATGTCAATAGTGCCAAGGCAGAGAACCTCTGATGGGAACAATTCATAGAGATAAGTCATCCTGCATTTAATTCCAGGATTATTCAGTGAGAGGGTCCATGAAAATGTACGCACTAAGAATGTGACTACGTGGGAAGCTGGGCCGTGGTTAGTCTGTTTTCTACACACACGTAGACCTTAGCCATGGGTGTTCTTTTCCTACCCTTTCCCCTTTAGTTTTATTTCTGGTTTTGCCCCGTGAGAACTTTCTATTATTAGACTAAGAGAAGATTAATGGCCAACTTTTATGGTTTCAGCCAATGGAAAAATTTTAGTCCTTAAAACCTTTTTTTTAAAAAACTCAGAAAATAAACATTGATATCAAGTTTTATCCCAAAGAGTAGCTAGATTTTTTTGGTCCTAATTCTTCATTGCCATTTTGATTGAATAAACGGGTACTTTAAAGGAACTTAACATTGCCTTTAAAAGTCATTAAAACGATCACTCTTTTCTGCCCATAGTTTCCTCCATAAGTTGTAGATTTCTGTATTATTTTCTCTACTACATGTGTGCTTATTTAAGAAAACCCAGTTTGTGCGAAATGATTTTGCCATCAATAATTGCTGAAATGGCGTATTCTTTCCCATTCAAAAAACCAGTTTGAATTTGATTTTTAAAACAGAAAACTCATTTGTCAGAAACAAGAAAATGCAGTGCTCTTTCTCTCAGTTCAAGTTTTGGTTTTTGTTTTGAGAGGTTTTTGCTATAGGACATGTGCGCTCACCAGAGAGACAGAGACAGAGAGACAGAAAGTGAGAAATCAACCCCCAGGGGGAATAGCCACTCCTCAATCCCTTCTCCATTCTCCTCTTAGGATTTTGGGCATGCACGCACGCTCACCTGGCATGAGTTTTTTTTTTTTTTTTTTTTTTTTTGGAGAGGTTTTCACTATAGGGTGCGTGCGCTCGCCAGACAGACAGAGAGAGACAGAGAGACAGAAAGCGAGAAATCACCCCCCAGGGGGGATGGTCACGCCGCAATCCCTTCTCCTCCATTCTCCTCTCGGGATCTTGGGCACGCACGCACACGCGTCCGGCGTGAGTTCTAAGCCACCGGGTCCAGGACGCGAACCGCGGTCGACTACGTGGGAGTCCAGCGACATAGCCATTACGCTAACTGCTGGTTCCCACCTGGCATGAGTTTTAAGCCACAGGGTCCAGGACTCAAACCACCATTGACGACGTGGAAGTCCAGCAATGTAATCATTATGCCATCTGCTGGTCCCTCTCAGTTCAAATTTTTTAAATTGCCATTAGATTGCATTTAAAAAAACTGAACTGAAAGAGAGAAAATACTGCATTTTTTTTTGTTTTGTTTCAGACAAATTGTCCATTTTAAAAAATCAGTTCAATGTTTTTAAAATGCAGCCATTAGAGGGTCCTGCAGGTGGCATTGTGGTGAGAGCCCTGGATTCCCACATGGTTAACCGGGATTTGAGTCCCAAACCTGGCGGCTTAGAAAATCATGCCGAGTGTGTGTGTGTGTGTGTCCCAAATCCTGAGAAAGACTGGGAGAGAAGGGATTGTGGCACGGCCACCCCCTTCCGGGGTACTTTCTCACTTTCCCACTCTGTCTCTCTCTGGCAAGCGTACACATTCTCTGGCAAGCGTACACATTCTAAAAGTAAATAAATAAATGCAGCCTTTAAATAAGGCAGTCGTTACCTACGCACTTGTTTATGTCAAGTATTGACACAAGTTTTCTTAGGACACTTTTACTCCAGCGTGTCAATTTTATCCTGAAAGTAAAAGAAAAAGCTTGTCTTCACCTTAGTCCCTTATTTCTCTCCCTTTTGTGCTCTGTTAAAGCGGATGCTGATGTCTTTGTTGACTGAACACAGTCAGCAAGGGCACACGGCGAGATAAAACACGTGGAGGAGAAATACTGAGGACCCTTTCTCGGTTTGCAAGTTCCTGAACAACTCCTGTAGGATCGAGGACTGCGCCCCCCTTATCTCTGAGAAGCAGTGCTGTGTTATCGGGTGTTGTTTCTTTCTGAGAAGATTTGTAACCCAGAAAAGTCATGCCATCATTTTCATCCAAAACTGTATTCCAGGCATTCTATTTTGTTGGATACCTTTTGTTGGTTCCAGCTATGCTTTTACCTGATCTATGATTTCTCGGGGTCTATTTGAGTTTGTAAGTACCCTGCCTATTAGCTCCCCACGTGCCCAGTTTTAACGCACAGAGGTGGAACTGGGACCAAGCAGGAACTATGAGGAAGGAGAGAGAAGTCTGCTTCTATTCCCGCCATGGAGCATCTGGTTCACAGTTCCGGAATGGGGAGGGATAGGAAAATGGTCTTTGCAAAAGTGACACTTTTTTTAAAAAAAAGTGAAAAGTAGTACATTTAGGCTGATCTCCAAGGAGGACAGTTTCCTGCTTCTTCTTCTTCCTCTTTTTTTTTTTTTTTTAATATTTTTATCATCAGGCACGTGTGCTTGTTGAATTGAGACACAGATAGAGAGAAAGAAAGTGAGAAATCAATCTCCAGGGTGGATGGTCACACCACAATCAGCTTTCTCCATTTTATTCTCAGCATTTTGGGCACACCACATGCATACATGCATGTCCCCCGTGTGATTTTGAAGCCGCTGGGTCCAGGACTTGAATCACTTCCTCTGGAAGTGCCTTAGCCACTATACCACCTGCTGGCCCTCTTGCCTCTTTCTGATGGGCTGACACTGGGTGGCCAGCCTCGAGGAGTAGAGTTTTCGCTGCCCAGGATCTTTTCCTCATCTAGGGCAGGGGTTCTCACCCTCGGGACTATTGAGGTGTGAGTACTATCGTTCTTTGATGTGGAGGCTGTCCAAAGTATTGTAGGATGTTTGGCAGCATCCCTGGGCTACTGGGTTCCAGCAGCCTCTACCACCTCTTCCCCGATCTTGCAACGTTGCCAGGTGTTGGCTGGGGAGGTCGAGACTCACTGACCATAATGGGAAACGGCCCAGTGCTGGTATTGCTGCCATGTTTGACTCCTTTTTGGGAGCTGAGAACGTTTTCTCACATGCGATACATCTAGAGGTCGGTTGGTTCACATCAGCATGTTGTCTGTCTGATCTCCTTCCTTGAACATGTCAAAGTCTGCTTGTTCCCTGGGGTGTTGGTGTCCATGAGACACACGGGGAGGGCAGCCTGATTGGCCTTGTGGAAATTCATGTTGCAAGGGCTGCACTTTACAGACTTCTGGGATGTACGCCCGTGCATTTATTCTGGAGAAATTTACATCCATGTTTTGTGACTTACACTTTGGTGCCTTTCCTCCATCTCCTGGCCAGCTTGCTCCAAAATGTCTCAAGGCAGCTGGCTTCCCGACCACCATTGCCCAGCTGTTCTATGAGAGTCTGAGATCAACGTGTTGCAGCTCACTGTCACTTGTCCTCTCAGGTTCTGGCACTGTAGGACATCATGCCCTGGGTCAACCACATTACTACAAAGAACGGGGACACAGCTTCCTCCTGATAGCTGGATGCATCTACTACTGAAAATACCTCTCTCTGTATCAAGAAATAAATAAATAGACTTAATATAGTAAACTAGCACATTCTTGCTGATTCCCAAATAGAGAACTCCGAGAACTCTTCCATACCCATCCACTAAAACCCATGGGAATGTGCTTGAGGAATCACTAGGGGAGAAGGTCTCCAAGGTCCTGGTAGTTGTGACCTCCTGAGATTCATTCTTAGAACGAGTAGCTCAGTTCTGAATGCGCTGACAACAGGGGTTAGACCGAAAACCACACAAAATGGACCGACTTGCCAGCTATCCATGGCGGGAGTCACCACCAGTGAACTGAGGACCCGAGCCCTGCACTTGGGTGGGAGTCATCTACTCTTCATGGCCATGGGGCTGTCCAGATGGGTGCAGGCTGCCCAGTAGAGGTGGAAGGACAGTGGCCTAGGGAGGTCCGCAGTGGGTCTGAACGTGGGAGGCCCTTCGTACCTCTGCCAGACTTAGCCAGGATCCATGGCCTTGTTGCCCCCCCCCCCCCCCCCCCCAGGTTGTCAGGTGCTGGGGCCATTCTGGTGGCTCGTCTTAGCTGGTGATCTGTGATCTGAATGCCAACGGTGATGACACTAGTGGACAGCTTTGGCAATGAGCTGTAGAACTTTGGATGAGGGTTTTGTTTTCTCTGGACTATTTCTTGGCTTGTGGAATGATCAGGTTGGGCTCAATCACTATTCCCTGTGATGTGTTCTGTGTTAGCTGGCTGTGGACGATGCTTGGTGGGGAAGAGGTTCTATGGCCCAATTGGTTTGGGAAATGCTATGACTTGTGGAATCAGCTTAGGGATTCATAATGTGCATGAGCATATGCCAGACTCTGGAATTTTCTTGTCTGTTTTCCATTGCTGTCACAGAAAACCACAGACTAGATCATTTATAAACAACAGGGATTTATTCGACTCACAGTTCTGGAGGCTGAGAAGGTCAAGAGCAAGATGTTGGCAGCTGGTGACGGCCTTCCTGCTGCATCATGACATGTTGGAGGATGGAAGGTGCAAGTGAGTGTGTGGGAAAGAGACTTGCATCATCAAGGCCAGTTGAAGCACTCCAGGGTCGGCCTGATGCAGGGCTCGGGTCCTCAGTTCACTGGTGGTGACTCCCACCATGGATAGCTGGCAAGTCGGTTCACTTTGTGTGGTTTTTGATCTAACCTTTGTTGTCAGCACATTCAGAACTGAGTTACTCATTCGAAGAATGAATCTCAGGAGGCCACAACTACCAGGACCTTGGAGACCTTCTCCCCTAGTGATTCCTCTAGCACATTCCCATGGGTCGTAATGGGTGGGTATGGAAGAATTCTCAGATTAGATCTATTTGGGAATTAGCAAGAATGTGCTGAGTTTACTATATTAAGTCTATTTATTTATTTCTTGCTACAGAGAGAGAGGTATTCTCAGTAGAGTCTTGGCACACTGTGATCTTCCCCCCACCCCCAGCCTCCCAGCCAGCCAGGATCATAGGCACACAGGCAGCGTGTTCAGGTTGAGCCAGGGTCTGAAACGGAGGCCCCCATGTGGCTTCAGAATCATGTGGCAGTGCACTCCTGCCTGTGCCACCAAGTTTGATTTTGTAACAATCTGCTTTCACAAGAAGCTACTCCTAGAGTCACTCGCTCCTTTGATAACCTGCTAATCCACTGATCCATGAGTAGATTAACCCATTTGTGAAAGCAGAGCCTTCATGGCCTAATCATCTCTTACAGTGTCCATCCTGTCTCACACCTTAACATGTTTGCATTGGGGATCGACCTAGAATGCAAGAACATTTGGGGACACATTCAAACCACAGCATCTTTGCACCCAGATATCCATCTGGCTCACCTCCTACCTCTCTCCAGGGTTACCTCCAGAGGCACAGAGGGATTCACAGAGGTGAGCTGCTGTCACTGCTCATTCTTTACCCGGTTTATTATTTTTTTCCTGGTTTTATGACATTATATTTTTATTTCTTATTTATGAATTGCCCCCCTTCATTCAGAATGTAGCCTCTTTGGCATTAGGGGCTTGGTATGTTGGCTCACAGCTTTATTACAAGCACATGGCACATAGTAGGTGGACAATAAAAATGGGTTGAATACACAGACTTTTTTAAAACTTGGGGATTCCCAAATGGATCTGATCCGGGAACTTTTTCATATCCTTTCATTAAAACCCACAGGAATGTGCTTGAGGAATCACTAGGGGAGGGGGCTCCAAGGTCCTGGTAGTTGTGGCCTCCTAAGATGTATTTTATGTGACAGCTCAGTTCTGAATGCACTGACAACATGGCGTTAGACTAAAACCACACAAAATGGACAGGCCTGTCAGTTCTCTATGGTGGGAATCACCACCAGGGAACTGAGGACTGGAGCCCTGCACTGGGCTGGTCCTGGGCTTGCTTCAGATGGCCTCAATGATGCAGCCCTGCCTTTGTTTTTCTGAAGCTGGCCTTCTGGGAAGAGTCCTCACAAACTGCTCGTGGTGCCTGGCGAATTTTCTCAGGACATTCTTCCGGAAACGTGTGTGAGGCTTACACTTGGAGGAGGGCTTTAATCTTAGGCCAGTTCTCCGTCAGGAGAGTGAGGTCCGGTTATAGCTGCCCTCTGACCCTTGCTCTCTCTGTGCAGCATGAGTACTTGACCTGTGTTTGTCTGAGGTATCCGCCTCAAAACTAGCCAGCTCCACCCTAGTGACGAGACCAAGGCTCTGATGGAAAGCGCATCTCCCCCTCTGCACTTGTGGGCAGAACAGGGGCTGTCCTTTTATCATTCTTCACGCTTCGACTTAGATGTTAAATGGTCCTTGTCAGGGCCTTTAAGACAAGAAACGAGCCTGTTAATCTTTCAAAGTACTCTGTGTCCTGCCCTTTAAAGCCTGTGGGTCAATCGATCCCTCCATTTCCAGTGATACAGCTGTGTCTCATTTTCAGTATCACAGCATGCTTGCAGATTTATTTTGGCTTTGCCACCTCATGCTTGTCCATACAGAACTGAGTCATTTCAGGACATTTGGCATCAAGTAACAGAAACCACTTGAACTTGCTTAAGTGAAGACAGGCTTTGAAAGCAGACTGGGGCACTGTATAGATTCAAAGGGCAGAGAGGAGAACCCAGGAAGAGGAAATGCAAAGAAGCTACTTTCTGTCTCTTTCTGTGTAGGGCTATTTCCTCTGCGACCTTACGTTTCATTCTTCTCTTCTGGCATTACATGGCTACCCTGCAGCTTCCAAATTACTATACCCAGTTCAAGTAGTCAGTCCAGGATGACTAGCCAGGAGTAATTGTCATGCAAGGCCATGGGACTTCCTTAGAGAAACAGCATCCAAGCAAGAACCCTTCAATGGAGAGCAGGGCTTTGGCCTCACTGCTGTATCCCCAGAGCCTAGACCAGTGCCTGGCATATCATAGGTGCTCAATAAATGCAACTTAGATCGATTGGATTGTTGGAAAAGTCATGATGCATTCTTGTATAGAAAAATATGTCACAGGTGGCTGAAATCCTGTACTACAGAGACCTAAGGCTCACCCCCTCCCCTACTTGCCTTTTAACTCTCAAAAGCACCGGGGAGACTGAGGTGCAGAGAGTCTCTGGCTCATCACCTGCCACATGCCTCTGAGTTCTGAGACCACAGCGTTTTCCGAAGCTGGCCATGTGATCCCTTCTGTCTTCGTCAGCTGAAATTCAGCAGCTCAGTCTCAGGCACACCTGTTTTCTAGAAACTGGGAGGACTTTGAATCATCTGAGTCCAATGACTACAGTATAGGGGGCTGGTGAGCATCAGGAAGGTAGAACAGCAGAGAGATCACCAATTACCTACTCTCGCACACCTCTGAACACTCAGAATTAAATGTAAGAACTTAGGAAGAAATGTATAAACAACCAGATAACTAAAAACCATCGCAGAGGCACAAGAAATATGAGCAACCAAGAAAATGTCTCTCCCCCAAGGGAAAACATCAATTCTTCATCATCCACAGACAACACAGTGGAACTCGTGGAAATGTCAGATAAACAATTCAGAATATTGGGACCAGCAGTTAGCATAATGGCTATGTCACTGGACTCCCATGTAGCCGACCGCGGTTTGAATCCCGGACCTGGTGGCTTAAACTCACACCGGGTGCGTGTGCGTGCGTGCCCAAGATCCCGAGAGGAGAATGGAGGAGAAGGGATTGTTGTGTGGTCATCCCCGCTGGGGGGTGATTTCTCACTTTCTGTCTCTCTGTCTCTCTGTGTCTTTCTGGCGAGCGCACGCGCCCTGTAGCAAAAACCTCTCCAAAAAAATAATAATAATTCAGAGTATTTATAGTGATGAAACTAAATGAGATGAAAGAGAAAAGAGACAACGAGCTCCAGGAGATGAGGAAGTCCTTTCATGATTTGAAAGAAGAAATAGACACCATAAAATAGAATCAAATGTAATTGTTAGAAATGAAGATGGTAATACAGAAAATTAAAACCTCTCTTGAAAGTATTAAAAGCAGATTAGATCATGCAGAAGACTGAATCTCAAATGTAGAAGACAAAACCTGTGACCTAGAAAAAATAATAAAAAAGACTGAGAAAATAACCAAGAAAAATGACAATATATGAGAAATACTAGATACCATTAAGTGCTCAAACATCCAGATAAATGATATCCCAGAAGGTGAAGAAAATAATAAGAGCATTGATAATCTATTCCATGAAATCCTAAATAAAACTTTCCAAACCTAGAGAGGCATGCAAAGATCCAGACACAAGAAAAACAAAGGACCCTACATAGAATCAACCCAAGAAGATCTTCTCTAAGACACATCATAGCCAGATTGGCCAAAAACAAGATACTAAAATTGGCAAGAGAGAAACATCAAGTTACTTACAAAGGTTATCCCATCAGGTTAACATTGAATCTCTCATCGGAAATGGTGCAGGCAAAAAAAAAGAATGGAGAAATATATTAAAATATATTGAATAAATAAAAAACAATTTCAACCAAGATTACTATACCTGGCAAGATTATCCTTCATATGTGAAAAAAAAGATTAAAAATATTTTCAGATAAACAAAACCTCAAAGAATTTACCAACTCCTGACCAGCTCTTCAAGAAGTTCTGAAGGGAGTGCTATACCAAGAAAACTAAAGTCAGGCAGACCGATATAACAGAACATAAAGCAACCAAGAAATTGGCTCACTTAATGATAGGAACATGTCCAGAAATATCAATAATAGTGTTGAATGTTAATGGATTAAACTCGCTGATCAAGAGACACAAATTAGCTGAATGGATAAAAAACAGAAACCCTCTCTGTTGCCTACAGGAAATGTACCTTATGAATAAAGACTAAAAGTGAAGGGCCGGAAAAAGGTATTCCATGCAAATGGAAATCAAAAAGGGCTAGGGTCATGATATTGATTTAAGACAAAATCTGAAAGAAGAGACAAAGAAGGGCATTATATAGTGGCAAAAAGGCTAATTCATCAAAAAGACATAACATTATCTATGCACCCAACTCAGGAGCATCTAAATACATGAAGGAAAAACTGTTAGAGCTAAAAGGAGAGCTAGGTTGCAACACTATAATTGTTGGGGATCTCAACACCTCATTCTCTCCTTTATATAGATCTTCTAGACAGAAAAAAGGAAAAAGCAGAGAGATACAGGACCTAAATGATATTATCGATCAAATGGACTTGATAGATATCTATAGAACTATCCATCATAAGACCACAAAATGTACATTTTTCTCACCCCCACTTGGAACCTTTTCAAAGATTGACCATATGATAGGACACAAATCAAGCCATTACAGGTTCAAAGGCCTAGAAGCTGGATACAGCATCTTCTCTGACCGTGATGGAATTAAACTTGAAATTAAATTCAGGAAAAATCCTCGAAAATACACAAAAACACGGAAACTTAACAACCTACTCCTGAATAACTTCTCAACTACTGAAGATATAAGTGTGAAATCAAGAGATTTATGGAAACAAATGATAATGAGTACACGAGTTTCCATAACCTATGGGACAACACAAAAGCAGTCATAAGAGGGAAATTCATAGCAATTAGTGCACATAAGAAAGGTGCACATAAGGTGGCAAATAGATACTAACATCATGCCTCAGGGAACTGGAAAAACAAAAACAACAACAACAAAAATGCCAGGAGAAAAGAAATAATAAAGATTCGAGCACAAATAAATGAAACAGAAAATAAACAAACCATACAGAAAATAAATAAAAGCAAGAGCTATTTCTTTGGAAAGATGAACAAGATTGACACACTATTAGCTAGACTGATTAAGAAGAAGAGAGAAACTAGATAAATCAAATATGTAATGAATCAGGCAATATTACAACAGACACAATAGAAATACGAAACATCATTAGAGGATACTATGAATCACTATATATGCCCAAAACCAAGAGAACATGGATGAGATGGACAAATTTCTGGATGTATATAATCTACCAAGATTGAACCAGGAGGACATAGAAAGCCTGAATAGACCTTTAACCAGCCAGGAGCTTGAATCAGTAATAAATAACCTCCTAACAAAAAAAAAAGCCCAGGTTCTGATGTTTTCACTTCTGAATTCTACAAAACTTTTAAAGAAGAGTTAATCCCCATTCTACTCAAATTATTTCTAAAGATCCAAAAGGAAGGAATCCTCCCAAATTCATTTTATGAAGCCGCCATCATCCTCATTCCCAAAACAGATAAAGACATGACAAAAAAGGAAAGCTACAGACCAATATCATTGATGAATATAGATGCAAAAATTCTCAACAAGATACTTGCAAATCATATTCAACAGCATATAAAAAAAGATTATTCATCATGACTAGATGGGCTTTATTCCAGGGATACAAGGGTGGTTCAACATATGCAAAACCATAAATGTAATACACTATATTAGCAGAAAGAAAGATAAAAAACATATGATCATTTCAACCGATGCAGAAAAAGCATCTGACAAAATACAATCCCTTCGTGATTAAAACTCTTAGCAAAATTGGCATAGAAAGATCGTTTCACAACACAATAAAAGCCATATATGAAAAACCTATAGCTAACATTACACCGAATGGAGAAAAGCTGAAAGCTTTCCCACTAAAAACTGGTACAAGAAGGCTGCCCACTTTCTCCACTCCTTTTCAATATAATACTGAAAGCCCTAGCCAATGCAACCAGAAAAGAGAATAATATAAAGGGCATTCAAATAGGGAAAGAAAAGTTGAAAATACCTTTATTTGCAGATGACATGATGGTATACATAGAATATCCAAAGGTATCCATGAAAAAACTTCTCAAAGTAATAAATGAATACGGTAAAGTGGCAGGATACATAATCGACATCCAAAAATCTATAGCATTTATATATACATTCAACAAGCTGACAGAGATATAACTGAAGAAAGGAATCCCTTTTGCTGTAGCAAAATGTATAATATACCTAGGGATAAATCTAACCAAGGAAGTAAAAAATCTTTACAAGGAAAATTATGAAAATCTTAAAAAAGATATTGAAAAAGACACAAAAAAGTGGAAGGACATCCCATGTTCCTGGATTAGAAGAATTAATATAATGAAAAAGGAAATTCTACCCAAATTAATCTATATATTTAATGCAATTCCAATCAAATCACCAGAGACACTCTTCACAGATCTAGGATAGACAATCATAGGATTTGTCTGGAATCATAAAAGACCCTGTATTGACAAAGCAACCCTGTGTAAGAAGAGTGAAGTGAGTGGCATCTCATTCCCTGGCCCCAAAATATACTATAAAGCTGTGATAATCAAAACAGCATGGTATTGGCACACACACACAAAAGACAGGTGAACCAATGGAATAGAATAGAGACCCTGGAAATAAACCCCAAAACATACAGCCAGCTGAATTTTGACAAAGGACACCAGTCAATCCATTGGGAAAAGGAAAATATCTTTAGCAAAAGGTCCTGGAAAAACTGGGTATCCACCTGCAGAAAGATGTAACTGAATCCCCATCTTTGACCGTTAACAAAAATTAACTCAAAATGGATTACAGATCTAAACCTCAGACCTCAAACTATTAAACTACTGGTGTTTAAACACTGGGGAAGCTCTGGGAGACATTGGGGTAGTCAAAGACTTTTTAAATAAGACCCCCCAAAGCACAGCCAATGATTCCCAAAATAGACAAGTGGAATTACATCAGATTAAGAAGTTTCTGCACAGCCAAGGACACAGTAATTAGTGTGAATGGTCAACCCTCAGAATGGGAGAATATTTTTTGTAAACTATGCCTCAGATAAGGTACTGAGAACCAGAATACACAGGGAACTCTAGAGGCTTACCTGAAAAAAAAAAAAAAATCAACCCAATTAAAAGAGGGAAAATGAACTGAACAAAAAGCTCTAAGGAAGACATACAAACAGTCAAAACCAGCTTATGAAGAAATGCTCAACATTCCTCATCATAAGGAGAGATGCAGATTAAAACCACATACCACCTAACCCCTGTCAGAATGGGGAAGATTAAAAATACAAAAAATGATAAGTTTTGGTGGGGTTGTGGTAAAAGGGGAACTCTCCAACAATGTTGGTGGGAATGTAAATTGGTCTATCCACTGTGGAAAACAATAAGGAGGTTCCTCAAAGACCTACAAATAGAACTACCATATGATCCAGCAATTCCACTCCTAGGTATCTACCCAAAGGACAGAAGAATGCTCAGTTGGAAGATGTCCCACTCCTAACTGGGCCTCCAGCATACAAAACCCACGTGATTGAACTTCCAAGTTTGGGAAGAAACCGACCATCCACCAGATGACTAGAAATCACTGCAGGACCACAAGAAATATGGAGAAGCAGGAAAATGCCTCTCCTCCAAGGGAAATGGATAGCTCCTCTTCATCCACACACAGTTCAATGGAAATCATGGAAATGTCTGATAAAGAATTCAGAACATTCATAATGGCAAAGCTAACAGAGATGGAAGAGAAGAGAGACAAGGAACTGCTGAAGAGGAAGGAGAAAGGAGTTGAAGAGTTCCAGGAGGTGAGGAAATTCATGCAAGATCTAAAAGAGGAGTTTCACACTTTACAAAAGAATCAGATGGAACTGTTAGAGATGAAGGCTATAATACAAGAAGTCAAAATCTCCCCTGAAAGTATTAAAAGCAGACTAGATCATACAGAAAATAGAATCTCTAATGTAGAAGAGAAAATGGCTGGCCTAGAAAAATCCACCATAAAGACTGAGAAAATGGCCCCAAAATTTGAGAATAATATGCAAGAAGTACTAGATACAATTAAACGTCCAAACATCCAGATAATAGGCATCCCAGAGGGTGAAGAGACTCATAAGGGCATTGATAATCTATTCCATGAAATCCTGCAAGAAAACTTTCCAAACCTGGAGAGGCACTCAAAGATTCAGTCCCAAGAAATACAGAGGACCCCAAATAGAATCAACCCAAGAAGATCTTCTCCAAGACACATTATAGCCAGATTGACCAAAACCACAGACAAAGACAAGATACTAAGACTGGTAAGAGAAAAAAGGCAAGTTACCTACAAAGGGTATCCCATCAGACTAACGGCAGACCTCTCATCGGAAACAATGCGAGCGAGGAGAGAATGGGAAAATATATTCAAAATATTAAGGGAAAAGCAATTTCAACCGAGAATTCTGTACCCAGCAAGGTTACAATAGTTCATTTGGGAAGAAAAGACACGAACTTTCCCAGATAAACAAAACCTGAAAGAATTTACCAGCACCAGACCGGATCTCCAAGAAGTTCTTAAGGGAGTGCTATGTCAGTAAAATTAAATGCAGACACACAGAAATAAGAGTTCAAAAACTAAGAAAATGGGCAACTTAATTGTAGGTACAATGTTTGGAGATGAATATTATATCCCAGAATTCAATCTGGAAGATCGAACCTTAACAGTAGAAAGATTAAGTACATGAGACTGAAATGATGGAACAACATTCTGTGACTTGACTAAATTATTGCTGCTTTTCTCCTAACCTTTGTTTTCCGGTTTTAAAGGATTTTTGTCCTGTCTTGAGCTGTTGATAGGTGCATGTACCTACTATTTGAACAGAATACTAACCTGTTTCTAGGCTTTAAGTTTCAAGGAAATATCATTACCAGTTCAAAACTACTCTTCTTGAAATTACCTGCTGAAAGTAGTTGGATTACTTATGATATTGTGTGGTCAACAAAATGTTGGGGAAAAAGGAATGGAAGACAACTGTATATAGCAGAGATAGTGTAATAAGAGAGTGGGAAAGGGCAGAGGGTCAAACATGGGGTAAAAAACATATATATACATATACATATGTATGAAAGGAGAAATGGAATATTATTGATGATAACATGCTTGATTAAGCCACTATACAGTTTATTCTAGATGGGAAACCACGTTTAGTATGTTGTGATGATGCTCAGGGAATGAATGTTAAGTGATTAAAAAAAAAGTTGCAGGAGAAAAAAAAAACGGTAAAACTGTTCGTATCAATTTTAAAAAAAATGCATATTTGATGACTGCAGTAAGCTATATAGCCCCAGCTGGGTACTACTTTATAATATGTTCATTCTACTCACTGGGGTTTATGCCTAAAGTCAGACTTGGGTTCATGTATAGGTATATATCAGCTGTGCTAGCTATTGGATATATTTACACTAATTAAGTTCATTAGCAAATCAATTAAATGGGGGGGGGGAATGCATAGAAAGCAACCATGGATACCAGAGACAATGTGGGAGGAGGGTGGGACATGGCAGAGGGTGAGGGATAAGGAATCAAGGATGGCAAAATAAAAAACAAAGTATACAAGACATAAGAATTGGAAAATTATTTGCTGAAAACATGTATGTTGATGTGCTTGATTGAGCCAATACACAGTGTATTTTGGATGGAAAATTCATTTGTATGCTGTAGTGATGTATAGTGAATTAATGTAAAAAATAAATAAACTGGGAACCAGCAGTTAGCGTAATGGCTATGTCGCTGGACTCCCACGTAGTCGACCGCGGTTCGTGTCCCGGACCTGGTGGCTTAAAACTCACGCCGGGCGCGTGTGCGTACGTGCCCAAGATCCCGAGAGGAGAATGGAGGAGAAGGGACTGTGGCGTGACCATCCCCCCTGGGGGGTAATTTCTCGCTTTCTGTCTCTATGTCTCTCTCTGTCTGTCTGGCGAGCGCACGAGCCCTATAGTGAAAACCTCTCTAAAGGGGGAAAATAAATAAATAAATAAATAAATAAATAAATAAATAAATAAATAAATAAAGAAAGAGAAAAAACAAAGAAAAAGCAAAGTAATACACTATAAAGTTATATTCAATCCAATGTAATATAAACAAGATTATGATGCTAATAAAAAATAAATAAATAATTAAAAAAAAGAAAATAGATATGGACACTGGAGACAGTGTGGAAACAGGGTGGGAGAGGGAAGAGTATAGGGGAGGAAATTAGGGGGAAAACAGAGAGATAAGACATTTGTGGGACACAGAGTAATGGTTTAGTACCTGTTGATGATAATGTGTATAGTATTCTCAACTGGACTAATCTGAGGTGTATTTCACGTTGGGTAAATTCTCTTTGCAAGCCAAATGATGTATAGTGATCAAATGTATAAATAATAATAATAATAAAATAAAAATGTTTTAAATAAAAGTAGATGACTTTGTATAAATGGGTAGGAGTTCTTTGTTGGGCATGTGCCATGGCAAATATTTGCTTTCAAACCCTAGCTTGCTTTTTTACATTCCATGTTTTTTGTTTGTTTGTTGGGCTAACATAAGACTTTATCTTAGTGAAACTCAATCAATTTATAACTATTAAAAAAAATATATGTCATGACTTTTTCAATAACCCAATGGTTGGTTTAACTGCACATACCAAGAGGAGCTTCACACTGTGTAGTCACAGTCATGCTCCAGTGCTATCAACTGCCTTACTTGCCTTCTCGTGGCCCCCCTTCACCAGGACTATAATCAGTATGAGAAACGTGAACACATAATCGATAACAGTGGAGTATCAGCTATGGGCCCAGCACATGACAATGTAAAGGCAGTGCCTGCCATTTACCTGAATTTAGGATCAAAGCTGAGAAAGGGAATTCATTGGGAAGACAGAGCATCTCTTATGGAACCCAAGAGCAGAGGTACAGTTGGGTTCCCAAAGGACAAGGACTAAGGACCAGAAAGTTACCAGGAGGTAGGCATCTCTTAAGCGTGATTCTCCTGGCTATCTTCATTTTATCCCTGAAGAGTAGTTTTTCTGGCCAGTGGCCCAATTGTTATGATCTCCAAACAGTCCCCTAATCTGAGGCCACATCACAGCTGGCCTCTCCATCCCAGGAACAAATTCCTGGGAGAGAGAGTTGCCTAGCTCAGATCAGCATCTGATTGGTTCTCCATGTGTCCCATGACACATACCTCATGTCCAATCAGCTGTGACTTGAGAGTATGGAGTCACATGAATACCAACATGGCTGCTGAGACCCCCTTTTTGAGACTTTAGAAAACCTGAATTAACTCAAATTTCTTCTCTGTGTTCTTTCATACCCTGGGGCCATTTTGAGCTCAAAGTCACATGGATGGCTTCTTGCATTTTCTCCCCATATCTGCCCTCTTACATTGACTTTACCAACAAAAACCTGGCGAGAGGAAAGAAAAGCACTAGGGTCTTCTGGATTTTATCTTTTGCTTTTTTCTCATCCCTTTTCCCTTCCTTTCTCTTTTATTTTATGACAAAAGACGTGTGTGTGTGTGTGTGTGTGTGTGTGTGTGCAGGGTCTCACTGATGCAGTCTTCTTTCCCTACCCTCCAGCTTGTTGACAGTATCCCCAAGTCATGCTCTGCTTTTCACAGCCCTCTAGCTTTTCAGGCTCCTGAGCGTGTCTACCTGCGTACCCAACGTGTGTGTGTGTGTGTGTGTGTGTGTGTGTGTGTGTGTTTGAGAGGTTTTTGCCTTAGGGCACATGCACTTGCAGGGAGGTGAGGGGGGAGGAGAGAGAGAGGAATTGTGAGAAAGCATCTCTCAGCATGAGTGGCTACACTGCAATCCCTTCTCCTCCATTCTCCTTCCAGAATCTTGGGCACACATACACCTGGCATGATTTTCAAGTCACCAGGTCCAGGACTCAAACTATGGTCAGCCATAAGGTTGTCCAGAGACATAACTGCTATGCCATCTGCTGGCCTCCCCATTGTGTTTTTTAGGCTGCCTGGGATCTGAACTATGGGCACCATGTGGCTTCCAGAAATGCAGGGCATTAGTTCAACACCGCATCTGAGCCATCTTTCTTCCTTATTTGTAGTCCAAAGACAAGAGAGAGATCCCAGAGAATGATAACGATAGATCTGAATCAATGAGCAAACAGGATGTGTGTGTGCTATCAGGAAATTTTGAGGTGAGGGTGCTCTCTGCCTTGAAGGGGGTTTTAACTCAGTATTACAAATAACTTCCTTGCCTCTCTAGGCACCGTTCAGGACTCCAACCTTTGGTTAATGCTTCCAGCTAACATTTTCTCTGCTGTTGTTTTAGAAAGAAGTGAACCTGTGCTCTCTAGTGTATAAATATCCATTATACTGTCTCTGAGTAATGCGAATAATTTTCTGCTCCATCATTTCCACACATACAAACAAGCAGAGGACTTAAATGCTATTTTTATAGCACTCATGCTTGTAGAAGCAGTCATGATGTATTCAGGCCAAAGAGGGGCTGGTCTCTAATGAGTCAAAGACTGAGCACCATATTGATTTTCTATGGCTATTTTTTAAAAATTACCACAAACGTGAAGCCCTGAAACAACAGAAACTTATTCTCTCACGGTCCAAGGGGCCACAGGTCCAAAACCAGTATCAGCTGAGTCAAAGTCAAGGTGTCAGCAAAGCCATGCACCCTTCAGTGGCTCCAGGTAAGAAACCATCTATTGCCTCTTCCAGCTTTTCAGAGCCAGGACTTCCTGGGTTTGTGGATGCATCACTCTCATCTATGCCTCTGTGATCACACTGCCTCCTCTTCTGTGTAGATGATCTCCTTGACTCTTGACTCTTTCTGGTTAGTACTCAGGGCCAACTAGAATAATCTAGATAATCTCATCTAAAACCCTTAATCACAACTGCAAAACTTTATCATATAACATGACTTGCAAAAATCTGTAGAAAAATGGAATTGAAATATGAGTTTATTTTGATGCAAAAACCCTTGAAATCAGAAATTTTCTCATAATATGCATTTTCCAAGAAACTTTTGAAGGCCCTCCCCCAACCCCATATAAAGTAATATTCATAGGGTCTAGGGATTAAGGTCTGATATCTTTGGGGACCCACCAGTCAGCCCCAAATCTTGTTCTCCCTAAAGGAGGGTCTACACTAGGCAGACACTCCAAAAGGTGGCTACTAGAATTCAGATGGAGAGTCCTTCCAGAAAGTTGTATCTCAGCTCATCTGGGACTTTGTTATTCCCCTCTTGTATTTTCTTCCCTTTTGTCCTCTTGTCAGGAAGGAGCATAGAGTAACAGAAAAACAGGCCCAGCCCAGAGACAGGAGACATGGAGTGCCATGGTTCTGCTCAGAAGCAGGCTGGGGAACAGAGCAGGCCTCCAGGCGTCCCATGCCATCCCAGCTTCTCCCCCTGGTACAGTGTATTTGCATAGGATAATGAAAGTTGGAACCTTCAGCACTGCTGCCAACCCTGAGATAAAAGTGGTTCACATCCCAAGTCCACGAGGACTTGTTAGGAAACAATCAGGGCCTGAGAATTTGCTCCCCCAACCCGATTCCAAGCCATGCAGACTGCCCAGGAAGCCCATCCCTCTTGCCAACACTAGGACAGCTTCTTTAGGACTCAGGTCTTTCTTCAGACTCTCACTGCCAAGCCCCTGACTTGGAGTTCTCTGTTCCTCTCGTGTCCCATTCTTAGTCTGTGATCCTCTGCGCATTTCTGGTTAGTTAAACTGCTTTCCCAGACTACGTGTGTAGTCACTTTTCCCTCTGGGAGGACACATTTATTCCCATATGTTCACCTGGCCAGTCAGTTATGCGGGCAGAAGACAGGCTGCCAGGCTCCTAGGCCAGTTCTCAGAAGAAGGATGTAGGAAGAATGCTGGAGGGATACTTAGGCAGGCAGAGAACTGCTGTCCAATATCATCCTTTTATCTTTTTTTGTTTTTCTTAATTTGCCAGTGGGCACATGTGCTTGCCAGAGAGACATAGAAAGGGAAAGACAGAAAGCACCTCCCATGGGGTGTGTCATGCCACAATCCTTCTCCATTTCCCCATCCTGTCAGGATTTTAGGCACACACGCACATGCACCTGGTGTGTTTTTCAAGTCATTGAGTCCAGGATTTGAACTACAGTCAGTCATGTGGGATCTGGAACCATTAACCACTAGGCCATGAGACCAGCACTTTTTTTTTTTTTTTTTTTTTTTTAATGAAAGGAAGTGCATCTGTGTGCATGAGAGAGAGGGAGGGAGGGAGAGAGAAAGCACCCTCATAGGCTCTTGTCATGCTGCAATCCCTTTTCTCCCGCTCTCTAGCACCTCAGGATTGTAGATGCCAGCTCTTGTGCCCAGCATGTTTTCCGGGGTTCTGAACTGCAGTCACCACATAGCTTCTAAAACTGTGAGGCACTCTGCCACTGTGCCACATGGCTGGGCCAACAACCAGAACTTTCTGTGGGGCACACGTTTCGTCAGGACAGCCTCAGAGTTCAGGAAGCACAAGTCCTCATTCAAAATCTAGAAGTGCTGTCTACACTGAGTCTCACAGTGGAGTGTTGAAGAACTCAGTCTCTGGAACTAGGTGGCCAGGACTCAAGCCCCAGCTCTGCCACTTATTAGCAGTATGACATGGGACACTCAATTAACCTAAACCTTTGTGAGCCAACCTGCAGAATGGCAGTAATACCAGGATTAGGTACAGACGAAACTAGATAATGATTTATTTTAGAGGTTTTTGCTATAGGGCGCGTGCGCTCGCCAGACAGAGAGAGGACAGATAGACAGAAAGTGAGAAATCACCCCCCAGGGAGGATGGTTACGCCGCAATCCTTTCTCCTCCATTCTCATCTTGGGATCTTGGGCATGCATGCACACACGCCCCGCATGAGTTTTAAGCCACCAGGTCCAGGATGCAAACAGCGGTTGACTACGTGGGAGTCCAGCGACATAGCCATTACGCTAACTGCTGGTCCCAAAACTAGATAATGTTTAACACAGTGCTAAATGAACGAAGTGGTTGTACAGATGCGGGGGTCTTCAATGGAAACTGTTTATTATAAAATTATATTATTATAATTTATAATTTATATTTATATTATAAAAAATTATGCTGGGCCAGCAGGCGGCATGGAGGTTAAGATGACTGGATCCCATTTGGACGACTGCACGGTTTGAATCCCAGACCCAGCAACTTAAAAACACATTGGGCACATGTGTGCCCAAAATCCCAAGAGGAGAAGGGACTGTGGCATGGTCATCCCGTTGAGGGGTGATATTTTACTCCTGAGCTCCCTCTCTGTCTCTGGTAAGTGCATGTGTCCTATAGCAAACTAAAAACAAAACAAAACAAACTATACACAGATTTCAAAAATTCTGTACCAAAATAAACCCATACTTTAATTCCATTTTCTATGGATTTTTAAAGTCCCCTTGTAT
Organism: Tupaia tana; assembly: GCA_026018925.1. NCBI lineage: Eukaryota > Metazoa > Chordata > Mammalia > Scandentia > Tupaiidae > Tupaia > Tupaia tana. The sequence continues at coordinate 84,806,263 of JAKSZU010000007.1, read as the reverse complement.
TAGCTAATATTGATATTTTTTCCCTAAGCAAGTCAGTATTGAAGAGCTGCTCAAGTAACTTAGCACCCAAATGTACTACATATAAAATATTTTATTACAAAAAGCTCAGTTGCATGACATTTCAGAGGGAACAGAACATCTCCTAGAGTTTTCTTTTTTGCCATTACACCGAAGACTAGTAGAGTGTACCGATGAACACGATTACCTCATGCATCGTGTGCTGAAGTTCATCAGGCGTTAGGCCCTCAAAGAACTGACAGCATCAGGGGTGCTGAGAGCCGCCAGCTGGGCCCACTGCTTAATTCACATAAAGGCCCTGTGTACTTTCTACAGAGCGGAGTCGGGTTTCCTACCCATAGCTCAGGACTCTGGTAAAGCAAGCAAAAACGAAGCTTGTTTTCTTCCTGAAACAGTCTAGTGGAAGTGGAAGCCAAACAAGCAGTCTCAACCAGGCACTGGGCCTCCTTTCCCGGCTGGGAGGAGAAGTGCGTCACCAACGGTCAGAGTTGAGGGAGGAATGGGGAAGATGCCATGCCATGCCCCTGGGCCACATGGCCCCGCTCTGCAGGAGGCTGAGCTCCAATCAGCATCTCTTGCTGATGCACCTGCTACACGAGGCTCCGGAGGGGCAGAGTCACCCTGACACAGAATCCCTCCCCACTCGTCTGAGCTGCAGAGTGTGCATCTGGCCCCTCCGCGTCTCAGCTGTGACTTAAGTGGCTTTGTGACAGTCCATTGGGGTGGAGGGTGTGAGAGACAGGAGGGAACATGGCTTAAGTGGGATGTTCAGTCAGGTGGCCGGGCATTGGGGGCCTTCTCCTGGACTTCGTCATACTGTGGTGGAGGGGTCAAAGGCTCAATGGAGGGAGGAGGGACATTTTTGTCTGGGAGGTTGATCCTAAAGTCTTTGAGGTGGAGTTTTTCAGATTTAATCCTTCGAACTTTCAGTGGTTTCAGGCGTTTGGCCAGCCTCGAGTTCTGCCTGTCAGGGGGATTCCCTGGGCTGGTCTCCACCTCGGTCCTTGTAGTTGTGGGTCTCGTCTCGTCAAGCCCCGTCAATGACTCATATGAGGGCAGCGAGATGCTCATCCTTGGGTTCTGGTCCAACTCCCTTGTTTCTGAGTAGTTTGTGTTCATCACTTCCTCATAGCTGGGGACGTAGTACCTGGAGGCGGCCTCTTCCTCATCCTCCTCTTGGCTGCAAGAGGACAAATACAGAGACAGAGCGTGTTAGCATGCACTCAAGTTGTTTCAAATCATACAAAGATGGACTCCAAACCTTGGGTTTGGGTCCATGCATGCCAGCCTTGTAAATGGGTCCTTAAGCAGTGAAAGTGAACACATTGACTCTATGTCTCTTAGGGGCTTGATGCTGTTCTAAGTACCTCACACATATGAGCCAGTTTCATATTCCAAACACCATCTTGAACTAAGTGCCATTACTTACCCATTCTGTGGATGGGGAAACTGACTGAGCAAGGCGAAGTGAATTTGTCACATCTTTAGGAAGTGAAAGGGCAGGAAGTGAATTCCACACTCAACCCCTACTCTGTTATTACCTGAACATTAAACCTCTTTTGCCTTTAAGCCTTTCACAAAAAAGAAAATGGTGGGGGATGCTATTTCAATGCCCAACTAGGTCCTTTGGCTAACAGCAACACAAAAATAAATGAAGAAGCAACGTGATTGTCCCCAGGTAGAGAAGGAATATCTGAACTATGAAACTTGACACGTATCTCAAATTATTCTGTAATTTTCTCTTCCAAGTTCATTCTTAGACTCAAAAAGACCAGGTCCTCAGCGTTAATCTCACCTGATGATCAAAAGACAAAACTAAAGTCAGGACATTTTTTTACACACTTACAGAGAGTAAAACCAACAGCCATTTTCTAGGACCTTGGCGCCCCCCAGCTGAACCTGTGGGTTGACAATGCCATCATCAGAAACTTCACTGCCTTGACGTTGCTCTCACCCTACTTTAGGAATAACTCGTGTATGTTCATGGCTAGGCTGGTAATTATGGGTGACTGCTCTTTTCTGTATCTTCCAAGTGTTCTAGAATAAGCATGTGTGATGGTTAATTTCCTATGTCACCATGACCTACACGATGTCTGGGCGTGCCTGCAAGGGTGTTTCTGGAAGAGGTTAGCACTGGAATTAGTGGACTGGGCAAAGCAGATCCCTCCTCCCCAGTGAGGGTGGACACCATCCAATCTGTGGAGGAAGGAGGGATTTGGCCCATTTCCTGTCTCACTGTTGAGTTGAGGCTCATCTCATCATCTCCTGCCCTTGGACTTCTCCCACCCTTGGGATTTACATGATTGGTTGCCTGGTTTTCAGGTCTCCAGACTCAGACCGAATCATGCCACTGGCTGTCCTGGGTCTACAGCTCGCAGACAGCAGATGGTGGGACTTTCGGCCTCCATAATCACATGAATCAATTCCTTCTATTATCCCTCTTTCTTAATACATGAGGGGACTTCAACAAGTTCATGGAAAATGGAATTAAATATGAGTTTATTTTAGTGCAAACATTTTTAAAACCACACATAGTTTTCTAATATACATCTAGTTTTCTTTCTTTTTCTGAGCGATTTTTGCTATAGGGTGCATGCACTTGCCAAAGAGACAGGGAGAGACAGAAAGACAAAAAAGTGAGAAATCAACCCCTGGGGGGATGGCCAAGCCACAATCCCTTCTCCTCCATTCGTCTCAGGATTTTGGGTACTCATGCATGCACACGTGCCCGGCATGAGGTTAGGCCACAGGGTCCAGGACCTGAACTATGGTCGACTACATGGGAGTCCAGCAATGCAGCCATTATACCATCTGCTGGCCCCAAGTTTTCTGATTCACGTCCTTCACAAGCTTTTTAAAGTCCACTCATATATATCCCACTGGTCCTGTTTCTCCAGAGAAGTCTGACTAATACAGCATGTGTTATCTTTTTGTATCCGAAAATGGGTTTAATATTCCCCAGTTCAAAACAGCTCCTATCTTGCTATATCAGTAAGAAATGCCTGTAAAAAAAAAAAAAAGTCAAATGATACAGAAAAACTGACTGCAGAAAATAAAAACATCCCCAATCCTTCCTTCACTGTTAACATCCTGGTGCACTTCTCTCTGATCTCCCTGGAATCCCACCGCCCAGCCACAACATTTGATGTGACTAGGACCTTACCAAAGATGCAGGGTTTGTGGCCCCACAGTAACAGACGTGCACAGGCCAATCACAGCTGCAGAGCCCCCCAGTGAATGGGTATGTCATCATCTACTCTGTGACAGGCACTCGGGTGGTTTCTGAGTTTGCACTGCCCTGCGTAATGCTCTGATGAACGCACTGGACAAACTCTTTTGCCCTTATGTGATGTCCCCCAGGGCGAAACTTGGGAACAGAATCAATAAGGACACACACATATCTTCAATACCGTCCCTTCAACTCCCCTGCCCTACAACTCCCCAACACTGGGGGCTATCTGCAAGGCATTTCAACAGGTTCACAAGAAAATGGAATTAACGTACAAGTTTATTTGGGTGAAAAACAAATTGTGGAATCTATGCTGAGGTTTTTCACAATACATTTTCCCGGGAGTTTTTGAAGACCCCCTCATAGCTTGGGCAATAGGACAGGGAAAAAAAATGATGTCTCCTTTTTGTTTGCATTTCATGACTTAAGAGGTAGAAAATCTATGAATATTTGTTCACCACCCTTGTCCATTTTCCTACTAGCGTGTTCACCTTTGAGCACCATTATTAGGGCCAGTCATTCTCAGGGCTCTTTTTATAACATGGATATTATCCTTCATCCTGTTCCCCAGTTTATCACATCTCTTAAATTTGTTTGTGACATTTCTGGTTAAAAGAATACTGCTTCCTGAGGCCGGCAGGTGGCATGGTGGTTGAGGTGCTGGACTCCCACATGCCTGACAGCAGTTCGAGTCCTGGACCTGGAGGCTCACTTTCTCACTTTCCCTTTTTCTCTATCTTTCTCTGGTCAAATTAAATAATAATAATAATAATAATAATAATAATAATAATAATAAATGAAGTAAAGTAAATAATTCTTAAAAAGAAAAAAATAAGAATACTGCTTCCCAACAAGAAAGCATACATCCTCAGTACAGTGGGGTGAACAACAGGCTACCAATCAAGAGGCTCAGGTCACTCCAGGCCCTACTCAGTTTCCCTGAGGGTGTAGACATCTTGGTTCACTTATCGTCCACTATAACCACATTATTGGGAAAACTGCAATATACAGGTATGAAGTTATTAGTAAAATTAAAAATTATTGGGGCTGGCAGGTGGCATGGTGGTTAAGGTGCTGGACTCCCACATGGCCAATTGCAGTTCAAGTCCTGGGATTTGTAGCTTGCTTTCTCATTCTGCCTCTCTCTCTCTTTGTGTCTCTCTCTGGTCAAATTGAAGAATAATAATAAACAAATAAAGTCAGATAAATAATTTAAAATAAAAAATGATAAACTGCTTTACAGAGCCTTCATGGAAGACAGTGGGGAGGTACAGCCCTCCAGACTCAAGCACCTGCATCACTACAGGTGTGTCTGTGCGTGCATGTCCCTGCGGTCCTCACCTGTCTTCCTCCTGGGTGGGAGGCACGACCCCCGTCTGGTGCTGGCTGCGGGCCATCTCCTCGCCCTGCCGCTGCTTCCTCTTGTCGCGGATGCTCAGGCAGATGGACAGCAGCAGCAGCATCACGCCGGCCCCGACCAGCACGTAGGCCACGGAGAAGGTCTTGCTCTTCAGGATGCCGCTGCCTATCTCGGTCTTGTTGCCCTGAGCTGTTGGCTTTTCGGCCCCACTGAACCCGGGCACCAGGTTCCACATGGCCATGATGACCCCGAGGACCAACATCCCCAGGCCGATGGCGGTCAGCGCGTAGTGGGATCCATTGGCCTTGGACTGGGCCATCATGCCAGCGGGAGCGGGGCAGGGCCCAGTTCAAAGAGGGAGAATAAATAAATGACAAGCAGCAGCAGCAGTAGCAGCAGAACACTCCACCGCACTAAGCCAGGCCTCTAGCGCCACATTAAAGAAACGTCTGCTGAACTGTGCAGGGGTGGCTCCGAGCAAACACGAGGCATCTTGTATGACGGCTGCAGCCGAGAGGTCTGGAAGAAAAGCAGAAGAGCAGAGAGAAAAATCAGCACGGATTCAAGACACTTTGGGAACACAGCGGCTCTGCCCTGGAGGAGTTCAGAAGCAAACCCGGCCACCGGCTCTGGCTCGGGAGGCCCTTTGATACATTCCAGATGTCTTACGTGCTCACATCCCGTGTAAGGCTGGTCCGCCTACACCCACCCGAAAAGGAAAAGCCAGGCCTCTCCCTGCAGGAGGCCAGAGAGGTCAGCGCTCAGGTCATTAAAACATTTTGTGGAATTTAATGAAGTGCAGTGAAACTGCAGCTTTCCCTGGATGCAGCAACAAATGGGGATGATGGCACAGGCGAGCCATGACCAATGGCTGTGACAGCAGTACCCAGGGGAGGGCAAGCCCCACTCCACATGGCCTCCTGTGGTCTGTCCATCACCCTCAATGGCTCCCTATCCCCTGCAGGAGAAAACCCAGATCCTTAGAATGATGCTCTTGCTGTTTAACCTGACCTGATTTTCCGACTTCATCCCCTCACCCGGCCCCTCTGCACGCTCTCTGGCATCCTGCAGTTCTCTGATCTCCAGCTCTGGTGTCCCTTCCATGTACTCCCCCAAGCCGCCCAGCCCCAAGCGCCTACAGTGGAAATTCTCTCTCCTCCTGTGACCCCATACCTCCATCATGTCTGAGCCTAGCACATAGTAGGGATTCAGAAAAGATCCCGAGTCAGGGCTGAATGAAACAAATCAAGGCCACACGAAGCCACCCAGCAAGACAAGCTTTCCTTCAACCACTCTGAGGTTTCCTTTCCTTAAGGGGAGCTGTGTGTTTCTCATCTTAGCCCCTGTGCCCAACTGGACCAAAAAACCCCTCTTCCCACGAAGCGGCTCACAGCCCTGTGCTAAAGGAAGCAGCCAGCAGTCCTGGGATGTCACAGGTGCCTGTTGGTTGAGAGCGAGGCAGAAAAGCAAGGCATGGAAGGCTCGGGTTATAGCGCCTTCAGGGACCGAGAAGGAGGAGCGAGCAGCGTGCCTTGCTGACCACTCCGCAGTCGTTATCTCTGCAGCAGGAAGCTTTGTGGAGCAGCAGAACTTTACAGCTGTTTAGTTGGACAAGGTCCTGTTTCCAGTTCTGCATTCTTTCCGATCTTTCCAAAGGACAGCTAACCAGGCTGCTTGAAATCTGATGCTGCAGAGATATTTTCTTGGCCAACCACAGCCTTAATCTGAAACTGACATTTTGTTAAAGATACTCTAAAAATATTTGGAACAACATCCTTTATCAGCTTGAAGTCCATGCCTTTGATTTATTTATTTATTTTAAGTTTATTTTGAGAGCAAGAAGGAGGAAGGCAGGGAGAGTCCGGTAACCCTGGTCCCACCACACTGTGACACTCGCCCGCCCCCTGCCTTCCAGCTAGCCAAGATCACAGGTGTGCACCCAGCATGTTCGGATCAATCCAGGATCCAAACCTGGCATCTCCCGTATGGCTGTGTATCAGGCAGCAGCACACCATCAACTGTGCCTCCATAGCAAGGCCTAAACCCTTTTTTTTTTTTTTTTTGACTCAACAAGCATTTCTTGAGCTTCTAACCACCTGCTAAGCAGCATGTTAGGCACTGGAAAAACACTGGCGAGCAAATTAGGGATGAGCAGGGCTTCCAGGCCAGCAGAAAAAAAAAAAATCTATAAGGAATAGCCAAAAACTGGGAAGAAAGTAGAGAAACCATGGGATTAGAGAGCAGGGGGTCCTCATTTAGGGTCTGGGCTGTGAGAGAAAACCCATCAGTATAATAGGGCCTGCACTGTGAATGCACACCATGTCTATGCACACATATGCACACCTGTATGCACATGTATACACGCACTCACACCTGCATGTTTATTCATGCACATGTACATGTGTACACTGTGAGCACATGTGCACGTATGCATGCATGTGTAAAGGGCAGGAGCAGGTGTGTGTATATGCACGTGGAGTACGGGGCCCTGCTGCAGAGAGCTGTGCTGGGACCAGCTGGGAACAGTCTACCACACACAGAAGTGTTGTTTCTCCCAGTGTCAGTCATGGCCAGTGAAGGGAAGGTTGGGGCTTTGGCAGCCCTGGGAATGCACCTGTTTTGACAATGCACGAGACGAGGTCAGGCTTGGAGGGCTCAGTGGTGGAGAGCATTGTGCTGGAAGCAGGAGAGGTGAAAAACACTTCCTGAGCACCTGCTCAATGCCTGAGAGGCAGGTCTTGTACCTGGGAGGCTGAGGGTGTGTTTATCAGACCTGCAACACTCTCACCTTTCTCCCTCCCCGTTCTGGTTCATTCTCGACTAAAGCTTTGCTTTATATCGTCATGTAGAAAGACAAGCTCCAGAAGAGAATCGGGGCAAAGATGAAAATGCTAGGATTCATATATTCTTTGGCCTGTTAAACTGCAAACGATCAAAACAGGTGACAATGCCTAGTGTGGAAAGGGTATTGGGCAATTTCATATACCTTTTTGGATGGTGAGTTTAGGTATTTCTGAATCAAAAGAGCAAAAATACTTATGGCCTTTAGCTTTGTAATTCAAACTTCTAAGAATCATGTACAAAGATAATCCCCTCAGCTTTCTAGTAGTGAGAAGGCAGAAGCCACTGAAATAGCTCATAATCCCGATCTGGTTGAGTAAAGTATGGCACATACACTCATGAAATTACGGTCTCAAAGCAGCTAGTGATACATTTTTAAGTCAAATAATAAGATTTTTTAACTATTTTTCTAAGAATTTAATTTTATTTACTCATTTATTTTAATTTGATCAGAGAGAGAGAGAGAGAGAGAGAGAGAGAGAGAGAGAGAGAGGAAAAGTGAAAAAGCAAGCCACCAGGTCCGGGACTTAAACCGTGGTCGAACATTTGGGAGTGTCCAGCGCCTTAACCACCATGCCACCTGTTGGTTCCCCTCAAACAATAAGATTAAAACTACAGTGTGTTCAGTATGACTCTAATTTTTAAAAAACTCTACACAAACAGAATTAAAGTATGATTTTATTTTAGTGCAAAAAATTGAAGCCCATACAATTTTTTTTTAAAATAAGCTTTTCCCATGAACTTTCCAAAGATCCCTTATTTATAGGAAAAAGTTTGGATGATCACACTTATGTTAAAATACAAAAGAGGGACCAGCAGTTAGCGTAATGGCTATGTCACTGGACTCCCATGTAGTCGACCGCGGTTCACGTCCCAGACCCGGTGGCTTAAACTCACGCCGGGCGCGTGTGCGTGCATGCCCAAGATCCCGAGAGGAGAATGGAGGAGAAGGGATTGCGGCGTGGCCATCCCCCCTGGGGGGTGATTTCCTGCTTTCTGTCTCTCTGTCTCTCTCTGTCTGGCGAGCGCACGCGCCCTAAAGTAAAAACCTCTCCAAAAAAAGAAAAAAAAAAATACAAAAGAGACTGTGTGTATACCCACATACATATACATTATATATATATATTTTTTCTTTTAATTTGCCAGAAGGCATGTGAATACACCAGAGAGACAGACAGTGAGAAAGGAAGAGGAAGCATCCTCCATGGGGAATGGTCATGCTGAAATCCCTTTTCCTCCATTTCTCCATCCTGTTGGGATTTTGGGCATATGCATTTTTCAAGCCACCAAGTACAGGAATGGAACCACACAGTCATGTAGGATCCAGTGCCCTGAAGTGGATCAGGCTGGAACGAGGCCATGTGTTGGCCTGAGACTATATTTTTATAGAGACAAACATGTATGTAAAAATCCCAGAGGGGGCCAGGATGTGGCATGGAGGTTAAGGCAGTTGGATCCCATGTGATTCAAGTCCTGGATCCAGCAGCTTAAAAACCACACCGGTACTAGGATAACAGGCCCGAAAGCTAGCTCCCTTAGCGGCAACCAAGTTTTTGGACCCCTCCCTGCTTGATGGGAGCTTGCTCTTCCTCTTAATAAACTCCTGGTCTGGCCCTATTTTGAATATTTTATAGTCGGATTGTGCTGTTGCGAGGCAGCTATGCTGAGTGGCTGAGTGACCTTTGGATCAGACTGCCTGGGCTTGGATCCTCACTGTTCCTTCCCAGCTGGTGACCTTGGGTAAGTTACTTACCCTCTCTATGACCTGGTTTCCCAAACTGCAAAATGGAGATGAAAAACTCTAGTCCCCACCTCACAGGGGAGTTATGATAAGCAGATGAATGTATATAAAGCACCTAGAATGGCATCTAACTAGCACATAGGAAGTTCTGATAGAAAGATTTGTTATTTCCCATTTTGTGTTGTTTTAGTTGCCAGAGGGCATGTGTGCTTGCCAGAGAGAGACAGAGACAGAGAGACAGAAAGGAGAAAGCACCCTCCCTTAGCAGAGCGTGGTCGCATCACAACCCCTTCTCCATTTCTCTATCCTGTTGGGATTCTGGCATGTGCACGGCACTCAGTGTGTTTTATTAAGCTGGCAGGACCAGGATTTGAACCATGGTTGGTCATGTGGGGCCTGGCTCACTTAACCACTAGGTGTAGGCCAGCCTTACTGCATTCAAATTTTCTTTAAAAGATCTTTGCTGTAGGGTATATGCACTTGCTGGAGAGAGACAGAGAGGGAAAGTAAGAAATCACCCCCCAGGGGAATGGCTCGGCTGAGATCCCTTCTCCTCCAATCTCCTCTGGGATGTTCGGCGTGCATGCACATGCGCCCAGCATGTTTTTCAAGCTGTCAGGTCCAGGACTCAAACTGTGCAGTTGGTTATGTGGGATCCCGTGCCTTAACTACCGTGACCTGCTGGCCCCAACATTCTTGATGGAGTGTGATCACATGCAAGGGGCAAAAACCGGTTCTTAGGGGTGGAGTGAAAAAAACCTTAGATATTATGATGGCTTGCACGGGCCACAGTACACAGACACACAGTGTCCCCTTGGGACTAAAATGTCATGGGGTTGAGAGGAATCTTCAAGAAAGAATGTTTAAAAAGAATCTTAAAAAGATTCTATGAAAGAAGGTCAAGAAACACTAATGTATCATATGAAATTCCAAAGCACTTGGATTATATATGCTGTGATGTTTATAGTTATTTTCTCTGTGTGGTGAGATTAAAGATGATTTTTATTTTCTTTTACTTACTGGGAAAATAAGAACCAGAAAACAGAAAAATTCATGCCTTGCTTTCATAATAAGAAAAAAACTAAAGGTTTTGTTTTTTGGGTTCGGGGCAAAGTTCTGTGTCCAATGGTAGCTTAACCCATTCGCCAGACTCAGCCCTTCCTCTGCAGACGTGATCTGAATGGGCTGGCCGGGGTCTGCGGAACCCCAGCTCCCTGCACTGCAGCTGGCCGGCTGTTTACCGTTTCTGGCTTGTTGACCCTGGGCGGCAGCCATGATATATTTAGTATGATGTTCTTTCCCTTTCAAAAGTATGGAAAGAAGCTAATTCTGTGCTTAGAGGATTTAGCCTCTAACATGGCCCTAAAATGGAACAGCCCTAAAATGGTGGCAGCTGGGACCCCAGACCCACCTCTGGACCTGTCACTGCTTGTGTCTGAGGCAGAGCTACGGAGAAGAGAAAGATTCTGTATCTGGGTTTCTAAGAGGAATTGTTAACCAGTTAAGGGATGGACCTACGCTCCCAGGGAAGATTTAAGGTAGACCTGAAAACCACTCTTCATGCTAAAATCTTCATAAGGACCCCCCTGTAAGGAACCAAAGACCCGGTGTTCTGAGTAAGCTATGAAAACTGCAGTCTCATGAGGTACTTATGGATAGGCATGTTCTTCCCGGGGGCAGAGGGGCAAGGAGGAGTTGGGGTAGGTGTGATATTCAAGGTAGTGGTACCAAAAGAAGTCAAAATGATGCACAGCAAAATGTGGGTTGCAAAAGGATGACAATACAGTAGCTATGTTTATCAAAGCCTTCTGTGGTTTTATCCATCTCACACAAATGTTCCAGAGAATACAGGGAAACACCCTCAGATCATTTTATGAGGAATGTATCGTCTCGATACCAAAAACCAGAAAAGAACAAGGCAAGAAAGAAAAATGACAGGCTGATCTGATCCACCAGGAAAGATGCCAAAATCTTAAAACTCTACTGAATGGAATCTTTTTAAAAAGATCAAGCGGGGTTTATCCCAAGTGTACAAGGTCCCAAGAATGCATTAGGAACTAGATTCATGTCATATCTCAGGACAAAGGATAAGCCACAAATGTCACCCAGTTTACTACACAGGAGTGATAATGAACCACTCCCAACTCCACACACCTTGAGGACAGTTCTGACCCATGTAATGCTGAACAGAAATTCAAACTGCAGAATATACAGAGCATGATTCCCTGTCAGTGAAGTTTAAAACCAGGTAAAACCAAATACTACACTGCTCAATATTTGTAATGTTTGAAAGACAAGCAAAGATTATAAACTAAAGTTCAGAATAATAGCTACCTACAGGAAGAATGAAGAGTAATATGGAAAGAATAGTGAGGGGGTACATGGGTATCCTTAAAATTCACATCAGTTTTATATATAGTCTTGACTCACTGAAATATTTTGTAATAACAATTTTCAAAAAACTCATCAATGTTTTTCCATTGCTCTTAGTGTAAAATCCGAAGTCCTTTTGCCATGGCCTTCCAGTCCCACCTGTCTCCCGACGGATGGAGCTCTCTCTCATATCTTATCTCCCAGCCCACTAGCCCTCCCCAACTCCCGTTCTGCTTCTCAGTCGAACCCAGCACTTCCTGCCAAGGGGCCTTTGGACCTGCTCTTCCCAGCGCTTGAATACACTCGTCCACCTGTCTCTTTTGTCCAACTACTTTTGTCTCTCAGTTGGCGTGTCACCTCCTCAGCAAGGACTTCCCTGATACAGTGTGTATAAAGTGCCCTCTCCCTCGGCTGGCTACTCTGCAGCCCCCACTGAGCTGTGCGATGACACCCTTCCCACGCGTGGGTGCCACTGCACCACCATCTGCAACAGTCTCATGTTCGTTTTCTCCTGGCTCCTCGCCCACCCCCCCACCCCAGCCAGAGTATAAACCCTCTGAAAGAAGGGCCCACCTGCCATGTGCCCAGCGCAGTGCCAGGAACGCAGCAGGTACTTTATACATATTTGTAGAGTGAAGAAATGAATGCCTATCTGGCAAGGGTCGAAGTTTACTCCAAATCCCATATCAGCGAGGGGAAATTCCCTGCCCGAGGTTGGCACTTGGGGAGAGGATTAGTACGACTTTCAGAAGTACCCCGATACCCAGATCTGGTATCTCTATGCCAATGATTTGCTGGGAGCAAGGGAAAGGTGCCCACAATAGGTGTGATTCCCATGGTGACACGAGGTGACCGTCCCAATGTTCCCTGGTCTTCCCAGGTAGAAGTCAGCAGAGGGTGAGAGCCCCGAGGCTCGCTCCTCCGCCCCAGCAGTGGCTCCTCTTCACTCACAGGCATTTTCTTGGGCACCCAGGGCCAGCAGGGGGGTTGTGTCAGGGGGAGGCGGTCCCAGCTCGACAGCTGAGCACTCGGGCACATCACACCTGGATTCGGTCTCCATGAGCCTGCATGTAACCAGGGAGCGTTATAACATGGAACAGGAAGCAGAGCTGCTCTGGCTGAAATGCGGCTCAGGGCCCAAACCTTGAAGACCGAGCCTTTCCTTGCCCCTTCCTGCTGAACCACAGAAACTCCACGGAACACAGTTCAGGAACCAGGGATGCGGCTGGCCCCTCCTGTGCCATGAGCTCTGTGCTGTGGCCCTCCATGAATGGTGTGGAGCTAGCCCAGGAGGCTTTAGTAGGAGGGGTTCTCGCTAGCTGGAGGTGTCTGGCAGTGTGACCAGCCCCTGCGACAAACAGGCTCCTTGACTATTTTCCTGGTCCTGACCTCTTCTTGCCAAGCTGCATAGTTGGGAAAGGGATCCCATTTCCATTCGCAGGGAACCAGGCTGTGTTACATTTGCATCACAAAGGGAGAATTCTGTGGGCCCTGTGGCCAAGTTTCAGTCCAGTCACTTTTGTCACCAAGCTCCAGTCCCATGCCGTGGGGGTGGGAAGAGAGGCTCTGAGCAGTTGCTATTGCTGCCCTGTTCCTGCCTGGGAGGGAGTTTCAGGCCACCTCCCCAGGGACCAAGGGCAAAGGGTGTCAGGTTCCTGTTTTTACAGAGCACCAGATCTTTTAGGTGGGAAAAACAAAAAGCAATGTGCAAAAGAGGCATGCAGGGAGAGGAAGTGGAATGAGGGCTGCCCACACCAGAGAGTGCTGATGGGAAAGAAGGGAGGTCACAGCAACCAAGGTTGCAACAGCCACCTCTGCGTCCACCAGCGCCTTCCTAAATCCATCCAATCCCACAGCTGCCCTTCAAGGAATGAGTAGCCCGCCGCCACAAGGTCTCAGACAGGGCAAGCAATCTGCCCCAGGTCACACAGCGAGGAAGCAGCAGGGTCAAGTCTAGCTGATACTGAAGTCCACCTTCGTGCCTCCGGAGATGGAGGACCCGGGGGCCACTCTCCAGACAAGGTTCTGCAGGGTGTTTCATCATGGAGGGTGAGCATTTCTTTTACAATGATTTTTTGTAAGGATTTTGATTTTATCTACTGGGTACCAGGGACTCTGTGGGGAGGAGGTCCACAGATGTGTGAGATGCTCCCAGAATCTAGCAGGACAGGTGGTTCCCCTGACAGAAGTGGGTCACTATCAGGATAGTGCCAGCACTGGGCCAAGCCCTCTGCACCCTCTTACAGACAATCACTTTATAGTTATTGGTTGTATTGATATTGTATAGGCACTCAGGTAAAGTATTTCCTTAAGTAACTTTCTCAAGGTCACACAGGACAAGGCAGGAAGGAGTAAGGGGTGTCTGGCTGTAAAACCCATGTTTTAGGGGGCTGGTGGTTGGCACAGTGGTAAACGTGATGCTCTGTCAGACTGTCCCACGTGGGATGGTTCCAGGTTCACATCTGGAGACCTCCCTGAGTGTGCCAGGTTGGTGTGTGCCACGTTCTGGGGCCGGGTACGGCTGGGGGTGGATCGTGGCACCGAGGTGCTGTTGAGGGTGCTGTCTCCTGCGTGTACACGCTCATGGAATAAATAAGCTTAAAAATAAACAACTTTTATGCTTTAACCACCGGGCGATACTGCTCAACGGGCACACGAAGACAGTGACAAATTCGATTTGTGGGGCAGGGAGAAGGGTTAGGATAGAGCAGCATAGAGGGTCATGAGGTGCACATTTGGGGTGGGAGACTAGGGTATTCAGGGGGAGGGCTCAGCCTGAATAATCCCATGGAAACGGGAGAGAGGGCATCTTCTGGAATATACCACAGGGTGCAGAACAGGCAGCTCACCTCTCCCACTCCAGAGACAAGGTGTCGTCAGGGAAAATTTTACAAGACCCGACATCCCCAGCTTCACCACTAATCCATTTAAGTGCTGTTGAAATGAAGGAAGACAGGTTCCTTCTGGAGCCTCCAGGGGTTGTAAACAAGCAGCAAGTTAACGGAACACGCGTCTTTTCTTCAGGAGCTTGACATGGTGTCTTTCCCTAAGCAGGTGGCTGGCGCAGCCCTATTTGGAAAGCTGGCTCCAGGGAAGCTGTCTTGAGGGTTTCTGTCACATCTAATATTTCTCGGGAAGTGTGACATCTCCGTGTCTTCCTCTGTCAGGATAGACACTGGTGCTCATGGGATACAGGTGGCAGCCAGATCTGTCACCATCAACTCAAAGTGAGTCTTGACACCTGGTCATCCTCCAGGTTGCTGCATCAGGGCTTCTGGGAATGAGTCACCAACGGTCCCCAGCCCTGACAAACCAGGCCAAGCACGGGCACTGACCAGCAGCCGTTTCTCATGTCACCCCAAACCCCAGCAGTTAGGGCACAGTGTTGGCACACCCTAAGTACTTTACTTAGCTCACTATCACACCCAGCAACTGTATGAAGGAGGTACTAGTATCCCTACCTTTGCCTATTTTACTGAGGAATACAGAGGCACAGAGAGGTTGAGAAACTTGCCCAAGGCCTCCCAGCATGGTCAGTGGTAGTCCTTGTCCTCAGAGCCTCCTTGTTTAGGACCTTCCTTACCCATGCAGTTCCAGAAAGCCACCCCTTTAGCCATGCTTGAAGAATGAAAACCAAGGCAGGTCACAAGTCCCCTCAATAAAACCTGGCTCCTTGGTAACCCTCTGGGCACAAGAAGGAAATGAAAGCGAGATGTTCCCCAGACCAGGAGCGACTGACCTCTGGGGTGTAGCCATGAAGTCTGAGGAGGTGGGAGGAGTGTGGGCTGGAGGAGAGGTGGGGACCTGTCCTACTTCGCTGCTCCTGGTCACTGTTCCTGGCTGCCGGCCAGGCCTGTGCAAACCTGAGTGCCATCTGCACTTGTCCTGGTGCAGAAGGCAGTTTTGGATACCGAATAGACTCATTTGGCTCCTCCTCTCTAAGAGGGAGGGCAAAGATAAGATCTTGTAAACTCAGGGACTGCAGAACATGTTTGTGGTGATTGCACCCACAATTCTGATAGGTCGGTTTGCATCTCAGCTGTTACTTAATAACTACCCAGACGAGCCAATGACTTCCCCTCCGTCTCAGTCCTCTCATCTGTAAAAGTGGAACTGTACTGGGATCTATTCTACTCGGAGAGTTCCAGGTATTTATTCTTTCATTCAACAAAATATTAACTGAGCACCTAATCACAGGGCAAGGACTGCTCTAAGTGCTGGGGACAGAGAAACAATCAAGACAGACAAGTGGCTGTGTCCTGTGGAGCTCAGCCAGCCACCCTGAGGGAGTAAACGCCATGGCGGTTGGGACGGAATGCAAGCTGAGGAAGCCGATAAAGCTGGTGGTGGGAAGAGGGATCGCTGGGGCGGTGACTTCACTGGGGGTCGGGGCACAGCATCACCAAGAAAGTAGTATGTGAGCAAAGACTTGAAGGAAGGAGCGGAGGGAACAGTGTGGTTACCCGGGGAAGGACATTCTAGGCCGAGGGAACCACAGATCAAAGGCCCTAGGCAGGAGCCTGCTTGGCAGTTTCCAGGGACTGGAAGGCTGAGAAGCCAATGAATTACTCCACTAAGGGCCTTACCCCAGGATCTGGCAGGCAGTCACTGCTGAGTGTGCTCGTTACCATGTTCAGACCCGCAGAGGCAGGTGAGCATCTGCCTGTCTTTAGGGGGCCGAGAGAGGGAGGGACTAATTCAAGGCCTTTCAAATTAGGGGCTGAGAAGGCCCTGGAGTTCCGCTCAGGGCGACTTGCCAGTCAGTGCTCTGCGTCTCTCAATACTTGGACATGGCAGGTAGCCCCCAGAAATATCCAGGTCCTAGCCCCTGGAATTCATGGCTGTCACCTTGGCAAAAGTGCCTTTTTGGGTGTGATTAAATTAAGGATCTCAGGATGGGGAGACTACCTAGGTGGGTTCAATTTAATGACAAGCGTCCTTATAAGAGGGAGGCAAAAAGCTCACAGGAAGAAGTGGGAGATGTGATAATGGAGGCAAGAGGTGGATGGAGTGACATGGGACAGGCTCGCAAGCCCAGTGAGACAGGTGACCTCTAGAAGCTGGAAAAGGCACGTAACAGATTCTCGCTAGAGTCAGCTTCCAGAAGGAACCAGTCCTGCAGACAGGTCGACGTTAGCCCATGAGTGGACTGAACTTGGACTCCTGACCTCCAGAACTGCAACAGAAAAATCAGTGCTGTTTTGACCATCCAGGCGGGCGAAATTGTTAGGAGCAGCTACGGGACACCTGCCACACCTGCGAGGCTCCTGCTACCACGCAGCTTACTTACCTCGTCATGGGTTTGACTGGGCATGGTTCCTGAATCCTGATCAAACCAATCACTTGTTGAATTTTGCACCCATTCCTCGGCAGCCAGGTTGGATGGAGGCTCTGCAGCCCGGCTCTCCTCTGCCGGTTTGCATTTTAACCCAGGATCCAGTGCCTGAGCCAAGTCTGCACTTGTTCCAGCTTTGCTGAGGCACTGTGGTAAAGGCATTCTCACACTCCAGTCAGCAGACACTTTGCTTTTCTGGGGGCTCAGAACGACAGTTCCAAAGCCCTTACGATGAAAGGAGGCTGCCGTTTAAGTGCTCGTTACATGAGGGATTTGTAAGCCTCAAACTTGAGGCACTGGAGAGCCCTGGGCAGGCCGACGGGTCTTGCAGAAGCGAGCCTCCTCCTTCCCAGACTTCCACGAGACCGGCCCTGATTCTGGAGATTAGGACACAGTTGAGAGTCTGTCCTGCCCATATCTGGACATTTTCTTTTTTAGCCACAGCAGTGCTGTCTCTGTGGAAGTGGTTCCCAAACACGCTGCCAAGAGCTCCTTTGGTCTCAAGCTGAGCAGGTTCAACCCTGTCCTACCATCCTCTGCCAGCTCCGGCCCTTCCACTTTATACCTGAGGTTTGTCCTGGCATTTTAGCCAGAACTGCCCTCTCCAGCACTGGTCTCCTTCCTGCCTCGGATCTGCAGGAAGTCACCTGTCACACCAATCTCTTTCCAATGGCTACATTTTGGAGTCATAGCAACAGCGAACATTCTCTGAAGCGCTCACCAAGTGCCAGGCACCATGCGGGGTGCTCTATAAGCAGTTATTATTATTTATTACTTGTTCTTATTATCATTCTGTTTTGTTTCTATTTACAACATTTACTATATCTTATACATTTGCTTCTATTTATTAGTAACGTATTATCATTATTTTAAAGTTTTTCTTTTTATCTTCCATGAGTGAGAAAGACAGATGGCATCCCCAATAGGGTCTTCATGCTGAGATCCACCTCCAGCTTCAGCCGGCCCCAGATCACAGGGATGCACCTGCTCCGTGTGCTCAGGGAGGTCTCCAGGGGCAAACCTAGAGCCTTCCCATGTGGGTCCGCCTTACAGAGCATAGCCTTACTGCAGCGCCACGGTCCAGCCCCAGCAATTTACTATTAATACTATTTATCCAACGTGGTATTTCTTAATTAGTTGTCATGTTTACAGTTCCCAAGAACCCCATGGCAAAGTTTCTAGAATAATCTCCATTTTGTAGATGAGAACCTTGAAGTTCAGAGAAGGTCAGCACCCTGCTCAAAGTCACAGCGTGAACGGCATGGCGAAGATTCCAACTGCACGTCTGAGCCCAGGGCCAGCACGCCCCACTACCCAGTGCCTCTAGTCCCCTCCTGCTCCCACAGAGAGCCCCTCCGTAGGTGGCTTCACTCTCTGTGGTCAGGAGGTAAAATTCCTTGCTCTCCTGGTGTTGTCTCCCCTTTAGGAAAATCAGCTTTCTTCGAGTGAGTCACTCAGGCCCTTGCAACCCAGATACTCATCTGGAAGTGTTGTAAATAATTGACATGGAAGTTTAATCATAAAACTGAAACCAAGGTGAGAGGGGGCGCCACAACCAGCACCAGGCTGGGGGGGCTTGGACACCAGAAACTTCTTTCCTGCCAGTTCTGCAGACGGGAAGTCCTGGGTCAAGGAATCGGCTGGCTGCTTTCTCCTGAGGCCTCTCTCCTTTGCCTATGGATGGCCGCCTTCTCCTTGTGTCCTCCTGTGGCCTTTCTGAGTCCTCCCGTGGCCTTCCTGTGTGTGTACGTCTGTCTTAACCTCCTTCTCTTACAAGGGACCTGTCCGGCTGGATCGGGGCTCACCCACGTGACTTTACCTTAATCATGTCTTCAAAGGCCCTGTCTCCAAATATCATCGAATCCTGGGGTACTGGGGTGAGGACTTGGACATAGGAATTTGGGGGCTGCTACAATTCCACCCATGATACAGATGACACGGCCCGTGCTGGGGGCCTGCTCTGCCCTGCTCAGCAGCTCTTGCACACAAGAACTGCCCCCGATCAAGCACTGACCGCCTGCGAGCCCTGGCGGTGCCTTTCACACCTGCCATGGACCTACAGGGAAGGGCTCTATTTAACCCCACCTTACGGAGAAGTTGAGGCATGATTAGCACACAGGTTGGAATTACCCCACCTCGGTTCAGTGGCAATCAGAATGCAGTATTGACCTTGACGTAAAGAGCAGTGACGTGACTCTCTCTGATGCAGATGCCACAGGGGAAGTACCCAGGTCTGTATTCCTGTATACACTGGGTGTGCACCCAGGCCGGGGCTGGGCTGTGGTGAAATTCAAAGGGACCCTGTTGGAGATACTCCCCTCCCCCAAAGAAGCAAATAAACTTTAAAAAAAGATAACAGGGTAGGACCCCGTAAGGCTGGGGAGTGAGTGCCTGACCCACAGAATACCGTGCTGGGTGTACAGTAAGCGCCCGGGCAGGGTGCGGCAGGGGGAGCCCGACTTTTAGACCCTCCAGTCTACTGCTGGCCGGTCCTCATGACCACCCACTCTCCCGGGTCTAAAGCCACCTGGGAACTGAGGAAGACTCGGTGTGCTTGCTGTGGCCAACATCTCACACCAAAGTGGAGGACCCAGGGAGGCCAGGAGCTCAGAGGCACACATGGCCCAGAGCGCCAAGTGCGACCCAGCTGAGTGCCAGAAACGGTGCTGACCTCCCGGGGATTCCCAGAGACATGCAACAGAGGTGAGATGCACCTCAGGGCACCTCCCACCTCTAAGCTCAGAGTCTCCCGGTGCTGAGGGAGAGAAAGAAATGGAGGAGAGGCTGGCTCAGTAGTCTCATGTTCCAATCTCCATATGCCCTTTGCTCTACAGTAAGAAAATGGATATTCAGCTCTTCCCCGCTTCCCAGAAGAAAGATAGCTCTGCCTCTTAGACACCAAGTTAGATATTCCATATGACTAGCTCTGGTCGGTGGGCTATATACAGATGTATGTATGGTTGTGGCGAGACACTCAGGAAGGGACATGTCTTCCCTCCCCATTTCTCCATCCTCATGGCTGTAGTGCATATGTGATGGCTGGAGTTCAAGCAGTCATTCTGGAGCATGAGGTAGAGAATAGCAGAGCAACAAGACAGAAGGTGGCTGGGTCCCTGGTGATCCCAGAGATGCCCTTCCAGCCATGGACAGCTGAACTCTGGACTCTTTACATGAGACAAATAAAGGTCTATCTTATTGAATCTACTTTTTGGGGTCACCTATAGCTAAACCCATTCAGGGCTGGCAAATAGTAACGTGATATTATTATTTACGAGACTAACAGACTATGTCAACAGTGCCAAGAACTTTATTTATATGAGCTTATT
Organism: Tupaia tana; assembly: GCA_026018925.1. Classification (NCBI taxonomy): domain Eukaryota; kingdom Metazoa; phylum Chordata; class Mammalia; order Scandentia; family Tupaiidae; genus Tupaia; species Tupaia tana. Next base: position 84,786,040 of record JAKSZU010000007.1, on the reverse strand, counting down.
TAATAACAAGAGCCAATGGCCAGATAGTGTTGCCCCATTTACAGATGAGGAAACTAGGGTCTTGCCAGGCTAAATAGCAGATTTCTCTGATTCTATTCTCCCATCGTGTCACTAAGATAACCATAATGAAGGTTATCTATCGTAGGCTCACTTTTCTTTTTTTAATGTTTTTGCCATAGGACACAGAGAGGACAAAGAAAGGAAAAGTGAGAAATCACCCCCAGGGTGGATGGCCACACTGCAATCCCTTTTCCTCTATCCTCCTCTCAGGATTTGGGGCACATACTCACATGTGCTCAGTGATTTTCAAGCTGCCAGGTCCTGGGCTTGAACCACAGTTGGCGTTCCAACCACTGGAGTCTAGTGCCTTAACCACCATGTTGCCTGCTAGCTCTGGTGCACACACTCTTGGGGGGGGGGGGGGGTCCCTTGATCCCTGTCTCCTGGTGTTCCTGCCCTCATGTGGTCCTCTCCCAAATGTGTCTTGCTTCTAACCAATAAGATATGGCACAGGTGATGGGAGGAAGGTGATAATGCATAAGCTATGTCACCTAATAGATGATCTATTGCTGGCTTTGACAAAGCAAGTGGCCATCGGGAGGGAGACCCATTTGGTAAGAGCCTCCAGCTGATGTCCGACAAACATAAGACAACAAATTCTGCCAATGACCACGTGAGCTCGGAAAAGTGCCCTTCCCCAGTCCAGCCTTCAGAGAAGAACCCAACCTAGGGCCCCGTATGCCTTGACTGCAGCCGTGCAGAGGACCTGGCTAAGTCACGCCTGGACTCCTGACCGCCTGCACAGTGAAATCATAAACGTGAATTACTTTGAGCTGCTGTGGTTGGGATAGTCAGTTACGCTGTGACAGGTGCAGACAGGAACTTTATGAAGAAGGCAACAGCTTGCTCTCCATGGGCCCAGGGATTAGGGAAGTGAGTGCTGGGACTGGATACAGGAGAACCAGGGAAGAGGGCTGGACTGAAAGGCTAAAAGTCAGGCTGAAGGGTGGGCTGTGGGCAGACGCCACAGGGAAAGGCGTAACATTTCAGATCCAGGAGGGCCCTGGCCACAGCGGCGTATGGAGGTCAGGGGAGTGAAGGAGCACGGCAGCTGAAGGCAAGGGGCCTGAGACAAGCCTTAGCTTCTCCGCCTGTTGTGCTGCTCCTGTGTCCCCTACAGCCTCAGTTCTTTCATCTGTAAAATGGCAATAAGGATACCTTCCCGAGGAGAGGATACACAGAGAAGGTGCCCGTACACGAGCACTGGTCAAGACGCAATCTCTGTAGGAATGAGAGGCCAGAGACTCAGTGTAGGGCTTTTGGAGCAAGCCTGAGCCAGCAGTGGGGGCAGCGGATTCCTCAGTCAGAGAGGAAGGGAGTTCGAAGCTGCAGGGTCTGGAGGCCCAGGCGGTGTTCAATAGGCCTGGGTGAAGGCCAGCCTCAGGGGCCCGAGGGAAGGTCAGAGGACGCTGTTGTTTTACTCGCCCAATAACCACTCCCATCCTGCTGGGAACAGCACCGGACTTTCCTTCCCAAGAACCCTCCCTATTCTCAGTCCATGCAATTGATCCTGACTCTGGCTTCAGGTGGCACATGCCCCTAGCCTGGCCAAACGGCATCCCATACTTCTGGGCACAGTAACAAGTCATGGATGGACACAGGACCCAACCTGGGCCAATGAGTTCAAAATTTCAGCACTTTCATCGCAACTGCTGAGAAAAAGACACTCTTCCTTTGCATTCACAGCTGGTAGAAAGCAAGGCTGGAGTGGAGGGCAGAGAAGAGCCTGCCTGGGAAGGAACGAACACAGTGAAAAGCAGACCCAAGGGTAGCCAGAAGCCTGGTGACACTGTTTGTGAACCTGGATCCCACTATGCCTGAAGACCAGTCCCTGGAGGCTTTGGTGATAGGAGCTGACCCATTACATTGGGCTTTCTGTTCCTTGCAGCTGACAAGAGTCCTCACTTATACAGAAGTCAAAAGGAGAGAACACCAAGACCAGAAACTGAATTCCAGTGAAAGCCCATCTTTGCAATTCTGCACAGCACTGCAGGGGTCAACTGTCTAAAATAATAAGTAACCTAAAATCATGTCATTGTGTTTCCGTGCACAGCCTTCTTCATACATCTCACATATCCCTTTAAAAGAGGAAATGCAGGGAACTTTTTTTTTTTTTTTTTTATAATATGAAGGGGTGAATGCCTTTCTGACCACCAGTTTGTCAGCATTTAATTGAATCAAGTGAAGTATTCACATACACTACCACAGTGGTATACTAATTACCCTCTCAACACACCACATGCACACACACACACACACACACACACAGCCTTGGTTTGTGGTGACTGCATTGCCAATTCCTGTGGTGTAAATACTCCCACCATAGCTATTATCAAGCTACCAATATATCATAACAGCACCCAGCACGGGGAAGAGGTGCATACAACTGGGTTTTGTGAGTCAGTACCGCTAGTTATAATACACCACGCAATTCTTTGCTTGAGTTCACACCCCCAACAGGGACATGTATGAGGCTGTGCACTGTGTCTCTACCTGAAGCAGGAGCTGGAAGCAGTCTGAGCATCTACAAGTAGGCAATGGATGAGTGCATGGCATACCACGGAGTCCAATGCAGCTGTCAGATGCGATAAATTAGAAGCACAGGGGCTGGAAGTTCGAGCAGCAGTAACCCAACACTTCGTGTGGCTGACCCACCAGGAAGGTTCCAGGTTCGTGTCTGGAGACCTCCCTGATCATGCTGGGCACACAAGTACCCGTGGTCTGGGACTGGTTGATATTGGGAGCAGATCAACGAGTGAGACCCTGCTGGGAGTATTATCTCTCTCTCTCTCTCTCTCTCTGTCTCTCTTACACATGGAAGAAATAAATAAACTTTTATTAAAAAGAAGGCAAAAATAATACACCCATAGAAATATGATAGGTATTAAAAACTCAGGGCTGTGGGCCGACAGGTGGCATGGTGGTTAAGGTGCTGGACTCCCATACGGCTGACCACCGTTTGAGTCCTGGACCTAGCAGCTTGCTTTCTAACTTTGCTTCTCTCTCTCTGGTCAAATTAAAGATAATAATAATGATAATGATGAATAAAATTTAATAAAATAATTTTTTAAAGCAACAACACCAACAAAAACCCAGGACTTGGATGACCCTGTAGTTGAGTGACTAAATGCTGTGCATATAAAGCAGGACCCCATGTGGCTAACCCATGTTCAAATTCCAGCCCTAGGAGCTTGAAAAACACTGGATATATGTTCAAGTGTGCCCTAAATCCTGACAAGATGGAGAAATAGAGAAAATAAGGATCGTGGTGTGACCATGCCCCACTAGGGGGTTCTCTGTCTCGCTCCCTCTCTGGTGAGCACACATGCCCACTGACAATAAAAAAACAAGAGCAAAAACTCAGGGCTGAGGAATGCTTTCATCTCTTCGGTGAAGGGGGGGAATACCTTGTCTTGATTAAGCCATCATGTTTCAGGTCTCTGTGGGCTTAGATGTAATTGATACTTTCAGCATGTCTCAGAAAAAGAGGTTGAGCCAGGACGGCTGAGCGTCTCTCCAACAGGCACATCTCCTGGGAATCCCGGCAAGCCCAGGGTCAAGGCTGAGGCAGGGCAGCAGAGTCTCGCTGGGATCGACCCTCGTGAGGAGCTGGCCCTGCAACCAGGCTGCTGGAGTTGGAATCAGGCTCTGTACCCAGCAGCTGTGTGACCCTGGGCAAGCTCCTCTCTGAATCCAGAATAGGATGGACATGAGGACAAAGCGACATGGCTCAGAACGGAAGGAAGAGTGATAGTCAGAGAAGAAGCTAGAATTCTAATAATAAGGGCAAAACTAGCTCCTCTGTGGAGTATCCTGAAGAAGATGAAGCAGGTGGGACTTGCGGGAACAAACTTTGGAGATAAGAGAGCCCTAGTATGTGCAGGAAAATAAAAGCTGAGTGAAAGGGAGGAGAAAGATACGCCAGGAGGAGACAGAACACAACGCCCCCTGTGGAAATTAGAATGATACATGCCCAGAATCGCAACCAACAAGATGCACATTAAACACATTAGGATGGGCGTCCCTGAGGAGGAAAGAGAAAAAATGAATAAAATAATAAAGACAATGGTAGAACAAGAGAGTGGCAGTGCACCAGCCACTGCTGATGATGTGGCACAAACTGAGGGCTGTGTTCACCCAAGCCCAGCGTCTCCCTGGCCACACAGAGAAATGCTGGCTCCCTGATTTCACGTCATCCCAGCCCCAGGGAGTCACAGAGCCCCCACTGTGACCAGCACAGTCCCAAGATGGATGTGGTGGGAATGGACTGCTGAACGGGACTGATTCCTCTGTGACATAAAGCAGATCTCATAACCTCCAGGGACTTCTGGACAGAGGACTTAAAAGAGCCAGCAGGTAGCATGGTGGTGAAGGTGCTGGATTACACATGGTCAACTGCACAGTTCGAGTCCCAGAGCTGGCGCTTTGAAAAAAAAAATCACACCAGGCACGTGTGTGTGCATGCCCAAAGTCCCAAGAGGAAAATGGAGAAGGGATTGCAATGTGGCTATTGCCCTGGGGGAGTGACCTCTCACTTTCCCTCTCTCTCTGTCTCTCTTCAGTAAGCACATGCGCTGTATGGCAAAAAAGTTAGCATCTACAATCACTGTGAGCATCTATAATTATTGCCTGCTGAAAGCTCCATGGGAAATTCATTTCTTATTCTGCATCCCTGAGCTCCTGGCCTCTTCCTTCTTCAAAGTACATCCCTCCAACCTCTGCTTCTGTCACCACGCCCTGTCTGCCTGTGCTCATGTGCCTCCCACCAATAAGGACCCTTGGAACGGCAGCATGAGCACCTGAATAATCTGGGACAATCTGCCTTAAGATCCTTCATTTAATCACATCTGCAAAGGCCCTTTTATGTCAGGCCACCTAGTCACGGGTTCTGATGTGGACATTTTGAGGGAACATTCTTCAGCCTGGCACAAGGGCCCTAGGCAATTTCAGCGGTCAACCTTCTTCTGTGGACTGTCCCACGGGTAAGAATCTTTACCCTGGTATCTAACAGCACAGCTCTTAGAGCATTGGCAGTGCCTGGACATAGAGAAACTGTGTCAGATTGCAAACTGGAGGGACCACACATTACATAAGAGGGCCTTTTGCTTTCAAGAACATACGTCTACAAATCCCTGTGAGATACAGCTACTATCACTGATTGCTTACTCTTAGCTGGCTGACCTCATTTGCTCTTCATGAACAAGCAGCTACCACCACCCCACTCTACAGATGTATGTGCCAAGACTCAGAGAGGTTCTTATTTCTCTTTTCTTTTCTTTTCTTTTCTTTTTTCTTTTCTTTCTTTTCTTTTCTTCTTTCTTCCTATTTTTTTTTTTTTTTTTTTTTTTTTAATTTGCCAGAGGATGTGTGCACTCGCCAGGGAGAAAAAAGAGAGGGGGAGAGGGAGAGAAAGCAAGAAAGCAGCCCAACCGTGGGAGATAGTCATGCTGCAATCACTTCTCCATTTCTTATTTTTGGGATTTTAGGCGTGCATGCACACACACTCTGGCATGTTTCTCAAGCCACCAGGTCTGGGACTCAAACTGTAAGGGCAGCCACGTGGGATCCAGCTGCCTTAATCATCAGGCCATGGGCTAATCCACAGAGAGGTTCTGGAGGCCCAAAGTCTCATGTCAATCAGTAGCAGAGTGAGTCTGTGAAGCAGACAGCACGGGTTCAGAGTCTATCTTCTCAACCCCCTCTAGAGTCCTGTCTCCAAGCCCCACTTTAAAAGGAGTTCTAGGGGGACCAGCATATGGCGTAAAGGTTACATTGCTGGACTTCCACGTAGCCGACAGCGGTTCGAGTCCTGGACCCGGTGGCTTAAAACTCACATCAGGCGTGTGTGCATGTGTGTTGTATGCTCAAAATCCGAAAAGGAGAATGGAGGAGAAGAGATTGCAGCATGGCCATTCCTTCTGGGGGAGTGTGATTTCTTACTTTCTGTCTCTCTATCTCTCCAGTGAGCACACGCTTCCTATAGCAAAAATCTCCCTTAAAAAAAAATGTTGTGGGGTCCACACAGCAGTGAGGTAATGCTCCGTGATGCTGGGACCGTGTGGAAGTGTCCCGGTTTGGGTCTTGGCTCTCTGTGTGTAGGCTGGCACGTGTATGTGTGATCCTGGCGGGCTGAGGATGGATGGCAATGTGAGGACCCCACTGGGAATGCCTACAATTCTCTCTCACGAAATAAATAAATGAACTTTAAACAAAAGAGTTATTTTTAACCTTCCACATCCCACTTCCATAATAAGGTGCTCCTTCATCTAGCATCAGAGACGGAGGTTTACCAAAGACAGAGAGGTGGACAGGGGTGAGGGGCTGCCCCAGACCATCAGCAGTGAAGATAGAAGCCAGTGTCTTAAGTAAAAGTCAAAGGTCAGACTGAATGCCGACTCAGGGCTTTTCCACTGCCCAGAACAGCCCTACATCCCAGGGCTCACGGGGCCACCTGAAGCCTGTCTCAGGTCCAAGGACTCTGCCCTGCCTGGGCTGCCACGGCTGTGACGGGAGTTGAAATTCAACCAACAAGTCAGAGCCTTGCCTGGGTACCAGGCAACAAGGTGGATGGTTCACACATCATCTTTGAAAATCGAATCACCCAGACAGATGCCCCCTGGCTGCTGTCTCTCCCCACCTACCTGTAAGAGGAGGGCAGGAGGCAGGGGCTTTGGGCCCACAGTTAGTGCTGCTCAAATGCAGACCCTTCCTGGAAAGCTCCTTGCCGGCGCTAGGTGTTATAGTCCCAAGTGTGCTGGTGGGTGCTCCTATTGTCTCCCATCAGCTGAGGCCAGGAGCTAAGCCACTGTCGTCTCTACCCTTTGGGGTGTTTAGATCCAAAAGAGAAGCCAAGGAATCGCAGCTTTCAATATCTTGGCACAGATCAGAATTACTGAGGCCAAGGCAGCCAGAGGGGTGAGGGGAAGCAAGGTTAATTCTGCTCCCTGAGCCTGAGAACCTCAGGCTGAACACCACCACCACTGAGGGTAGTGTATCAGCTGCTCTTTCTGAGTCCAATGCTCCAGTGAGCTGGGCCGGGGTGCTGCAGCCTGGGGAACGTGGGCCCTGGGGGTGGGGCAGGAGCAGAGCTGCTGCACTCTGGCTGCTGCCTCTCTCCAGTCATTCATTCATTCAACAGACACCAACTGGGCACCCACCACCTGCCGCCAGTGGTCAAGATGCTGGACACAGGGCAACAAGTGCCCCAGAGAAACCACCCACTGCCAGGTGTCCCTCAGGTATGCCAAGAGGCTTCTTGTTATCACATAAGAAGTCACTGCAGGAGCTTTTAAATAGGGCACAGCTGTCCCTCCAGAGTGTGAAGCTACCCAAGCCTTTTGCACAAGAGACTGCCAAGGAGGGTCTGTGGAGGCCCCAGGGACAGCCATGCGGGTTGGGGAGGCAGGCTGTGCAGGGCTACCTCGGATGATGTGGGGCGATCTTGTAGCCCGCCCAGCCCAGTGTCCCGGTCCCCTTCTCTGGGTCTGGGATGGGCCTGGCCCATCAGTTCTTTCCTAGGGGGCGGGACCAGTCAGGTCAGAGCAGTGAGCTTCAGGGCTGGACTGTGAAGGAAACGCTGCCTCCGGAGCCCCGCCCCCGAGCCCCACCCCCGGCCTGCCCTGCTGGGACTGCAGGAAGGACAGGAAAGACCTGAGGTTGCTAGACATCACCACCTGGTCAAAGCAAGGAATGAGGCTGCCCGAGGAGCACTGAGGTGGAGCCCAGCTGGATCTACCAATATTTCAGTTGTATGAACCAAAAGACACTCTCTTTTGCCTACTAAAAAATTTTTAAATAATGACAAAAACAACACCACCAAAACACAACAGGCCAATTGTCCCCAATCCCTTTTCTGAGGCAAACGTGGTGCCGACAGCAATGCCGCTTCTCCTCACCACCTCTGCCTGTGCAGTGAGGCTGATGTCCTGCAAGAACGGGAGCTTCGGAATGCAGAGGAACTGCCCTTTGGAGAAGGACCGCGAGGGTCACTTACTTAGACAGGCCTGGGGTGTGGCGGTAACCGAGGAAGGGCACAGTCCCAGGTCTGAAAAGTGGCAAGGCCCTCATAGACATAGCCATAAATCACCACATTGTGACTGCCTCCCAGCTGCTGGCAGGAGAGAGGCCGGAAGAACTGGGTTTGCCCTTGAAACCCGGGTCATTCAGGTCATAACAGACGTCTAGCACACGCTAGCACAAGGTTGACACGCAACTAGCAGCACACGCACACAGAGGGAGGAAAAAAAAGGAAGAGGGAAATGAATTTGAAGGGCTTGTGGGAACAGGCGGACACGCCCAAGGGGAGCCCTAACTCCTCCCCACAGGGGTGCAGGGACAGCCACCAATAGCCTGCTGTCCTCAGCGTCCCACATGTCCAGGAAAGACAAGAGACAGAAGGAAATCAACAAGACCACCAGCTGGAAACAGGGCAGGAAGGAACGAAGAGGCAGAAGAGCCCAGAGGGGAGAGAAGTGAGCCCAGAGTGGGCAGTGAAAGCATGGAGGATGATGAGGGAGCGGCAGGACAGCGGCCGGGAGATTCCTGGGGTATACAGGGCAGGGCGAGTGACTGCAAGGGAGGAAGGCCAAATCCCGGCCAGGGAGGCCAAATTCCGCTAGGGGCCTCGAACTCTCACTGGGCGGCTGCTGCCTCTCTGGTCCAATAGCTGGCCCTTGTTCCAGCTGCTGTGGGAGGGGCCGGCCCTGTGTAAGGTTTGCGCACACAGACAGGCCAGCCCTACGGAGAGTCCCACAGTGGGCTCGTCAGGACACAGGCCTGCCACCCATGTTCATTGCAGTCTGCCTGACAGAAGAGGAGGCAAACTGGCAAACTGGGTCCTGGAGAGAGGCCATGCTCCAGGATGGCCACCACCTGTGGCCAGCCCACCACCTGTGGTCAGCCCACCGCCTGCAGCCAGCCCACCGCCTGCGGCCAGCCTTGCATCTCACATCCTGGCTATGACACACAAAGGCCTTCTCCACAGTCTCCTTTCCTCCCCGCCTGTCCTCTCTACACTGTTCTCAGAGGGGGTCTTTCCAAAAGGCAATTGTGACCACACCATCCTGGGTTCAGGATCCTTCCATGGCGCTCCACTGCCCCACAGGTAAAGTCCTACTCGTCCACCCCTTTGTGGTCCTAGTGCAGGCCCCGTCCTCAGGCTCAGCCGATTTCTGTGCACTTGCTGTTCACAACTTCATTCATTCTCCATTACCGCATATACAGCCCCATCCTGCAGGTGACTTAACTGAGGCTGAGCAAGGTTAGTAACTGCTGCGATTCCCACACTGTCAGAGAACCAAGCTCATCCATGACTGCTGGCTCTACCTCCCTCCGGGCCGAGTCACAGGTGCCCCAGTCATTGTGACCCCTCTTCCTCCTTGTGTTTTCACTGCCGCCATGCTGGGGTGGACGTCTACACCTCACTGTTCCTACCGGGCCCCTTGCCCGTCTTTCCTGTCTATCAATTCAACCAGTGCACTGTAGCCATTTTGATCCTCCCAAGAACAACTTTTTTTTTTTTTTTAATCCTGCCACTCCCCTGTTTAGGAACCTTCAATGGCTCCCCAGTGCCAAAGAATCAGACTAAACTCCTTAGCTTGGTGTCCAGGCCCTTTTTCTTCTCCTGAGGGATCTGGGAAAGCGGGTGGGGAGGCTCCCCGGAGAACTTTCCTAAAGCAAACCCTCCCCCCCACAAGAGACTCCCACTTCTCTTCACTGGCTGAGTGGGCTGGGGGCATGGGGGCCTGACTGCCCTGCCCTGTGGAGTCCTCACGTAGGGTCCTACAGGGCTAGGCATGGTTCTTTCCCCTGGGGAGTATTTGGGGCCCTCTGAAGGTTGAGGGCAAGGGCAGGAGAGTGGCTGCAGGACTCCGTATGTGAGGTTGAGCTGGACACTGACCTCTGTGTGGCTGCGGTCCTTGGGGATGGACACTTGAAGGTGTCGCTCAGGCCCTGCCTTTAAGTCAGCCAACGAAAAGAGAGTGAACCACTCTACCCTGACTACCAAGTTCGAGGTCACAGACCAGTAAGTAAAGACATTAAGACAAAATATTGATAAAACAAAACCAAAAGGCTAGTTAGAAATGCGGAAGCTTGGGACCAGCCTGGAACTCGCACTTCCGGAGGGGCCTATGCACCTTCTGTCTGCGGAGGGTTGCACTAGCCACCCACCCATCAGCAATGGATCCTTCACATCTGTCACTTAAATATCACCTCCACATCAAGGCTTTCCAAACCAAATGTGTGCAAGTATTCACCCATGTCAATCTAGTTAGCACCCTACAGGTTTGGGATGTAGCAGCTTGTAATCATCTTGTCTGTTTATTCATCTGGTGCCCGTCTCTCTCCCATAATGCACTGCAGATGCAAACTCTCTGAGGGTAGGCACAGAGCAGATGGTGCCAGGCACATGGAAGGCACTCAGCAAATATTATGGGAGTTAATACTGCCCACATGCACCGCGCCCTGACTATGTGGCACAGGATGTGTTATCTTGTTTATTCTTCATGGGACCAAGTGTGAGATAGGTGCCATGCGTGATAACCTGAGCTTACAAGGAAATAAAGCAGTGAGGAAGGTTTCTAGCTGGGAGCAGGCAGTGGCTAGGGGTGTGGCCAGGGGCCAGCCTAGGGGTGATCTTGCTCCTGTGATTACACCCTTTATTTCCACACAATATCACCTCTTATTTATAAATCAAAGAGCATATTACAGGCCTCCTAGACATTGAGAATTTCCTAGCAAATGCTTCTATGAAGAATTCTGCTGTTGGGGTCTAATTATGTCTCTGTGTGTGTATGTGTGTGTGTGTGTGTGTGTGTGTGTGTTTTCAGAATCTCCGTATTCAGAATCTGTTTCAGCAAGGTCTGTATAACCATATGTTCTCAAGGAATGTTGATACAAACCATTTTACCTCCAGCCATGAAACAAGCCCAACAGGGAGCCGCGGGGGCTACTCAAGTTAAACAGTTGCTTTCCCAGTGCCCTCTGCCGGGCTGGCATGTCTTACCTGTCACAGTCACCAGGTCAAAATCACCCCTCTTTGCGGATTTAGTGCTTTCCTTCGCTATTCCCTGTGGCCTGTTTCCTTGGCTGCTCCGAGTCGCCTTAGGTAGTTATCTCCCCAAATTTCATCCTCAGGACAATCCTCTACGTAGAGAATATGGGGTCTCGAATCTGCAAATGAAGAAGTGGAAACTCAGATGCAGTAATTTGCCCAGCCAGTCAGGAGAGACAGGAACTCAGTTATTCAGCTCCGAGTGGTCCCGGCGCAGCGCGATCCCGCAGGCTCTGCTGACTGGACTGAGTGCCAGGCAGTGCGCTGAGAGCTTCCCTTGCTGGACCTCACAACAGCCCCCTGGGGTGACATCATGGCTCTGCTTATCTGACAGGGGAGGAAACTGAGGCTCAATGGGGGACAGTCACACAGCCAAGAAGAAAGCTGGGATTTGGTCCCAGCCGGGATGCTCTGCACTGTACTGCCGCTCCACTCACAATCTGGCCCAGTTACACACCTTCATTTTACAAAGCTGTCCTGGTGGAGTTTCTTGCAGGCAGCTGGACATCACAGTCTGATGGTTTGCCTTTTATTTTTGCTTTCAGTCCAAAAGAAACAGAGCAGATTGAAAAACCCATACTGTGGTGCCCAAGACGCAGGAAAAGAAAGAAAACAAATAGACAAATAAAAGGGTTGTTTGTTCACCTGGAGCCCAGGCCAGTGGAGCACCTGCTGCCACGCCCCCCTCCAATCTGAGAGCCGGGTCAGGGCAGCAGGAAGCTCGCCATGCACTGGGACAGGACAGCAACCGGTTGCCCAAATCTCTCACAGGAGAGGAAAACACACTGGTCTTAACCAGAGCCTGGGAACGGGCTCTGAGTTTTTAACCGAGGGGAGCCAAAAGGTGGTTTAATATGAAGATTCCATGACCTGGTTCAAAAAGGCTTTTTGCTACACCTGTTGCTACAGGCAACAATCCTGAGACTGTCTTGTCACTTCCTCCTAAGCATGGAGGACAACTTCCCGTCCTACTGCATGCTGGAGTCCTTCCCAACTCAGTCACCAGCTGAGAGAGGTGTGACCTCGCAAGTGACGGCAAGCAGCACCTAGAAAGGAGCCAACGTTTACAGTGTGCTGGGTGCCATTCCATGCACCTCAGACCTTTTCTCATTTTATCTTCATAATGGCCTTTTGGGGTTGTTACTAGCAGCCCCATTTTACAGCTGAGAAAACTGAGGCATGGGGAAACTTATGCACAGCTAGTAGAACAGAGATTTGAAATCATTTTTGGAACCAGCACATACAGCCCTCCTCAACGAGGCTATGCCTGTCATTCAGCCAGCGATGGCGTCCCATCCTGGCCCACGGGGTTCTCTGTACTGACCCCTGTCCCACAAAGCTGAGGGTCACAGCACAGTGAATAGAGCCAGATCTCTGTTTCAATTCTAATTCCTCCATTTTCTAGCTGTGTGACCTTAAACAAAGGACCTGATTTCTCTGAGTCTCAGTCTTTGCTCAGAAAAAAGGGGGTCAGAGGTGCCAGCAGGTGGTGTGATGATTAAGGCCTTGGACTCCCACATATCTGACTGCAGTTAAAGTCCTGGACCAGGTGGCTTGAAAACCATGCTGGCATGTGTGGATGCATGCCCAAAATCCTGGGAGGAGAATGGAGGAGAAGGGATTGCAGGGTGGCCGTCTCCCCAGGGGGTGATTTCTCACTTTCCTTCTCACTGTATCTCCCTGGCGAGTGTACACTATGCGGGAAAAAAAAAAAAAAGACTAAGACTAGCACCTTGCCCATAGAGTATTAGAAGGATCAGACTAGGTAATAGTAAGAGCCAACATTTACGAAATGCTTCTCATGAGAGAGGTACTGACAGCTTCGTCATTTTGCAAATAAGGAGCTGAGGTTGAGAGGTTAAGTTACTTGCACAAAGACACGTAGCTCATTGTGGCTATGTGGGAGACTTTTAGCTCTGTCTCCTAAGAACTGCATAACACATAATAAACATGTACATAAAACTGCCAGCACAGTGTCTACAACACATAGCTAAAATCTCTATTGGCTAGAGGGCAGCCAGGAAGATAGGGCCCAGAGAGGGCTACCTGGGTCTGCTTGATGCCCAGCACCTGGTGGACGTGTAGCCCTACGACGGAGCCCTGCCCTCTGATCCCAGCACGACAGGCCCTGTGATGCCCGGCACAGGGCCAGGTCTGCCCAGTAACTGAGGCTGCTTTGTCCTTGGCTTAGAGCTGATCTTGCTGAGGATCAGGAGACAGCCTTGGGGCCAGACTTTGACCCCAATTTGGTTTATGCTTAAGAGCAGACTGACAGGAAGCACTCGCATCATCACAGATTCAACTGCCCAGGCCAGAGGAGATTTTGACTTATTAAAACTCAGGGGTGCCTACCCCAGGTTGGGCTTCAACACTGCCTGTGGTGCTGGCTGAAAACGCAGATGCTGGGGGCCCCACCTGGGGCCTGCTGACTCCCAGACGCCAGGGCTGGGGTGGAGGCACTTGCTCATTTGTTTACTTAAGATATAATTTATATACAGTAAAATGCCCAGATCTTAACGTGTGGTCGGACAGGATTTGACGACTGAACAGATCCACATAATCACCACCCAGATCAAGCCCTGTGACATGTCCACAACCCCACCTTGTGTATGCCTTCTTTTACTCAACCCCACCCTCTCCACCCCAGCCACCACTGAGGTGCTCTGTCACTACGGTTCATTTTGCCTGTAGGAGTGGTTCACATAAATGGGATCCCGCAGTCAGGGCTCTCTGTCCTCTTCTGTTTACCCGAGGGGTGGCCTGCACCACAGTGCCTCTCATTCCTTTGCCTTGCTGAGCAGCAGTCCACAGTGTGGACCCATCATGGCATGTTGATCTGTTTACCTGCTGGTGGGCACCTGGGCTGTGATGCACAGAGCTGCTGTGAACATCTGGGGACAAGCTATCAATGCCCAGAAGCAGGAGCACTGGGTCACAGGGAGAAGCATTCATTGCACTCATCTCTCCAGGTGCTGTAGTTGCCCAACTGAAGCGGGGAGGAGTTCTTAGTCTGCTCTATAGAGCACGTGCACCTCCCAGAAAGTGACAGTGACAAAGAGAAACAGAAAGTGAGAAATCACCCTCCTCCCTGGGATCGGCGGCCAGGGGGAAGGCCGTGTCACAATCCCTTCTCTGCTTTCCTCTCAGGATTTTGGGCACATGTGCACACACGCCCAGTGTGTTTTTCAACCTGCTGGGTCTGGGACTCAAACCATGCAGTTGGCCATGTGGTATCCCGTACCTTAACCACCATGCAACCTGCTGGCTCTGTCTGCTCTCTCTTAAGCCCTCTGTCCCGAAGTCTCTCGAGGTTCTGAGATCTGCTCTAGGTCACAGGGGAATCAGTTTCCCTAACGAATGGGCCTTGAGTCATTGCATTCACTGATTCACATTCAGCTCTGAAAGCTGAACTGATGCTGGGTGATTTGCTCTGGCTAAGGATGTCAACTGTTCATTCCAGGGCTAAAAGCCCACAGAGAGGGCGCAGAGTAATCCAGTCCCCACGGCTTCACCCAGAGGCTGTGCCTCTTTCCCCTGCAGTCTTCAAATGGTGAGAGGAGACAGCATCATTCAGTCCTTCCTGTAAACCCCTCCAGAGACCCCAGGGATCAAGGCCAAGGTAGCAGACAGGAGAGCCAGGAGCTCGGTCAGTGGTGATGACAATCCAGACTAGACCGGGTAGCTTTAGGCACGTCGCTTCCCCTGTCTGCGCCTTGATTTGCTCTCCCATAACATGGGCACAGTCCCCGTACTGCCTCTGACACCGAAGGGTAGGAGGGTTGCCACAGTGGGCTGAGCAGGCAGGCCAGGAGGCCGAATCTGGGAAATACATCCCCACGGAAGGGGCCTGGGAGCAGACAGCATGATCCCTCACGCATCTGGTTGATCATTCTCTTTCTCTCCAGCTGTGTTTTCCCTCCTCCAGGAATCAGTTTGGACCCGCAGATGGTGTAATGGTTTCGGCACTTGACTCCCACGTAACCAACTGCTGTTCGAGTCCCGGACCTGGTGGCTTAAAACTCAGGTTGGGTGTGTGTGCATGCATGCCCAAATCCCAAGAGGAGAATGGAGGATAAGGGATTGTGGCAGGGTTATCCCCTGGGGGGTTGATTTCTCACTTTCTGTCTCTCTGGCGAGCACATGCACCTATAGCAAAAATCTCTTAAAAAAAAAAAAAAAAAAAAAAAGGAATCAGCCTGAATTATCTCCTCAAAGATGCTCCTAATAGTGCCATTTGGTTAGCCTGGCTAAACAACGGTACCCTCCGAGTCAGGGTGCCTCAGTTCTGTAACCAGAGGGAGGGACGGGAACAAGCCTCAGTTTTCTCTTCTGTAAAGTGGATCCGAACACAAACTGCCTTAGCATGTGGTGGTGGATCTTCCGCAAAGCCACATCTACCCAGTGCCTGGCCCTTAGTAACCACTCAGTAAGTGCCATCACCAACATATGGATGACTATTGTCTCCTATGTGGCCTGTGTCATCCTCCCTCTTGCCGGAGTTGGTGGGCCCCTTATGGGCTGGGTCCTTGTCCAACAAAACCACACCCAAGCAGGTGTCCAGGACCTCAGGGTGCCTCGTGCCCCCTTACCCCCGCCCCCGACCAGGCAGGCAGCTGATACCCGCTCCTCAGGGCCCCTCCCCACGTGGCTGCAAGTTCCTCCTGGGTGCGGGAAGGCCCTGGGGGATGTCAGGGTGTGCTGTGCCCCTGGGTGGTGGCTGAGGGCAAGCAGCCATCTGCATTGGGCGGTCAGCCTCCCTCTTTGCCTCCTCTCTCCAGCCAAAGGCACTCACATCTCATGAGAATCTCCAAATGGGGCCATCAGCCAGGGGTTACCACGGAGAGGGGGCAGGTGTGGGAGCAGCTGCCCCGCAGGTGGGGGCTGTGCTGTTCGTCCAGGACTGAAAAACAAGGTAAACTCAGCCAAAACGCCATCATTTTCACCTCCCCGGGTGCTGGCAATTCTAAATAATGATCACATACTCCTCCCCTAGCATCTTTCCTTGGCCTGAGTTCTAAATAATTACTTTATGGCCTAAGCTGTAAATAACTACTGCAGTTACTGTTGAGGCTTAACTCTCCATGGACATTAATTCAGAGCACAGGACAGAGCAAATATGTTTATGGTATTTCCTGAAAAAAATCCACATATAAGTGGACCCAAGCAGTTCAAACCCAGGTTGTTCAAGGGTCAGCTGTAATTTTATTTATAAGTACAAACTGTAGTTTACGCAAGAAGCACATCCATCTCATCTCGTCTCGTGATTAGTACCAAAAATGACCGGGTCACACAGGGGAGGGGTGTGAGGAAATGATGGTGCCAAATGTGCTTGGGGTACCGTTGTCCCCAGTGTTACTCCTACCAGGCTGGGGCACGGTGACATTCCACCCATACCATGTGAAGGGGCTCACAAGACCCCCAAAGGGATGAGGGGGACTGGGTTCATCTCGTCCAGGCCCCTCATTTCAGCTTAGATGGCTGGGACCTTTGGGGAATGGAGCTGCCTTCAGGCAACAACTTCAGGGATCACATGTGGGCCATGGGCATGGGGTGGGGTTGGGGTGGCTGCAGACACCTGCTCATGACTCAGGAAGGCCAGCATTCTCGTCCACATGTGGGAGAGGCCAGGAAAGCTGGCCCAGAGGGTCTCTTCTCAAGGTCTCAGAGAGCAAGAAGCAGAGCTGGGATCTGAACCTGTGTGTCTAAGGTTCTAACACCAGTGTTCTCATGGTTGCCTCCTACCAGCCTGCAAATTGGGCAATCTTAAGGAAAACAAAACAAAACCCCACCAAATAAAAATCCAAGACAGAACAAAATGCTTAAGAGAAACACGGAGAGGACCCCGGAGAGGCCATTTCATTCCATCACCAGTTAACCCGCAGGCCCTCCCAGCAGCCTGCCTTGGGATTCAGCTGCTTCCCTGGGATGGGCTGTCTGTGTCAGTCTGCATCCTCCTTTGTCAAATGATGGTCCAACCTCTCACTCCAGCATCTAATCCCTGCCTCCCCGCCCTCCTCTCTGCGAACACAGGCCTTCTGTATCAGCCGACTGCTACTGCCATTTAGGGAAGTTTCGAGGCTACGATTTTTATACCTGCTTTTCTTCTCTCTCTCTCTCTCTGTTGTGGTTGTTTTTGTTTTGTTTTGTTTTGTTTTGTTTTCTTTTTTAAAAAATTTTTGCCAAAGGCAGACATAGATGGAAAGCATGAACATACCCTCAATGGGGAATGGTCACACTGCGATCTCCTCTCCTCCATTTCTTCCTCCTTCCAGGATTTGGGGCAACATGCACACCCACCTGGCATGTTTTTCAAGCTGCCAGGTTTGGGTCTTGAGCTGTGCAGCTGGCCATGTGGGATCTAGCTGCCTTAACCACCACACCATGGACTAGCCACATCTACTTTCTCTTTCCAACTAAATTTTAAGTTAAATGGGGCTGATCACCTGCGTTCTTCTTATTACTGTCTCTGGACATTTCTACATTTCTCCGGGACTCTTCTAACACTGGGCACGGAACTGTGCACCTGAGGCCTCCACAGATCTCTGCTGACCATTCATTCAACAAGCCTTTACTAGTTGATTACTGTGGGCCAGTGCACATAAGCACGAATGAAACCAAGGTTTTTCCTTGTGAAGCTCCTTTTCTACTAGGAAGGACAAGCCAGTAAAGCAATGGTCTAATGAGAGATTATGGGAAAAACAAGCAGTAAGAGAAGACCAGAGGTGCAGCGTGGTGGGGAAGGCCCTCCCCAGAGGGCATGTTTTAGTTGGGCCTGACAAGGTGGCAGCACAGCAGGGTGGGGCCGTAGGGGTGTCACAGGCAGAAGTGGCAGCGAGAGCAAAGGCAGGGCAAGGCAGAGGGCAGCAGGGAGCCAGTGAGCAGGTCACTGCCCTAGCCTAGGGTTGAAGCTGGCAAATGGACGTGAACTTGGGATGGATTTGACTGGAGGAGGGGAGGTGAGGAGGAGGAGGTTAGCCTTAGCAACTGAGAGGCCAGTGGGCCCTATCATGTACTGAATATTCGTATCTACTTGGAATTCATGTTGAAGCCCTCGCCCTCCAGGGAGATTGTATTAGGAGATGGGCTCTGGAGAGAGAATTAGGGTTGGACGAGGTCATAAAGGTGGCGCCCTGGAGTGCTGGGATTAGTGGGCTATTAGGAAGAGATGCCAGAGAGCTTTCTCATGATCTCTCTCTACATGTACACACCATGGAAAGGCCACGGGAGGGACAGCGAGAAGGCTGCCTTCCGCGAGCCCTCGCCAGAACCCAACCCTAACCCTTTGATACTGGACTTTCCAGCCTCCAAAACTGTAAGAAAATTCGCTTCTGTTTTTTTTTTTTTTTTTTTTTTAAGAATTTTTTTAAAGAAGTATTTTATTTAACTTTATTTATTTATTTATTTACTTATTTTAACTTGATCAGAGAGGGACAGAGTGAGAGCGAGAACAAGAGAGGAAAAGTGAGAAAGCAAGCTGCCAGGTCTGGGGCTCGAACTGTGATCAGCCATAGGGGAGTCCAGCTCTCTTAACCACCATGCCACCTGCAGGTCCCCACTTCTGTTGTTTATGCCACCCAGTCAACGGCAGCCTGAGCAGACTAACGCACAGCTTTTACCGAGACAGGGAACTCTCAGCAAGTAATGAATACGTAGGTTTCCAGGTTGAAAAACCTCGGTGTTGAGACCAACTCAGTGAAATGAAAGAACCATATCAGAGAAGTCTACAGAGCTGTGCCCGAGGTTCAGAGCCCTGCATTTCCTTCAGAGAGGCCTGGGCACCCTGTTCTCAAAAGGCTCCTCCCTGATTTCTGACCATTAAAGCCATCCTTCCTTTCCCGACCTTTCTAGCTGAAATGCAAAACATTATATTTTCTTACTGCTGCTTTCACTTGCTTTGGGAGTAACAGCGTCTTTAAAAGCACGCTTCAGAGCAACGCTCCACTTACCAAACAGCCTGGCCCACAGGCACTGCTTTGAGCCCCTGAAGGGTATCATGAAACCTTCTGATTTGCTTTCTTGAAAAAGTCGCTTGTTCTACTGACCAGAACACAATATTTCTTAGAGTGTCGAGGTGACAGATGCAGAAAGACAGGGACAGCAGTATTCAGCACATGGTGAAAACAGAGATTCCAGGTTTTTTTTTTTTTCTTTTTTGAAGAGGTTTTTGCTATAGGGCACATGTGCTCGCCAGCCAGACAGAGAGAGACAGAGACAGAAAGCAAGAAATCACCCCCCAGGGGGGATGGCCATGCCGCAATCCCTTCTCCTCCATTCTCCTCTCGGGATCTTGGGCACGCACACACATGTGCCTAGTGTGAGTTTAAGCCACCGGGTCCGGGACGCGAACCGCGGCCGACTACATGGAGTCCAGCGACATAGCCATTATGCTAACGGCTGGTCCCAAGGTTTAAGAGCATTTTTACTGTATGACCAGCAATCCCACCACCGGTGTTTTTCCAAAGGAAGGAAAATCAGTATGTGTCGAATTCGTCTGCACCCCAGTTTAACTGCTGCACTAGTTCACAACAGCCGGGCTGTGGGATCCACCCAGTGTCCACGAGCAGATGAATGGGTAAAGAAAACGGGCTAGGACATGATGGACTACTAGTCAGCCGTTAGCAAGGACAAAACCCTGGAATTAGAGGTTAAACGGGCAAGGAGGGTGGACATTATGTTAAGCAAAATAAGCCAGGCCCACAAAGAGAAATATCATGTTCTCCTTCATAGATGGAAGTAGAAAAAAAGTCCTTATAGAAGTAGAGATGAATAATGATTAGAGGCTGGAAATGAGGGGGTGGAAATAGAGGGAGGTAATGAATGAAAACAAAGTTACAGATAGAAGACAACTTCTAATTTACAAAATACAGTAGGGACAAGTAGTTAACAACTTACCGCGTATCTCGGCAAACTAAAAAGGAGGGTTTTGAATGCTCCCACCACAAAAGAATGACAAATGGTTTAGATAATGGATACGCTGATTACCCGGATCTAATCATTTCACACTGTATTCTCGTACTGGAAAACCACATCGTACCCTCACAAATAAATACAGTTCTTACATGTTAATTAAAAATAAGAAAAAAAAGAGTGCTTTTTGTTTTGTTTTGTTTCTTTTTTAGGTAAAGATGTTGGAATGGTCTTTAATAGAAGAATTTTATTTTTTTTAAAGATGGAGTTTGTAAAATTGCTTAGAAGAAATAAGCAAATGATATTTATATGAAACAATGTCTGGAATGTGCACAGAGATGCAGGAAAAGCAAGTCTACTGTTTATGATGTTAAGAAAACAATCTGGGGGCCAACAGGTGGCATGGTGATTGAGGTGCTGGACTCTCACATGGCCAACTGTGTGGTTCAAGTCCCGGACCTGGCGGCTTGCTTTCTCTTTCCCTTTCTCTCTCTGTCCTGCTCTGATGCGTGTGCATTCCCTATAGCAAACTTAAACATAATCATTAACAAAATAAATATTTATTTTTTTTTAAAAAGAAAACAATCTGTGTAAGAGTATGCTCAGCGTTAAGGCTCAGATTACTAGAAGAAAGAAAAGACTATCAGACATATTGCTTCGTATAGAAGTATAGTAATGTCCTTAGATACATCACGGACAATTAGTAACTGTAATGTTCCACATGCCAGAAGTTTGACACACACTGTGCCTTTCAGTCCCCACAACTGTAGTGAGGAAGACAGGTGCAGTTTATGGATGAATACACAGTATGGGATCAGAAAGATAATAAACAGCAGAACCAGAATTCTAACCCACATTGGTCTGGTCCAGAGACCACTTTCCTTTCTACATATCAGAATTTTCGAGCTTGGCTGGGTACCTGCACCAACTTGAGAGATTGTTAAAAATGGGTCCCACTGCTGGATCTGACTCAACTGCCGGGCTGAGGCTGGGATGTGCTTGTAATAAGTTCCCTAAAGACTTCTGATCCGGCTGGTAATTCGAGCAGGGGGTTGCTGGGGTGGGCCTGCAGGAAAGCGGGGGGACCCACAACAGAGCCCCAGAGGCCACCTGTGGGCGGGGAGGTGGCTCTGTGCTAAGGACTGGTGAATCCACTATGGTGGTTCATGCTGTGTGAACACAGCTAGGCTGACACTGCTTTTCCCACAACCCCCTTCTCTGATTGGATCTAGGTTAGAGCTCGTCTGAAGAGGAATCTGTGGGAATCTCAGAGGTGGATGTGAGCAGCAGCCATTACACTCCTGAAGCTGTCAGAGCTAGAGGTGGTGACAGGCAAGGCCATGGGTCCCAGGAGCTGTGAGCCTGCCCTCCAGTCTGTGTCCGATCCTTCCTCCCGAATACGGAACATTCAACAGCACCGCAGGCCACCACCGGGAACCTGCCAGGCAACGCCTGCCCAGAGATGTCCTGGCTGGTCTCCCGGTGGGTCCAACCTGGCAGCCAGATGTCCTGGCTTCTCAGATGGACCAGGTGGTGACATCTCTGGTCTCTCAACAACTCTCTTTCATCACCTCCACTTTTGCTAACTCTGGTAATTCCTGATTCCTACACTAAGTCCCTTGTTCACAGGTCATTGTGGCTCAGTTTCCCTGATTGGTTGCAATCTTCTGGCTCAGCCTCCTGGGCCTCAGGAATTACAGGCACCCACCACCACGCATGGCCTTTAGGTAGAAGTGGGACTCCAGTCTGGGCTTCCCATGTGGTCCCAGTCTGCAGAGTACAGCCCCTTCGCAGCTCATGCCCTCAGCTCTCTGTGCTTCAATAGCTCAAGGGGCTTCTCACACAAGCTGATGTTTGAGAACCACTCATGCAGGCATTTGAAAAGCCTTCCTTCATTTCCATTTGGGTTCTGGAAAAAGATAGTGTTGACCACTGTGCAACACTGTGTAGTGCCAATGCGTGTGTGTGTGTGTGCGCGCGCGCGCACGCGTGTGCATGTACCTAAAATCCTGAGAGGAGAATGGAGGAGAAGGGTTTGCAGCATGGCTATCTCCTCGGGGGGTGATTTCTCACTATCTGTCTCTCTGTCTCTCCTCTGTCTCTCCAGTGAGTGCATGTGCCCAATAGCAAAAATATCTTTCAATAATAATAATAATAATAATAAGGTTTAAAAGACTGCAGCACCAGCCAGTAGGTGGCATGGAGGTTAAGGCTATTGGATCCCACATGGCTGACTCTGTGGTTCAAGTCCCTGACCCCCAGGGACTTAAAAATCATGGCAGGTGTGTGTGCATGTGTGCCCGAAATTCCAAGAGAGAATGGAGGAGAAGGGATTTGGAATGGTCTTCCCCCTGTGGGGTGATTTCTCACTTTCTCTTTCTCTCTGTCTCTCTCTTGTGAGCACATGAGCCTTGTGGCTAAAATCTAAAACAAAACAAAACAAAAACTCAATTAGCCAAAAGCTACACACAAAACATGACATATTGTAAGATTCCACTGACATGAATATCCAGAAAGACAGAAAGCAGATCAGTGGTTGCCAGGGAGGGGCTGCTCAGTAGGTACTGCTTCTTTCTGGGTGATGGAAATGTCTAGAACTAGAGAAAGGTGGTGGCTGCACTACACTGAGGATGTACTAAATGCCACTGAGTTGACACTTACGTACAGCTAATTCTACCTTATGTGAAGGTAGAACTGAGGCTTGACACTGTTTCTGTGAGAGTTAGCGTTTACTCAGGCACGATGCTAAAATTTCACCAGCATTTCATTCTCAACCCCACCTCAGAAGGGTGACATTATTATTCTCCCCATTTCATAGACGCAGAACCCAGGCAGTCTGGCTCCAGAATCCAGGCTTCCAGCCAACAGGACATTCATTATGCCCAGAACACTGCGCAGAAGACAGAGACCAGACGTCAGCCAGACCAGCCCTTGATGAACACTTACGAGCAGAGTCCCAGGGACTCAGATGCGCCCTGCCCTGAAGCAGGGGGCAGGGAGGGCAGCTGGGAGACTGGCTTGCTCTTGGTGCCTTAATCCCACCTCTTCTGAGATATAGCTCTATGGGCTACCAGATGTGGTTGGTTTGGATTTCAGCAGGCTTCCCAGGATAGAAGTATCTTTTTTAAAAAATAACTGCTATGGTTTGGCTGTTCCCCCTAAATTCATGTGCTGAGATTTGGTTGTGATGGGATTAAGAGGATAGAAACTTGGTCCATTTATTGTGTTAGATGCCTTCTGAGAGATTAGGATTAAAGTCATCAGGGTGGGGTCCTTATGAGTGATACCTGGTGGGTTTATAAAGAGAGGGGACAAGACCAGAAGAGAGCTGCATGGACGCAGACACACTCTCCTGCCTTCTGCCATGTTACGAGTGGCCAAAAGATTCCCCCCCACCCCCCCACCCCCCCCACACACACACTGGATGTACATCCTGGATCTTAGATCACCAAACTGTGAGCTGAATAAATTTCTATTTTAATAAAGTAGCCAAACTCAGGCGTTTTTTGTTATTAGTAATAGAATGGACTAGAAGAAGATTTCTAATAGTAACAACACCTAAAAAGTACTTTACAGTTAGATCATTTACTTCTGAAACTATTTCCCTAACTGGCAAAGCCACAAAGTAATACATGCTTCTCTGTAGGAAACAGGTTAGAAAGGTGAGAGAATGAATAAAAATCTCTTAAAACTCATTGGCAATGATCATGGGTCATATGATAGTAAATATTTTTTCAAATTATTATTCTTTGTATATTTTTGGAAACAAAAGAAATGGATCAGCTTTGAAATCTGCCTTTTTATGTTAACAGATTCAAATCACCTTTCTAGGTCTTTCAAAGTCTTTTCTGCCATCATCATTTTTAATGACCACCTGGTATTCCCCTATGGGTGGACCGTAGTGGATTTTCGAGGCCCTCTTTTGTTTTCTTGAGAGAGTGAGAGAAGAAAAAGCAGGAGATGGAGAGAGGGAAAGGGAGGAGGAGGTATTTTTGGCAGGGTCTCACCACTGTGACCTTCTGCCCCTGCCACACTATTGCATCTGATAATGGAGGTCTTTATGTGGGATTTTTGGTGGTTTTCTATAAGAAGACATTTCAACTGGGAATAAAAGCAGGTTGCTAAAATGATCAAAACCTCTTCCCTAGAATGAGCAGCAACACGGGGCAATCGGCTCTGGGTGGGATGACATTTACTAGTGGAAGGACCCGAATACTCGGCAGCTATATGGCCAATGCACATTTATTTCAGGGGTGAATTTCTGGGGGAAGATCACATTTTTATGTGTAAACCTGAAAATCCCCACTTGAAGACCAAGTAAAACTATCTCTCAGATTTATCTATCCTACTCTTTCTAAAGAAAAGTTTGATTCTGGGACCAGCAGTTGGTGTAATGGCTGTGTTGCTGGACTCCTATGTGGTCAATCGCGGTTTGAGTCTTGGAACTGGTGGCTTGAACTCACGCTGGACGCATGTGTGTGCGCGTGCCCAAGATCCCGAGAGGAGAATAGAGGAGAAGGGATTGCAGCGTGGCCATCCCCCCGGGGGGAGGAATTTCTTGCTTTCTGTCTCTCTGTCTCTCTCTGTCTTTCTGGCAAGTGCATGTACCCTATAACAAAAAACCTCTCCAAAAAAAAAAAAAAAAAAGTTTGATTCCTTGGCAACAAAGAATAAAATTTCTCCAGGACCCCAGATTACCTTTCACTTTCCAGTTCGGAGGTTACACACCAGCAAATCTAGTTTGAAGCCAATACTCTTGTTTTTCATCATAATATAGCAGGTAAGAATACAGACTCTGGAACCAGACCAGCGGGAGTTCAAATCCTAGTATCACCACTTACTAGCTGTGAGTGCTATTATGAACTCATCAAACCCTTGGAAGGAAGGGTTTGAAGATAGAGAAGCCTAGGCCCCTGAGTGGCTACGTGGGCCAAGACCTCGTGTCTGCCCCCAACACATGAAAGGTGTGCTTTCTCTGTGTCTCAGTTTATATTCCAGTCACTGTTTTATATAGAAGTCATTTGCTTATTTCTTCTTCAGGCAAATTTTATAAACTCCATCTTCAGAAAAATATAATTCTTCTATCAAGACTATTCCAACTTTTAGCCTTTGCGATGTGGGGTGGTTTGCCCATTAGCTAGCCTTCTCCTGCCTCGGTTTCCCCATATGTCAGACAACCATTATCAAGATCAAATATATACCAGGGTGAGGGGAAAGCTTGGTTGCTCCTCCCCTCAGCTTTAGATACTGACCCCATCAAGGACAATCCCCAAACATCTGTGACTTTTATCACCCACCAGATATGGCTCTGCCTCCCAGGAATTTCCCTAACCCCTTCTTGAATACTTCTCAGCCTGAAACTCTTTTGTAGGAAGTGTCTGTCTACACTTCTCCGTGACAAATTCCCAGTAGTGGCTCATCCGGAGCGAAAGAGTACACATGTCCAGAGCTGTCAACGCACTTCCCCACAGCCATGAGTCAGGCAGGCTCAAAAACCCCATGAACTTCGCCATAGGCTCAACCAGGCACAGCCGCCTCGGCCCGCCCACGGCAAAACTTCAATCAACGGCTCCACTAGCTTCCAGCCATAACTAAGGACCAACTAAATCCAGGAGCCCCACCCCCCAGCTAATTACAGGATTATCTACCATTCATTCATCTATCTGTATGTGATTGCTTCTCTCCCTGCCTTTTTGCACATAGACCCCTTTGAGAATCTGGTGAAGGCTATAGAGCTGCCACAGAAAAATGCAGAAAAGGAATGCTTGATATAAAATTTCAGGTGGTTGATGGGTTCTTAAAGCCAACTAAGGACCTAGCCTGGTGGTGTAGTTGGTAGAAAACTGAACTGCGGTGCGGAAAGTCACACGGCTGGCTGGGATTCAGGTTCCTGGTCTGCCTGGAAACACGCTGAGCACACACATGTGCCCTAGACCCTGACAGGCTGGGAGGCTAGGGAAAAGGAATCATGACACGACAAAACCTGTCGAGGGTGCCCCTCACTCCTGTGTATTTTTGCACGTTTTCTCTAACACAAATAAATAAAACTTAAAAGTAAAAAAATAGAGCTTAAAAAAAAAATGGTGGCTAAGGACCCTGATGAGAGTTCTTGCAAGTTTAAAAATTACCCAACAACATCCTAACAATCCTGGCAATTATAATACTTTATTGCATTGATTACCAGGAGAACATCTAAAAAACATTTAAAAGCATCGCTCCACACAGACAATTTCTGGAAGTATATACAAGAGATTGCAAACCAGGCTGCTTCTGGTATTAGAGACTCCGAGTCTGGAAGGAGAAGGTTTTTTTCATTGGATATCCTTTTACAAAGCTTGATTTTTTTTTTAAACCATGTGTGTTTATTACGTTTCTACTTACACAAGCAGTATTTAAGTTAAGGACTATACACTCACATTGTTACTTCCATGCCTGTGGTAGCGGAAGGTCAACTTCCTACTCGGCAAGGTTGACCACATCAGCTGGGAAAAAGGAAAACATCACTCCAGAGCAGATTACAGAATGCTTCTACTGGGTTCCAACACAGGCCATTAAAGCTCCAAACAGGAGAGACAGTGTTATCAATGTTTCCTAAGGTCCCTACACAGCCTGAGGGTGGTGGTGGGAAATATAAAGCTTTAAAAACATTTTAAATTGCATATGTGAAAGACAGTAAAGCTTAAACTGGCATTTTCTTTAATACCAGGAGGTTGAATTTTTTTCAAGTGCTTATTGGCCAACAGCAATTTTTCTTTATTCCATTTCTCACCTAGGGCAAACACCCTGACCAAAACCCTCAGTTTGGCCAGGTAATGTCAAGATAAACACACACCCACCATAGCAAACCAGCAATTCTTTATTTTATTTTATTTTTTATTTATTCATTCATTTATTTTTTAATTTGACAAGAGAGAGACAGAGGGTGAGAGAGAGAGTGAGAGAGAGAGGAAGTGAGATAGCAAGCCACCAGATTCAGGACTCGAACCCCAGTTGGCCATGTGGGAGGTCCAGTGCCTTAACCACCACGCCACCTGCTGGTCCCACAAACCAGCAATTCTACTCTGAGGTATCTGTCCCCAAAGAACTTTAGTTATAATCACCAAAAACTAGAAACAATCCAAATACCTTTTTTCAAACAAATTGTAGTTCATCCACAGAATAAACGCAATATGGGGGACTCTCAGACGTGTTATGCTGAGTAAAAGAAGCCAGAGGCCTCCAAAGGTGCCATATCTGAAGAAGATTCCATTTATACCAAATCCTGAAAAAGACGAAACTATAAGGACAGAAAACACATCAGCGGCTGCTGGGGGTGGAGGTGGAGTAGAGCTGGCCACCAGGAGGGCAGCGGGAGAGAATCTGGGGGATATGGGACATTTCTGTTTTTACTTTGCTGGTGGTTACTGATGGAATCGGTTTGCTGTATATCAAAAACAGGTTAGGTCGACTGACAGGTAGCATGGTGGTTGGGATGCTGAGCACTCCCACATGGCCAACCACAGTTCAAGTCCCAGACCTGACAGCTTGCTTTCTTACTTTCTTTCTTTCTTTCTCTCTCTCTCTCTGTGTGTCTCTCTGGTCAAATTAAAATAAATGAACGAATAAATAAAAATAAATAAACAATTTTTAAAGAAAAAAAAATCAAGTTAGGATCAGTCCCATAAGGGCTAGTTAATCTCTCTGCATAGGGAGCTGGATCTGATATGGGTGACTGTGGATCAAATCCCTGCCCCAGCAGTTTGAAAAACATACTGAGTGCATGTGTGTGCATGCCCCAAATCCTGATGGGATGGGGAGGGAAAGGAGAAAAAAGGACTGTGGCATATCCACTTCCCACTGGGGTTCCCCCTTTTCATGCACATGTCTTCTAGCAGTTAAAAAAAAAAGGGCTAATTTTACTGCTTATAAAAAAAAAAAATCATACACACATCCTTCAAAAAGTTCATGAAAATTGAAATTAAAGTACAAGTTTATTTTAGTGTAAAAAATTTTGAAATTCACATACTTTTTTTTTCATAATATGCATTTTCTACAACATATGTTATAGAGATCCTATATCTATATATGAAATAATGCTGGGAGGGTGCTTGCTTTTTTTTTTTTTTTTTTTGGAGAGGTTTTTGCCATAGGGCACGTGCACTCGCCAGACAGAGAGAGACAGAGAGACAGAAAGCGAGAAATCACCCCCGGGGGGATGGCCACGCCGCAATCCCTTCTCCATTGTCCTCTCAGGATCTTGGGCATGCACGCATACATGCTCAACGTGAGTTTTAAGCCACCGGGTCTGGGACTCGAACTGCGGTTGACTACATGGGAGTCCAGTGACATAGCCATTACGCCAACTGCTGGTCCCAGGGAGAGTGCTTTTGTATAGTCGCATGTAAGTTAGCTGCTGGGGCTTCCACCTCACTTCTATCTCAGCTTCCATGTCTAGGAAAGGGAGCCCAGACATTCAGAGTCGATGGTAATTGAGCCACCAGGAATAGCTGCCAATATTTACAAGGCCCTCTGCAGCTCACAAAGCGCCCTCCCTGGTAGGAACCCATGTGGGAGCCACGACCCTAGGAGATTTAACAAAATCAAACATTCTCTCTTGTTACAAAACCCATGCTTGCTAATTAAACAAAAATTAGCAAACATAAAGAGCAGAAAGAAAACCAAAAGCACCTATTATTTCCCTACTGCTAACCGCTGATAGTATCCAGGAGTCTCTAGACTTTGTGTGTTGTGTAACAAACATACTTTTTCTTAACAAAGATGGGACCTTCCTGCTATACGGTTTTATGGCTTAATTTTTTAAAATATGATATATAGTGAACAACCCTGCACGTTCTCCGTATTTATCTATACTATGAATCTTAGCAGTTAAAGATTATCCTAGTATGTGGAAGACCCACAATCGATATATCAATCTCCTATCGCTGCATATCTAGTTGGCTTCTACTAAGTTGTTGGGAAAGTCATGACGCATTTTTCTATGTTTTTCTGTGCAAAAATGCTTCATGACTTTCCCAGTGACCCAATAATTTTATTACTACTATAAAAAACCAATAGTGCTGAAACAAACTACTTACGCAACTATTAGTTGTTACTTCAGGATAAAATCCTAGTACTTAACGACTGATTTTAAAACTTTTGACATGTTGGGAAAACAGGTGGCATGGTGGTTAAGATGCCGGACACCCACATTGTTGACTGTGGTTCCAGTCCCAGACCTAGTGGCTTAAAAATCAAGCTGGGTGCATATGCATATGTGCCCAGAATCCCAGGAGAATGGAGAAGAGACTACAGCATGGCCATCCCCCCTGAGAGGTGATTTCTCACTTTCCCTCTCCCTCTTTCTCTCTCTGTCTCTCTCCAGTGAGTGCACGTGCCCTAAAGCAAAAACTTTAAAAAAATAAATAAAAAGTGGGCTGCTCTCCCATATCTGCTCACCATAAGCTTATAAATGCACCACTCCCTTGGGACCAACAGTTGGCGTAATGGCTATGTCGCTGGACTCCCATGTAGTCTTTGAGTCTGGACGTGGTGGCCTAAACTCATGCTGGGCTCGCTTTCTGTCTCTCTGTCTTTCTGGTGAGTGCATGCACCCTATACCAAAACCTCTCAAAAAAACAAACAAACAAACAAAAAAACCAAAAAAAAAAACCCACCATTCCCAATATTAACATTCTATTTGTAATTTAAAAATGTAAAGCTTTAAAAACATTTTAAATTGCATATGTGAAAGACAGTAAGGCTTTAACTGGCATTTTCTTTAGTACAAGGAGGTTAAATTTTTTTCAAGTGCTTATTGGCCAACAACAATTTTTCTTTATTCCATTTCTCAACTAGGGCACTCAGGTTTTCCTTAGTGAGCTGAAAAGCTCCTATGCATGCTCAGAAACAAATCCTTGCCTATCGTGTGCTGCAAATATTGCCTCGGTCTATCATTTGCTGTGTCAAAGTCTTTCCATTTTAGGAGGCTAATCTAATGATCATTTTCAATAACTTACTTTCTGATTTTGCCATCATGCTGAATACGCCCTTTCTGAAACAGAAAGGTAGTAAGCAACTTTAGGGTGGAAAAAATGGGCAGACATCACCTTAACCAACTGATCAAGGTCAACATCACCCATAAAGTTATATTGATACCATGTAAACCCTGATTATGATGCAATGAGAAAGATACTTTACCTTTGGAGGATTCTTTCCCAAAACCTAAATGCCTGGTCTAACCATAAGAAGATGCAGGACAGGGGCCAGCAGGAGGCGTGGTGGTTAAGGGCGCTGGATTCTCACATGGCCGACCACAGTTCTAGTCCTCTCTCTCTCTCTCTCTCTGTCCCTTTCCAGTCAAATTGAAATAAATAAATAAATAAATAAAGTTAAATCAAATATTTCTTAAAAAGAAGATGCTAGACAAACCTAAACTGAGGGACACTCTACAAACTACTGACCAAGTACTCGTCAAAGCTCCCAAGGTCATGGAATTCAAGGTAAGACAAAACTGTCACAGTCCAGAAGAGACTATGCAGTCATGACAACTAAACGTAATATGGTATCTTGGACTGGACCCTGGAGCAGAAAATGGCAGTGGGCAGCTGGTGCAATGCACGTACAGCCTGTAGTTTAGCTAGCAGTAGTGGTAATTTCCTAGTTTTTTTTTTTTTTTAAGAGGTTTTTGCTATAGGGCGCGTGCGCTCGCCAGACAGAGAGATAGAAAGCGAGAAATCACCCCCCAGGGGGGATGGCCACGCCGCAATCCCTTCTCCTCCATTCTCCTCTCGGGATCTTGGGCACACACGCACACACGCCCGGAGTGTTTTAAGCCACCGGGTCTAGGACTCGAACCGCAGTCGACTATATGGGAGTCCAGCGACATAACCATTACGCTAACTGCTGGTCCTGTAATTTCCTAGTTTTGATACGTGTACTGTGGCTATGTATGTCACATCAGGGCAAGGTGCGCAGGGTACACAGAAACTCTGCCTACCTTTGCAACTTTTCTATAAATTTACGGTTATTCTAAAATGAAAAGTTGTTTTTATTTTTAAAGAATCTTGGCTAGATATGTCACTAGACACAGGTGGTTTCTAATTTTACTGCTATTATGAAAAACAAAACAAAACAACAATATGGGATGGGCCAACAGGTGGCATGAAGGTTAAGGCGCTGGATCCCACATGACCAACTCCACAGTTACAGTCCTGGACCCGGCAGCTTGAAAATCACACCTGGTGTATGTGCGTGCCCAAAATCCTGAGGTGACTGGAGGAGAAGGGACTGTGGCATAGCCATCCACCCAGGGTGGTGATTTCTCACTTTCCCTCTCTCTCTGTCTCTCTCTAGCGAGCGCACGAGCCCTATAGCAAAAACTAAACAACAATAACAACAGTATGAGGAGGTCTTAGAAAAGTTCATGAGAAACGCATAGCAAGAAATTGTATGCACTTTGATTTTTGGTCCCAACGTGAACTCACACTTTAATTTTAAGACAAAGTCGCAGAATTGAAATGACTGAGTGCATTCTTTTTTAAAAAGCATTTGCGCAGTTTAGGTAGAAAAGCAAAGACAGCCAGAAGGAAAAAGCCGCCCAAGCGCATGGCTATGCACAGTGGAAGGAAGGAGGTAGAGGTAAGGAGTGGTTCCTTGTGACTGAGCCATGAGCCATGAGTGGGGGAACAGGCTGGGGTGTCAGTAAGAGGACTGGAAAGAGCTGAGGCTGGACTCTGAACAGAGTCCCGTCTTCCAAATTTAGGAGTCTAAGGAGCTTAGCCTGGGCGCGATCTTGTGGCCTGTGGGGCAGCTGCAAGGCAGCTCAGTGCCTGACACTGTTCCCAACTTGTTGCTTTGTTTCCTGTTTCCTGGCTCCCCCTGAGGCCCAAAAGGGCAGGGACTGAGTCTCTCTTGCCCATCATTGCCCCCCACAGCCTGGAAGAACACATGCCCGTAGAGAGAACTCAGTGAATACTGGGAGAATGTGTAACTGAGTCTCATGGCCAGAACACCCGTCCCTGTTTGTTTATTGTGATAAAATACACCCAACAAAGGTACTATCCTAGCCACTTTTAGGTGTACCTTTCAGGGGCGCTAAGGATATTCATATTGCCGGCGTCCGTCACCACCCTCCATCTCCAGAACTCCTGGTCTTGGAACTGCAAGCTCTGCAACCATTAAAAACAATTTCCCATTTCCCCTGCCCCTTTGTCCCTGGTAACCATCATTCTTTCTTCTTCCCTTTTCCCCCCAGTTTGCATGTGATTACCAAAGAGAGAACGAGGGAGAGAGAAAGAAAGCAAGAAAGCCCCCCCCCCCTTTCCATGAGGAATGGTCACACTGCAATCCCTTCTCTCTCTCTCTCTTCTTTTGGGATTTTGGGCATGTAGCCACATGCACCTGGTGAGTCTTTCAAGCTACTGGGTCCAGGATTCAAGCTATAGGCTTGGCAATCTGGGATCCAGCTGCCTTAACCACCATTAAGCACTTAACCACAGGCTACCCCACCGTTCTACTTTCTCGCTATGATTTTGACTACTCTAGGTACCTCAGGTGAGTGGAAATATACAGTATTTGCCTTTTTGTAACTGGCTTGTTTCATTTAGCAAAATGTTCTCAAGATTCATCTATGTTGTAGCCTGTGTCAGAATTTCCTTCCTTTTCAAAGCTGTATAATATTCCACTGTGTGCATATATCACATTTTGCCTATCTATTCATCCATCATTGAACATTTGGACTGCTTCCACATTCTGGCTACCATGAATAATGCCACCATGAACATGAGGGTACAGACATCTCTCAAAGATTCTGATTTTGAGTCTTTTGAGTATATGCTCGGGAGTGTAATTGCCGGATCCTTTGGCTATTTTCTTAGGTTGTCAGGAAAGTCATGATGCATTTTTGCCTAGAACGACTCAATATTTTAATTTTGTGAGGGACTACCATATCCAAAATGACTTTTAAGAAGAAATTATACAAAATGCTTTTCCCTTGAGCCAGGCGGTGACACGGTAGTCACTCAATTGGACCCAGATGGGAAAGGTCCTGGAATGAGCACCCAGGACTTCCCTGGACACGCTGGGCATCCATGTGTGTGCGACCACAGTCTGGGCCGACTGAGACCGGGTGGACTGCAGCATGAAGGTTCTGTTGGGGGTGCCCACCTCTCTGCTCCTCCCCACCCCCCACCCTGTCTCTTTCACATTAAAAGTTTTTCTCATCCTGCCCTTCGCCTCTAGTATCTGCCCACTAAGTTAAGCTCTCTCGTACTGCTGGGTGTTTGCACAGGCTGTTACCTCGGCCCGGAAACCCTTCTGCTCCCCTTTTAGCTTTTCCCTCTGTCTCTCTCTCTTTGTATGTTTTAATTGCTAAAGGGCACGTGTGCTCACCAGAGAGAGGCAGAGAGACAGTGACAGAGAGAGGGATACAGAGAGGGAGAGGGAGAGGGAGAAAGCACCCACAATAGGGTATGGTCATACTGCAGGTCCTTCTCCATTTCTCCGAGCTGTCAGAACCTTGGGCGTGGGTGCACACATGCCCTGTGTGTTTTTCAAGTCATTAGAGCCAGGACTTAACCATGGTCAGCCATGTAGGATCCAGAGCACTGGCTCTGGGCTCTCTCCCCTTCAGATTTCAGCTCGGACTTCACTCTCTCTGAAACTCTTTCTCTGACTCTCTGAGTCTGGGTGAAACCTCCTTCTCCATGGCCCTGTGCTTCCTCGTCACTTGTCAACTGTCTTGTTATGGCGCATTCACTGCTGTCTGGCTCCACCGCTGAGACAGGAGTGGACCCTCCCTTACTCACCATTTGCCTAGTGACTGGCACACAGCATGTATCAGTTCATGTGTTTATAGAGATATAGAGATAGCACCTGGGGCTGGCAGGTGGCAAGGTGCTTAAGGTGCTAGACTCCCACATGGCTGACCATGTTTTTTTTTTTTTTTTTTTTTTGTGGAGGTTTTCGCTATAGGGTGCGTGCGCTTGCAAGACAGACAGAGAGAGACATGGAGACAGAAAGCGAGAAATCACCCCCCAGGGGGGGATGGTCACGTTGCAATCCCTTCTCCTCCATTCTCCTCTCGGGATCTTGGGCACGCACGCACAAGCGCCCGGCATGAGTTTTAAGCCACTGGGTCCGGGACGCGAACCGTGGTCGAGTACGTGGGAGTCCAGCGACATAGCCATTACGCTAACTGCTGGTTCCCAACTGACCATGGTTTAAGTCTCAGACCTGGTGGCTTGCTTTCTCACTTTCCCTCTCCTTCTCTCTCTGTTTCTCTCTGATCAAATTAAAAAATAATAGTAGGGACCAGCAGATGGCATAATGGCTATGTTGCTGAATTCCCACATAGTCGACTGTGGTTCGAATCTTGGACCCAGCAGCTTAAAACTCACACCAGGTGCCTGCGTGTTTGTGTGTGTGTGTGTGCCCAAAATTCTGAGAGGAGAATGGAGGAGAAGGGATTGCAGCATGGCCATCCCCCGGGGGTGATTTCTTGCTTTGTGTCTCTCTGTCTCTCTGTTGAGTGCATGTGCCCTATAGCACCCCCCAAAATAACACAAAACCAAAAACAACTCTAGAATAATAATAATAATAATAATAAATAAAGATTAAATAAATAATATTTTAAAAAGTGATAGCACCCATGTCCAGCCAAAGACAATGCCCCCTCCCTAGAAACAGAATTTGCAGCTGTTTGAAAGCAATGACCCAGAGGCAGTTAGTTTCCATACATAATTGCTACCTTCCTGACTGGAGCTAATGAAACTGTAATATTTGAGGTCTCTTACAATACTTTAAGAGAGAAAGGTTTGAATGTTCATTAAAAACAAAAAATCATGTCTGCCCAACCAAATATCAACAAACATGCCCACACCCAAACCAACACAAGCCTCGCTAATGGGTGTGGGGGAAATGCTGAATGAGGCAAATAAGTTCTCCCTCTCCAGACCAGATGCAAAGAGAAAACTGTGCCAAAGACATAAGCTTCACCAGGATTTGGAGCCACCTGAATCTATCTCTCTTTTTTTTTCCTTTCCTTTTCTTTCCTTTTTTTTTTTTTTTTTTTTTGGAGAGGTTTTTCCCATAGGGCGCGTGTGCTCGATGGAAAGACAGAGAGAGACAGAAAGTGAGAAATCACCCCCCAGGGGGGATGGCCACGCTGCATTCCCTTCTCCATTCTCCTCTCGGGATCTTGGGCACGCGCACACACGCGCCTGGAGTGAGTTTAAGCCGCCGGGTCCAGAACTCGAACCACGGTTGACTACGTGGGAGTCCAGCGACATAGCCATTACGCTAACCGCTAGTCCCTTAAATCTATATCGTGAATAGAAGAAATGGCAGGAGCTTTTGGGCACGTCAAGAACCATACATCATTGAGACCACAATCTCATGACTTCAAGGAACTGGCTCGCCCTGGTGGGTTCTTGTCCTGTTTCTGCCAATATTGTTGGGTGACCTTGAGCCCATGGTCTCCAGGCCTCTCAGGCCAGTGGATGGGCCTGGGAAACTTCCACTGGTCAAACTTTGGGATTTAGATTAAGAAGAAATGCAAGAGCCAGCCAGTGGCCTGGTGGTTAAAGCACTGGATTAGCACATGGCCAACCATGGTTCGAGTCTCAGGACTGGCGGCTTGAAACTCACACAAGGCACGAGTGTCTTCATGCCCAAGAGAATGGAGGAAAAGCGACTGTGGTATGGCCATTCTCCCGGGGAATGACTTCTCACTTGCCCTCTTACTGTTCCTCTCTGTTTCTCTCTGATGGGTACACATGCCTTGTGGCAACACCTAAAGAAGAAATGTAAAAACAGGGTTACCAAGCCTATAATGTGTTCTATGCTGGCATCGAACAAATAAATGTTCCGTACATCCGAGAAACACAAACCAGGCCACTGGCGTGATGTTACAAGCTTCACCCTCAAGTCCTAGTATGCATGACAGTGCAGCCCTGTAGAAGACACAGGCTGTACCCAGCTGGTGTTTTGGGCCAGTCGCCCTGTGTGACACTGACTTTAGAGCCTCATTTGGAGGGGTGTCAGAGGTCTACATTTGGAGATCCTCGGCAACTTGTGGCCCAGTACCCACTTGCCCCGACAAAAAGCCACAGTCTCTCTGTTTTCTGGCCTTAGTTTCTTCTTCTAGGAGTTGAGTCTAGCAATAGCGGTTTCTAACTTTCTGTTTTATTTTTAAGTTGCAGAATTTTTTTCGGAGGGATTTTTCGCACTCCTGACATCTGTAACATTTGTAAGCAGGATTGCCTCTGGCTGGTCCTGCCTCCACCAACAGCTCCGCCCCTGCCAACCCCTCTGCTGTTTCTGGGCCCCATCCAAGGAGTTCCAAGTTTCCCAGGATCACAGTATCAAAACCAGTGGACCAGAGCAGCGCACCCCAAGATTCTGACCAAGGAGTTAGAAATGCATCTTATCTGGTGACTCAGGTAACTAAAATTTTTGCCAAGGAATACTTCTCAAGAAGGAAAGAAGCTTTATTTTCTAGTCTACTTTTTTCTATTTCATGTTTTAAAAGTCAGTGGAAAACCACTTAACTGATTAAAAAAAACCCACTAATAAAGTCACTGCCCACAGAGTGTAAACATTAGCCTAGAAAGTCTCCAAGATCGCTTCTAGTACTGCTAGTATTGACACTGTACGGCCAAACTAACAAAGTTGTGATCCTGTTAGCGAATAAGAGCCCCCCCCCCCTCCCCAGGAGATCCTGTCCCCAGAGGGGTGATCTAACTGAATCGCATGACTAGGGTACAAACTCTCTGCATATCTTTGCCATCAAGACACCTGCTCCCCAAGAGTCGCACACCATTTTTCTAAGGACCTGCACTCCCAATGCCTCATCCCAGGGATGGGCAGGTCTGGGGCAACGGGTGGTGAAGACAGGGCAGGCGCGTTTGGCTGCAGTGAAACAAACCCAGCAAATAGTCGAGAAAACAAAGCTCCTTTCCGTGTAGTCTCTGGATTACACCCAACCACACAGGGCGCCGATCTCTGCCATTTCTAAGAGCCTCGGCGGGCATCAGTCGGCACTTCAGATCTGAAAATTGTGTCCTTCCCCAAACACTCACAGCGTTGCAGAAAAATGGCCCCCTGAAGTCCCATGTGCTGAGTGGAAATGTCCTTTGCACTTTGCATTACATTACAGGATTTTGAACAGGGGGTGTCTTGGCTGAGCCAACCCCCAAAGCCAGCCTCCTGAACACTTGTGGGCTATCAGGTGGGAGAAGCGTGTGGAAGCAGCAGGTCGGAACCACATGGAAAACTGCCACGTGGACATGGTACACGTTATGATGATGAGCTGACAAGGCAGGGTATGAAACAGCAGAGCAAACAAACAACAAACGAAGAACGTGAATAAAAACCACACACTGGGGACAGTGGTGGCCGGCATCTGTGAAGTCTCTTTCCCAGTTGTTACAATGAACGTGTAACCTGGAGGAAAAAACTACTCTGAGAGCCTGTCCATCTGGAGACTCGTTAGAACGTCTGGTCCAGGGAGTGCCAAATCCACGTGGCCACGACCCAGCCCCTGGCGTGAGTGCCAGTTCTCAGGGGCAGGACCTGACCACGTCCAGCTCTGCTCCTCAGGGTGCACCCTCTGTCTTTCAGGGCCTTCGGCCATTATTCCTTCTGGACACACCTTTGTGGATGCCCCCAAAATAGCTAGCAGAGGAGGGTAGAGAGAAAGGGGTTCTTGGAGAGCAGGAGTGCTCTGCTTTTATTTTTAAACAATCACCCTCAAGATCATCTAGACAGAATGGGGGGCCAGGAGGTAGTGCTACCTCTGGCCACAGTGTGGGGGTTCACTGAGAAGGCCAGCACAATCTTGCCTGAAGCAGGGGAAACCAAACCAGGTGGCCTGCTTCCTGGGAGGGGTGCACAGCAAGGCTCAGTGCAGGAGAAGGGAGGAAAAGCACTTCCGGGCTAAGCTGAGGAGGACAGCGAGACTCCCAAGTGGCCAAAACACCTGAGATGTTGGGAAACCACCAAACCAGAACTAACCCGGGGCTTCAAACAGTCTCTGAGCTGAATGTGGCCAGGCCTCCTGTGATAATGCAAAGGCCCCTGGAGAGGGGTCAGGAAGGCTGGCGTACCCCCTCCAAAGCCTCTTTCTCCCAGCTCTGCTGCTGACCTGCTGTGTCACTGAGCAAATTCTTTCCCCTCTATGGGTTTTGCTGGTCAAATGAGGATGGTGGTTTTGAAGACCCGAGGTCCCTTCCACCAGTGATTTTCTAGGATCCTTGTCACCTCAAAGCAAAGGGAGACGTACTAACATGGAGAAAGATACTCTCAAGGCTGCTGAATCCAAGAAAGATGCCCCCTCCCAAGCGTCAGAGCAGATGACAAAAGTGAAAGCAAAAGCCAGCAGCCAGAAGCTGACCCCTCACCACACCTGGGCAGAAAGCACCTGAGCTTTTAGAATGTTCCAGTACCTGGAAGATAATGATTCTCAGAGCCTCAAATCCTACTTAACCTGGAGCTGGGATAAGAGAAAGCAAGAGCCAGCACTCTTGATGTTCCAGCCTCTTCCAGCCCAAGAGTCCTAAGGGTTTACCACCAGCTCTGTAGAGAAGGAAGACCGTTCTACAGAGCTGTGATCTAGTGAACCCGGTGTCCCCAGGGGGAGGCTGCCCAGTGCAAAGGTCGGCAGGAGATGGGCTGCTGACTGGGCCTCCAGCTTTGCCATCCCTCATGTAGACAGAGAAACCCAGGCCTTGTGGCCTATGGAGTCAGTGGGCCAGAAAACCACAGCTGGGGGCGAGGATGCTGCCACAGCCCAGGCTCTCCCACCCCACTGCAGTTTGGGCCTCACGTGAATCCATGCATCCTGACCAGTGGTCACGTGTGAATGCCCCGCCATACTCTCTGACTCCCGGCCAGCCCCCCACCCAGCTCCCCTTTTCATTTCCACTGCCCCCACGACCCACAGCCAGCTTTCTCTCCCCTAGCCGTCCTCGCTAAGATCCTGGCCAACCTCCAAACAGCCAGAATGATCTTATCATCAGATCAAATGACTCCCCTGCTTAAAGAACTTGAATGGAATGTGCGTCCTTTCTTACTTCTGTGTCTACCCCAAGCACCCCGGGTGGTGCCTGGTCCATGGAGTAGACCGGGCTCAGTACATGCCTGTTGGATTGTTCCTAGACAGCCCCCTGCCCATCCAGTCTGACTCGCTCTGGCCCCTCCCGTCCCTGTGCTCTCCCCCACCCTGCCACAAACCACCTTCCACTACCCGAGTCCTCCAGCGCAGCACACCCCGTGCCTCTGCTGTGCTAGCCCATCTGCCCACCCTCCCACCCCAAGAAACACCGATTCCTCGTAGAACATTCCACTGTTCTTTTCTTAGCAGGACCTCCTGAGTTGCTTTTTGTCTTCTGTTCTCCCTAAGCCCTGTAACATAACTTAGTACAGAGTGCTTGCTATGTGCCGACATGAGTATCTCACCTGGCCTAGGAGGGTATCAGCCTCGTTACAGGCACACAGACTGAGGCTCGGAGAAGTGAAGTGACTGTCAGCATCGGTACCTCTGACAAGGAGGGCGGGGATATCTGGGGGAAGGGGATGCCCTTCCAATTCCATTTGGCCGTATTACATGGAATCGGGAGGGATCTTAGATCGGGATCTTCCTGTGGCAAGTCTCCCAAGTGTAAAAGACCCCAGGGCCGACCTTTCACCGGATAATTTACCCTCCAAGTAACCCACCAAAACAAAAACCAGAAGCTGGTCCCCCAAAGGGCAATCCCTCCACCTGCAGTCCCAGCTCCGGCCCCGCCCACCACGCTCGGGGGGCGGAGCCTCGTTTCCCGGTTTCAGGACCGCCAGCCCGCCAGGAAGCACCCTGAGGGGGCCACGTTCCCACACACCCACATCCACACACAAGCCCACCACCCACCGGTCAGAGACGTCCCATGACTGCTCCCGAGGGAAACCGTATAGCGGCCCAGGTCTCCTGCTCACACCTGGTTGGAAAAGATTTCTTCCTGAAAGTGACCATTCTGGTCATAGGACTTGGCGCGACCAGGCCACATGCCTGTCCTGAGCACAGACTTGAGCTCTGACCGCCCTAAGCCCTGTAACCTAACTTCCCGGAGTGCTAGGACATTATCAGTCCCGTTTTACAGGCGGAGTCGAGACCCCGGGGGGGGGGGGGGGGGGGGGGGATCTGCGCCCACTGTGCTTGCGCCCAAGTCTTCACCCACCCTTGTGCTTCTAGTACGTAAAACACACGCGGGAATCTAAATCCCTAAAAAGCCTCGATTTCCAGAAAGGAGGACGGCATGGAGGGCTCCACCCAGCCCGAGTTTCCTAGGACCTGCTGGGAAGTTCTGCTCATAAACTCGGGCGGAAGGTGCCTCTGGCAAGGGTTCGAAACCGCCAGGCGGACGGTATCTGGCCCCGCCAACAAGGGACCCCCGAGGCAGGCGGGTCCGGGCGCGATTCCTGGGAGGCTGGGGTATCCCGCATTGGCCGGGCGCGCCTGCAGGGGAGCGGGACCTGGACTCCTCCCGGGGGCAGACCCCGGCCAAGAAGCTCAGAAGGAGAGATGGCCCCGACGGCCCTCGCTCCCTTCCCTGGCCGGGCGGTGAACCGCGGGCGGAAGGCGCGGCAGCGCAGACTCACCCGGGCTGCGGCGATTCGGCTTCGTCTTGGCCAAGCGGCCCCGGGCTGGGGGCTCCGCGATCGCCCCACCCCAGGGTGCCTCTTCGGGACCACGCTCTTAGGGATCCAGGCTCGAAGGGGTCTCGCGGAGGGAGCGCGGTGTCGGAGGGCGCTTGGCCGGCTCCGGGAGCTGGATGCGGACGCAGGAAGCGCGGCCTCGGAACGCCGGCGTGCGGGAGGCAGGGAGGGCGGCTGCCACTGCCGGAGGCCGAGGGCTGCGCCGCCCGGGCGTGGCCTCCAGCCGGGAGAGGCACCGCCCACCCGCAGACCCTCCCTCCAGGCCCCCAGCACCACCCAGCGGCCCAGGCGCGGGACAGAAGCTGCGGTGGGCGGGCACCCACTTTCTCGCCTCTAGGGGGGCGGGGCCGAGATTGGCGAGTGAGGACGCTGGGCCTAAATTACCTCCCTCCCCCGCTGTACAAAGGTGGATATGCGGGGATGGGCCGAAGGTGCAGAGCCGGGATACCCCAACAACCCCGAGAGGAGAATTGCGTGCCGGGCGAGGGACTGGTCTCAGGACTAGAACCCGGGGCATCTACTAGTTACTTCCTCTCCCTTCCAGACGAGGCGCGGGTGCCAAGGCAAAGCTCCGCAGGCCAGCCCGCCACGCCAACCGGCTGGACGCTCACCCCTTCTCCGGAGGGAGGCTTCTGCCTGGCTCTCCACGGTCGGGCGGGATAGGGGTGCTGGCGCCCGCTCGCACCGCCCAAGGCTGGTGCTCTGCAAGGTGAGATGGGCGGAGGTAGGGGAGGAGTAAGTGAATTTTTAAAAAGCGAGTCAGCTCATGCCCTCGACTGCGCTCTCCACCCTCTCCTAGGTCCCCTGGGTGCCCGCCCTGAGGATCGCGCGCCTGAGCCCGGGCTGGGGTAGAGTCTCTTTCGAATTCCAGCGCTTGTGTACAGAAAGGGGGTGCCCAGGTCCTGGAGTTTGCCCAGCTGGGGATCCGTCTGACTCATTCCTAGCTTTGCAGAGAACTTTCCCCGGGAAGCATGGGCAAGCATTCTCCCGCCCGCTGGGAGGCAGGCTGGAGACCAGACTGCCAGGACCCCCCACCCCCACTGCTGCCCAGTCCCTGGTTGCGGGAGAGTGAACCCGCACTCTGTGCCAACGTCTTTACCTGCGGCTCCGCCTCCGCCCCTTACCTGTAGATTTGTCCTGAAACCACAAGGCTCTGGCTTCCGGACTAGGCTGGATTGCTCTCAGCCAGACCACTATAGACGAGGATTAGGAGCACAGAAAGAACTAACCCGCCTCCCCTCTCCACCTTAGATTGTTTTGAATTCCAAGAGAAGTCAGGCGGGGGCTTCTGCTTGGGGAGTCCAGCCCTTTGAAGTTCAAGCCCTGAGAAGCCGGTAGAGAGCTGGCCAGGTGTATAGAGAAGCAAGCGGAGGACAGAAGGCGCCTCCTACCGGGAACGTATGCCCCTAGAACAAAGAGCCTGGTTGCAGTCAAGTTCTATCAGTCGCCATGAGTTCACTCTCAACTGTGGATTCATGGGTACACGTGGTGTCCGCGGGGGTGTATGTTTTAACATGTGGGCATTTTTCCACTGTTGCTTCTTAACTCACACAGTAACAGCTCAACAGGATCCTGATGTCTACAGAAAGACAAGTTTGGGAATGTCTTGTGATTTGGGGATGGGGAAAGCCTTTGAAGACAGCAGTTCTTCACATCCTTACTATGAGTCAGGCACGATTGAGGTTGTCATCAGCTTCCCCTGAACCATCTAATTTAATCATGGTAACACTCCTGGAGGCCCATTGGTTGCACCCACATTACAGAAGAGAAAACTGAGGCCGCATGAGGTCATCTGTCCAGTGTCGCACAGCTGGGAGTGTCAGGTCTAGACCCAGCTTGGTGCGCTCCAGAGGTGGTGGTTCTACCTAACACGGGGTAATTCCTCTTTCTTCTGCACAAACCCTCACTCCCCTTTGCCTGGCCACCTGCAAGTGTTTGGATGAACGAAATCCCTCAAATAATAACACATTTTAACAAATGGAAAGAACCCTTTGTGTAGGCAGGAATCTGTAATAAAGCGCTCCCCTTAGAGAGCTGTGTGTCCTCCCAAAAATTGAGAAAATGACTTTGGGAGCCTCCCCAGGACCAAAGCAGTGATAGGAAACAGTTGCGCAGTTCTTAGTTAAGACCCGAGATCTGGTTTTTATTTCACTCTGTAAGACTGGCTTTGGAGAGGCTGGACAGGGAGGATCATTCCAGAAAGCTGCTCCAGCTCCCACCCTCGGGGTGAAGAGTTTTGGTACTTTTCCATACCAGGATCCAAACCCAGCCCTGCCGCACACTGCTGCCAACCCAGCCAGGCAGGACTGCCTATCTCTGTAGGTCATCTTTCCAGCGCTCCTTTTAAGAAGACTCACCCTCGCTAATCTGGGGAGACGGTGGGGAAATTCTTGGCCAAGGCTGAGCCGCAGGCAAAACTAAGAAGCTGGGAAAGGGTGCATGTTTCTCCTTACCGCCTTCCCTCCCGGGCCTTCTCACTTTCCACTTCCACGGTAAGCTGCTCTGAACTTTCCCAGCTTCTCTATATCCCATAAAGGAGGCCTGACTTAGGTTAACTGCTGACTTATCCCACTTATCCCAAGTATCAGCTGACCAGGGCCTAAGATATGTCCCTGGAGAAGACACCCAAAGAAGTGAATCTCAAGTGGTGGAGTTTCTATTACTTGTTTTCATAATTGGCAGTGGAAGGTGACAGTTACCATTTACTGAGTACTATGTCTCAAGTGCACTGCATACACTGTGCTATTTGACTCTTACAAAAGCCCTAGAAGATTCCATTATTCATATTTTTCAGGTGAGGCTAGTAAGACTCAGAGAAGTTATACACCTGGAACTGCTAGTAAGTGAGTGAGCCAAGATTTGGACTGAGGGTCATTGCAGGACCCTTCTCTAAATCCCTATTCTAGGAACCTCTCCCCTCTTTTGGTGGGCAGAATAATAGCTGTCCAAAGGGGCCAGCCAGGCGATGTGGTGGTTAAGGTTATTGGATCCTACCTAGTGACAACACGGTTTGAGTCCCACACTTGGTGGCTTGAAAAACACTCTGGGTGCATGATCATGTGTGCCCAAAATCCCAAGAGGAGAATGGATGAAAAGGATTTGTGGGGTCATCTTCCTCCCAATCCCTGCCCCATCTCTCTCTAGCAAGCACATGTCCCCTATAGCAAACTGGGGAAAAGAAAAAAAGCTGCCCCAAAATGTTTACATCCTAACCCCAGAATCTGTTACCTTACATGGCAAAGGGGGCTTCACAGATGCTATCAATTTAAAGACTTGAGAGGATCTGAAGGTCCTGAATTTTCCTGGTGGACTCGATATAGTCACAGGGGTTCTTTTTTTTTAATTTAACTTTATTTATTTAATTAATTAATCTACTTATTTTAATTTGACCAGAGAGGGACAGAGAGAGAGGGTAAGTAAGAAAGCAAGCGCCAGGTCTGGGACTTGAACTGCAATTGGCCATGTGGTAGTCCAGAGCCCTTAATCACCATGCCACCTGCCAGCCCCCATAAGGATTCTTATAAGAGAGAGGCAGGAGGGTTAGGGTGAAAAAAGATGTGATCATGAAAAACGAGGGCAGAGAGGTTGCTGGAAAGGGGCTATCAGCTAAGGAATGAGGGCAGCCTTAAAGCTAGAAAGGTAAGGAATGGGCTCGCAACTGGAGCTTCTAGAAGGCAGCCCCGCTGCCCAGTTTGGCCCAGTTAGACTCCTTTTGGACATCTGCTTTCCAGGCTGGGTGATAGTAAAGTCATGGTGTTTTTTGTTTGTTTGTTTTTTTGTTTGTTTTTTGCTATAGGGCGCGTGCACTCATCAGAAAGACAGAGAGAGAGACAGAAAGACAGAAAGTGAGAAATCACCCCCCAGGGGGGATGGCCACACCGCAATCCCTTCTTCTCCATTCTCCTCTCAGGATCTTGGACACGCATGCACACGTGCCCAGTTTAAGCCACTGGGTCCAGGACTCGAACCACAGTTGACTACATGAGAGTCCAGCGACATAGCCATTATGCCAACTACTGGTCCCAAAGTGGTGGTGTTCTAAGCCATGCCGTTCACGGTAGTTTGTTAGTGCAGCAGTAGGAAACGAACACATGCCACAACCTCAGCCCTGTAGGCAGGCGTTTATTTCACTGGCCTTTTGGACTGGCCATCCACCAC
The DNA here is from genome assembly GCA_026018925.1 of Tupaia tana. Taxonomy (NCBI): domain Eukaryota; kingdom Metazoa; phylum Chordata; class Mammalia; order Scandentia; family Tupaiidae; genus Tupaia; species Tupaia tana. Next base: position 84,741,195 of record JAKSZU010000007.1, on the reverse strand, counting down.
AAAGCTCCTCTTAGGAGCTTAACTGCCTGTATCATGGATTTAGAAAGAAGGTAGAAATCATCAGATCTGTCTTTAGTTTCTGAATCATCTGTTGTTTGTGAGCTGTGTGTCCTTGGGCAGCTGTCTGTCCTCTCTGAGCCTCAGTGTCCTCATCCATAAAACAGCGGTGCTAATCATACCTACTTTGCAGGACCAGTATGAGGATCAAGTGAAGCAGTGGGAGGGGACTTCCAAGAGTTCATGGAAAAATGAAATTATGTATGACTTTGTATTGGTACAAATTTTGTTTTTGAAATCTAGTATTTTTTTCATAATCTGCATTTCAATATGAACTTATTGAAGACCCCTCATAGGGGACAAAGTGCCTTGTAAATGATCCAGTGCTGTCTGGGCCATTGGCCTGTCCAGTTCTGAAAGTCTGGACTCTCAGAGGAGAGGATGCTGTTCTGAGCCTCCCCCAGTATACTTTTTATTTGCTCTGAATGAGCGAGCAAATCGTTATTTAAAAATATTAGACTGTCCCTGGTCAATGACTAGACCCTGGTCTGTCATGCTGTTGACTTTGCAAGCATATCAGTTAAAGTAAGGTTCAGGAGTGAGGACGAGGGCGGGTGGGTGGTAGTGCAGTGGTAACACAACTGGCCCCACATGGGAAAGGTCCTGGGTTCATGTCCTGAGACCTCTCTGAGCACACTGGGCCCCCAAGTACCTGTGATCTGGACCAGCTGAGACTGGGGGTGGGTTGCAGTGTGAAAACCTGTGAAAACTCTGTTGAGGGTTTCTCTCTCTCTCTCTCTAGATAAGTAAACTTAAAAAAAAAAAAAAGCAATGTGGGAAAATCTGCTTATAGGAATATGTCATCATATAGAATAACTCGCACATGTGCTCAGGAACATATTTCAAGGATTTCTGTTGTCCGCTGGAATGGTAAAACATTGTTACCAACCTTGAGGTCCACCACGAGGCAATGCACTGAATAAGTGATGTGGGCTTGTGCAGGAATACCTTACAGTCATGACAAAGACCAAGGTAGAGCTAGCTATCTGACATGGAAAGACGTCTAAGGTGTATCATTAACTGGGAGGAACAAGAGGCTTAACGTTATGATGCAACACAAATGATTTTTTTTAGAGAGGTTTTTGCTATAGGGCGTTGGGCACTCACTGGAGAGAGAGAAAGCAAGAAATCTCCCCCCAGGGGGGATGGCCATGCCACAATCTCTTCTCCATTCTCCTCTCAGGATTTTGGGCACACACGCACATGCACCTGACATGAGTTCTAAGCCGCCGGGTCCAAGATTTGAACCACAATCGACTACATGGAAGTCCAGCGACGTCATTACACCATCTGCTGGTCCTTATCACAAATGATTTTTTTAAAAACTATAGATGAGGACAGCAGGCGGCGTAGTGGTTAAGGTGCTGGACTCCCACATGGCTAGTTGCAATTTGATTCCTGAACCCAGAGGCTTGAAACTCATGCCATCGGTGTGTGCATGCGTGCCCAGGATCCTTAGAGGAGAATGGAGAAGGGACCATGGAACGGCCAAACCCCCCAGGGATGATTTCTTACTTCCTTTCTCTTTGTCTTTTGGGTGAGCGCATGTAACCTATAGCAAAAATCTCTCTGAAAAAAATCAAACAAAAAAGCTGCAGACACATATACATCTGATTATTCGTAGAAAGTATGTGGAGGAAATCAAACTTAACGGTGATTACCCTTACAAATGGAGAAGTGAGATGTGTTTGTGTGTATGTGGGGGTGGTGTTGATAGGGGACAAGGTTTTTTATTTTTCAGTAAGAATATTAAATTAATAATAAAAATGATTTTTTTCATGTTGACCTGGAATTGTTTGTATTATCCTCCGTTGCCCACCCTCCTGTTGGCTGACCCGTGCTGTCCCTTGCTTGGTCTGAATGGGTGACCCCTTCTTCCCACTTACTGTCAAGGAGGGCTCGTTTCTAAACCGCGAGTTGCTGAGCAGTGTCTCTGCCGTGTGACTTGCCAAAGGCAGCAGTCAACCACACGTGTACTTGCAGCCTGGCCTCGCCAGGAACGGTTCACGTGAGTCACCGGGAAGGGATGTGTCTTGTGTGCAGGTTTTAATGGTGACATCCTGCCCAACCCCTCTGAAGGCTGAATCAGGCCTGCGAGGCCAGGGAACCGTGCTCATAGCGCAGAGCAGACCTGGGCAGTGCGACCATCAGTTTCAATCAACTGTTTCCACCCCGTTCCTGCGACATTTTCATTCAGAACTGTGTCTCTGCCTGAGTGACCAGTGCAACTGGGCTGTGCAGACACATTGGCAGCCAGAGTGGCGCTACCGATGATGCCACAGCACTGGGGGACACGTTTTTTCCTGAGCGCAGAGAGCCAGCAATTTTATTTCCTTATCACTCCATCCTGTTTTCTCTCTTTCTTTTTTAGTTTTTTGCCATAGAGCACATGTGCTCGCCAGAGAGACAGAAAGAGGAAGAGTGAAAAATCGCTCCCCAGGGGGGTTGGCCACACCACAGTCCCTTCTCCTCCACACTCCTCCTGGGATCTTGGGTGTGCACACACGTACCTGGCATGATTTTCAAGTTCCAGGTCTGGGTCTCAAACCACAGTTGGCCATGTAGGAATCCATTGCCTTAATCACCACTCCAACTGCTGGCCCCTCTCTTTTCTTTCTTTAAAGTTTATTTATTTAAAGAGGTTTTTGCTGTAGGGCGTGTGCACTCGCCAGAGAGACAGAGAGAGACAGAGAGACAGAAAGTGAGAAATCACTCCCCAGGGAGATGGCCACGCTGCAATCCCTTCTCCTCCATTCTCCTCTCAGGATCTTGGGCATGCACACACACGCACCCGGCATGAGTTTAAGCCACCAGATCCAGGACTCGAACTGCGGTTGACTACATGGGAGTCCAGTGACATAGCCATTATGCTAACTGCTGGTCCCAAATTATATTTATTTATATCTTTCATGAGTGAGCGAGCGAGTACCTCCAACAAGGTACTAACACCATGATCCACCCCCAGCCTCAGCTAGTCCCAGGTAATGAGCATACGTGTGCCAGTCTTCTCAGGGAGGTCTCTGGACACGACTCTGGGAACTTCCCATGTGGGTCTGTCTCCCAGAGCATTGCATTGTATCACTGTGCTCACCCTGCCCCATCTTTTGTGGCCCAGTCTGTAAAAACGTCCTCTGAGCCTCACAGTCATTGCATTTCTAGTTCCTTCCTATTGGGCGTCCTGCTCCCAGATGCCCCTGTCATCTGTCTTCCATTCTGCAAAGTCAGTGATATGAAACCCAGGTCCGAGCAATGGGGCCCATTGCCCTATGGTTGAGGCCAGCCTCCTTGACGAGGATGCACAAGGACTCCATAGCCTGGTGAGCCCCTCTGCTGCGCTCAACCTCATTACTCATCACCCCTCAGGCCCCATCCCGTCACTCTTCCTGCGGGTCACTTTCCTGTCAGCGATGAGGCCTTCCCAGAAACTCCTAGTAAACTTCCTTGATCTCCCTTGCCGGATCTGGGTCATATGCCTGTCACTGGCAAGGACCCTCAAGACTGGTGGGGACTCTCAAGGTTCCCTGGAGTCACTCGGGGTGGTGCAGACACCCCAACCACTTGGAGGCTGTGCTGACAGGAAGATTGCCATGGGGTGTCGGTAGCCCCTGGGACACCAATGCTAGGCACCCTTAGGGACAGGGAAGCTGCCAGTACACAGGGAGCAGGAGACAGAGCCACCTGGCTGGCTGCCGGCCCTCCCGGGCTCAGCGCTGAGCAGTGTTCCTGTTCTCCCATAGTTCCCTTCTTGTTTAAAGTAGTTTGAGGAGTTTCTGCTGCTTGCGACCAACAGGCCTCAAGAGAGTCCCTCTGCAGCTTTGCTGAGCAGCTGAGACACAGTGCCAGAGGCCAGGCATGGATGCCCAGACCCTCTGCCAGCCTCCCACTGGCACTGAGATCATAAGCACGAGGGCCTAGTGGGATTGGGTCCCAAGGAAACCCACTCACCTCTTGGCTAAGCCGGTGACTACAGAGAGAATAGCCACATCCACTCAGGGCTGACGATGCACCAGGCACCAGCCCACGTACTGTGCAGGGCTGACTCATGCAGTCATGCCGTCATGCTCGTAACCAAATGCAGTTGGCTTCCCCCATTTTACAGATGAGGAAGCAGGTGCAGGAGGGTTCAGTGACATGACCGAGGCCACTGGCTGCTATGCATTGGGGTCTGGATATGCAGCCAGGCTGTCTGGAGTCTGCTCTCACTATACTCTGCCTGGGCTCCTGGACACATGGCATTCGTGGTAGATGCCCTTAGTGTGGGGATCCTTGGTCTAGGCCTGAAGCATAGGGAGGTGAACCTGGGATGGGGGCCGAAGGAGGAGCACAACAGTGTCTCCCACACCTGCTCAGGCCCTGCCCACCCATACACTGCACCCGCTGCCAGGGTGGGATCAGACTTGGCAGCATTGGGGCCATGTGGCAGCATGGTGGTAATGCCACGTGCTGTGAGGCTGACCTGCGTGAGAAGGTTCTGGGTTCATGTCTAGAGACCTCCCTGGACATGCTGTGCCCTGAATCTAGAGCTGACTGAGGCTGGGGGTGAATCATGGCATGGGGACCTTATTGGGGTCACCTTCTCTCTCTCTCTCTCTCTCTCTCTCTCTCTCTCTCTCTCTTTCTCACTCATGAAAGAAATAGATTTTTATAAAATAGATTTAGCAATATCAATGAAAATGTTTCCTCCCTCTTTGACTCTTTCAGATGGTGGCTCTTCTTGTTTGTGGGAAGCCTGATTTAGGAGAAAAGCAGAGACAACACTTCTGAATTTCAAGAACCAAGACTTTGGTTATAATAGCTCCCTCGAAAGTGGGAGCCCTGGTGGTCTCTGGGCATAATGTTTATGTCACTAACAGAAGGTCTGGAAGACTGAGCCTTCTCGCTGACCCAGGTGAAGGAAGGTCCCTGGGCCTGGGGTCCAGGGAAAGGGTAGAGGACAGTGGATGTGATGACAGTGTGGGTCTCCCGAGAAGTGAGCAGTGTCCCCTGCTGGCTCCATGAGTGAGTGTGGTTGGGGCAGGGCCAGGGCCAGGGCCAGGGCCTGTCTCTCACCCAGCATGGCACAGGCACAGTGGGTGGGGACCAGACACGTGGAGCGATGGACAGAGGGGCGAGACAACCTCACAGAGTTTTCCAGGCCCTTCCAGTGTCTCCATGTGCCCATGAGGAGGGCGGAGGAAACTGAGAAAAGAAAGAAGCTGGGCATTGAGAGGGCTGCCAAGGGGCCCAGAAGGCACATCTACCGTCTCAGAGACAAAATGAGGTCACCTCAGCAGGTGCCTGAGAAGACCAGGCTCTGCCTTGGCACTTTGTGAATTACCTCCCCACCCAAACAAATATAGAAACAACCGGGGACAAGACATAGGGAGACTTTGATTATGATTAAACGTCTTCTACCCAGCAACATGGGAGCTTGAAATAGAAATTAAACCTAGTTTTGAAGACAGAAGTCTTTTTTCTTTTCCTTTCTTTTTAGCTTTGGCCAGAGAAGGTGTGCGCTCACCAGAGGCACAGAGGGAGAGGGAGAAAACACCCACAGCAGGGCATGGTCATGCCGCAATCCCTTGTCTTCCATCTTTCTGGCTTGTCAGGATTTGGGGCACACGTACACGTACTCAGTGTGCTTTTCAAACTACGCAGGGTGGGATTCGAACTGCAGTTGATTATGTGGGATCTGGCTCTCCCAACCAACAGGCCATCGGGCTGGCCCCAGAAGTCACATTCCTTGCACACTTCAGGGTGTGGACCAGTTGTCCTACTAGTTTCCCGGCTGTCCTTACAGGGCTTTGCATGCTCTACTTGACTCTTACACAGTTCTGCACAAAGGAGGGAGGCCCCCGGAGTTCTCTGGGAGAAACAGAGGAGGCTGGTCATGGAATAGAGGTCAGACACTCCTGCTCTTTCCGCATCCTCTCGTGAGCAGCCTGCCGGACCATCTCTGCTTCCATTCAGACTGGCCTGGTCCCCTCACCTGCAGAAAAGCCTCCCCGTGTTGAGACAGCAGAGTTGATGGTTCTCTACCTCATAGCAGTCTTCTATCAGCCTCTACCACCCACCTCTAGCTCTGACCACACCTGCCACGCAGAGAGCTGTGTCCAGGAAGTTCGATGTTACATGATGCTGTCTGGGTAGCATGTCTTGTCTTTGTACACGGCTCTTCAGGCTCCTGGGATCAGAGCTTTACAACCTCAGCACTACTGACATTCGGACCAGGTACCTCTTCATTATGGGGCTGCCCTGTCCACTGTAGGAAATTTACCAGTTTCTCTGGTTCCTGCCCACCAGATGCCAATAGTGCTCATTCCCCTGCTGTGATAGGTACGATGTTTCCAAACATTGCCAGGTGTCCCCTGGGGGTGAAATTGCCCCCAGTGCTTCAGACTTCTAGCAGAAGTCCACAGCATGTGCTTTCTACCCTGAAGTTGATGTCAGTGAAAACAGAGAGCAACATACAGTTAGAAAAGCAGTGTCTGAAGGTCAGTTCCAGTTCTGTCACCTCCTCCCTGTGTGACCGTAAGCAAGTCATGTCGCTTTTCTGAGCTTCAGTTTCCCCATATGTGTTTTGAGTATAATAAATGGGGGGATCTTGATTTGCTTTGTTCACTGCTATATCCCCAGTACCTAGAATAGTGTATGTCACATAGTATTGCTCAGTTAAAATGGGCTGACCAAATAAATGAAGCTCTACCCTGCCTTCCTCTCAGAGCCTCTGCAGGGTTTAAATGAAAAAGTTTGCAAAAACTGCCATGATGGAGGGACCACAGAAAGTACTGTACCCCATCCAAACTCAGAACACGGCTGCCATGGGCTGACATGTTCTCCTTAGTTTTCATAAGTGTGGAAGGATTTCTAATAGCCCCAAACTGGAAACAACCTAGAGGTCCTTCGATGGGTAAGTGATTAAACTGTGGTGCATCCGTACTGTGGGTACTACATAGCAAACGCAAATGATGGCATACACAATAGCCTCGATGGGTTTGAAAGCAATTATATGGAGTTTTTTTTTAAAAAAAGGCAGGGTCAGCCAGTGGCAGAGTGGTTATGCAGCTGGATCTCCCAGGGCCAACTGCTGGTTCGAGTACCAGACCTGGCCAGTGTGCTTTAAAGGCACACTGAGTGCGTGTGCACGAGTGCCCAGAATCTTGAGAGGAGAGGGGCTGTGGCACGGTCATCTCTCCGAAGGGGTGCTTTCTCATTTTCCCTTCCTTTCTCCAGTGAGTGCACATGTCCTAAAACAACTAATAATGAAGCCAGTCTTAAAAGGTTATATACTCTATCATTCCATTTATATAATCTTGAAATTGCCCAGTTATAGAGATAAAGAACATTGCCAGGGGCTGGCGTTGAGTGTGGCCATGACAGGGAGTGTGAGGAGCTTACGCTGATGCAATTGCTTAGTTGTGGTGCTGGTTACACAAATCTACACTTGCGATAAAATTGCACGTAACCACACACACACACACACACACACACACACACACACGAATACATATGAACCATAAAACCTGAGTAAGCCCACGAATGTCCCAGTGTCAATGTCCTGATTGTGAGATATATATATATATACCAAAGGGTAAAGCCAGGGGAAGGGCACATCAGAGCTTCCTGTAATTTTTTTTTCAACTTTCTGTGAATCTATAATTATTTCCATTTTTTTATTTGCCAGAGGGCTTGCCGGAGAGAGGCAGGGGGTGGGGGGCTGGAAGGGGAAGAAGGGGAAGAAAGCACTTCCCAATGGAGTGGTCGTCCCGCAATCCCTTCTTCATTTCCCCACCCGTTGGGATGCAGGACATGCACACACATGTGCCTGGTATGGGTTCCAAGCTTCGGGGGCCGAGACTTGAGCCGCAGTTGGCCACGTGGGATTCTGCTCTCGTAACAACCATGAGCCAACCGAAGTCCTCAATTATTTTAAAATAAAGACTTTAACCACATAATAAATAAATAAAATAAATACATAGGGACATGGGAGAGAAAAGAAGCATCAAAGTATGAGCAGCATCAAAATAGTTAAATTTCCCAAATCATCAGAGGACATAGAGGCTCAGGCCACAAACCCCAGCTGGCCGAAAGTGTAGCTGTTTCCGTGACTCAGCCCCATTTATCTTAGGAGCCCTGTTCTGCCAGGTGGCGGAAACGTTCCCCGCCCCCTTTCCTGGGATTGCATCTAAATTCTCAGGACCTTAGGTAGAGCCAAAGCCTGCCGGGAGACACCTGGTCCCTGTGCTGGATTGACTGCTGGCACTCTGGTCTGTGCAAATCCACGCTGAGCTGTTCTTCACCCCAACCTCCCCACCATGCTGTGCCTGAGGGACACCTGGCAAGACAGCAAGCCACTACCTGGCAGCCTCCCTCCAAACGCAGTCCTCAGATATGATTTGTCTGGCCCAGACAGTGTTTGAAATGGGGCATTTTCACTGAAGAATGTAGATATCTGGGGATAGGTGCTGTGAGCATACACCCCAAAGGGGCAGTGATTGCTGGACCCCACTGGCTTTGTGACTGTCCCTTTATGCAGGGGCATGCCTCCTCGTGGGCTCACGACCATCCCCTCATTCCCTCTGATTGCATTTGACTTGACTCACCTTCACAAAAACTGCCTGGCCCACCCAGACACTTGGATTGGCAACCCTCCCTTTTCTCCTCTTTGGTGCTGCTTTTGTGTTCCTGGGGTCATTACTCTCCTCCTGGCCCGGCTGGGGTGCAGGGAAGCTTTACGGAGCCATCTCAGACACACCTGCCTAGGCACACGGAGTAGCTCTGGAAGAGGAGGACAAAGAGTCTCTTTGCTCCTCCCTCGTAAGTTTGTAGTTGAGACACTCTTCTGGAAACAAAATCAACAAGGGGAAACTGGTAAGAGTTTATTTTAATGTGTGCTGTGATCTTATCCCAGAGAAGAGACCCCACACAGCGGCACCTCCCAAAGCAGCGGCTTACAGAACACACTCAACAAAGAACGATACATTTAGAAGTGGCAGGACAAAGGACCTCATTGTCCCAGGCGCCTAGGAAGGTGGTAAAATTCTTCCAAAGTTGTCTGGGCTGCTGGTGCCATCCTGGGCAGGGAGGGAAGCTGTTCGCAGCACGGAAGGTCCCTGTCCTGAACTCACAGGCGGGGAAGACGGGCAGTCAGGCCCCTGCGCTTTAACCTCTTCAGTTTAACAGCCCTCAGTATCCGAGGGAGGAAGATTTGGTCTGGGGACTTGCTGCCCCCTTGAACCTATCTGGGCTTCATTCAGGAAAGGGACATAGGGTGGCGGGGGAGAGGGTGCAGCCCAGGGCCCTCTCAGCTGCCCCTCGTTTCCACATGCTGCCTTGTCCTCCTGATCTGGGAACTTGGATGAGGTGTAGGGAAAGCCATGACGTATTTTTCTATGTTCTTCTATGCGACAACCCAATATTTGGTCTTAAGAGGCAAGAAGCCTTGCTGGTCCAGCGTCTAAGTACGCCCCTGCACCAAGCCTATCCCATTGTCTGTACTCACTAGAATCTTGTTTCCCTCATCCTTTGACATGAAAATCAAAAGCCAAGACAGGTTCCGTTTGTCTGCTGTTCGCCCGTCCTTGGAAGCAGTAAGCTCACAGCTGCCTTAATTTTCAGGGAGGAGAGGATCTTAGAGCAGTAAGAAAAGCAGGACGAAAACCACAACCATACATTTAAAAAGATCACCCCTCTTCATCTTTCTCCATGCTGGGCACGGCATCAAGCACTTGTTACCCATAGTCTCATTTTGGCCCCCTGGAGGAGATGAGCCAACAGTGAGGGGCAGTCAGTATTTGAACCCAGAGCCTGTGATTTCAACCACTCAGTTCCATAAAGGTGTGGCTTTACTGCATGGCCACTGGCCCTGCTTCCTGGGCTGCATGTGCCTGGTGACTCCCCAGAGCAAGGCCAGTTAGGATCCTTACCTGGGCGAAGGGGACGGGCTACTGGTGGAGCTTTTCCTAAAGCCCGCCTCCGAGGGTGGCTTGCCCATGCCCCAGCCGACTGCTACCCGGTGGTGGTGACAGTGTGCCGTTCCTGACAGGGGAATAGCAGTAATGACCCTGGACGCCTCAACCCCCGTGTGAGAGTCCAGACAGCCAGAGCTCCCTGGAGAACTGCAGGGATCAAGATGGAAGGCCAAAACAAGTTGAGTCAGAGCGTTGGCAAATCTAGTTACGGGATTGGGTAAGGCTGGCTGCCGTCAATTCATAAATCAGCAGCCGGCCTCGCAAGCTAGACAGTCATTTCTCTGAAAATCCAATTATAATTCAGAGCCTTGAGGGCCGCCCTGGATTTTCTGCCTGGCTCCCTGCAGGGCCTCGCCCAGCTGATCAGCTGTCTCACGTCAAAGGTCCCCGCTAGCCAGCGACGGGCTTGTTAGTCACCAGGTTCCCTGGCAGCTGCTGTCTTTGCCATGTGAAGGCATCTTCCATCACCCTTGGCGGGCAGGAGCTCCTGATAAGCCATCTGTCCTGCCAGCCACTGCCCCCCAGGGGCCTTTGCTCTGAGACTGGGTAGCCAGACCCTGTGCAGCAAGCAGACTGGGGACAGCAACTGTGTCAGTGTGGCCCCAGGGCAGAGACAGACCCGATGCCGTTCAGCTTTCTCAGGGGTGGTATCGGGCCCACACTGCCTCTGGCTCTGGTTGGGATGGCTCCGTTGGGCTCCTGGCTCCTTTTCCGCCAGAAACGGGGAAGCTGTGTTTCCGTTTGTGTAATGTGAAATTTGGTAATTTGTACTAACTGGAATCATATTGTCCTACTAGAAAGTTAACCATTGCTTTACTGAATATTGCCTTTTAGCTAATACCAGGCCCCGTTCCTAGTGCTGGCGCTTCTACTTAGAGCTGTGCATATGTGAAATTGACTGGTTTGATGCTAAGACGCATGGCCCTGCAGCTGAACTGTTGGGTTTGAATCCTGGCTCTGGTGGTTACTGTCCCTGACTCCTTGGGCGAGTCATTTAGCCTTTTGGAGTCTTGGCTTTTTCATTCATAAAATGGGGTTTATAGCAGTTGATCAAGTGGATATCTATGAAATGCAGAAAGCCACATCTGGCCCGTGCAAAGCTGCTTTATTAAAGAAAGCTCTTGTCGCTACTGGAGAAAACCTCCCAGTGTGAGTGAGCGTTCCGAGGCAGAGAGGGCCACCGGCCTCAGCCGCGCTATGATTTGGATGCCAAGAACACAGACGTGGTGGCTGGATTTGACTCTCCATGGTCTCAGCAGAAGCTGGAGAAGGCTCCATGGGGTTCACCCTGAGGGGCACACAGACCAGGAGGAAGGTGCTAGGTAGGATTTCCTCTTCATCTCCTCAGGGCCATGGAAAACTGTGGGGGAGGTGGGCACAGGATGGAGGAGTGGAGCCCTCTCCGAGCTCAGCTCTCAGGAAGGAGTCTGGAAGGTGGGAAGAGAGAAGAGGGTGCAGGGGAAGCTCTCGCAGCCTGGGGCCGACAGAACTCTGCGCTGTGTGCTCTTGGCCTCTGGGAAGCTGGCCACTCAGAAAGAGGAAGCCATGCCAGATGTGCTGAGTTAATGACCTTGTGACGGCCTCTCTCAGGGGAGGTGGGAACTGCCACCCACCCGTGGAAACCCCCGAGTTTGGGTGGCTGAGGACCCACTGTGCTGGGGTGCTCCTCCGGCTCCAGGCCTTTTACTTTTTTCTTTTTGAGGCATAATTTATATTTCGTGAGTGCAAACGTCTTAAAGGATGGCTCCGTGAATTTCCCCAGGTAGCCACCGTCTAGATTAAAAACCTAGACCATCCCCAGGACCTAAAGAAGATTCCCTTGTATTCTCTTCCAGTCAAAACTTCCAAAAGCGACTTCAACTCTAATGTTCACCCTAAATGAATTTTGCCTATTTTTGTAATCCTAGTAAGTGGACTCATACAAAGTGTATTCTTTGGTTCTCTAACTTCAGTCATTCAGTGCCCTGTCTGGGATACCCATCCAGGATGTCGTGTATTCATCTTTATGGCCGTATACAATTCCAGCGTGTGACTATACTGTGTGTATCTTTTCTTTCCTTTATTATTTTTATCTTAGAAAGTCCAGGGGTGCATGAGAGAGCCACAAAAGAGAGAGACAGAGAGAAAGAAGCACTTTTCGCAGGGTCTCGTCATGCTGTGATCACCTCGCCCTAGTGCTCAGCTCCTCAGGCTTCTGGGCACCCACGAACACCTGGCACATTCTCAAGCCAATGGGGGGATCTGAACACGCTGTGGGCCCTCTGGCTTCCAGCCAGAAAGGACATTTGCATTACTGTTAATGCGTTCATTTCCTCACTGATGGACTTGTGGGCTGTTTCTAGTTTAGGATTACTGTGGATAAAGCAGAACATTTTGGTCCACGCCTTTGTGTACCTAAAGCAGTCATTTCTGTCAGGGATATATGGGAGGGTTTCCAAATTGTGTGAACTTTCTTTTGAAAATGCTCCAAGACAAGGGGGAAGAGAACTAATGTGTTCCCCTCGCCTCCCCTGTCCTTCACCCACCACAGCCCAGGCTGCAGGCATGGGAGCCGAGAGGAGGAAGGAGAGAGGGCACCGCAGCACAGCAGCCGGGCTCAGGGGCCTTGGGGGCCCCACAGCCGATGACACTTCCTCTTTTAAATGTCACCTGACCTTTTCCGGAAGTGTGCATGAGAGCTTTTCTGAGCTGTGGGAGAGAGTTCCCTTCCTTTCTCCTCCTGATGGTGTCTGTTGATCTGAAATGGTCTAGACCAATGTCCCCATTTTACAGATGGGGAAACTGATGTCCAGACAGGGGAAGTGACTTGCCTAAAGCTACACGGCTGGTAAATGACAGGACCAGGAACACAAAGAGGCACTAGTGGCCTTGCCTGTGAACTGGGAGGAAGGAGTTGTATTCGTTGATTGTCCTCAGTAATGATGGGGCTATATGGGAGCTGTTGTCCCCAGAGTTTAGGGTCCCCTAGTAGTCACTCCCCTGTGACTATTGGTTGCCAGATTTTAGATTTACTCTACTCCATGCTCAAGAGCCATTACTGAATACTTGCTACATGGCTGGCCCTGTTGTAGGCTTGGCAGTGGATAAGAGGATGAGCCTTCCTGCCCTCGGGTAACTTGCATTTTGTCAGGGAGAGATGGGCAATAAACACTCACGGGTGACAGGAAGTATATTGATAAAGACAAGCACACCAGGGTAACACAGGAAGGGGCATGGGACCTGCGGGAGGCTTAGGGGATGGCAGGACTGTACTTTTGAACAGGGTGACATTTGGCTATAAAGGAGATGAGGAAGTCAGCCTTGGGGTGGAGTGGGGTGAGGGCTTTAAGATGGGGAGGAACAGCAAGTGCAAAGGCCCTGAGGCAGGAGGCTGCCTGGAGAGGTTGGAGAAGATTGATGGGGACCTCTTGGCTGTGCAAGTGGGGAGGTGGCAGCAGATGAGGCCAGAAAGGTAGAGGTAGGGCAGAGGGGTCTGTAGGGCCATGTTCATGGTAAGGACTTTGGCATTTATGAGATATAGATCCTTCCAAAAGTTTTGGTCAGAAGAGTGACAAGATCTGGCTTAATCACCCTAAAGCCTCCCTTGGCTGCTGTGTGAATCAATGGGGTCAAGGATAGAAGCAGGGAACCCATTTAAGAAAATAATCCGGTGACCAACGATGGGCTTGGACCAGGCAGGGACAGTGGACACAGACATGTCCTGGAAAGGTTTGAAGGGCACCACCAGTAGGACTTCCTGACAGGCCAGCATTGATCCTGACATAAAGTCACTTTAAATGCAAAGCAGATGTGGTTTAAGTTTCAGGTCAGAGGTCGATATCATCCTCTAGAACTTTCCTTGGGGATCCTTCCCCAGTGTCAGCCCAGGGAAAGGTCTCTTTGGCTTCTCTTCCAGCCCAGGACTGAGCCCAAGCCAGTATGCTTGGGGTTTTGGGGTGTGTTTTGGGGTTTGGGGCAAGGGAGGTCACTTTGACTCTTCTTCGCCTATCCCTTTATGGTTCCTCCACTTTTCATTTCTTTGGGAAGCATTTTGACCAAGCTCTAACTCCTCGAGGGGCCTACAGTCATGTGGTCCACCAAACCTCATGGGAGGCTGCTCTTCTGAACCGCTATAGCTCCACTGAACTTCTTCCTCAGCTTCTCGAACATGGGGACCTTGCCTCCTCTGGGCCTTTGCACTGGCCGTCCAGTCCTGCTCAAATGTCACCCCTTTAGGACCAGCAGATGGTGGAATGGCTGCATCGCTGGACTCCTATGTAGTTAACTGCAGTTCTAGTCCTGGACCTGGTGGCTTAAACTCATGCCAGATGCATGTGTGTGCATGCCCAAGTTCCCGAGGAGAGTGGAGGAGAAGGGATTGCGGCATGGCCATCCCCCGTGGGGGGGTTGATTTTTCGCTTTCTGTCTCTCTGTCTTTCTGGCAAGCAAAAACCTATCCCCCCGCAAAAAGGGAGTCACCTCCTCAGAATCTTCCTCATTTCCGTCTCTCTCCTGCTGGACATCAGTCACTCGAATTAGCCTCTATGTGTGTCCTTCCTGAGACTCGCCACGGTCTGGATTGCTTTATTTGCTTGTTTCCATAAGGCTGTAAGCGGTAGAGAGCAGGAAATGAGCTGGCCTTGTGGACTGTCAATTCCTCAGACACAAGCATAGTAACTAGAGGAACAGATTAGCAGGATGTGACAGCAGCCTCCAAGATGGCCCCAGTGACTCCTCCCCCCATTCACTGCCTTTGCAGTCCCCTCCCACACTGAATAGCTGGCCCTGTGTGTCCTCACCACACTGGGAGGTGACAGTGGGGATGACGGTGTGTGCCTTCCTTGATCTTAGGTGTATGTGTGTGTATTTCCTTACGGTTCTGTTTCTCTGAACCCCGAGTGACCTCCAAGCAATCCAATATATGGGCTCTGAAGCCAGACTACCTGGGTTCAACTATGAATCCCAGGTCCACCGGGTACCTGCTCTGGGACTATGGACAATTTTTTAGCCTTTGTGCCTTGGTTGCTTCATTTATAAAACAGAAATTATACCTGTCTCATTAAATGGTGCATATTAAATGAATTAATAAGTAGAAAAGCTACAATAGTGCTTTAGAAATACTACACGCATGCTAGCTATAGTGTCTGTTAGCATTTATTAGGCATTTGATAAATATTCTTTAAATGCCTGCTAGTGAATGAGAAGAGCCACATGTCACTGAATGACTTTATTCTGAGACCTGACGTGAGCAGAGCAAGTCATGAAGAATAGATGGCCCTGACAGCTGGGAAACTTGCCATAGGTAGCAGTGCCCAAGTCACTGGTAGGGGCCTCAGGAGCAGGAGTCCTTTTCCGGGCTGGTAGCCAGTGTGGGTATGCCCAGGGTGGGCCTGGCGATGGGGTAATGGAATAGGGTGTCGTTGTCATTCACAAGTTTTAGGAAACCAATCTCAAATGGACTTAAGCAGAAGTGGGAATGTAAAGTCCAGGACTGCAAACAGCCTCAGTCGTCCACAGTCCCAGAGCAGGCGCATGGTAGATCTGGGATTTGAACCCAGGTAGTCCAGCTTCAGAGCCCAGGTCATCAACTACTGCCATCTAGTTGAAGTGTCTCTTCATTTGTTGGCTTTATGTCTTTCTGAGCTGCTATATGCTCAAGCAGCATCTGTCTGTCCTTACCACATCCCAGCTCCTCTAGGCTGTCATCTTCCCAGGTGCAAGGGGAAAGAGGATGATTCCCTTAGCCAATAATTTCAATGTAAGTCTTGGAGTTGAACCTTATGGGCTCTGACTGGGTCATGTGCTCACTGCTGAACCAATCACTGGATCAGGCAGGGGAACAGAGCCCTACCCTGACTGACTTGGCTTAGTTCCCATGTTCTACCCAAACCGCAAGGATACAGGGAGGGGACAGGTGGGTTGAACTCGAAGCTATTTCCAAATACTGATGGTGATAATCATCATGACAATAAGCATAATAATGGCGGCCAGTATTCACATAGTGCTTGCTCTGGTCTCAGCAGCAGGAAGGAGGAAGGACTGGGCCGGATGCCCCTCTCAATGTGTCTTAGGAGATCCTTGGGTGGAAAATTAGTGATGGCTGGCCTTGCCTGTGTGTTTGTACCACCTTTTAAAGAATAACTACAGACCCCACCTCAGGCTGAGTGAATAGAAATCTCTGGGAGGAGGAACTTATTATAATATTAAGGTTTCAAAAACCTTCCAGGTGTTTTCAAGAGGCCCTACTTCAGGACTCAGAAGGCCTGGGCTAGCTCATTGTGTCTAGGGTGGAGCAGTCATGTTCTAACAAACACCCAGGTGACTCTAGTGCTCATTATAGCCTCAGGACCCTGGGTGAGGGCTCTGCTCCCACCACTGCTTGGCACCTTGGGGTCAACAGATAAGGCTGGTCTGGGCCAGAGGTGACCAACCTAGGTATACCAGTTGGTTACCTGAAGAATACAAAGATAAATGCCTCAGGTACCTCCTGACCATTCTGCACTGGGGACTCTTTTGTGAGGGTCTCTTTTATGAATCTAGGAATCGTTAAAATCATCTTGGACTCTTTAGAAGGAACATGGTTTAATCACTTGTTAGTCTTACTTTCCTGTGAAATTAGTGGCATCTTTTTTCCCTGGAAGTTTTTTTTTTTTTTTTTTTTTTTTTTTTTTGGAGAGGTTTTTTCGCTATAGGGCGCGTGCGCTCACCAGACAGACAGACAGAGAGAGACATAGAGACAGAAAGCGAGAAATCACCCCCCAGGGGGGATGGTCACGCCGCAATCCCTTCTCCTCCATTCTCCTCTCGGGATCCTGGGCACGCACGCACACGCGCCCGGCGTGAGTTTTAAGCCACCGGGTCCGGGACATGAACCGCGGTCGACTACGTGGGAGTCCAGCGACATAGCCATTACGCTAACTGCTGGTTCCCTCCCTGGAAGTTTTAAAATTAGACCTTGCCCCTTGCATTGAGAATTCTTTCTTTCCTCCCCAGCATGGAGTTCTACAGTCAAATGGAAGTGTTATTTGTTTTTTGTTTTTATTGAATTATTTATTTAATTTTATTAATTACTGTTATTTTAAATTTTTTTTATTAATTTTTAAAATTATTATTCATACATTAAATCGCAATGGCAATTACATCATTTAGATTGTGAAGAGACTTTACCCAGCATGATACATACCTCAGTCCAGCCCAGTTGAGAATACTATACACGTCCTCGTCAACAGATAAAAAATCTTGTTATTTTTTAAATTTGTTATAGGACATGTGCACTCACCAGAGAAAGAGAGAGAGACAGAGAGACAGAGAGAGAGGGGGAAAATGAGACAGCAAGCTGCCAGGTCCAAGACTTGAACCACTGCTGGCCATGTGGGAGTCTAGTGCCTTAACCGCCATGCCATGTACTGGCCCGGGATGGAGCCTCTTTAACAGCAGGGGAGAAAAACTTTTCTGGCCTTGCTTACCGAATGCTGTTTCCCATGCCCATTTCTTGCTGACTGGCCTGATTTTAATACAGGAGCTGGCCAGTTCACACCTAATGAGCTGGTCACATTCCAGAGGTTCCTTGACAGCTGGGTGCCTGGGAACCAAACATATTTTCTTATAACAACAATGTAATTAAACTACATATCTATTCAACTCATATGAATAATTGTGGGACAAGCTATAACGACATGAATAACTCTTATGCAATTTATCTAAGATTTTACACAGAAACAAATAAATGGATTTCTAAGCGACTAGAATTTGCATTGTTAGAAAAATATATTCATAAGGGAGATGCAGATCAAAACCACAATGAGATACCACCTAACCCCAGTCAGAATGACAAAGATGGAAAAACACTATCGGGGCTGTGGTGAAAGGGAAACCTTCCTACATTGCTGATGGGAATGTAAATGGGTCCAGCCACTGTGGAGAACAATAAGGAGGTTTCTCAAAGACCTACAAATAGAACTACCATATGACCCAGCAGTTCCACTCCTGGGTATCTACCCAAGGGATAGGAGAACGCTCAGTCAGAAAAGCGCTCGCACACCTGTGTTTATTGTGGCATTATTCACGATTGCTGAGACATAGAACTAACGCAAATGTCCACGAGCAGGTGAATGGATTGGAAAAGTGTGGCACATACACTCTATGGAATACTGCTTAGCCCTATAAGACAACTGGCATAGAAAAGGACATAGAAGCATTAAAAATGGTTATAGACTCTGGAGACAACGTGGGAAGAGGATGAGAGATGGGGGAGAATGTAAGAAAAGAAATTAAAGAGGAAAATAGAGAGGCAAGACATTTATGGGACACAGAAAGGGCTAATTATCTGTTGATAATGTGTTTTTTATCCTCAACTAGACTGATGTGAAGTATATTCACATTGGGTAAATTCAACTTACAAGCAAAGTGATGAATAATAATTAAATGTATAAAATATGTTTTTAAAAAAGAACGATATTTTCACTTTTCTTTCTTTCTTTCTTTCTTTCTTTCTTTCTTTCTTTCTTTTTTTTTTTTTTGAAGTAGATTGAAGCAGTGATTTTTAAAACAGAGAAAGCAGAACTAGAACATCTTAAATTTTTAATCCTTTCTTTACAGGTTACCTAGACCACTTTTGATTAAGAAAACTGTAGAAAGTTAGTAACTGCCACAAGCGAACGCCAGGCGGTGGCCCGTGTCAATTTTTCAGAGTCCTGCTTTGCGGGGTGTCTGATACACTGCTCGGGGTCTCTGCTCACACTTGCTGGGATCAATCGTGGCAGATTTTAGTCCACAGGTCGCTTTTCCCCATATTTCTTTGTAAACTCTTCAGCGTTCTTACAGAATTTTTTACGGTCCTGAGAGTATTCTTCAGCTAGGTCAGCCCAGAGTGGGTGCTTGGGCTGGGGGTCGTTCACCAGTGCTATGAGGGACTGGATTACTTGGTCAGTTTTGGTGGCTGGCTTCCAGTTTGCAGCACTAATTACTGGCAGACAGACCTGCCCCTTTTCATCGATGTTCGGGTGATAGATCTTTGTTTTAAATGTGATCTTCGGTGGTTTGAATGGGTACTCTGCTGGAAAGTTGATTTCGATTCTAAAGGCCCCCTTGTCATATGGAGGGCTGTCAGGAACAATAAGCCCTTGCCAAGTCAATAAATTAGCTTCATCAACCTGGATGTTACGGAAGTTTTTCATTCCACATTTGCGGATCTCTTCAAGCTCCTTCATCAGCCTCCTGCTGGCCGCCATCTTGGATCTGGTGCTGCTGCTTTCCCAGAATCCTTTTTTTTTTAGAGTTTTTTTTTTTGCTATAGGGTGCATGCTCGTCACAAAGACTGAGAGACCGAAAGTGAGAAATCATCCCCAATGGGGGATGGCCATGCCACAATCCCTTCTCCTCCATTCTTCTCCCAGGATCCTGAGCATGTATGCACACCTGCCTGGCGTGAGTTTAAGCCACAGGGTCCGGGACTTGAACCACAGTCGACTACATGGGAGTCCAGCGACATAGCCATTACACCAACTGCTGGTCCCTAAAAATGAAAAATATTTTCATCTCTTTCTTAATTCTATGCTAGGTATAATTTTCCATCTTCCAAGTCCATTTTAGTTCCCGAACCAGAGAAGGGCTAGAACAGCCAATAGGTTCTGGGTGATAAATGCATTGGTGTGTGACAGGGAATGGTGGTAGGCTGATAATGACAGTCCCTCCTGCACCAATTGCCAGGGTCCCGGGACACTGGGGAGAGGCCTCTGAGGAGTGGACTCCTCTGGGACAAAGTCGCAGAGCCAGGGTTGTTGGGGGGTTGCTGATGCTGCTGTGCAGCCCCCTCCCTGGAGAATGCAGCCCAGCTGAGCTACAAAACGTAGGGTCTGCTTGGCCTGGTGTTTTAGTCACGACACTACATCTTTTCTAGATCCCTGGGGTCAGGGCTGGAAGGGACAGAGTTACCCAGGTGCTCTCCTTCCTGATGAGGAGTGGTGACCAGCCAAGGTCATGGCTCCCTGGCCGAGGGTCACAGGGCACATCTGGGGCAGTGTTGGTCTTGATGTCACGCCCTCTGACCACTGGCCCTGTCTGTTTTGCCAGCCCTCTCCTCTTCCCTGCGTTTTCCCTAAACTCGGGTTAAATAGGGCAGCGGTTCTCTCATCTGAGGAGGAGCTAATGAGGCACACTGGAAAGCCCAAATCAAGACGCCACAGCCTTTCCCGAGCCCCAGGAGGCCAGGCGCCACCTTTTGCGTCATTCAGTGTCCTGGATGTCCCGTGAGAGCGCCGTTACTCTCCGCTGAACTTACCTGCTTGTGCATCCTCTCCTAGTAGGATGCAAGCCCCGAAGAATAGGGGCAGTTTCCCGTTTGTTTCTTTGTTGCCCAAGGTGCACTCGGGTGCCACCCGGAGCAGGTACGTGATAAGCGTTTGATGAATGAATACATGACATTCACAGCACAATACTTTCATTCCAGATCAAATCCCCTTTATTTCTCCACCTCTACTTACCTCCCCTCTAGACCCACTTCCCACTCTGAAATACGAAATGGAGCGTGAGGAGCTCAGCCATGCTGGCCCGTGGAGGCAGGGGACATTGCTGGGCTTTGCTGCCTGTGGCATTCCCTCACATGGGTCTCATCCAACCCCCCACTGACCCAGGGAGAGAAAGGTGCAACTGTTCCCTAGCCCCTTTTCCAGATGAGGAGACTCAGACTGGGTTACCACCTGGGCCGGGTCATGCAGGTGCGAAGTGGTGGTAGCAATCTCGAAGGCAGGTCAGTCTCTGTGTCCCACGTGGGGTTGGAGTGGGGGGGCTTCCCAGAAGTGCTGCCCCAAGTCTCTGTGTCCCACGTGGGGTTTGGGTGGCTAGCGGGGGGCTTCCCAGAAGTGCCTCCCCATCAGGGATGAGCCATGGCTCTCAGGGGCCCTGTTTTGCGCAAGGGTTTCCTCAGCACCCTTTGGGGTTCCGTGGAACACAGTTTGAACACCTGTGGGGATTTTTTCTTTAAGCAGCGATTGTAGAGCCATTCTCCCCGCCAGGATTAAAAAGGCTGACGTCCCCATCCTAGTTCCAGTCCTGGTTCTGACCACAGCAAGCCACGTCTTCTCCCTGGGCCTTGATGTCCTCATTTGTGACATGGGCTGTCAGACTAGACAACCCCATTGTCCCTGAGAAAGACAGGCCCTGCTGACCAAGTCCGCGTCCTTGAGCTGGGACAGGGAACAAGTGCTGGCCCCGCACAACCTGCACAACCTCCACTGCTTAGCAGAGTCTGCCTGTCTGGCTCTTCTAGAAGAGTCCGGTTCTGTGCCAGTGGTAGCTTCTCATCATGTCAGGTCCCTCTTGCCGAGGGGGTATAGAAACTCAGGGTGCGGCAGGAAGGGAGGCCAGCCCCCAGGGCTGTGCTGAAGAGGAGGCCAGGACACTGCCCCCAGGGGTTCCTCCGGGAAACCCACAGCCCTTCTCCTCTGGGTCTCTCGGTGGGCTGCTGAGGTACCAGTGAGGGCTCCTTGTTATCACCTCAGCTCAGCCCTGGGCCTCACCCTGGAGGTGACCCCACTCTGGAGGCAGCAAGTTTTTAATAGACCCCAAGGGCTCCCCCTGACAACACTGCGAGAATGTGAATGAAGATGACAAGAACCATTGCTGACGAATCCTGACGACCTTGTGCCAGGTGCTATGTTCATCTCTCACCCACATGGTAACCCTAGGAAGGGTCACTGCCTCCCGATTTGACAGATGAGGTGACTGAGGCTCAGAGAGGTTAGGGCATGCCTAAAGTCACACAGCTGGAGAGTAGCGGGCGCGGGGCTGACAATTTGAACCCAGGCAGGCTGGCTCTGGAGCGCAGAGTCTGAGCCACCATACAAGGGGTCTTCAAAAAGCCCATGGGAAAAAACTGTGCATGGATTTCAGAACGTTTTTGAACCACACTAAGCTTAACTTATGCCCTAAGTCTATTTTTTCAGGAACTTTATGATGTCCTCTCATATCCCCCTCTGTGACAGGGGCTCATTCTGATCAGAATCTACCTGTAACTGGACTCGAAGCGAGGATTTGGGGAGACGGGGTCCAGTGACTTCACGCGCTGGCGGGAGCAGAGAAACCAGCCTCTCATGCACCCCACTGTTTGGAAGCGGTTTGTGGGGCAAGACCCGGAAGCAGCTATCAAAAAGGAAGGAAACCCCACGAAGTCACGCCTTTGTGACACTTACCACTTATCACAAATGTCGCTTACGTCTTGGATGCCTTTTCCGGCTGCACAGTGTCAGCCCCAAGAGGGCAGGGCCCAGTCACTTTAGTTCTGCGATGAATGCTCAGTGCTTGTCACAGAATCTGGTGCGTGGGAAGTGCTTGATAAACATTTGTCTACTGGTCCCTTAGAAGCAGGAGATGACAGTGCTGCACTGAAGCCTCCAGCATCCCTTGTGGCAGTTTCCCAGAGGGCACTGGGGTTGGCTGGGTCATGGCTGCTCCTCAGGAGACCATGGGCTCAGCTCCCTCAAAATCATGTGTCTCAGGCCTGGGCTCTGTGTCCGGGACACTGTGCTATGTGGAGGGACAATAACTTTTCACAGACACCTACTCCCCCGTGGCCACAGGCCTCAGAAGACAACCGTGCTGCCATTTCTCAAACTCTGATGTGTCTGAACCAAAGCAGGGACAAGAGCAGGAAGGGGGCGTCCTTGGGGGTGGGGGTGGGAGCAGAGATGTGGTCAGCTCGGGCTGCCCCTGGCCAACACAGGCTTGCTTTGTAATACTGTGTCTTACCCTAAAGCCATGCAACGTTTGCATTTTGCTCAATAAAACTCACATTTGTGAGTTGGCCCTGTGGCCTAGTGTTTAAGGGAGCTGGTTCCCACATGGATGACCTGTCACTCTCTGGTGAACACCTGTACTCCTAGCAATTAAAAAAAGACAAGCAAATATGAGTTTTTTCTCTTTTATATATATATATATATATATATATATATATATATATATATATATATATATACATACTTTTTTTTTTCCCCGTATTTGCCAGAGAGAGGGAGAAAGCACTCCCCAAAAGGGTGCAGTCAATGCCACAATCCGTTCTCCTCCCTTTCTCCCTCCCATTGGGATTTGGGGCATGCACGCACGTGTGCCAGATGTGTTTTTCCTGCCACAAGGGCCAGGAGTTGAACTGTAATCAGTCGTGTAGGATCCTGCTCCCTTAACCACTAGGCTACGGGCCGGCCCCTCTCGTCTTTGTTTTAATCTATACAAACTAACCTTTCTGTTTCCTCATTTCTGCATCTGTAGAATAGGCATAATAATATCTACTACTGAATGAACTTTATTACACAAGGACTTCAACAAATTTGTGGAAGTGGAATTAAATTACAGATTTATTTTGGTGCAAAATAATTTTGAAACCCATGCATAATTTTTCATAAACTTTTTGAAGACTCTCCCTCCTGGGCATTTGAAGAATTTAGCATAGTGCCTGGCACCTAGGAAGCCTGAAATAAGGTTAGCTATTATTTCAATGTTATTTTTATGATTTATTTCAGTTACTTTTTAATTAGATATATTTAATCAGTTTCATGGCGTGGCCCCTACCTTGGTTTCAACACACTTTTAAGAGCCAACTTTATATTTTGGGAAGGAAGTGCTATGCTTTTATAATTATTGTTTCCTTAGTATGTTCATTATCAACCTCTGTGTAAGAAATTACCCCAAACTGAGAAGTTTGGTGAAAACAGTGTTTAGTAGCCTATATTTTCTATGGGCCAGTACAGAAGCTGGGTGCCTCTGGCTCAAGGTCTCCCATGTCAGTGGGGGCTGCATCAGCCAAGGCTTGATGGGGGAAGGACCCCTTCCAGGTTATTGGCAGGTCCCAGCTCCCTGTGGGCTGCTGGCCAGAGCCCACCCTTGGTTCCTTGCCACATCAGTGTATTCAGAGCACCCCAAACCTCTTGGTAGCTGGCTTCATCCACATGAGCCATTGAGAAGAGCCAGAGTGAGGGCCACACAGAGAGATGGAGGTCACAGTCTTGCAGAACTGCCTCAGGAGTGACAATGCATCACTGTTGCTGGATTATAGAAGCAGGTCATGTTCAAGGAGAGGGGTGTCACCAAAGCATGAATACCGAGGGTGGAGGTGATTAGGAGTGCTGTGGGCTAGATAATGGTTTGTGTCCTAGAACTTCACGTTTGGAATTTGGTTCCCAGTGTACTGGTGTTGGAGGGGGTGAGAACTGTTTTTTGTTTGTTTTGTTTTGTTTTAATTGTCAGAAGGTATGTGTATTCACCAGAGACAGAGAGACAGAGAGAGAGAGAGGGAGAAAGCACTCCCAATGGGGTGATGGGGTGCAGTCACACCACAATCCCTTTTCTTCTATCCCATTGGGATTTAGGGCATGACATATACATTCTTGGTGTGTGTTTCAAGTCCCCAGGACTAGGATTCAAATCACGGTCAACCATATTGGACCCGGTTCCCTTAAATGCTAAGTTTTGGGGCCAGCTCAGAGGTGAGACCTTTAAGAGGTGAAGCCTAGTGGATGGTGACTGGGTCTTGGAGGCATGGCCTTCGTGAATGGAATAATGCTGTCTTATGAGACAGAGTGAGTTCTAGCTCTCATCAGGAGGTGTTAGTTCTCACAAGGGCGAGTTGTTCCAAAAAAGTGGCTGCCTCCTAGTCTACCTCTCTGCCTGCACCTGCCATTCTCTCTGCCTTTGGTGGCCATGTTGTGGATGTAGCCAGTCTGATGCCAGCCCCATGCCTTTGGACCTAGATGCCACTGGAATCGTGAGTCAAATAAACCTCTATCCTTTATAAGTCACCCAGTCTCAGGTACTTTTATAAGCAACACAATAGCAGACTAAGACAAAGAATTATTTTAGAAACTACCTGCTACTTTAGGGAGACATCACTTTGAGATTATGGGGATTAGAAAGACCATGGGTGGGCCAGGAGGTAGCATGATGTTTAGGGCAGCTGGATTCAACATGGTCAACTGTGCAGTTTGAGTCCTGGACCTGGTGGCTTGAAAAACACACCAGGCTTGTGTGTACATGAGAATGGAGGAGAAGGAATCGCAGTGTGGTCATCTACCTGGGGGGTGCTTTCTGAATTTCCTACTCTTTCTGTCTTCTCCAGTGAGTGTAAATGCCCAATAACAAAAATTTAAAAAGAAAGAAATAACATGGGTTTTGTGTCAGACAGAACATAGGTCAATGCCAGGTTTTCCTCGTACCCGATGTTAAAATAACATAATGGGAGTCTGTAAGGCTGAGAGGCTCCACGGTCCTGGGTTCCTGCATAAATAAGGTAAACAAGCTGACACTTAGCTCTGTCATGAAGGACCAATGGAGCAGTAGTTATATAATTGAGGACTTTCCACCAAATCCAAATAAGGCAATTGTCCAAATCATAACCAAACAATTTCCTTACTTTGCTCGCACATCCACCCTATAAAAACCTTCACTGCAAACTCTTCTGGAAGAACCCTGAGCCACTTTTGATTTGATGCCACCCAATCCATGACTTGCTGCTTAAGTAGACTCTAATCTTCAACGTCATTCAGTTTATCCTTCAGCACCACAGGGTGATTCCTACATATTACACAACCTCCCTGAGACACAGAGGCCATTTTTCCTGCCCCACTGGAGCAGAACTGAGCATCAAATGTCCTTGACCTTGATAAACTGTTTTGCCCAGTGCGTTCAATTCCTGTGGCCACTGTAACCAATTACCACGAACTTGGTGACTCAAGGCAGATTGTAAGCTTCTAAGGGCGGGGCTTGCAGTAACCTCACTTCCCGCTAGAGGCTGTCCAATAGAGTTTCCTTTGAAGGGAGTGTTGTGTCTGTGCTAGCTGCTAGCCACGTGCTGCTCTGATGTATTTGAAATGTGGATGATACAACCGAGGAATGGGACTTTAAATTTTCTGTAATGTTTTCTATTGCCAGAGGGTATGTATGTTCACCAGAGAGAGAGAGACACTGAGAGAGGGAGAATGCAGCTCACAATGGAGCATGGCTACGCTGCAATCCCTTCTCCTCCATTTCTCCATCCTGTTTGGATTTTGGACACACACACACAAGCACCCAGTGTGTTTTGTAAGCCACAGGGCTGGGACTTGAACTGTGATAAGCTATGTGGGGTCCAGCTCCCTTAACCACTGGACTATGGGCCTGGCTCAGTAATTTAAATAATCACATGTGGCTTGTGGGGGCCACGCTCACAGCTGTATAATGTCTTGCATAGGCAGTTGGTACTTCATGAATTTTTATTGATTTTTCTGTTGAATGAACGAGAGTGTACTGGACACTGATGTAGTTCACAAGCTGTCATGGTCCCTGTAGGCCCCACATCAAAAACGGCAATGCAAAGCTGAGAATGCAGAATGTTTCAGATGAGGGCCGGATTAAATTCTCTGGAGAGTCATTGCAGTCTAGAGAGAGGCTGAGTGCGGGATGCAACAAGCCTTCTCAAGGACGCTCGGTCAAATACTGGGATAAATGAATCCATCTGAGACGCCTTCTGGGACGTGGGTTCACGTCTGGAGGCAGTTGGGGGTGGCAGGCAGTATGGGGTTCATAAGTGCAAGGGCCAGCTCTAGTAGCCGTGAGGACTTGGGAGAGGTCCTTCCCCTGCCCTGCTCGCTCTCTCAGTTGTAAAGCAGAGAGTAACGGTAGTGCCCAAGGGGTGGTGCTGGGATTAAATGAGGTATGCGTGCAAAGCCCTCAGCACACAGTAAAAGCTCTGAGAACAAACACACAAACACAATCCCAGCTGCTAATTGTGGAGAGACCTCGGCCTGCCTACCAGGGGACATGGTGAAGCTCAGAGACAGAGATTCAGAGAGACTCAGCTGTGACCTTGTCCCTGCAGTGGGCCCAACCATTCCACGGGGGCTGGGGCTTCTCTTTATGATCCCATAAATGCCACGGCCACCTGAGCTTCAGGAAACCAAGCGCACGAACACGTCCGTTCCCCACCCTTGGACACCAGCAGCATGTAACTTGCAACCAGCATGGCTCAAAACTGGCCACTGGGGTTTCTGCTTGGGGCCATAGGGGAAGCCCTGAGACCTTATTCGCCCCCAGTTGGTTGGGCCCTGCCCGCCCAGTGCCTTCCCATGGGCTGCTCTCATCAGTCTGTAGCTCAATCATGCAATCTAGCAAAGAGCCAGAGTGAAGGGAAAGAGGCACCTGTCTGCAGAAGGCGGTGTACCTCCTTCGTTTCCTGTGGCTGCCGTGACCCATCACCACAAACTTGGTCATAGGAAGAATAATCACATCAGGATGGCACCGATGGACAAAAGCCAGGTCGAGTGTCCTGGCCACGAAGGTTCCATTGCCTGGTGTTCCTTCCGTACCCTCAGATGAGCCCCTCATTCCCTTCATTCCACCACACGGGGTCTCGTTGGTACCACTTACTCGGACCTCCGTACGCGCTGTCCCTGTCACTGGACTCCTCCCCTTCCTCTTCACCTGCTGAGCTTCTGCCCACAGCTCTCACCTCCTCTGGGCTGCCCAAGTGCCCCTGTGCCGAGTCCCCTGACTTCAGCCCCCAGCCCTCAAGGCTTGCACAGTGACACTCCCGCGTGGCTCGGGAGTATTTGATTCATGTCATCTTCCCCGTTAGACTCTGAGCTCTGTGACGCTTTGCTGTATCCTCAGCTTCTAGCCCAGGGACCAAGTGCCTGGAATGTTCTTCCCCGAGATCTCCGCAGGTCTCAGCTCAAAAGTCCTCAAGGGGCCCCACCCCATGCTCAAAGTCGGCGACACACCTCCCACTGTCTGAAATCAGGCCGCCTGGTCCTTGGTGTGTTTCTCTTCTCCCTTCATCACGTGACGGAAGCTTTACCACTGTATCTGCAGCACCGAGGACAGGCCCTGACGCCCAGGGGAGTCCATAAATACAGGCTTTGTGTGAGCCTGCAGAAACTGGCTGTTCTAGCCTGTCTCTTGGTGTCCTCCAGTCCCTCTCCTCCACTCCTCATCTGTCTCCCCCACTTTGCGGACACCTCCGTAGGGCTCCCCACGCCCGACAACAGCCATGCACCTGGACTCAGCCCGCTTTCTGTCCCAGGAGAACCAGACAGGCTGGTTTGGAAAGACGGGGTTCCCTCGGGGCTATTTGGACACCTGGCTGGAGCCCACACCCCAGCCCTCACCTGGAGGACAGTCCTAGGTCACCAGGACACTGGTACTCAGGTGTGGCCCTGGGCCAGCAATCACCTGAAAGCTCCTTAGAAATGCTAATCTCAGACTCACCCCGCTTCCCACAGCATCTGCCTTCCCCAAACACCTCCTCCACTAGGCTAGCCCTGCCAGGATGCCTGCCACTCCGCCACTAAAGAGCAATTCTGCGAGATAAAAACGCCCTGGGAGGAAGGACAGCATGAAGCAATGACGCTGAGGGAGATGCTCCATCCCGAGTCAGGCCTGGACATTTCCCGCAGGAGAGGCTGCACCTGGGTTTCATCTTGAATGATGCCACTCAGTAAGGTGATGCCTCTGCTAGAAGGTGGGGGCACAGGAGATCACCCAATCTGCAGGAAGTGAGGGTGAGGGGAGGGGAGGGTGTGCAGTGGGGAGGTGGGATGGGAGATGACCTCACTCAGGGAAGTGAGGGTGAGGGGAGGGTGTGCAGAGGGGAGGTGGGATGGGAGATGACCTGCACTCAGGGAAGTGAGGGTGAGGGGAGGGTGTGCAGAGGGGAGGTGGGATGGGAGATGACCTGCACTCAGGGAAGTGAGGGTGAGGGGAGGGTGTGCAGAGGGGAGGTGGGATGGGAGATGACCTGCACTCAGGGAAGTGAGGGTGAGGGGAGGGTGTGCAGAGGGGAGGTGGGGATGGGAGATGACCTGCACTCAGGGAAGTGAGGGTGAGGGGAGGGTGTGCAGAGGGGAGGTGGGATGGGAGATGACCTGCACTCAGGGAAGTGAGGGTGAGGGGAGGGTGTGCAGAGGGGAGGTGGGATGGGAGATGACCTGCACTCAGGGAAGTGAGGGTGAGGGGAGGGTGTGCAGAGGGGAGGTGGGATGGGAGATGACCTGCACTCAGGGAAGTGAGGGTGAGGGGAGTGTGAGGGGAGGGTGTGCAGAGGGGAGGTGGGGATGGGAGATGACCTGCACTCAGGGAAGTGAGGGTGAGGGGAGGGTGTGCAGAGGGGAGGTGGGGATGGGAGATGACCTGCACTCAGGGAAGTGAGGGTGAGGGGAGGGTGTGCAGAGGGGAGGTGGGGATGGGAGATGACCTGCCCTCAGGGAAGTGAGGGTGAGGGGAGGGTGTGCAGAGGGGAGGTGGGGATGGGAGATGACCTCACTCAGGGAAGTGAGGGTGAGGGGAGGGTGTGCAGAGGGGAGGTGGGGTTGGGAGATGACCTGCACTCAGGGAAGTGAGGGTGAGGGGAGGGTGTGCAGAGGGGAGGTGGGGATGGGAGATGACCTCACTCAGGGAAGTGAGGGTGAGGGGAGGGTGTGCAGAGGGGAGGTGGGGATGGGAGATGACCTCACTCAGGTAAGTGAGGGTGAGGGGAGGGTGTGCAGTGGGCAGGTGGGGATGGGAGATGACCTGCACTCAGGGAAGTGAGGGTGTGGTGAGGGCATGCAATGAGGAGGATGGGCCTGGGACTTACTTGGTGGAAGATGGACAGGACTCTAGTCCCTACCCCTGAGTTCTTAGCTTCATGGAACTGGGCAAGCCCCTCAGCCTTTCCAGTCCCAGTGTGTCCGTCCCTGCAGTGAGTCCATCACCTCCCGTCAGAGCGCACAGAACACATAAAGACAGCCTGGCCCGTGAGCGCCGTGCAGTTGTATTTATTGTTACAGTGTGAAAATCCACTCTTGGGAAGACAGTCTGGGCCATGGCGAGGACCATCACCGTTGCTCCCCGACAGGTTTCCTCCTCAGCCACGAGCTTCCGTGTTGAGTCACGGCTCAGGGACTCCTGCTCACCAGCAGCCATTGGCACTGAGGCTAGGTTCGGAGGCTGCCATTGCCCGGAGTTTGGCATCATTTGGACCCAACTGGCCCCTGCTATTCCTCCCTGCTCAACTCGGAAAGCCTGTCAGAGCCTGGGAACGGAGTGGGCACTATGGCGCACAGAACACGTAGGCCTGTGTGGAGGGGGAGCTGGCCTGAGCACGGTGTTCTCCCCACGATAGAGGGTCCTGGACCAGAGAGGGTCCCGGCGCCCCTGTAGTGAAGGTCGAAGTCACATCTTACCAAGTCTGCCCAATGGGCCAAGTCCCAGCCTTGTTCCATGGCCTCAAGCTTTTGGGTCCCTGTTGTGAGACCTTTATGCAGGCTGGGCTGGGAAGGGACTCTGTCTCCTCCACTTCTTCTGGGCTTGTCATGTGGCTTCTCCCTGCCTTCTGTACCTGAGGTCTGACGCCCAGGGTCGGAAGGCTGAGTGTGCTGAGCAGGCACCTTCTTTGGCTTGGCTCCAGCCTCTGGGAGGAATGTGGGGTCTCTCTTCTACCCTGGTTCTTCCCAACCCTGACACCAGGTCCTCCTGCCTTGCGAAGGCCCAGCAACCTTGGGCACAAACAATAGCTTTCGCGGAAACACGTGTATTTTCTCAGGTCCGGATGCCACATCACCCTTTAGGGACCAAGCCACAGCTCAGGCCACTTGGATAGAATGTGGCAGGTCACTGTCCCATAGGTGACCACTCTACCAGCCTTTGCCAATCAGCTACCAGGGTCTCCTTGCCAAGCCACTCTAGCCGTGGAGCACGTGGCCACCTTGAAGTGGTGTGAACATTTCCCAGCAGACAAAGCGCACCTGCTTTGACTCCATGGAGGTCGGGGATTTATCAGCCAGTCCAGCCTCATGTTGAAACGGGCTCCAAAGACTGCCCCGGCTGCTGGGGGTGGCACCTCCGACACGACGAGTGCAGGTATGGCCTCATTGGGACCCAAAGACACATTTCAGGTTGCCTGTGTTGCCCAGTCCTGGAGGTTTGGGGCATGCCATCCCTGCCTGTGGCCCCACCAGTTACCAACGTGTCCACCCTGTCCCCAACAAGACTCAGTCTGCGAGCAAGCAGGATCTTTCTGAAAGCTGGTTTCAGTTATCGCATCTGCATCCAGGCCCCTCTGCCACTCTGCTCACACTGCAGGAGTCACTGCCCACCTGGCCCCTGTCTTTGCTGCCTCCAGAGGCAGATTCTGGGGTCCCAGGTCACCTGGCCTGGATGCGGCTTGGGAGTGACAGTGGCACCAGGTTAGAGGGAGGTCTTCAGGCCCCCATGAGTCAGGCCAAATGTCATAAAGATCCTGCGTTTGGAACTTCAACGAGCCAAGTCATATCCCAGAGATTCACTCCTTGGGGCCTGGGATCAGAAATGTGTCCTTAGGAGGCTGGTTGGGCTCAGAGAGCAAGAAAGGCTGTGCTTCCGATGAGTTAGAGAGGAAGCCCGGGTCCTCGGCACAGGAAGGCGTCGTCCCCAGGTTCTCCAGGGCTTGGCTTTTCTCATGACAGGAAACAACTTGTCCAGTGGAAGAGCGTGAGCACTGATGGTTCTCAGGCTGAGCCGCCTGCACTGATCCAGCCTCACACTGACTCCCGGCACAGGAGGCCTCACAGAGGGTCAAACGCTGATGGTTTGTTTTGAAAAGCGATGTGTAAGTAGGACCCCAAGCAGTTTTTCTTCCCTGTGGTCACCCAACATAGTCAGTCGGCTGGTCGAGGAGCCCAGGCGGAGCGCTGAGCCAAACGTCTCCAGCTGGTGCTCAGGGAATTTCTCCTTCTCTTCGCCCAGCCCGTAGGGAGCTCTTGGCCAGTCTGCACATTAAGCACGCCTCGTCCATCCTTTGTGGCGCTCCAGCCAAAGCCGGGCCGGAGAGAACGAGTTCAATGTCCAGCCTGTGTTGTCGGAGGGAACTCAGATGCACCCTCCCCACCTGTGCTTCCCATCGTCTCCTGAGAGGTTACAGAATGTGTTATGGACATTAGCAAGTGTTAATTCTCATGCAATGGCCCTGGGAGGGAACCGGAAGTATTGTAGATGAAGATGATGAGGCACAGAGATGTGAGGCCACTGGGAAGAAGCCACACAGCAAAACAGTGGCAGGTCAAGAAAAGGGCTAAGGGGTTTCTCCCCCCAGCACCTAAGGATTTGTACCTCAGGATTCTGGTGACAGGGACATGATGTCAAAGCTTTACTGGGTTAAGAAGGACAAGCATTTCCCTGCCTCAGATCCCAAACCCACCACCTACTTGGTATGGCTCTCACTGCCTGAACTTGGTCACCCTTGTGTCTGTGGCCATGGTGTCTTCCATTCCAATGATGGGGTATCTGCATTTTCTGGAAATGGTGTTCCAAGCCCCACCCCGCACAGATCATTAACCTGCCCCAGACTCAGTGTAGATGCTCCCGAGCGGGTGGGCGAGCAGCTCTTCAACGTGCCCGCCTGTGTGATACTCTAAGGTGGAACGCCAGTGCCCTTTTGCATTCACCCAAGAAAGGCCCAGTGACCCAAGTCGGAATCCAAGGTCTCCATCAAGGGGGGCCAGATGCTGCAGCCCCATCTGCCCTCCCTCCTGCCCCCACTGGCTCCGTCTCCCCCAGCACTGCCTGTGCACTGCTGCACACACTCTGAGTGTGGCAGGCCCACTTCTCCTCCTGGGGGTAACTTGGGAAATTGCAGGCATCTTCCCACCATGGCAGCTCAGTTCCAGGCTTGGGGGGGGGGGGGGGGGGGGCACTGGGACTGCCTGACTCTGCACTCTGGATTACAGAGGGGTGAGGCACTGTGACAAGTCTTCCGGCCAGTCCCCTGTGCAGTAGGAAGGCCCATGCCCACCCAGCCAGGCAGGCGGTCTCCTCTTTTCTCGGTGGCCCACCGGAAACTACAGCAGTCTGTGGGCCTCGCCCAGACAGAGGAGCATCCTCAGGCTGAGGTCGCTGGGTATATGGGATGGCACCCAGGCTCCTGGCCGCTCTTCCTCCCTGGGTTTCTGTGCTGGGTCTGGGGGAGCCAATGCCTTACACGTTGGTCACCTCCAGGCCGTTGTAGCCTTCCAGACGGCACTGCTCCGGCCTGCCCTGGAGGTCCTCGTCACCACAGTCTTCGTTTTGAAGAGAGCCGTAGTCATCATGGAACTCGGAGTCTTTGCTGCTGAAGCCCCTTCCTATCTTCCCCAGGGGCAGCTGAGAAGAGAAGACCAAAGGACAGTAAGAAGAGAAACAAAGATTGGGCCAGCAGGTGAAGTGGAAGATAAGGTGCTGGATCCCACATGGCTGACCACGTAGTTCAAGTCCTGGACCTGGTGGCTTGAAAAACATGCCAGGTGCACTTACTTGTGTGCCCAAAATCCCAAGAGGAAAATGGAGGAGAAGGGTTATAGTGTGGCCATTCTCTTGGTTGGGTGTGTGTGTGGGGGATGGTGAATTTCTCACTTTCTCTGTCTCTCCATCCCTTTCTCTCTCTCTCTCTCTCTGGTGAACACACACACTCTATGGCAAAACTAAAATAAATAAATAGATGATAGATGATATATATATAGATAGATAGATAGAGATACATTTAGAAAAGGAGAGGGGGACCAGCAGTTAGCGTAATGGCTATGTCGCTGGACTCCCACGTAGTCGACCGTGGTTCGAGTCCCGGACCCGGTGGCTTAAACTCACGCCGGGCGCGTGTGCGTGCGTGCCCAAGATCCCGAGAGGAGAATGGAGGAGAAGGGATTGCGGCGTGGCCATCCCCCCTGGGGGGTGATTTCCTGCTTTCTATCTCTCTGTCTCTCTCTGTCTGGCGAGCGCACGCGCCCTATAGCAAAAACCTCTCCCAAAAAAAGAAAAAAAAAAAAAAAAAAAAAAAAAAAGGAGAGGAAGAAAAACGGAATGTTTTCAGACCTGGGAAATGCCTCTCATTCCTAGTTGCTGTGTGACCTTGAATAACTCACTTAATCTCTCTGTGCTCCTCCTATTGATATTAACACTCACTGCTCAGCGAGTCGGAAAGGAGCTTAGGAGGGGTTTGTGTTCTCAGCTGCAAAGATTCAGTTGGCTACTAAGATGAGAACAAATCTTGCCAGTCTGATTGTGCACAGAAGTCTCCTTCCTTCCCCCTCGGTGGGAGGAGGGGTGAGAAAGCCTGTACCTGAGAACACCTGGGAGAAGGTCTGAGCAGGGCATGAGGTCTGGTTGCATTCCTGAGTCAACAGGAGTATTCTAGCACTGCCTCATCTGGCAGGAAGAGTGCGAGTTTCAGAGACTTACAGATCTGGATTCAGACCTCAGCTTTGCCACATCCCAGCTGTGTGACCTTGGACAAGTCAACCCCCCTCTCTGAATCTATTTTTTTCAGGTATGAAATGGGAATGATAACTCCTGCCTCCTAGAATTGTTGAAGAGTAGAAATCCCAGCTGGAACGCACACAGCAGGTTTCAAGCACAGGATAGGTACTTGATGAGTTGAAACTATTACGGCCACACACAGTAGGCCCTCAGGCCTAATTATTTAATTATTTACTTGACTGCCTTTCTCCCTAGAGCAATGTTATTTATGATTATTTTTGCCCCTAAAGAGAATTTTTAGGCAGTTTTTGCCTAACTGCACTCCTACTATAAAGTTTTAATAGCATAAATATACCATGATTTTACACACCATGCATGTATCTGTGGTTTTACATTAAACAAGTAAGATATTTTTTGCCCCCTTCCCCAAGGCAAATTGTCACTCCTTTGGGGAAAATATCACTCCCAGTTAGTATGCTGTTCTGGAATGGGACAGCATTTTGTTTTTTGTTTTTTGGTTTTGTTTTGTTTTGTTTTGTTTTGTTTTGTTTTGTTTCAATTTGCTAGAGGGCCTGTGTGCTTGCTGAAAAGAGAGGGAGGGAAATTGAGAAAAATACCCCCATGCGGGATGGCCACACTCCAATCCCTTCTTCCCTACCCTCCTTTCAATGTGCCCAAGCCACCGGGTCTGGGACTCAAACTGCATAGTTGGCCATATGAGATCCAGTTGTCTCAACCACCATGCTACTGACTAGCCCAAATGAGACATTGTAAGAGTAAAAGTGGTAATTTATCCAGGCTATGCCCCTCCACTCCATGTTCAGGGTGGGGCCTGAAATAGTGCCCACACACAGTTTCTCGGATGAATGGAAGGATTTTGGATTATCCAGTTCTGTCATCTGTGTCTACACGTTTCCATCCAGAAACCTGTGTTTGTCGTGCCTGTGTGACGAGACCCAAACTGCACATTTTCACGCTGTTTTGTTGGAGTCACCAGAGGCTCATCCTTGCAGTGGGTCAGGTGACTGCAGACTGGAATCTCAGCTGGTGGTTCTTGGAGTTTGGGTTGCACTGGAAATCTCTGGGCAGCCTCCTCCCCCTCTCAGAGACCCTCTGCTTCAGACCCTCTACTTGTTAGGCAGCAGTCCCAGGTGATTCTGGTGCAGACAGAGGAGGTCTGCTCTTAGATATACTACTCTAAGCTTGTCACTCTGCCCCAAGTATCCTGCAGGTCCCTGGAAGGTGGCCTCCAAGACACCTTTCTGGATATACGCATGTTTTGTGAGGTTCTTTCCTCCTCTGAAGGGTGATCAGACATGCAGGGAGTTGGGAAAAGGTGTTAAGGCACTGATGTCATGCTGTTTATTGCTGAGTTCAAGGTGGGCTTGCAAAGCCCCTAGGAGCATTTGTGAGTGCTTCCTCCCTCTTGGAGAACACTCAGAATCACTTCCTAGCTCTTGGAGTTCACAGTGCATGGAGCTGAGCCAAGTGAGGCAGGGCCAAGCCAAGCCAAGGCCATCAGGGCTCACCAGGCTGAACCAAGGCCAAGTAGAGCAGGGCTAGCTAGCAGGGCAGACAGGGTAGCGCTAGCTGACCAAGCATTTTTCTCTCAAAGGGGCTGCAAACAATAGTGGCTCATTGCCAAGACCAAACTGTTGCACACACATGCACACATACATTTAATGGTGTAAGACAGCAAAGTCATAACTACATAACAAGTGCGCAAGTGGAGTACAACCAATAATATAAGTTGATTACCCTGGGACCTTCAAACATAATAAGATAGGAAGCGAGGGAGCTATACTAAGCTATCCTGACTCCATTTGCAGTACAACCCATGACCCGGCTGCTCCTTCCACCTTCACAAGTCAACACAGATGCCGCCAGGGCACACCTGGAAGAGGATGAGTCATGCGGTGCAGAGGGCAAAGATTTTTCTCAGGTGTGTAGGGCTCACAGGCAGATGTGTCAAGTGACTTACCCGGCCAGCCTTGTACTTGCTTCCCCCACTGTTCTCCTCCTTCCCTGCTCGGGTGATGCTGGAGGCCCTCCCAGGTGGTGTTCCGAAACGCTCAGCCTCCCGGATGCCTGAGGAGCTGGGGAGACACCCATTTTGAGTCAGCAAGGGAGGCTGTCGGCTACTGCCACCCAGGGGTATGCACATTACACTGTTGACAAGGACTACAACTGCTGAGACTTGCTGGGACACTCCTCTGAGCCACCATCGAGCTCCTAGCACTGTATATTGCAAATGCAACCCTCACAACATGCCCCAGGGTGGACAACTGGCCCTGCACTACAGGTGAGGCAGCGGCTTAGAGAGGTTAAGCAAAGTGCCCAAACCGTAGAGCTGTGAGGGGAATAGCCACAACTTGGACCCAAGTCTCTGGGACTCCAAAGTCTTGACCTTAATTCTCCCAGTAAGATCTGTGGTCCAAAGGGAAGAGTTGATAGGCGAGTCTCCAAATTTCAGCTTGTTAGATGTGATTTGAGAAGCACCAGGCAAGTTTCCCCACATGCACGTGAAATCTGGATCCCTCACCTCCACTTTTATGGTCTGAGTTACCCATTACCCGTTCTTTGTATAAAGCATGGAAGGTTTCTACGAGAATGGGATTTGGCAAACTATAGCCTGTGGGCCCAGTCTGGCTGGCTGACTGATTTTGTAAATAAAGTTTTATT
The DNA here is from genome assembly GCA_026018925.1 of Tupaia tana. Taxonomy (NCBI): domain Eukaryota; kingdom Metazoa; phylum Chordata; class Mammalia; order Scandentia; family Tupaiidae; genus Tupaia; species Tupaia tana. The sequence continues at coordinate 84,704,323 of JAKSZU010000007.1, read as the reverse complement.
GGAAGTCAGACACACCCATTTGTTTGCTGCTGGCTGACATAGATCACCTGGCTTACTCTGAAGACATAGATTACATGGCTCCCAAATTCTAACTTGTTTATACTCTGGCGGACCCTTGTTCTAGAACATCACTGCTGTGGATCATGAAACCGTCTGCCTCCAGGTGGGGTTGGTGCAAGGAATCTCATTCAGAGCCGAGCGTAGGGACCAAGCCCTCCCGCCGGCCTCTTCCTCTTTTTGACTTCAGGCTAACCACCATCTCCTGTGGGCTCCAGTCTCTCTTTGGCCAGAGGGTCAGCCCCCACTGTGGTGGACAGCCTCGCAGCTCCACCAGCCTCGGCAAGCCCAAGCTACTTCAGTCTGGAATCTTTCTAGGGGCTTTGTCCAGGCAGGTGTTGAAACCCTGCATCTACAATTCACTGGCTGTGTGACCTTGAGCAAAGTCACTCTGTTTCTCTAAAGGTTGGTTTCCTTCCTTTCTTCTATTCTCCCTCCTTTCCTTCCATCTTTTCCTCTTTTTTCTTCCTTTCTTTCATGAGAGAGAGAGACAGGTAGGTACCTTGACAGGGTCTCGCCACGCCATGATCTCCCCCCCTGCAGCCTTCTAGCCAGTCAAGATCACGAGCGTGCCTGGCATGCTCAGAGCGACCTGGGACACAAACCCTAGGCCTTCCCAATGGCTGCAGCGTCTCACAGCAGCGCCCACCACCCGAGCCTACCATGCTGGGCCTCATGCTTGGTGTCTATGTCTGCAAATGGGGATCATAATAGAGACAAACTTGCCAACCAGTAGGGGTTATTTAGAGAGCGCCTTGAGTTCAGCGGGCATCCGACAAAGGGCTATTGTGGTAACACTTATTATTGCCACTTTGGACATGGCCAAGTGGCAGGAGGTCAGGAGTCAGCCTGGCAGGAGCTGAGGACCGCTCTGAGAGAGGGCCACTCTCAGGTGGATTCAGAGAAATGAACCTCCTAACACTGTGTAAGCTGGCACGTGGAAGTTCTGCTTTGTCTGGGGCAAATACTGCTGAGGACCCTGTGGAGGGTGCTCCTCTCTATCTCTCTCTGTCTCTCATCTCTCTGTCTCATGCACATGCATGTACTATATCACGAATAAAGGGAAAAAAAAAAAAAGAAGGGAAGATGTTTGGGCATAGTGCAGTAAGGGCCATACCCTACTCCTCCGTCCACACCATAAAGGTAGCCACTTCCTGTTCAAGGACGTTCAAGGGTGAGGTGGGGGTGTAGGGCTGGCACTGGCTCACTGAATCAAGCACTCCAACTCGAGCTACGTTCTCAAAGCCATGGCTGCTGCGGGCATCTAGGAACAGGGAGGCAGGTGCTCTGCAGTGGTAAGAAACTAGGCCTTCTTTAATGACTCTGCCTCTCTCCTCTACCAGAAACGAAAGTCCTTGGGTCCCCTAGGGAAGCAGGTCTTGCTGCAGAAGCCTCTCTGGTCTGGACTCCTGCAGCCAGTGCTATCACTCTCTTGCATTTCAGCTTCCCTGATTCCTGGGACATGAGTGGTCCAGTGAGCTTGGGGGAGCCCCAGGTCTCTTCTCTTATTTTCACCAGAGAAGGGCTGGTGGTAGTCTGGACAAGGCATGCATTTTGACCAAGGATGCACATGACACATGGTGGCAGGGTTGGAAGTTGACCTTGGGCCTCTGGACTCAAGCTCTAAGCCACTCTTCCCACCCTGGGATTTAGGGAAGGCAGAGGTTGCCCCTGGCTTGCATCAACCACGAATGGCACTCACACAGGTGCAGCCCCTGACCTGTGGGCACTGTTGAGGGAGGTTTATAACAGAAATTCTCTTGCGGGTTCTTCCTGAGGATTAGCAAAAAGAGGTGTGGGAGCTTCAAAAAGTTCATGGAAATGGAATTAATTCAAGAATTTATTTGGGTGCAAAAAATTTTGAAATCCCTGCAGTTTTTTGTTTTTTTTTTGTTTTTTTTTTTTTAAATAATGCATATCTCCATGAACTCTTTAAAGACCTCTTCATACATAAAAAGTGCTGGGAAGTGCCTTATAATTGAATCATTATAGAGAATAATTGCTATAATTATGTCTTGCTGTGACCAGCACAGTTTGAGGACACAGAGCTGGATTGAGTCTGCTCAACTATTCTGTGTGAGATGGGCCTCAGCTTCCTCATCTATACGATGGAGCCCAGTTTAGTAGCTCTGGTCCTAACAAGCCATCCCTTGAACAGGAAGTGGCTACCTTTGTGGTATGGACAGAGGAGTAGGGTATGGCCCTTACTGCACTATGCCCAATCTTCCCTTCTTTTTTTTTTTTTTTTTTCTTTATTCTGTGTATCAGGTAGGCTGTATATACCTGCATGCATGTGCATGAGACAGAGAGATGAGAGAGAGAGAGAGAGGAGCACCCTCCACAGGGTCTGGTCATGCCATGGTCTCCTTCTTCCTGTCCTCCAGCCTGCTAGATCTTGAGTACTTGTGCACAGCCTGGTGTGTTTCAGGTTGACTGGGCTGGGGATTAGAACCACAATTGCCAGTGGGAACCAGCCTCTCTTGAGTAATATATTATGCCACACTAAGGCACTGGCCCTAAACTGTTTTTTTTTTCTTTTGTGAAGACAGTGACTGGGACAGCCAGGTGGCATGGAGGTTAAGACGGCTGGAACCCATATAGCCAACTGCGTGATTTGAGTCATGAACCCAGTGGCTTGAGAAACATGTTGGGCACATGTGCATGTGTGCGTAAGAGGAGAATGGAGAAGGGATTGAGGGTGGCCATCCCCCTTTGCGATGATTTCTCATGTTCTCTCTCTTTGTCTTTCTCTGGTGAGTACACTCCCTATAGCAAAACTTAGGGGAAAAAATAGGAGAGAGAGAGACAGTATCTTATTAGGTTGCCCAGGCTGGCCCTAAATGCACAATCCTCTTGCCTCAGACTCCCAAGGAGTTGGGATTACAGGCATGTATCTCCATGCCTGGCTTTCCCTTCCCATTTTTTCAATGGTGGATGAAATCCCCACTTCAGGTTCAGGGAATAAGCCAAGCACAAGACTAAGGTCTTTGGAAGCTTGAACTGCCTTGTTATTATTATTATTATTATTGTTTCTAGTCACCTCGACCTTGAGGCAATGGGAATGTGAAAGGGTAAATTTTTGGACCAGTAGTTAGCATAATGGCTATGTCGCTGGACTCCTATGTAGTCGACCACGGTTCAAGTCCTGGACCCGGCGGCTTAAACTTAAACTCATGCCGGGCACATGTGCGTGTGTGCCCAAGATCCCGAGAGGAGAATGGAGGAGAAGGGATTGCAGTGTGGCCATCCCCCCCCGGGGGGTGGGGTGATTTCTCGCTTTCTATCTCTCTGTCTCTCTCTGTCTTTCTGGCGAGTGCACATGCCCTATAGCGAAAACCTCTCCAAAAAAAAAAAAAAAAAAAAAAAAAAAAAAAGAAAAAAAAAGAAAAAAAAAAAAAAAAGAAAGGGTAAGTTTTGATGAGGGAATGTTCTGGAGAATGGGACACCTCAGTGGAATTTCCTGCACCCCAGGCACAGAAAAGGTGTCATGGTACAGAAAGGAAGGTCAGTGGGTGAGAATCAGCCCTTGCCAGCTGGGCCAGCTCCAGGATTGAGTCTCACCCAATTCAACAAGGATTTATCAGGCCTGAGAAGCATAAGACGCTGTGGTGGAGACGAAAGAGGTGGGAAGAAAGGAGTCCTAAGCCCTTACCAAGCCACTTACCGCTGTGCAGCACACTGTCAGCACATTCACTGCATTAGCTCGCCGGACCCGCTCTGAAACCCCAGGAAGGAGGAGTAATGATCTCCCTTTAGACTGAGGAAACTGAGGCTTGGAGAGGGCAAATTTCTTGCCTAAAATCACGCAGATGGTGATGAAGAAGTCAGATTCAGCCCTCAGAGACCCTGCTAGGCTCCCTAAAGTAGGTCCACAACTCCTGGCACTGAATCAACCCAGCCCCCACTCTCTGGGCTCCTGTTTCAGTGGTTTTACAGGGGTGGGGGTAGGGCAGGGCAGAACCTTCTAAAAACATCACCTTCTGGTTGGTGCCTGAATTTCCTCTTCTGCCCATGCTAGGTGGCCTGCTGAGTGACCCAAGAATATTTTCCAAGCCCAGGACACAGGTTTGGGAAGCCTAATAGCCAAGGAGGTGGGATAGGCGACAAGCTCCTCCTGCTCTGTGTGTTTGAGGGTCAAGTCCACCTGAGTTTGTACTGGGATTGCTTTTCTCCACTGAAATGCTAATGAGAAAACTGAAGCAAACTGACAGAGAGAAGATGCTCAGGTAACCTATTCAGGGGAACAGAGATACTGCACAGAGATACTTCAGTCTTCATGTGACAGCAGGGGACAGGGGCAGCCTGTTTTTGCAGGGCATCTGTGTATCAGGTAGGCTGCACACACCTTGCCTCACTGAGTCTATGTAGCAAAGCCATGAGGCTGGTGTGAATCATATTCCTATAGCACAGATGAAAAAACTGAGGTTCAGAGAGGCAACACCATTTGCTCATATTCAACACAGCTAAAAAGCAGTGAGCCAGGACTCGAACTGTGAAAGTTTTCCAGAATAAAAATGGAATCATGTGTGTCAATTCTGAGTAAACCAAGCCAGGAAGGCCATGAAAAAAAGTGTTTTCTCACATCAGCACACCTAACAAGAACTGTGACCAAAGAACTCTGCCAGAACTATGATTTTTAACAAAGACCACTGTGACCTGACAAGGACTACTGCAAGGACATCTGCCCAGAGACTGTCTGTCCAACCTGGGACTGACACCACTCTTGTCATTGATCCTGGTAGCCGAGGACAATTGTCTACAATCCACTGGTATAATCCCTTCTCTCTCTCTCCTCTCCCCCTGGTGGTTTCTGCCTTTAAAACCTGTTTGAGGATTGTAAGACCTTGGTGAGCATGTCTGGGGCGACCTGAAATATGCTTATCTGGGATACAATGCTGTGTAGTTCTCAAATGTATGCCTTCTTAATTTGCATATTTTTCCTTTCTTTATCCTTTTCAGGTTCAGAGGCCACATTCCAGCCTGTAGAGGAAGAATAGAAGGGGGCAGGTGGGTCTGGGGGTAGGTTTGTAGTAATAATCACTAGAATTTACATTACTGGTTGCCTTTTGACATGTCATTCCTTTGCTTTATGCATTATTCCCCCTCCTCTTCCCTCAACCTTTTGGTTGGCAGCTATTGATCATGTTCTCCATTTTGAAGATGAGGGAAGTAGGGTCAGAGAAGTTAAGTAACTTGCCCACGGTCATACAACCAGGAATGGGTGCTGCTGGGATTTGAACTCAGATGGCCAGGATCCAGAGTACCACAAGGAGTTCAGGTGGGGCATAAATCTTTGTTTAGATGTCTACCAAACCAGTTCTTGATAGGATGGGCAGCCAAAGCCTTTTGTGAATAAGCAGAGCCCCTCAGAGATCCATTATAAATGGAGAAACACAGACCAGCAGGTGGTGTACTGAACTCCCACATGGCTAACCATGACTCAAGTCATGGACCTGGTGGCTTGAAAACATGTGTAGGATGTGTGTGTGTGTGTGTGTGTGTGTGTGTATGTGTGCCCAAAATCCTGTGAGGACAATGGAAGAGAAAGAATTATGGCATGGCCATCCCCCATGAAGGGTGATTTCTCACTTTTCGTATCTCTCTGGCAAGTGCACATGCCCTATGACCAAAGGAAAGCAAAACAAAACAAAACACACACACACACACACATACACACACACACACACAAACAAAAAAAAAAAACAAAGAAAGAAAGAGAGAGAGAAAGAAAGAAGAAAGAAAGAAAGAAAGAAAGAAAGAAAGAAAGAAAGAAAGAAAGAAAGGAAGGAAGGAAGGAAGGAAGGAAGGAAGGAAGGAGGAAAGGAAGAAAGGAAGAAAGGAAGAAAGGAAGGAAGGAAGGAAGGAAGGAAGGAAGGAAGGAAGGAAGCAGCAGGGAACCTGGAAGTGAAGAATGCCTGAGGCTGGTTGTCCCAGTCATTCACCTTGGAAGGCTTCTCTCCCACCGCCCCCCGTAGCTTCTTGGGGGAGAAGTGTCTGTATACAGCAATCCTGGTCTAGATCCAGAGGAGAGACCCTAATTCCAAAAAGAGCTTCTGCCCGGGCGTGCAGAGACCTGGGTTCCAGTCCTGCCTCCACTTGCTGTGTGATCCTGCACCAGTTGACAACCCTCTCTGGGCCTCCATTTCCTTCTATGTAAAAGGAGATCTAAGAGGTAAGCTGGGAACACTGAGACAGTCAGGGCTCGCCTGAGGGGTAAGGAACCCAGAAAATGCTGTCTGAGCACCCCCCATGGAGTGGTGGGGTATGGGGCACCCAGGACACATGAAGAGGCTTGGAGGCATCACTGAGCGAGGCCAGCGGGTAGGACTGAGAAGTTCTGGAAGCCGACAGCCCTGATGAACACCAAACAGACCTGACCCTAACGTGGACCCAGAAGCGGGCTCTGAAGGTCCAGAGGCCAGGCTGTTCCCTCAGACTTAGCTCAGCAGCCGTTTCCCAGCCAGGCAGATGGGGAGATGGGTCAGTCAGGGGAATGGCACCCGTTTCCCAGGGCACCCTGGGGCACTCTAAGAAAGGGCTGTTCTCATCTATACTGGGCCGTGTCTGAACCACCATGGATGTGTCCTGGGGCAAAGCCCAAACATCTGAGTTAGATCCATCAGACCTTCCCAAGGGTCTTGTCACATGCCTGGGGCTACTGCCGACCCACAAGCCAAGTGTAGACGTGTCAGGAAGGCAGCATCGTGGACAGTGGTGACGGCAGGGAGCTGGCCTGTGGTCTGAGACCGGCACTGCCTCCGTCTTGGCTAGCCGGTCTCACATTTTTTGTGCGTAAAAATGAGGAGCCAGGGCCAGCAGGCGGTGGCGGAGGCTAAGGCACTGGACCCCATATAGCCGACTCTGAGGTCAGAGACTTGAAACTCATGTCGGGTGCATATGCGTGCGTGCCCAAAATTCCAACAGGAGAATGGAGAAAGGATTGTGGTGTGGCCCTTCCCACTGGGGGGAGATTTCTCACTTTCCCTTTCTCTCTGGTGAGCTCATGCACCTGATAGAAAAACTAGAACAAAACTAAGCTAAGGCTCCCAGACCAAGTGCATCCTACCCATGGAGGCTCAGTGCTTCCATCTACCCTAGGGAGCCTCTGACCTACCAAATGTAGACTCACTCTATTTGTCTCCCCTTGGAGCCTCCCGGAGTGCACGCACTAGTCCCAGGCAGGTCTGAACACACCTGTCACCCTGGGTGGCTGAGGCTTTAATCCAATCCACTAACACCTGTTAATGGTCAGCGAGAGCCACGCATCCAGGGCTGGAATATTTAGTCCTGTTATAAATCGTGTGGCTCCGGGGGAGGTCAGGGAAGACCAACAATTCTGAAAAGAAAAGCCTTTTCCTGTGCTGGCTGATCCATGGCTCATGGACTTTGGTCTCTATAAAAACCACATTAAAATGCTACTGATGTAAATCCCTGGGCTCTGCCAGCAGACACTGGGGTTGCAGGTCTGCGGAGGGGCCTGGAATCTGCATTTTGCAAGATCCCTGCTGATTCTGCTGCAGGGTCTGTGGACTGCACTTTAAGAATAGCTGGGGCAGGGGGAGTGCCAGCGGATGTAGCAGTTACAGTGCCGACTCCCACATGGCTGACTGTGGTCACGTTTGGACCCATGTGACTTAAAACCCATGCCAAGCGCATGTAATTGCATGCCCAAGAGAAGAAATTGCAGTGTGGCCATTCTCCGGGGGCGGGGTGTGTGTGTGATTTCTCACTTTCCCTCTTACCATCTCTCTCTCTGTCTCTCTTCCCAGAGAGTGCATGTGCCCTAAGGTAAAAACTCCTACCAAAAAAAAAAAAAAAAAGAATAGCTTGGTGTGGTGGTTAAGGCTCTGGACTCCCACAAGATCAACCATGGTTTGAGTCCTGGATCTGGCAGCTTGAAATTCTTGCTGGGTACAGTGTGTGTGTCCAAAATCCCAGGAGGAGAGTGGAAGAGAAGAGATTACAGTGTGGCCACCCACCTGGGGGGAGTGATTTTCTCACTTTCCCTATCATTGTCTCTCTTTCTCCAATAAGCCCACTTGCCCTATAGCAAAAATAAACAAACAAACAAACAAAAAAACGAAAAACCAACTTGAGTTGGGGCTGGCAGGTGGCATGGTGGTTAAGGCACTGGACTCCAACATGGTCCTGGCCTGGTGGCTTGAAACTCATGTGGACATGTGTGTGCGCACCCAAAGTCCCTAGAGGAGAGGGAAGGAAAAGGAATTGCAGCATAGTCATCCCCGCGTGTGTGTGGGGGGGTGATTTATCACTTTCCCACTCTGTCTCTGTTTCTCCAGTAAATGCATGTGCCCTATGTCAAAAATCTAAAAATCTAAAAAAGAAAAGAACAGTTTGAGTATCAACCTGCTGGGGAGTTGGGGAGTGGGGGAGGGCTATAGTCCTCATATTAAGGGGAATATAGGAATATCACATTAAGAGAATACAGTCAGTCCAGCACATCTGGACCTTGCCCAGACACACAACATTCTCCAAGCCTCAGTTGCTTCGCCTGTAGCACAGGAAGTAGCCCAGCTCCTCACCAAGATCCCTCATGTTTTAGAGTTTCAGAGCACAGGCCTGAACCAGGGAACTCCAAGTTCAGATCTGGGGGCTGTCAACCAAATTGACAAACCCTTAGGTAGATGGACTAAGAAACAGTGAAGACTCAAATTACTAAAATCAGGAATTAAAAAAGGGGGTATTACTACTTACTTTAAGAAGGATTATCAGGAAATGATTGTAGGATTAATTGTATGCCTACAAATGAGCTAGTCTGGATGAAAAAAAAAAACAAATTCTTAATAAGATATAGCTTATTGACAATGATTAGAGATGAAATAGTACATCGGAATAGACTTCTTAACAGGTAAAGGTGTTGAATTAGTAAAACACCTTCCCACAAAGAAAGTCGAGGAGCAAGATGGCTGCACTGGTGAATTCAACTGAATGCTTCAAGACTGAACACCAACCCTTGACAACTCTCCCAAAAAACAGAAGAGGAGAGAACACGCCAGCTCATTCTATGAGGGCAGTCTTACCCTGGTAGCAAAGCCAGACAAAGGTATTACAAGAACGCCATAGGTCAATATTTCTTATAAATAAGTATAATTGCAAAATTCCACAATCGAGTACCAGCATACCGAATTCAGAAACGTGTAAGGAGTAATACACCATGACCAAGCAGGATTTATTCCAGGAATGCAAGGTTGGTTCAGCACATGGCTCAATCAATGTGATACACCCTATTAAGAAAATAAAGGCGAATTTGCCTTTGCCACTTATAAGCTGTGTGACCTGGGCAAGTCACTTGGCCCCTGGAACAAGCTTCCCCATCTGTCAAGGAGGGACAGTGATTCAGATCCGTTGGCGTTGTCTGGGGGATGAAATTAGGTAGTGCACACAGCAAGTGCTCAGTAAGCTGTCATCTAACCCCAGATGCGTCATTCTTTTCAAACATTTCATTTTAATTAGTTCTTCCTCCAGAGAGAGAGAGAGAAGGAAAGAGAGAGAGGCACCCCAAACAGGTCTTCACACCACAACCCACCCCCAGCCTCAGCCAGCCAAGACCACGGCACACATGTGCACCAGCCTATGCAGGAGGCCTTGGGATGTGAACCTGGGTCCTTCTCAAGTGGTCTCGGCATCGTAGTGTTGCCCTCCCACCGTGCCACCTTGGCTGACCTAAGTGCATCATTTCAAGGGAGGCGCCTCTGGGAGGGAGCGTAGTTGGTCTGTCTGTGTGGTCACTCTCCGGTCACTTTCCAGCTGTGGAGGCTGGGGCTGGTGGGCTGACATGGTCTGCTAGCCTGGCCCACGAGCGTGAGACAGCCATTCCAACCTGTGAGGCTGACGCGAATCCCCCCAGCTGGACTCACACTCGCAGGCCTGTCCCATACTGCTTGCTGCCCCCTCTCTAAACACGCAGATTTGGGAGGGGGGCGGGTAACAAACCTTTATTCCAGACCTGACTGCCCACTTCCACCTCTTTCTAGTCTACAACCTTCAGGCCACAGCACGTCACCTCCCTGAGCCTGTTTCCTGACCGTGAAAGGACACCACCGTGTGCAAGGTGGGAGCGGGATGCAGGAGGAGACGCAAGGGCAGGAGCCTGCTGCCAGAGCCCGGCCGCCCGCAGCCGCGCACGCACTCACTTGGCCGGGTGGAAGACAGCACTCATCTCCTCTGCCAGGTGTCTCCGGAGGATGTGCTTCCCACTGGGGATGCCCAGGGCGGTGGCCATGGCCTCGGCGTTGAACGTGGGCTCCAGCACCAGGACGGCACCGTGGACGCCACTGTTGGTCAGGTTGTCTGCATACTCCTGAGGGCGAGGCCGAGGCTGGTTAGCCTGGGCGGGGGGACACCGCCAAAGGAGGGGACCTGCCCAGATTGAGCTCTTGCCCCCAGATTGAGGTACCAGTTAAGGGGGATGCATCCCACCCTCACAGCCATGGGGACAGGGGCTCCATGTCACTGACAGATTGTCCAGAAATGTCTATGGGATGAAAAGACACACTGGGGTCCCACCCCATGCTGGCTTAGGCACAGGGGGCTGGCTAAGGAGGAAACCGTCAGGACAGGGCTCCCATCACAGGTAAGTGGTTCCCTCTTTATGAGTGACGGGAGTCGGGTTACTCTTCCCCAGAGTGGGCAATGTTGCCTCAGCTCACACCAACTCTGGACATGGATTTACATACAGATTTGTATGATATTTGCATATGACTGGAGTCACCCCGCACATACACACACACACACCCGACATTGCCCCTCACCTTCAGATCAATATCTCGCACCCATTTGAGTACCCGCTGGTTAGTCCAGACCACAGGGTCGATGTTCTGTGTCTCACAGCGGGCCCGGCGCTCCTGGAGGGCCTGAGGGGTTATGGGGAGGCACACAGAGGTCACACATGGAGTGAGGGCCCGTGGCACGGGAGGGGACCTCGCTGAGCCCATGTGGGGAGTAGCCCTGGCTAGGCCATCCTCAGCTGCTCAAGTCATGTCATTCTACGGCTCAGCCTTGTATTCCGGGAAATGGGCAGAAGGTGCCTCCTGGGGTGGGGGCAGCCAGGAGTGTAGGGTAGGGTGAGACGCTGCCAGCTGCCTTGTACCATATTCCTCATCTCCACTGTCCTGCCCCCAGCACAATGGGTACTTATTGGGGTCCTTGTGTGGGGTCAAGGGGTCTACCCAGGCTCTGGGGCAGTGAGAGTCCCCACTCTAAAATATCCTTTATGGTACTGTCACCCACTGACTCCCTGACAAAGCGATCCTGGGCCCGAGGCAGATACCGGAAGTTTCCTACAGACTCTCTAGCGTGGCCTGGCCAGCTCTCCCAGCCCTCTACCTGCCTGGCCCAGGGTCCTACCAGGAGGAGAGTGAGGGGGACAGCCCCTCTTCTGCCTCTGCTTGCCTCTCAACTGCTCCTCTCCGAACTGTCTGTGCTCTGACATGTCTCTAAGAGAGGTTACCCCTCTGGACTGCCCCTGAGCCAGGGCCCAGGAGCTCGGGCTCCCTCCCTTGGGGGGAACACATGGGGAGATGGTCTCGGTAGGGCCTGGGGGAGTGGAAGCGGTTTCCCTGTGCTCTCTGGCCTGGCAGAGCTCAGAATCAAGGGACACTCGGAGCCCAGGCTCTTCAACACACCCGGTAGGCCCCGGTTACCTTCCCAGTACCCCTTCTCACCCACCCCCAACCCAACACCCAGCCTGCACGAGGGCTCTCAGCAACTCTGTGGCCACAGAGCTGTCTTCTGGGCCTTGGCCTGTGCTTTGCCCTCTGCTGGGTTACTTTTCCCTCATATCTTCTGCTCTCTGGAACTCCTCCTTTGGGTCTCAGTTTGCTGTCACTATCTCCAGGGATCCCTCTTTGATTTCTTTCAAAGTTTCTCTGGGTTTTTATAAAGCCCTGGCCTCCCTCCCAGGGATGACTCCCCTCGGTACTGCCATCACTGGCTTCTTCACGCTTCTTCCTGACAAGTGGTGAGCTCTGAGGACACACATACCCCATTTCCCTGAATATGGCCCATGTCCGATAAGTGGTTGTAGGAAGGGAGAGGGGGAGAGGGGACGGACGGATGGACGGATGCATGTATGGATGGACAAATGGATGGAGGGAGGGATGGATGCGTGTGTGCATGCATGGATGAACGTATGGATGGATGGACAGATGCATGAATGGATGGACAAATGGATGGAGGGGGGATGGATGCACGCGTGCATGCATGGATGGACGGATGGAGGGAAGGATTGGTGCATGTATGGATGGGCAAATGGATGGATGGATGGATGGATGCATGGATGATGGACAAATGGATGGAGGGGGGGGGGATGGATCATGCATGCATGCATGGATGGACGGATGGAGGGAAGGATTGGTGCATGTATGGATAGGCAAATGGATGGAGGGATGGATGGATGCATGTGTGCATCCATGGATGGACGGATGGACGGATGCATGGATGGATGGACAAATGCATGGGCGGGGATGGATGGATGTGTGCATGCATGGATGGACGGATGCATGCATGCATGGATGGATGGATAGCCGGATGGCTGGCTGGAGGGAGGGCTGGCTGGCTGGCTGGGTGCACAGAAATGGTGTGCTGGAGGGGAAAGGAGGGCTGTGGAGCCCCTCCGTGTCCACCTCCTGGCCCTTACCTCCCTGCTGAAGTTCACTTGGTAGAGCAGCTCCACTCCCAGCAGGATGCTGACCTGATGGAACTTCTTAGACACATTCAGGTGCTTTTCCAGGTCCCGCTTCATCAGGGAGTTCAGCATCCGCCCGTCCACCAGATGGTTCTGGAAGGCCTGGGAGTACTGGGACAGGCCGATGTCATTGAGCCAGGCCTTGGCCACCCAGTGATGGTCCAAGTCAGCAGCTTTGGATAGGCTGGTGAGGAGAGACAGCCGGATAGAGGGATGGGTGGAGGGACAGGCAGAGAGGGGAGCAGTGGTGGGCAGAGACGGACAGAGGGAAACAGTTGGGTAGGGGAGGACTGAGGAAGCCACAGGGACAGCCAGGGACAGTGATGGCATGGGGAGACAGAGAGGAAGAAAGAGAGCAGAGATGAGAGAAATGGATGGAGGGGCCAGAAGACATGAGGAGGGAGAGAGACGGGGAGATGGAGAGAGGCAGGGACAGAGGGCACAGGAGGAGGAGAGGGAAAGGGCCATGGTGGAGGGCAGCAGGGGCACGCACAGCAGGAAGCAGCACCTTTAGAGACCCCCTCCTCACTCCTCCCCTCCTCTGCCAACCTTGCTTCCACGGGGCCTCCATAGAATCCCCAAGACTGGCAGCCCTGGCAGCCCCCTGGTCCCCACTGTCCTGTGGTCTGTTTCTTTGTTTAGAGAATATTGTGAGAAATGCTCGTGACCCCGTCAAGGAACATCCACTCACGAGTGCCAGGCCCATCCTAATCCTCGGGACTGTGGTGTGAGGTGTTCACTCTGCAAATTAGGATGCTGTTCATGCCCAAAGCCACAGTGGCAGGGCTTGGTCAGGCTTGAGACCCATGTTTGGCTTATTTCAAGTCCTCTCTCGTACTGCCTCACCTCGCTCACCTCTGTGTCCCAGACAGAACTGACCCCAGGGCCACGCACATAGTGTACAATGAGTGTTGATGGGTCAAAAGTGCCGACTTGCAAGGTGAGGGTGGTCCCCTCGGCTGTCATGCCTCTGCTCGCCACACGGCGGCAGCCTCGCAGAAGGATTGAGGCTAGCCGCAGCTCGCCTGCAGAGGGACAGGAACATGGCCAGTGCCGCCAGGTGGGAGGGCAGCATTGTCTAAGTGGGAGCCTCACCGGGTCCTGGAGGGATCACTGAGTGAAAAGGAAAGTGGTGGGCTTCCGAAGTGACACCGCAGTCCTGCTGGGTAGTAGCCACCCTCTGCTGATGGTCTTAGACCTCGAGGGCTCCTCACTGACCTTCCCTTCATTCCGGCAACACCTCCTGAGCATCTCCCGAGCTAGCACGTGCGTTCACCCTCCCTGCTTTCTCCAGCCCCACGCTCTGGCGCTGGCTGTTTCCTTTCCAGGTCCCAGGCCACTTCTGTAAGTGAGGACTCAGCTCCTCTGTCTGCTCCCGGCTTCTACCTAGCACCCCTCTGGACACGTTCCAGCTGTCACAGCATCTCGCGTTTAACAAGTCCTGCCCCCTCCCTACTGTCCCTCCCCCACCTTCCAGCCCCTGAGCTGGAAGCCCCATTCTCCCTTGCCCTGCCTCCCTGCCTGCCCACCCCACCAGTCCGTCCATCGCTCTGGTTGATGCCTCGGCCACTTCTCTCCTTCCCAGGCTCCTGCACATCGGCCATCTCAGGCATGGACTTCTGCCAGCTCCCTCTGACTGCTCCCTTTAAATCCATACTTCCCATGGCTGCCAGATGGACCTTACGTCCATCAGAGCAGGCCACTCCTTGCTGAAATCGCTCACTGGCTTTCCTTTGCAGGAAACAAATCCAAAGTCTTTTGAGTGATCTGCCAGGTCCCACCTGCCCTGGCCTTTGCTGGCCCCCTTCTCCCCAAGGGGTGCACTGAGCTCTGTTCCCACTGCTCTCCTTCCAGCCCTGCCCTGGTCACTCCTGTCTGCTCAGGGCCCGTCTCACCTTGCTCTGACAATTGCGACCCAACTTGTTTCACCCCAGCCTGTTCTCTGTCGCTGTTTCCCTCAAAGCACGAATCATGCAGAGAGTTTTAAAAATGAGCTGATTTGACCACTTGTTTATTTTCTCTCCCCCCATAGTAGCATATAAGAGTATAGGCTCTGTCAGGCCAGGCCGCATTCACTGGACAATGGTCAGCGTAAAGCCAGATCCTCAGGAGACACTTACCGAATCTTGCTCGGAAGAATGGCTAAGGGCAGGGTGGGCTCCAGGCCTCGTTCTCCTTTCCTCTGCCCTCAGCCTCCCAGAGCCACCTGGGTCTCCCCAAGGGCCAGGGCCTCCTACCCCTGTCTATCAACCTGTGCGCTACCCCATCCACCCCCCCTCGAATGGTTAATGCCCACAGACCCTGCTCAAGTGTCTGATCTCCTGGAAGCCTCCCAGGATTTCGTGCTGGGTCAGAGACCCTCCACACCCAAAGTCCTGGAGCCTCGACCCCTGCACTTGCTAACTAAGCTTAGCTGCTACTCATCTGGAAGTCTCTGGAGCCAGATCGTGCAGACCTCAGCTCCTGGAGGGCAGGACTGGGTGTGGCTTACCTGGCTCTGTTAACACTTAACATTATGGTGTGTTTATAGCTAAATGCACGTGTGACAGAGCAGGGCTGGGGTGAATGGGGCGTTTGCTCCAGTCCACCCAGAAGCTGCTCAGATGGAGTTCTTGAACTGGAACCTTCTGGCCCAGCAAGATAAGCTCCTGGGCAGAACCCCTCCTAAGCCCCTCTAGGGTTGGCCCCAGCCTTGTCACAGTCCTTTCTAAGGCTCAACTCCTGGGCAGGAGCTGGAACTCATAGCCCCCTGAATCATTGTCCTTGTCATTGATTATGTCATTGACAGACACTAGAAGAAGCTCCTCTCCTCTCCAATCAAGAGCATAGCCAGATTTGGGGAGGTGGGCTAGGGAGGGGGCGCCTCGCTTAACCTACTCGGGAGAGGCCCGTTTAGAGCGACATCCATCCACATGCTGACAATTAATATGCTCCTGCCCTTCAAAACGGTTCTCTTTTCATTAAAGTTGTCCCCGTGGGGCCTCGGCTCAGCAGCACTTTCCCAGCTGCTGGTTGGAGCAATCGTAAGAGCTCACGTTGAACAAAACACTTTGCTTTCAGAATAATTAAGACATTCTGTAACATTCGTCGCTGCCCCCTCCCCTAACTGGGAGCAGGTTAGACCCTGAAGTCCAAGAACAGGCACAGAATTTAGGTATCCTCTGGGTCACACCGAAAATGGCACGGTGTTCTATACAGTTCTTTCTGCTGGACCTCTGTGAACCTGCACCTCTGGGTCCCACCTGCTTCGTCTGTGAGATGGGAATAACCACGCTTGCCTCATGGAGTTGGAAGGACTAAAAGAGGTTGGTGATGTGAAACCCTCAGCTCAGGGTCTGGGACACTCTGAGTGTTATAAATAATAGTAGTGGGGGGACCAGCAGATGACATAATGGTTATGTCACTGGACTTCCATGTAGTGGACCGTGGTTCGAGTCCTGGACCCAGTGGCTTAAATTCACGCTAGTTGCGTGTACGTGCGTGCCCAAGATACTGAGAGGAGAATGGAGGAGAAGGGACTGTGGCGTGGCCATCCCCCCAGGGGGGGTGATTTCTCACTTTCTGTCTGTCTCTGTCTTTACAGTGAGTGCATGCGCCCTATAGCAAAAACCTCTCTTAAGCAAGAAATAATAGTAGTAGGAGTTGCTGCTGTTGTATTAAAGTTTATTTATTTATTTATTTAGAGGCCCCTCCTACAGGGTCTTTGCTCTGTGATCCACCCCCAGCCCAGCCAGCCAGGATCACAGATGTGTAAGTATGTGCCCGGTGTGTCCAGGGAGGCCTTGGGACACGAACCTGGGGCCTCAGCATTGCAGAGTGTTGCATTTCTGCTGTGCCATCAAGGCTGGCCTGTTGTTTTGAACACAAAGGTGACATGTGATAGTGGAAAGGCAACTGACTTAGAAGTCAGACACTCTGATGGGACTTTGCACACACTTTTCTCTCTGCACCTCACTTTCCCCATCTTTAAAATGAGAGTAAGAATGTGTCTACTCTGTACTGATGTCACGATGGCTAGATAAAATTGCGTCCGTAAGTGATAGGGGATGGGTTGGCGGGTTTTGCTGTATTTTACAGATAAGGAGGAGAGGGCTCGGAGAGGGCTGAGTCAGAGAACGGGACACTCAGACAAGGCCTCTGCCTTCTCAGACCCCCAGAAGCTGTCCTGCTTGTAGCCCGTGGAACTCCTCAGCCCTCTCTGGCTGCACATGTGAGTTCACTCCTCTCCAGTCACTATAGACTCTGGGCCCCTGCGGGTTCTCAGGGTCAGCCACCCTGTCCAATATGTCCCCTGCCAAAATCTATAAATGGAAATACTAACCTCCCTCATGATGGTGTTTGGAGATGGGCCTTTGGGAGCACAGTAGGGTGAGATGAGGCCATCTGTGTGAGCCCCCTGGGGGGATGCTTCTTACAAGAGAGCCGACAGCAAACGTGTGCTCTCCTCTCTGCTGTGTGAGGACACGGCAAGAAGGCAGCCCTCTGCAAGCCGGGAGAGCCCTCAGCAGACCCTGACGACGCCGGCATCTTCGGCTTGCAGCCTCCAGAACAGTCTGACACATTTCTGCTGTCTAACCCGAGTCCAAGGTGTTTGGTCATGGCAGCCCAAGCAGACCAAGAGCCACGTTTGGGGCGAGCATGGGAAGTAGCACCCCCTCCCTGCACGCGTGAAGCGAGCACTGGCAGGCTCTCCCTGTCCGGTGAGCGCACTCGCAGGGTGCGGGTGAGTGGCAGGGTTTCCGGCTTGGCGATGGAGGCGGGTGAGGGCTTTGGGGGTGTTGGTGGGTGGAGCCAGCCAGGAGGTGGGTGATGAGCCAAAGTGCTTGTGAGGCCCAGCAGGGCGTAGCTTGCCACTCCTGCCCTGTCACTCCACTCAGCCCCTCGGCCCAGCCTGTCTCGCCGGGCCAGCATCCTGCCTTGTTGACAAGGTCTGGCACCTTCTTGGCCGCCTGCTTTGAGTTGATCCCCAAGTTTCCTTTGCATTTATTTAATGTTTTTTCCTTGCTTGCTTTATTCACGATAAAGTGTGTATGCGAGTTTCCGGTCTCATCTCTGAACTTCCCACCACCTTAGAATTACCCCAAGGGGCCTCTCCCAGCACACATGGATTTTCCTGCTTCCAAACCAGCCTCACTCTCCACCCTAGCCCCCCTCCCCCCTTTTTTTTAATCCACAAAGCTGCTTCTGCAAATAACAGCACACACCACCAGGTTTGATTAATTAACTGCACGAAGATGATGGGGAAACCAGTGAAGGAGATAATTATGCAAGACAGAAAGTGTCAGGTTTACAAAGCTGGTTCCTCCTCCCTTGGCACTGGAAGCACTGTGTGGAGTGGGGCCTCCTTCCCTGCCTGGTGACAAGAGCCCCCCAACATGTTCTGCTCACCTAAGGGTGAGAGAGGCAGGCAGAGGTAGGGCAGGTGGCCTCACAGGGGACAGTCAGCAAAGGAGGCCCTCGGCCGCTCCTGGTCGTGCTCCTTACGTGAGAGAAACCTGCTCCCTCCTGCCCCAACCTCATGGGGAGACCCCGGGGAGCCCGCTGTGCCCATTCCGTCCTCTCTGCCCGCTCCTCCCAGCCTGCTACCAGCCTCCCTCACCCGGGTGGTAAGAGGCTGAGGTGAAATAGGCCATGCAGACTTTTTGGCCCAGTTCGCAGACTGGCTTCAGGGGGCCACGGAGGTTCTTGGGGCCATGCGACTCTCCCCTGACTCATCACTGGAGGGGGGTGCCACAGGACACTTCGGGCCCCATGAAGACATGTGTCTGTCTTTTTACAGGAGGGGCCTGGGCTCCCAGGCCAGTATGCCCCTGGACCATTCCAGTCACACCCCAACGTCCCCCACCCCTGGCCCAGCACACAGCGTCGATCACCCCACCTGTGTGGCCTGGAGGCCTGGGAGACTGCCCTCCCCCCTCCCTGGGGTCCAGCACAGGCAGTGTCCCAGAGCACAGGCTCACCTCCTGCCTGCCTCTGCGTCCCGGTAGTCCTCAATGGCCAGGCGGAGCTTGCGCCGGTGCAGGGAGCTGCCCACGCCCAGGCCTAGCTCCAGGTCCTCATCGCTCAGGCTCAGCAGCACCTGCACAGGGGTCAGGGTGGGGACTGAGCACGGAGGCTGCTTCTGGTGGAAAGAAGCTGGTCTCCTGATCAAAGGCCTTCTGGGCCCTGCTGCCAGCAGGCTGCCCTTGCCCCCGGGGGCCTGTTGAGCTGTCTCCTCTCCCTGTTTCCTGCCCACCTTTCCATGCAGTCAGGCAGAGCCCCTGTGCCCCTGCAAGCCATGGGGCCTGAGCCTCAGGAGGTGAGGCAGAATCATCGTCCAGACCAGAAGAGCCTTGAGCTGTCCTGTCTCTCGTAGGCCGGTAGGGAAAGGTTAGTCCTGGGTTAAAGATCAGGCAGCTGACCTCAGAGGGCCATGCACATTGTTAGGGAGACACAGTGACTTGACAGGGACATGAGATTCTGAGCACATGTTAACCAGCTCCTAGGCTATGCCTCCTCCTGGTCCCCGGGGTGGGAGGGGGCAGCCTGGCAGCTTCTGGGCAGGAAGAGCTCCTGGGAGGGCATGGGGTCTTCCCGTGGGGCTGCCTACCTTTCCACTCTTTACGTTCTCTGCACAGGCCTTGACGTACATGGGCATGGCCATGACCACCTCCAGCCAGGCCTGCACGGTGCCCGCCTTCCAGTGGGACATGGGCGTGGTCCTGACCAGCTCCACCTGCTGCAGCCGGTCCATCTGCTCCTCGCCCTCCGACAGGCTGAGGCTCTGCCGCGTGGGGCTGCACTGGCTGTCCGAGTCTGCAACACACAGCATACACTGCATGGGGGCACTGCGGGGGCAGAGGCAGGCAGGCTGCACCCACCCTGGGTGGAAGAGGGCAGGATGTCTTCCCCAATGCATTCCTTTCCTTCAAAATCAAATGGCTTTTGTGTGTTTTCTTTCTTTCTTTCTTTCTTTCTTTCTTTCTTTCTTTCTTTCTTTCTTTTCTTTCTTTCTTTCTTTCTTTCTTTCTTTCTTTCTTTTCTTTCTTTCTTTTTTTTTTTTTGAGAAGTTTTTATTATAGGGTGTGTGCACTAGCCAGAAAGAGGCAGAGAGATAGAAAGTGAGAAATCACTCCCCAGTGGGGATGGCCACACCACGATCCCTTCTCCTCCATTCTCCTCTTGGGATCTTGGCCACGCACACACACGTGCCCAGTGTGAGTTTAAGCCACCGGGTCCGGGACTTGAACTGCAGTCGACTACATGGGAGTCCAGCGACATAGCCATTACGCCAACTGCTAGTCCCTTGTTTGCTTTCTTCTGCACCCCCCATTACAAAAATAATCTATGACCCCTCAAAAGGAAAGAATAGTAAAAGGCCCAGGACACTGCTGCTCTGTGGGCTGAAGCCACGTGGGAGGCCTGGGTTCTAGTCCTGGTCCACCCTGAAAAGCTGGATGCAATGGCCCACCTGTACCACTGGGGAGACTGAGGCAGGAATCTAGTGACACAGAGAGACCCTGTCTGAAACATCACATAAATACACAAAAAATAAATAATAATCTTATTCCTCAAAAATAAGAATAAAGGGCAAACCATCTCATGCCACTCAGCAACACAGCTGTTAGTATTTAAATATTCCTTGGGATACATGGGCGCCACATTTACAAACACACTCAGACCCACACACTCCTGGATGCAGTGTGCTTTCTGCCTACACTGTGGAAGACATCTTTCCATCTCAATAGAGATCTGCGGTATCTTTGGACTGCAAGGATTCAGGGAAAGGCTGCTTCGTAATTTATTTCCCCTGCCTCCTATCGATGGGCATGGAGGTTGTTGCCAATTTCTCACTATTGTAAACAACACCGCGGCTGTCATCTCTGGGCAACTGGGTGATTTATTTTCTTAGGATAAATGGAGCCCAGCTTCATTCTTTAACACACGGAAGACTTTTCTGGAGGGGCCTCACAGACCAAAAAAAAAAAAAGTCTCTTGGCCAACATTTCTCGCCCCATGCTTCAGCCTCTGCTCAGCTGCACTGACATCCAGGAAACACACAGCGTTCAGGTACACAGACCCAGCCCAAAGAGAAAAGGGTTCTCTGTAAACTGATGTTAAATAAACTCAGTTATCATGAGAAATGACAAGTATTAAAAAATAAGCCTGATTAGAGTGAGCCTGCTGAAATTGCATATCGTAAATCATTACAATGATGTTAAGAAGATGCTTATCCATGAATACATATGACACAGACTTAGGACAACAGGTAACGAACGGAATGTCCGGAGATAACAGAGTCTGGGTGCTGGGAGGTACAGTTATTTTCTTCTTGCTATACCTCTGGGTTATCAAAGTTCTGTAATACACATATAGTTTTATAATGAAAAAATTAGAAAAGTTAAACACGAGAAAGCAACAGAAATAATTTTTGGTGGGGTTTATCTGAATGAATGATGCTTTATTCATAGTGTAGAATACATGCAATTATTAATAGTACAAGCATCTCTCACCAGGAAACATGTTTTTGTGGTGTGCACAGCGCTTTTTTAAGGTTTTTCTGTGTTGGGTTCCTCCTGTCCTAGCCTCCTGAATAGCTGGGCTTACAGGTGTACAGGGACTGAGCCTGGGCCTTCCGTGGGAGGCTGTGCAGCAATGTCCCGGCACGTGCTGCCATGGCTGGCCTGAGGATACTTTTGACATGGAAAAACGTTCAAAATCTATGGGCAGACAGGCCAGCTGCAGTGATGCAGCAGCAGCTTGGGCTCTACAATGTGGAACCCATGTGGGCAGGTTCTGGGTTCACATCCAAGGATCTTCCTGATCCTGGCTGGCTGAGGCCGATGATGGTTTGTGGCAATGGGGACTCCGTAGGGGACACTGTCTTTCTCATGGAAGCAGTAAGTTAAAAACAAAAGTCACTGCTGAATGAAAAAGGGAAAAACAGCAGGTGTCATATAACCCCAATTCTATTTCTTAAAAACTTTGTATAAAGAATGTACAATTTGTACAATTATATATATGTGTACATATAATACTACATAGGTAAATGTTAAAAGACCATCTCTGAAAAGCAGTGAGGCGTAACTGTGTGTGTGCGTGCATACTCCTCTGCTTCCCAAGGCTTCTGCACTGACTATATTATGTTCGAAATTGAAAAATACACAGTCTAGAAATCTTTTTCAAGTCACAACGCCCCTCCCCCTACTCCTTTTCTCTCTCCTTTTATTATTATTATATTTTTTTTTTTTGGTAGGGATTTTTGTTATAGGGTGCGTGTGCTTGCCGAAGAGACAGAAAGAGACAGAGAGATAAAAGCGAGAAATCACCCTCCAGGCAGAAATCACCCTCAGGGCACAATCCCTTCTCCTCCATTTTCCTTTCGGGATGTTGGGAACGCACGCACACGCACCCAGCATGAGTTCTAAGCCACTGGGGTCCAGGACTTGAACTGCAGCAGGCCAGGTGGGAGTCCAGCGACATAACCATTACGCCATCTGCTGGTCCCTCCTCCCTCTTTTTAAACTCTGCGTGGGACTCTGAAAATGGCTGCATCTGTTTAATAACCACACACTTGTCTGTTACCCCCTCTCCACCAAAATCTTTCTCCCAAATACGTGTGCCTCAGTTTCCATCTCTGTAAAGCTGGCATGACACTGCCCTCTGCTGCCTGATCTTCCCTGGGGTTGCTGTGGGGACACGGTGTCGGCGAGTGTGACAGGGCTGTCTGTGCCGGGACTTGTAGTGGGTGAGAAGCGATTGCCCTTCTCACGTGGGTCAAAGGCCACAGAAATGCAGGAAGATGGGGCAAATGGGGTGTGGAACGGCATACCACGATGGAGGGAGAACAGACAAGGCCAATCTTTCATTGGGTTGTTGGGAAAGTCGTGACACATTTTGCATAGAAAAACAGCAAAATACATCATGGCTTTCCCAACCACCTAATACCTAACTCTCCAACGCGTGCTTTGTTGGAGATGATGAATGCGGCATTATCCCTGATTTGATTGTCACACACGGCATGCATGCTTTGAAAATCCATGTTGTGCCCACAGAGATGTACAACAATTAAATGTAAATAAATTCTAAGATAAAATGGAAAAGAAAATTCATTCACCTGTTTCTTTTCACTTTCTGAGGTGGCTGTTAGAAGATCTAAAATTATTCATGTGGCTTATATTAAATGCCTACTGGACCGAATTGGTCTGGATGAAAGGCTTTTTTGTTGATTTTCTAATTCTCTGTCTCCTCTCCTCTACCCCCGTTGGTTTGGAAGATAAGCACTCTGTCTGCTTTTACTGTCATAGTTCTCAAAGTCCCAGGTCCCTGGGCCACTTGCATCTGCAATACCTGGGAACTGTTAGGAGTAAACATTTGGGGACCTCACCCAGATATCCTGGAACAGAAACTAAGGTAGGGCCCAGCAATCTGTCTTAACAAGCTCTCCAGGTGATCTGGATTCATGCTGAAGTTCTAGAACCACTGCCTTAATGGCCTACCCTTGAAAGCTTATTATCACGGGAGCCAGCAGATGGCGTAGTGGTTGCGTTGCTGGATTCCCACATGGCTGACGGCGGTTGGAGTTCTGGACCCAGAGACTTGAAACTCACGTGGGGCATGTGTGTGCGTGTGTGTGTGTGTGTGTGTGTGTGCAGAAAATGGAGGAGAAGGGATTGTAGTGTGGCCATCCACTGTGGGGAGTGATTTCTCGTTTTCTGTTTCTGTCTATGCAGCAAATGCATGCGCCCTATGGCAAAAATCTCCCCCCAAAAAAGAACACTTACTGTGCATGCTTAACTTAAAACCTAGGCTAAGCAATATCTTACTGTCCTGTCCTGAATAGCGAAAATTATTTAAAACGTAAATTCTGATCACATCTCTTGATTAATATGCTATCATATCCGAATTCTTTCCTTAAAAAAATACCCTATAATTTGGACATGGGCATTGTGATTATTTATAGTGATATTATTGGCTTAAAGTAATTTACCTACATATTCACTAATTTCTTTGTTCAACATTTCTTCTTGCAGACCTTTCTTTGCATACTTCCGAAGAACACGGAAGTGCCTTTGATTAAAAGCATTTTGGAGGTAAGCTCTTACCACTTTTGTTTATCTGAAAAAAAGTTTATACTTTCACCCTCATCCTTTAAAGGAAGAATTTTGCTGGGTGTACAGTTTTAGGCTGGTGGTTCTTTTTTGTTTGTTTCAGGGCTTTGAACACATTGTGCTGCTGTTTGTTTCTTTTTGCTAAGGAGAAGTCGGCTGCCAGTCTATTGTAATTGTTCTTTTATAGCTACTTTCAAGATTTTCTCTCTGCCTTTGGTATTCTGCCGTTTCATTATGATGTGGCTAGATGTTCATTTCTTTTTATTTTTTTCTAATTGATATAAATGGTGCTTCCTGTGTCAGTGGGACGATTTTGGGGATATTCCCAACCATTATCTTCTCCTTTCTTTTTGTCCTCTTCTTCGGGGATTCTAATCAGATGTAAATTGGATTTTCTAATTCTATCTTTTTTATCATAGACTCTAGTACTGGCCAACAAAACTTCCTGTGATGAGGCAACTTTAGTACAGGCAGAGTATTCCCTTATCCGAAATGCTTTGGATCAGAAATGTTTCAGGTTTCAGATCTAAAATAATTTGGGGGGGAATATTTGCATACATATAATGATGTATCTTGGAGATGAGATTCAAGTCTAAACACGAAATTTATCAGTGTTTTATATACACCTTATCCACATAGCCTGAACATAATTTTTGTCTAAAGTACACTTTTAAAAAAGTCTGTGATGGGGCATGTGTATATACATGTAAGTGTGTACATGCGTTGGGTGTGTATGTGTGGGGGTGTGAGCACCCTCCAAGGATCGCGTCTTCTATAATCCCCTTACTCTTGTCCTTCAGCCCGTCAATCTCGGGCTCTTGTGTGTGTGCCTGCTGTGTTTCAAACTGACCAGAGTGAGGATTTGAACTGTGGTCACCACAGTGAGATCAGGCTTCTCTTGAGCAGTGCATTACCACCGTGCCGAAAAGCTGGTCCCTGAAGTTTTTTTTTTGTGTGTGTGTGTGTGGAGAGGTTTTTGCTATAGGGCACATGCGCTTGCCAGAAAGACAGAGAGAGACAGAGATAGAAAGCGAGAAATCACCCTCCCCCCGGGGGGGGATGGCCACGCTGCAACCTCTTCTCCTCCATTTTCCTCTCAGGATCTTGGGCATACACGCACACATGCCCATCGTGAGTTTAAGCTGCCAGGTCCGGGACTCGAACTGTGGTTGGCTACATGGGAGTCCAGTCACATAGCCATTATGCCAACTGCTGATCCCCTCTGAAGATATTTTATGCAATATTTTTGTATTGCAGTATTTTGACTATTACCCATCACATGAGGTCAGGTATGGAATTTTCTACTTGCGGTGTCATGTTGGTGCTCAAAAACTCTCAGGGCCAACAGCTGACGTGGAGGTTAAGATGGCTGGATCCCACATGGCTGATTGTGCAGTTCAAGACCCGGACCCATTGGCTTGTGAATCATCTGGGTGTGTGTACATGTGGGAATTGGAGGAGAAAGGATTGCCATAGCCATCCCCCTGGGGGGTGATTTCTCACTCTCTTTGACTCTCTCTGGCAAGCACAAATATCCTATAGCAAACTGAAAAAAAGTGAAAAGAAAAAAACAAGTTTGAGATTTTGGATTTTAGTTTTCAGATGCCCAGCATGTGTAATCTGCTCTGTCCAGTATGCTAGCTGTTAGCCACGTGTTAGCTGTTAGCATTTGTTTTTAAAGACATATTTATTCAGCATCGTGATTGGACTATTACATTTAGCAATCAACAGCATGGGGCAAAAAAAAAAAAAAAAAAAAAGAGAAAGAAACTACATTAAAACCCTTTGTTCTAGTGCTTTACACTTTCCACAGAACAGAAACTAAAATAACCTGTTATACAATTAGTCACAAATACAGTCCTCGTATTTGTGCCCATACACATGAGCACTGTCTAAACCATGTCTTCTTTGTAGCAGCGAGGCCTGCCACCACTCTGCTTGGCTGAGTTCACACATCTGTTATAACCTGTGGCTTCCCTGTCACTTCTCTGGCTCTCCTCTCCTGCTAAGCTTTGCTTCCTGGCAGTTAATTAAAACCTTCTGCCACTGCTGTAGCTACTGCTGCTGCTGGAACCACCATAGCTACCTTGATTTCATGGTTTGGCCAAGTATTGGCCTCCACCAGTGTAAGAGCCAGAGCTTCTGCCTCCAAAGTTTCCACCCTTCATGGGTCCAAAATTGGAAGACTGATGGTTGTAATGGCTAAAATCATTGCAGCTTCCACCACCTCCTCATTACCAAATCCATTATAGACATCCCCACTTCCACCATATCCACCACCAGCACGGCTGCCACCAAAGCCACCATGACCATGACCAACGTTGTCCTTACCACCAAAACCACCTCCTCAACCACCACCAAAGTTTCCAGAACCACTTTGACTCTCTTGGGCTGGAGGTAGCCCTAGCCATTTCTTGCATAGACAGGGCTTTCTTCACTTCACAGTTGTGGCCATTCGCAGTGTGCTATTTTTTTTTTTTTTTTGGAGAGGTTTTTGCTATAGGGCGCGTGCGCTCGCCAGACAGACAGAGAGAGACAGAGAGATAGAAAGCGAGAAATCACCCCCAGGGGGGATGGCCACACCGCAATCCCTTCTCCTCCATTCTCCTCCTGGGATCTTGGGCACGCACGCACACGCACCCGGCGTGAGTTTAAGCCACCGGGTCCGGGACTCGAACTGCGGTCGACTACGTGGGAGTCCAGCGACATAGCCATTACGCTAACTGCTGGTCCCGCAGTGTGCTATTTTTAAATGACAATCTTATCCACAGAGTCATGATCATCCAAGGTGACAAAAGCAAAGCCCCTCTTCTTGCCCCTGCCTTGGTCAGTCATGGTTTCAATCACTTTAATTTCCCCATACTGTTCAAAACAATCTCTTAGTGATGTTCTTCAGTGTCTTCTTTAATGCCACCCACACGGATCTTTCTCACAGTTACGTGGGCACCAGGTCTCTGAGAATCTTCTCTTGAGACAGCCCTCTTTGGCTCCACAACTCTTCCATCCAGCGGTGTGGCCTTGCATTCATGGCTGCATCCATTTCCTCTACGGCGGCACACGTGACAAAGCCCAAGCCCCAGCAGCGCTTGGTGTTTGGATCCCATGTTACCACGCAGCCCGCGAGTGTTCCCGTTGCTCACGATGGCTCCTCAGGCTCTCATGGGTTGTCCCAAAGCTCAGCCTCTGCTGGAGCGTTTCTGCAGCTGCTGCAGCTGTTTAGGAGACTCCGGCTTAGCCAGGACGGCAGTGGGAGGGGAGGCTTCAGTGGTGCTTCTCCTGGCGGCGTCCACAGGCAGAGAGGAGTACATATCTCGACTCTGAGCATTTAATTGGTGGTTAGTGCAACTGAGGAATTGCACTTTCATTTTAATTAACTTAAATAGAAATTTAAACATGTGGCTAGTGGCTATTGTATTGGACAGGAAAGCTCCAGTTTCACCTTCGTAGTGTTCATCTCCTTATGTCTCTGCACCGTATTTTTCATAATTTCCTCAGGTCTATTTTCCATTTAAAAAATTCTCTCTTGGGGCCAAGAGGTGGCATGGTGGGTAAGGTGCTGGACTCCCACACAGCTGACAGCAGTTTGAGTCCTACACCAGGCAGCTTGCTTTCTTACTTCCTCTGTCTCTGGTGAGTGCATATGCCCTATAGCAAACCATCAATAAAATAATAATAAGAAGTAAAATTAAATCAATAATTCTTTAACATTTTTCTCTCTTTAACTATTGAGGCTGCGGTTTAACCCATCCTTTTATTTATTTATTTTGAATGTTATCAACTCTAGTTTTTATTTCTAAAACTTTTATTTGGTTCTTTTTCACATGAGCCTGGTCTTTTCAGATAGTTTCTGGTTTGTGCCCTATGGTTTCATTTGAAATTTCTTCAAGAATTTAGTGCATACTGCCTTATATCTCGTATTGATACTTACTGTATTTAAAAATCTGCTATTTGTTTCTGCTGACTCTCACACTGAACTCACATTTGATCTTAATTTATAGGGAATCTGGGGTGGGGAGGGGATGGGGTTGGGGGTGAGACCTGGGATGAGACCATTTCATTCCCTTTTTTTTTTTTTTTTTTTGAGAGGTTTTTGCTATAGGGCGCATGCGCTCGCCAGAAAGACAGAGAGAGACAGAGAGACAGAAAGCGAGAAATCACCCCCTAGGGAGGATGGCCACGCCGCAATCCCTTCTCCTCCATTCTCCTCTCGGGATCTTGGGCACGCACGCACACGTGCCTGGCATGAGTTTAAGCCACCGGGTCTGGGACTTGAAGCGCAGTCAACTACGTGGGAGTCCAGCGACATAGCCATTACACTAACTGCTGGTTCCCCCTTTTGAGAGACTCTAAGAGAAGGTCCC
This sequence comes from Tupaia tana, assembly GCA_026018925.1. Taxonomy (NCBI): domain Eukaryota; kingdom Metazoa; phylum Chordata; class Mammalia; order Scandentia; family Tupaiidae; genus Tupaia; species Tupaia tana. Next base: position 84,676,109 of record JAKSZU010000007.1, on the reverse strand, counting down.
CACTTTGCCACATCCCGAGGCATAACCCCTTGTTGTTATAGAGGTCCTGATATCAGCCTCTGCCCCCGAAACCACCCCGTGTTTTACACTTGGTGCTCGCTTCCTGCTCACTCTGGTGTTAGCACATACCATTGGGTTTTGTCTGTGGAAGTCTTGGGGGTTTCTCTTACATTTTGTGAGGGCAGTAAAGCATTAAGAAGCATGTTTTAGGGGCCAGCAGATGGCATAGCAGTTACATCCCTGGACTCCCACAGGGTCAACCGTGGTTCAAGTCCTGGACCCAGTGGCTTGAAAATCATGCAGAGCGTTTGTGCGTGTATGCCCAAGATCCCAGGAGGAGGAGGGATTGCGGTGTGGCTGTCCCCCAGGGGGCTGATTTCTCACTTTCCCTCTCACTGTCTCTGTCTCTGCCTCTGTCTCTCTGGCAAGCACATGTGCCCTAAGGCAAACACTTCTAAAAAAAATTATGTTTTATTAAGATTTAGTGGTTTTGTGGAGGGAAGCCCTTCAGAGTCTGTCTTCCCCCATATTGCCCTGAGTGGACGTCCCTCTTGCTGTGTGCACTGTCCACCCCGCACTCTGCACATCCTTCAGGTACCACCAGGAAAGGGCTCCGTGCACAAAGTGGGCCCCCAAGTTCAGCAGCCAAGCCTATTCGTATTTTTATTACTCGGGACCGGTAGATGGTGATGCTGGTGTATTAGTGATAGAAGCCAGGTTATGGAAGAGGGACAGATGGCACCATTTCCTTCTCCCTTCTCAGCCCTGCCCTTTCTGGTTGTACTCATTTTTGTACCCAATGAAGATAGACCATTATGCACTTGGGTATTCCCATGGGAGCCTCAGTTTCTCTTACTGTACCCCAGGGAGAAGGGGGCAGAGGGCACGTTTCAGATGGGAAGTAACGCCTCAGCGAGTCTGACTGATGTCCCAGCAGTGAGTGTGGGGCTGCGCTTCAACCCCAAGGCTCTCGTCTCCCAGGATAGAAGATGCCACTCCCGTTCTTGGAGGTTAAGCTTTGCCGTGGGAGAAGATGGACAAGGATTGCAAAAACTGCAAGAGATGGGAGGGTGAGTGGGTGTGGGGACCCATGCTCTGAGGCTGGGAAATTGCCACTAGCCCCACCTGCCAAGCCCAGGAGCTAGGAACTTCACTCTGAGTCACAGTGACAGACACAACGACAGACAGAGGGCCAGGCCCCACCACGGAGACACACACTACACGGGATCCAAAGGCCTGTAGCGGGGAAGCGTGGGGCGGATGCGGTCATGGTATGAAAGACGGGGCTGCTGTGGACATGATCTGGGGGCTCTGTGTTATCTGCCTGTCTTTTGGGATGATCTGCTAAACACTGAGATGCCTGGATGCAATTCTGTGATCAGGGACACTTGTGCCTAACACCTCCTGAGCCACTGGGACCTCTGACGGGGCAGCTGACACAGAAGGATGACAGCAGGATGGTGAGCTTTGGTGGAGATGAGCCTGGGCTGAGTTGACAGAGGCAGTGGGATGCCCAGAGCTGACAGACAGACCCAGAGCACCATTTGCCAGTGTCTGGTGGAAGCTGCAAGAAGCTTTTGCTGTATATACAAGAGTCCCCACTATACGCAGAGTCTTGGATACGTTCCAAGGCCCCCAGTGGATGCTTGGAACTGGATAGTACTGAGCCCTGTACATACTCCGTTTCCCCCTCTACATGCATGTGTACCTGTGATAAAGTTTCATGTATAAATTAGCCACAGCAGGAGACTGACAACAGCCATAGTAAAATGGAGCTGTGACAGCCAGGTACCGGAATAGAAGTTGTGTGAATGTGGTCTCTCTCTGTCTCTCAACATCTCTTACTGTGGCCGGCTGCTGTGGTACAGTGGTAATGCAAATGCCCTGCAAGGCTGGAAGCCACATGGCTGACCACGGATTCAGATCCCTGGGTCGGCCTTGCAACGTGCCAGGCGTGTGTGTGGGTGCCCAGGGTCCTGAGGAGCTGAAGGGCTGGAGAAAGGGATTTTCAGCATGATGAGGCCTTGTCAAAGATGCTTCTCTTTCTCTCTGTGTGTCTCTCTGTCTCTCTTGCTGCCACGTCCCTGTGATCTCTGTCCTATTAACAAAACATGCCATTGGGCTGCACTCGGGCTACTGCTGACGGTGGGTAACTAATACTGCTGAACGTGAAAGTGCGGACAGGGGAGACAACGCACTCCTTTCTGCCACCTTTGCCCTAACGTGTCCCCGCCTCCCTCCACTTGACTTGAGCCTGCGATTTGCACCTAACAGAGGTCACACAAGCTCTGGTCCCTGTGTGTGGATCCATTACGAATGAGGAACGCTATTCATCTCGTGAGCGTTTGAAATACCAGTGGGACTTTCTGCTCTGAGGGTGTCATGAGTGGGGTAACCCGAGCCTCTCACCAGTGGTGGGTGCAGAATCCTGGGGCTAGAGGAGGTATTTTGCTCTACCCTTCTGCCTTGGGGTAGAACCTCCTCTTAGAGGACGGCTACCCGGGTGGTCTTTGGACCAGCAGGCTTAGGGTAACTTGTCCGGTCAAGATCCTCCCCTTCATCCTGCTTGGAAAGTGAGAGGGTGGCCTTCACTCCGGGGCTTACAGCCCAGGGAGTTGGCATCCTTCTCCCCAGTTCCCCACACCTCTGAGCTCTGAGGGCCTTTGGCAGCAGCTGTGGGAAAGGCTTAGAGCTCTAGCTCTCTCTCCTTTTTTTTTTTAATAGTTTTTTCCTATAGGGCACGTGCACATACCAGAAAGACACAGAGAGACAGAGACAGAAAGCGAGAAATCACCCCCCAGGGGGATGGCCACGTTGCAATCCCTTCTCCTCCGTTCTCCTCTGGGGATCTTTGGCATGCACACACACGTGCCTGGCGTGATTTTAAGCCACTGGGTCTGGGACTCGAACCGCAGTCAACTACAAGGGAGTCCAGCAACATAGCCATTAGGCTAACTGCTGGTCCCAGCTCTAGCTCTCTTTCTCATTTCCAGAGGGTACTTGCCAAAGAGAGACAGAGGGACAGACAGAGAAAGAGAGAGCCTCCCAGTGGGGCAAGGTCACACGGCGATTCCTTCCCTTCATTTCTCTGTCCTGCCGGAATTCCAGGCACCCATGCACATTTGCCCAGCATGTTTTTCAAGCTGCTTGGGTCAGGATTCAAACTACAGTTGGCCATTTGGGATCTGGTTCCCTTAACCACCAGGCCAGGGGCCATCGCCCCAGCATTCTAATTACAATTTTTTTCTTTTATTTTTTGTTTTACCACTTTGCTATTTGAGCCTTTACCCAGATGGTGGGCTGGGCAATCAGGGCCTTGGACCTTGTGATGCTCACAGACATATGGGCACATCCCGGCATCTCTTCCCCGAGGCTCGAATGTTGACCAGACACAGAATTCACTGGGCCTGGTGGGAAAGCCCTCGTCACGAATGGTGTCCACATGCCCGGGGTGGCTTCCCTGCAGGCTGAAGTACCAGTGGTGTCCCTTCACCCAGCTGGGCCTGCTGCCCATGGAGGCTCAGACCTTGAATGGCAGCTGAGCCCACGGACCCTGGCTGCTATCAAGGCAGAGCAGAGACCGTGAGCATGGTGGGTCAGCCACGCTCCACCGCTCTGCAGTCCCCAGCGCCTGTCCTGTCTAGCTCAGCCCCACCATTCCCCACCTGAGCACCTCAGCTGTCTCCCAGCACCTTGCCTCCCCCCTGTCTCTTCCATTCCACTCTCCTTGAGCCGGAGTGATTAAAAAGAAAAGAAGAAAGCATCTTCCCAGGGACTGCTTCTGCTCAACATTCTTTGATGGCTCCCTGGTAAAGTCCGAATTCCACACTAGGACCCAGAGGTGCTGGGAGACCTAGTCCTGCTCACCAGCCTCATCCTGAGTCCCTCACCCCTTCCCTCAGCACCCTGGCCTTCTTGCGTCTCACCAGCATCCCTGACTCCCTTGATTCCAATCCATTGCACCTGCATGGTGGCCTGTGGCCTCTTCTCTGCTGGTGAACTCCCGGGCCACCTTCAGGAGTCTGTTAAAATTCCTTCCTGGTCGCCTCTCTGCTCGTTCATGAACACACACATACACACGCTCTCTCACATGCTCACACAGGTTCTTCCTAACTCCAGAAACCTTTCCCGTACATTTCTTCCCACAGCTGGGATTAATGAACGGCTCTGTAATTATTCGATGAATGTCTGTGTCTCCTCCCTAGACTCGAAATTCTGCATGGGCAGAGGCAGAGTCTGTTTGGCTCCCCGGGTATAAATGTTTAACCCCAGGTTTTCATTGTTTTAAAAAATGCACTGGATTGTAGCCTCATTCTCCCACGTCTGTGGGGTAAACACTCCCACTGTGGTCAGTTTCAGTTACCAACAGGATGTCGCTGGGTGTGAGTTGGGAAGAGGTGGGTACAACGTGTGCCCGTGTGAGCCTGTGTGATCCCGTGTGGGCCTGTGTGAGCCCGTGTGAGCCTGTGTGAGCCCATGTGGCTGTGTGAGCCTGTGTGAGCCCGTGTGGACCCCTGTGAGCCGTGTGGGCCCGTGTAGGGCCATGTGAGCCCGTGTGAGCCTGTGTGATCCCATGTGGGCCCATGTGAGCCTGTATGAGCCTGTGTGAGCCTGTGAGCTGGCTCCGGCCCACAACTGCCAGACACGGAATGAACCTCTAAATGGAGCGGAGGAGGGGGCAGGTTTTCCTCTGTAGGTTTCTGCTAGCCTCACTTCCACACCTCCCTTCAGCCACAGCAAAGCTCCTGGGCTCCTCTGGTGCACCACACGCTGTGTTCCTGCTCCTTCTTACCCACGGCCAGGTCTCCCAGCCTCGGCACTATCAAAGTTTGAGACAGGCCGCCCTTCGTGGTGGGCACTGTAGGATGCCCGCAGCACCCTGGGCCTCCACACACCAATGCCATGAGCATGAAGCGTGGCTGCCCATGGATCCCTCTCCTTCCCCATGACACAGCCCTGGGCCCCGTTCTGACCCCCGTTCTCAGGCTACTCTGCTCTGCGTAGGCCACCGACCATGGTCAGAACTCCCTGCCCCGTCAGCACCTTTAGAGTCAAAGCAGAATTCTCGCTGGTCAAATACTGCATCATAATGTGAAACCCAATCAAGCCCCTGGATGCAGGTGGCTGACTCTAGTCCTGGGCAGGCCACCGGAGGCTAGTGGCTCAAGGTGCCCGTGACAACTCACAGATGGTCACCGCCTTGGACGTAGGTGCTATAAGAAGCCTGTAGTGGTAACTCCCTTGACAAATGTGCAGAAGACAGACCCCCGCGACGGGCTGGCAGGGACAAAGCACGTGGGCTTCACCAGTGTCAGGAGAACCCCTGAGCCACTTAGCCTGTAACTGCTGGGGCTAATGGCAAGATCCCAGTTGGGCAGCAAAGTGGCACAAGCCCTGCTGCCAACCCACAACACCCCTAGTTCCAGGGCCCGTGTGAGCCCGTGTGAGAAACCCTGAGCTAAAGCTGACAGTACTTTGCACCCCAGTGTGCCCCTTAAAATACACTGAACCATACATTGGAAAGTCCAGCAGGGCTCTGCTTTTACCAACAATCACTACTTTTTTCTTTTTTAAAAAAATTCCATGCTTTTCTTTTTCCCCTCAATTTTGGGCCTAGGCTTGCAAGGGCCGAGGTTCATGTTTACTGTCCTTGTCCCCTGTCCTGACAAGACATCTCGCCCCCAACACAGAAGACATCCTGGTCCTCCAGACCCTCCTCCCATACTCTGGGAATTTTGCACAGGGTCAGGGAATTGGTTTCCTGGAACTGCCAAGGCTCTGCTATGCATTGCACTCACGTTAGGGGGAGATACTGGGCCAGTATTTTCTAGTCATGTGGTCGGGAGGAAGGGGCTAAGGAGAGGTCAGGCAGCAGACACAGCCGTCCAGTGATCACTCCTTGTCCTCCTTGCTAACGTCCTACTGCCATAACAGTGCCCACATGTGGGAAGTTGTTTTTATAGTCCCACCTGCGTTCGACCTTTTTTTGAGCTTAAGTGTTCTAGATGACGGCCTTTAATTGTGAATTGCAGCTGAAGCCTGTCTACCCCCTGCTGCTGCCTCTCCAGGCCCTTCCACATCCATTCCTCTTGTTCTGGTATATTTTCCTACCATATTAAAAAAAAAAAATTGCTAGAGGGTAGATGAACTCACCAGAGAGATACAGAGAGAGAAAGAGAAAATGAGAAAGCACCCTACCATGGGGCACGGTCACTCTGTAATCCCTTTTCTTCCATTTCTCCTCCTTTTTGGGATTTTGGACGTGTATGCAAATGTGCCAAATGTGCCTGGCATATTTCTCAAGGTGTTGGGTCTGAGACTTGAACTGTGCAGTTGGCCATGTTGCTTCTAGCTGCCTTAATCACCATGCTACATCCCTTCGCCTCCATCCTCCTCTCGGGATCTTGGGCATGCATGCACATGCTCCTGGCTTGAGTTTTTGTGGTCGACTACATGGGAGTCCAGCGACATAGCTGTGACGCCAACTGCTGGTCCCCAGAGGAGATCTTTAAGCAGAGGCCTTGGGCAGGAAGAAGATGATTCTCTTTCATGTACCCGTGCAGACACCATGCAAGTTTGCATCTGCACAGCTCTTGGGGGCAGAGCTGGGAGCCAGGGGTGGCTGTGGTCTGAGGGCCCCTCTTGCACACTGATTGGATTTTCCGTTTTGCCTCTCTGCTTGATCAGCCTTATGGGCCTCTGCACAGCTGAGGTCCTTCCTGGCTCAGCTCAGCCTGCTCCTGTGAGCCCTGTGGACCGTGGTCATTCTGATGGCCGAGAGATCCTGCCAGTGAACCCTTGTCTATTTGCTCCCTGGGACACGGGGACCACCCCTGAGTCAGATCCTGAGCCTCGAGCCCAGGTGAGGCATTTGGAGGTGCTCTTCTACGGGGTTGTCTTAGTCGAATAACGCAAGCTCTCCCAGCTCCCTCAGGATTGACAACTGCCTCCTGGAAACTTCCGGGCCAGTGGTGAGTGACGTTACTCCAGAGGCCAGTCTAGGAATAGCCAACCTCTTAGCAGCATTCGGTTCATTTCCTTAGAAGTGAAGAAAGCTTTGGGGAGGCGGAGGTGGGAGCATTCTTACAACTTAGGTACCTACAAGAAAATGTCAGCGGGACCGTTGGTGCCAGCTTCGACTTTTCCTGTGGTGCGTCCTGAAACAGGGTAACTGGTGGGTGGGCTTGCAGCCAGTGGCTCAGGCCTGTAGGCTCCCTGTGGGGTGATGCCCTTCCGGGACCTTAACGTGCTCAGCCAGAGCCGCTGCACAGGGAAAGGACCTAGGATGTCCGACCCATTTTGAGCATAAGTGTTCTAGATGACCGCCTTTAATTGTGAACCCCTCCTCTGCCTGCCTCCCTCTGCCCTAGAATTCTGGCAATTAGAGAACAAAGCCTTATTCTAACGACTAGTTGTTTTATCAGCTTCAATCCTGACTGCCTGAGAAGCTGTGTCCTGCAAGTCTGCTGTCCAATTCTTGTCCTCATTGTGTCACTTATTTTGTCACCTTGGGCTACTTATGTTATCTCTCTGAGTCTCAGTTTCCCCATCCGGAAAGCTGAGACAGTAATACACATCGCATGTGACTTGGGTGAGGCCTATGTTAGGATAGTTTATCTCATCATTTATATATGCACCCTCAGCCTTTAGCCCCAAGTCTGGCGCATCAGGAGTGCTGAGTCAGTGTTTGTTGAATGACTTAATGAGTGTATGTAAAGTGCCTAAGCACGGCAAGCCTTCATTAAGGGCCACTAAGTCCTATCATACTGTCCTCTCCCAGCTTTCATGGCTCCACAACTCCAGTCTTTGCCCTCAGTCCTTAGTCTGACACTCTCTACACCCCAGGCCTGCAGGTGCAGTGGATCCTCACACTCACTGTCTAGCCTGCTGGGATTTCGGGTCAGTACCAAGTCGTCCCCTTGTCAGGCCCATCAGCACCTCACCCCCTCATCTCTGAGTCCTACAAACTCATAAAACAATATGGTCCATGAGAAGAGACTGAGTCACTTGGCTGTAGGTGGGCTGCCCCAGGTCCTGTACAGTGCATGGCCCAAATCCCTAGAGGAGAATGGAGAAGAGGCTTCAGTGTGGCCATCCCCCTAGGGACTGCTTTCTCACTTTCCCTCTCTTTTTCTCTCTCTCTGGTGAGTGCACATACCCTGTAGCAAAAATTTTTAAAAAGAAAAAAAATAAAGAGTTGGGGTGTATTGTGTGACCTCTTAGACTTCTCCTGAAAAATCAGGAGCTCTGGAGACAGTGGGCCACTGTCTACCACAGCTGCCTCGCTGGAGCTGAGCAGGGCTGCTTCCTCTACACAGGCAGGCACGTCCCGCCGCCTCCATGTGCCCCCTTCTCCGACCCGCCTCTCTGTCCAGTCCACACAGGCCTCTGAGTACAGGTGAGATGGGGCATTTGAGTCTCAGAGCACAGTGCTGGAGACGGCCCATGGGGGTGGGCCCTCGTCATCGTCTCCCGTAAAGCTCTCTGCAGCCCGTTAGAGCTGATCTGAAAGGGCAGATAGTGAAAGTCAGCCCAGGGGCACCATGAGGCCATGGCTGATGCCAGTCACGATGGCTAACGTTGGTCTGGTGCTTTACAATGAGCGGGTGGGCGTTCTCGGCACCCCCCCCCCCCCCCCCCGGGAGGTTCCCAGAGGCCCATTTTTCTGATGAGGAAGTGGAGCCAGCTCAGCCAGTCGGCTGTGTGCAGGGGCCCGGCCCGGGCTCTCGAGCATGCTCCCCTCACGCCAGTCTCCTGCAGCGTGACACAAATGGTGAAGAGGTGCCAGACACACCTGGCCTCTGGGCACTTCATCTTTGCAACAGGTGAGAGGTCATTTTACAGAGCTGGCAACGGGGGCTCGCTGAGACTCCACGACTGGCTAAGGGTCACACAGCCAGTCCGCACTGACTCTGGGGTTAAGCCCACAGGTCTAACTGCAGAACCCGGGCCTTTCCTCACACCGCTCCCTGCAATAGGCTCTTTATTTGTTTTTTATATTTAAATAGATTCTGCTGGGTTCGGGCTGTCACTGAAATGAGTTTGAGTTTCTTGCACAGATGGAGGGATCTGGGCTTGATGCACACACCAGAGCCGCGATAGTGACTGGGGCCTGCTGTCTCCGACCCTCTGTGTGTGTGTGGGCCCTCAGGGCCCCTCCGGCTTGTGAGCCTCCTGTCCTCTCAGCACAGCTCTGGCCTCTGCAGTGACAGCCGTCACAGGCTGCCTCCTCCCCTCCCTGGCTCACGTGCGCTGGACCACAGGCTCTGCTCCACCCCCATAGACACAGACTTCCTAACGAGGAAGAAAGCTGTCTCCTGTAGGCGTGGAGATAATTTGGAGGACTCCAACAGCTCCGGCCTGTCCCATGAGTGGCCGCGGGGTGACAGGACAGCCTGCAGTACAGTAGGCCGGGCAGCCTGGAAGCAGGAATGGGTGTGTCCGTTCCCCTGCCCTATACCCTGGGACGGACCTACATGATGGACACCCTGGCTGCCATCTCCCCATCAGTCTGCGCGGCTGCTCTGCCCTCGTGGGGCTGCACACAGGTTGGGGTTCTTTCTGAGCAAAGGGGACGATGCGATGCAGGTGTCACAGCCATCCCTGGCCTGGCGCCTGGTCCCCCTCACGTGGGTGCCAGACCCACAAGGACCCCAGCAGACTCCTGTGGCTGAGCAATGGCAGCAAGGTGGCGTGCTTACAGGTCTCCAAATACCCCCCGCCTCAGCCCTTGAGGCATGGAATATTGGAGCAAGCGGGCCTGAGGAAGTCATTGTCCCGGTATTTCCCAGCTGCAGATAGAATGGCCTGTCTGCAGTCAGATAAGGTTTGGAAACGCTACATAGGAACAAGCGAGAGATTTTTTTTTTTTTTTTTTTTTTGGAGAGGTTTTCGCTATAGGGTGCGTGCGCTCGCCAGACAGACAGAGACAGAGATAGAAAGCGAGAAATCACCCCCCAGGGGGAATGGTCACGCCGCAATCCCTTCTCCTCCATTCTCCTCTCGGGATCTTGGGCATGCACGCACACGCGCCCGGCGTGAGTTCTAAGCCACCGGGTCCGGGATGCGAACCGCGGTCGACTATGTGGGAGTCCAGCGACATAGCCATTACGCTAACTGCTGGTTCCCCAAGCGAGAGATTTTTAACGACAGCCCCTGTCAGAGCCTTGATAAGGCCTAAGGAGCCTGGAGTGTAGTGCCAGCTTCTAATGGCGGAGGAACAACGCCCTGTTTCTGAAACACGGACCCAGGGATATTTTTTCCCTCCGACTGAATCTTATGGCCTGAGGCAGCTCACGGGGTGACCTAGGAGCCGGGCCCTGGGTTCCATAACTGTGAGCAGGTCCCTCCCCATCTGCAGTGTGAGGGGAGTGGGTGGGTGGCCTCTGGGAGCCCTCACAGCACCCGAACTCTTGCTTCCTCTGCCCTCTACCAGGCTGGGTCCAGCAGCTTGGGCAAGTTGCCGAACTTACCTGGGCCTCAGTCTTCTCTCTGCACAGAGGGGCCTGTCCCGTCTGCCTCAAGGGCTGGCGAGAGGCTGCAGTGAGGTCAATGTTGCTGTCACCCTAGTCACCTTGTCATCGTCAGGAAGGTAGCCAACGTTTGTCACTGCCTAAACCAAGCCTTTCATGTCTAGCAGTGCATTTCATGCTCTCCAGCGAGGAAACTGAGGCACGGCAGGGGAGTAACTTACCTAAGCTTGCCGGATAGCAATGTCAGGGCTGAGGTTTAAACGCAGGGAGTCTGCCTAGAGTCTGGGTTCTTAACCCTGACCCCCACCTGCCTGTGAAATTGTCAACTGTGAAGGGCAGGGGCCTGGGAGCACCCTTTCAATACAGTTTCACCAGGGGCCAGTGCGTGGTCTTGTCAAGGGGCCCTCTGGCTTTAGTATGCAGACTTCCAGAAGCTGGGGACCCCCGTTTTCTTGTCCCAGGGCTAAGGAGGGGCCAGTGCTGCCTCTCATGGATGAGGAGGTGAGGTGAGCAGGGAGCTGGGGGTACCATGGGGAGCAGCTCCTCCATATGGCCCCAGGCTGTCCCCTTGCCCTGGGAACAGCTCAGAGGCCTTGGAGAGAGCTCTGAGGCTATCTGCCTGACCCCTGCTTTTCATACACCTCGAGGCTGCAGAACTTCAGTTCACATGGCGCACATCTGTAGGTTCAATGAACTGGAGCTGGGCTAAGGGCAGTGTGCCCAGTGGGGAGGTGCCTGGGGCAGAGACGCTGCAGCCTTCCCTAGCCTGTGCCTCCTGTGACATGTCCAGGGACCCCTGCAACTTCACAGGCCTTCACTGGAATACCAGTGCCCTGGGCTGTTAGAGCCTGAAGCCCAGAGAGGCTGACTTGCCTGTGGTCCCACAATGAGTGACCGAGCTAGAAACTGAGTCCACAGCCAGGCTCAGGGCTCCCAACTACGTTGGAATGGGGTGACGGGCTTCCTGGGATAAAGGCTAGGCCTCCTCAGGAGCCTGGGGATAGGGTGGCAGAGGCCTGTGGGCCCCTCTGTAGCAGCTCTGCCTCCAATTGCTCCCCAGAGCATGACTTGGGCAGGTTCATCGGTTAGAGCTCAGCTTAGGGCTCACCGCCTGGTGTTCACAGGGCATGATGGGCTCAGATCAGGGCTGACAGGTCTACCCAGTGTTCAGCTGAGGCCTCTGTCAGCAACGGGTCCAGGGTCACATTCAGAATGGACCTCACTGTGGTTGGACTCCTGTCCCTCACCCTGCCTGGCTGTATGCCTTTAGGGGAGTGAGAAAACCTCTCTGTGACTCTAACAGGGGTACTGCTGCAGGCCACTCAAGCTGGCTTGCAGCAGGTACCCACCCCCTGCCATTCCCCCTGCTCTTTGCTCAGCAGAACCCAGCAGGCCCCTAGAGCAGGCTGCCTGGGGTCTCCTGAGGTCTCCCTTGGGTGTAATTCCTCCCCAACTGGGCGACCCAGGAGCTGCCTGGGAAGGTGGCCTCAACCTACTTACGATGGCCCTCAGTCCACACTATAGCACATGGCACAGTGCTGTCACTCTTGGCCTTTGCCCCATGCAACCTCCTGCCATGGAGCCCACCTCGGGGCCCTTGAGCAATATATACGCAGATCCCAGGGCCTCACACCGAGACTTCTGATCAGTTGGAATGGGATGGGGCTTGGAGATCTGTACCTTTAAAACTCAAGGCATAGTTAGATTTGTTAACTACTGATCTCCAAGTGCTTAAATCTCTCTCTCTCTCTCTCTCTCTCTCGCCTACTCTATCACTGGGCCCTTCAATGGACTCTGACTTAGAGGCCTGATGTGTACTAGCTGGGCTTCTGGATGAAGGTGGACTGGAGCCCTGCCTGCTAGGCCTTTCACCAGCTATGGCAACTCCTTGAGAAACCCCACAGGGTTCCATGGAACACATTTAGCAAACCCCCCTATTAGTTCCAATTTCTTCTTTTGGGTTGAGGAATTAAGCCCAAAACACCTAGCCTGCTCAGGACTTGGCATTTTCCTACTAGAGAGATTTTCACAATGAAGTTCTCTGAAGCTTTCTGTTATCAGCTGACCCTGAGGGGTGAAACTTGGCATCAGCGGCTGATGTGAGAGTCTATAGAAAAAAGTCACCATGGGACCAGCAGATGGCATAATAGCTATGTCGCTGAACTCCCATGTAGTCGACCGCGGTTCGAGTACTAGACCCAGTGGCTTAAACTCATGCCAGGCGCGTGTGTGTGCGTACCCAAGATCCCAAGAGAAGAATGGAGGAGAAGGGATTGCGACGTGGCCACCCCCTCCCCCCGGGGGTGATTTCTCACTTTCTGTCTCTCTGTCTGTCTTTCTGATGAGTGCACGCACCCTATAGCAAAAAACCTATAAAAAAAAAAAAAAAGTCACTAAGAATACAGATTCTGCAGCTACACTGCTAAAGTTGAACCCCAGTTGTGGACATAATATACTTTCTTCCTAGCTGTGACTGGCAAGAATTTCACCTGCGACTTGATTTGTTCATCTGTAACGTGGGTATAACAGTATCTTGGAAAGCGATCTAGGAGTCTATGAATAAAGAGCTTAGAATGAAGAAAACACTCCATTGTGAAATAGGCCTCACTACCAGACCAGCTGGGCCCCGGGCTCCGACCCATCTCTTTATAAACAAACCACCTCCAGGGCAGCCCAATGGCTTCACTCGGTCTCCGTTTCTCCAGGGTAGCACAGCCGAGGGTTATTCTACTTAGACTCCAGAAAGATGAATGCTCCCACGGCTGGTGGATTCTAGGGGGCACATGCCTCAAACCTTCTGTGTCCCTACAGCGAAGCCTGGTTCTGTCATAGCAACACTGGAACTGAACTTGGACTCACAGACCCCAGCACGTCTCCCAGCCTGATGCCCACCTGGGGCAAGTTTTGACTGAGTCACCTTCAGGCTCAAGACTTGCATCAGGCTTCAGTCCTTTTCCCTCACTCACTTCTTGTGGTTTTCCCATCCAGAATACACAGTAAATTGACTCAATCAAAGATATTACCATACATGTTATCTACAACAAATAATTGTGGAACTTAAATCCACACATTACGAATTGCTGGGGAATGCAAATCATGGGCCCAGCCCTGGATAGCACATTCGTTCCCATTTCTGAACCCACAAGAAGGGGAGGGCGATTGAACCCACTTTACTACACTGAAACCAATGACTTGCATTAAATGAGATGCAGGGTCAGAGCTGGGGTGATTATGCAGGCACTGCTGGTACCCACTGGTAGCTGCAGAAGCCTTCTGGAGAGAGCACAAATGACTTCCCAAAGGTAGTTCCTCCCTTTGAGGATTCTGGCAGCATGGCACACAATTTTATAGATTCTCTTGTATTGGTGCAATTCGCTGCCACTTACTAGTTAGCCCATAAGAAAGCAATTGGGATTTCCACAACCCGAAGCTCAGAAATGCAAACAAGCCACCACCAGCCAGTACTATGAAGACTGATTCAGAAGCATGGCTTCTGCACACAGCCTGGCAGAGTCACAAGGCTTCCCTGGGCACATGCCAGGTGACTGGAAGTCCTGCCACCATCAGGAAGAATCAGGTAAGGTTTGCAGTTGTCGCTATTCTTGCTCCTTAAAGATCTATCTTCTGCGTTCTTTTCCTACCAGATCCACTTTGTGCTGCAAATTGGCATCTTTTCTAGGAATAGGCTTTCAGGCACCATGCAGCTGTGGTTCAGGTAAGAAACAGCATAGCCCAGTTGCTCTAAGATGTCCACCCTCAATTTGCCTGTAGAATGACACTTCCTTGGCGATGCGTTATTTTGATATTTAATGAACTTCTAACATACAAATGTCTGAGTTATTTTCAAGTTTGTAGGGCATTACTTTATACTGTAACATTATGAGTCGAACCTCTTACAAGATGAAGAACAAGCTGTGTGCTCTATCGGTTACTATTACCAGATTCTTTCTCCACTGGAAAATGGAAACAAGAGGGAGGTAGGGTATCAGGGCCATTTTTGCCCCACTTGGTGGGGTCCAAGTTGAAAGGGGTCAAGAGCCACTTGTTCAGAGCAGACAGGTGGGGGGTGAGGAGTCCGTGAGGTCTGTTTTATGAGCATGCAAGTGGGAGAGTGGGCCCATGGGTGTTTGAAAAGCATTCTGTCTGAAGGCTGACGCCCCTACAGCTCAGCCCCACACCATCAGGCCACAGGTGTGCAGCTGCTTCTGCGCTGCAGGCTCCTGGTGGGTGCCCTGGTGACTGGACAGACGCCACACACCTCCCCACGTGCTGGGCTGAAGCCAACCCTCCGGACCCGCAGCTCTGATATGGCCAGGCTTTGTTAGCAGGGCAGATGGAGCCAGTTCTGTCCCTGATTTGACCAGGAAGAGGAATGAGAAGCCAGGGCTGGGTATCAGCCCGTGTCTGCCCTGATTTCTCACCAGCTTCTTGCTGGGGCTGAGTTTCCTGGGCCTGAGGGGAAAGTCACAAAAGCAAGGCAGTGCTGGGCTGTGGCGGAGGCGACTGGGGGGCAGCATTAGAGTGGGGGGGTCTTCTTACCAGGAGCAGCTGAAGCACAAAGGCACCCACCAAGGGGCAGGTACACCTGCTGGGTCCTGGCCCCTCACCGCCCAGATGGTAGTGTTGTAGTTAAGGGAAGAGCTCTGCAGCCAGACTCCTTAGGTTCAAAGCCCAGCTCTACTGTTTTCAGACTCTGTGCCCCTCCACAATTTACTTAACCTGTTTTCTTTTCCATAACATAGGCTGTGAAGGTTAACTGTTAATACATGTAAAGCACATGACATGAACCCTGCCTATAGCAAATGCTTAATAAATGTTAGATATTATTATTGTTAAAATTATCGGTTACACCCATTGGAGCCTGCCAGCATGGGTGGAGAGGACCTGGAAGGGCCACTGAGGACAGCCACACATGTGGCTACACAACCCAGGCACGACTGCGCGGTAGCCTGGACGTGGCACCTTCTGGATAATGCAGCACACAACCCGTGTGGCTGGAACACTGGCCTTGGACACCCTGGCAGCCTACTCCAATTCTTATGGTTTCTTAGTCATATGGAGAAAGACCTACTCTAATTTCTCACATTGGCCCTGGGACCATTTGGAGGGAGGTCTTAGAGAAGATGAACAAGTACTGTGGCTTTTGAGTAGAGTTACAACGATCTGCACTCTCTGACCAAAGAAGGTGTGGCTCAGCCTTTGCAAAGGTCGCCGGGTTGCAGTTATGGGACCAGGACTTGGGCTAAGACTCTCCTCTCTGGGCTCAAGTGTTCCCCATGTGTCCTATGTGAGGGCAAGGCGAGTTTCAGGATGGCAAATATGCTTCATCATGATTAATCAATTAGGCCGCCTCTGACTGGCAGTGGTTATCTGATGCCCTGTAAAGTGAGACTCAGAGGCCGCTCTGAGATGGGTAGGAGGGGCTTTTTCGATTAGTGATGTCTGCATCATTAGGGAGCAGGGAGCCATGGCGTGTTGGCCAGCACATTTGCCTTCCACAGACTAGCCCAGTGACTCCCAATCCTGGCTGCTCCTTAGAATCAGAAGACCCTGAGAAATCACTGACCCCAGAGGTATGGCCTGACATGGGTATCTTTTTCCCCTAAGGTGCAGCTGGATTAAAATTGTAGAGGTAGAAGACTCTAAGTTCCTTGCAGTTCTGAGCTTCCTTGACCTCTTTGATCCTATGGATCCACATGTGTCCTCACTAACCTTGAGGTCCTCTAATTTACATCTTCCCGACATGGTCTACAGTCAGGGTTCGAGTGACCTAGGTGGCCTCTTCTTGGGACATACAGAGTCTCCCTGCGGGGAGGCCTGGGTTTTGCATGTGAGGGACCTCATGGTGCTTAGAGAAGCCTGGCCCGCCCTGGCTGTCTCTAAGTCTCTCTTAAACTTTGCTCAGTGCCCAGGGAGTGGGGGGACTCAGGATTAGACAGAGGCCCACTGAGGTCTGCGGGAAGGCACATGCCCCAAAGGCACAGGCTCTACCTCTGGGCCTTGGAAGGAGCACTGTGGGGAGAAGGGAGCAGATGAAAGCTGGTTGGGGCGGGGGGCGCTGCTGAGCTCTAAATGCAGGGTGCCAGGTGTGGAGATGGTGCGTTAGGACCACGGGGCAGCCCTGGGTGCTCACGGTGCCTCCACGTTACAGGCAGGGCAGCTGAGATGAGATATTGCTGAAGCCACGGCTGGCCCCCCACGGGCCCAGAATGCAGCCAGCTTTCCTCGGCTCTTCCCATCACCCCGAGGACCCGGCCCTGGGAGTCCGAGAAGCAGGTCAGGGCAGGGGCTTGCCTCCCAGTGGGGCAGAGCCTCCCCCCCACCCAGAGCAAAGCAGAAGCAATCAAATGACATAGAATTCGATAATATTTTAAAATAAGCTTTATTTAGATTTTTTTAATATTTTATATTTGCATCCATGCCTTCGAGAAACCTTTCCCATGGGAAAGGTTATTTTCATCTAACGTTATCCATAACTCATTCGCTATTTGACGTAGTTCTCTTAAATAAATCATCCTTAGTAACTCTTAGAATTATATCCTAATTTACAAAAACTGAAATGAAAAGGAACTACTAAATCATTATCAGGAGTGGTTGTAATCTTATTTTCTGGTAAGTAAAGGGAAAATAAAAATTAAATGAAAAAAAATTCATGGGGGAGGAAAGTATTTTCTAAAATATCTCTCTAGAGAGATGCCAGCTCCGGCCTCTCTCCCCCACTACCACGCTCAGTTAACAGCTTGGCCAGAGGAGGACAGAGAGGTCTTTTGGGGTACCCCACCTGCCCCTTCCCAAACTGGAAAGGGAGCAGCAGACCGGGGCTTTTCTGTTTGTTTTAAAGACTTTGGACAAAATATCCTATTCATTCTGCTAGGGATGCTCCAGCATTTACAAATCTTGCTTCTTTTTAAGAGCTAAAAATGTTACTGTTAGCAGAAAGCGCAACTACTGTTACCTAGAAGTGTAGCTTGAGCTGTTAGTCGTTAGGGATGAGCGGGAGGGGGTTCCAGGGCGAAAGAAAAGGGAGACCACGCTTTAGAATTGGGTGGACCTGGCTGAGCTCACATTTCTCCATCCCCCGCTGTTAAAATGCACACGGCTCCTTTGCTGGTGAAGCCTCACGGGGGGCCAACGATGCTCCCCAAATGGGCAGGTGTTCCTGATAGCCCTCCTCTCTTGGGGTGAGTGGGCTCAGGTGCCACGACAAGTTAGAGGACAGAGCCCAAGGGAGTCTTAGTGTGGCCAAAGGACCCAACCAGTAAGGAGAGGGCCGGACACTGTGTCCCTCACAGTCCTCCCCTTGAGGTAGGCACCTCCCCTGTGATACCTGCCTGGCCCAGGAAGAGAAGGCAGCTGCAGGGAGGAAGCCAGGCCGCTCGAGGTCATGTGTGCACCTGCTCAGGCTCAGGGTCCCTTTGGTCGTACCCTGTGGCGTATGGCTGGCTGTCTTGCCCTGGACTCAACTTCCTCCAAAGACAGACCCAAAGAAGGGACGGTGACAGCGCTCTGCTCACTGAGGTCATGTTCTGTGTGTCAGATAAATAAATATTTATAGAAAGGCCCGGAGAGAGCTGTGGGTGGAGGGCACTTTCATGCAGGGGCAGGAGAATGGGAGAGGCAGAGAGAAGAGAGAACAGAAAAGCAAGCTCTGAACTTCAATGGTCCCTGGGTTCCGGCCACCCTAAACTCTCTCTTGCGCAGTTTGGCAGCAGCATGATAACAGAATAGACAAGTCAGCAGAAACACCCGCCTCCCGCCCACCCCATGGAAAAATATACATTCCGATATTTATGTAATAATTTAGATAGAATAAGTTTTCTGCATTTGTGCAAATAAATTAAAGGAAACAATTTTCTTTTTCTTTTTTTTTTTTTTTTTTGTCCATAAAGAAAGAAACGGCAACACAATTTAAAAACTGGCAGGCTGTTAAAAAGAGCCCGTATGACCTCTTACAAGCCCAGCCATGGCCCCTGGGCTGGGCTCGTGAGTCTTTGTGGAGAGAGGACCTTACCCTGACGACAATGACATTTTCTGGTTAAAGTGACTTGGGCACACCCCGAGAACAGGGTCTGGTCCCACGTGTTCACACCGGGGAGTGAGAAGGGGGGACATCAAAAACAGACCACATCCTCGGCGAGACGGGCTCCAGGAGTAGCGGTTTGGACATGGGACATTTACAAGCACAGAGTCCACGAGAGTTTTGTTATTTACAAATACACAGCAGTCCTTCAAGTTTTCAAGTTTCATAAAAAGGAGGAGGGGAGGAGAAAGGAAAATGAAACAAAAACTGAACCAAACAAAAAGAAAAAAACAAAGAACAAAAAAAACAAACATTGAGAAAAACAAAACGAAACAAAAAAACCCCCAGATTAACAACACAACTGTATCTCTCCAAAGACAACAGAGATTGACAGGTTCACACACGGTTTGTAGTATGTACATCAATTACAGAGGTGGCGACGCAGAGGGAAGGGGTTCACACTGTGTTTTCGCTTGTTAGAGGCGCTCGGCCACACCCAGCACCCACGTGGGCAAGAGCCCACATGCACACGCAGCCCCACGCATGGCCACACGCGCACCCCCACGCACGCTCGCACGCACGCGCACACGCACAGACACGCCTGCCGGCAGCAGGTGACAGGAGGCGGGTATCACCAGTCCGCGTCCTCCTCTATGTAATAATCAGGGGCGGTACCATCAAAGAGGCCGGGGTCGAGGGACTTCCGCTGCTTCCCTCTGGCGAAGACGCGGGAGATGGAGCCGAATCCCATCTTCTCTTTCTTCTTTTTCCGTTTTTGGTCTTCAAGATCCTCTAGTGACTGAGGGATCAGGTGCCAAACGGTGGAAGGAGAGGGGAGAAGAACAGAGGGAAAGAGCCAGGCTTAGTGGGGTGCTCAGATGGCAGACGGGCACCGAGGGGCGCGACATAGGGGCCTTGAGCAGTTACAAAGCCAAATTGCTAGTCTGTCCCTAACCTGCCGAGCCAACTTGGGCCGGTTACTGCATCCAAGGCTGTCACAGGATAGCGCTAAAGTGAGGCTAAAGATTCTTAGGCCCGTGCCAGCGCCTGCGAGGCACTCGGCCTGAGCTGCTTTGTCCTCTTCACCGCAGTTATTGAGGTTGCTGTTTAAATTTGACTTGTCTACAACCTTTGGGGCTTGTCAGGGGCTTGCAGGAGCACGCCCACATGCCTGGTCACTGCCTGTGATCATGTCTGGGATGCAAGGAGGCCACGGTGAAGGAAGGCATCCCTCGGCCCTGTCTGCAGTGCCAGGGCACCAGGCCCATGTGACATGGAAAAGGGGGAGGACACCTGAGCTTCGTGTCAGTTGAGAGAAAGGACCGTCAGGCTCTGGGCAGAGTACTGGCCTCTGTGGACTGGGGCCGTGGGGCGGGGAGGGGGGCAGTCTGGGTTCCAGTCCTGATCATGTCACTCCCCGTGGAAACGCGGTTCCTTAGCATCTCAGCCCAGTTTCCTGGGGACACCAACAGTGACAAGGAGATCTGCTCTGCTGGCGGGGGACCTCGGGAACTGGGGAGTGGTCTCTGAGGAAGGCTTCTCAAACTGCCAGGTGCTTTATGCAAAGACACGAGGTGGCCTTACCCGCGTGGAGTGGGGCTGAGCCTAGACTCCCGGTTTCTGACACACTTCTGGGTTCCTGAATTCCACACCCCACCTGCACCTGTGGGCTCAGAAGCTCTAAGACAAGGGGCCCAGGGGTGTGCATCTGTGCTGCCGTCTTCCCTGGTGGACCCTGAGGTGGGTGGGGGTGCATGGACCAGCAAGGGGGACCCCAGGACCCAGCATGACCTCATGACCTGCTGCTGACCCTCAGATTCATGCTGTTTGGCCTCTTTATAATCCCTTCCTCACTCTGATGACAGAGCATCGAAAATATTAGAAATTAAGAATGTTTCTAGCAACTAAGGGCCCAAAGAGCCCACGGCCTGGGTTATCAGCCTGTAACCAGTGGTGGTGATTTATAAAACTAGCTGCCTGGGAAGACACTGGCCTGGGCAGCAGGACAAAGGATGTGTGGGGTACTCAGGAGCCCCACAGGGCAGGCAGAGGACAGGGGAGAGGCAGCCCCAGGGGCTGAGGCAAGCTCAGCTGCCCTCCTGTGACTTGGCACATGGCTTGCCCCTCTCTCCCCTGGGTGCCCAAGTCTGGAAGGAGGGATGACCCAAGGATCAGGGAAGCAAGGGGTGAACTCCCGGTCAAGTCGGTGTGGTGAGTGGAGTGAGCAGCCGGGGAGACACACCTACCTGTACAATAGGGTTGTGAAGGTTCTTCTGAACTGGGCCGGGACTGTCGCCCTATAGCCAAAGGAGAAGAGGAAGATGAAACAACAGAGACACATGACACGTGAGAGCAGAGGTGGCCGGTGGGTATGGGGTCTTCCATGGAAGGAAGCCATCCTCAGGGGCCACCCTGCCTTTGTAGTAGGGAACCGCCCCCACCTCACTCCCGGATGGCTTCTTGATGGGCCTGGAGCAGGGGTCCTGGTGAGAGGCCCTGGGTGCTCTGTTGCCTGCCCTGGCCTCTCAACCCCCATCGCCCCATGAACAACAAATGAGTTGCTCAAATGCTTCTAAGTTCACGTCCCAACTGGTCCCTTATGTTAGCACTAGAGGCTGATTGTACTTGGGTTTTTATAAAGAAATAGATTTGAATGAAAAAAAGCACAATAAAGACTGGGTGGGCTCATAGCCTAGTGGTTAAGGAAGCCAGGTCCCACATGGCCAACCACGGCTCGAATCTCAGTCTCAGCGGCGTGCAAATCACACTGGGTGCATGCGTGACCCAAACCCTGACAAGAAGCACAAGTGGAGGAGGAGCTGAGGCGTAACCACACCCCATTGGAGGGATCTTCCTCCTCCCCAAGTCTCTTTAGTGAGCACATGCACCCTCTGGCAATTAAAAAAGAAAGAAAGAAAGAGAGGAGAGAAAGAAAGAGAGAAAGAAAAAGAAAAAAAAAGAAAGAAAGAAAGAAAGAAAGAAAGAAAGAAAGAAAGAAAGAAAGGAAGGAAGGAAGGAAGGAAGGAAGGAAGGAAGGAAGGAAGGAAGGAAGGAAGGAAGAGAGAAAGAAAGAAAAGAGAAAGAAAAAAAAGAGCGAGCGAGTGAGCATTCATAAATTACAGAGTTCTGGAATGCAAACAGACTCAGGAGACTGTAGCCTCTAGCTTTCCCCACAATCAACGTTAATAAATCTCTGATTTTGTGGAGGGGCAAGCAGTACTCGTTAGCCTGATTTACAGATAAATGGAGAGGCTCCAGACAGTCTAACATCAAGGAGCTAATTAAAAGGAGAGCTACAATTTAATTTTGTGACTGATTCCTCCCAGCACAAGGTCCTTCTACAACTCCAGTGCCCCTGCACACTCTGTCCTGAGCTCTGGGCTACCGGAGGGGCCCTACAAACGGGGTCTGAGCTCCTTTCCTCTTTCTTAGGGAGCCATAGATAGGCTTGGGGATGGTAGAACATATCCACTGTGTTGTCAGCCCCGTCCCAGGTAGGTGGGGAGGGGACCCTTAATAGTCTATGGGTGTGCAAGAATGAAGTGCCTTCATTACATCCCAGAATCAGTCTGTCCTATCTGGAAGCAGATTGTTCCAATCACAAGTCATTACTAGGGAGACTCCTGGTGGTCATTTCTGGAATTGTAGGTATAGTATGCCCATGAAGGAACAAGTATGTGCTACCCCTATCAATGTCCATCAACCCTTTCCAACCTCTCTGTGCTGAGCCTCCATTTCTGGTCTAAATTAGTGGCCAGAGTGGAGAAGACGAGGTGGTCCTTAGTCCAGGCTGTATGTTCTTGCTGGCGCTAGGTCAGATGCCTGGGAACAGAGGGTTACCTGGAGCAATTTCCAGGCTCTTCCTAGCTTACCTGTGTGCACACCTGTTGAAGTGGGGGAAAAAGGGGATTGAGGAAGAAAGGAAGGGAGGGAATGTAACAAGTGGTATTTAGCTTTAGACACATCTCCAGGTTCGCAAACAATCCATTCTGCAAGTAGCTAAGATAGTTCTATTCTGGGTAGGACCAACTTTACCAAATTTATGTGTGCCAAGGCTCAGTTGGATAAAGGGCTGGGCTTATGCCAGATGCAATTCAAGAGGCCTTCAGAGAATCCTTTCTGTAAAATGGATTTGTCAGCAGCATTTCTGTTTTCAGAGCCCCCTCAGGGTCACCACGAAAAGCCAGATATGGCCCCTGGGAAGGGAAGATGTTCTTACTTGGGATATGCATGGACACTATAGGAACCCTGTGCAGGAAGAACAAGGGGCTCTGCTGGCTCTGAGTG
Source organism: Tupaia tana (assembly GCA_026018925.1). Lineage (NCBI taxonomy): Eukaryota > Metazoa > Chordata > Mammalia > Scandentia > Tupaiidae > Tupaia > Tupaia tana. The sequence goes on along the minus strand of JAKSZU010000007.1, from coordinate 84,653,330 downwards.
TGACACCATGGTGGGCCTCCAGAACCAGAGAATTGATGTCACGGGCCCCTTGGATGGCCCATCTCCCTTGCCTTCGTTATGTTGTTATGTTCAGTGCTGCTCTGGTTGCATTAAAGAGTTCTGGAATTTGCAGACTCAGAAGACCATAACCTCTAGCTTCCCCCACAGTCAACATTAATATCTCTCTAATTCTGTGGTGGGGCAGACAGAACATGCTAGCCCGATTTAAAGATAAATGGGGAGGCTCCAGATAGTCCAACATGACCTTTGCCACCAGGACTCTCTCCTGAGGACATGAGAGAAACACACTGCTCTCTTAAAGCCCCAGTAAAAACAGAACTCCGCCCTGAGGAGAGCCCGTGGGTACGAGCAACCTCCTCCTCAACCTAATGTTGGCTGTAAACAGCCTGTGGGCCAGTAATCCCTGCCACCCACACCAGACTGAGGATTAGCTATTTTTGTAAGTGCTTCTCATTGCTATCGTGGGTTGTGAAAAAAAAATGTTTCCATCATTATTACTCATGTATAGGAAAGGCACTGATTTTCATACATTGATTTTTCAACCAGTACTGCTATATACTTGCTTATTAGTTCTCATAGCTTTTCAAACTATTCTCGAGTTTTCTAGGTAGATAATCATATCATCAGCATGTAATGGTTTTGTCTTTGTTTCCAAAAGTCACCTCGTTTCTTTTTTATTATTTGTTTTGTTAGTGAATAAAACAACATTAACTGAGTTCTGGAACATGTACTTGAAGACCTGACCCTACGGTGGTTCTGTCTTCGGGACAGGGCAGGAAGCCCTTGGTGTTATCTGCGATGAAACAAAGCCTCCACGGGGGGCTGGACAGTGGCACAGTGGCCAGATAGCGCTGTGAGGCTGACCACAGGGACGGCTCCCAGTTTGCGTCTGGAGACCTCCCTGACTTCACAGGGTATGTCAGTGCCCATGAGCACAGGCTGGCTGAGGCTGGTGGGTCACGGTGGGAGCAGATGCCTGTCTCTCTGTCTTGCTCAGCAATGGAAGAAATCAGTAAAATGAACTTAAAAAGAATTCGAAGTGGTCCCTGTGCCCTGACCTCTCATGTTGGCCTCAACCTGGTTTCTGGCCACCCTCAGACACTTGACCCACCTTCACTTACTCCCTCACTATTGGGGGTCTGTCTGTCTGCCCCACCAGTAATTAAGAGCTAGGTGGCTGGGAACATGCGCCTCTTGGTAGCTGTGGCCAGTAGGCAATTAAAAAGTAGGTGATTAAATAAGCAAATGAAATAAACTTAGAAAAGATTCACATGCTTCTCCGATAATACATGCCAGAAACTTACTGGAAACTTAAACAAAACAATAATGAAAGCAGAAAGAAAAGTCTGGCTCCCATGCTGGAGGAAGGACTGAGAGCTAGCTGTACAGGGAGTTGGGGTGCTGGTTCAGTTTAGGACAAGAAGCCCACAGCCCCAGTCAGGGCCCACCGGGGTGGGATTCCAGGCTGTGCGGACTACGGCCAACACAGACCCACTTGCTCTGGATTTTCCTCACCCTCCCGGACACAAGGAGCAAACAGGCCTCATTTCTTTCTCTCCCCACATCCATGGCTTCTTGCAAAAGGAAAGAACAGAACAGGAAATGCATTCGCCAGAGTGCTCCCTGGGTGGACGAGAGGAAACAGCGAGTATGTCTTCATCCCGCCCCTGCCCCTAGGGATCTGGGCAGGGCCCAGGGCCCAGGGCCCGGGCCCTGCTGCTGCTGGCCTTACGTTGCAGAGGGAGTGTGTCCGGTGTCGAGGGGAGTTGATGTCACTTGGTGTGGACGACCGGTCACCTTCGGCGGCAGATGCATCGGAGATGACGGAGGGCTGCCGGGAGTGGCAGGGGCTCACCCTGACCGCTGGAAAGCAGAGACAGCTGGTGAGTGATGGACAGAGAGAATATCCTCGCCTATGCTGCCCGGTGGGTGAGTGCACCCGATGCCCCATTAGACAGATGAGAACCCCTACATGTTCCCACGGTGCAGCTGCTGACGAACTGCCCGCAGCTTCTAGTCCAAACGGGGGCCCTCTGCACTAGGGTGGGGGAGGAGAAGACGTAGGAAGTTTCCAGAGACCTCATGACTGCTCACGTGCCACCCCGGACTACTGCAGTCCTAACTGCTGCTGCGCTCCTTTCCCAAACGAGAACCCCGGAGCACCTGTAACTCCTCTCCTCCCCCTACGCCCCAGGCATCAGCAGGGCCTCGCACAGTCTCAAATCTGCCTACTGCCCTCCAGCCCCACTGCCACCCGTCTCTCGCCCAGAAGACCACAGTGGCCTCCTGCGTGGGCCTTCTTGCCTCCCTTTTCCATGTCACAGCAAAGGCCACAGGCATCCTGTCACTTGAAGGAGGGTAAAACACATACTCCTCAAAGCCACTGAGGCCTGCCCCTTGTCACAGCCACTGCAGAGTGACAGTGGCCTTCTGACCCTGCCCAAGACACGCCCCGTCACACCTGTCAAGGCCTTTACTGTTCCTGCTGTCAGGTATGGCTCATCTGGTCTCAGGTGTCCCGAGAGGCCTTCCCCCGTCATCAGCTCTTCCTACTCAGCCTTCTTCCCATCTAAGTGTGTGCTTCCTGCTATTCCTCTCCCTACGCTGACGGCAATCTGTAATCGTGCCGCTGCTCGTTTACGTGAGCGTCCACTGTCTGTGTGCACGCAGACCGAGCAGCCACTCTGGGGGTCTTCTCCATGGCGAGGCCCAGAGATCACACAGTCTGGCACATCGCAGGTGCTCAGTGAGCAGTGGCTGAAAGGCCCAGCTCAGAAGCCACAGCTTGGAAGTCCTCCGAGGTCCCCCAGCAGACGGCTGTCCTGCCTACAGGCACCGGCACAGGATGGAGACAGCAGGTCTATCCAACAAGGCTGCCCGAGTGCCTGCAGTGCACAGGTAGCTCTGGAAACAGTCCTCGCTGCGGTGACCATGTGGGATGAGAGCGCAGCCGGCCTCTGGGGTCAGCTCTAGCCTAGGTGAGCTGGCCCAGCAGGCTGTTCCCCAGCCCCTGAGCCAGTTTCACTCTGTAAGATGTGGATGTCGGCGGCACCAACCCCACAGAGCAGCTGTCACACGACTGCTGCCGCAGTGCATGGAAGGAGTTACGTGACAAACGCCTCAACAGCAGCTGCATGGCGGGGAATAAATGCCCGGATGCAGCTGTGAGGCTCTGAACAGGGCGACCCTCTGTGGGTCACAGTCTCCCTGCCAGACAAGGGAGCTGGGCCTGATGGACGCGAGCTCTTTCATCATCCTGACTCTAGGTCAAAGGCTAGAGTTCCCAACCCCACCCCATCTCCCCTTGCTGCTGGGATTCTGTGTGTCAACATCAGTGACAAGTGACGAGGATAATGACAAGCGCAGCAGCTGACATTTACCCAGCACTTAGCACGATCCAGCCCATTCTAGAAATTCCACACGTTTCACCAACACGACAACTTCCAAGGCAGGCAGAGGAAGTCTCAGCAGCGGGCACTGAACGGGCGCCGGGCACTGCCCACCTACTGCCCGTCCCACAGGGGAGGAAACTGAGGACACTGCCAAGGTCATGGGTCATGCCCCTGTAAGCAGCATGGCCAAGATTTGAACCCAGAAGTCTGAATCTAGAGCCTGTGCCCCCACCCCCCGCCCCAGTGACTCCCCTACACTGCTCCTACCTGTATGCTTGATAGGCAGCGGCAAGACCTGCTTCTCCCTACCAGCCTGCCAACCCGTCTCAGGCCAGGGCTATGTCCGACTCACCTGCAGACTCCAAAGGCCAGCTCTACCTGCAGCCTCCAGAGTGGCGCGTTAGCTGCTGCCAGCTATCTGTCCCCAACCTGCACCTGTCACACAGGGCAGCTTCTTGCAGGAGGAACAGAGAATGGAGCCAGGTGGCCTGCGGCAGGACAGCAAGGGGTCTGGAGCTGTATCCTGGGCAGTGGAGTGGGTACAGACATTGCCCAGAGCAGACACCTGTGACGAGTACCTGTGCCCCTCCTGCAGGTTTTGTGATGGGCTGTCACTCAAGGAGCTCTGCTGCAGCAGAGCTGCCCCTTTTGCTAGGAGGCCCATGTGACCGGGCTAGCCAATAGGAGCCTTTCTCTAGGATTTGCTAAGGATACAGAGCACAGCAGTAGTTTCTCTTTCTCAAGTGTTGTAAATTATAAGGGCCTTAAATGTCTGGAACCATTAGAGACTATCTTGGTGCCTTACAGGAGGGGGGTAGCCTCTAGATGAGGCCAAAACACAAGTGGGCACAGCCGAGATAGAGGTGGTCACTGAGACCTGAATACTGCGTAGCCTCTGGATTCAGCTATGCCTGAAGTCCATCTTCTAGGCTCTTCAGTTACTGAGCCCAAGGTCTCTGCCCACGCCCGCCTTAAGCTGCTGTAGGGTGAGCAAAGAAGCTGCCTCTCCTTTGGGTCAGGTGGCCTCCTAAGCCCCTCAAAGCCATGGCTGGCCAGGCCAGGGCAGGACTCACCTTGCCGGTCTGCAGGGTGGGGCGGGTGGGAGTGGTAGAGTGTCTGTTGACTCTGCCGGATGGCTGCGGTCAGCGGGAGGTCGGCCTGCACCACCCACTCCTGGTTGCCATTGAGCACCGTCTCACCTGGCATGGCGAGTGAATGCCGCTTGGGGACGTCCTTGGTCAGAGTAGCTAAGGACTGCTTGGCCTGGAGAGAGAGTGGGAGACAGGAAGATGTGATCAGGGGCCTTCCTGGCCGGCTGCTCAGCATCACCTCACCACGGCGAGAAGCCAGAAGCCCCCACTGCACAGGGCCTCACCAGCTCTGTCGTGTAGGTCAGTAAGTCAAGCAGCTGTGCTGTGGGCCCTCTCCTAGAGCTTTGGGGTTATCCCTTACTCCCACTAACAGCAAGATGGGCCTGGCAATACAGAGATGGGGGGGGGGTGGTCCCAGAACACGCTCATCACCCATTCTTTTTGGGTTCTCCAAGGACTGTGGGAATGTGGTTTGAACATGATTATAATGCACTGAAAGCACCTGAAAGAGATGGGAAGGCCCTCCCAAGTCCTACCTGCGGCCTCCAGTACAGTCTAGCCGAGGAAAACCACCCACACCTCCCGCAGGACTGACAAGGAGCTGGCCAGTTCCACTCAGCCACAAGACAGGTCCCCTTGAATGCAGGTAGGGATGTGGTGGGTCCTCAGCCTAGCTCAGGACCTCGAGAGAACATGCAGGACACGAGTGGAGCAAGCCCTGCACGAGTGTGGGGCTGAGTTAGGGTGAGCGGCCACTGCTGGGACGGCCACGCTGACCCTCCTCTCTGGTGTCTGAGATTACAATGTGCCGTGTATTTCTTCCCGCCAGGGTATGTGGGGATTTAGCAGAAACAATCGTAAGTTCTTCTGGCCAGAGAAAGCAATGGATGTGTACTCATCACTGTCGGTGTCGACTTCCTGACTGGCTCCCACGCTTATGTCAGGGCAGACAAGGCGAGACTCGGGGAGACAGGGAATGGCCCAGGGGTCTCTTGCACCAAGGTCTCCAGCAAACACCAAAGCCCCAAGGGGTCACTACAGATGGCAGGGCCATAAGCACCGATGAGGTAAAAACAGCCATCTCAACTCTCCTAGCTCCGCAACTTTTCCTATCTTGCCCCAGACCCTGAGGTCTTCCTAGCAGAGCAAGGATCTTGACAGAGTCCCATCAAGATGGGGACAGACTAAGCCTGGCGCGCCCTCGTCACACTTGCCAGCTGCCTTATTTCAGACATGTCACTGCTCCTCTGGGCTCGTTTCCCACCTGGACCAAGCATCTCTTAGGGCTTTCTCCAGCTTACATCCCCTAGGAGTCTGAGAAATCGCTTCCCTTTCACTGTCAGCCCTGCAAGGAATATAAATCCATACAGCAGAGGGAGGCTGGGTAGACAGTGTCAGCCCTGCCCCTTAAATCAGGTCACTGTCTCCTGGCTACCCGGGCTTGGAAAACCACTAAGCTCTACCACCCTATGTATTCAGTGTGAAAACCCTGAGTTGTAAGCAGGGAAGACGAGATTATCTGTGCTTGTTAGAAAAGAAACCAGATGCTCAGAGAGGGTATGTTTCTTTTCCAAGAGCACACAGCAGGCATAACATCCGAGTTGGGCCCCAAACCTCAGACACTCACCAGGAGCCCAGGGCGGTTTCCCCCATGATCCTCTAGGCAAGGGAAAACCAGTCATAGACTCAGATGGAGCCCACGAGCAGAGAACGTGGGTGTGTGCTCACCCACGGAGTGCTGTCCCTGGCTTGGAGCTTGCATGAGCACTCAGTAACGACCTGCACGGTGAAGGGAGCAGTCCCTGCTTCACAAAGCCTTCACTATGGCCAGGCTGACGGCCCAGGGAGTCAGCTCTCCTGACTTGTCCCCTCTGATTAAGGACAGAACTGGTCTAGGCGTGCCTCCTAGCCGCCACAAGCCTGCAGCAGGCCCAGCATCATGGAGACCGTTTCCTGAAATACTGCAGCTCACCCAGGTGAGTCAGGTGGCTTCACTCAGATGAGCGGCATCTGCTTGCCCACCCAGGTGCATACGTGCGCCACCACCTGGTCCTCCATGCCCCACCCCCCAGCTGTGTCTCGGGGGCATGCTGCAGCTGCACTCTCTTGCTTCTTCCTGCCTGATCCATCTTGGTTGTCAGGACGGTGAGAGTCTTGGTTGCTGGGGAGGTGGGACTCAGGAAGGAAGGAGCGGCCTGGGCTGGTCTCCGCCATGCTGTAATGAGCCCGCAGCTCTCTCCGCTTGCCAGCATTCCCAGCCACATACGTGGAAATCACAGGAATGCCCAAGCCAGCTCCCGAAATGGGCAGCCCTTGGAGGCAGCGCAAGGTCTAAGGAAGGCATAAGAAAGAGGCCTGGCAGGCTCGTTCTGTCCGCACCTGGCTTTCTTCTCCCAGGTGAGGTCAGCGCTGGGCCGGGAGTGGTGCCTTTCATCTCGGTATGCAGCCTGGCGCCATCACCATCTGACACCTGGGAGGTTCCTAGAGGGAGCCCTGGGGAGCTGGGTATAGCTGTGGGCACAAAGACCTCCCACAAACTGTCCGCTCTGCCCCTTGGGGCTTTACATTTCCCTGACAGAGCTATTTGGAGAGATGAGTTGCAGATGAGGCATGTAAAGTCCGACTGCAAACGAGGCACGTATAAGGTCTGACTACAAACACACGCGTGCAAGCAGGGTCATCTCTTGTGCAATCTGCAGCTCGTCTCTGACTACGCTTTTCCACTAGAAACAATTTGCTGCTGGGAACTCCCCTCGACTGACGTCCTGTTCTCTTCTCTGAGCTTCCACCCATTCCTGAGCAGTCTGAACTTGCAGGTGCCAAGCTCCTGGGAACTGGTGACTCGACACAAAGATGCCGACATGACAGTAGTCATACAGAGTGGGGTTCCAAGTTCACTTCTTTAAAGATTTTTTTAATTGTTGGAGAGGGACAGAGAGAGAGAGAAAGGAGGAGAAAGCATAGCTCAATGGGGCATGGTCAAGCTACAATACTTCTCCTTCATTTCTTCATCCTGTCGGAATTGGGGGCACACACACATGCACCTGGCATTGTCTTATAAGCCACTTGGGCTAGATACCGGCCATGGTTGGCCATGTGGGAACTGGCTCCTGTAATCAGTAGACTATCAAGCTGGCCTCAAAGTTCACCTCTACCACTAAATTGCTGTGTGACTTTCAGCAAGTTACCTCACCACTCTGAGTTTGAGGGTCCTCACTGGTGTAAGATGGAGAAAAAGAGAGGGATCATGTCTATGTAAGTGATACCCCCTGGAGTTGTGCAACGAGGCGGCCAGGCCCTGGCCTGGTGCTTTGGAACTTGGGCTCTGCAATCAAACTGCCTGATTTGGTCTGGCTCTGCCACTTCCTAACTGTGGGATCCTGAGAGGGGCCTCTCACCTCCCTGTGCTTCTGTGTCCCCCAATTGTCCAGTGGAGATAATGAGAGTACATCTGTCACATGGCTGCTGTGGACAGGGCTTGGCTCCTGGTAAAACCCCATCAGTGGCTGCTCTTATTAGGCAATTGCTAGTTTACAAGCAGGGGTAGATGAGGAACAGGTTGCACGAAGGCCAGGAACAGTATCTGGCCCAAGTAGCAGCCACAGAGGCTAATCAGGGTTATTTATGTGCTCCCCAAGATTTGGCAGTGAGGCCACGAGGCAGGAGGGGAGACACAGCAAAGGGTCCCATCCTCATCCACCTCTGGCTTGGGCTGATGGCAGCTGCTAAACCGTGCAGGGCTGGCTGACCTAGGGGCCATGTCAGACAAGCAGCGGGCCTGGTAGGCTTGCTGAATCCTCCACCTGGTCTGTCAAGGGATGTGTGTTCATCCTAGGAACGACTCTTCAGCCAGAGGCTGGAGGGCCCCAGGGCAGGAGCCTTCCCAGAGATCACTGGGAGGTTCTTGCCCCCTTGAGCCCAGTGTGCAGATGATATCTTTGCACCAAACAGGCATCAGGTGGCCAGAGAGGCCCCGACACCCCTCTTCCTGTGCTTTGTAAGAAAACTGCAGTTGCCAGCCAAGCTCCCTCACAGGCCTTGGTCCGATGGGAGCAGGGCCCATGGAGGCATCAGCCTGAGCTGCTGAGTGAGGGCGGGCCCCACACCAAGGACCACAGGCTGTGCTGGAGGCCACGTTGGCCTCGGTGCCCTGCCACAGTGGCCCCCAAGCTCAGGAACTGGTTGTGGTCCAAATGGTCTGAGGTGGCCACGGCCCAGGGCAGGCCGGCTGCCTTGCAGCAGGGAAAGCCCGGACACAGTGGTACCCCTCCCATCCCCCTGCACCTCACCCAGCAGCTCGCCATTCCTCAGTGTCCTGATCCTCACCCGTGCCTGTACAGAGGCAAGTGAAGCACAGAAAGGTTGAAAGTGACTTGTTCAAGGTCATACAATGACTGGCTGGAGGAAGGGGGATGAGAAACCATGCCTCTTTGATACCAGAAGGTCTAAGTCTAGATGACCCCAGTAAATAGCAGCTAAAGTTTATTAAATGCCTACTGTGCATAGGCCTGATTTACCCATCACCTCGCTTCCTTCATGGTCCCTCCCAAGATCTGGGAGAAATGTCTTATTATAGTTCTGATTTCATCCAGGAGGAAACCGAAGCTCGGTTAAGTCCCTTGTCAAAGGTCACAGGGCCAGAAAATGGCAGGACAGGAACTGGGACTACTGGAACCAACTGGCCACAGCTCAGAGTAGGACGCTGGAATCCTAAAGAAGCAACAGGCTGTCTTATGGAAGCATGGCTCTCAGTGGGGTACGGCTGGCGGCTGCTCAGGAGAGGCCAGATGCTGCTACCCAGCCCATGGTGCATGGGACACCCCAGCATCGGCAGGGTGAGCTCACGGTCCTGCACTGAAGGGATGTGAATGGATACACATTTCTTCTTGTGCATGTGCATGCATGCATGCGTGTTAGACAGGGTCTCGCCACGTCCCGATCCTCTTGCCTCAGCCTCCTGAATAGCAGGGACTCCCGGCAATGAGCCACCACACCTGCCTTTGTGGGGTGGGCTGGGAATTGAACATGCGCCTCCCACGTGGGCTCGCCTGCCAAGCAGCAGTGTCACTCTGCACAAGCTACTGTGCCGGGCCTAGATTTCGTATGGGGTGATGGTCACACCCCTCTGTCAGCATACTAAAAGCCCACTAAGGAGTCTACCTTAAAAGGGTGAATTTGATGGTGAATTTTGAAACATATATACAGACACTCCACAGAGCCGTGTGGTTTCAGATGTGGAACTGTTCTGTGAGTTTGTTTGTTTATAAATTTATTTATTTATGTTTATTTATTTATTTATTTAGAGAAGTTTTTGCTATAGGGCATGTGCATTCACCAGAAAGACAGAGAGAGACAGAGACAGAAAGTGAGAAATCACCCCCCGGGGGAATGGCCATGCCGCAATCCCTTCTTTTCCATTCTCCTCTCAGGATCTTGGGCACGCACGCACACACGCCCAGCGTAAGTTTAAGCCACCAGGTCTGGGACTCGAATCGCAGTTGGCTACATGGGAGTCCAGTGACATAGCCATTATGCCAACTGCTGGTCCCAAGTGTTTCTTTTTTAATTAAAAAAAAAATCCTTTATTTAACTTTACTTTTATTTATTTATTTATTTATTTATTTATTTATTTATTTATTTATTTATTTATTTAATTTTGACCAGAATGAGAATGAGAGAGAGGGGGGTAACTGAGAAAGCAAGCCACCAGGTCCAGGACTCAAACCGTGGTCGGCCATGTGGGAGTCCAACACCCTTAACCACCATGCCACCTACAGGCCCCAGTGAGTTTATTTTTTATCAGAAGGTGTCCCCTCACCAGGGGTGGGTGGCTGCATGGTGCCCACCCTCAGTGCCACATGCTTCTTGGACACGTTTGCAGAAGCAGATGCCTCTGGCGTCTCCGCAGGTGAAGCTGCGCCATGTTGGAGACCTCCCAGGAGAATGCCGGTCCCTTCTCCAGCTCCTGCCTCCCCATGGCTTAGTGTCACAGGCAGGAGTGACCTGGCCAGCTCAGTACCAGCTCACCACTCAGACTCTGTGGGTTATCCCCATGGCCACAGCCAGGACCCCAAGGTATGGGGCGAGACAGTTACCCAAGACGGGCCCTTTGGACAGACCTTTTAACTTTTTTTTTTTTTTTTTCAGGTTTTTGCCATAGGGCACATGTGCTCACTGGAGAGAGACAGAGATGGTGAGAGAGAAAGTGAGAAATTACGCCCCCGAGGTGGGGGATTGTGGGCATCTGTGCACACACGTGCAGTTTGATATTCAAGCTGCTGGGTCCAGGACTCAAACTGGTTGGCCATGTGGGAGTCTAGCCTCTTAACCACCATAGCACCTGCTGACCCTGAGACAGACTCTTTAACAACCTCAGGATTTAGGGCGTGTTTCGGGGAAGGCGCCTCCCCTCCGTCTTGTCCTGGTCAGCGTGCAGTGCAGGGAGATGGGCCTGCTGTCAGTGCAGCCTGGAGCAGGCAGCTCTGGTGGTGAAACTCTGTGCTGGGTGAGCAATGGGGGCTGCGGTCATGTGGACACCCTAACAAGACGGGGCACCTGTAAGTAAACCCCCCTACACAGCTGTAAGTAAAGCCCCCAGCCTCTGCGCGCTGGGTGGACACCGCCCGTGCTGATGACAACAAGCCAGCACTCTCAGCTGCCGACAGTCTCACTAGCAGAGGGTCTGATGCCTGCCGAAAAGAGGAGAAAAGAACCGGAGTTTGGCTGACCAGAACCAAAGCAGGCTGGGTGCTGGACGTGGTGGGATGGAAGTCGAGACGAGGTGGCTCCTGATCCACAAAGACCTGGGAGTTCTCAGGATGCCAGAGGCCAGTCTCCAGGGCTAGGAGACAGGTACAGACCTCTCCCTGGTCTGCGCCTGGAAAGGATTCCACCTGTACCATGGCTGGCACCAAGACCACCAACCACTCATGGGAGGGGATCCTGCAGCAGCAGCTTCCTCCTGCCTGGGCAGCTCTCACCGCTAGGGGTCAGCATTGGACAGGGAGACTCAGGAGAGGCCTGTGGATCCTGTGCCCTGGGTGGCCTGTTCCCACAGCAAGTGACCTTAGCAAACCATTGTGTCATCTTTTACCACAAAGAGGTACCGTGCGAGGTGCCTCCTTGCATGATCTCACTGAAATCCTCAGCAGAGCCCTATGGAGGACACACAATCATCCCTATTATAGTTGATGCAATTGGGGCCCAGAGAGGTGAAGGGCCCTACTTGAGGTCCCACAGCTAGGAAGTGCTGGGAGCTGAATTTGAACCCAGAACCCAAGACTGTCACCACACCGTCAGCCATGAATCCTCTAAGAGCCCTGTGGGCGTCCCTGCTCTTCAGATCTTTGTATATTCTCCTTCCAGCCGCTCTCGCACCGAGCCCCTGGCGGCTTTCAAAGGCCCTTCTAGCCTCTGGATGTACCCACTTGTGTGGAAGGCAAGGTGGGGTTCAGACAGTCACCCTATCCCTACCCTAGTAACAAATGAAGGGCACAGGAAAGTTTAGGGAGTGGTCCCAGGGTGCCCAGGAACAGACAAAATGGAACTCCACGGCTTTGGGCCTGCGTTCCCCCACCAGACCCCTGGGCTCTCGGCCCTGGCGTGGAGGCTGCACGCCTGCTCAGAAACAAAGTGCTTAGGAATATTCTGAGAGTAGTTTTGGATTAGAAACACTAACGTTTTTTCACCTTGATGATCTGCCATGGTTTGGATGTACCCAAATTCAAACCGAGTTCCTGTGTGGAGATTTTGATGGGACTAAGGAGGTAAAAACGGAATCAGCCAAGGTGCTGAAGGGTGGGACCTTTGGGGGCAGATTAGAGACTGGGTTGTTAGGGTGGGCCTCCCATGACTGATTGCTGGTGGGTTTTTAAGGAGAGAAAATGGGACAGAGAGACCACGCTCTGCTCTGCTCAAGCTCCCGCCTCCATCACACTCTGATGTAGCTGGCCTGATGCTGCCCCATGGCTTGGACTTCCCTCTGCTCTATAAATCACCAGTCCTGTATTTCTGTTAGAACGCGAATGAGGACTAAGGCATGACCAAGTAGGACATCTTCGCTGCAGGTGTGTATAACAATAGGCCAAAGGAAAAAAAGCCATTTGCAATTCTATCACCCCAAGATACTCATGTTAATGTTCTGGTGTATTTCTTCCCTGATATTTTCCTAATTAAATATGAGTATTCTAAGAAAGATTTTTTTTCTTGCTTACTAGTAGCCAGGGGAAGGTGGCAGAGTGGATCCCTGGGCCCAAAGCTGGGGGACCAAAGGCCGGCCAGGCTCTGGGGCTGCGGTGGCCCACGTGGCTTTGGTGGGAAACTTACGGAACATCACAGGCCCTGCCCCCTGCCCCCTGCCCGCTCCACCTGCCCTGGCTGACACATCACGGCTGCCAGATGCCCAGGCCCTGCCCTGGGTGGGAAGTCCTCTCACCATGGCCAGCTCAGCCTCCAGCTCCTTCATCCGGTTGTCCTTGAGGTCCAGCTGGGAGCGCAGTGCCGTGGCGTGGTCCGTGGCCTCCTTGGCTTGGCGCCGCAGCTCCCATTTCTCACGCTCCAATAGGTCCTTCTCCTTGGCCAGGGCTTTGACTGCATCCTCGCTCTCCTGCAGGTGGGGGTGGGGAGAGTAAGAGTGCTGTAGGCGTGACGGGGGGAGGCCTGGGGGTGCCTACAAGGGGCTTGACTCCTGGGCGCAGAAAGAAGCAGGAGGGGCCCCCGGCATGTGGCCAGGAGCTTGGCTCTGCACTGGGGAAGCCCTGGGCTTCCCAGGGAGACTAGCTGGGAGCCTGGCAGAGAAAACCCATAGTAGATGCTCAGCACGTTTTATTTTCCTTTTTCTTTTTCTTTTCTTTTTTTTAGGATTTTGTCATAGGGTACATACACTTGCCAGAGAGAGACAGAGAAAAAGAGTGAGGAGGAAAGTGAGAAATCACCCCCTGGGGGGATGGCCATGCTGTAATCCCTCCAGTCTCCTCTCGGGATTCTGGGCATACACGTGCACATATCTGGCATGATTTTGAAGCTACTAGAGATTTGAACCAAGGTTGGCCATGGGGGAGTCCAACATCTTAATCACCACGCCACCTGCTGGCCCCATACCTTTTTTCAATGAGTGAGCAAATGAATGCCGTAAATAGGTCACACCTCAAGTTCAGGTTTTTCCATGTGCAAAATAACAGAGAGGGGACGACAGTCCTTGTTTCCAAGAACCGTGAAGGTGGAGTGGCCTCACGTGGGGAAACAAGGAATGCAAGGGCTGACGAAGGTTACGGTGCGATCCTCGTTTGGGGGCTTAGCTCTGTGGTTTGGTAAAATGGGACAAGGAGGCACTTCCATCTTCAACCATCATGGCTGCCAAGGGTCCTGCCACCACCCCACGAAGTTACAGCTGATGAGGGAGACAGGCTGAGCCCTAGTGAGCTGCCGCGTCCTGCAGGCAGAACCGGCCTCTGCTGTCGGCCCCAGGCCCCTCCTTATGGCTGGTCCTCTTCAGGGCTGTGGGTTTTTTTTTTTTTTTTTTTTTTTTTTTTTTGAGAGGTTTTTGCTATAAGGCATGTGCGCTCACCAGAAAGACAGAGAGAGACAGAGAGACAGAAAGTGAGAAATCACCTCCCCCCAGGGGGGATGGCCATGCTGCAATCCCTTCTCCTCCATTCTCCTCTCGGGATCTTGGGCACGCACACACACGCGCTCAGCGTGAGTTTAAGCCACCAGGTCTGGGACTCAAACGCGATTGACTACATGGGAGTCCAGTGACACAGCCATTACACTAACTGCTGGTCCCTGGAGCTGTTTTTTGTGACTGCAGGAGAGGACCCAGGGCCCCAGAGCAAAGCCGGCTGTCAAGGACAGATGGCTGACTCGCCTGTGACCGGCCGGTCAGACACAGGAAGTTTCGGAGTGGCAGGTGTCCTTTTCAGGAGGGCAGGTCCCAGCCGGGAGCCCTGAGCACACTCCTAGTCTGGGACTTCCCATCCACCAACTAGAGCAAATCCAAGGTCTCCGCGTCATCAGGGACAATGAGAGAGGCTTCATCTGACACCCCTGTCATTGGGGGCCTGATGTCCACGTGGCGAAAGACCAGGAGGCCCTTCCTCTGGGGCTGTCACAGAGCTGCAGCCTTGGCCTAGGTTCCAGAGAGAGGGCAAGAATCTGGGCCAGACCGTGGCTCAGCGGTGACTACTGCGTCACCTCTGCCTTGGCTTCCCCATCTGTAACCAAGGCGAACGCCCCACAGACGTCTGGGTGTTACTGTGAGGACTGAATGACCTGGTCCACATGAGAGCTGGGCCCCGGCCTGGCCCTCAGCAGGTGCTTACTCACTTCACCCAGGTTTCTGCCCAAATGTCTCCTCCTCCGAGAGGCCGTCCCTGACTACCCATGTAAGAGGAAGCAGTCCCAGGCCCTTTCTAACCTGTTTCTCTTGTTTGAACTTGACACTGGTCATTCAACCAATAATCCGGAAAACCACCAACAGGCACAAGCTAGATAAAATCCCCGTGCCCATGGAACTTGCACTGAAAAGTCTGCCACCACGTGGAACCGAACGACCAGGGTAGGGACTGTCCCCGAGTGCTAGCTGGTGCACAGGGGCTGCTTCTGAAACACCCGGCAGTTAGGGGGAAGATCCACTAGGGCCCTCAGGATCGCTTTGGTCTCCGTCTCTTTGCAGTCACTGGTTCCCTCTGGTCGTGAGCTGACGAGGGCTCCAGGCTGGGCGGGAAGCACCCTGCAGGTGCTTTCAAGTACCCACCTCCCCACGACTGTACTCCCGGCAGCAGGGCTCGGAGGTGGTGTCATAGAAGTTCTGCCCAGTGTGAAGGGCTTTCGGTGCATGACTGTGTTTAAACCTCATGACCACCATGAGGCAGGGACTAGACCTCCTCCTATTTCCCCGGTGAGCAAACTGAGGCCCAGGGAAGTGACACAGCGTCCCGAGCCCTACAGGGAGTGTGGCAGAGGTCTCGATCCCTGCTGAGAGCTGAGGCAGAAAGCAAGCGGGGTGGCTGGAGTTTACGGGAGTAGGATGTGGCCGACCTTGTGAGGCCTTGGGTGACAGGCCAGGGAAATGAGGTCCCTCTAGGTGGGCAGCACTCAGGGACCGCCTGGACAGAAGCAGGGAGGAGAACGAGGAGGCTGGTGGGGCAATTAGGAGTCACCATGGGGGATAAGGTCCGGCTGAGCAGGCGATGAAATGGAAGAAGGCGGCTTGCTTCGGACATGGTCCCACCAAGGTTACCCGGTGCCCACCCCGGCCTGGCTGCCTGGGCTGCTGCAAGAACTTCCTCAGCTGGATTACGGAGAGGCCCAAGTCCCTTCCTCACACACAGGTGACAGGAAACACGGACACAGGACAGCTTCCTGGGATGCTGCAGCTCTCTGAGCTTTCCAGGCAGGCCAAGACCCTTTTCTGTGACCCTGGCCTGTGCCTGGACTGTCCCCTTCTTCCCTGCAGCTCTGGGTCTGGGGTCCTGCTACCTGCTCCAGCTCAGGCCTGCAGGGGTCCCTGTGAGGGGCTGGGTGGGCTATGGCAGGCTGAGTGGCCTGAGGGTTCCATTAACCCCATCACAAGGACACTTGCACACTGGCGTGCAAATCATTCCTTGGTAACCAGCTGCAAGATCCTGGGAGAGGGAGAATAAAACCAGGCCTATGGCTTCAGCTTCTCCAAACCCACTCTAAACACGCAGCTTTGGACCAGTCACGTGACCTCTTAGCATCTCAGTTCTCTCACCTGCAAAATGGGGCTGGACCCCACAATGACTAAAGAGCATTACAACCTTGCTCCTCCACTGAGGCAGGTGTGTAGGAGGGACTTTCTCCATCTAATCATAAGGTTTAAGACAGTGATTTTTAAAAATGAGTGGTTTCCATATTTCATTTTTCTGAATGAACCTGGAGGGTTTGGGAAGCCAAGCAACGACGGTGATACCCGATGCTTAGCTGTGTCCATCTGGGTCTGCCGCAGTTACGGGCTTGTCTTTACTCGGCACCTTCAACCCCAGCTCCACGGCTGGCTTGATCTGGGGGATGCCCCAAGTTGGGGGTGACTTTAAAAGAAAGGACAGTTTACATCTCTGTAAGGAGGAGTAATAGGGACCACCACAGGCGTAGGGTTGCCATGGCAATAGCAGAGGGGGAGAGACGGGGCAATGCCTCTCCCAGTAGATGCACAAGAAATGTCGCTATTGCTAACGTCAGTGGGCCAGTGCCTGCGAAGGTGGCCTCTGAAGACGCCACTGCCAGGATGGTTATCAGGTACCAGCGCCACCCTTGGGATCCTCTGGGACTTCTGCTAAACCCTGGCCGGCTCTCCTGTGAGGGGCTTGTTCTCAGGGAGCCCCGTCCTCTGGCTGTTGGCTCCTGGGTCCTCTGAGACTCTCTGGCCCTTTTCTGGGTTACCTTCCACAGAGTTCTTGTCCCCCCGCTGTCCTCCCAGAAGTCTGTGCGGGGCAGCCATGGCCCACTCCTGCTTGCCTGGGGCTTTGTTTCCTCCTCTGACTTTATTAGGGAGCCCATGGTAAGCAGTGGCGCGTGATGGGCCTGAGGAGGGGCTTTGACCCACCATGGAATCTTCACAATCAGGGACTGGCTCTGAACCCTCAGGGGCAGTGACAGCAGTAACGACAGCAAGCGTGTGCCCCTCCTGCCCCAGCTTGCCTTCGGTGTGCCAGGAACTTCAGTGCTGGCAACGCCGGGCTCGGGGTAGTTGCTGTTATTAACCTATTTCACAGACAAGCAAGCTGAGACCAGGGAGACCCAGCTGCTTGTGAGGAGCCACACTGCCGATGTGTGCAGAAGTGACTCTAGCCCACTGCATGCTCTCACCACGTCCTGCTGCCAAGGAAGCCGACGGCTGAGGGGAACGAGTGGTACCAGGTCCGCCTGGGCATGTCTCCTGCCCCAGGGGCAGTGCGTCACTGAAGGGGTCTGGCTGCAAGCTAGTCCTCTGGTCCCACTTCCCCCAGCCCCTTCCCAGTCCCTTAAGCAAGGGGCAACTAGGTTTCCCTGCAGATGGGTATGGGGCCAGTCAGGCAAGGGGCTCCCTGCCTCGCCTACTGAAGAAAGACCGGTGGCCCCACCGTGGCCCCTCCAGCTGGGGAGGGAGACAGCTGGACAGAAGGGGGTAGGCACAGATAGAGGCTGCAGTAAAAGTCTGCAGGGAGCCAGGGGGAGAGGTTAGGGTCAGGGCAGAGGTGCACGGTGCTGTGGCTCCAGATGCAGGTTCTAGACCAGACCCCTGCTCTGATGCCGGCCAGCTGTGTGACGGTGGAGGAGTTAGCTCTCACCTCCTGTGTCTGTCAGCTCTGTGAGACACCAGGATGGTCCTAACCCCACAATGTGGGTGTGGGTGCTAAGTCAGTAACACCCACAAGGCTCTGAGAACTCTGTCCGCAAGCACTCACAAACACACTCTGTGACAGCGTGTACGTGAGCACACACCGATGTGTGTCTTTGCCATCAGAGGAGAGGGGGTCCCCCAGGCCTCCCTAAGCTCCCAAGGGGCCCCTCCCTAATCTCCTGGGCTCCAAATCCCTGCAGAGGGCCAAGGGCAATGCTGGGGAGGGAGACCCACCCCCTACATGCAGACCCAGATCCTTAGGCCCCTTTTCTTAGCATCTGCAGTGACAGGCAATGGGTGGCTGGCTCCAAAGTGACCTAGCTCATCTAACTAGAAGGGCACAGGCAGCAGTGGCCACAAGACAGGGTGGGCTGGGCAGGGGATGCCGGGTTCCGAGGGCACTGCCCAGGGCTGACTTGGCTTGGCCTGGCCCAAAGAGCTCTCTGGGGCTCTTCATCAGGGAGAGGAGACAACCTGCATGCCTGGGTGGGTGTGAGTACTACAGAGCCTCAAAATTCCAGTGCTGTCTGTGACACTCTGACCTCTCAACTCTGACTCAGAGGTGCCATTCTTGAGTGGACAATGCCACTTACACTTCGAAGAGCCACTCAGACCTTCCACTGCCAGAGAAGCTGCAAACTTGGTGAACCTCCTGCCTCCATTCTCTGCCAGAGGCACCCACCTTGGTCACAGCCCTTTCATGCTGAGTCAGGGTCACAGACAGCGGCTTCCGACCAGTTCTCCGCCCTGCACACAAGGCCACACTCTCCCTACAGACACGGCAGCTCGCAGGGCCTGCAGCATTGGGGACTGACTTTTGTTTTTAGGCTTCAGTATCCTCTTTGGTGTGTCCACACCATAGATGAGCAGACTGGTATTTGCTGAACCAGATTTCTCAGTTAGCTGACCCCTGAACTCCTACTCATCCCACAGAGTCTAACTCATATGCCATTTCCTCTGTGAAGCCTCTCAAGATTCCCTCTCTGAAGACAAAATTCCCTGCTTGGCCACAGGTGCTCTCTAGCTCTCTCTCTCCCTCTCTTTTCTTTCTTTCTTTTCTTCTTTCTTTCTTTTTTTTTTAAGATTTTTTCAAAGGCATGTGTGCTCACCAGAGAGAGAGAGGTAAGAGAGAGAGAGACAGAGAAAGGGAAAGTGAGAAATCACCCCCGTGGAGGGGGTGATGGCCACACAATCCTTCTCCCTCTTGGGATTTTGGGCACACACACATGTGCCTGGTGTGATTACAGGCCACCAGGCCCAGGACTCAAACTGAGATTGGCTATGGGGAGTCCAGCATCTTAACTATCATGCCACCTACTGGCCCCTGTAGCTCTCTCTCCACGTAACGTGGTGTTACTGACACAGCAAACCTATCCTGATGCTTTCAGGCTGAGGGCTGGTCTTCACTGTCTCGTGGACTCCTCACCCCAGCTCTGCAAGGTCCACACACAGGAGCACCATTTTGCAGAGGAGGAAGCAGATTCTGAGAGGTTAAGTACAGTGGCCAAGAGCACACACACAGCGATCCGGGATCTGAACCCGTTGGACTCCTGTCTACACAGTTGTTTGTCCACACTATGCTATCCTGCCCAGGCCTGTTTGCCCAGGAGCCATGGAGCCTCCACCCTGGGGCTGTGCTAGTTTCACTTTGGTGCCCAAGTCTGGCCAGACATGTCAGAGGCCTCCAGGGGTGTGTTCTAAGATTGGAGGGGCAGACTCTGCTGGGTCCAGAAGGCAGCCAGCATGCTGGGGAGATGGGAGAGCCGTGACTGCAGAGGAGAGGAGGGGAGGGGAGGACGAGGGGAGGGCGCATGGGCACTGACCTTGCGGTGCTGCTCATAGTTGCGGATGAAGTCGCGGAGCTGCTCCTCGCGGCTCTCCAGCGTGGCATACAGCTGCTGCATCTGGCTCACCAGGTCCGTCTTCTCGCCCTTTAAGCGCTTCCGGTCGGCTTTCATGGCTGGGGACAGAAGAGCAAGTTAGTTCCTGAGCTGTCTCTTCCAGGTGGCTTGAAGGCTGAGAAGGGGCTTGATCTCAATACCTTTGGAATAGATGAGAAAAACAAGGTTCAGAAAGATAAAGGGTCTCCCAAGCTCCCGTGTCACTTAGTGGCATTCCCGAGATTTGAACTCAGGCCTGTGTCCAGAGTCTATTCTCACCTCTCAGATCCATTGATCCAACCAGGGAGCAAATCCTTACTTAAATGTGTCCTTCAGCCTTGAACTGGCTGGGTCTCTCATACTAAAGAGTTGAGGCCTGGTGAGCTCCTGACCCCCACAGCCCAGGAAGCCGAAGGGGCCTGGATCCCCTGAAGAAATGAACCCCTAGGGCCACCGGGACAACGCAAGCCAGTCTGACAGTCCCAACTGCCCCATGTCCTTCACGTGAGAGGTGTTCGATTAAACACATGCAGAAAGATATGACACTTCATGAATGAGCAACAACTGAAAAACCAGGCAAAGTGGACTCCACCAAAGTAAAAGCTCTTATGTTTTAAAGGACAACATCAAGAAAGTAAAGACATCCCACAGATTGTGAGAACATATTTGTGAATCATATGTAAGAGGGTCTTCAATAGTTAACGGAAAACGTATATTATGAAAAACTCTGTCTGGATTTCAAAATTCTTTGCACTAAAATAAACTCATACTTTAATTCCATTTTCCCATAAACTTTTTGAAGTCTTTTCATATCCAATAGGGGATTAGAATATATAAATAACTCTTACAACTCAATAATAGTCAAATAATCTATTTTTAAAACTGGGCAGGGTCAAGCAGGTGGCATGGAGGTTAAGGTGGCTGGATCCCACGTGGATGACTGCAATTTGAGTCCTGGACCAGGTGGTTTGAAAAACATGCCAGCCACATGTGCATGTGTGCCCAAAATCCCAAGGGGAGAATAGAAGAGAAGGAATTACTCACCATCCTCCTTTGGGGGTGATTTCTCACTTTCTTTCTCTCTCTCTGCCTCTCTCCAGTGAGTGCACACACCCTATAGCAAAAAACTAAAAGGCAAAGGAGCCAAAGAGACATCTCTCCAAGGAACAACCATAGTTAAACTAAAGGGGCGCTTGATATCATTAGTCATCTCCAATCCACAATGAGATACCACTTCACACTCACTAGAAATTGAATATAAAAGACAACTACAGATGCTGGTGAGGATACGGAGACGTTGGAGCCCTCACACACTGACAGAGGGAATGTAAAATGTACAGTTGCTTTGGAAAAACAGTATGGCAGTTCCACCCAAAAATTAAACATAAAGTTATCCTGTGATTCAGTCATTCTACTCCTAGGCTAAGAAATGGAAATGTATGTCCACATAAAAATGTGTTAACACATGCTTGGATTGTCAGAAAAGTCAGGATGTATTTTTTTCTGTTTTTCTCTGTGAAAATGTGTCATGCCTTTTCCAATAACCCAATAAACAGCAGTATTATTCATAATGGCCAAAAAAGTAGAAACAACCCAAATGTCCACCCATGGATGAATGAACAAAATGAACTATGCTCATATACTTATTGTTATCAAACAATAAGTCCTGATGCCTGCCACAACATGAATGAACCTCGAAAGCATTATCTAAGTCAAAAGACCACATGTGAAGATTCCATGCACATGAAATACCCAGAACAGGGAGATCTATAAAGACAGTGTTAGAGGTTGCCTTGGGCTGTGGAGGTGGCAGTGGTGGATGGGGGTATAAAGAGGTAGCAGTGAGGGACCAGAAGATGGCATAGTGGTTATATCACTGGGCTCCTACATAGCTGACTGTAGTTTGAGTCCTGGATGCCAACTTATGTTGGCGTGTGTGTTATGGCCAAAATCCCGCAAGGAGAATGGAGGAGAAGAGCTTGTGGCACAGCAATCCCTCCCACCCCGCCCAGGTGTGTGTGTGTGTGTGTGTGTGTGTGTGTGTGTGTGTGATTTCTTGCTTTCTGTCTCTTTCACTCTGTCTCTCCAGTGAGTGCACATGCTCTATAGAAAAAAAAAAAAAAACTCTCTTAAAAAATAAAGAGGAGGTAGTGAAAAGGCATGGGTTTCCTCTTGAGTTGATAAAGAAGTTCTAACTTTGGTTGCTGTGATGGACATACAGCTCTATGAATATACTAAACACAAATGGATTTTGTACACTTCGAGTGGGTGAATTATACGGGGTATAAATCACATCATCTCCTAAAGCTATCACTGAAAAATCCACTCCAGGGGCCATGGTGCAGAGGTACAACACAATGATCTGAAGGCTGACCCCAAGCGAAGGATCCAGGTTCACATCCAGAGCCCTCCCTGCGTACACCAGGCACATGTGTGGCCATGATCTGGGCTGGGTGAGGCGGGAGGCGGTTTGTGGCAGCAGGACCCTGGGGTGCTGCCTCATTTTTTTTCTGTTTCCCTATTTCATGGGAGAAATACACTTGTATGAAAAATAAATAAATAAATAAAATTGCTCTTTAAAAACAGAAATGAAAAACAACACTCGGGGTCATACCCCTGTGCAGTCTCCTACAAGGTAGCGTGGCTTCTGCTCCCCACAGTGGCCCCCTCTCCACGGCACCAGCTCCTTGTCTGATGAAGCAAGCTCTGCATGGTGGGGACTCTTCACCCTCTTTCCCAGACCCCACAGAACTCTGTCCCTGTCCTAGACCTAGTATCAAAGATGGGTTTTTGAGGCTCACTGTGCCTGCTATTATAGAGATGGTAGAAACAGGGCAAGGCAACTCCTGGGCTCTGGAAGCTTCCAGTCTGAGAGGGCCAAGTGGTTGAGTCACCTGCCTAATGTCACACAGCCATGTCTCCCCGGAGCCCACACTTGACTCTAATGATACGCTGCTTCCACAGTGAAGCCCCCAAACCCAATGGGTCCCTAGCCCCAAGGCTAGCTGAGAGAACTGACATGAAGCAGGCAGTCCTGCAACTCAGCCTGTGTGGAACCCCCGTCCCTGGGTGGTGCCTCACCGTTTATCCCCTGCCTTCTGCTCCCTCCCCAGGTGGAACAGTGTAGGAGGCGGGTCAGCAGGGGCCATACCACCATAGCACAGTCAGCATGCAGTGGGGACCCAGCTCTTGGGTGGCCTGTTACACTCCAGCTTTGAGCCGCTTGGCTACCGGAGGGCCAGGCCTCTATACAGCCTGGCTGAGCAGTGGTCTTGGTCTCCAGGCTGGAATTCCGGGCATGCTGGGCTGGAGCCTATAAGGGTAGGGATAGCGGGAGGGTGGCACGGCTGGACTGGTTTGGTGCTGTGACACCTAGCAAGGTGCAGCCTCATTACTGGTCAGTGTCATTTTAGGGAACCCTAACATTTGAACACATAGCCCGGTCTGGATTGCCCAAAAGAGCCCAGCCAGCCATCACTGAAGCATCTGCTCATGCTCACGAGATCCTGGCTACGCTCCTAGGAGAGAGGCGGCTGAGGATTTCTACTGTCCCACTTGACAGAGGAGGAAACTAAGGCTTCACAGCTATTCCATGGCTGGGCCGGCACTGAGCGGGTGTCTGATGCTTGGTCGCAGGCTGGTTTTGGCCTGGTGGCTCCAGGAACAGCAGAGAAGCACTGATGAGTGAGTGGCTGCTGGGGGCCACTGACCCAGCAAGGTCACCACAGAGGCTTCCTGGAGCTTCAGATGGACACTCCTCCCAGTGCAGAGGAAAAAAAATGGGCCCCATGGTCCCAGGGTTAAAGCAGGGTTAAGTCTCTGCCCTTCGGCTGTCTTCAGCTGGAAATTAAACCCTTGGGGATCTGATTTGCCTTCATTTATTAGCTCCATCTGCGTGGGGACCAAACTCCACACTTTGTTCTTGGCAACGGAAGCCTCTTGGAGAAGTCTTCTGCCACCACTCCATGCCTGATCAGCAGTCCCTGATCCTCCTGCCTTCTGAGTAGCTGAGACTAAAGGTGTGCATCACCACACTGGCTTTTTAGGGTGGGCCAGGAGTCAAATCTGCCTCCCGTGTGACCTCAGCCTGCCGAGGAGCAGTGCCCATGGCTTGCTACCGCATCCAAGTCCCATGGCCTCGGAGGTGGGTGATGGTGCAGCCTCTTGCTGGTCTCCATGGACTCTCTTGTTGCTCCATCCTTGCACCATTTGTCCAGCAGTCTGAGGGATGTGTGAACCTGTGCACACGTGTGTGCACACACATGCATGCAGTGTGTGGGCCACCTCCAGGCTGCGCTGTGCCTCCCCATCTGACTGAGGTTCCCTGTGAGCATAGGCTGCCCTGCACCTTCGATCAGTGGCTTCTCCCTAAGAGGCTAGAGCTGCCACCAGGCTGTTGGGTGAAGCAGCTCCCGTATGCCAGGCTCTGTGCTTGCTGCTGTGAGGACGGGGTGAGCCAGACATAATGCCCGCTTACTGCGTACGTAGTGGGCATCTAAAGAGGAGACAAACCTGCCCCTGCCGAGGGTGAAGCGGTAAGGGCACCCTGAGGGGAAGGGCCGTAGATTGAGTAAGGACAGAGAAAAGCGGGCTTCGGGTGGACCGGGCATCTCTGTTCAGTGCTCATTCGTTTATAGGGGAGGCGAAGCCACGTGCTTCGGCTGTGGAGCATCTCGGGGTTCTAAACAAGCCTCTCCTGGCCTTCTCCGGCTAATGCTCAGGTGTCTTCTATCCATATTGCCCAGCAGTTATGTCTCTGTCTAGA
The DNA here is from genome assembly GCA_026018925.1 of Tupaia tana. Lineage (NCBI taxonomy): Eukaryota > Metazoa > Chordata > Mammalia > Scandentia > Tupaiidae > Tupaia > Tupaia tana. The sequence continues at coordinate 84,628,839 of JAKSZU010000007.1, read as the reverse complement.
GCTTTCACATGCTCTACAGAGATAGCACGGAGACTATCCATGTTAAGGCGTTCCCTGCACAAACCCACACGCACATGGCTGACGCTGGTACCCGTTCACCCCCTTCCGCATCAGGATGACTCTTTCATGAGGGGTACTGGGCAATGTGTCAGTGGCCCCCTGAAGCCACTGACACCCGTCAGTGCTTCTCAAATCCCAGGCTCCCTTGCAGCTGGGGGACACGTGTCAGTTCTGGCCACTAAGATACACACTGCTGTGCCCTGGGAAGCCCTGGGCTGACTTTATAAGCACTCTGGTGAGCACATGGAAGGAGGATACCAGCCACGGACGGGGAGCAGGAAGGAAAACAGGGGCGTGGGCCCTCATGGCACCACCTGGGCAAGGAGTCCTAGTAACAGGAGGAAATCCACCCCCAGTGTTTCTGGGGTTTCCCAGTAACCATGGCCCAACACATCCCTAACAGTCCCATCAGGGCAGGCCGTGAGGAGTGCTGTCACTCCACCTCAAAAAGCTTCTCTCAGGGCCCTTCCCCCCACAGTGCTCCTTGAGGATCCTGGGCTGGACCTGGCCAGGTTGAGGACCCGGAAAATGGGTCAGCAGAATCTCTGGGAATGAATGACAAGTAAAGAGCAATTAAAAACGAAACTCTGGAACCATCATGTTCACCAAGAGACCGAAGTTCGGCCTGCATGCAGTGTTTCAGAAGCACACATGTCCACCGCCAAGGGCACAGTAACCGCTGTCACCTGTTGTTGGACACAGCCTGGCCATCTCTGCCACGTGGAGCCCACTCAGGAGAGCCCACAGAGGAGCAGCCCCAGGGGTGGGGGACTCACGGTGAGGGGAGAATGGTGTGTACACATGTCCACCGCCAAGGGCACAGTAACCGCTGTCACCTGTTGTTGGACACGGCCTGGCCATCTCTGCCACGTGGAGCCCACTCAGGAGAGCCCACAGAGGAGCAACCCCAGGGGTGGGGGACTCACGGTGAGGGGAGAATGGTGTGTGCTTCCCTTATCCAACCTGAAGGTTCCCAAGCACCCAGGTGCTAGGTCACTCCCATCAGACAGGAAGCCCCCCACTTCCAGCTCTAACTCTAAGCAAACAAGGTGATCAATACGACAGACCCCGAAGAACTAATTCGACATCCACGCACATACAGCTACGAGAATACGCAGTGGTCTTCCCCCTCGCTTCCTTTTATCTGTGCTTGTGTCTCTCCTTCCAAAGCCCAGTTGAGACGTTCTACAAATGCTCTGGGGCAAGCTGAGGTGCCCGCCTGTGAGGCAGGACTTTCTAGTCATCCGTTTCTCCCAGACAGGTCTCATTCCAGCAGCCAGGCTACTGGAACCACTGCCATGGTGACAGCAATGTCATACCCAGGGGGCTCTGCAGGATCATGGAATGAGACCAGCCTGCCACCCAGGAATGTGAGGGCTCTTGGGGTGGGAGGAGGGAACCAGACGTGTGTATGAGATCAGGGCTGGAGCCCATGACAACGGCACTTTTCTGGGCACATTACTACCCTCCTGCCTCCTCCACAGCAGACCTCTTCTTTTTTCCCTGCTTAGAATGCCCCCGTGCAATGCAGGTGTGAGACACATCAGAAGGGTGCCAGCCCCATATCTAACTCTGCAAATGGGAGTCTTGGTGGGTGGAGGCCAGAGAGCGAGGGAGGGTCTCTGCAGTTTCCCTTCACTCTGCCGGCGCAGGCCAGACCCTCACTCCTGTGATGGGAAGGGAGGCCATAGCTAACGTGTGCGGAGAGCAGGGCAGGCTGAGCCACAGCCCTTGAGCTTCTGAGGACCACAGGAACGGAGGGGAAGGGTGTGAATCGGCCGCTTTGGGCCTGCAGGGTTTTCTTTTCACCCACGGGGCAGCACGCAGTGGGAGCCACATTTGGACCGACCCCAGGATGCTCTCTCACCATTCCCACGGAGCTTCAGTGCCTAATGGGGTACTGGGCTTGGTGAGCTTCCCTTCAGCTGCTGAGGCCCCAGGAGACCGTACCTTGCCTTAGTGCTTGCTGCCCTGGGTGAAGGTTGCAGGACATCAGCGGATGTCCCCAAACATGCCCATGCTGTGGCAGATGCCACATGGAGGGCGGACAGGCCCCAGAGCTCTCAGTTTCCAGCTGGCTCTGAGGCCAGTCACTTAACCTCCCCGAGCCTCAGTGTCCCAGATACTGAAGTAACTCTCAGCACTGACACCGAGGCCCTGGGGACTGCTCTGAGCCCCTTACGGTGCTCGCCACCTACTTCCCACGGCTCCCTGGCACCCGCCCTCCCAACCTTGCTGCTCCTCTGCTGCCTCCAAAATCACCCCCCGCCCCCACCACAGCACAGTCAGCGACAGCACACTTGCGCCCGTCCGCTCAGGGGACCTTGTGCTGTACGTGTCTATGCAGGAGGAAACGGAGGCTCAAGAGGTGAGCGTACTCTCCAGGAACCATGTGGCTGCAGGACTAGATCCTGGCCTGACATGTGGGCTGACCTCGAGCCCCTCCTGCCCTGCTGTGAAACCACATGGTTGTGAACAGTGGGCCTGCAGCACCCAACAAGAAAGCCAGCGGGTGACCGGACGCTCAGCGGGTACTCTTGCTCTGGATACTGTTCCTGCAGCCGGCCTACCTTCCCCGAGGGCTCTCTGAGGGTCCCACTGCAGTCGGTCTGATGTGTACCCCACTGCCACTCCATGGCTGCTGGAAGGAGTGGCAGGACGTGCTCCTGCACATGTGGGCTGTACATGGCAAGCGTGCACATGCACATGCAAGTCTGCAGTTCTTAAGAAATCCCCCCGGCCACCCACTGTCTACCGCTGCATCCTCAGCCTGCCTGAGAGTCTCATTCCGCAGTCAGCTTTCCCATTAGTCCAAGCTCAGAACACTGTGGGTCCAGACCCGGATGTCTCACGGCCAGGAGTCCTGCTGAAAATTTCCAGTCTGGGTGGGCCTAAGACAAAGGTGTGCTCAGGTGGAGGCCTGTGGCATGTAGTGACATCAGCCCACGTAGTACAATCCCAGCCACTGCCAGCAGGGGGCACCCATTCTTCTCCATTCAACATTCCTGGCTCCTCAGGCCTTCAGGATCTGTAGATTAGAGGAAACTAGGGGTAGGCAGGCAGGGGCCATAAGGACCTGACCAATCACTGGGGCCTGAGCCTTTGAATAAACACCCACCAAAACATGAGGCCCTCAGAGTTCCTGCAGCTCCACGTTCCTCTCCAGATGGAATGACAGGGCCCCAGGGATGGAAAGTGAATGCCAATATTACACAGCCAGTGAGCCCAGGCCTCCCGATTCTTAGGCCGACACAGTCAGGTTAGAAGCACTGGCTTAGGAATCTGCCTACATTCAATTAAGCCTCAGTTTTCTCGTCTGTAGCAAGGTGAATGGAATGAGAGTGTAACTTCCGCCACACAGGGGCCAGGCTGTCTTGAGTGAACTGTGAGGTGCAGACTTTGAGCATTTTGGAAGAAGAGCACCTCAGGACACTGCTTCAGAGGCAGGGAGGTCCAGATTCCAGTTCTGCCTTTGCCCCTTCTTAGCTAGAGGGCCCTAGGTACAGCGTGCAACTTCTGAGCTGCCCTGTCCTCCGCAGCTGAGCCATGTGTGACAGTGCAGGGCTTCCGACGACAGCCAGCACAGGGCTTGGCTGAACACTGCAGGCACATACTGAATGTCAGCTTCTCCCTGTCTCCGAACTCCCAACAGCTCCCAGGCACGAGTTCAAGCCTCAGGAAGACCTGGGCAATACAGGTTGGTCTGACCAATAAAAACAAGCCTCAGGAAGAGACCTAGGGCAGGGAGAAGGAAAGGCACAACCTAGGGCAGGATCCTTGCACTTGGCAGGATCAAGAACACTCGTGTAGACCTTGCTCACAGACTTGCAGTTCAGGAAGTAGTGTATACTACTTGGGTTTGGTTCTTCCTGTTTGAAAGGTGAGCTCAGAAGAGGTCAGAGTTCAACCTCTTTTACAAGGTAAAGCAGACTCTTACCTCAGTAGGTGGTGCTCTCAGAGGGCAAGGCCACCTAAGGACTTCGACCAGTGGCAGCCACCAGTGGCTCCCCAAAAGCACTCTGCTCATGAACCTTAACCCCCTTATCCTCTCATAGTGAGGTGGAGTGAGTTGACCAACTCACCCAGCCAGTGAGTGGCAGAACTGGCACTTTACTGTAGAACTTTGACACGCAGACTCAGGATCTTTCCAGAAGATCCACAGATCTGCTCCCAAGGGCACCCTAGAAAGTTAGCATACCCTTTCTAACTTCCTGTTTGGGGAAGGAAGGGCAAACATCTTGACTGGGTTCTTACTTTCCAATCCTGTGGCCATGGCAGACATGACTAGTCAACCTGGCTCTTTAGGAACCTCGGTTGATTAGGGATGTCTGCCAGGGCATGGGAGCAAAACAGAGCAGATTTTCTTACTCTGCCTTGAATGGTGGAGCAGATGTCACTAGTGGCTGATCAGAGTTAGCATGTTTGAGAACTACCCGTTGACTACTGTCTGGGTCAATTACCATCACACGCCATAGAATCAAAGCTAACTCTTTAACCAAAAGAGCGAAAAGCAATTCTCTCAACTGGTGGAAAACCAGTCATACCAATGAGATGGTGATAAATAATCCAACCAGCATGTTTAAAGGTGAGAGAACAGACTTTTATTTTCCTTCAATTGGGGTCAAAGGTAAGTTATTTACATATTTTTATGTCTACTCCTAGCTAGTAATATAAGCTCCTGGAGGGTAGGGACCTGGCCTGTCTTGTTCACTTTGAATCCCCAGGAACTAGACAGTGACTGGCATATAGGAAGAGCTCGGGAAATGGTGAGAAATTCTCAGATGAACGACTGAACAAGGTGGACAGCTGGGGGACAGTGGGAAGCTGGGCCGCTGGGGTGAGCACATTTTATAATTCTTTGTCTCCCCCATCCTCACTGGAGAGGGGAGACTCAGGCTCTCAGAGCTGGTCATGCATGGCTGAACCTCTTGCCAAACTGCCTTGGATTCCATGAACTGTGTCCACAGCCACTTCCTGTTGCTCCTGCTGTGTCCCAGGACATAAGAATACCTGTGTAAACCAAAGCTTTCACTGGCCCAAGACACCAATAGAATTTTAAGGTGCTCAAGATGGGAGACAGCCCAGATCTATCCTTTCAACACAGGCAAAACCTGGGGTTCAGGAGTGTTGGGGACCTGGTTCTTGCACAGGGCTCCCCTGCCATCAGCCTGGACACTGGTGCTCTTTCCCACCATCATTTGGAAACCGAGGCCTCCCTTTCATTACAAGAGCACCCTTGGACTGAGTTCCCTGCACTTGGCATGCACTTGCCACCGGACTTTCCCCAGCACCATTAAGCATGCAATTTTCTCACATTTTTTAACAGAAAACCCCCTTTTGATCCCATTTCCCTCTGCAGCTCTCATTCCATTTCTCTTCTTTCTTTTGGAGCAAAAATGCTTGGAAGGATCATCCACTGTCGTTTCCACTTCCCTCCTCCCCTACTCTCTGAGACCCACTCTGACTTCTCCAAGCTGGTCTTTACAAGGTCACTGGCAATCTGCGTTCCAAACCCCATGGCCTTCCTCTGATGGGCTCCATCGGTGGCAGGTGACACCCCCCTTGGCCTCCAAGGCCCACATGCCTGTTTCTCATATCTCTGACTGCTCCCTTCGGCCTCTTTTCAGGTCTGTTCACTTCTGCCCTCTAAGCACTGGAGGCCTCCGTCCTTGGGTCCCTCCTTTTCCATCATTTCCTTGATGGACTCTCCAACCTCATAGCTTCATTTGTCTGTTTGTTAAGAGAGATTATCGCTATAGGGCACAGGTGCTCGCCAGAGAGACAGAGAGACAGAACATCAGCTCCTGGAGGGGATGGCCACTGCTGCAATCCCTTTTCCTCCATTCTCCTCTTGGGATTTTGGATGCATGCACTCGGTGTGAGTTTCAAGCCTCCAGGTCTGGGACTCAAACTGAGGTCAGCCATGTGGGAGTCTAGCACTGTAACTATGACACTACCTGCTGGCCCCAACCCCACAGCTTTAAATCAAACATCAATGCCTCCCGGCTGGCCGGATCCAGCCTGGACCTCGCCCCTGACCTCCAGGCTGAGTGAAGAGCACCCTCCCTGTCTCTGCCTGGACATCTGACAGCATCTCAAACTTAACATGCAACCGAGTCCTGGACCAGTCCCCCAACTTGCTCTTCTCAGTGCCCCCTGAACACGGTTCATGGTGGCCTCAGTCCTCCAGTTGCTCTGGCTCCAAACTCTGGAATCTTCCTTGACTCACCTCCTCTCACCTTCCATACCCAATTCCTCAGCGAGTCCCACCATCTCCACCCTCAACCCAGTACCAGAGTCCGGCCACTTCCACCACTGCTCAGTCACTGGGCCCTGTCCCCACTAGCAGCCTCCTAACTGGTCCCGACTCTCCAGTCTGACTCAAGTGGCAGAGGAGTGGCCCTATTAAAAGACGAATCAGATCAAGCTGCTTCTCTGCTTCTCTCCCATGGCTCCCATCTCTCAAGGATGAGCTCAAAGTTCTTCCAATGGTCCCCCCAGGGCACATGCCATCTGTCATTGCTCCCCAAACCTCTCTGACCTCACCCTCTGCAGCCGACATTTTGCTACAGCCACCCTGGCCTCCTTGCTCTTCACGCAGTGACCCACTTTCCTCAGGACCTTTGCAGGGCCCTTTGGTGCCTCAAAAGCCCTCCCCACCCCACACCCACCCACGGCCTACTTCCTCTCCTCTTCTTTATTAAAATGTCACTTTCTGGGCACACTCTTCCACGGACACCCATCCTTGTTTTCTCTTTCTCCTTTGAGCTGGCTGCCACCTACCACTAGGTGCTATCCTGTGCTTACTGTGGGAAATGGTCGTGTAAACACCTCTTCCTTCCCCTGACAGCTCCTCTGCCTCTCCCCTGCTTAGACACCAATGCAGCTTCTCTCTGGATTTCCAAGCCCACAGCTCATGCCACTGTTTGCTCCACAGGTGCCCAGGACCCCACCTGCCCACTGCCCTGCCCAACCATGGCCCCTGCACAGGAATCTGCACCACAGCTTGGAACCCAGACCAGCAGCCCTGCACTGCCCGGCCTCCTAGGTAGCCTAGGAGTCTCCTGAAGGCAGGGCCTGGGCCTGGACCTCATCGGACACCCATTCCAGGAGCCGCATCAGGTGCAGCTTCTGGCAGGTAAAGGAAACGATAAACGGATGCCGTGGGGGCTTGAGGAGGGTGCGGAAGGCTCTGAGCTTACAGGTCCATGGAGCTCAAGCTGCCTCTTCCCCAGACCTCCAGTTTAAGGACTAGGACCCCAGCTCTGGGGTGGAACAAGCAACAGCCCACAGGGTCTGTCAGAGACTACCAGTAAGAGAAGTGGGTGGGGAGAACTCAGAATGCCTGCCCCACGTCCAGGGGGCACCTTTTCACGACTGTTTGGGCCCAGCAATGCCACTATCCCCGCTTTCCAAGAGAATTCTGAACTCCAGATTACTATTTTTTTTCTTAATGTTTTTATCTTTGGAGAAGTTTTTCTATAGGGCGCGTGTGCTCGTCAGGAAGAGAGAGAGAGACAGAGAGACAGAGAGACAGAAAGCAAGAAATCATCCCCCGAGGGGGGGGATGGCCACGCCACAATCCCTTCTCCTCCATTCTCCTCTCAGGATCTTGGGCATGCATGCACGCGCGCCTGGAGTGAGTTTAAGCCACTGGGTCCGGGATTCGAACCATGGGACTACATGGGAGTCCAGCGACATAACCATTACGCTAACTGCTGGTCCCCAGATTATTACTATATTTAATGTCATCAAAAATCCTAAAATGAGCCATGTCTCTGGCCATTGGCCAGGTACTGGACACTGACCCGAGCAGGTGTCTGTGGGCAATGGAGGAGATCTGGGCCCATCCATGGCGGAGGGACTGGTTTCTGCAGACACATCTAGGTGTGAAGCCTGGCACTCCCCTTCCCTAGGGCTGTGACCTCTCTGTGCCTTTTCCTCACTCTATGGTGAGCGTGAAATGAGACGGTGATCACTGGCTTTGGTGTCACCTGCTCGAAGTGACTCACAGTCAGTGCTGCTGAGTGACTGGCCAGCACCTGGAGAGGAAGCTGGCCCCGAGCCAGGGGAGGAGAGTAGCAATTTCAAGGCCACCTGAGTACCTGCTGTCTTGGAGCTGGGCCACAAGGGGGGAGAGGGTGAGGCGCTGGGCACCTAGAAAGCCTCTCCCTCAGGGTTGGGTGCCCAGAGGCTGGGACACCCAATGGGAAGGGTGGGCCAGAGGCCGGGAGGCTCAGCATCCTGCACACAAGCCCTAGCGAGGGCATTGCAGGGGCCTCTGGGGATGGTGCTTGGTCCTCACTGCGCGCGGGGCTCGGGGCTGGGCCACCCACCCCTCAGGTCTGGCCTGGAAAGCTCAGAGCTCACTCCAGGGAGCCAATCCCCCACTCTACTCCTCTCAGGGACCAGGGCTGCCTTAGACGAGCAGGAGGGAAGTGGGAGGGCTAGGCGGGGAGGGGGTGGGGTTTGTTTTCCTCCCTGAAGGGGAGTCCAGGAAAAGTCCTCCTTCCTCCAAATCACGACTAAAAATAGAGGAAGGAGATGGGCCCGGAACACGGACATTCCCTACTAGGAGGGGGGGATGTGGGGTGGAGATTTCTGGAAATGCAGCATCAGCCACAGCTTTGATTCCACACAATGACTACTATTCTAATTTTATTTTTTAGTTTTCTTGCTATAGGGTGTGCGTTCTCACTGGAGACAGAGAAAGAGGGAAAGTGAAAAATTACTCCCCCAGGGGCATGGCCATGTCACAATCCCTTCTCTTCCATTCTCCTCTTGGGATTTTGGGCACACTCACACATGCACCCAGCGTGGTTTTCAAGCCTCTGGGTCTGGGACCTGAACTGCGCAGTTGGCCATGTGGGATGCAGCTCTTCAGCCACAATGCCCTCTAACTGAGGACTATGTTAAAAGGCTGGTGTGGAAGGTCATCTTCCAGCAAGAGATGGCTCTGGCTCAGTCCTGAGAGGAGGCAGCAAGTTTGAACGGGGAGACCACCGGGGAGCAATGCTGCGAGGCCTCGGCAACTCACACACCTTTCTGGGCTCTGGTGTCATAGTCTCAAGGTCTTGAGACCATCAAGACGTTTTCCTAGGTGCCCAGTGACCTGGACTCATCTCACCACCTCTGCCCCTCAACAGAGACTCAGCAGAACTATGCAAGGTGACACAGCAGCTAGGGTCAGTCTCTTCCCAGGCAAGTTCAGAGGGCAGGAGAAGCTCCGGAGAGCAGGGCTCAAGAGTGAAACCCTGGAGCCAGACGACCTGGGTTCTGCTGCTCACTGTGCGTGGGACTGTGGGACCAGACATCATGCTAGTCTTCCTGCATCTGTGAAAGGAGAGCGAGCTCCTCCCTAGACTATTTGCATAAGCCCCCACCAGGAACTCTGCAAACGCCCTTCACCAGGACAATGGCCACAACCAGGGCAGAAGCCTCATGGTGGCTGGTTCAACCCAGCAAGGAGAAGCAAATGATAACCACGCACCCAGGGCTCTGCTCTGCCTCCTACTGGCTGTGTGCCTTCGGGAAGCCCTGTGACCTCTCTGAGCCTCAGTGCTCTGACTGTGGACTGGGCACAGTAAAAACCTGTACACTCATAGGCTGGAAGGATGTCTGGAGACGAGCTGTACCACCGGCAGAGACCTCAAAGGTATGAAGACAGCAGACGCAGCCTGCCCGTGCCAGTCCAGGGTTGTCTACCTCTGGCGTCAAGTGTTAGCCGGCCAGGGATCTGAGCCACATTCCCAGATCAGCTCTTACAGCCACGAAACTCACATTCTGATCTTCATTTGTCTCACTCCTGTGAGACCCTGCGACTGCTTTCTAATTTGGCAGAGGAAGAAAGGGGCGTTTTTGTATTGGCTCCCCAAAGCCTCAGCGGCACTAATTATTATTTTTAATTTTTGTGATCCAGTCTGTGATTTTTTTCCCCTCTGCTGGGGGGGGGGGGGGGTCCTAGGACTGCAGCCAACAGAAGTCTGGCAGACAGAAGTCAGGGAGCACAATTCCCACCTGTCCTCCCCTTGTCAGCCGCTGCTTCCACAGGGCAGCTGGAACCTGTGGACCCCAGCACTGCCACCCCCAGTCAGGGTCCTTTTAATTGCAGGGGTGCGAGAGTTCCATGGTAAGACTGAAGTCTGCAGTAATTAAGACCTCTATAAAATATTTAGACGGCCATGCCCACATATATTAATGATTATACATTTAAATGTTAATGAGCGTAATTAGATGAAAGATTAGCCAAGCCTGTCACTAAATATACATTCAGGACTGATAAACTCCTGCGCTGTGAAATTCTGTGTGAGCAGGCACACACGTAAGGTTTCTCAGGTGGACTCAATTTATCCAACTGGAAAAAAGTTCAAAGAGTGGTCCAGAAAAGGAATGGGGCTAGCAGGGAGTTAGCAGGCTGGGGGGAAGACAGGGGGGTGGGTGAGTGGGCCCAAGGACCCCATGAGGTCTTTGGAAATTGCGAAGTTCAGTATGCGTGCGTGCGTGTGCACACCTCTACGGAGAGAGAACTCACTACACCTAGGGGTGGTCAGTTTCCTGTCCTGAGCACACCCCAGAGGCAGGCTTAGGTGAATGGTTTAGAGGGGGGACAGTACGTTTCCCCCAGAATGCTAAGGCTTTATATTTCTATCATATAAAATGAATGAGATCAGTGTCTCCAAAAGTTGTCTTTTAGAACAATAAATTGTTTCCTAGGTCAAGAGCAGGTGAGCGGGACTTGGCCACCTCTTTATTCATAGAAAGCCTTATATTTATTAATTCAACAAATAGTAATACTTGCTGGAACCACCATGGGCCAGGCACTGAGCTGGGAACTGAGGGTCTGAATCATCAGCAAGACAGAGAAGGTCTCTACTCGGATGGGGATGATGGAGCAAAGGAGGCGACAGACACAGTTTAAATTAGTATTTGGATACCATTATGTAGATGCATGCTGAGGTCAGGGCTGTGAAGAAGATAAGCCAGGAATCCCCAGCCACATTCTGGGAAGGCTTCTCTACGATCAGGAGGAGAAGTCAGACTTGCAGCAGTGGGGGAAGAGTGTTCCAGCAGGGGCAACAGCAAACGCAAAGGCCCGGAGGCAGCAGGGCTTGGCCAGAGGGCTGGGTCACCGAGTCCGGGAGGGGTCTGTGCAGACTAGAAAGCTCCCCGTATTCATTTCCTGGCATTACCGTAGACAGGGTGGCTTGAAACAACAGAAAGGAATTCTCTCACAGCTCTGAGGGCAGGGGGCTGCCTTCCCTCTGGGGAAGGCTCTAGGGGAGGATCCTTCCTCACCTCCCAGCTCTTGCTGTTAGCAGGAAGCCCTGGCATTCCTTGTAGGTGCCTCACTCCAACCTCACCCTAAACCTGGCTCCATATCGCCGTCCCCCGCTGTGTTCTTCCCTTTCCTTCTAAGGGTACTTGTCCAGGATAACCTCATCTTGAGATCCTGACGAACCTTAACTACAACCAGAAAACCCCCTTTTCCACATTACGGTCCATTGCTAGTTCCGAGTGGATGCACCTTCTAAAGGGCCATGGTTCACCCCAGGGCAGCAGGGTGGCCACTGCCCAGACAGGACAGGGAGCTGGAGTATGGTGGCAGCAGTGGAGATGGGGAAGCAGATGGCTCTGGGATATACTTCAGAGGGAACTTTGCCACCAAAAGGATTGTGGTCACCAGGAAACCCCTAAAATAGACAAGTCAGAGAGAAAAGCAAGGAGCACCCAGCCCCATTGGGGCCTGGATCTGCCCACACCGGCCTTAGGGGTACGCCCTCTGGAAGAGAGAAAAGCTCAAGTCATCACAGCTCTAGCACACCAGCAGTCAGAGGCCCACCTCGGGCCCCTTACAGCATGCAAGAGAGTTCTAGACTCACAGAGCATTGGGTACCTACATTTCTCTCTGGGAAGTGGTTAACTGGCACGGTGGGTTATACATCAGGCTCTTACAAGGTTGACTGATATGAGTCTGTCTTGAAAAATTTTTTTGGAGCTGAAGAGCAGAATGTGGGATTGTAGTGAAAAAATGTCACCCCCTCCCTGGTCACAGCCCATTTATATTGGAAAATAAAAGGATTATCTATCTAGGGCTTACTGTGTATAAGCACTTCTCTAAGGACTTTATATATATATTAATCCTTTCTTTATATTTATATATGTAGGCTTTATTAATAGAAAGCCTTATGCTTATTAATTCAACACATTCGACTCTATGAAGAAGGTACCATGAACTCTTATCACTCTCATATTTTGAATGATAAACCCGAGGCACACAGAGGTCATCACACAGTCAGGGTCCAGCCACAGAAAAGCATCAGACTTCAGAGGCTTATTTCTCATCATCCAGGAAAGCCATGGAGCCAGCCGGGTCAGGGCAGGACTTCGGCAGGAGGGCCAGCCTCGGGTCCCCAGACTGCCCCACCACCTCTCCAGAACTGTAGCAGCTTCCAGGCAACTGCTCGAGCTTCCCTCGAGGCCAGGCAGATGAGCCAAGACTTCTCCTGGGAGGGCAGCTTGTGAAGGCCAGCGTTCACGGGACCAGCAATGCCTTCCTGTACAAGGAACACGGAGCTGAATTCTGGGGCTCCCTCCCAGCATGCTGGTAACGCCATGCCAGGAATTGTTAACAGCAGAGCTTGACTGGTTTATCTGGGGACTTGGCCAGCAGAGAGCTGACATTAAGACAGTGACAGAATTCTACGAAAACAGCAGCAGCAGCAGCAATAGCAACCGTACTGAACCTCTGCCACGCAGTGCCACACTCAACCAGCCACTGAGTCGTTCCTACAAGTACCTCTGGGTGGGCAGGGCGGGGGGAGGCTGAGGCTCAGAAAGTCAGTCATTTGCTCACACATGAATCAGAGACAAGGCATGAAATTCAAATCAGAAATTTCTGATCCTTGAATCAAATTCTCCCCTCTGAGAATCCCAGGGCTATGGCTGGTTCTGGGGGCATCTAGATGGAGGGAGATTAAAGAATTTGGAGTCATTCGGAAGGAGCAAGGGCAGCATTTTGGCCCTCTCTCTGGACTGGAGGGTGAATTAGTTCTCAGCTCTTGCTCAGACTGTGAGTCTGGGTCAGTGGTTTCCCCGAGACAACCCTCCCCTGGAATAAGCCACGCTGTGCCGGGCTCCCAGCAATCAGCCCACGTGAGCACCCTTCCTGTGTCTCCTGACACATACTACTGTGGTGGGTGCCGAGACACAGAGTAGAGGAAATGACAAGCAGGTAGGGAATGTCTGAATGACGAAACAGCGCTTCTCTAACACACCACGGGCCCTTTGCACTTACCATTCGCTCTGCCTGAAATGCCCGCCTCGCCTCGTCCCACCTGTAAACCCATGGCTCATTCCCCTGCCTCCTTCGGCTCGCGAGCCACGGCATCTTTCTGAAGAGGCCTTTACTGCTCTTGCCCTATCTAAATCTGTAAAGCTGTCAGCGTCTCCGGCACTATTTTCCTTCCACACTTAATGTTTTCCTACGGCTCTTTTCCTCTCTGTCTCTGTTTCACATTTACTTGTTTATTGTCTAGCTCCCCCTGCCAACTCCTAGCAAGCAAATGCTACCAGAGTGGGGATTTCACCTGTTTTGTTTCCTGCTATTCCCACAGCACTAAAACCAGGATCTGGCACAGAGAAGATGCTCATAAATGTTTGTGGAAGCATTTAAAAGTGGCCGCGGTAGAGGTGTATGTGGGGTACGGAGAGAACAAGAAGGCAGAAGAGGTCCACAGGGGAAGGCTCCGAGTTGCACAGCCCTGCGAGTGGAGGTTGGGGTCATCCCGGGGGCGGGGCAGGCGGCACGGGCTAAGCCATGGACACCCTGCAGACACCCAGCCTGTTCGGGAACCACACTGAGCTCTGCTGAGCTGGGACAGTGTGGGTGCGCAGAGGCCACACCTGCTGCCTGGGCTGGGGTGGGGCAAACTTGCTAATTCCTTTTTTTCTTTTAGGTTCAGGAGGGGCTTCTGCAGGGAAGCACAGGTTTCAGAGAGGGTCTACATTCTGCACGTGTCTTACTTCCTCGATTCCCATGTTTGGCCTGCACTGGGCTTAGAAGAAACTGGGGTTATTCGGTTATAGGGTAATAAGTCAGAGAGGTGACAACAAAATCAGAGAAGCGCAGAGCAGGCCATCAACCCACAGGCAGGGCACCTACTGCTCTCCGTATGTCCATCCCTGCAAGCAAACCAAGACTGGGCTTCAAATATTCTGTCCCCGAGGGACAAATCACGTGGGCACATGTCCCATGGGAGCCTGGCAAGTTCCTTCTGGGAGGCCTCTTTCGCTACCAGCAGGCGGATGAGCAGTTAGAACCCGGTCACCTAGGTGGCTTGGGGGTGGGGGGTTTCCTTCATCTCTGCATGCCTGTTTCCTGATCGGCAAAGTGGGGTGGTACAGTCCCTACCTGGCAGCTACTCCAGAGAACCGAACGAGGTGACATGCGTAGAGCATCCCCATCAGTGCTCAAGAGACCAAGTGCCATTAATGTGGTGGCTGAGGACAGACAATCTGGGGCTGCAGGGTGGGCAGAAAGCTTTCCCAAGTTCTGATGGCCCCGGGATTGCTAGGAGGAGCGAACGCAGTCATGCAAAAGAGAGGGGTTGCAGGCCTGGACTGCTGTGTCTGTCACCCACCTTCCTCCTCTGCTTTCCAGATGGAAAGACGCTGAGTGGTGCCCCGCCCCCTGTCGGACCCACAGGGGACAGAAGAGTCCTCGCTCTCAAAGAATGCATGTCCAGTCAGAATAAAAGACCTAAATACAAACGAATGAGGTTCCCATATATTCTCCTTCGTTCATTCATTTGTTCATTCATTCAGGTGAACTCGATCACGAACTTAAATCCTGGCGCCACAGAGGCAGAGGCAAAGATACCTACTCTGAAGTTGTAGGCAGGTAATTTAGGCCGTGAGAATCACGCAGGTGAGGGGGCAGGGGTGGGGAGAGTCGGGGACAGATCCTGAATGGATGGATCCCTAGGAAGGCCTGGGAGAAAAGGGCCTCTCCCAAATTTCAGACGACTGAGCAGAAGTCCAACCAACCAGCTCCCAAGGCTGCACTTCTGGTGACCGGTACTCGGCACCCACAGAGCCAGGTTCTGGCCAGTGCCCTGAGGATTTCATAATCAAAAGCGGGGAGAGCCTATTCAACCCCCAGCTGGGAGCCCCAGGTTCCAGAGAAAGCATAAGCATGGGACCATGTTACCTTTGCACTTCCTTTTGGGCACAGAATCTGGGTGCAATGGTTTATTAATCGGTTACATAAACAGGGCAGGTCCCAACCTCCGGGTCTTCTCATAGGAAAACTGTAAACCAACCTGTCTGTCTTCAAAGACCAGCCAGCAGATGGTGTCTGACTGTTAGCAAGGTGATCTCTACACGTGTTTAACCACCTTGGCTATCATTCTGGTCACCTGAGTTTTCTAAACAGTTGAGCCCTTTAAGCATCCAACCTAAAGAATGTATTGCTTGAATGTTTCCTGATCTTGAAAGTTCTTAAAACACAGTGATGAAAGCAGAGGCGCTACCTTATTATTCTGACAGGGACAGTCACGCTTTCTTCCCGTCTCCCTATATAATCTGTACAGAGAGTAACCAAACAGACGACAGGAAGTCTCTTCATACGAGGTCCTAGCCAGGATGTGAAGAGGAATGGCAGAATGAGAATGTGGCCATCCTCCACTCAGGCTGAATGTCTGACTCAAGCACTGCAAGTTCAAGGCTGGCAACATCACAAAAACAAGACAACCAGGCCTCTTGAAGGGAGCAGCCAACATCTCCTTTGAAGGAGTCTTGTGGGAAATAAGCAAATAAATAAGTCCAAATCTGATCAAGCTCCTGGATGAACTATCAATTTACAGGAAATTCAAAGGACAGAGGAGCATGTTAAACTGCACCATGGGGATGCAATTAGCAAACTCCAGACCCTGGGAAACCTACCAGGCAAACAACGTGGTTCCTTCAACAAATAATTAGCAAGAATAAAATATAAATAAATTAAAAAGGACCCTCCAGATTAAATGCAACTTAAAACAACACTGCAAATAATCACATGTTCTGTGGATATAATATTTGAGTCCTGATCCCAACAAAGTATAAAACATGAATTTATGAGAGAATAGGAAATTTGAGTAACAACAGAATATCTGATCATTTTTCCAAGGAGAAAAACAGTTTGGAAGTTCTGTTTCTTTTCTTTCTTTTTTAGAGGGAAATTTTTGCTATAGGGTGCATCCACTCACTGGAGAGGCAGAGGGACAGAAAGTGAGAAATCACCCCCCAAGGGCAATGGGCATGCCACAATCCCTTCTCCATTCTCCTTTCAGGATTTTGGACACACACACACACCCCATGTGAGTTTTAAGCCTCTGGATCCGGGACTTGAGCCATGGTCAACTACATGGGAGTCCAGCAATGTAACCATTACTCTATCTGCTGGTCTCAAGTCCTTATCTTTTATAAATCTCTACTAACACATTTGTAGATGGGATGATGAATCTGGGATTTGCTTCAAAGTGGCATGAAGAGGGACTGGAGGTGGCACAATGCTAGTGTGGCTGGACTCACATGGGAAAGGTCCTGGGTTCCTGTCCCGGGACCTCTGAGCATACCAGGCATGCACACATACCCATGATCCAGGCTGGTGAGACTATGGGTAGACTGCCATGTGAACACCCTGTTGGAAGTACCTATCTCTGTTTCTCTCTCATGAAAGAAGTATATAAATAAATGGGGAGAAGGGAGTGGATGAGGGTGGAACAGAACTGGCCATGGGGTGATGGATGTTCCATTCTCTTTTCGTCCATTCTCCTCTAGGGATTTTGGGCATGCATGCACATGCACCTAGTGTGATTTTCAACACACCAGGTCTGGGACTTGAACCATGGTCGACCATGTAGGAGTCCATTGTCTCAACCACCATGCCACCTGCTGGCCCCTCTTTTTGACTTCTATATAGGACAAACATTTTCCATTAAAAAAAAATGCCCCGAAGGCTGGTAGAGCACAGTTCCATGCTCTGCGTGGTGTTCCAGATCTCACTGCTGCAAAGCTGACTTGCCCTGTAGTCTTCCTCTCTTCCTCTGCAATGAATATGACGGCTGTCCTATCCCTTTGGGTGTTCAAAGCTGCCTCTCCTGACATGTCTCCTCTAAACTGCAGTGGGCTTAGCCATAGGACCTGGCTCATTAATCTGTAAAGGACAAGTTACTCAGAGTGAGAAAGGGGCGCCACAGGTACAGGGGTGCCTGGGGCTGTGACTCTGGTTCTGCAGAGTCCCAGGCTGGCCTTTCCTTCCCAGTGCTCTGTGTGCCCTGGAGAGCAGGGATGGCCCTGCGCCTGAGCACTGGATCGGCGTCTGCCACAGTGCTGACCTGCTTCTTCTCCACAGGGCTCTGAGCGCAGGAAGGGGGTGGGACCTGTGCCAATGGGAGCTGCATCGTCCCTTCCAGGCATAATGCCGGGCTCCAGCCTGCCGCTAGTCCTGAGTCTGCTTCAAAAATCTTCCTGGCCTCTGCAGACCATGCCCAGGGTGCCACTAGGGTGGTGAGGAGATGGGCTGCCTGGTCTGTGGCTGACCTCAGGCCCCTGGGTAGGGCTGGCTAACTCCAGAGGGGAGGCCTGAGGCTCTTGTGGAAAACTGCTGACTCAGCGAGAAGGATTTATTTACTTTGCAAAAGAGAAAAGCATTTGACCTCTTAAGGAAACAAAAGTGAAGAATTTCCTGCCTGATTGTCCAGGGGGAATAACAGGAACTGAGCTAGTAACAGCCTAAACAAACGGCAGTGGAGAGGGTGAGGGAGAGGTCTTTGGGATGGGGCTGGGAGTGGGTGGGACCTCAGCTCTGCCACTCAGTGTTCCCAACCACAACTGTCCCCACCAGAGCTCCTGGGCCCACACCAGCAGTGCTTTACACAGACCTTGAATGTGAGGGGCAGATGGGACAGGGTAGTGTTAGGGATCACATACAATGACCTCTGTGCAGTGTTCTGCAAACAACGAAGTGCTTGCAAACATGGTGGGGCATTATCATGCTTCCTCATAGATATCTCATGCATCTTCACGCAATCAAATGAGAACAAGTGTTCCCGTCTTCTGGCTGGGTAAAGTAGGGCTCAGATGGGATTGAAGGACTTGCCTTTGGTCGCATAGCTAGTGAGAGCCAAGCTCTTCTACTCTCCAGCTTGCCCGAGGCCAGCATCAACCAGCAGGACCTATGGCAACCTCTGCAACTGCAGGCTTTCATCAGCCTGAGAAAGCCCCTACTGCCCCGAGACACTGGTAGCCTGGGATCCAGGTGAAGTCCGGAGGGGTGAGATTTGGCCGGTGTGCTGGGCTGATGGTAACCCGAGGAAAGCCGCGATCTGCTCCTATAGACCCTGAGCTTGAGACAAACAAAGCTTCCAGGATCCTCATTAAGCCTCATTGGCAAACAGTTATTTTATTAAAGAAGGAAGGAGGGAGGAGGTGATTTCTCGGCTCCAGAACTCCACAGGAGGACTTCTCCAAGGGCCAGGACTGTTGGCAGGGGCCACTTCTGTGCCAGGGCTCTGCAATGGCATGGCTCTTTCCTCTGCTGCAGGGGCGTGTGTGTGTGTATGGGGGGGTCTCAGTTTTCTGTGCATGGGAGGTGATGCTAAGAACCGATATAGCTATGGGAAAAATACTCCCTGTGGAAATGGAAGCCGGGACTTAAATGGGCGGCATTCAGACTGGTAAGCAAGCAGGCATAGTCAGGAAATGGGGAGGTGCTCTTCCCAACAACCTCCTTCATTCTGCTCTGAATCATCTGCTTTCCAAGGCTGCTACTCACACCTGCTGTGAAGGAAGGCAGGTAAGTTACCTGTTGGGCCAGCAGAAGAGGCTGGGGAGAGGGCAGGAGGCCTCCCACCCCTGGGGCACAGGCCCAGCCCACCTCATGTCCTACCTGAACTGTCACATCCTGCCTGGGACCTCCCTCCTCCTCCCTACATTCAGACAGGACAGCTTGGACATCAGTGAGGCAGGAGGGAGCCTGAGTTGGCAGCCCTAGCAGGGGGCCCAAGGACACTACAAACTGGACAGTCCATTGACTGACCACCTAGGTAGCACCCTGAGCATGGTCTGCAGAGGCCAAGAAGTTTTCTTGTTTTGTTTTTGCTATAGGGTGCTTGTGCTCACTGGAGAGACAGAGAAAGACAAAGTGAGCAATCAACCCCCAGGGATGGCCACGCGGCAATTCCTTCTCCATTTCCCTCTTGGGAATTTGGGCATGCACGCATGTGTACCCCCTGTGAGCTTCAAGGTGTCAGGTCTGGGACTCAAACCACAGTTGGCCATGTGGGAGTCCAGCGCCTTAACCACTATGCCACCAGCTGGCCCAGGCTGGGAAGATTTTAAACCCAGATCCAGGGCTCACAGGGGTGGAGCCCAGCATGACGTATGGAAGAGACGCGTCCACTCCCATGAGTATTGCTCCTCCCTCCCCGTGCTCAGAAGCTTCAAGAAAAAGAGAGGCAGCACCGTCACTGTGCTTCCCGAGTGCTCCCGCGCGAGGCCACCTCTGCTCTCCGGGGCACCTGAGCACGGGAGCGAAAGCAGGCTGGCCTGACTCCCCGGCCGAGTGCTCTGTGCCTTGCCTCACCCATAACCTGGGGACCACAATGGCTGTGTCTCAAAGGTCCACTGGAATACGAGAGAAATAAAAAATACCCTGCTGCCAGATGCGGAGTGATCAAATCCTGCTGCTGCAGCTCTCTGGGGACAGTTTTCTCAACAGTCACTGGGGATCACCACACTAATAAAGTAGTTGCCATGTGGGACAGGGGAGGGTGAACATTCTGCAGTGACTAGTTCACTGAATCCTTGTGGTCACAGGACACGCCACTGCCATTTGACAGGCAGTGGAGTAATGACCCTGAGGTCATGCTGGGACCTGAATGACAGCCCAGCAGGGGCACAAACCCCACCCCTGAGGCCTGGTTCCTGTGGCCTGCCATCTCCTGGCCTCTCTCAGGGTTGTTACAATGGCTGGACGAGGGTCTGTCGAGTTCCCAGCAGGAGCGTGGCCCCAGAAGGTTCGGAATAAACGCGCTATTGCTGTTCCTATCAGTGTCATCATTCCTTCCTTGCAAGTTTCTCAAACTGCGATCTCTGGCTCACCTGACCCTTCCTCCCTGCTTTATTTCTCGCCTTTTTGTTTCTGCACCACCCACCCGCTGCTATGATTGACTTTTCTCTGGTTTATTGTCTGTTTTGGCAACTGCTGTATCCTTGGTGACTGAAACAGTGCCTGCAACGCTGCAGGTGCTCAGTAAAGACCTGGGGAATGAGCGAGGGAGAGACTGCCGTGGCCCTCGCTCAGGCCGACCTGCCCAATCCTGCTCTGACCCCAGGCAGCCAGCCCTGTGGGTGGGATGAATTCTGGCAGGGGAGGAGGAGGGGGAGAGACCCTGCTCTCTGCACCTAGCCCAGCCTGCGGCTGCCAGGACCTGCCCACCTCAGGTCTTTCCTGCTCCCATCCAGCCTGATCCAGTCAGAACTTAGGAAGCAGCTACTGGCTGCAAGACTCCTGCAGGGTCACCAGAAACCTCCGCAGGCAGAGAGGGCTCCGCCCTTCCCTCAGCCCAGCAGAGACTTAGCTCAAACCTTCCATGGCCTAGAAAGCCTGGGCCACCACCTCTGCTCACTCCTCCTGGTCATGGCCACGAGGACCCTCTTTTGTGAGACGCTGGATGAAGACGTGTGTGCAAACTCTGAAGCGCTCACCTTTGTTTTTTATTTGTGAGATTCACTGGTGTCCCCTGGAGGGCAGGTGGGTGGCTTTGGCAGGGCACCCAGCATGCAAGTCTTATGGTAGTGGGACCTGCCTCTGTGTTTGGGCCTCAAGGGCTCATGGTCCCAGGGCTCAAGGCTCAGACCCCTCCTGATGCGAACCTGAGTCCTCGAGCCACCCCATGAGCTGTCCAACATCAGCCCAGGGCCCAGCAGCATGGTAGAGCACAGAGAAAACAAAAACTGCAATGTCACCAGGCCCCCCTGAATGCGTCCCACTGCAGAGGGGACAAGGCAGCGGACCATCAGTCTCCTTGCTACTAGGATGCAAACACAGTCCTCTTTAGGTTAAAATTGAAGCTCAGAGGGAAACGGGAGTGGGTGAGCACAAGTCTGGCTGGTCTGCAGCCCAGGAAAAGTAGGACAGAGTCATAGAGGGTGGCCTCGGGGGGGCGGAAGGGGAGGCACAGCACCAGATGGCACCTGCCCCATGACTGTCCTGCAGACACTGTAACGAGTCAGACTGGACTCCTAGGGGCCTGGCTCCTGCCCAGCAACCTGCAAAGGTAAGATCTGCGGGTTGTTTTTTTTTTTTTTTTTTCCAGATTAAAACCAGTGATGATTTTAAATGATCAAAGTGCACCTGTAAAGTAAATGGCAAGTCTTTGTGTCTGACAGCCTCATGTGTGTTGGGATGGGGTGAGCCAAAGCACTTCGCATTTGGAGGCCAGGCCTGGTTTGCAGAGTTCCTCCTGGTTTACCTGTGCTGTGAGGCCACAGCAGGAGTGACTGGGCATCTTCACTTCCGTATCCCTGCTGGGAAGAGTCACCACCGCTACACCGGCAGTGACAGAAACGGGGTTTGTGAGCACCTGGTTCCTGCCCAGCACGGAGTGTGTTTTAAGAGCCAGGATTCCGTGCTGTTTCAATGAATCCCCACAACTCCAGGTGGGAGGTACTATTATTATACCCATTTTACAGGTAGGAAACTGAGGCATGGGATCTAAGCAAGTCACTCAAGGGAGCACAGCCAGTGAGGGCTGAAGGCAGGACCTGAACCCCCAAAGTCTAAGGCCAGGGATGTTGTGAGGTGCCACAAAGGGCAAGGCAGGAAGCACCTTGGACCTCAGACTTGGTTTCCCCACACACTGACTTTGAAGAGATGCCATCTCACCCTTGAAGATGGAGAACACAATTACCAAATACCTGCTACCTATCTGGCCTTGTGCCAGGAGGTTCTCCAAACAGCCCGAAGTAACCTTACAGTCCCCACTTCACAGGTGAGGAAACGCAGGTTCTAAGAGGTGAGGTCACTTGTCCAAGATCCAACAGCTAGAAGGTGTCAGAGGGGACCACACCTGAGGACTCTGGAGTGTTCTTTCCACTGCACGGTCACACCTGCACAAAGCCTGGGCAGTCAGCGTAGCGAGTGTGTCCTCAGACCGAGGGTGCTGGCCAACAGAAGAGGCACCGAGGCACCGACATGCCAGGGGCCGGCAAGGATGCATTCCGCCGATGAACTCCGGCACACCCCGCAGGGAGGCGCCGACTTCAGACCCGCTACACGCAGACAGTGCGCTTTAGAGCTGACGCAACACAGGACCTGCTCCGAGCTTCACAACCACAGGAGGATGGGGGGTCTCACAGCACCACCTCACCACGACCGGGCACATGAGGAAACGGAGGCTGAGGGATCAGCTCAGATGGCACCGCTCACTGGGGCCAAGGCTGACACGAGCTGCGGGTGTGTGTGTGGGGGGGAGGCTCAGCCCAGGGTCTGTCCACCTTGCTGTGTAGCCGGCCCATGTATGCTGGGCACCTTCCACAGAGCCTAGGACACAAGAGACTCAGAGGAAATGCCCTTTAAAGGGAGGGGAAGAAAGGAGGAGGAGAGAGAGGGAAGGAGGAGAGCTGGTTTTACCCTTCCCCCTGCAAAGCTAGGACCCATGCTTGCTATGTCGGCCGATGCCGCCAGCCAAGGTGTACGCCAGGATGTGGGACACTAAACAGGCAGTTCCTGCAGCAGACCAGGTGTGCGTGTGTGCGTGTGTGTTGGGGGGCACTAGGAGTCCCCTGGGGGGAGGACTGAACACATGCTACTACCTGAGGGAGCGTGCAGTAGGCGGTGCATTTGACAACACAGCTGGGGGAACGTTCCCCACCTGCAGCAGTGGGGACAGGGCTTGGACTGAACCCAGTGTTGAGGGAAGGGCCGACGCCGTGACATGCAGGCAACGCTCATGTCAAAGGCCAGCCTCCCATTTTCCCAGTCCTCCCTTATGCTCGAACTTAAACGTAGAGACGCTGTCTGATAAACAAGGAAAAAAAGGAGCTATCCCTTGGGAGAGGGCTGCCACTTTGTCAGACCCATCGGCAGAATCTGGTTTTGCTGATTGACTTATTTTTAAAAAGAGCTTTAGTGAGGCCTAACTGGCACAGAATAACCTGTGTGTAATCTGAAGTGCATAATTAGGTGCTTGACATATGCAGAGATCCGCAATGCCATGGCCACAATCAAGATAATGAATATGCCCACGCCCCCTTAGAAGGGTGAGGAGATTCTGACCCACACCTCCAAACGCGAGTTAGCAGAGCCTCTGCCATCGGGGGAGCGGATAAAGATGGCTCTCTGGAACCGAGCACGTTTGGGTACCTCCTCCCACCTCAGGAGTGCTCGATGGGGGGGGGGTCACCCCACACTCTCCCCAATGCAGGAGGCTGCAGGGCTATCAAGTGCTACATAATCTGAGTTTAAACCCCAGCTCTGCCCAATCCCGGCTGTGTGGCCTCGGGTACCTTCCTATCCCTCTGTGCCCTTGTTACCCGAGGATAAAATGTACCCGCCTTGGTTTTTTCTTCTTGGTGTGTGAGAATTAAAGGAGTTAATATCCAGGGCCAGCTCGTGACATAGTGGTTAAGGTGCTGGACTCCCACATGGTCGACCATGGTTCAAGTCCTGGACCCCACGACTTGAAACTCACGCCAGGCACGTGTGCGTGTGTGCCTAATCCCAGGAGGAGAATGGAGGAGAAGGGACTGTGGTGTGGCTACCCCGCCTGGGGGATGGTTTCTCACTTTCTCTCTCTGTCTTTCTCTGTGTATCCAGCGAGCACATGCATTCTATAGCAAAAATCTCAAAAAAATAAGTAAGAGTTAACGTCCATCTAGATGAGGCAGGACAGTGCCTGACACCATGATGACAATGCCAATCACGCTGACTTTTCTGAACAGGGAAACAGGTTCCGGGAATTAAGTGACTCGCCCAAGGTCATTCAGAGAGTAACCAGCCATGCTAGGCTTGCAACTCAAGCCGTCTGATTCCAAGTGGGTGCTCCTAACTCTAGGCTGTTCTCTCAGAGCCCAGGGCAACCTGCCCTGGGGCTGCCGATCCATGGGCTCCTGACACAGCCAGCCAATGGCAGGTCAGGTCACGCGCACAGAGTTCTCTCTGCAAACTCTGCTGACTGCTCCCGTTCTGATTCCACCTTGACAGTCTGTCCTCCATGAACACTGAGCGAGTCCTGGCTGGGGCAGGGAACCCCTGGCACCACTTGTGGGCCTTGCTGCCCTTGGCCTGGCACGCAACACTGTTAGTAAACGTCTGCTTTCCTGAGTCTTCGTGGAGGAGTCCTGCCCCAGATGTGTCACTAGCCAGCCCTGCTGAGAGCCTCTCTGGGGTGTGCAGTGGGCTGGTGGCCTTCGGAAGCCTTGGCTGAGAGAGAGAACAACCCTCGTGGCTGTCAATCAGGATTTCAGGACTTTTATAGGACAAAGTGGGACGCTGCCAGAAGAAACCTCCCACCCTAAATGGCCCACCCATGGGCAGGGATCCTCACAGTCTTCCTGCACGACAGCAGTCTCACGGGGACAAGCCGACTTCGACAGAGGCTGACCTGGGGGGCTGGGCGCCCTCCAGCTGCCGAAGAGGATGCGTGTGCCAGCTCGGCGTGCAGGCAGGTTCGTTTCACTGATAAAACAAGCATGGCAGCGCCACTCTCCACATGCCACGTGCCCAGCTCTGTGTGAAGAGCTCTGTGTCGTTCACAGACCGGGGGGTGTGGTGGGAGGTGGGGGGCTGCTGTTCTTCCCTTTCACAGATGAGAAGACTGAGCCTCGGGGTGCTAGCAACTTTGCTGGACTTCACCAGCAAGCTCACAGGTGTGGGAAGCTGGGATTTGAATTCACACCACCACCATCCCTCACGACCCTGTTCCCAGACCACTGGGTGCCCGTGTACCTTGTAGTGAGGATTCCAAGGAGGAAGGGGCAGTGGGTTGTGCCTTAGGTTCCTGTGCTGCTATAGCAAATCCGATTTTGTGGCTTAAACTCGCACAAATTTATTGTTCTATAGGTCTGGGCGTCAGAAGTCTGAAACAGGTTTCCCTGGGGCGAAGTCCAGGTGATGGTAAAGCTGTGCTCCATCAGGCTCAAGGGAGGGACCTGCGACTTGGCCTTTCTCAGCCTATAGAGGCCGCCCGCATTCCTTGGCTTGTGGCTCCTTCTCCAGGCTGCAAGTCAGCCCTGGTGCTTCCGATCTGACTCTGACCTCTGCCTCGGATGTCACTTCTCCCTCCCTTTCCCCACCCAGGCCTCCCTTTACAAGGACCCCATGATTATACCAGGCCCGCTGGGTAACCAGGAAAAGCTCACTGCCTCCTGAGCCTCACCGTGACCACATCTGCCAAGACCCTTTTGCCATACACAGTACCGTGGCCCCAGGGCCCAGGGATTAGAACGTGGACATCTCTGGGATGTGGTTTTGGGTCTGTCATAGGCTGGGAATGTTGTGCCCACACTGCTGTCCTCCCATGGCCCAGTCCGGTAGGCAGGCAGAATCGGGCTGGACAGACGGACCATGTCCCACATCTGATGGAAGCAGGAGGTGGGGAGACCCAGGGCAGAGTGCCCACAGGCCTTGGTCCAGGCCAGGCGAGGCGGGCTGCAGCCACAGGCTCATTCCTCGAAGAGCAGAATTACTTTTAAGTTCTAAAAATACCATCCTGTTGCTAAACAAACACCGGGGCTCTTGTGAAATAAAGCAGCTACATGAAAGGCCTGGCAAGGGGCACCCGCAGATTCTGATCTGCAAAGCGGATCGAGGCAGCTCCTTCCACTGGAGCAGCCAAAGCCATTTCCGAAGTCTGCATGGAACTCAAGGCCAAGGTCAGGCTCTGGATGGAGGCCAACGCCTGGGGCTGAGGGCCCTGGGTAGGAAGAAACAAGGGAGAAAGAGTAAACAAACATTTGTGGGGCACAAAGGGGAGGAGCCTTTGCATGCTACCCTGGCCTTATCCTCCAGGCAACCCTGCAAAGGAGGCAGTAGGATGTCCATTGTCCCATGGCAAAACAAAGGCTCAGAGAGGTTAAGTGACTTGCCCGAAGTCACACAGCAGTAAGACCTGGGATTCCAACATTTCATCCAGGCCCACCTGACCCCAAGACCAGGGTCCTTTCTACTTTATCACCTAGACTACTCCAGAGTCAGCACGTGAACTCGACACCGCTTGCTGACTATGGTTCCCAGCCGGGTGGCAAGGTGAGCCCAGTAGCCTTGGTCTGAATGGAGGCCCTACTGGGTTGGGGGAGCTTCACTCTCTGGGCCTCAGTTTCCCCATCTAAAATGGAGCCAATAAAGCACCTCTTGGAGGGTTGTGAGGACTAATGCGTTAGTTCAGGTAGAGTGGGCTGGAATGGTGCCACACCCAGAGGAAGCCGCTTCCCACCCACTCCGACCCCCAGACTCTCCACCCCACCTACAGGCCCTGTCCGTGCCCTGCGTGGCTCTCTGTAGGGGCTTCCGGGTAAAAGCTGACAACAACCTGATCTATCTTTGATGCAGAGAGACGGTGCAGTGGAAGCTGAGGCTCCTGCACTGCAGATGAGTCTCAAACCAAGGCCAGCCCACCTGTGGAGCACCTCTCAGACACATGACCATGGAAACCAGCCCAGAGTCAGTCACCCTCCCAGCCTGCCCTGTGCTGGCAGTTTGCAACCTCACTGGGGAGCGAGAAGGACTGGATAAAGAGTTGGAGAGTGTCCAAGGGCTGCCTCGTTCCTGGGCACACCAAGCACACTTAAACCCGGGCTCACGGTCGGCTGCGCCTTGCTGTGCACGCGGCTGCTGGGTGCTCCGTCCCGGGTACCTCACACACGCATCTCTCCAACGGCTCCTATCAGCCGGAAACTACTATGCACACTTTACAGACGAGGACGCCGGAGCTGAGAAAGGTTAAGTGACTTGCCCAAAGCCACATGGCAACGAAGTGGTTGACCTTGGATTTGATCAGGTCTGCCTAATGTCTCTGTTCCGTGAGGCCCACTGGGCCCTGGGTGTCCAGGGTCCTGATAAGCCCAGGAGGCTCTGAGCCCTGCTGCCAACTCCCAGGCCCTGTCCTCCCACCTTGGGGGCTGCCCTCAGGGACACTGTGCCAAGCTGTCCATTACTCATCACCCTTCCGGCACGGCTCCACTGAGAAGCCACAGCTCTAAGTGTAGCGCTGCTGGGAGAGCCAGCCACTGCCCTCTGCCCTCCTGAGCTGACAGCCAGCAGAGAACTCACGGACAGAAAATAGAAACTGAAACGTGCTCTGCAGAAGACGCTTGTGAGGCTGGGACTGAGACTAACCAGAGGGGTGGAGGGCACAGGGCAGCTCCTCCTGGGAAAAGTTCCCGAAGGACCTCTCTGAGCAGGAGACATCTGCCCTGAGGCTGTGAAGGTTGAAGAGGAGGCAGGCACTCGGGGAAGCAGGGACTACTGGGAAAGTACCTTACAGGTCCAAGGACCAGCACAGCACAAAGCTGCCCAGGAGACAATGGCCCCAGGGCATTTCAGGGACAGAAAGGACAGTGTGGTCAAGCTCCTAGGAGGTGGGGGGTGGGGGGAGCAGGGTATGAAGTCCCCACCCACGGGGCAGCGCCCCACACACATGGCTCAGGGCTGCTGGGAAGGGTGCAGCGCCCCCAGTGAAACTCCTCCCAAGTGGCATGCCTTTAGGGCTGGGAGATGGGCAGGGAGGGAAGGCTGCTCTCAGTGACGTGCAGAGGGAGCACAAGGCCCGGAAAGAGGGCCGAGGGCCACACACGGCCTGACTCCAATCGCACCCTAGTGCAGCGGAGCCTTAAGGTCACTGGCCACAGAACGGGACTCCAGGATACTTCTCCCCACCGGAGGTAGGCGTGTTCGGGGCCCCTCTGAACCTCAGGGGGGAGGTGGGGGCTGAGGGGAGCCGGAATCTTTTTCAGCACGTCGTTCACTCGCTCTCCTGGAGCATTGGCTCCAGGCCTAGCCTTGTGCAGGGTCCTGAGGACACAGTGATGACTCAGCTACCGTCCCTGTCCTGAGGCCCCGGTGACAGGAGACAGTCACACACCCAGTGTGTTAAAATCCAGTGTGTCAGGACCCATCGAGAAGGCACCAGGCAGGAGAGCATGAGTCACTGTGCTTGCCGCTGGGTGGGCGAGACGTGGGAATGAGTGAAAGGCTCACCTGCGAGCCCTGGTGAAGGCAGGCGGAGGACTGGGGCAGGGGCACTGTAGGCCAAGACCAGAGGCTGAGTGAGTGTGCTGCCAGAGAGCCCGGACACAACGTGCACCAGGTCTGCTGCAGAAGCAGGGGCAGACGGCAGCTGCTGAAGGGGTTCAGCTGCAAGCAGTGGAGCCGTGGAGGGCTGCAGGCCCAGGTGGCCGGGCTGTGTATGGGCTCCTTGGCTTCAACTGACAACTATCCTGGGGCAGAGTCCGCCAGGGTGGCCAGACTTGATCTGTTTTTTTGTTTTTCGGTTTTTTTTTTTTTTGAGAGATTTTGCTATAGGGCGCATGTGCTCACCAGAGATAGAGAGACAGATAGAGAGAGAGAGACAGAAAGCAAGAAATCACCCCCTGGGGGATGGCCAGGCTGCAGTCCCTTCTCCTCCAGTCTCCTTTCAGGATTTTGGGTATGCATGCACACGCGTCTGGTCTGAGTTTAAACCACTGAGTCTGGGATGCGAACCGCAGTTGACAACGTGGGAGTTCAGCAATGTAACCATTACACCATCTGCTGGTCCCAAGACTTGCTCGTTTTCTAAGAAAGGGTGGAAATCCATGCTGTGAAAAATTTTGACTTTTACTTTATATTTGGTTGAGAGTTTTTTGTTTTGTTTTGTTTTGCTGTAGGGTGCATGCACTTGCTGGAGAGACAAAGACAGAGAGACAGTGAGAAATCACCCCCTAGAGGGGATGTCCATGCTGCAATCCCTTCACCTCCATTCCCCTCTCCGGATCTTGGGCACACACGCACACTCACCTGAAACATGAGTTTCAAGCTACCGGGTCTGGGACTCAGATCATGGTCAACTATGTGGGAGTCCAGTACCTTAACCACCACGCTACCTGCTGGGCCCAAGGTTTTGACTTTTAAATGGTGGCAACAAATTCAAAAAGCAATGTGCAGCCTCGAGAAAACACACCTGGCTGTAGGTCACCAGTTTTAGAGCCTGGGATAGAGGAAGGCAAGATAGGCCTATGCCTGAGATGCCTGAAGGCACTTGGGCAGGGCTGGGCAGGGCTTCCAAAATGGGGGCTTGGGAAAGAGTAGACAGTAGAGGAAGCTGAGGAGGAGGACTTGGGCAAAGCTAAGTGCTCCTGCCCAAACCCAGAGACTCTGGAGTCTTCTCACTGCTTTCTCCCCGTGCAACTGAGGGGAGAGTGTATGCTGTTTCCAGTCTCCTGACAGCAAAGGGGCAGGGACAGAGGCACAACCCAAGGAGCCTGTCCTCCCAGCTCCCGGTTTAAGGGAGTGAGCAATGGAAGCCCCGGCTTCGGCTCTGGCTCCAGCTCCAGCTCCACAGGGAAAGTCATGTGAGCTCACAGCAGAAGTTTCCTTGGTTTGTTTCCTTGTTTCCTTGTTGATGGGGCCCAGAGCTGACATCACAGCAGGAATGCACCTGAGGGCACTGGGAGCTCAGGTCTCACTTTAAAGACACAGGCTCAGTCTCCTTAGCTCCTACAGGGGCGGCGGCCCTTCCCAAACACCAGCCACCTTCCTGGGGGGGCACAAGGACCAGGTTACCCGATGAGATGATTTCCGTTAAGAATTGGGCCTCCCCTTGCCAGCCAAGGAGAGCTGCCCCGTGGCTAAGCGTTGCTGCAGGAGTGGTGGCCTTGGTAACCCATGGGCTGCTTTGTGCTGGTGTGAAGCATGGCAGGGTGGGCAAGAAAAGATGGAAGGTGCCACTGTGTCCCAGGAGCTGCTGCTGCCCAAGGTGGCTGGCTGAAGGGACACTGGCCAGTGCTCATGACTCTCCTACCAGGCAGGCTCAACCCTTTGCAGATGGACAAATGGAGCCTCAAAGGGGCCATGTGACTGCCCCATGGACCTGTAGACACTATGGACCAGAGCCAGGATTTGAACCCAGAGCTGATGATCTCAATACCCCGAGTGGAACTGGCTTCGATGACACCAAGAAGGCCCACGGACAAGAAATGTAACAGTCCATGGGCCTAAAGGAAGAGAAGAAACAAGGAAAAACAAAAAGATTGCAACCATACTGTCCAAAGAACAAGGAGGAAGGTTCCCAGAGTGATCCTGAGTCACTGAGAAACGCCGAGTGGTGCCTCTGGGACTCCACTGTGAAGGCGGGTGCGTGAAGCTCCAGGAAAGCCTGCTGCCCAGACGGTGAGATGGAACTGGGCTGCAGTAAATACAGCTGAAGATGGTGGTGCCAAGAGTGGCAGGTGGAGGGGCAACGCCAGTGCCAGCAAAGGTCACGTGCAGGGACCTGCCCCTGTCAGAAACCCAGGCGGGTGGAGGTGGTCCTTGGTGCGGTGGTACTAGTGTGCCCAGAGCTGCCAGGGCAGGAAGACTCCCGAGGGCAGTGGCCTGTGGGCCTCCTCCTTTCTCCCCCTGACCCCTGCTGCCAGGTGGCTCACCTGAGGATTCTCCGCAGAGGGGACCTGCTCCATGGCCAGGGGCCCAGGGATCAAAGCAGAGGACTGTGAGACGTCCACCGTCCACCCAGCAGGTGAGGTGGCCGTATTCCTCACCCACGCCTGGAGGAAACATCAAACCACAGCACAGCCAGAGGTGATAACCTCCCCTCGGCAGCCTAGGAGTGCCTGCTGCTGTCCCCTGCCACCCAAAACAAACCCTCCCATCCCTCCTAGAAACCTAGCTCCAGTGCCACACGCACCCGGGCTATGCGGCTCAAAGCCCTCTCTCCCGGTTGCTCTCCAAGCCGCTGAGCTTGGGAGCTAACTACTCGCTTGTGGCCTTACGACCTCTCCTATCAGACTCAACAAGCACGTCCTGGTTACCCGGATGGACTGAGCGCTGAGCTCCGAACCACCCAGTTATCTTCCTTCCCCGTAAGAGCGAGCCCCAGGGTCATCCCACCTCACAGAGGAGAACAGGGGTGGCACAGGGAGGGATGGAGCACAGCCAAAGGGCACCACTAGTGACCTGGCAGAGTTTTTTCCACCAGGGCTGCTGTCTCTGAGCTGATTTTTTAAAAAAGTTTTATTTCTTCAATGAGCAAGAGTGATAGAGACAGAAAGACAGGCACCTCCAACAGGGTCTTGACACGATGCCACTTCCAGCCTCGGGCGGCCCCAATCCTGGGAACGTGTGCACCTAGTGTACCCAGGGAAGACTCTGGACTTCAGTTCAGAACCTTTCAACATGGGTTGGCCTCACAGAGTGCCATGTTTTACCAGCGCACACTGTTCAGTCCCTGAAAGCTTTCACTATGAAAGCTTTCCTGGGTACACGAAGCCTCCAGATGGTGCCTGGGCGTTCTACTTCTGAAACACTGGAGGGCTGGCCAAAGGCGGGCTGTTTGCAATTCTGACAGGCTTAGAAGCATCAGCCAATCGCCCTGCATGATGGCTGCTGGATGGGGTCCTCGCCAGTGACAGTGCAGAGCGGTTTTCCATCGTTCCTCAGAGCCCTCAGCACAGGTGGGTACAGTGCTCATGTGGGGTGAGGAAGGGCTCTGGGTGCTTTCTGAACTTTAGAGGTGTCTCCAACCACTGATGTGGGAGGACCTGATCCCTGGAGGCCATGGATCCTGCATCCTTCCTTGGGGGCTCCTCCCTCCCCCTCCAGTATGTTCTATTACTACGCTTTCACAGGGCAGGGACTCCAGGTACTCACTGGCAAGGATGTGTGTGGTTCTGAAGAACCTACTACGTGCTGGGCACTTAGCTGGGAACACAGTGGACGAGCCACTCGTGGTGTCTGCCCATGAAGTACCCACTGTCACGTGAGCAACAGACAGAAGTTAAAAGACCAAAGTTAACAGCCACAAGCGCCAGGCAAAGAGAGGGGAGTCTGCCTGAAGGGTGACACATCCACCCCAAAGACCATTGGAGGAAGCACCAAGGGATGTCCAGGCAAGAGGAAGCCACTATATCTGCTTCCCGGCTGCTCCTCGTGGGCTAGCATGCCGTGGTCCACCTGTGTCCAGAGCCAGGACCGTGGTCTGCAGCCAGCCTTGCCTTGGGAACCCTTCCCTCCTGCTGCCGAGCTGCACCCCAACCATCTGATCCCACCGAGACCAAGGCAGCCCTGTGAACTAGGCGTGTGTCAGCAGAGTGAGAGCCCCAACCCAAACAGGTACTGACAAGAACGGCACAGACACGGCTGGCTGGCTGGACCTTACGCCATGTCCTGGCTGTCGGACGTAACCTGGGGTTATTGGATTTTCTGGCACCATGAAAACCAGCGCCTAGGAAAGCAATTCAGGGTGCAATGTGTCATTGTTCCTCAGAGCGCAGCCGCCTGTCTTTCATTACGATTCCCCACAGCTGGGCTGGGCCCAGACAGCCCTCATTCCTTAAGTGAGTCCTAGCCCTGCTCTGGCTGAACCAGCAGGGTGGAGAAGGAAAACGGAGATGCCCTGGGGACTCCGCCTCTGCCTGGGAATGAGGCCCTGCTCTCCCAGCCCTGGCCGGCTGCCAGCAGGGGAGGGGAGCACTCTGAGGAAGCTGGGAGGTGGAGAAAGAGATGGGGGTGATGGTGCAGATGCAGCTGAGCTAGGGGCGAGGCTGAACGTGAGCGGAAAGGAAGCCCAGCGTGTACCCGGCGTGTAGGGCTTTCTTCCTCCTAAGGAAGACCCTCCCCATCTGTCTTCACCCTCCTCTTCCTCTCCTGGCCCAGGCCTTCTAGGTCACAGCTGGTTCCAATTTCTACTCTACACCCCAGACTTCCTGGGGCCCCCATTTGATCCTGAAGCCCACGATGACTCCCTAGGACCCTCAGACTGTAGCCAGCTCCACCTGTACCAGGTGCTCAAGCCCGGCTCCTTCGTGTTGTCCTCTCTTCTCTTTCCATTTACTCTGCCAGCCAGCCCTCAGTCCTGTAAATTCTCCCCTCAGTCCGTGGCCCAAGCTCCCAGCAGGCCCTGATGAAGGCCTGGGATAGCCTGCCCTGGCCTCATGTCCCCAATCTATTCTCAGTGCAGTGGCCAGAGGGGCTGCTTTAAAATGTGAATCAGATCCAGCACTCCTCTACACCCTGGCATATGATTTATAAGATTTATAAGATCCCAACTCTTTACCCAGGACTTCAGAGCTCCCCAGGAAACTGGGGTTTGGCCTCTAATCTTGGCACAGTAGCTAGAGGGGCTGTTCCAAAATGCAAATCAGATCCAGTGACCCCCCTGCATCCCAGCGTAAGTATCATGAAGTCTGAACTCCTTACCTGGGCTGCAGACACCCTGGAAGCTGCCCTTCATCTCCTGCTCCCTCCCATGTCCTTCCCTCTCCTCTGGCCTCCCCGGTGCCCCCAGACATGCAGAGTTCCCTCCTGGCCGCAGTCTTTGCCTGCCTGGCCAGTTCCTCCCCTGAGCTCATGGGCTGCCTCCTTCCCATGCTCCGTCTTGGGCTAAGGCTCCCGATTTCAGAGAGACCTTCTCTGACCACTGCATGCAACCCCTCCGCCCCACCGTGCTCTCCTGGTCCTCCCCACTTGCACCTCTCATGGCAGAAACTACCATGGCATTAACCAACGCACACCTGCTTCTCCTCCAGTGACTGGGCTGGGTGGAGGCTGCTGAATTTGTTCCGCTCACAGTGATATGAAACCCTTAGGACCCAGCCATGGGACATGGCATGTGGCAGGGGCCAACCGATAGTTCTGGAATGAGAGACCATGTCCGTGATAACCGGCAGACCACCTGCTACTGCGTTTGATTAAACGGAGAGAAACAGCAGTGGCCACTGGCTGCCGATGGAGGACCTACTAACGAATGACACGGGGGTGCTGGATGACTCACTGTGCCAGTCACCGGGAATGCAGCCAGCTAGGGCCCCCAACAGAGCTCCTCAGCCCGCAACTAAGAGCAGACTCCTTACCTGCAAGTGACTTCGAAATAAGACAACAGGACCCCCTTGAGGTCCTTTGAGTCCCATTCAAGGAGGGATGGAGGCCCTCCCTCGGGCTGACACCAGGCAGGCCAGAGGAACTGCTTGGAATGCGCCAACCAAGAAAAGCAGCAGGTCAGCACTTTCTGGGATTTGCTGCTTTAATATTAAAATATTCATAAGGAGAAGTCGTATCACTGTACACAAGTTTCCGATCTGCAAATGAGGGTTACCATCTGCGCCCAGTGCCTGGCCGGGCAGGGTGTGTGATGGCCAAGGGCTGTTATGCAAAGGCGAGGCTGTTGAGCTCCCGGAGCAGGAGAGACGAGCGCTCAGGCCAGGACCGTCCTGAGGACTCCAGGTTCTCGGCAGCTCCGTGGCTGTTCATTCTACGCTGCCTCGATGGAATTCAGCATCTAACATACCGTCCGTGCGCTCGTTTCCCCAGCCATCTTCATGACGGCTCCCGTGGCTTTCTGACCCGGATCCAGATCTCAAATAAGATCACCCGTTGCAATAAACTCTCCTAGCTCCTAATTCTCCTTTCTAGAAGGTTCCCTTTGCCGTCTGTGGCTGTTTCATGACATTGAAGTTTTTGAAGAGTCCAGGCCAGCTGCCCTGTCTCAGTCCAAATAGTCCGCAGGGGATGCTGGGCCACCCCCGTGGCCCTATCGGGAAGCCCATAATGCTAGGTGTCCACTTTCTAATTCTAACGTGACTTTCTAATTCTTTCATCCCTTCCATGTTTATTAATTAGTGTTCGTCTCCTTCCTCCTTTACCCCTTTTAATCATCCATTTCTCTAGCTATTCACTTTTAAATTATTTCTTCTATGAGAGAGAGAAACACAGATACAGAGAATGGGGGGCACCCCTAGCAGGGTCTTCATGCCAAGATCCTCCCCAGCCTCTGCTAGCCTGCATTGTGGGCACACATGCATGCACCTGGCATGTACAGGAGACTTCGGGATGTAAACACAGGCCTTGGCACTGCAAGCGTTGTGTTATCGCTGTGCCACCACGGCTGGCCCATTTCTCTCATTGTTCTACTCAATTGTCCCGTCTTCGCCACCAAGAGCCCCATTCCAACAGTGCCTGGGTCTTTCGGCTCGTCTCTTTGAGTGTGCCCTTGCCTCCTGGAAGGACAAGATGTTCTTGTCACACAGTTACTCCCCACCATCCCCCACACGAGGTCATCCACTTGCCCAAGGAGCCCAGCTCCTTCTCATGGGGAATGGAGTCGAGAAACACAGAGGTGTGGTAGCAGGTGGTGCACATGCTGTTCCTCGGTCACTGCCTCTCAGCTCTTTTCCTGGTTAAGGCTTGTCAATCATGTATGTGAGGGGGCTTCCAGAAGTGCAGAGAAAATGTGCATGACGGAAAAACCATGCATGGACTTAAACACTGTTTGCACCAAAATACACTAATACTTTATTTTTGAGAGTTTTTTTTGCTTGTTTGTTTTTGCTATAGGGCACGTGTACTCGCCAGAGAGAGACAGAAAGATAGAAAGCGAGAAATCACCCCCCCCGGGGGGGGTGGCCACACCGCAATCCCTTCTCCTCCATTCTCCTCTTGGAATCTTGGGCACGCACGCATATGCGCCCAGCTGAGTTTAAGCCGCCGGGCCGGGACTCGAACTGTGGACGACTACATGAGAGTCCAGCAACATAGCCATTACGCTAACTGCTGGTCCCACTAATACTTTATTTTTTCATGAAATTTTTGAAGTCCTCTCATATATGCATCATCAAAAGAGCAGGCTGATGCTTCCAGCTCCAATCCACGCCTTTCCCCATTCCACATGACAAGGCTCCTTGCCCACAGGCAGGACTCTGGCACCTAACAGCATGTGTTTTTGTGCTTGTTCTGTTCTCTTTTATTCTATTTATTTATTTAATGAATTGTCCAAAGGTGTGTGAAAGAGAGAGGGGGAGAAGGAGAAAGCACTCCCCAATGGGGCATGCTCACATCCAAATCTCCTTTCCTCCATTTCTCCATTCTGTCAGAATTTGGGGCATATACACACACGTGCCTGATGTTTTTCAACTTGCTGTGGCCGGGATTTGAACCACAGTCAGGCATGGAGGATCCTGACTCCCTTAATCACCACACTAAGAATCCAGCCCTTATGTATTCTATAATAATAATAATTCCAAAATTATTACTCCAAAGCACTGCCAATCACGCTACCGTATACACTTCAAGATTTGCTTCCAGTTCTTTCAGGCCTTAGCGTGAATCCCATAAAGAGGGTAGAGCAACTTCTCATATTCATGAAGTGCTATCCTCAGGGTACGTGGCTAGAAGCAGGACTGCTGAGTCAGAGGGTAAAGGCAGATGTGATTTTGCTAGATCTAACTAGATTTCCCCCCACAGGGGTCACGTCATTTCGCATTCTCCCCAACCACGTGTGAGGGCGTTATTCCCCTGCAGGCTCGCTAACTGAGCATGCTGGTACACTTTTGGATTTCTGCCAGTCTGAGAGGTGAGAGATGGCAGATAGCTCAGGGTTGTTTAAATGTGCATCTGCAACGTTCTGTGCCCACTTTCAGTCGTAGGCCTAAGGCTCTGGCCCTAAGGTCAAGTCCGGGGCTCGGCCTGGATGTGCTAGGCTGAGCATCCCAGCTAGGGCAGAGACGGGGGTACACAGCCCCAGTGTGTCCACCTCCCCACACCCCCCAGCTTGAATGATGCCGGCAGACGATGCTCAAAATGAAACTATGGCACCTGGCATGGGGGACGGAGTGGTTCAGGTGCCTGGAGAGCCCTCAGAAGCAAGCCCTTCTCATTTCTGGAATAAAAAGGCTCCCTGCTGCCTTCAACAAGCAAAAGCAATTTTCTAGCCTTTTGTTCTGATGATCAAGGACAAGCTACAGGGCACTTGCCAGGGGGTCAGGGGCTCCCTCAGCAGTGCTCCGAGTGGCAGCCAAGGGGCGCCTGAAGGGGCTGCCTCTACTAATGGAAACCTCTGTTCCTTCAGTCAGCACCTGCACTTCCCAGGTCAGGCTCCTGGGCCATAAGGGATGTCTAGAAATTCCATTGCTGGAAAGATCCAGCACTGTGCATCACCCTCCCTGACAGGACTTGGTCCCCAGCCCCGACAGCCCCCAGCTCCCCAGTACTGAGAGGAGCAGGCCCTGCTCAGAGGGGGTGAGTGCCCTCCCAGGCACAAGCTTATCCGTCTGCACCCAAAGGCTGCATCTGAAGGGCTCAGAGAAATCAGCTGTCAACAGAGCAGTGTTTGGTCTTCCTGGCGTACTGGCTAGGCTCTTGGGCCAGAATGGGTGGTGTGCTGACCCTGGCTCGTCCACTTACCAGCTATGGGTTTGGTGCAAATTCCTTCTATCCCCGAGCTTTAGTGACCTCTACATAAAGTCGGGATGGTAACAGGACCCAGCTCGCAGGGTCTGTGAGGATGAAACGGGATATTGACGCAGAGAGCCTGGCACATAGTAGGTGTCCAAGAAACATAAACTCCACACAGGGCACAGCCCACCTAGACCAGGGCCTGCTGACCAGGATAAATCCCTACTCCTGGGGCTTCATGCCTCCCTTTGTCCAGGTAAGGAAGGTTCCCCAGGTAGCATGCCTCACTTGGGGTGCGGCTGGGTCTCTAAGCTGAGCACATTAGGGCATAGTATAGAGCTCAGCAGGAAGGTGTCGCTGCCCTTGTCTCATGCTAAGTTTCTCAAGTGAATGAAGAGAAGCTTGCTCCTCCTGCCAACCTCAACCAGCAAAGGTGGCCATGACTCACATCCAGAACTGCCACAGGCCGCACTGCCCCAGAGGGACTAGTAGGTGAATTGGGCGGGGGCTGAAATGCTGATGTTGTGCTTGCAGTGTAGTGTAGTGCAGGGCTGCAGCCACCATGAGGAGGAAGTACCTGTGAGTCCTTGCCAAACTCTGTAATAAGGCCACCCCTTACACACACACACACACACACACACACACACACACACACACGGGTTGCACACAACTGCCACTGCCCTATCACCAGGCTATGGGTCAGTAGGACTGTGTTCAATGTGGGGGGTGAGGAGTGTTTTTTTCTTGTCTGTCTATACAGAGTGAGTCTTTTTTTCCACCTTGTACAAGCACTGCATATAAGCCAGTGGGAGTTCCGATAAGTTAAAACCTAAAAATATGCATTTATGCTGATCAGTTTGTACTCCATGAGCTAAGGTATTTTACATGCAGAGTTGTACTAGTGGGTCAAGATTCTACTTAAAAACTTATAAAACTGTTTTAGCAAGAGAGACAATAAAAAGCAAGGAACCCCACCAGGCATCCGGGGTTGGGGGTTAGACCCTAGCTACTAGTTTAGGGCTTCCAGTTCCTGTTACCCTCTCCTCCCTCCCTGGGGAAAAACAGTCTTCCTTGGCTTCTCTCAGATCCCACTGCTTCACAGGGAAGGCTGCTTTGCCTCTTTGGGGAACCTGATCTCCAGGAACAAGGGCTCCACTGGAAGACCCAGTGGCCATGGGGATGAGTTGTGACAGGGCCTGGATACACCACTGTGTGCAGGCCAGGTACCTGGGCCTCCTCCAGCCGCCCCACCTTTCCTGCTGGAGCTGTTATCTCAGAGTTTTGCTCTCCGGTGTCGACTGAGGGTGTGCTCTGTGGTTTAACAGCGTCTTTCTCCATCTCCACTCCCTCCCCCGACCTTGGCTTTGGAATAGTTTCCGAGACGCCCTGTGCCCCTCTGTCATGGTAAAGATCATGTCTCTTTCAGGTCCATAAGGAACGGAGTGGCCTGTTGTGCCCTCTTAAATCACAGCGCTGAATGGGTGGGCGGTCCTGGAGCATGCAGATGAGCCCGGAGAGGAGTGAAGGATGTGTTCTGGCAAAGGAGTCGGGGTGCACATGGAGAGGTCACTGCTCCTGTGCAGCGCAGTGGGAACCAGGGCTGCCCACAGTCGCCTGTCTGGTCCCTGAGCATCCGGCCGCCACACCGTTGCTTAGGCCACGCTGACTGGAGTGGCTGCCTGCACAGATCCTGCCCGCCTCAGATGTCCCAGTGTGCTACTGTCCCAACACAGGTGTCACAGAGCCTCTTTCTCTTCCAACACCCCCATTTGGACAACAAATGAAATGGTCACTCTAAGTGGTAAAAGAGTATAGGCCCAGTTGCTACCATGGTGCGTGGTAATGTCAGTGCCCGGTGGTGCTGGAAGTCATTCAGTAACTGTGGTTTGGAGCCCACGTCAGTCTGAAAATCACACCGGGAGAGCACGTGGGCACCCAGGAGCGTGAGGATTGGAGGGGCCGGGGAGAACGGGCTGTGGTGCAGTGACATCCCACTGAGGTTTTTATTTTATATTTTTTTTAAGAGAGATTTTTGCTATAAGGCCGTGTGCGCTCATCATAGACTGAAAGTGAGAAATTAACCCCTGGGGGGGGGATGGCCACACTGATATCACTTCTCCAGTTGTCTCTCGGGATTTTGAGCAGGCATGCACACATGCCCGGCGTGAGTTTTAAGCCATCAGGTCTAGAACTCAAACCATGGTTGACTACATGGGAGTCCAGCAATGTAACCATTATGCCATATGCTATTCCCCTTCTGCCCCACCCCACTGAGGTTCTTTCTCTCTTGTGCACATATGCACACTTTCCTTTCTTTTTAGAATTATTTATTTAATTTTAGTTATTATTATTTAATTTGTTACAGGGACATGTGCTCAGACAAAGGTTGGGGGTGAGGTGGGGGTGGGGAGGAAGCAAGATAGCAAGCCACCAGGTCTGGGACTTGAACTACAGTCTAGCATGTGGAAGTCCTGCAGCTTAACTACCACGCCACCTGCTAGCCCCCACACTTTCTATCAAAAAATGAAAAAACGGGAAAAAACTCAGAGTAATTAAAAAGAAAAAGCAGCTGATATTTAATAAGTAGGTACTTACTGTTCTACAAATCATCTCAATCCTTACAACTACGGAGTAGGTGCTATGAAAATCCTCATGCTACCAGTGCAGACTAAGGTTCAGCAACTCATCCAAGTTCACGTGGAGGCAGGATTTGAACTGAGGGACTCTCATTCCAGGGTCTAGCACAGCATTTCCACTTCCCACCAAGTCCTTGGCTCTTCCCGGATCTTACCCGCTGAAGCCCACAAGGACCTCCTCATCCCTGAAAGCTTTTGCCCCCTCAGAGGGCCTGTGTGTGGTGGTCTCTGAGCCACTTGCTCATCTGGGCTGAACTGCTGAAAGCCAGGACCCCGTGCATGGGACAGAGATGGACCCACAGCCCCAGGACACAGAGGGAGCTCAGAAATACCTTCTGCCCAGATGGCTGCAGGGTCCAACCTGCCAGGCTTGTCTCTCATTTATCCTCTTTGGGGAGACCCTGGGATGGCAGAAGAGATCAGACTGGGGGGCCACGCTTCTAACCCACATCCATTAGCCCTGACAGCCTCCAAATGCTGAAGTTGCCCAGCCGGGAGCTCTAGCTGAGCCCAGAAGGTCTAGAAGAATCATTCTGATTCAGATCCTGACTGCTACCTGTCGGTCACAAGACCTTGGCAAGTAATGCAACCTGTCTGAGCTTCTGTTCTTCACGTGGGAGAATCTGGATCGCGTGGGGTCATGGGGAGGGTTATGTAAACTACTGTTTGCTCTTCCCATTGTTGGTGGATTGTAGGTATTCAGTAAAGGATGATTCTCGCCTACTGCTCGTTTCTGTCCTGAGAACTTGGGTTGAACCCAGAACCAGAAACGGTTCCTTCCCTTCACTGTGTAAGTATCTCCCAATGCTTAGTTTAAATAGGGAACCCTCTGCTGGGGAAAGACCTGTCCCTGGTCCCCATGTAGAGCGCTCATGGCATGGCAAAGACTAAAGCCTCTCTCATTGTGGGCCACTGTCCTCTCTCTGTACCTCCTACTCCCAAATTATGCACCATCCTTTGCACTAACAGATTTGAACAGCAAGAAGCCACTGGGCCTTGGCATCAGATCCCCCTTCTAAGTGCTCTGCCTGGGAAGGCCCTCTCTCCTACAGGAGAGCAAGCCCTCTCTCCTCGCCCTCGTGCCTCGTCTTCACAGCACTCAGAGCCCCCAGTACATATCAACTCTAGCACGCTCAGTGGCCGTCAGTCGCCACTGGGAAACTAATTGCCCCCTAAGTCTGCAGGAAGCCGGGGTGGGAGGTGAATTTCTACAAGGGTAGGAAGAAGAAATCCTAATGGATGAAGAGAAATCCAACGAAAGAGGACTGCCAGAAGGGGCTTCACTGTGTATAAAAGATCCAGAATGGTGAAAAGGGAACAGCTGACCAACTTCTCATCTGGGGATGACACATGACAGTCCCATGTACACAATCGCATGCCTCAAATCTCTTCCTCACAGTCATGTCACTCAAGCCGCCTGATGCTTTAGAACTCCAGATGCCCACAGCACACTGCCAACCAGCTGCCTCTCTGCTAGTTCTCTGAATCCTCATAGGCCTCCAGTTTCACTTCCAACCTACACCCATTGGCCCTGGCAGCTAGCGAATGCTGGGGAAGCTTCTCAGTCATGAGCTCTATCTGAGCTGGGAAGGTCTAGGAGAGTAATTCTGACCAGGTTCTGCCAGCAGAGCACAGGGCCCAAGGTAGGAAAGCGGTCTTAGCCAGAACTAGCCATAGCTGGCAGTGGGGGAGGGAGGGCGAGGGAGGGCGAGGGAGGCCTCAGGGAGCCCCTGCCTGGAACGGAGGCTGCCTTCAATGCATCTCACAGCAGGTGGAAGGCCGGCACTGGTGGGGCAGTGCAGCCAGTTCCCGAACAGTCCTCTCAGCGTGCCAGTGTTCGGCTTCTCTGAAGGATAGTTCTCTGGGAGTGCTTGCCAGAAAACTGCCCGGCTTGGTGAGCCTGGCCACAGTCACCTGTGGGTGCCACCCAGGGCCATCACAGCCTGTTCTGCACCTGAAGGAAGTAAGTCTCCTCCAGCCTGCAGTCACCTGATCTCTGGGGAAGAAATGGGGCGTGGCATCCCTCTCTCCCCACTGATGCTGTGTCCGGCCGGCCCGCCTTGGCAGGCACACAAATTCTCCAGATGACTCAGGGGCAGGGGAGCGCGACACACTGGCTCAGGAGGTGCATTCCACAGCTTGTTCAGGAGGCCACATGAAGGGGAGACAAAGTCGGGGCTCAGGACAGCACCCACAGGTCACATAACCTGCCCAAGCATGAGAACCTTCTGATCTGGGACAGAAGCACGGGCAGGTGCACATGGTATGTGAGTGCTCGCCCTATCCTCGCCCGCCTCCCGGGCACCTACTCAGAGTCGGCCCAAGGCCTCCGCTGGCTCTCTTCCTGCAGCTGAGCTTCCTCCGTAACAGCAGGAAGGGGAGCGAGACGTTAGGTCAGCAGAGACAGACACTTCGCAGTTGACCTCAAGGCGCGCCCAGTCTTAAATGTGCTAGAAACACCAGTAGTCCCTCCCTAGGGGTGAGAGACCCAGAGACTCCCTGCTGCTTTCAATCTTAGGCCTTCACAGCAGAGCAGGCCCCGAGTACCTGGCCATGAGTTCAGCCCAGGGCCCGAGGAGAGAGGTGAGCAGTACCAGGGTGGCAGACATTCAGCTCCAGGGCCCCTCTCCAGGGCAGGTGAAGTCAAACCTACCACAGCCTCTTCCTCGTGCTTGATGGAGGTTGGACCCTCCAGCTCCCACACCTTTTCCTGAGCCCACGGGCTTCTCCCAAGGCCTTTCTTTCTTTCCTCGGGTGCTGTGCTCCGCTGGCAGGGCCTGAATCAGATGATTCTTCTGGATCTTCCAGGTCTGGAGCTGGGTGAGCAACTTCTCTGGAGCCCAGGGGTTGCCAAGACCAGGGGACTAAGTGCTGTGGGGTTGGGCACCAGGGTCTAAGTCCTGACGCCTCTCTCTTGGTTGGGAGAGAGAGGCAGGCTCCCAAGGCAGACAAAGGCCAGTAATGTGTGTCCTTTCACCACCTCTGTGGGTACCTGGCAGTGTGAGGCTGCTGTCTGGCTTTCCCGGGGCTGGGTGGACTAGTCTCCCTAGGTAAATGTGTTTTCTCTATCATTCCTGGTATGCAGCTTCCTGCCCTGCAGGAACAGGTGGGCAGGCATGACAGCCGGAGGTCCTAAGAACACTCTGTCAAATGCTCCCATTTTCTGGATGAGGCCACCAGAGGTTGGGGGCAAATGGAGCCAAGAGTCATCGACTCCTGACCCCTGACTGCCTGCTTCACTGTGCCCACTGCCTCTCATACATAGGCCTGGTCTTCCCTGAAGTCCACATCACACAGGAACCTCATGAAAACACCTGTGAACCACTTCCACAACGAACAGCAGCAACGGGCTCTTACAGGGCTGTGCAGGTGCGGGCTGAACACGCTGGTCCTAGAGCCCAGCACACTGTCCTTGGTTTAAATCCCGCCTCCTTGTGGGTCAGGGCTCTATTCCTCAATCTTCTCATCTGAAAGTGGAGAGAACTCACAGGACTTCTGGGAAAATTACGGGATAGCTTAGGGGATTTATATTCTACAACTGCCTAGCTTATAAAAATATTCTGTAAATAAACACACAAACTCTATACCTATATTACATATAAGTATTATTTTTTAAAAAGTTATCAATATACTTATGGAGCCATTGGAATTTTTTTTGAGAGAGAGAGATTTTTGTTATAAGGCGTGTGCACTCACCAGAGAAAAAGAGAGATAGAAAGCAAGAAATCACCTCCCGGGGGGGATGGTCATAACACAATCCCTTCTCCATTCTCCTCTCAGGATTTTGGGCATGCATGAACATGTGCCTGATGTGAATTTCAAGTCGTCGGGTCCAGGACTGGAACTGTGATCGACCAGGTGGGAGTCCAGCACCTTAACCACTATGCCACCTACTATCCTCAAATTCTGTTCTTTCCTTTTTCCCAGGAGCAGGCTGACACAGTTAATTGACCACAGGACTCTACCTATCTGGGACTTGCTAAGGCTAGCATGCTGGGAAAGAAGGCCAAGTTGCTCCCCACCCTAAAACATCCCATTCCCTACACTCCTAATGCACCTTGCTTTGTTTGCAAAACAGCTAAATTAATTATAAATGACACACAATAAATGCACATACTCAACATGTGTCATTTGATACTCTCCAATATATGCATACACCTATAAAACTGTCACCACAATCAAGAAGGAATTTTAGTTCTTGCTCTAGGGCACTTGTGTTCACTAGAGAGAGACAGAGAGACAGTAAAAGAGAGAGAATGAGAAATCACCCCCAGGGGCGATAGCCATGTCACAATCCCTTTTCCTCCACTCTCCTCTTGGGAATTTGGGCACGCACGCACACGCACCTAGCATGATTCTTG
This sequence comes from Tupaia tana, assembly GCA_026018925.1. Lineage (NCBI taxonomy): Eukaryota > Metazoa > Chordata > Mammalia > Scandentia > Tupaiidae > Tupaia > Tupaia tana. The sequence continues at coordinate 84,584,380 of JAKSZU010000007.1, read as the reverse complement.
AGCTGCTGGGTCTGGTACTTGAACCATGAAGCTGGCCATGTAGGGTTCAGTGCCTTAACCTTCACGCCACCTGCTGGCCCTAAACTTGCACTCCTGTAGGATCTTTCTGTCTCTATAGATTAGTCTGCATTTATAGACTTTCCTATAAATGGAATCATGTACTATATCCTTTTTTCCCCTAGACCCTGACACTCAGCATAATTATTTTGGGATCCGTCCATGTTGTTGACTGCACCCGCGCTTTGTGGCTTTATTGCTGAGTCGGATCCCATCATAGGATGTTACCAGTTTATTCGCTCAGTTGCTGATGGACATTTGCTCTGCTTCCAGTTTTCAGCTATAACTAATAGCTGCTATGAGCACATGTGTAGGAGTCTTAAATATATTCTTTGTATATATCCAAAGGCAAGGAAATACCTAGGAGTTAGGTGTTTTATAGCTAGCTAGCTCATCGCTCACCCTTATTATAAAAGCTATGTATAATCTTCTAACACGACCTATGGTCTACCTCTTGCTGTGTGAATCATTCATGGTCTCCCTTCAATCTCCCCTCCGAGGCTGATGGTATTTTTGCAAAGATGGACACAATATATCTCCCATACTATCTGTTTTTTATCATATAGAGTCTGACTGGTCTGCTACCAATAGGACGTGGCAGAATTGATGCGAAGTGACTTCTGAGACTAGGTTATAAGAAACCTTGCCACTTGCACCTCAGCTTCTTGGAACTCTATGTCTATGGTCACCTTGAGCCAGGGTCTAAGCCTCCATGTATTATAGCAAGTCTTAGGGCAGGAACTCAAGTGGACGCTTGACTGTTGACCCCACCTGAGCCCAGCCAACCTGATGAGGCACCAGATATGATGTGAGTAAAGGCATTTTGGACTAGCCAGCAGAATACTACTGAGGGACTCCTATAGACACTGTATGGAACCAAAGAATTGCCCAGCTGAGCCCAACCAGATCTCTGACACACAAGATCATAAGAGATAAGAAAAATGGTGGTTGTTTTATGCCACCAAGGTCTGAGGACGATTTGTTATATAGCAATACTAATTGGCACACCCTTGTAAAGATGAAAGTTCTGTAAGAAAGGGATCTTTGTCTATTTTGCTCACAGATATACCCCATGTGCTCAGGATAATGCCTGGTAAATAATAAGACTTTATAAGTATCTGTTGAATGAATGAGTGAGTGGAGGTCTAGTAACATTTTATTAACACTAGTAAGAGTTCTATGGATCAAAAACTAATCCTGGAGCAGTGGTGAGGGATCTCTGTTAGGCAGGGGACTCTAAATCCAAACACTGGGACTTGCTGCACAACCCTCTTGGAGCTGTAAGTTCCTAGCTGTAAAGTCAGGCTACCCAACCTACAAACTGGGGTTGCTCTGAGGGTGATGTGAAGATAAGATATATGGGGTGCTTGGCACAGGGCTGGCCCTGGGAGCCACTCACTATGGCTTGCTAAATCTGAGTGACACGGCACAGACCCTGTTCCCCATACCCCGCCCTTTGTTTCATCCTGGCCTGCAAACCTCCGCTTCGTCCTTTCCTGACTGGCCATCTCAGGGGCAGCTCTCCAAAGGGAGCTCAACCCCAAGTCCCTGTCTGAGGCCAGAAAAGCATCCCTGGGGAGCCTACCAGGGCTGAGGAGAGCCACAGTCGAGACCTCTACCAGACTTAACTGTGTGTCCATGGTCACCTGGGCCAGTGTTCAAGCCAGTCGATGTTGGCCACTGCAGAGCAAGGGTACCCTACACCCTCCCAGTAGCTATCTCCCAAGAAGGCCCAAAGCTCTGCTCCTGGGATGGGAGCCAGTGTGCCTTTGATTTTCCAGCCATGGTTTCAGGGCTGTGTGATGCGTGTCCTGACCGCATCACGGCAAGGTGGGCAAGGCGACCTGGACAGTAATGAAGGCTACAGCCCCAAGCAGAATTTTATGGGGTCTTGGGCAGGGCCTTCTGAAAGGCAGCTCAAGAGCCCGGCTTTTTCACACCCCCTTCTGCTCTCTTCCATTCAGCTAAATCAATCTCTGACTCGTCCTGGGCAGGGAGTGGGGTTAATTAAAAGCCAAGGCTTGAGGTCTGTAGTCATTGCTCGAGCCTTCAATACAGCCTCTGCAGCAGCGACAGCACTGCCATTTCCTGGACCTGGAGTGCATGTGTTGAATTGCACAGGGAAAGAGGACCAGGCAGGGAGGGGACAGGGAGAAAAGCTCCTGGTTCCAGTGACCCAGAGACCAGCTTTGCAGCCTGCATTCCCCAGAACAACTTCAATATTGAAGACTGGGAAGGAATCACTCAGTCCTGGACCTCTGAATGACACCCAAATCTAGACCTGCTCCTCTTTCTCCTTCCTTCTTCATTTCATGCCCTCCCTCTTTACCTCCATGACTACCCTTAAGACCTTCAGAATCCAAGAAGTATCTATAAATGTCCCTGAAGACCAGAGGTTTGGAAACTGGACTTGCTGGGGTTCAAATTTTGGCTCCACAACCTACTAGCTAGACACTTCAAAAAATTTCCCTCTCCCATTAGCATTTTGTAGATGAGGAAACTGAGGCTAATAAACACTACCTGTAACAAGGGTTATGAGGGCACAATAATTAGCAAAGTAGCTGGTGCATTCCAAGGGGGAAATAAATGCTGGATGAAATGATTATTACGCAAAAACAATTCAGTATGTGTTCAAACCTCAGTCCAACTGCAAAATGGGCACAACCCTACCCCACAGAGAGAAGACTGGTCGGACTCTGGAAAATGTTTCCAAAATACGTATTAGGGTACGTGTGGGGTGAATCCTGCAGGGTGTCTGTTTGTCTGTCAAACAATCCAATCCTTCAGTTTTTGTTGAGATAAGTGGAAGATTTCCATAATTAGAATCTTAATAAAATCCCTTACCTAAAATGCCTGGGACCAGAAGTGTTTGAGGTTTTGGATTTTGCAGATTTTGGAGTATTTGCATATGCATAATGAGCTAACTTGTGGATGGGACCAAGTCTAAAAGGTAAATTCATTTAGGTTGTATATACACCTGCATGCATAGTCTGAAAGTAAATTTATGCAGTATTTTGTATTACAGCATTTTGATCATGACCTGTCTCATGAGGTCAAGTGTGGAATTTTCCACTTATGACATCATGTTAGCACTCAAAAGGTTTTTAGCTGGACATGGGAGGCTGAGGCAGGAGGATGGTGAGTTTTAGGCCAGCTTGGGCAACCTAGTGAGAGCTAATCTCAAAAAAAAAAAAAAAAAAAAGTTTTGGATTTTGGAGCATTCCAGATTTCGGATTAGGGATGCCCAACCTGTATACCATGGACTCTACTGTGAATCTGATCTGCAGTGCTGAAGCAGATGCTAGAAGTGCCCTTATCAGGGAGGCTGTGCGGGGAACCCTGGCCCTGGCTTGTGGGATGGAGATTATACAAAATGCCTTTCTGCCTCAAGAGAGTCAAGGATTCAGAGCTAAAAATCTCAGACAAGGACAAGGACTTAACGCTCTCTCTCTCTCTCTCTCTTTTTTTTTTAATAAGTTTTTGCTATAGGGCACGTGCACTCGCCAGACAGAGACAGAGAGATAGAAAGAGAGAGATCACCCCCCAGGGGAGATGGCCACGCTGCAATCCCTTCTCTTCCATTCTCCTCTTGGGATCTTGGGCACGCACACACATACACGTGCTCAGTGTGAGTTTAAGCCACCAGGTCTGGGACTTGAACTGCGGTCAACTACATAGGAGTTCAGCGACATAGCCATTATGCTAACTGCTGGTCCCAAGACCTAACTCTCTTTGTACCTACAAAACAACCTACTGCATGAAAAGCAAAAGGAACCAAGTTTGTTGCAATGTGTAGACTGCGACTCACCAGAACCCCAGACTCCAGGGTAGATTCTGGAAACGATACTATTTAAAATGGCTACCAAGGAACTCCACCTCGCAGAGTCCACACCCACAGGACTCAAGGCTTGTCAAGAGCCTTGCTCAGGCCAGTGAGACATCAACAAACATGATGCAAGAGATGGCTTTAAAAAAGCCCTTGTGCAGGTCCAGCGGCAGTGGTGGATGCTAAGACACTGTGCTCAGGGACCAGCAGTTAGCGTAATGGCTATGTAGCTGGACTCCCACGTAGTCGACCGCGGTTCACGTCCCAGACCCGGTGGCTTAAACTCACGCCGGGCGCGTATGCATGCGTGCCCAAGATCCCGGGAGGAGAATGGAGGAGAAGGGATTGCGGCGTGGCCATCCCCCCTGGGGGGCGATTTCTTGCTTTCTATCTCTCTGTCTCTCTCTGTCTGTCTGGTGAGCGCACGCGCCCTATAGCAAAAACCTCTCCAAAAAAAAAAAAAAAAAAAAAAAAAAAACACTGTGCTCTGGAGGCTGGCACCACAGGAAAGGCTCAGGTTCACTTCCTGGTCTGACTACAGTCTGGGTGCGGTGGGCCACACCTGTGTTCTCAGCTGGTGGGCTGAGGAAAGAGGAGCCAGAACTGGTAAGACTCTATCTTCAAACATAAAAACCCATGTGCAATTTATAAATCTCAAACTATTCCAAACTAAATGTTTTCTTATTATTTTAAAAAGCACTTACACATGAGGGTATGTGGCCTTTCAGGAATTCAGCCACCATGTGGAGCAACCAGGATTCAGGCTGGTGGAGACACATACCTAGCCAGCAGCTGCATCAACAATGGTCTGGGCACTTCTTCCCCCTCACCATAAATTACTGTCAGTTGGATCAAACTGGAGTCTAAGAAGCCTTCAAGTGGGATCCGGTAACATTTAAAAGCAGTTGATAGCGTACTAGGGAGGTATTTTAGCTATAAAGTTATATTTTGGGGGGCCAGGTGGTGGCATAGTGGTAATGTAACTGGACTCAGATGGGTGAGGTTCTGTGTTCATATCCTAGGGCATTCCTGAGCCTCTTGGGACTGTGCATGTGTGCCCATTATCCAGGCCTGTTGAGACTGAAGGGTGGACTGCACAGTGAGGTCCCTGCTGGGAGTACCTGTCTTCATGTCTCTGTGTCTCTGTCATGGAAAAAAGAAAGAAAGAAAAATAAAAAACAAATTTTAAAAATTTAATAAAAATTCTCAAGGGTCAGCTGGTGTTTAAGGTGACTGGATCCCATATGGCCAACTGAACGGTTTGAATCCTGGAACCAGGGGCTTGAAAAAAGCATGCCAGGTATGTATGTGCGTGTGCCCCAAATCTTGTGAGAACAGAGAAGACATTGCAGTGCAGCCATCTCCTCTGGGAGCATGGTCTTACTTTCCCTCTCTCCCTCTCCATCTCTGGTAGGCGCATGCACCCTACTCAAAACAAAACAAACTCTTGAGACGTTTCCACAGAGTCCTGAGATTTACCAGTCGAGAATCTTCCACGGTGCGGCCGTGGGACAGAGGTGCTGGCTCTGCGTGGGCCGCTGTGGCAGCCCTGAGGGCTACCAGGCTAGATCTAGGGGCCTGTGAAACCGCGGAAGCGTCTCTGAACAGGAACATACAAACCACCCAGGGGACGAACAGTTCTTTGAAGGAATGAAACAAAGTGTGGTGTGCGGATGTGGGAAGGGAAACAGGAAACATTAAGTCGCTTTTCAAACCCACACGGCGCTGTGGTGACAAGGATGTGTATATAAGAAGCGAGTGGGCACAGCCATCCCAGCATGGGTGACGCTTCATTCCATTCAACAGCCACCTGGGTTGCCTCCTATCCCTGTCTGCTGGCCTAGTTACATCTGCTGAGGAAGCCAGGGCACGGCTGCACCGCTGGGAGCTTCAAGGGCAATGGCCCCCACGTCCCCTGAACCTGCACAATCCCAACAGGTCTGGGACATTCTCTGCAGCCTAGAACTCTATGATGCAGGACTGTCTATGCTATGGGCTCTCATCTATAGGTCTGGTTGTCCTTAAAAATCTTTTTCAACCAAGCTGGACTGAGTGTGTTGTGGGTCTAGAATTCTCTGGCAGGGTCTAGAAGTCTCTGAACCACAGGTATAGGTACTGGAGAAATTTGGAAGAAATATTTGGTGAACAAGCAAATAATAAGGCAGGGATGGTGGTCTACAGTTTCCTGGTGGCTACAGAGACTGAATCAGGCCTCAGCAGAGTGACTATCAGGAGGCTGAGAGAGTAACATCCGAAGACCCTGGGGCAGCAGGGAGACACTACTACAGGTACCTCCAGGAACCGCAGGTTCACAGTCACACGGACGTCCACATGCTAGGAAAAAAGACCAGGCTGCACAGGCAGGGAGAGGGTGGGAAACGGAAATGGGACAGCCTACAGCACCCCACTTCTCATACTGTCTTCTGTACAAAACCTCCATGGTCCCTAATCCTGGGTGTGGCCCTTGAGGTTTACCATAATCATCTCTGACCATCCCCCATGCCAAACCTTAATATGGGGGCCAGGTGGTGGCATAGTGGTAATGCAACTGGACCCAGATGGGAGAGGTTCTCTGTCCGTATCCTAGAGCATTCCTGAGCCTCTTGGGACTGTGCATGTGTGCCCATTATCCAGGCCTGTTGAGACTGAGGTGGACTTTCCTGCTCCATCCTCAGGAAGGTCTCGTTGCCTTTATTAAGCTATTTGCCCTCACTAATCCCCTCTCTGTCCCTGCCAGCATGACGGGAGGGCTCCAGAGCTGCTCTGCTGAAGTTCCAACCCAGCTCCAACCAGTACTGCTGGGTGAACTGATGTATCACGACCTCTTGGTGCTTGTCCCCTCTTTTACAAAATAGGGAAATAACAGTACACATCTCACAGGGGTGTCATCAGGATGAATGAAATGAATTAATCTTAGTGTGTGGTGTTTAAAAAGTGTTCAAGAATGCAAGCTGTCACCACCACCAATATTGTTTCAGTGGCCTGTGAAAACTATCTTCATGAAGATACCATGATGTCACATACAAGTGGCCTGGGGGACAGCTACCTGCCTTTTTACTGTGTTGGTATCTGCAAAAGCAATGACAGGTGAAATGCTGATGTCTCAGCATAAATCAAGGTAGTGGCATCAAACTTTATTAGTACTGTGTATGTTCTTTTTTTTTTTTTTTTTTTTTTTTTTTTTGAGAGGTTTTTGCTAAAGGGTGCATGCGCTCGCCAGAAAGACAGAGAGAGAGAGATAGAAAGCAAGAAATCACCCCCCCAGGGGGATGGCCATGCCACAATCCCTTCTCCTCCATTCTCCTCTCAGGATCTCAGGCATGCATGCACACGCACCTGGTGTGAGTTTAAGATACCAGGTCTGGGACTCGAACCACGGTCGACTACATGGGAGTCAAGCAACATAGCCATTACGCTAACTGCTGGTCCCTACTGTGTATGTTCTTTACACCTCACACAGTTTAAAAACAAAACAAAACAAAACTTTACTTAAGAATGTCCTTGATGAAGCAGTAAAATTTATGAATTTATTAAAGCCTGAGGACAGGGGGTCAGGCTTTAATAAATTCATAAATTTTACTGCTTCATCAAGGACATTCTTAAGTGTGAGAGAGAAAGCAGAGACCACACCCCAGCAGGGGCCTCATGCCATGATCCATCCCCAGCCCCACCAGCCAGGACCGCCTGTATGTGCACGAGTGCATCTGGTCTGTGCGGGGGACCTCAGGATGCAGACCTGGGCTTTCTCCCGTGGCTTCAGCACTGTGCAGTGTCACGGCTGCCCCACCGTGCTGGCCTATCTAGCTGCTTTTCACGGCATACTATTTGTACTTGAAAGACTGACTGACATACAAACTACGGCATCTGTTAAACTGCGGAACCTAAGGTGCTGTTATTCCCAGGAAAACGGCTACCAGTATTTGTTGCCAATGAGAAAATCTGGGTTTCTGAGCAAAACCTTGAAGTTTGGCAAACTTGGTTTGCCACCCTGACTTTGACAGCTCCATGCTTAAAGACTTCTGTGATGAGACTGCTGGTGGCATGACCACATGTGACTTTTTACACCCAAAGATCTGATATGTGGTATCATCATTTCTCATCACACAATACGGCATATCATTTAAAAGAACTGCACAACTTGACAGACCAATATTTTCCAAATGATCAATGTAAGATGTTAAAAAAAAAAAAAAAAAAACTATGTGCAGGTAAAATATCCATTCAAAGCACAAATTAGGCCAATCCATTTTAATGTAATCGAGTTATAAAAAGTTTATTGGATAAGCTTTCAGATTCCTCAGTGCAACAAACCTCCAGGAAACCACCACCTGAGTTTTAGTATGGAACTTAAAAAGAATATCCCCAATCAACAAGGCAATCAATATATGCCCCCTCTTTTACCAACAACATATCTGTATGGTGCCAGATGTTCAACCACAACAGACTGGGGGAGCAGGGAGGAGCCCCACTGGCCTGCTGTGAAGTGGGACATCAAATGAGTTCTGCAAAAGTTAAAAACGATGCCACTATCTTCATTCCAACTGTTGCATTTGATAAAATTTAAAAATTTTCACTTTGCATTTTAAAATAATATTATAGATAACATATGAAGGGTTTATTATTATTTTATAATAAGTTATTGAAGATTTAGAAATTTTGTCCAGTTTTAGCTTAAAAAAAATAGTTAATACTGATAGCTGTAAACCGTATAAACTAAAGCTCTTTAGGGTTCTCGATTTTGTAAAAGTGTTAAAGTGTTCCTGAGACAAAAAAGTTTGAAGATGCTATCCCCCTAAAAGAAACACATTTACCTGTGTGGATCATTACTGAGTGCTATTTTCAGTGGCTCCCCCTTATCCATGGGGACCAAACTCACACGGATGCTAGAGACGATAGTGTATCAAGCCCTATATGGACTTTTATTTTTCTGTACATACACACCTGTTATAAAGCTTAATTTATAAACTAGGTACAATAAAGGGTTAAAATGATAGCTAATAACAAAATAGAACATCATTATGGCTTTCTTTCTTTTTTTTTTTTTTAAGAGGTTTTTGCTATAGGGCGAGTGTGCTCGCCAGACAGACAGAGAGAGACAGAGAGACAGAAAGCGAGAAATCACCCCCCAGGGGGGATGGTCATGCCGCAATCCCTTCTCCTCCATTCTCCTCTCGGGATCTTGGGCAAGCACGCACACATGTCTGGCATGAGTTTTAAGCCACCGGGTCCTGGACGCAAACCACGGTCGACTACATGGGAGTCCAGCGACATAACCATTACGCTAACTGCTGGTCCCTCTTTTTTGTTTTTAAACACAAGGTATCGGCCGGGATCGCCCTCCTGCTCAGTCTCCTATGGCTGGGATTACAAGACCCCGCCACAGCATCCAGGCTTGAGGTGGAACCGGGAATTGAACCTGGGCCTTCCGTGTGGCCCCAGTCTGTGGAGCACAGTGTCTTAGCAGCACGTGCTACTACGGCTGGGCTTGGCCTCTCTCTCTTTCTCCCACTCTCAAAATACCTTTCTGGACAGTACCGCAGGTAACCGAAACTGCGGAAAGAAACTGGGACTGGGGGTTGGAGGGGGGGGGGTGCTTGGTAATGGCAAGAGAAGAAAGAAGTGGAAACAACTTACATGTCCAGTAACAGGGACATGATGAAATAAATGATGGTCCCTCCATTCGGTAGAACATGATACAGTCATGGGACCAGCAGGTGGCATGGTGGTTAAGGCGCTGGACACGCCCACATGGCCGACCAGGGTTCGAGTCCTGAATCTGGTGGCTTGCTTTCTCACTTCCTCTCTCTCTCACTCTCTACCTCTGTTTCTCTCTGGTTAAATTAAAATAAATAAATAAATAAATAAATAAATAAATAAAATAATTTTAAAAAATCATGTTTTCAAAGAATATTTATTGTTGTGGGAAAAGGCTTGACACACTTGACATGCCGTTAAGAGAGTGAAAGAGCAAAGCAGCAGATTTTCACGGTCGTTGTTTCGATGCCTTGATTCTCAGGGAACTCAGGAAAAAAGGAACTCAACAGACACCCTAAAGGGTCTCAGGCTCTCATACCACACGCGTAGAGCAGGGGTCGTGGAGGGCTGGGGTTGGGCTAAGTTTACATACACGACACAGATCCCATTCTTTCTTAAACAATCATTCAGGGCTTCTGCCTTTTAACTCAGGACAAGCCCCAAATCGCAAACCAAACATTCCCACACTCATCCCAAAGAGACAAAGGAAGCTCCTAAACCCTATTTCCCCCAGACTTGATTCTTTTTATTGCTTTGATTTTTGAGCCATGGACCGATGTTTGAGAGTGGCTGCTTCAGTTCCTAATCCTCTCAAATGCTGGAAAACTCAGGTCTCATCCAAACCCAGAGGTTAGGATGGAGGGGCCTGCCAAAGTGGCCGTCTTTGGTGGCTCTGCTCTTTCCTACTGAAGGGCACTGTCTGTTAACAAGTGTCACCCAACATCTGCTGCTTTGCTTTGCTTGTGCATTTATTCCCATTATCCTCATTATGGGCATATAAATCCCTTTCTGTGCCCAGCCTCCTTCTGCCCACATCTGCCTGCAATTCACTCAGCACGTGCTATGGCTGCTGAGGGGGCACCTTATTTAGAATGTGGCAGAATTCCAGCCGGGATGCTCAGGGCACCTGCTACCTTGAGCTGGAATAGGCTCAGGGGGTCTCAGGCCTCAGGTCACCCCAAGATGAAAATTGGACAACTAACATCACAAAACTCATTCAAGGTCTGCCAACTTCCTTCCCATCTGATAATTACTATGCATTTACACTAACAGCAGAAGACACTGCATCTCACCTCATCCATATGACAACTTACAGAGTAGCTACTAGCAGTATTTGAAAGAGACCTCAAAAAGTTTATGGAGGGACCAGCAGGTGGCGTAATGGTTATGTGGCTGGATGGCCACTTAGTCCACCGTGGTTTGAGTCCCGGACCTGGTGGTTTAAACCTCATGCTGGGCGTGCATGTGTGTGCCCAAGATCCTGAGAGGAGAGTGGAGGAAAAGGGATTGTGGCATAGCCATCCCCCCACGGGGGTGATTTTCTCATTTTCTATCTCTCTGTCTCTCTCCCTCTCTCTCTCTCTCTCTCTGGCGAGCCCATGCGCCCTATAGCAAAAATTTCTCTAAAAAAAAATAGTGGAAAACAAAATTCATGTACAAGTTTTAGTGCAAACATTTTCTGAAAAAGTTTTTTCATGATATGCATTTTTTGTGAGGCTGCTCTTTTATTATCCTCAGCAAAGGAATGTGGTTCAGAGAGCTTTAAGAATTTACCCAAGGACACACAGCGAGTAAATGGGAGAGCTGGGATCCAAGCCCAGATCTGACTCCAGACTCGGCCACTCGTATTTCTGAGCTAAGATGGCCTCCTGCCTCTCACGTCCATGCCAACTTCCTTCCCAGTGACCACACTTGGGGGGAAGGTGAGGTGTGTTTGTGCAGTGGAAAAGTCACTGCCTCTGCTGCTAATTAGCTCTGCAACCTTGGGGACATTATTGAACGCCCCTGAACCTCCTTCTGGTGTCTCTGTGAATGGGGGTTGATGGCTCTCGGCAGGATTGACGTGAACGGTGGATAAAGTCTCAGGACAGCGCTGGCACACAGTAAGTGCTCAATAAAACACTCCTTTAATGAACACTGACAACTTCCTGTACTGAGGAGCTGCCCGTCAGGCGGATCTCTGGACAGCACGGGGCCAGCGGCAGTAGTGCAGCAGCAAGGCAATGCTCTGTGATGGTAGACCCCAGGGGCAGGGTCCTAGTTCACGTCCCGAGGGCTCCTTCTCCATGCTGAGTGCATATGTGTGCATGATACAGGCTGGCTGGGGCTGAGGCTAGGGGTGCCTGTCTATCTCTCTCTCTCAAGGAAAAAAAAAATAATCCTTACAGCACAGGGTTAGAAAGATGCCCGTACAGTTCAATGCCTTCGGGGTTGAAGGGGGAAAGATGCACATTCTGATAAGGGCAGGAAGTGTGCCATCATCTTTACAGACGTTACCTCATTTGATTCTCACAGCGCCTATGAAGCCACCATTACTGTCCCATCACTCAGATCAGGAAAGTGAGGTTTTCAGAGGCTAAGCTGTAGGTCCTAGGAGCTGGGGAGTCGGGGGAGGACAAATGAGCCTCTGCTCACTCCCCTGCCATTCCTCTGGGCCCAGAAAGAGCCAAGGGAGGATTTCTCACCTCGAGAGTTCAGAAGAGTGCGCGCGGGTGAGAAGGACACGGAAGGTAGCCTTCTCTGGAATCAGCCCTGGGAAAGGTGGCGAGACAGGGGCTGCTTCCTGCACCAGTCTTGACTCTCCACAGGATTGTGGTGTTGAACAAGACCAAAGAACTTTCTCCTGGGGTCCTCAAGACTTGGGTCTCCATCCTGAGAAGGGGAAGGGATGTGACGAGGCCCCTAGGGAGCTGTGAGTGGGGAGCCGGTCAAGCAGAACGGTTGCCCCTGCTGGATGGCTGCATAAAGAAAAAGCATGCAAGCTGGGCCAGATGACTTCCGGAGCGTGCAGCGTCTACTGGGTCACAGAACACCATGACCCCTACAGCTTGAAAAGAACCCCAAACACTGTCTCAGTGGTCTGACTGGATACAAAGTCCCAACAGAGGAGGGTGGGTTCCCTGCCTTTGAGAGTAACGTAGTGCTGAAAAGAACTCTCACAGCGAGTGCTGTAACACTCTGGGCAAGGCTCGACCTCCACAGTGATTCTGCGGCAGTGAGCTGGCAGACACAGACCGCCTGCTCAGCCTGCTGTCCACACCACACCAAGGCCAGGAAACCGCTCTGATGGAGCTGACGGTCCAGCAAAATCCATCCTCCCCTCCACCCCCTGTTAAGAGTCATAGGTGAGGCATGGCCTCCCAGTTAGAAACTACATTTCCCAGCATCCCCTGCAACCAAGTGCAGCCATCTGATGACCTCTCACAGGGGGAAATCTCTGATCCTCTCTGTGTCTCTCTCCCTGGGTCTCTAGTGGACCAAGGGGAGCAAGGTGGCCACCAGCATTGAAATGCTCACCAGGGTAGAAGAGTTAAAGGAGAAACAGATTCTTTAAGCTTCTCTTTTTGGGGTCCCTTTGGCACTAACTAATAAACCACCTTTGGCTCCAAAAATGAAATTTTAGAGTATCACTGTTGTAGTAATGGTAAGTGGAAAGCCGGTTGTAAAGTTCTATGGCATTTTTTCTTTCTCCCAAGAGGATCACACACACTAAGAGGCTCAAGAGAATCAACACAGACCCTAACGGTTATTTTCTCCCCATATGTTTTATATCTGAGTTCCCCAAGCATCTGGAGACAGCTGACAGGTTAGAGGGTGGCTACCAACCTTCCTCAACAACCTCTGGAGACTCCTCCCACAGCCCTATATGGGCAGGTGCCTCCTGGGAGAGAGGAAAATGATGGTTTCTGGGGTCTTACAACAGCTCCAGGGAAACTAGGCTAACAAGTGGCCTCTTAGCTTCCTTTTTCCCTAAAGCAATTTCTGGCAGAAGAATGCTGGTCACATGGTGATTGTGAGTCTGTGATTCATCCTGTTTTCAAGAGACCACCTGGACACTTGCACCATTTGTCTTCCATCTTTCCCCGCTGGGCACAGGACTACATGCCTTCTTAGAGGAGAGCTCTGCAGAGCAAGCAATGTGAGAAGGCCCCTTCTGGGGAGTCCAACCCAGTGAGCAGGAGGGAAGTGTGGGGTACAGACGCTCCTCTAGAGACCAGAACCTCCACACTGTGCTGGAATAGGAGAGCCTCGAGGACCCCGGGAGTGCCGGGAAAGAGGCCTGGCTGCTGGGTCAGCATCCTGGTCCAGCGAGATGCCCACCTGCCATCCGCACCTCAGAGAGAAGCCATGTGTGGCCATGGTGGGCATGTGTGGGTCACACTGGAGGAGGGAATCAGCTCTGACCCAACCCCGTGAGACACAGAACTCCATGCAAAGGGTAGGGAGTTCCTGAGGGTGGCCGTTGGCAACCTCTGCGTCCATCCACTCCACCTGCCCTGCAGAGGGAGGACTCTGGATTCCAGTTCCCACCTCAGGCCAAGCGAAGCCTGAGCCCCAGGTGGGACAGCTCCTGCTGATTCATCACTCACCCTGCAAGGCTTCTTTGGCTCTGGCTAGCTCCTGCTCTTTCTGGGCCAGCTGCACCCTGAGCTCGGTGGCTGAGAGGACCTCTGATGACTTGCCACCCTGGGACTCCTCCAGGTCCTTCGCCAGCATCTCCTTCATCTGCCGGAGAAGGTGTACTTCCTCCTGGAGCCGAGAGACTTCTTCCCGCAGGAGCACTAGGGAAGAGGAGGGCACAGGGTTAGAGAATGGGCACGCAGCTACCTCCCGCTAACGTCTTCTGGGGACAGTTCCAAGGTGCGTTCGTTCTTCCTGTTGGCTTTGCACTCAGGGCCTTTCCTACACATGTGCAAGGAAACCACTCTCCCTCCCCCAGAAACCATGACCTTATTCAAAAGAGCCTGGCCCTGGTCCTGGACCCACCCACAGTCTCCAAGTACACCTGGCACGCACTGAGCACATCCACGCCAATGCCAGCATCCCAGGACTGGCATTATAACCACGAGCCAGCAGCATGCCCAGTTACTTCATGTGCACATCTTATTTAATCCACCAAAGCCTTCTGAGAGAGCTACTCCCATAACCCCATTTTACAGATCAGGACTCTGAGGCTCAGAGAGGTGAAGTAACTCTAAGAGGTCAGAGCTGCAGAGATGGGATTCAATCCAGGCCCAGCCAACTCCAGAGTGTGAGCTCTGGGTCTCACTCTCAGCAACAGCCCTAAATGGCACACTCACAAAACACTTAACCCCCGGAGCTCAGCCTGTGCAGACAGGAACTTCGGCATGCACGTCTGCCTGTCCTGCAGGGGCCAGAGGCCTGAGGGGCCATGACATCAGCAAGACTGGGCAGTGGTTTCTGCCGCTTAAATCCACTGCTATGACTGAGTTCCTAGGGACAAGACAAGGAGAACACGGCTCAGGCCCTGGGAGCCTTGGGAAGGTACCCAGGAGGTACGCTATCATGCCACGGTGAGAGTGGTGCTGTTAAGGTGTCGTTGGCCATCTCAATCTTGCAGGTCAAAGGACACGCCGTGACAGGGCTGCTGGAGGGGCCAAGGGCATAGTAAAGCAGCCTTCTAGTTCCAGGTGGTGGATGAAGTACGCCTGCCATGGGAGCCCCAAGGGGAGCACAGCCAGAAAGTATGCAGCCCCACTTAGAACATTCCGAACCACTCACTGCAGCAGGTCTGGGGTGGGCCTCTGCCTCCACCCTCCACTCACCCATCACCCTCTCCCTCTTCCTGCCCTCCAGCTGCTGCGCCCTCCTTTTTTCTGCATCAACCTCCTCTGGCCAGCTCCAGGGCCTCTGTCCGGGCAGGGCCCTCCACCTGGAACACCCTTTCCTACTTCTGCTACAGCCCTGCCCTCGTACACGAGCCCCACTCCATCACCTCCTCACACCCCGGTCTGACACCACCTCCTCACCCCTGCACTTATTCAGCTCTTTCCCAAACCAAACAGCAGCTCCAGCAGGTGGAGGTGGAGGCTGCTGTGTCCACTCTGTCCATGGAGGAAGTCGGCATGCTGGCCCATTTTCCGCTCCGCCTATTCCCTCTCCGCACGTCTTGTGTATTCATTATTTAGGGACCGTATGTACGAAAGGCCCAGAGGGCAGTGACTTTATCCTGTTCTGCTCACCACCGTGTCCCTGTGCTTAGATGGGTGCCTGGCCCAGCTGCCCTCGAGACACATCTGTGAAGGGGCCGCACTCACCAGCTTCGTGCTGGCTGCGGGATCTTGTTCCCAGCACAGACTGCTGTCCCCTACTGCTGTCTCCCTTCCTCCCCACCTCCACACTTCAGCCCAGAGACGGAGCCGGGAGGGTACAACAGCAGCCCCTGCTAAGACGGACATGCAAAAGCAAGCAGCATCCTGTAGCTCAGGCCTTGCCCAGGAGGGCCAAAGAAGAGCCGTGGCAGGGGCGCAGCTCTGGAGTCCCCAGGTCCCTGGCCAGGCACGTGGTGCTGAGCAAGTCTCTTCCCTGCCAAGCCTCTAACACCCTGTCTGTAAAATGGTCTAACCCTCATCAGGTCGTGAGGCTCCAGAGAGATCCAGGAGGTTGCCCCTCCCCACTGCTGATGAGACAGCTGCCACGTCCTGGGACCCGACACGCCGTCGGGGGTACCCACAGGCATTCTCTCCAGCACCATCATCCTCAGGCCTCGAGGCTGCACAGGTCAGAGCCAGGGCCAGTGGGTTAGGGTGGCTCAGGGGGGACAGGGCTGAGGTCCTGAGGACAAGCACTCTCCACCACCTTAGAAAAGGTAGTGCGGGACGTGGGCACGTTTCCACATCCACCTCTGGCCACCTTGGCTCTGAGGCCACCCTGGATCCAGCGACCACTTGCAGAATGGGAAGCCTCCCACTCTTTCTTGATCCACCAGCCTGGGGCCCTCTGCAATGATCAGCACACTGTCCCCCTCCTGCAGGGACAGCCCTCCCCAGACCCACCCACTTGGCATAGGAGCTGCCTCTTTAGCCCCAGCAGCAGCCTCCCTGAGGCTACCCGGTTCTCAGTTCTAGAGGGTGGTAGACCCACCCACTCTGGGCCTCCACGGAGCTGCCATCTGCCCAGGAGCCTCTGCTTCTTCCCAGGCTCTTTGCTATCAGTCACTGCCTCAAGAGCCATCAAACAGCCCTGCCTCCTCTCCAGCTTGATAGCACCTCAGACAGCTGGCCCCTCACCGTGGGGCTCAGCCAGCCCACCCAGAGCAGGGCTGGGCTGGATGTCCCACTCACTGCTGGGCCTCCAGTGCTGGACAGTGGACGGCCACCACATCCCAGGAGCTTGGTCGTGTTGGTCAAATGACTCTACCCAGCAGGTACTACGTTGTCGAAAAAGTCATGACGTGTGTTTTTGTTTTCCTATGCAAAAATGTGTCATGACTTTTCCAACAACTCCATATTCATGGACATCTGCCAATGCCAGAGCCACCGCAGGCTCGGGGAGCCCTGGGGAATGCCACTGACAGCCCCACCCTCAGCTCCATGCTTGGATTCCATCGCGTACACAACCCCGGTAGCTCCTGGGACGTAGGCCATCTGCAGAGAGCTGGGAACCGCCCCAACCTCTGAGCAAAACGGCACAGCACGAGGTCTGCTTTGGGGGGACCCTCCCCGGCCCTCATTCCAGCCAAACATTAGTGAGCCGCCCACCCTCCAGGCCTGGCACAGGGTGTCCAGACAGGAGAAGCCTCTGGAGAGTGGAGGCAGCACACGCAGGTGAGTGACGCAAAGGAGGGGCTGCACAGAGCACGTGAGGAGGAGGGTTGAGCAGGGCCTTGGAGGATGCAGGGAAGGGGTAAGTAGGGAAGGGGAGGAAACAGTCTGGCAAAGGCAAGGGGCTGGAAAGCCGGCCAGCAGGAATGGGTACGACTGGGGGGACCAGAGGATGGCTGGAGAGGTCTGATTATAAAAGGTCTTAGGCCTGAGTACCCTTCTGTGGCCCCCACTCTGGCTTGCCTTATCTAGAAATACCAATACTGGAATATTCTCCTCTTCATCCATACCCCCGATTGCCCATCCTACCAGGGTCTGTGTCCCTGAGAGTCTGTGTGACAATAAGGTGTGGGTGACTGTTACCAAATGTCCCGTGGTACTTACATCACCACAGGCAGAAGGCGGGCTTGTTTTTGCTTCTTTTTTCTTTCCTTTTTTAAAAGGGAGTTACTTCTGGGCCTCCTACTCTGAGGGTCCCGAGGAAGCCACCAACGTTGTTCCCTGCTGTCTACAAAGAGGGCAGTGGCTTCCGTGAGACTGGGCTTTAATACAGGCCTGGCCAGGGCCTTGTTGTAACCGTGCACAGGCCTGTCTCACTTCTCCGGGTCTCAGTTGTCACGTGGGCTGACCGGATGCCACCCACAGAGGATGGCCAGGTTTAACAAAACCAACCAACCAACCAACCAACCTGGCAGACACCCCGGACGCTGCTGTGGCTTGTGAGGTGCACTGGCAAAGCTTGCTGTTCTGGCTGCTCCCTCCCCCCGTCTCGGGATCCTCGTGCGATGGGAATAAAACACGAGACACCCAGTTAAGTTTGAATTTCAGATAAACAACAAATAATTTTTAGTACAGTAGGTTCCGGATGTTGCAGAATCGAATTACATTAAACCTTTATTCATCATTTCGCTGAAATTCAAACTGTTGGGAGCAGAGAGTGAGATGGGGCTGGGTGCCTTGTGCCCGCCCTCCTCCTCAGGGAACAGGGGCAAATGCAGATTCTTCTGTGTGCACCTTCCTGACAGGTGTACCTGACACCTGAGCCCCGCCCCTCCAGTCAGGCTCTGAAGCAGAGCCACGGGAGCCAGGAGGGCAGGGCACTAGGCGTGGCTCCTGCAAGTCTTAGGAGACCAGGCTGGAAAAACAACTCCACACACAGAGGCTTACCCGAGCTCCTTAAACGCACCTGCCCAGCCGATTGCAGAAGTCCAGTACTCAGGCCCGAGCCTTCGGGAAGCAGCCCTGGGACTGCAACCACGGAAAGCCGAAGCTCCAAGACCTCAGAGGGACCCACTCCCTATTTTATTTGTTAAAAGGTTATTTCTTCCATGAGCAGGGGAGACAGAGAAGAGAGGAGAGAGAGAGCACCCCAAAAGGTCTGGCTGCTGTGATCCACCCCCAGCCTTTAGCTGCCCAGATCAGATCTCAGGCAAGCACATTCCTGAAGAAATCTGGGCTTGAACTGGGAACGGTCCCTCGTGGGACTGCTGCAGAGAGCACCATGTCTTACAACTGCCCCAGCCCGGCCCTGGGACCCACACTTCGTGAATTTAGATACATGTTCACAATGACCATTTCTCCCCACAGCAGTTAGAGTCCTCTGGTCTCCCGTGGTACTGCTCAGCACGGCAGCACTAGGTACGGGTGGCTAGCGAAGTGCAAATGAATTAAAATGAAATACGACAAACAATTCAGTTCTCATCTGCCCTGACCACACCTCCAGAGCACACAGCCGGCTGGTGGCTAATGTGCTGGACGGTGCAGACAGGGATGGCTGCCGTCACTGGATGGTTCTCGTGCTGGGTGCTGGGCTGGGGGCGGGAGACGGGGAAGGGGAGAAGACGGTAATCCTAAAGCAGCTGCTACAACACAGGCCCCGGGATCACGACAGGAGGACGAGTTCTGGCCAAGGCATTGGAGCTACCAAGGAAGGAGCCACCCTTTCTGGAGAAAACTGTCCTGGCCCTCGCCCAAGGATGAAAAAAGCCAACATCAGTTGTGTACCTTTCTGCCGACACTGGGCAACCACGGCACCCTTGGAACTCTGGGCAGGGGCCAAAAACCCCCACAGGCTCAGCAGAGTTCTCTGGCCATGGAGACCGGAAGTAAATGTTGCTGGGGTGACCAGGCTCTCTTCCCCTAGGAGAGCTGTTAGTTATCCATGGTGCTACCCTCGGGGAAGTCCTACTAGCCGGTGACCAGGCAGCAAAGGCCACCAGATACATCCTTCCTAAGAGCAAGGGGTGTGGTATACCCATGCAGAGGAAGGTCTGGTGGTGGTGAGGGAGCTGGGGCAGACCCTACCCTTCTGCAGCACACGTTCAGTTTCTGAGAGCAGTGAGTCCCACTCTACAAATGCGATTTCCTAGACTCCCTTGCAGCTAGGGTTGCCCACATGCTCTAGTTCTGGTCAGTGAGATGTAGAAAAAAGCCCCCGACGAGGACTACCCTTTAAGAAAATAAGGCTTTACCTTTCCCCCACCTCCTTCTCTGAAAAGTAGACTTAATGGTTGGTGCTGCGGCCGCCACCCTGTAACAAGGGGGCCACTGCTCATACCTTTAAGGATCTCAGTGAGTTATAGGTTTGTAACACCAGTCTCCCCAAGCTAAAGGTGTAAATAGCAATAACGTTATAATTACTGTATATCTTAATAATTATACCTTTGTTAACACTTAAGCACATACTATATGTTCCAAACTCTATTTTGTCTTAACTACTTTAGTCCTCACAATAACCCCATGAAGTAAGCTCTATTATTATCACCCCCACTTTGCAGATGGGGAGACTGAGGCACAGAGAATTGAAATGACTTGACCAAGTTTACAAGAGTAAAGAGTAGAGTCAGGGTTTCAACCCGGGCAGTCTAGCTCCTGCACCCACAATCACAACTCCTACACTGTATCAGACACTTCTGGGAGGAGAGGAACAGATAACAAAGAGTTTTCTAAGCCAGAAGAACCCAGGCCTTAACTGGGTTTGGCAGGTGATGGGGTGGGAGGCACATCCCTCAGCAGGGATGAGCCAGGCACCCATGCATGGTGGTCCCCGTGCAGCTCCTGGAGAAGGATGTGGCCGTGGAACCAGTGTGTCCTTCCCACGAGAGCAGGGGCCCTGTTCTGCTCACACTGACACCAGCGCCCAGCTCAGTGCAGGGCTCCTGGCAGGCATGCAATACTGGCTCTGCGTGCCGTGCTGAGACGCAGTAGGTATGGAGCCAGGCGTCCAGAGCTCAGGCTGGGATCCCCCACTTTCTGGCTGTTTGACCTGTGGTAAGTGACCTCTGACCTCCTATCTGAAAATGGAGCCAAGACTGGTCGCTCAGGCCTGCAATAAACATGAAACAAAGCAATCTCTAAGTGAAAACACTCCGGGAGACTTTAAATGGAGGTCAACTGGAGCTCATCATGATGGTTATTACAGAAGAGGGCACACTCCTGACCTTCCGGGGGAAGGCCTTCGCCTCAGCCACCACAAAATCCTGGCCCTCTGGCCTCCCCAGCCCAGGAGAAGAGAATGAAGGGCAGAGAAGGATGTGCTACTGGGTGGGGTGGAGGGGCAGAGAGAAGAGCTGGGTAGGGGGCTTCAATCGGAGGCTGGGTTGACTCATGGACAGCAGTCAAGGCTGTCAGTGACTGTCCCCGGCTGCCTGTCATGGGGGGACCTGATCACAGCCTAGCACACACCTGCCAGAGCTCAGGGATCCATCTGAACCCCGACCACCTGTGCATTTCACTGTAAGTAAATCATACAAGGAAAAACCTCTCAATGTAGCAGTAACAGTTCAGATTTTCCATTAAAACCTCCTGTTTATAGTCTCCTACCAGTAAAATACCTCCGGGTACAGAGCCAGCCAGCCCCATGTTGCCCCACAGGCCTCAGTGGAAGGGGCCTTGGTCTAACCCTCATTGACCTTGGCTTTGTGGACTGACCTCTGTTCCCGACAGCAGGGGGCCTACATGCCCAGGAAAACAAACTGAATACCCAGAAAACTGTCCCACACCCCCATGGCCAGTTGGAGATCTTTCCACATGTCATGATGCTCTGCGCTGCCCCACCACGTCCTGTTGCCATCTTATACAGTGACTGCCGTTTCCAAGCAGCAGGTGCCACGTGCTCCATCCCAGGGCTGTGGTGACCCCTGCCTGGGACTCAGACACTGGAGGGACCTGGGTGCAAGTCCAGGTCTGTGAGCTCTGAAACCACCCTGCCATGGGCTGGCCTAGCAGTCAAATGACACCAGCGTTGCCTTGGCTGTGTTCCTGCTGCTGTGATCGGGCTTGGGCCAAATCCAGCCCAGGTGGTGAACTCAGTACATGGGATCTTGGTATATGGGGATGATGGCTGTTCTAAAAATGAGGAAGAAGTGTGCCCTTGGAGGGCTAAAGCTTTAGAATGAGACACAGTGACTCATCTGGGCAAAATATCTTTAGGAGATGGGGAGGTTTGAGACCCCAAGGCTCAACAGTAGCAGGCCGAATGTATTAACTGAAATACCCAGTAAAGGGGGGAGTCCCAGAAAGGGAGAGGGGGGGAGGGAGTAGCTGGAAGAGCCCACCACCCAGGGCAGAGGGTGTGAGGGTCTTTGCCAACTGACTAGGGCCCCTCCTCTGTTCTCTTGCAGTTCTGTGAAGTAGCAGGGGTTGGGAACGAGGTGCTTATGTATATATTCCCTCTGTTCTAGAATGCACTCATCACCTTCACCCTGGTGACAGTACGAACACTTTCTGAGCTCCTGGCACGCCAGGATTGTCCTGGCTCTGTGCACTAGTTCCCTACCCACTTAAGAGCCCTAAGCGATGTCTGTGTCTTCCAGAAGAAACTGAGGCCTGCAGGGAATGTGTGGTTAAACTGAGGTGGTCCAGCTGCGGAGGAGCTGCTGTCCCCACCAAGTCAGAGCCTTCTGCCGCAGGTACAGCTGCAGACGAGGTGTCCCCGAGGCAGGCAAAAACCACTGCACCCTCTCCCAGGGCCTGCGGTGGGCAGAGAACCTGCGAACCTGCCCTGGGAACTGTGGCCTGGAAAAAGCCAACCTCGGGACAGCTTCCACTGCCACAGTGCAGCAGGTCCAGCCTTGGCATCACTTCTCTGCTTGGCTAGCCCCCGAAGGCCTGGCTCAGAGCTCTCGCCACCTCCCACTCCACCCCCTGCCTGTCCCTGCATGAGGGGCTGGAGGCAGCTGACTTCTGTGACTACCTCTGTCCCCATTCACCATTCTGACTCTCCGGGCCCTCGGGCTCCGCTGGTGGACACAGGTAGGCTAGGGCTGGGACTATGGCTTCTGGAAGACTTCTGTGTTCGCTGGGCCTCTGTCGTGTGATTCTGACACCTGGAGCCTCGTGGGTAATAGGGAACAACCACCAAATGGGAGGAGACTCTCAAAGAACCCCCACCACTCAACGGCATCCTCAGCAGTATCACTCCCCAGGCCCGGGGAGCTCCTGCAGGTGGTGGCCATTACAGGGGCCCAGGCGCCACAGCCTTTGTCTTTCCTCACGTTTCACGGGGATTGTCTTTTCCTCCCAGCACCGTTTAATCTCCTTCCCTGCCGTGGCTGTGCCGGTCCAGCCACTGGCTTATAAACACACCTTTTAGCCGGACCGTCCTCCAGCCCTGATTGCCAAGCTGGCTCTCTCTCCATCCTGCTGCCGAGGGTTCACAGTTCCCGCAGAGGAGTGGTGCCCAGCCAGCCCCATGCCCCAGAATTCCGGGTCTGCATCCTTTCACTCACCCCCACCAGGTGCGGACTGTGCGGTGTCCCTGTGCCAGGCACTGGCGACAAAGGGTGTAGGTCACAGGAGCAGAAGCAGAAAGTGGAGGAATCACAACCTGGACCACTCAGCTCCCTGCGCTCAGGCAGACCTTAACTGGAGCATGGGTGCTGCAGGGTGCAGTTCCCTGGGCTCTGCAGGAGACCCACACCACCTCAGTGCCTGAGCCTGCAAACCACTCAGCAGGTGATCCTCGCACCAGGGGGGAACGTGAGCCTCCAAATCCACCATCTGGCTGGAGGTGCGATGGGCGAGCACCTGCCTGCCACCCGGGCGGCTGAGTTCCTGAGGGGCAGTGACAACAAGTGACGGTCCCAAAGCCTGCACCCAGGTCACCGTGCCTATGAAGAGCTTGCTCTGATCACTGTGCTTGGGCAGGAGAGACTGGAAAGGGAAGGGCTGACCTCTCCTTGGGGCCTGGCCAGCTGCCCCCTCCAGCTGTTTTGCAGTGGGGATTAGAAGCGGCGAGCCGTTCAGTCCACTGCAAATCTGGTGGGCCGATGGGGCTGTCCTTGGGTATCCACTAGAGGCAGGTGGAACATATCACGTGCGCCAAGCTGGGCCTCAGAGCCAGGTTCCCTCTGAGATGCTGCTCAGCCCGCCTCGTTTTTACAGTTTCCGGTTACTCCCCCTCTTGGCTTAGGCAGTAGACATGCCTGGCCAGGCTGAGAGCTATGCCCCCTTCTTTCTAACACGGCCCTCCATTTCCCTTTTGGGAGCCTCTCCCTACGGTCAACCTCTGGTTCAGAGATGGGCATGTGACCCAGACTGGCCTATCAGAACACTGAATTGTCCTGGCCACTGTGACTGGTTTGGGGCACACGACCCAAATCAGTCCAGTCAGAGGTCACTTCTGGACCAGGATCCAAGTGCTCTCTTTACTGATAGGCTCGAGTTCTGAGGATGGTGCCCAGAGCTGCTGGCAGCCACCTTGTCACCATGAGGAAGCAGCCAGCAAGACCAGGACAGGACTTAGATGAACTTGAACACCTGAGTCCTGGATCACACTACACCTGAGGCCATGATCTATCCTTCAACTGTTTGGTTACAGGAGCCAACGCATTCCCTTTAGTGCTGAAGCCAGTTCAAGCCCTGTTTTCAACCCTTCGCAACTGAAAAAGAATCCTGACAAATAGGACGGTTTTCTGGGTGTCCACTGTCCCTGTAAACTTGAAGGCTCCCTGTTACATGCTAAGCACTCTAATCTATCACTCTTCCCTCTGAAACTGGATCAGCAAAAACGGGCAATGGAACCTACTTCCTCCCACAAAAGCAGTTAGCAACTCACTGTGGACACTTCAACTCCAACTTCTTTTTGACCAGGGACCACTGGCAGTCCCTCTGGCTGGAAACCCTGGATGGTGAACACTCTTCAAGTTCTGCCTCGAGGCTCTTTCCAGCCTTGTCCTGCCCAAATCGGGCTTTCTCCTCAGCTCCCACCGGAGGGGCCTTTCAGCACCACTTCACAGCCACTGGCTGCCCGAGGCTTCCGGCTCCCGTGTGGGCACTCACTATGTGCCTGGCACTAAGTCTCGCCCCCCAGCCCCGTTCCCTTACCAGGTCCTTGGGAGAAGTACGGGCATTCTCTGCACTTGGCAGATACAGAGATGGAGGCTATCTCCCTGATAGACAGGGAGACTGGCTGACCTTGAATAAAAGGGGCACAGCTGGACCCCAACTCAGAACCCTGCCCGACTCTCCGGAGTCCCCGGAATTAACCACAGACCAGGCTAGTGCTCTGCCTGTTTGCCAAACACCAAGACAGTGTCTGATGAGCGAGTGCAGAATGGAAACCGGGCCTTTCTTTGAACTTTCAGTCTTTGAGCTTCTGATGATAAAAATGGCCAGGTCCCTCAGTCTTGGCTCTTAGAACAATCTTCCCCCCTCCCCAAGGCCAGGCTGCTAAAGGGAGGGCCCAGGAATGATGGCACTGCCTGGCTTCCTCCCACCCTCACATGCACGCTTCTCACATCTCTCCCTCCTCCCTCTGTTCCAGGCTCCTGGGGAGAAGAAAAACCTTAGGGGAAAATGAAGAAGACCCAGCATGAGTTCCACCCAGCAACTCGTGACATGGCCCCCAATGCAGAGTGCATGAAGCTCGTCGCAAACCAGGAGGAACCAACTCGACCGAGGCCTTGCAACTGCAGGGGCAAGCCCAGGCTGTCCCTCCCAGCCCTGAGCCTGGGTCAGCAACACCCTGGTCTGTTTCCTTCTCCACCCCTGGCCAGAATCCACAGAATGATGGAGCTGCCTGTCCTACCTGCTGGAGGGTGAGTTCTTCTGTGTCGGGGGGGGGGGGGGGGGGGGGCGGCTATCTTCCTGACAAGATGGGAAAGAATGGGGCATTTCAATTCCCATTTGATAGGCAGGAGGAAAACTGAGGTAGAGAGGAGGGTGTCTGGAATCCCAAAGCGTCTGCTAGGCCAGTGACTACACTGAGCTGGGCTCGAATATTCCAAGCTACTCTCAGATATGAACACAGGTTATTAAATACATCGAAGGGCACAGGGCATTCTGAAGGCCCCCATAAATGCGAACAATGACTTGGAGAAGCGAGTGGGTGAGCAAGGCTCAGTCAATGGCTGTCTTAGATGTCTCCATCATTCGAGGGCACAGTCTGAAATTCTCGCATCTTCAGATCCACATGGCAAATGGATGCGAGCCTTCAGGAGCTTTTACACTGAGTCCGAACGCTGGTCTAAACGAATGGTGAACCTGAATCCTCACTGTCCTCGTCAGCTTCTGAAGGGAACTAAGACAGTTCATGAGTATTCCGGGCTTCCACATGACCTCTGTGTCCCTCCACTTCCTTCCCTGTCAGAGGGCAGCAACAATAAACAGCAATGGCTCTGGGACGGAACTACTTGGTTCAAAGCCTGGCTCTGCCCTTGCGTAGCTGTTTGACCCTGGCAGTTCACGTCCCTGTCCTGTGCGGAGAACGGCAGTAACAACGGCACCCATCTCCCAGGGCCGCTGTGACATGCACGAGCGGTAGGTGAGAAGGTCCAAGGAGCGGCCTGGCCCACGGCCCTCAGTAAACGCTGGCAGCCCGCTGAGTGTGCCTGAGCCCCGGAGGGTGGGGAAGGAAGCTGGTGTCCCGACCACATCTCACCTCGTCACTGGTAGAGGCCGTGGGGCTCCAGGCGCTGCAGGGCAGTGCTCAAACCTACATAACTCACTCCTGATTATTCTCCGGCCCAACTGAGCAGCTGCTCCAAGAAGAAATAAAATATGCTTTGCATACTTTAAATGTTTCACTTATGAAAACTGGCAGGGCCGCCTTTCTAAATTGTTTAGCAATAAAGTCACTAACGAGCACCGTTCGAGGTTCTCAGTGCCGGAGCCCGCGCGGGTGGGAGAGCGGGCTGGGGGTGGGAGGCAGGGCAGGACAGCCGCCAGTGTGGAGGCTGCCAGAGCTCCTAGAGGCGCCATCTGGGGTTTCTCAGACGGGCACTGGGATCACATCCTGGTGTCCTGAAGTGCAATCGGATTCTCCCTCTAGAAGCCCAGCCCCAAGCGGACGGGGCAGAGGGGAGGACCTTCTGGGCTGGTACGTTTTCCCACGCTCCAGGGCGCCCCAGTTTCCAGCTAATCAAGTTAATTGAAAAATTACCCGGGGGCTGAGAGGGAGCAGGCCCAGCAAAGACCGGGCTCACAGGAGACTCCACTGGGTCTCCAGTAGGACTGGTGAACAGCCTGGAGCTGGGAAGCCCGGTACTGGCCTTGGCGTTCCAGGACTCGGCGCTCTCTGAGAGGGCTCACGTGCCAGGCCCCTCCCAGCAACCTCAGGGGTGGTACTGGTACTGTTCCGCCTGACAGATGGGGAAGCTGAGGCAGAGGCCTGCCGAAGACACGTGCCGACGGAGTCGGGGGGGCACACTTGCCCAGGCAGCCCGAGGCCCCTGTGTACGTCTTCCCAGGATGGCATTCTGCATCATGCTATGGGGTCGTCCCCTCCCAGATCCCCACAAGTGTACCTCGGGAGGAAGCCCCAGTGCTGACCACCTTGCGATGTGCCAAGAGGCCTCTGTCCTGCCTGGAACGAGATGGTGCCTTCGTACACAGAAGGCTTCGCCGCGGCTGGTCCTGCTAGGCTGAAGAGAGTGCTTTCAGCCTTTTCTTCCGGTACTCTCACTCCCGTTGGGGTCATTATCCCAACTCCTTGGGAAGATTATGTGGTGGGTTCCATTGTCCTCATTAGAGGGCAGTCAACCCATGGCCCAAGGACGGCACCAGGACTCAGCCAGGTCACATGGGAGTCGGGGTGCACTGAAGTCTGAGCCTGGTTCGCCACCTGAGTTTACCCCACCCAACGAGCAGACTCGTGGGTACAACGCTGCTCTCTGGGCTGTTCTTTCCACATCTGTCCCCCTAGGGACCCTGCCTGTTCAAAGGGCCTGGGGCACCATGATTCCAGAGTGGCCCATCGGTCCCCAGAAGCCTCTGTGGTCATAGCTTCTGAGACCTGCAAAGTAGAACACCAACCGGGGCCCCACAGCTGGGACCCCCTTTCCATCAGGCTGGACTTTCAGCATAAAACTGGGTAAAGCTGATTAGAAAAATACCCTATTTCACTTGGGAAGTCTGAGTAGTGTGGTCTACAAACCAGACATATAATCAAAACTCGGAAAACGTGGGCTTCTTTGTTTCTTCCTCTGGGGGAGGGAGGGGTAGTGGTATGAGGAAGACAAACTCAAATCCCTGAGTTACCACCTTAGAAATTCTGCCTAAGGGCCAGCAGTTAGCGTAATGGCTATGTTGCTGGACTCCCACGTAGTCGACCGTGGTTCGAGTCCTGGACCCGGTGGCTTAAACTCACGCTGGGTGCATGTGTGTGCGTGCGTGCCCAAGATCCCAAGAGGAGATTGGAGGAGAAGGGATTGCGGCGTGACCATCCTCCCTGGGGGGTGATTTCTCGCTTTCTGTCTCTGTCTCTCTCTGTCTGTCTGGCAAGCGCACACGCCCTATGCAAAAACCTCTCCAAAAAAAAAAAAAAGAAAAAAGAAATTCTGCCTAAGGACAGAACTTCCCCACAGGAAAACATGACCGAGGCCACATACGTTACTTCTGCCGTGGCAAACACTGAGCACCCCTGCTGAGAAGTGGCATAGTCTCAGTGGTTAAAAACACCTCTGAGCAAGGGGGTCTGGGTTCAAATCCAGCTCCTTACTAAGCAAGCAAGTCACCTCACCTCTCTGTGCCTTAGTTCCCACAGCTATAAAATGGGGGTAATGGTACCTTTTTAGTTTTTGCTTGTTTTTTTTTCCCCCCCAGAAGTTTTTGCCTTAGGGTGCATGTGTTTGCTGGGAAAGGAAACAGACAGTGAGAGAGAAAATGAGAAATCATGCCCCCAGGGGGTGCCACAATTCCTTCTTCTCCATTCTCCTCCCAGAAACTTGGGCACTATGCACATGCACCCAGCATGATTTTCAAGCCACCGGGTCGGGCACTTGAACCATGGTAGGTCATGTGGGAGCAACATAACTGCTACACCATCTACTGGACCCAGAGTACCTATTTTATAAGGTTGTTGTAAGGCTGAAATAAGTGACTACACATGAAAGTGCAGAGCTGACACGGCACGCATTACATAGTTGTCTCAGGGAATCTGAAGGGGACTGGTGCCTGGCCCACCCTCAGATAACAAACTTTGTGGGCGTTCAAGTCCCTTATATAAAACGACATGGGATCTGCATTTAATCCACACACATCCTCCCGTACACTTTAAATTGCCTCTAGATTAATACTGCATACAACATAAATGCTATGTACAGTCGTTACAGTTCATAGTCTTTATTTGTATTATTATTTTCCTTAATATTTTTGATCCATGGTTGGTTGAATCCGTGGAAGCAGACCCGATAATAAAGGGCCAACTGTACACATTTCGGTGGTTTCCCCTCTTGCTCCTCTCTTGAAAACAACTGCCTTCTGGCTGTTAAGGCAGCCCCTTCCCCATGGTACTGTCCCTGGGTCCCCAGGGACTTCTGGAATCTCCTGATCCAAATCCCCAGGTAGGACATTTTTTGCTGAGAGGTCTCGGGGGTCTGAGAGCAGCTGGGATTGGATGCCAAGGAAGTGGCCCACAGATCCTGATCTGGAGGCTGGAGGCTTGAGCTCAGCTATCTCCCTCTATTTTGCCTCCCTGGTTTATATTGTTTATAGGGGGGGAAAAAAGGCAGAGATGTAACTTTAATTTCCATTCTGAGTGGCCAGTGAGTTGCCCCTAAACATCTCCCCTGTCTGGCCCACTCCACCAACAAGTCACAGAGGTCGAACAAGGCTTCCCCTCTGCAGGCTGCCTCCCGGGCAAGCAGAGGAGAAAACTATGTGAAAAATGCAAACTGAAAAAAAAAAAAAAACCAAAAAACCAGGACTCTCCACCTCCCCACCCCCTCCTCACACACACGTGCACACACAGCGCTCACGCCCAGTTCCACAGAACACAGGCCATGTCCCAGCACTGCAGTCTTCCAAACGAGGGGGAGGGTAGGAGGGAGTGCAGAACTGTTACCAGCGGTGACCAGCTCCCAGGCTATCCTGGAAGGATTACAGACGACCCTGTCCATCTGGAGGAGGAAATCTCTGCACAGAACAGCATCCTTCCAGGTCCTTCCAGAGCAGCTCTTGGCAGGGGTCAGGTATTACGTGACCGGCACCTTGTGCAGCCCCGACCCATGTTCCAAGCTGAGCTGAAGGCAGCCCACAGCACAACTCGGGGGCTCACGGTCAGGCCAAGGCCCCCTAGGCCTGCGCTCTTGAGGTCACCTCCCCACCTCCCCAGCCCCGGCATCTCCCAGGAGAAAATGACACCGATTAGAGAACAACAGGCTTACGTTTGGCCGCTGCGGAACCGAGGAATCCAGCTGCCATAAAGGAACAGTGGAAGAGACTAGAAACTCTCCATGCCAAGAGTGTGCAGCAGGTCAAGGCTGGCTTTTAGTCTACGCTTTATTCTCCTAAGTCAGCCTTCTCCTGCCCTCTCTCCTGAGCTGAATTTCTAGATCTTTCCTCGCTCCACTCCGCAAACTTCAGACCATACATATCCCTGGAACAAACTGGGCCTTTGGTTGGAGACCTCGTTCCTGACATATCTGAAACAGAATCCATTCACCCGGGCTGCTTGAGAGGGGAGAAGGATGGCTACGTGAACCCCGGCCTACAAGACTGGCAGGGGCAGGAGATGGAAAACAACACACCCACCACAGCTTGTGGAATGTCTAAAAACTGCTTCCACGGCTGGGCGAAGCAGCAGAAAATAAGCCGACAGAAGAAGTGAGTGTCCTAACCAGGCAGGTGTTTGCACTGTAACTCAGCTTGTGGCAAGAACAAGCCCCATATCCTGTGGGCTTGTTGCCATGTCTCTGGCAGTGTGGGCTGATCACCAACCAAGCCAGCGAGGTCATCCCATCTCTAGCGCTGAACGACTGGTAGCTGCAGACAACTCAGGAAGCCAAGGAAGGACCAAAGCAAGCTCTGGTGATTTTCCAGCCTTCACATCTGGGACAACGAAATCCAAACCCAGGCAGCCAAGCAACAAGAAGACTGGACCTCTAGTCCCTCTCTGGGTGAGCAGACAGCGTACATTTCTGCAAAGATCGTACACGGGACTGAACAGTTTTCAGCTAAGATCCTTGCAGCAGTCATAAAAATGTACTCAGGATAACCCTGGTGCCCAGGAAATTCTCCCTGCTCTAGATTTCCGGAGAAAGCTATAAATCTCCTTTAAAATTAGCATTTTCTCTGCATGCACACCTGCAAAAAGTTAATTTGGGGGAGGTGGTAGGAAAAAGACCCCCTCCTATCCCCCACTCAAGCCAGCCTAGCAGGTAGGTAGCTGATTCCAGTTAAACACTCCCAGGCAAAGAAATTCAATCTTTCTTTTCATGGCCAGCATTGAATGTCTTGTTCTCTCCACCTTCGCCCTCCTCTTTCTGTAATCTCTTGGCTACATGCACGTGTCTGCAGGACCCTCTTGCCAAGAGGTGAGTACTGTTTATTTGGCTGTGAACGTGACTCATGGACCCAACAGGAGTATGTGAACTTGTTACTGAATGTCTGTGGGTTCCTTTTGGCTTATGGGCTGTTAGGAAGGGGATAAGGGTTCAGGGTGGGCAAAGGGGAATGGCATCTGATTCCACAGGCCTGGCCTGGCCAGGCTGCTGTGCTAGCCTACCTGCCCTGATAGCATTCCACAGCCCTTTCCACCTGCCTCACCCCCCTCCCAGGAGGTTGCCTGATGTCTTTAAGCTCCTGCTGAGTCTTCTTAAACAAACATCAGGACAGCCCTGGACACACAGCTCTGTCTGGGGGACATTCTTCCCTTGGAAGTACCAGGGAAGACTGTGGTTCCAGGGCTTCTTCATCTTCCATCACAAAGGGCTCCCAGTAGGGAAGGAGAGATCTGAGGCTCAGGCAGGAGGATCAGTACACAAGTCTGTCTTCCCACCCGCCCAGCACTACCTATTCTGCCGTCTCCAGAAGGGAAGGCCCCTGGAGAAACCAGGCCGGTCCTCCTGCTGTGGTGGCTGTCTTCTGATGGCAGAGGGTTACCATGTGGAGGGAATAGATGTAGTGTGATGATCAAACAGTAGACACCCGTCAAAGGGTGGATGATACTATGAGATCAATTTTTGGCTCATACAAAAAGTAAGTGAAGAGTTAAAACTAATAAAATATTATGGAGACTGTCTGGAGAGGAAGTGAATTTCCAATCCCTGAAAGCCTTCAAGCTCAGAACTGGGCATTCTGAGCCCATGGGTCATCCTTGCCTCAAATCCCGAACAAACTACTTTCCCACAGCTCCCAGGAGGAAGCAGCTCCATACACTAACCTTACAGGTGCCCTGCCTATCCTTAAAGGCATGCCGATTGGACCAGGGTGGTCAGCTAATCCATGATCTGCAAAACCATTGCTTAGGGACCAATCGGAATCTGTCTCCCAAGCATTTAAGAGATTCAACCCCTAGAGAGAGGCAAGGAGCACTTCCAGGGATGGCGGGACTGGGTAAAGGCTTGGGGACTGCTTTCCAAACTTGGCATTCCTCAGGCTGTGAGGGGCATCATGCCCCATGACTACCCCAAGGCCAGTTCAGGCTCCCTCCGCATGGACCTCCCATCATCACCGCTCAGCAGTGCCTGGACCCTGACTCTGAGCCACGGAGAACAAAGCTAAGCTGTCACTGTCAAGCCTTGTGCTATCGCAACAGGAGAAAGGGTATCTGGGAGGCACCCACCCTCGTGCATACACACTCTACCCTACGTCTCTGGTGTAAGCATCTCTGTACTGCCAACGCCAGTGCAAACCACACTTAGCAAACACCATTTTACCCACTGTATTCCACACAGTATGTAAGAGGGACTGTTAGCCTCCACTGTGGGCTTCCCACGATGCACGTGACTCTGGAAAGTCCTGACACACGCCTGCCTGAGTGGGACAGCAGAGGTCTAGGTGATGCTACTTCCAAAAATGTCTCTCCAACAGGTTCTCAACCAGCACCAGGATCTTCGCTACTGATCAACTCTGGGCTTGTCGGACCTGGGCGCCTTCCCAGCGAGCCTCTTACCACCTATAAGTGTATAGCACTTACACAAATGATGTTTACCAAGCCCTACTGTGTGCCAGGCACCAGGCGTGTATTCTCACATGTAATTTCCACAAACTACTGTGAATGACTTAATGCCACGACTTTTCTGACAACCCAACAGATGGGGACAGCACTTCAGGAAACTGAGGCTCAGGAGGGTTAAGGAGCTTGCTCAGGGTCCCCACAGTTGGGATGATTTGCACCCAGGAAGCCTGGCTCTAAGGTGGCCCAAAGCACTTGGTACAGTCTCTGGCATGCCCACATTCAGAGCTCTGGATCTGTGTGCTTGTCCTGCCCCAGACAGCGGAGCTCAGTCTCCTACCAGGGGCTGATGACAAACAAACCAGGAGCCAGCCTCTCTGCCTTAAATGCCACCAAGCACAGAGGCAAGCCAGTGGTGCCCTTCTGTTGAAGCCTTGGCTTCCTGGGCTGCCACCCCCACTGTGCTGAAAGGTATGGATTCAAGTCACCTCTAAGGAGGATCAATCAGCGCTTTCCAGAGAAATGGGCAAGCTCCAGACCCAGGGAAATCTGATTCCCGAGACGAGACCGCCGACAGTGGCCAGATGCGGTCTGGAGTGCCCAAAGTGCCAGCTGCTGCCACTGACCTTGTGTGCTCAGCTCAATCCAGGGCGTGCCAGGATGCTGGCAACGGGGACCCAGAGTAAGCATTTACGCAGGTCCATGGAGCAGGCACCCTGGGGTATGGGGTATTCAAGTCAATCCAACTAGGCCCCACTCTTACGAAGGCCACAGATATAGGAGTCCTTCCACAAGCCCACCTGGGACAGGTGTGACCAAAGGCAGACAGGAGGCAGAGAAGCAGAGAGGGCTGGGCTAGTTATAACCAGAAGACCGTGAAAGGAACCTCAGAGGTGGCAACTGTTAGCTGGTCCTTGAAGACAGAAGGAAGGGACAGGGGAGAGGGGATAAACAATAGAAGAAACACCTCTCCCCAACACACACAAGGATCTAAGGGACCTGCTCCATAGTAGGCACTCAGAAAAATCTGCATGAGAATGAACCAACAGGGTCTATACCGAAGTTTTCCTTGGAGTCCATGACACCCAGCAAGGGGCCCCAATGACGTGTACTGAACAAATCAGCTTCAGACAGTGTGTTTCTACGGGATGTCTTGGAAACACTATTTGTTGGTACAGGCATGGGCTGGGCTGAGGCCCCCCAGGCCTGATGGATGCCGAGGGACGCAGCAGAGGCTCTGTCCCCAAAGGAAGGGTTGGAGGCCCCAGGGGAATGGGCCCATCTGGCCTGCTCTTTTGAGATCCTGGCAATGAGGGAGCAGGTGGCCACCACCTGGCGTACTGAGAAAGGAGGAAGGTAGGAGCGTGGCTGGCCACTGCTCTGTCTGCCCCCACGGACATCACCATTACAGTGTCCCATGAGTCAGGCCAGGATTGCTGAAGGCCCTGGTGAAGGGCAGACAGAACTTCTTATTTTTTTTTGGAGAGGTTTTCGCTATAAGGTGCATGCGCTCGCCAGACAGAGAGAGACAGAGAGACAGAAAGCGAGAAATCACCCCCCAGGGGGGACGGTCACGCCGCAATCCCTTCTCCTCCATTCTCCTCTCGGGATCTTGGGCACGCATGCACACGCGCCCGGCGTGAGTTTTAAGCCACCGGGTCCGGGACGCGAACCGTGGTCGACTACGTGGGAGTCCAGCGACATAGCCATTACGCTAACTGCTGGTTCCCTAGACCTTCTGGTGGTATACTCAACAGCCCCTGGGCAGGGAAGGGTCAACCGGCTCTCAGCAGCTGGGGGGACCAGGCCAGGGTGCAGGAGAAAGGGAAGGAGGAAGAGAGGGAGGAGAAGAGGAAACTAAGCAGAAGGAGCTTCCTAGAGCAACCTTGTGTGGAGACGAGTCTCAGACCGTGGCTGTACCAGCATCGCCGGGAGGCCTTGCTGAGACCCAGAGGCTGGGCCCACCCCCAGCTTCTGATTCTGAGGGTCTGGGGCTGGCAGAGAATCTGCATTTCCAACAGGTCCTCTGATGCTGCTGGTCCTAGCTCCTGGGGTCAGGGGGGTGGGGGGTGAGGGGGTGCAAAGGCACCAGGAGTGCAGGTGCCACTGGAGCTGGGAAGACCCACTGAAGTAAAGCTGGAAGGTGAGGAAGCCTCTGTCTTCAACCACAGGATGGATCCACATCACTTGGGAAGGAACATGGGGGGAACTAGCTAAAAATGACAACTCTTACCTGGGAAGGGGCGTAAGGGAACTTGCTAAAAATGTAGAGCCCTAAAAATTGTAGGGCTTCCCCCAGGTCTGTTTAATTGTCCAGGTCAGACAGAGTTCAGGAAAGGTCATTTTAAAACAACAACAACAGGGATCAGCAGATGGCGTAATAGTTACGTTGCTGGACTCACACATGGCCAACCACAGTTCAAGTCCCGGACCTGGTGGCTTCAAACTCACGCCGACTGTGTGTGCACCCAAAATCCCCAGAGAAGGAACTGCAGCATGGTCATCCCCTCTGGGGAGTAATTTCTTGCTTTCTGTTTCTCTGTCTCTCTGGTGAGCGCACGTGCCCTATAGCAAAAAACTCTACAACCAACAATAATTTTCCAAGTGATTCTGATGTATATGGTCCAGGAGCCACAAGGGGAGTGGGCCACGAGGGGAGTGGGCCGTGGTGGAAAACAAACATCTCCGGCTGTGCAAGCCACGACGAGCCACAGATACGTGTTTTAGTATCACGTCCTGATGCAGAGCCAGCTCTATATGGTAGCCGCTTGCCACATGTGGCCTTTTACAATGAAATACAATATAAGCTTTAGGTCTTTGGTCATTAGTACCTACATTCGCAGTCCTGGTGGTACCACCCCCGGCAGTACAGACACAGAACATCTCTGTCTTTGCAGAAAGTGCTATCAGCACTGACAGACAGGAGATCACACTGTCTGACTCCATTTCCCCTTTCAGAAAAAGAGGCGCCTCCCAGGTTATTCCAGGGTGCAAGAAAAAGACTTCGCCCAGGGTAGACTTTTCTACCCAGCCTTAAAGTACCCATGGAGGAAGAGGCAGGGTAGGCATCTGTGTCTGCCCCAGAACCCAGAGGGACCCTCTGCCCTGGCAGAGTGAACAGGTGCTTGCTAGGAAGGATGAGGGCTGACTCTCATCATAAGCACACTATGATATGAGAGGTCTGGGGGGATGCCGCCGAGGGCTGCTCTGCTAAAGCCCAGTAGGGCCGCAGGACAGCCTGCTCAGATGGCAGTGACAACCTTTAGCCCGAGTCAGATGGCTGAAGCCAACAGACAGCAGGGAATTCTCGGGCATGCAAGCAGCTATAGAGCCAGAGGCCTGACCCAACTTTTTATCTGAGAGTGGAGTTGAAGGTGCAGTCTGGTGGCCAGGATGAGGAAACTGAGCACTTGGATGGGATGGTGGCATCAGCCTCCATTGTGGCCCGAGGCCAAAGGGATCTTCTTGACTACCCTGATGGGCACACACAGTCGCCACGCCCAACGCCTCCTGTATGGGAGAACTCACGCTGCCCAGTGCAGCCCACCCTGGTGCTGGACCAATAGTCTCTCAAGCTGAAGGAATGGTTGTCCCCTGCAACTTCTAAGTGTCAGGTGCACTTCTGATCAAGCAGATCTTCGGGTCAAGGGGTGGTCCCTAGCCTTGGTAGTCACAACTACACTATGGAAAACAAACCGATAAAAGCCCAAGTCATGCCCCTTTGAAAAACAAAGATAGATCAAAGACAAAACCAATGCAGCACGGCAGCGGAGACGGAGCCATGTGCTGGCTCTAGCCACAGGAGAAACGGCCCCGGGCACCTTCCCCAAACCTTCCCAGTGCACAGCAAGGTCGCGTTTTCAAGGAAGAAACACTGGGGATAAAGCACCTAGAACAGGGACTCTCCAGATATGGCTGGAGGGAGGGCCCTGAGAAAGACACGGGATTTCACTTTAAGGAGGTCCCTGGGACAGACAAGTGCACAGACAGGATGTAGAACTGAGATGGCCAGGGTCTGGGAACAGGGTGTCAGGCAGTTACTGTCTGATGGGCGGTTTGTTTGAGATGATGAAAAGGTTCTGGAAGTGAAGAGTGATGATGGTCACACACCGCTGCGAATGCACTTAATGATGCTGAATTATACATCTAAAAATGGTAAAAATGGTACATTTTACATTTGCCACAAAAAAAAGAAAAATGCAGCAAAACAAATATAAAAAGTTCAGGGTCTTGATCGTAAGCCTGGACCTGCTGAACTGGTCTCTGGAGGTGGGCCCTGACCCCTGATCATGGGGCTTGGCACGCTGAGGAGGGTCACAGTCAGTCTCCCACCACAACGCCCAGCCCCTTCACTTCCTATCCCCAGGACATACAGCAAAATGCCCCCCACGGCTCTCCCCTGCACACTGGCACAGGTGGGGAATGCTAAGAGGAAGCACAGTCAAGCCGCTGAACTGGATGCACCTGCCAAGCGCAGAGGACTGGGGCAACCTAAGGGACAGGGACGGGCCGAGGGCCAACCTGGACAACCTGGAAGGACAGGCTCTGTTGGTGACTTTGGGGACCAACTCTTAGGAGTCTGGATGAACCATGGGACGAGAGTCTGGTGTCCCCCGTCTCTCTAACACCCGACTCTAAGCCCACCTCCCTGGCAGGACTCAAAGCATAAGGAATGCTGGCTGAATGAAAGGCACAGGAATGCCGGGGGCGGCCTGAGCCCAGAGCAAAGGCCACCAAAGCCTCGCTCCGCCTGCTCGCTCCTGCAGGGCAGTCTTGATTTCGGTAGACCAAGAATGCGCGTGTCCCTTTCTACTGGATTCTGAGAACACATGTGCCTGAGTTTGGGGTGAGGGTGAGAGGACAGAAAAGGAAGAAGGGAGACTGAACTTGGAGGTCCCGTCATCCAACTGTCCTCTTCAGGCACGCGTGGGAGTACAATGGGCCTGCTAATCCTACGCCAGGATGGGGTCAACCAGACGAGGCAGCCTCCCAGTGGCTAACTCTAAAGTCAGCCCAAGCCCCGGAAGGCAAAGGACAGGGGCTCTCAAAGCCTGGCCTTGGAATCCCTGTATCCTCACTTAGAGCCCTGATAAAAATACAGGTTCCTGGCTGGTGAAGCCTGAGAATCCACAGATTAGCAAGTACTCTGGACACTGCAATTCCCGAAGTCTGAGACTCTCTGGGATGTGGCAGAGGGGGTTAGGGACGAGGGGAAAGGGCGGCAACTCTGACACTGCCAAGTTAGTTGGTCACGTGCACTTTATAAGTTTTCGCATCTGACCTTGGAAACCACTCCATACGACACCGTGGAGAACGATCCCTTCGCTGTCTCAAGCCTCGGGTTCCTCATCTTGTAAAGAAAGTGTGTGTACCTCACCCCTGCCAAGGGTTCTCTCCCGAGGTTTCCAGTCGTCCAGGGTGGGACCTCCCATCACATGCCAGGCTGCCTTTCTGGATCCCCACTGGAGCAGAGGGACCAGGAGTCTCCTGGAGATGAGACCAGGGAACAGCTCCGTGCCCCAGAGGCCTTGCCTGCCAGCTACTCTGGCTGATGGGGAGCCAGCGTGCCACAGATGCCGGGAGAAAGTCCCATGACGCTCAGCATCTCAGCATCTGCTGTGCCCTGGGGCCCTCTGGGAATCATCAGCTGAGGAGAAAACCGCAGAGAGGGGTGGTCCTGGAGAAGGCCACACAGCAACCAGGCACTGTCACTTGCTACAATCTGTGCAACCTCTTAGGCGGTCTCACCTGTATGACGGGGAAAAAGCCAGCTGTCTTATAGGGCTGGAAGGTGGGGGGACATCAACAGGAACGAATGCAACAAAGTGCCTGGCTCCTGACCGACCTGGGTATGTGACATTTCGCTATTAACTGAATTAAAATACATTCACTTCCCTGCCTGGGCACACTGGAGTTCAAGTTAGGAGCGCACTGGTGAGGCTGGGCTGGGCTGGAGGGCATAAAGCATACAGGAAATAGCAGCTGTTGTTGTTTTTACTTCTCTCCAAGCCCCCAGGGAGAGCTTTCTGAAGCTTCTGTACAATTAAAAGCTACTGAATGCAGACAATGCCTGTGATAAAGTTACAGCCCAAACTAGTCGGGAGCCTGACTGAGCCAGCCTCCAAATCCGGAGGCAACAAAAGACCAGGCCGTGGGCACCTGCAGATCAGCACCAGGTGCCAGGTGGTGGGTGTTCCCCTAAGTCCGGCACGCAGCCGAGGAGTGCCTCCACACCGCACCCGCCAGCTCCCCCTCTGCTCAGCTTGTGTTCACCAGCTCAGGGCCAGGTCATCAGGGGGGACTCACCTACCTGTCACACTCTTCTGGCTTTGAGTTTCTTCAAAATGTGGGGCTGAAGCACCTGAGGTGCTCATGCCATAGGGAGTGGGCTCTGAGGAGCTGCCACCATTGGTGTCCTCTGCCTGGCCTCTCTTGAAGGCATCCAAACAGCAGACCAGAGAGAGCCTGAAGTCCCCACCCTCACAGAGGCTGCGGCAAGGGGTACGGAAGGCGTCGGCCTTGTGAATGGGGGGCAAGTCTGATGGTTCCCCTCCCTGACAGGCACTCATCTGGCACAGGCAGTGTAAGACGCATTCACGGAGAGCAAGTCCATGAGAGTAATTGCACACGCACACATGCGCACATGCACACGCACGCGCGCGCACACACACACACACACACACACACACATTATAAGCACAGCTTGCCTCTCTGGAGTGTTGATGGCCCTTAGTGACTTAAAGCAAACACAGGATCCCCACAGCGACTGCTTTGGCCAACTGAAATGATATACTCATGTGCTCATCTGCTGGGGCTACAATCTATGTGCAAATATACCCGACCTGTTGGTCAGTGTTATAGATGAGGGAGGCCAACTCCAGGGCCATGAGTCATGTGAGCCAAGTGCTCTGTAGTTCTCGAGATGATTAAAGGAACAGAAAACTTCTTCCGGAACAGCTAGAGGTCCTGGTGCATCACTGGGGTTAGTTCAATTAGGATATTACAAAGAACATAAAGAGTGCTTAGTGACCATTATGGACACTTCGGGATGAGTCAAAAGGCCAGAAAAGCAGCTAGCAGTCCTTTAGTCACCTGTCTGAGCAAATTCCAGCATTTCCAACTTCAAAAATTTAAAAAAAAAAAAGTGTGTGTGTGCCACACACACACACGTGGTTTTATACATGAAAACTCATTTAAATTCTTTTTTATCTTTTTTTGGAGAGAATTTTGCTATAGGGCACATGCGCTCACCAGACAGACAGAGACAGACAGACAGACAGAAAGCAAGAAATCGCCCCCTAAGGGGGATGGCCACGCTGCAATCCCTTCTCCTCCATTCTCCTCTGGGGATCTTGGGCATGTACGCATACACGCCCGGCGAGAGTTTAAGCCACCGGGTCTGGGACTCAAACCGCAGTCGACTACATGGGAGTCCAGCAACATAGCCATTGTGCCAACTGCTGGTCCCAAAACTCATTTAAATTCTTTGGAAAGATGGGAATACTTGGAAGTTCCCCTATGGCATAGGTAGCATAGGGCTCCGGGGTTATAAATGATGCCAACCACACAGATTTCTGCCTAATTTCCAACAACTCTGGGAAGGGGTGACATGAACCCCATTTTATAGATTAATAAACTGAGGCCCTTTGCTTGGGACACACAGCTAGTAAGAAGCATAGCTAGTGACTGAAACGAGAGCACATTTGGTCCCAAAGCCAGAGCAGTGCTCCGTGCCCACTGTGCTGTGCGCCACCTGCCCTGGCAGAAGCACAGAGTTTTGATCCATCTCACCAAACCCAAACACAGGGTGCAGGTTGCCAGGCCACACTGAGACCTCCCTAGGAAAACCAGCCTGAGCAGTGGCTTTCTCTCCTAATTACGGCAGAGCCAAGCCTCCTTCCAGCCCTGCTAGCCCAAAGGTGCCTGTACTTTTTTGCACCACCAGTGGGGCCTGGTGGGGGGCTTTCTAAAAGCATCCCTGATTCTAAGGAGGGGAGATTTTATCCCATCTCCATCCCAGCAGAAGTCCTCTTCAAAAGGATAACAGAAAGTTGACCTCCTGCTGAAACTGCTAAAGGTACAAAGATAAGCAAATGCTTGAGTTGCTTAAAACAAGAATGTCAAGGGGAGGACAAATCTTTTTTTTTTTGTTTAAGAATAAATATTTGGGGAGGCCAGCAGGTGGTGTGGCGCTGGACACTCCCACAAGGCTGACCACGGTGCAAGTCCCAGACCTAGTGGCTTGCTTTCTCACTTTCCCTCTTTCTCTCTGTGTCTCTCTGGTCAAATTAAAATAAATTAATTAATTAAATTAAAATAAAAAACATAAAAGAATAAAGTTTGGGGGCCAACCAGCGGTGCGGTTGTTAAGGTGGCTGGATCCCACATGGCTGACTTTGTGATCGGAGTCCCAAACCTGGCAGCTTGACAAACACGCTGTATGCACACACGTGTCCAAAATTCCAAGAGGAGAATGAGAGAGAGGGGACTGTGATAGTACCATCCTGGTGGCAGGGGGTGGGGAAGGGCTTCTCTCTTTCTTTCTCTCTGTTTCCAGCGAGTCCATATTCCCTATGGCTATATATGTGTGTGTGTGTGTGTGTGTGTGTGTGTGTGTGTAAAACACTTAAAAAAAAAAACAGACCTGAAATTGAACGTGGAGCCAACTTTCTTAAAGTCAATAGGAGGTCTTCTTTCTTTCTTTCCTTCTTTCTTTCTTTCTTTTTTTTTTTTTTAGAGGTTTTTGCCATGGGGCGCGTGCGCTTGCCAGAAAGAGAGACAGAAAGCGAGAAATCACCCCCAGAGGGGATGGCCTTGCTGCAATCCCTTCTCCTCTATTCTCTCGGGATCCTGGACATGCACGCACAAGCGCCCGGCGTGAGTTTAAGCCACCAGGTCTGGGACTCGAACCGCGGTCGACTACATGGGAGTCCAGCAACATAGCCATTACGCCAACTGCTGGTCCCAATAGGAGGTCTTTCCACAATACTCTGAGGTCTACACTCTGGGATAAATTCCTGGTTGTGATACCTACTAGCTGTGTGACCTTGGGCAAGTTTCTCAATTTTTCTAGGTACCAATTTCTTCATCTGTGGCTAGGATCATCAACTTCGCCTCCTCCCTGGAAGACTAAGAACAGTTAGCACTGCGCCTGAGGGGGCAGGGTAAGGAGCCAATGCAAAGACACACAGGCACCCTGTCCCCTCCTCCGGGGGCCTTAGGTAGGGAGGGGCAAAGAGCGATAAGAAAAGTAATGATAATAAAATAAAAAGATATACAGTGTGAAGAGGCACAATAGAGTCCCTCTGGCTTTCTGGGGGTAAGTGCTAACCCAGGATAGATGCTTCAGATACAGACAGACAAAGCACCTATCTGGTCGACAAAGATACTAATTTCCCAGCACCTTTTAACAATGACTTGGCTCCTCTAGTTCCTCAGCAACACCCTCTTGCCTTAGGGACTCAGCACCCATGCGCCACACTTCAATCTGGGGGCGTGCTCTCTCTCTCCCTGACCGCCCTCCTAGATCCTAAACAGCACTGGCTCCCTCCATTCTAACCCTCCCGGCTCCAGGCTTCTGCACAGCACTTCCCCTCCCCGGACGTATCCTGTGCACATTTGCCTACTGGAACTCTCCTCCCACATCTATAAACTCCATGGAAACAGGGCTGCAGTTGTCTTGTTTGCTGCTGTTATCTCTGGCTGGCTTGGAGTAGATGCTCAAGAAACGTGACTGGATGAATGGACAGGACAGACTGAAGTACTCCATTCACGGTCCCAGTTTAAGTACCCTCTATGCACTTGGTTCACTCTGGGGAGGAGGACTCTGGAAGGATCGCTCTTCAGACGGGGTTATTCCCACAGTGCCAACAGGGAGTTGTGGAGGATCTCAAGGTCAAACAGAAATGGGACAAGGGTGGGTATAGACCATGCAAGTTCACAATGTCTGCACCTCCTTAGGCCCCCGCTCCACCCACCCTGGAGGCCAGAGCTGTCACCACCTCAGGGCCCATAACCCTCAATACCCAGCCCTCATGGCAGCTCTCAGAAACTCCATTCAGCCTTTAAGAACCAGAGAGCAGAAGAGGGGGGAGGACAGTGAGGTGGAGAGGACGCAACGCTTTCTATTGAGAGTTTGGCTGCTGGTTTGATCCTAATTCACAAAAGTGACGCCACCTGTACATCTGGAAAGGCAATCTCCAATATTCTCTCCCCTAAAAGGACACCCTGGGAGGGCTGCAGGAATAACCAGCACCCCCAGACCTAAGAGATGGGCGTTTCTCAGCTACACCATGTCATTAGGATATTGTTATGATGAACACACTTGGAGTGTACACAGCTACAAAGTAAACAGCCATATCTCCACCCAGTCATCTTCTATACAGGTTTACATAATAACAGCTTCCATTGACAACACGCAGCCTAGACCACTCAAGGCTTTCACAACGAAAATAATCTTGGACACAGTTCATGAGGATGAAGATGCAGCAGATAATATCACAGCCCAATGGGAAACGGAGTCAGTGGGGCAGAAGGAGGTGATGCAGCAAGTGTGTACCGTCAGAAAGAGCTGAAGACATTCATTAAACACTGACCCTGAAGGAGGCAAGGTGCTTCAGACACCATCTTTTAAAGGATAACATCTTTAGTTGGTACCATTATATTTTCAAAACTGGGCCTCAAGAAGTTAAAGCAACTGGCCTGAACTCTCTCCTCGGCAAACCCCGTGTATCTGTGTTGTTTTACATCAGCCTGTCTTGGTCTCTATCTGCTTTATGCAGTGGGGAGAAGGTGGGACAAAGTCACACTCCTATGTCTGAGAGAGGAGAACTTGGTCCCCAACAACCAGAGGTGGCAGCATTCCATATTCTAAGGGGACCAACACATGCATTGGGGATCTTGCTGCTGGCTTTTTCTCATAGGAAATAAATAATTAGGAAACTGAGCCCATGTGTTCCCCAGCTGGGGAGCTTGCCGCCTGGCAGAGGTATTCTGGTGCCGCCGCTTTGGCTTTCTACAGACAAAATTAAAATTCCACCACCTCCTCGGTCTAGGACTGTGGGAAATTGGGCAGATCACTAACCTCTGAGCTTTTCTGTCTTCATTTACATGGAAAGAACACTGGCCCCAATACTAGGGTTGTGACAGATTGTAAGGAGACATAGATGCAAGTTACCGGAACACGAAGGATATTCAATAAATAATGACTAGTCATAGGTCCCCTCCCATTTTTTTTTCTGGAAAAAGTATTCAGAACTTCAAGCTGACAAAGACAGATCCTGCTTACAAAGATCTCCATCTAAATTTCTTCCTACTCTAGAGTCAAGAGGATCCAGGGATTCCTCCCCGCCCCCCGCCATGACCTAACTTGTGTGGGGAGGGAGGCTGCCAGCGGGGAGACATTCAAGAACGGGCTGGGATGGAACCGGAGCACCCACTGCGAGCATTTTAACGCTAAAACGCCCTTCCCGGTTTGAGGCGGGTAAGTCTACCATACGCAATTAGATCACTGCATTTGTGTCTCCACGCTGCAATTTCTCTTTCTGCAGTACTCAGAGTTCAAGTGCAGGAGAAACGCTCCCAGCAAAGGCGAGTCATCAATTTCCCCTCGGGGGTGAAGGGGAGCTCTCTTCCACACTTTAAGGGGTTGCCAGATGGGTGCCAGGTGCGGTCACAGGGGGCCGCCCCAACTTCGCGCCGGACTAGCCCCTTTCCCACGCTTCCCAGAACAGGCGCGGGGTGCAGCCTGGAGCTAGGTCTCCAGACGCCGCGCGGGATCTTCCCACTCCGGCAGGCATTGGCCTCCCCCTGCAGTCCTCTCGGGTGGATCGGGCCGTGAGCCAGAGGGTTCGAGACATCCACCCCATGCTGCAGAACCAACTCAGCGTCCCGCGCGTCTCCCCGCGGTACCCGGCCCGGCGCTCCGGGCTCCAGGCGCGGCG
Source organism: Tupaia tana (assembly GCA_026018925.1). Taxonomy (NCBI): domain Eukaryota; kingdom Metazoa; phylum Chordata; class Mammalia; order Scandentia; family Tupaiidae; genus Tupaia; species Tupaia tana. The sequence goes on along the minus strand of JAKSZU010000007.1, from coordinate 84,539,899 downwards.
AGAACTTTGCCACCGGCGGCTTCCCGATTCCGACCCGGAGCGCCCCCGCGCGCCCGGCCCCGGAGCTCTCAGGCCTGTGGCCGCGATGTCCTCCCCGCCCTGCGCGCACCTACCCTGCTGGCTGCTGTCGCCATCCGCTCGATTACAGGGCGCCCCGCCGCGGGGCTCCGAGTCCGCGCAAAGCTCGCAGGCTGCCGGCCCCGGGGGGCGCGCGGGCCCGGCTCCCGCCCCGCAGGAAGGCGCCGGCTCGCCCTGCGCCGCGAGCTGGCGGACACGCTCCCAGGTGCCCGAGTCGGCTGCCCGCATGCCGAGTGCCCGGGGGGCGCTGCCCGCGGCGGCGCGGGGGGCTCCGACGGCGGGCGGGCGGCCAGCTCAGAACCTCGGGGGACGCGGCTGCATCGAGTCGCAGCCCAGCGACGTCCACGCCGCCCGACCGGCCGCCTGCGCCTGCCGGACCAGGGCTCTCTGTCCGGCCGGACGCCGGGCGGTCCGCGGCCGCCGCACGCGAGGAATTCGGCAGCGGAGCCTCTCACGTGGGAACGACTCCCAGGCCCGCGGCTCCTCCCCCCGCTCCTTCCGGGCTGCCAGGGCCGGCCACTAGCCCCGCCCCGTTCCGCCCCGGCCCCGCCCCCGGCCCTCCGCGGCGCCCGGACTCGCCCGAGTGTCTCCGGGAGCGCCGGGTCGCCTCATTGTGCGCCCGGCTCCCGGCCTGGGTGCCTCCGCCAGCAAAAAAAAAACGAGGGCGAAAAAGAATGCTGGCCGGTGTCACAGGGGCCAGAAGTGGCAGGCCTCGAGCCCAGGTTCTTGAAAGCACCCCGCGAGGGCATCAAAGCGCACAGCTGCTGGGCCCTTCCCAGCACCCCAGTTTGCATTTCTCTCTCTACTCTTCGGATTCCCTTGTGACAGCTCAGCCGAGAGCTGAAGTCCCTATAACTACGGAGGGCAGAAAGAGCGGGGAGGGTAAGAGTGGCGCCTTCGGACATATCCTCCTCTCACTTTGACTGTGCCCAGCCCCTCTCTTGGTGACAGTAATACCGAGGGCGTAAGCTGTGACAGGGAGGAACAGAACCATAACGAGGCTGTGATCTGGTGGGAGTCCCTACGACCTCACCTGCTTCCTGCGTCTCAGTTTCCCCATCTAGAAAATGGGGCATGAGTAACTCCCACCCTGGCAGTCATCAGTGCTGCCATGAACTCCCCACTCTGCTGGGTGAAGTCATTCCCAGACGAGGCCAGGGCTGGGGCTCCAGGACTGGGTGGGTGGGCAAGTTACTAGGCCAGGCAACCCTGCGAGAGATGGCACCTTGGAGGGTCTGCATTTGAACCCACCCGTTGGTGTGGGTGTCCCAGTGTTCCTATAAAGTGAGTTTGAGGCTCAGAGCCCCCTTTGATCTGGGGATTACGATGTTCTTTAGAAAGACTAATTATCTCGCCACAGCCCCAGGAGCCTGCTCCGGTTTTCCCCCCATTGCAGGCACGGGGGAGCCTAGGCCACATGGCTAGGTGAGGAGTCCCCAGCCTCCCCTCCAGGCAGCACGCACCCCCTACGTCTCTCAGGTCTGGCTGCATAACCTGTGGCTTCCCCTGGCCAGGCCTGAGCCATGGGAATCTCTAGGTCACTGCCATATGGCTCCCCAACAGGCTGTGGGAAACAAATTACTTCCTAGTCTAAAACCTTTCACAGGTCGCTTTCCAGCCTAAGGGCGAGAAGTCCCACCTCTCAGCAACCACCTGGCCTGGCCACCACATCCTCCTCCCCTTCCCGATGACTGGGAAACCGGCCCAGGTGCAGAGGTCCAAGGGGCTGCCTCTGGCCCCCAGCTCTGTCTCGTTGACACATGGCTGCCCACTGGAGGGCAAGCCTCATGCCAAATGCTGGTGGTGCCCCCGGCTGTGGAAGAAAACTACCGCCCCCCCCCCCCCACCATCATATGACAGGAAAGATGCTGGGAATCCCTCAGGTCCTCACCCTGGGATTGAACTAGCAGGATAGAACAAAGGAAGGTCAATCTGAGCCCTCTTGGTGAAGTTGGGAATGCCGTGGCCAACCCCTGGCTCCTAGAGACATCTGGTTCAGGAATCTCTGACTGAGATACCTTCAGGGAGCCGCCGGGGAGACGAGTGGGGAAGGGGGCTGTAGACTGCCGTGGTTGTTTCATAAGGGCATCTAGGCTGCGTTCATGTGACTTAGCCTTTGCACGTTAAATACTTAGGAAGACGTCACTTCCCAAAGGAACATGCTCTTCTCCTAGCTCATTTTTTTTGAGTTTATTTTTTCTAAGAGAGAGAGGGAAGCACCCCCAGCAGGGTCTTCATCCTACGGCACCCCCCGCCCCCAGCCTCAACCAGCTCTGCTTTATCGGCATGTGCACACATACCCAGCGCGTAAGGGATACTTGAGGATGCAAACCCAGGACCTGCCCAAAGCTTCAGCACCCTCAGAGCATTGTGCTACCACCGTGGCTGGCCTCTTGCCCATATTTCTTGTAGCACATGGAACTCTTGGTTGACCTTTTTGGTCGAGGCACACACTTTCTTCTTAACTCCGTAACAAGAAGAAGAAAACAGTGCACTGAGTAGCACCTGGCACTTGAATCCGGTATCAGGAAGACATTAGGGAGCAATGAGGACTGTGGCAAACAAGAGGCTGCCAGTCCCTGTAGCCCTAATTTGCTGTCGTGTAGAATTCTGAACCTAGTGTTACCAGAGGTTCTACTTTTGTGTTTTTCAGAACTACTGGGAATATGGATTTTTTGGGAAGGTTTATTTATGATACAGAGACAGGCATGTGAGATGGGGTTTAATCACACTGCGATCCCCTCTCCCCAGCCCTTCATCTCCTCAGGATCTTGGGCACACATGTGCATGCCTGGCCTGTTTCAGGCCCAACGAGCTAAGGATCTGACCCTGTGGCTGGCCATGTGACCTCAAGCACTGCAGCTCAGTATGTTCCTGCCTGCGCCCCAGAGGCTGGCCCTGAGACATGGATTTTTATGTGAAATATAAGTTTGAAATAGTAACTCCTTAAAACTGAAGGAGCCAGAAAAAGAGGAAGAGCAGCAACAGAAACATGCCTAGAAATTTCTGTCTTGGGGCTGCCAGGTGGCGTGGTAGTTAAAGGTGCTGAATTCCCACATGGCCGACTGCGGTTCAAGTCCCAGACCTGGCGGCTTGCTTTCTCACTTTCCCTCTCTCTCTTTGTCTCTCTCTGGTCACATTAAAAAAAAAAAAAAAAAAAAAAAGCAAATGTAATTAAATAAATAATTTTTTTTAAAAGCTTCTGTCTAGCCCATTGGCAGCCAGCACTCATGTCTCTGCTACTTTCATTGGTCCCCTCTGGAAACAGCTCAGAAGTCCGCACACGCTGCCTGGTTATATTTTGATAATCTGAGCCAGTTCTCAACCCACAGCCCTGGGAATTTCCACTGCTCTCCTTACACAACACAGCTGAGTGAGGGCCCGGGCTCTGTGCACGCGTGCCCTACACTCAGGACCAGGACTACAGATGGCAGTTGCGTCCACCTTCCCCAGCGTTCTGGAGGGTTCCTAGACTGCACAGGCTCCCTCCGCCTGTCAGCCATAGCCCCTCACTCTCCCTGTTCACAACTTTGGTTGCAGACAAGCCTCTGGCAGCAGTGGGAGCGGCAGCAGCGGCAGTCTGCAGTCTACCAGAACCATCTGCCTTGAATAGGGAGGTATTTCTTCCTTTAGCTACGTTTCTCAGTATAAGGACACCCCGGGCTCAGGAGCCACTTATGCGACATGAGATCCAGGAACCAAGAACTGACAACCCATTCTCTGTCCTGAGCAGCTGGGCAGGTCCTGTGCACGTGGTAACTCCAAGGTGGGTGTTAGTAGACGCTGTGAAGCAGGACCATCTCCTGGGTGTTGGATCTGGGCAGTCATTTGGACCTGTGCCCAGCAGAGCCTGTGCTTGTGTTAGTGCTTTGCTACTGTTGCCTTGATTCTTAATTATTTTTGAATGAGGGGACTCACACTTCACATGCATTGAGACCTGCAAATTATGCACTAGCCCTCCTTCCACAAGATCTCTGCAACCGCCCCCCCACCCAAAGTTGGAGACAACGAGGCCTGGGATTCGACTCACTCTGTCCTTCTCCAAGGCACGTGGTGTCTGGTCTCTGCAGGGCAGCAGGAAGGGAGGATTTGGGGGTCAGTAAAGGTGGCCGGAACTGTTCCCATCCAGTCCCCCTGGCAACTCACTTTAAAGAGCAGGGGCATAATGGGAATTTGGAGGGGGGGATGTCAGTCCAGGCAGGGGTGGTGGGAAGGCTGCTCTGATTCTGGGCTCTGAGGCCAAACGGTATCCCCATGACCCTGACCTCAGGCTGACAGGGTGTCACCAAGGAAAACACAAAGGAGGCTTGGACACAGGGGTCAACACAGTTCCCATTCACAGTGGCCCCTTGTTCCCAGGGAAACTTCCTTTAGGTTATGGAAGAAAAAGACAAGATATATTTGGCCGAAGGACTGAAAACCAGGAACATTGTTTTAAGAGACCCCATCATCTTTGGCATCTGCTTGAAGTGGAATATTTGAGCCCATTGAAATTTTTCAGGTACTTTTTTTCTTGGCTGTGTGTATGTGGTTTTTGTTTTATGTGTATTTATTGATTTCTTCCTTGAAAAAGAGAGTGAGAAGAAAAGAGAGAGAGAGAGAGAGGTGAAGACTTTAGCATGGTCTTCGTGTTCTGACTCAGTCCCACCCAGCCTCACCCAGCCTGGATTACAGGCACACTTGTGCCAGGCATGTATGGGGACTTGAACCTGGCACCTTCCCATGTGGGTCCAACATTATGAAGCACGGCTGCGCCACCACCTGGCCCCTCCTGGCTGTGTCTTTATCCTTGTAGAAGACATCTGACTGAGACCTTCCAGCCACCATGTCATGGTTCTATCTCTAACACCTAGCTAAGACAAAGCAGCAACTCTATGTTCAGGAAAGTTCAGAGTGTTCTGACACCCTGGTGACCTCCTGGCAAGACCCTCAGGAGTCTGGAGACCCCAGCTGTAATGCCAGGCCCCCACCCCAACCCCAGCTTGTGTGTGACCATAGCAAAGTGCCTTTCTGTCTCTGCCTCTGTGTCCTCATGGACAAAAGCAAAATGAAAGACTGGTGTGTCCTTAGCAGGTGTGAGGAGGGCTCACTGCAGCTGATTTCACCTTTCTTTCCTCCTTCCTCATTGTAGTTGCGTGGCTATGTTTTGTGTGTGTGTGTTGCTAGTAGTGACAGGAAGTGTATTAGTTACCCGTTGCTGTGTAACAACATCCCCAAACTCAGCAGCTTAACACTTCTCACAGTTTCTACAGGTTAGAATCCAGGTGCAGCTTCGCTGGTGTCTCTGGCTCGGGGTCTTTTGACAGGGACAGCCAAAGGGTCAGCTGGGGCTGCTGCCAACTCAAGGCTCACCTTGGGAAGGATGTACTCCCACACTCACTTAGGGGGCTGTTGGCAAAGTTCAGTTCCTCCTGGGGTGTCGGACTGAGAACCTCAGTTCTTTTTTTTTTTTTTTTGAAGACGTTTTTGCTATAGGGCGTGTGCACTTGCCAGACAGACAGTCAGAGAGAGACAGAGAGACAGAAAGTGAGAAATCACCCCCCCCAGGGGGGATGGCCAATGTCGCAATCCCTTCTCCTCCATTCTCCTCTCGGGATCTTGGGCACGCACGCACACGTGCCTGGAATGAGTTTTAAGCCACCAGGTCCGGGATGCGAACCGCAGTCGACTACATGGGAGTCCAGCGACATAGCCATTATGCTAACTGCTGGTCCCAGAACCTCAGTTCTTCGTGGGCTGTTGAGTCAACTCACAAATGGCGACTTGCCCTTTACAACCTCGTCTAGGAAATGTCATCTCATCCTCTTAAGTCTGTTAATTAGCTGTGTGTCAAAGTCCCGCCTAGATGTGAGGTGAGGAGACTAAATGAGGGTGTGGCTGCCAGGAGGCAGGAATCACTGGGGGCCGCCTACCTCAGGAGGTGGGAGACACAGTTGCTGGAGGCAGAGAAACCAGGACCCAAATCCTGGCTCTGACCCTTACCATGTCTGAATTTGGGCAAATGATTTCCCCTCTGGACTCCCCCTGTTCTCCACTGGTGAAATGGAAATGATGGTGGTAACTGCTTGTCGGGTGTTGTGAGAGGTTTTAATGGGATGAGGAGCTTGTTGAGCTCTGCACTGTGCGTGGCATAAAGTCAACCCGCAAACACTGGGTTGGACGTCCTGCAGTCCTCAGTCCATGCCTGGGGACCCGAAGTGACTCCAAAGCCCTCTGACAGGCCTTGGGCTGCCTTTGTAGCTCAGGTCACCAGCAGGGATTGGGCTGGCCATCCCAGTAGGACTCTGGGGCCCAGGTGCAGCAGCGAGGATTAGAGTGGGATTTTCCTCCAAACCTACTTAGACCTTTGTCCTCAGGGGGTGGAGGATTTTATTGAGGTCCATCTTGCCATCTGTCCTGGCGAGGCTGGAGACTTTTGTGAACCTGTCATGAGTTCACAGGTACCCTTTGACAGTCTTCCCAGGGTCCCCAATGACTGGGTGGAGATCCTTATCCCCTCTAGGGGTTTCCAAAGGGCCTGCCCTGGAGAGGGAAGCTTAGCCCAGTCCTCGGCAGAATCCAGCATTAAAGCATTTTCACAGAGCACAGCTGGCCTCCATCTGTGCCCTGCCTAGAGACTGTCTTGGGCCCTAAGTTAGAGTCTTAATTGCGACAAGATAAAGTCTTTTCTCGTCCAGGAGCCACATCTTGTCCTTCTCCTTGAAGTCCCTGTTTTGGGAAATTTACTTCAAGCAGGAAGGTTTCTGCAGGAAGTTAAAATGTTGCTGCTTATTTAGAATAAACACAAAAAGTACTACAACTTATAACAACAATAATAATAGCGGCAAACATTTATGTAAATTGCCATGTGCCAGGCACTATTCCAATAACTGCATTTTCACTTAATCACCCCAATAACCCCAATAAAGTAGGGATACTATTTTTTTTTGGAGAGGTTTTCGCTACAGGGCGCGTGCGCTCGCCAGACAGACAGAGAGAGACAGAGAGACAGAAAGCGAGAAATCACCCCCCAGGGGGGATGGCCACGACGCAATCCCTTCTCCTCCATTCTCCTCTCGGGATCTTGGGCACGCGTGCACACGCGCCCGGTGTGAGTTTTAAGCCACCAGGTCCGGGACGTGAACCGCGGTTCACTACGTGGGAGTCCAGCGACATAACCATTAAGCTAACTGCTGGTCCCAAGTAGGGATACTATTATCACCCTAATTTTTTTCAGAGGTTTTGGCTATAGTGCACGTGCACTTGCCAGAAAGAGAGAGAGACAGAGAGACAGAAAGTGAGAAATCACCCCCCAGAGGGATGGCCACACCGCAATCCCCTTCCTCCATTCTCCTCTTGGGATCTTGGGCACGCACGCGCACGCGCCTGGCATGAGTTTAAGCCATTGAGTCCAGGACTTGAACCGCAGTCCACTGCATGGAAGTCCAGCGATGTAGCCACTACGCCATCTGCTGGTCCCATCACTCTCATTTTTTACTAGAGGAAACAGACGCAAAGAATTCCAGTCACTCACTCAAAGTCGCACAGCCAGTGAGTGGTGGAGACAGGCTCAATTTGGCTGCTGGGTGTTTACCATATGCCCAGGGACTATGCTTTTCAGTGTGTTCAATCCCCCAAGACACTCTATCCCCAAGTTCCAGATGAGAAAACAGTGGTTGAGGGAGATACGAAGGCTTGTCCCAAATGATGTGGTTGGTAGATACAGGGTTGGAAGTCTCACTTTCGGAAGTGAGAGGTGTGCTCTGAGGACTGCCTCCCACCATCAGGTTATGCAGAATGTATGCCTGTGGGTGGGGGTCTGGGTAGACTGTCCCTTCCTCCTCCTTACTAAAGATGGACTCAGAGGGAACCTTTAGCAGGGCTGCTGGGTGGGACAGGTCCTCTGCCGCCCCCAGAGGCCACTAGGGGAACTTCACCTTCCCCAACTGGGGCCCTTCAACCTGGTGTTTTTTGTCTCTGATAATGGCACCATTATGTTAAATCCACAGTTTTTGGACCCGTGTCTCCACTTCCTGTGTGTGATTTAAGAGACATAGAGGGTTACGGGCAGTGAGGGCCCATGGAAAGAACCCTTGTTACTGTTTACTGAGCACTTTCACCTCTGCACCAGGCACTCGGCTAGGTCCCATCATCTTTGGTTTTACTGGAGGAAACAGACATTACATTTTATTACTTAATTAATACATGGAGATACAATAATTATTATTAAGTGCTATTGATAATATTAGATAAAACATCTTATAAATATTAGATCATTTGAGTCTCCAGAATAACCTCTAAGTACTATTACTACCTTTTATCAATGAGGAAACCAAGGTGCAGAGAGGTTAAGTAGGTTGCCCTAAGTCACACAGCTCGTTGAAGATGAAGCCAGGATTCAAACACAGGCATTTCTGGCTCCAGAGCCTGTTCTCTTAACAATTATGCCATATTATTATTTCTGATTTGACAGGTGAAGAGAATGAGATTTAGAGGTGAAAGGATTTGTTTAAGATCACACAGCTAGTAAATTTAGACTCAGTACTTCAGCCAAGTCTGTCTGTATTTATTCATTCATTGGCTCAACAAATACCAGCTGTGCATAGACCGTGTGCCAGGCACTGTCCTGTGTTCTGCAGGTGAATCAACGTGCATCCAGCTGGCTATGGGCACCTGCAGGCAACAGGACCTAGGGTGGGCCCCAGGGAAGACTGGCAATCTCTCCCTCTCTTTTTAAATTGCCAGAGGAGGGGCCAGCAGGTGACATGGTGATTCAGGCGCTGGATTCTTACCCAGCTGACCACAGTTCGCATTCCAGACCAGGCGGCTTGCTTTCTCACTTTCTCTCTCTCTCTCTGTCACTCTCTCTCTCTGGTGAGTGTTGTCCAATAGCAAAATTAATAATAATAATAAATAAAATAAATAATTCTAAAAAAGTCTTAAATTGCCAGAGGATATACACTCACTAGAGAGAGAATCCCCCCATGGGACATGGTCATGCCACAATCCTTTTACTTCCATTTCTCTATTCTGTCAGGATTTGGGGCACTTCCATGCATCTGGTGTGTTTTTCAAGTCTCCAGGGTCAGGCCTGGATCCAGGGTATGTAGTGCCTGCTTTGCACTGTGGATGTAGCCAGAGAAAGGCAGTGATTTCTGCAAGGGAGAAGCAGTATTCCTAGCACTCCTCAAACCCTCTCTGCTGGCCCCGGAGGTCCTTCTCACCTGTGTTCCTGAACCAGGAAGGCTTGGCTTACCTCTCTCCCAAGTTTGTCTCCACTGCCACCCCTGTAGAATGGGCCCACGGGGACATGGGAAAGAATACTGACAAAGACTCTTGGCAGAGGCTGCTGTGAGCTTAAGGGTCTAAGGCAGAGTTCTGTTCTTTCCTTTCTGCAACTGCCCTTTTATTGATGAGTTGGACAAGTCAGTCATCTTCATGGGGCCTCAGTTTCCCCACCTGTAAAATGGAGACCACCTGTGACTGTTCTGTGAGGGGCAAAGGATCCTGTAGACCGAAAACCCAGGTAGCTGCAGAGTGCCAGACACACACACTGGGCACCGGCCTGTTCAGTAAAGGAACCACTTCTTCATTTGTTCATTTCACTGGGTCAGTTTGCACTTGGGCATTCGCCACTGGTCAACTCCTGGCCTCAACCCGGTGGCACAAGGCAGTGAGACACAGACGAAGGAAGCCACAGTCCCATGGGCAGTTGCGATGAGGCCGGAGCGCGCTGGCAGATAGGATTTTGGTTATAACTCTTTGGACCACAGATGCCTTATCACTGGGACGGCCATCAGCCCCTGTCACCCACTCTTCAAGGAAACAAAATGGTCCCAAAGACCAGGCTAGTGCCGCTTTGGGATTCTTGCAGGGTGAGCCATATAGTCCAGACATTCTGGCCTGGCTTGTCCCCTTAGGGCTCAAAGTGCCCATCTCACTTAGAGAGACCCAGCCCCCACAGTGTTACTAGGAAGCTGAAAAACAGTAAGAATCCCCTGTGCAGCCATGACTGAGCCTTTCAGGGTACGAGCTCTGAGCTATGGGCAAGTAGCAGTTAGGGATCCCAACACGGCGAGTGGGGGGGTGTCTAGCTGCTCAAAGATAAAGCTAACTTTTCTCCTTTTGGTTGGTGAGAAAAAACGGAAGCCCAGAGGGGTTCAGACATTTGCCCAGGAACAAACAGTAAATCTGGAGCCCGAAAGACTTGACTTTGGTAAACCTTGGGCAGTTCTCAGTGTGGCCCCGGATCAGCTGCACCCTCATCCATCCATAGCATTTACGGGACATGTAAATTCTTCACTCCACCCCAGATCTCCACAATTGGACTCTCAGGGGGCTAGGCCTTGCTCTCTGTTTCAGAAGCCCTTCAGGTGACACAGCTACTGATAAAGTTGACAGCCACTGCCCTGGCCAGAGGAAGGGCTGCTAGGTCTCCCCACTTCTGAGGCAGTGGGGCATGACGAGGCTGCATTTTCAGAGACGAAGGCGTCATAGTTACATAATGCCCCTCCTCCACCGGATGGCTTTCTACACCCAGAGTCGAAAGTCAGGGGCCCTCCCTTACCAGGAGGCCACCTGCCTGGGCTCCAGGAGGCCTGTTTGCACACGCCTGTGGCTGCTTTTCCCATAATTACAGGCTTTGCCAGCCTGCCCACCGCCCACCGGAACTCAGGCACGTCAGCCACAGCGACTCAGGCTTCTCCGACTCTGAAGGCAGCACATACACAGCCCTGTCACCACCAGGCAGACAGATTAGAAGCTCTGGCGGCTGCAAGGCCCCCTAGCAAGGTCAGAGCAGACCAGACTCTGCCCCCAGCAGCAGGCATGGGCCAAGCTCAGAGCCAGACAGAACGTCCTGCACGTGGACATCAAGAAGTAACCTTGGGCCCTGGTCTCTGGGTTCTCAGGGCGAGTCTGCGATGGCCCCTGGTCCCAACGGAACTAATTAGAATGTGTTCTAGATTCTTTGAATCCTGGAATTGTCCTTTAAATATCTTTGGAACTGGTTTCAGGAGGCAGATTTGTTGAACAGATACGTAGGCAGGACTGGCATCTTCCCCCAGAAGTTTCTCATTTAAACAAACAAGCAGAACTGTGTTTAGCTAAATGTGAAAGAAGCTGCATTCTCTTTGTTTTTAAAGCTTGACCTTTCAAAGTGGAATGTTTCTCCCAGATGGACAAGGCCTAGCAGAGGGTTATGCAGGGCTTCCTAGGCTGAAGGACAACCCCATGAGCTGCTGAGGGGGCCTAAGTCCAGCTCCCCCTATAAATGCAAGGTGGGGGCAGGGTCTTCAACTTGATATATGCCCACAAGCCAGAGCCAGTCCACTGCAAACACACACAATTGCAAAGTTCCTCAGTTCTAGCACACAGCTCCCCATCGCCTTGGGCTAACTCTGTCAAGCCCCTTCCACTATTCCACCTCCTCCCCATGTTGTCTGAGAAAAATGTTTCATGTCTTGAGATCAGCAGTTGCCGTAATGGCTATGTCGCTGGACTCCCATGTAGTTGACCGCGGTTTGAGTCCCGGACCCGGTGGCTTAAACTCACACCGGGCGCGTGTGCGTGCGTGCCCAAGAACTTGAGAGGAGAATGGAGGAGAAGGGATTGCGGCATGGCCATCCCCCTGGGGGGTGATTTCTCACTTTCTGTCTCTCTCTCTTTCTGGCGAGTGCATGTGCCCTATAGCAAAAACCTCTCCAAAGAAACAAAAACAAAACAAAAAAACAACAAAAAAAGAAAAATGTTTCATGTCTTAATAAATAAAAATAGCTACCATTTATTGTGGGCCGGACAGTAGGACACATCCTTTAGTGGCATCATTTTGTTTAATCCTTCAAATGCCATATGAGAAGGGGATACTGTTCTTATGCCTGTTTTTCAATTGAGTAAACTAAGAGGAAAGCAGAGGCTGTGGACTGGTGGCCCTTGGTTCCAAATCAGGTCTGTGAATGTGCGTTCTTTCCCCAGTATTCTACTGAAAAAACTTTACTTTTTTTTTTTTTTTCAGAGGTTTTTTGCTATAGGGTGCGTGTGCTTGCCAGAAAGACAGAGAGACTGAAAATGAGAAATCACCCCCTGACCCCCCAGGGGGAATGGCCACGCCACAATACCTTTTCCTCTCTTCTCCTCTCGGAACCTTGGGCATGCACACACACGTGCCTGGCATGAGTTTAAACCACTAGGTCCGGGACTCAAACTGCGGGAGTCCAGCGACATAGCCATTATGCCATCTGCTGGTCCCGTGAAAACATTTAAAAGGCCAGTCCGAAGTGCAGTGATTAATAAGCACTGTGCATTGGGAGCCAGTTACTACCTGGTTTACTGAGGTTTGAATCTTGGCTTGAAAAACATGCCGGGCGCATGTGTGTGGGTGCCTAAAATCCTGATAGAAAGGGGGAATAAAGGAAAAATTATTGTGGCATGACCAGGTCCCACTTGGGGTTCTCTTTCTCTCTGGTGAGTGCACGCACTTTCTAGCAGTAAAATAAATAAATAAAAATAAAACTAGTTGCCAACACTTATTTTTTTTTCTTTTTGGAGAGGTTTTTGCTATAGGGCGCATGCGCTCGCCAGACAAACAGAGAGAAACAGAGAGATAGAAAGCGAGAAATCACCCCGCAGGGGGGATGGCCACGCCGCAATCCCTTCTCCTCCATTCTCCTCTCGGGATCTTGGGCACGCACGCACACGCGCTCGGCGTGAGTTTAAGCCACCGGGTCCGAGACTCTCGAACCGCGGTCGACTACGTGGGAGTCCAGCGACATAGCCATTACGCTAACTGCCGGTCCCCCAAACTTTTTTTTAAGAGGTTTTTGCTATAGGGCGCATGTGCTCGCCAAACAGACAGAGAGAGACAGAGAGACGAAAAGCGAGAAATCAGCCCCCAGGGGGTATGGCCACACCGCAATCCCTTCTACTCCATTCTCCTCTCGGGATCTTGGGCACGCACGCACACGCGCCCGGCGTGAGTTTTAAGCCACCGGGTCTGTTACGTGAATCGCGGTTGACTACATGGGAGTCCAGCGACATAGCCATTACCTAACTGCTGGTCTCTAGTTGCCAACATTTTAAACTTAGGATAATTTGAAGCCAGCAGGTGGTGTGATGGCTAAGGCACTGGACTCCCACATGGCTGACCACAGTTCAAATCCTGGGCCTGGCAGCATGAAAATCACGCCAGGTACATGTGCATGTGTGCCCCAAACCCCAGGAGTAGAACAGAGGAGAAGGGACTGTGGTGTGGCTATCCTCCCCTGGCAGGTTATTCCTCACTTTCCCTCTCTCTATCTCTCTCTGGTGAGTGTATGTGACTTATGATGAAAATCTTAAAAATGAAATTAGGATAACTTACACCAAGACATTCAGATTTTAGTATCCCCCACACCTTTAAACTATCCGGAGGTCTGGAAATAGTGACCCCTCGTTCCATTGCACAGGCCAACACTGAGCCTGACAACCCTGGCCCATCAGGCCCCACTGCTCCGCCGTCCTACTCTGGAGACCACTCGTGTGTGGATGCTACAGGTACAGTTAGTGAGAGGCAAAGGCAGGCTCTTCTGGGCTTGTCTGTCTGTCTGTCGGGTACCTCTCCCCAGTGCCCACTCCTGGTAGATCTCAATGTGGCAGAGTAGAAGGTGCACTACATAGGCAATCCAGGTGAACTTCCCCTCCCTGGGCCTCAGTTTCCCCTCCTATACAACTAGGGCATCAGATAAAAAGTTCTCTCAGGCCCCCGCTACTTCTCTGTCTCAAGGCTCTTCACAGCCACAGAGCCCACTGGGCAACTGTTTTATGGATTTCAGAGAGGCGGGATGTGGCTTGCCTACCTGAGCCATTCTGTGGCTGTGAGTATCTCCTGGCAGGGGCACTGTCTCACTAACCCCGAGCTTTGCCCTCAGCACCAGCAGGAGCCGAGGGTCTGACCCTTTCCAGTGACTGGGATGACTTCTGCTCTTGGAGCAGCCTCCAGCACCCAGTATCAACACTGGCCAACAGAAGAGTCCATCAGAGACACCCAGGTCCTCCACTCTGTGCCGGGAGGGGTAGCCAACCTGCCCAGGTCACTCTAAGGACAAGGATGCCCGCTGGGCACTGGACAAACCAGTCAGGGCTCTGCGCTGTCAAGCAGAAGAGCTCATTCAGGAACCAGGAACATGGACAGTGCACGCTCAAACTCCTCCTCTTTCTTTACCTTATAGACATTCAACAGAGGAGGAGACTGAAGCCCAGAGAAGAAAGGCGGTAGACCGAGGTCACACCGCAAATCAGTGCCAGAGTTGAGTGACAGCGTGGGTTCAACTGCCTCCCTGGGGTACTGCCATATTCTCGTTTCCTCAGGAATTTAGGACCTTCCAACTCCCTGGCACTGGACCTCAGAATGGGGCTGGAGTGGCCACATGAGCAGGGACCGTCTAGGGGCTCAGAAGACCTGCATGGGGGTGGTCAGCAGGTGGCATGGTGGTTGGGGCGTTGGACTCCCACATGGCTGACTGTGGTTTGAGTCCCAGACCTGGCGGCTTGCTTCCTCACTTTCCCTCTCTGTCTTGGTCTCTCTCTGGTGAGCGCACGCGCCCTGTGGCAAACTGGAAAGTAACCATAACAATAAATAGAATTAAGTGGATAATTCTTTAATAAGAAAAGAAGAAGCCTTGCATGGGGGTTGTTCATGGTGCCCAAGACACAAACCAGCGGGGTGTGCAGGCTCCAGGGTGCTGCACGCCGCCCGAGTTTCCAGGATGGAGCTCCGTCTGCAGGAAAGGTTGCAAAGCTGGCAGCCAGCAGCCCACATTTGGCTCAGAGACATATTTTGTTTTTCCCACTGTGTTTTTTAACAATCCGCATTAGTTGCCAACATTTAAAAATTGGGAGATTTCACATAACAGACAAGACTTCTGGCTTCTCTTGAAAAGTGTCAATATCTGTCTGACAAAAACTGGGCCACAGGGGCCGGCAGGCGGCGTGGGCATTGGACTCCCACATGGCCGTCTGCAGTTTGAGTCCCGGAACTGGCAGCCTGCTTTCTCACTTTTTTTTCTCTTTCTCTGCTTTGCTCTGTCTCTCTCTGTCCCTCTCAGGTCAAATAAAAATAAATAAGTAAATACATT
This sequence comes from Tupaia tana, assembly GCA_026018925.1. Taxonomy (NCBI): domain Eukaryota; kingdom Metazoa; phylum Chordata; class Mammalia; order Scandentia; family Tupaiidae; genus Tupaia; species Tupaia tana. Next base: position 84,524,732 of record JAKSZU010000007.1, on the reverse strand, counting down.
TTTAAAAAGTTAAATTAAAAGATTCTTTAAAAAAAAAAGTTTAGAAAAAGACCACAATTTCCACCTGGCCACGGCTGGCAGGAGGCTGCTCTGCCTCTCTCGTTTGTCATGCCAGCCACCTTCACTCATTTACGTGACCCCCTGCATATAGGTTTGGGGGTTTGGATCACTGTTTGGCAGCCTCCCAGTGCCAAAGCCATAATGGGTATCTCATCCCGGTCACCCTGGGGGAAGCTCCGGTTACCCATGGTTCTCAACTAGGGGGCGACTGTACCCCTACCCCCAGACATTTGGAAGAGTCTGGATCTCAACTAGGGGTGACTGTACCCTCGCCCCCAGACATTTGGAAGAGTCTAGAGACATTTCAGTGTCACGAGTGGAGACGGCTGTGCTATCGGGGCCAGGAAGTTGTGAGGTGCCCTACACGCACGGGACGGTCCCCACCGTGAGGCACTGTCTGGTGCCCTATGTCAGCAGTGCTCAGGCTCAGAAATTCTGGACTGAATCAGGAGCCACCAAGAGCCCAGGCCAGGAACAGGATCCCGAGAGGAAGTGGAGTGGCAAGAGGCCCAAGGACATCCATGCCCGGGAAGGCCCGGGCCAGGCCTCTAGATCAAATCCTTTTCTGTAACTGTGAAGGACCTTTGGAACAAGGGACGCACTACTGGGAAAGCAGATGTCATGACAGCCACTTAAGAGTAAAGATCAGGAGTGAATGTTTGAAGGAGGTGGAATAGCCAATCAGGAGATCCATAGACCACAGACCTTCCCAAGCTATTCCAGGAACTGAGGGCTGATTGGCTGGAAAGAGGGTGGGGTGGAGGGAGAGGCATTCACTCATCATGCATTCTTAAGCACTGGCTGTATACAAAACATGTTGGGCGAGGTAGGAGAACAGGGAGGATGTGCCAACACAGCTCCAGCCTGAGCAAAGCAGGGGCTCACCTAGTGAAGAGCACTTCAGTCTCTGGGTGTGTGTGCGTGCGTGCCCAAGATCCTGAGAGGAGAACGGAGGAGAAGGGATTGTGGCATGGCCATCCCCCCTGGGAGGTGATTTCTCACTTTCTGTCTCTCTGTCTCTCTCTGTCTTTCTGGCAAGCGCACATGCCCTATAGCAAAAACCTCTCCAAAAAAAAAAAAAAGATAGGCAGAGATGGACGGTGGGCACCCTGGGCGCAGGAGACAGCAGTAGCAAAGTTGTGGTGACAGTAACTGCATCTGAGAGGGGCTGGCACAGAGTCAGTGCTCCGGGAGTCCCAGCCTGGGAACTTGGCCGAGTCCAACTCGTGACGCTAACAAACAGGGCACTAGAGATTTTCTGTGGTGAGCAGCTGGGCTCTGGGGAGAGCTGGGGGCAAGGGAGAGCCCCTCCACTCAGGTGAGGAATGGCTGAGCTGTAAGCCACTCCCACCTACCCCTCTTTTCTTCTTATTGATTTCTTCCATGAATGAGAGACAGTACTCCCAAAGGGCCTTAACGCTGTGATCACTCCTGACCTCGGATTGTGGGCACGCGTGTGCCTGGTGCACTCTGGGAGGTCTCTGACGCGAACCTGGAACCTTCTCATGTGCGTCAACCTCTTGGAACGCTGCGTGTAGCACTGTGCTACTGTCCCCCACGCTCACCTCCAGCCCCATTTACCATCCCCCCCAAGTTGTTTAAAGCTACATGGCTCCACTCACTCTGTCCACCCTGGCTGCAGTGTCCTCCCCATGTCCATTCACCCCCTCCTTCCTTTCTTTCCAACCCAGGTCAGAGGACACTTCTTTCTGAAAGCAGTTCATGACACCTCGGAGCAGGGTCACACTCTTGTCTTTGGGCCCAGGGCAGTTTTCCAAACTCAGTTGGTCCTCTCAGGGCATTCGGCATCACCTTCCAGCGCGTCTCTGCTTTTACTGCACACGGGCGTCTCCTGTGGATCTTAGAATGCAGATTCCAAGGTGCGATGTCTGGGTGGGGCTGAGTTCTGTGTTTCTTTCTTTTTTTTTTTCCTTCTTTCTTTTTAGGTTTTGCCATAGAGCATTTGCAGAGACAGTGAGAGGGAAAGTGAGAAATCACCTCCCGAGGGGATGTACATGCTGCAATCCCTTCTCCATTGTCCTCCTGGGATTCTGGGCATGCATGCACACGTGCTTGGTGTGAGTTTCAAGCCGCTAGGTCCGGGACTTGAACTGCAGTAGGCCATGTGGGAGTCCAGTGCTGGAACCTTAACTCCACCTGTTGGCTCTGAGATTCTGCATTTTTAACAGGCTCCCAGGAGATGTTGGTGTTGCTGGTCCAGGTCCCACATGCGCTTAAGTGCCAGGCTCTGAACAGTAAGGTTAGAGGGCACCTCCTGGCAGGGGTGGGGGTGTCCTTCTTCCTCTGTGGACAGCACACTCCTCTGGGGCAGGGCTTTGTTTTACCCATCTTAGAATTTGTAAATGCCAGCACTGGGGTGTGGGGAAGGGTGTTGACCCCACAGGATTGAGTAGGGGGCCTGCCACATTGAACACTTTCATTTGGCCCACACCTTCTCTGCAGCCTGGGATGCCTTTTCCCCCCACCTACCTGCAAAGATAAGCATCTAGGGTCACCAGCTTGCCCAATGGAAAAATAAGAAATTCCTAGCAAGATTTTTTTAAAAAGTTTTTTGCCCTAGGATGCATGTGTTTATCAGAGAGAGACAAAGAGAAGGAAAGTGAAAAGTCACCCCCAAGGGAGATTTTGGGCACTCAGGCACATGTGCACATACCTTGCGCAATTTCCAAGCCACCAGGACCAAGATTTGAACTGCGTTGACTATGTGGGAGTTCAGTGCTTTAACCACTATGCTACCTGCTGTCCCCAGTGTATTTTTTTTTTTAATGTATTTATTCTCCCATGAGTGAGAGAGACACAGACAGACAGTACCCCAACAGGGCCTGATGCCACGATCCACCCCAGCCCCAGCCAGCCTGGATCTTTGGCAAGTGTGTGGCTGGTGTACTGAGGGAGGTCTGGGACTTGAACTCTGCAGGCTATCACGTTTTACTATTGCACTGCCATGTGGGATCTCCAAAACAATATTTACTCTTAAGACACACTTGTATGTTTCAACTGATCATTTGTACTTTTCTAAAAAATTCAGCTTGTATGTTTTGTGATACTGAAAAGAATAAACATGCCCTTTTCACACATTTCCATTTTATGGAATACAAAATAAAATGCTGGAGTACACAACGACCTCGAGACTCCTTCTCGGCAGGTGACCACCTCTCTCAGGTCCCCAGCTACATGCAGCTCGAGTCCGAGGCTAACGGTCCCTCACCACCTACAGCCTCCTGTTCCACCACCAACAACCACGTCAGGGAATGAAAATGAGATGTAACAGCCACTTAAGCAACTGTAAGTGACTGCAGGAAGGTCACCCTATTCTGGGAAGAGAGAGTGAGAAAGAGAAAAGGCCTGGGACACTTTGAGGGCAGCCACATCCACTGTTCGATTGTCCACTGTTCACATCCAAGTTCCACAGGGCAGGCAGTGGCAAGCTGAAACTCTGTGCTGTTTTATTTGCATTGATACACCCTCGTGAAGTATCTGGCTCATCCTTATTATTAACGTTGGACTAGCAGACCCTGGGAAGACGTGCTAGATTTAGTCCTGGGGGGCCACTTTCCAATGCAGGCCATTGCAACTTGGTCCCATTCGCAGGTCGTGACAAAAGAAGCCAGCAGGAGTTTCTGCACATGCGGCACATTTCCCATCCCACAGAGAACAGCTGCGTGGGGCTGGTGGTACACGGAGGAAGATGCCCTTCTCCCAGATGGGTGGGAAACACGGTAGCTCAGTTTGCACCTGGTGGAGGGACCTGAGCAGCAGCTCATCCAGCTGGGAATGCGACGGTGGCACACAGGCCTGACTGTGCCGCCTGGAGCATGTGCAGACATCTGCAGTGAAACACGCAGAGGGACGCCCCACATCCTTCAAGCCGACGTCCACCCGGCAGTGTGGGTGTCTGCTGTGTGCAACCGGGTAAAGAAATTTTACTCATCGCTAGAATTCAGCATTGCATTAACTATTTGTTAAGCACCTACCATGTGCCGGGTTTTTAATATGCATTTATCCACAGCCTGAACCCTACAGAGTAGACAATGCTTAAGCCTATTTCATGAATAAGGGAAACTGAGGCACAAGGAGGAAAGTCATGGCCAACAAGGACACACAGCCAGGAAACGGCCGAGCTGAGGTTGGAACCCGGGTCTGCTAGCTCAAGACTGGGCCTACACGATTTTATGATGCTGCTAAGCTAGCCCTACTAGCTAATTATACAACTAACCAACCAGGTGAGTAGCCCGCTTCAGTCACTGACGCGCACTGGTGCCAGGCATGGGAAGCAAGGCGAGATTACAGCAGCATCTGTCCTAGCTGTGCGACCTTTAGCACATTGCTTAACACCTCAGGGCCTTAGCTGCCTCATCTGTAAAACGGAGCAACAATACTGCCTCCTTCATCGGGTTACATGGATACAGACAAATCAAACACTCAGATCAGCGTCTCCCAGTTAGCATTTAATAAATGTTTCCTATTAATGTCTGATTAACGGGATGGTGTCTGAAGTCTGTTTGCTCTAGGACATGTGCGCTTGCCAGAGAGAGACAGAGAGAGGGAAAGTGAGAAATCACCCTCCAGAGGGGATGGCCACACTGCAAACCCTTCTCCATTCTCCTCTCAGGATTGTGGGCACACACGCAAATGTGCCCAGTGTGTTTTTCAAGCCGTCGGGTCTGAGACTTGAACCGTACTCTCGGCCATGTGGCATCCAGTTGCCTTAACCTCCACACCATCTGGATGGCCCAGGGATTGTGACCTTTTATATTAAAACAATGAAACATTCTATTATAATGTTTTAAAATTGACTTTCAAGCAAAATGACTTTTTTTTTTTTTTTTTTTGGAGAGGTTTTTCGCTATAGGGCGCGTGCGCTCGCCAAACAGACAGAGAGAGACATAGAGACAGAAAGCGAGAAATCACCCCCCAGGGGGGATGGTCACGCCACAATCCTTTCTCCTCCATTCTCCTCTTGGGATCTTGGGCACGCACGCACACGCGCCCGGCGTGAGTTGTACGCCACCGGGTCCGAGACGCGAACCGCGGTCGACTACGTGGGAGTCCAGCGACATAGCCATTACGCTAACTGCTGGTTCCCAAGCAAAATGACTTTTAACAAAGCCTGTACCCAAGGAAGGCGGAGTGTGGGGTGAGCTTGTTTTTCAGTACAGCAAATAATGTTGAGCACCCTTGAACATCCATCTATATCTAAATACCTATCTTTTTTTAAGAGATAAAGACTCACTATGTTGCCTAGGATTGTCTTGAACTTGGGATCCTCCTGCCTCAGCCCTTCCAGGAGCTGGGGTCACAGGCTCGCATCGCTGCAACTGACTTGAGCATCACTCTCTTCAACCATAAAGAAACAACATAGCAGACCCCAGCCTCCCGCTCTCACCTTGTGGCCATCCGGTCAATGCACTGGGGTGGACTCGAGTCCTTCAAGTGCCCCAGGGCATAGCTTGCCCCCTCCAGCCAAAGGAGGAGCTCCCTGGGACAGACAGAAGTGGCTTTAATGATGCCTGGGATAGACTTCCCATTCTCTGCCAGTGCCCAGTGTGCTCACAGGAAGAGCTGGGATGAAAGGGAGAGGACCCTTGGTAGCTGATGCTCAACAGGCCCCAGGGCCACCGGACAAAACTGGCTACTTCACGACCTCTTTCCTTAAAAATCAGTTTGGATCCTGTGTTGAAATTAATAAGAAGGAGATGCAATTGGCTTTTTTTTCCTTGCTTTCCCTATACCTAGCATCTTAGGTGGGTGACTGGAGAGAATGGAGTACGAAAAAGAAGGGGCTGAGGAACACACGATTGTTTACAATTTATTTATCAGGAGGCCAACTGCCTCCATTTTCTAAACAAGAAGAAGAAAAGATGAACAGCAGGGCATTTACCGCTCGGAGGGCCTCTCTGTCCACCTGTCTACACCTCTCATTCCTTCTGGGTGGCCCTGGAGACTCCCACGCCTCTCACTGAGCTTGGTACAAGAACTTCTGCTGCATTCACATGGGCTTAATGATGCCATTTTCCAAAATGTCTGTAAAGCTGGTAAAAGGCCCTGTATTTTTCTGGCTCTAGCTGCATATTAGTCTCCCCTTAGAAATAACATGGGAGATAAAAAAAATTGCAGTTCTCGGGACTTCGGATTTTCTAACCCATAAAGACTTATGTCCATCAAAGCGTGTCCTAAGTCCTCGTCTGTTCCCAGCCCCCTCAACTAAGCCTGGTTTTCAAGAGCACACACAGACTGTTAGCACACCTTTCCAGGCATGTCACACCTGGTCCCTGTGTCCCTAACACTGGTGGATGGGCCTGTGTGCCACCTGTGTGCCTACACGTGCCTACACGTCTGCGGAAGTTGCTCCGATCTGTTCTATTTGTGGGAAGTGCCTGCCACTGTGAGGGACCCTCACAGCTCTTCAAAGAGAGGACACTCATGGGTCTCAGGGTCACCGCATGATCCCTCAGTGTGTCACTCTCATTTCCTCAAATATGTCAGTGTCTGACTCTCAGCTGCTGGGAGATAGACAGACTGAGGTGGAACCTTGTCACCTTCAAAAATGGCAGCTGTGGGAATGCAGCTCAGACCCTGCTCAATCACAGCTCCCTCAAACCCTGACGTCAGAGTGGGGCTGCATGGGAGCTTCTTCCACGAGGACTATTTTCCAGATGTGACTGGATGGACCCGTCCACTAGCAGGTCCTGTAGACGTTACCTGCAAGATGACAATGTCATGGCTTCTCCCTACCCCGACTGCTGCTACCCTGGTCTGAGCCACCATCATCTCTCACCGGGACGATGGCAGTAACCTCGTGGCCTCCCTGCAATCCCTTCTCTTCCACGCTCCCTTTCTGTCCATCTCCACCCCACAGTCAGACTTACAGCCCATCAGACTGTGTGCCTCCCCTGCTTAGACCCTCCCTGGCTCCCCACTGCTCTTTGGATAAACTGAACTCTGAACCTGGCACACCCAGCGTTTTCTACCCCCTGCCCCCCAAAACCCCCTACTCCATCTTTTCTCACCTTTTTTTTTTTGGAGAGGTTTTTGCTATAGGGTGTGTGTGCTCGCCAGACAGACACAGAGAGCAAGAAACTACCCCCAGGGGGGATGGCCACGCAGCAATCCCTTCTCCTCCATTCTCCTCTTGGGATCCTGGGCACGCACACACACACGCCCGGAGTGAGTTTAAGTCATCGGGTCCGGGACTCGAACCACGGTCGGCTACATGGGAGTCCAGCCACATAGCTATTACGCTAACTGCTGGTCCCCATCCTTTCTCATCTTCGACATCATTCACTAGACTCCACTGGTCTTGTTGTCTAGTGACCAAACCAAGCCGTCCCACCGCAGGCCTCGTCACACGCTGCGGCTTCTACCTGGGGTGCCTTTCCCTGTCCTCCTCATGCCCAGGTCCTCCTCACCATGCAGGTCTCACCTTAGTCAGATGCCAACTCCCTAGGGACCTTTTTGACCACCTATCTAAAGCCGTCCTTCCCCCGGTTGTCTCCAACCTATTACCTGGCTTTCTTCCCGTCATAACACTTCTGTGTCTCTAAGGTCATTTTAAACACCCATTGTCTTCAAAGCACCACAGACATGGGCTCCCTGAGAATAGTGCCATCTCTGTCTTGTCACCATTGCATCCTGGCCCCTAGGTCAGTGTCTGGCATGGAGCCTCTGCTCAGTTACATGCCGAAGGGATCCATTCACGGACAGTTGGAGTAACAAGCCACGTGGACGTTGTACCCACTTTAGAATCATGATAGTCTGGATGAGGAGACATTGCTGGCTGGACTGACCATGCCAGCATCTCTCTCCTGGTGCCTTCTTGTCTCCAGACAACAAGGACAGATGTTGTCATGGTAGTAGCTGTTCCCTCTTGCTAGACTCTTCCTGTGGGTCAACCTGGTCCTAAGCTCTTTATAGGCATGTAGACCTTCTGACGACCTCTTGTGCCCATTTTACAGGGGATGAAATGGAGACACGGCCTGGCTTCAGCTCATGCACAGTGGCAGAACTGACGGCAGGGCCACAGTCTCACCTGTCTCCCCATGAGCATCTGAAAAGCACTGGACATTTCCCAGGGGCACTCCAAGCAGGGCTTCGGGCCTGGGCTGGGGTGATGGTGGCCACCGACGAAGCAGTTCTGAATTGGAGCCAGGACACTGGCCTGGGGCCTTTGAGGCTGCTTCCTCCTCTTGGCAGCCATGCCGGGCTGCAGGGTGGGGAGGTCCGAGGTGCAGCCATTGCCGTGAGCAGACAGCAGTGAGCCCTGGGGCACTCAGGGCCCTGCTCTGCCTCCCTGGCCGTCTGGTGAACTTGGCCCGAGTCCTGAGCCACAGGGCAGGAGCAGAGAAAGAAGGATGTGGGAAGAAAGGCAGTGCTTTGGAGGCTGGAGGGGGCAGGCAGGAAGCAGGATTTTGGGCTGCTTTTATTGGCACAGGGGAGGGCAATAGGAACCTGCCACTCTGAATGCTGAGGGCAGAAGTGCAGAGTCCCAAAGGGAGAAAGAATGAAGCCAGAGCTTCTTAAGAAGGCTGCACACATCCCCGAGGGAGCAGAGTGGCCAAGGCCTCACGTACCTTATAGAGACCCAGAGGGAGGGAGGAGAGGGCAGTGGAGGGTAGTGGGAGGGAAGGAGAGGAGGAGAGGGAAGAGGACCTGGCTAAAATAATGAGCTTCTCTTTCCATTTTCTGGAGACACTGATACCTACCATATGGAGAGAAAGTCGGGCATGTGGTAACACGTCCACCAGAGGCTTGGCATTTTATCGGTGCTCAGTAACCATCCACTCCTTTCCCCTTTGCCTCCAAAATTCCACATTTGAAAAAAGGAGCTTGAGACCGGGACCTAAAATGGCATCTTTCCTTCACATCCCTGCTCACAGCCCAGACCCAGGTTCACAGGCCTCAGCTAACGTTAGCACCTGCCTTAAAACCCAGACTGAAGGGTATAACCTGCATTAGACCGAAGGCTCAAGAGGGGTTGAGGGGGTCTACAAAGGGATTGTGAGGGCCCAGAGGGAACACCTTATTAGGTGTGGCCACAGCCCCAAGCCCCCAGGTGCCCTGGCTGTCGGCTGGCAACTTGCTTTCCTGGTCCCACCAGGTCAGGATCTGTACTCGACTTTGGTCCAGAGTTGTCAGCTCTCTGGACCCTTCACTCAGCACACCTTCTCAGGTGGGAGTTCTGTCTCCAGGAGGAACCTGACAAGCCCCAAATGACACAGTGACCACCTGCAGAGCTGGGGCTAGAACCAGCGTCTACTGGTCTCCAGAGCAGAGCTCCCTCCACCACCCGAGCCCCAAATCCAAACACACTGTCAGTGGAAGGCTTTTCGTGCCACTCCTGGAAGCAAGGGGCAGTCGGGGAGATGTATAATACGATGCTGAGGCATTGGCAATTCTGGGCATCATCCCCTCCAGGGACAAGGACACAGGCTCATTCATTCATGGTTAGAGAGTAGCTGTATACTCCATGTGCTGGGCCAGGTGCTGGGGCTACAGTCTCTAACCTCTGAGAGTCTTCTGAAACGGGGGACTGGTCTGAAAGCGTGCTGTGACAGTTTCCCCTCTGCCAGGACTTACTGACACTCAGCGTCTGCCCAGCCTGCACCTCCCCACCGTGTGTGCACATGCAATCCAGATGTTGCCTGTAAGCTGGGAGTGTGACTTTGGCCTGAAAACGCTCGCTCCTCTCCCACATCACTAAGGTCCCCTCCTCTTTCTCTTGTCCTGCTCTGATTCCTCGATGCCATCCTGTTTTCAGCTTACTGTCCCCAATCTCAAAATCTTCTCACCAGATGTGGACACCAGATGCTTTGATGTGACCTTCTGCACCCCGGACTGAATCTCACTAACTGCGTGGCTAGTCCTGAGAAAGGGCCCATCAACTACCCAGAGATGGTCCTGACCCTGGCTGTCCCAGCCTCTTGGCTTCTGCCTCTCATCCTAGCCAGGGAAACCCAGCGCCTGAGTCTGGCCACTTTGTTTCATCTGCCCCTCTGCTGAGCAGCATTCCTGTTTGCCTTTCTGTGGGACTCAGCGTGGTATGCTGTGGCCTCCAGGGGTGAATGCTCGTTGAGATGATGCAGCAGAAATAGCATAATGGGATGCGTGTGGTGGAGGGAGGACCCCGGGGATAGGAACTGAGAAGTCAGTCCCCCCAGGCAGTGGATTATTATACCTAAGCTCACCTGAGGTCCTTCCTTACTCCGAGATGCCTTCTCCTGAGCCCCCGAGTTAAATGCTTACATGCATAATCTCACTTAGTTCTCTCTGAACAACTTACAAAGTAGGCGTGATTACTGTCCCAGAGCAGGGAATACCATGGGCATTTCCTCATCACCTGTGCTCCCCCTCCTAGGTGTAGCTGTCATGACATCCCCGGGGTGTGCTCCTGGGGTAAGCGCCAGGTAGTTTAAGCAACAGACTCTCAAAGTGTGGTCTGAGGACTGCTGGGGCCTTGAGGCCCTTCCAGGAACCTGTGAGCTCCAACCTTTTGCAACCACACACCTGCAGACGCTAGACCTCCTTCACATGCTTCAGCCAGAACCACACACTGCAACAGTCGGAGGGCAGAGCAGGGACGAACCCTGCTGCGTTCTGTGAAGCCAGACTTTAAAGGGACCTGCAAAAATGTGAAGTCAGGCCTACTGTTTTCAGTTTTTTCTTTTTTGCTTTGGGAAGTACAGTTGTTATTTATAAACCATGTTATTTATATTAATGTGCAAGGCATTTATACTTATTATTTTAAAACTAAATAAACTTTTCAGTTTTAATTTACAAAATGGAAACCATTGGAAAATAGGAAAGACTTCAAAAGGTTTGGGGGAAAACGGAATTCAAGTATGAGTTCATTTCGATGCAAAATTTTTTGAAATCCATGCACAGTTTTTTTCATAATACACACCGTCTATGAATTTTTTGGAGACTGTTTGTGTAAACCATGCAAAAAAATCTTATTGGGGTCCTTTCTAACTTTTAAAAGTGTAAAAGTGGGCCTGAGAATAAAAAAAAATTGGAGAAGTGCTGGTTTAAACCAGTTTTGCTAATCCCATGATCCTTGCCACTCATTGGTTCAGGCGTTTAGGCATAAACCCACTGGGATCTGTCATTTCCTTGGTGACAGTTATTGGCTGAGGCACGGGCATGTGACCCAGTTTGGACCAATGAGATGGGTGGAGTGGCTCGCTGGTGGAGTTGTTCCCCAGGTTCTGGCTTACACGATCAGCTCCTTCCCTTTCTCTGAGATTATTGTGACCAGATATGATGTCCATAGCTTTATCTGCTGCCCCAGCTGGGGCGCAGCCTGAGGGTGGAACTGACACCTAAAGGAGGGCAGGGCCAAGAGAATCAGCAAGAAAGGAGACAGCCATAGATTAAGTCAACCTATATCTTCGAGGGCAGTTTCAGGACTCAATAAACATTTTTCTGTGCCAGTTAGACTTGAGCATTTAATACTCAGAGATGAAAGCATTTAAATTACTCCCCATCTCCCCCCCTCCCATTTTACAGACAAGGAGACTGAGTCAGAGAGGTTACGGGAGGTTAGTAAGCAGAGGAATTGGAATAGAAATCCAGGTCTCTTTGCACCCCAAACTTTTCTCTTCTTATCATATTACCTAGCTTCCAAGAATATAAGTTCTCATCTTTCTCTGTCTAGAATCCTAAGTGCAAGGAAATGTCATTGGATGGGGCAGCTGAAAGCAGGACCCTCTCAGATCCTCAGGAATATCTTCCAAAGTCTTTCTCTGGGCTCCAGAACAGGTAGGCTGTCCGTTGCCTGCTGGGTTTTGAGGCTATTTGTAGATCTGCTTGATAAAGCCGAGCTTACTCCCACCATCGAAGAGCCATTGTCTCTTGACTTGATGAGACCTAATGACTGTGAACCAGTTAGGGCTGTTGGTTGCAAGCAACGGAAACCCACTGCAGCTAACTTAAGCAGAAAAGGCCTGCTCACACATCCCTCTGAGGGTGAGAGATCCAAGTGTGGAGGGTGTAAACTAATGTCCCAAGTCAAGCCACCGAATAAATCTACAACCCAGTGGTCTGAGTCAAACTGAGTGCCCCTCCACTCTTCCACTGTGCCCTGGAGAACTGCCCAAGCAGGAGTTTCTATTTGAGTTAAATTATTGTTTTTTGAGAGGTTTTTGCTATAGGGCGCATATGCTCACCAGAAAGACAGAGACAGAGACATAGAAAGCAAGAAATCACCCCCAGGGGGATGGCCACGCCGCAATCTCTTCTCCTCCATTCTCCTCTTGGGATCTTGGGCATGCACACACACACATCCAGCGTGAGTTTAAGCCACTGGGTCCGGGACTAGAACCGTGGTTGGCTACATGGGAGTCCAGCGACATAGCCATTATGCCAACTGCTGGTCCTTCAAGTTAAATTCTTACCTGGGGCAGTCATCTGGCCCCTTTGACTATTAATAAGATTGCAGCCTGAGCCACTGGCCTTTACCAGTAGGAAAGCTTTGATCCTGGAACAGTCAAGACTTCCTTACTGTGAAATGGGGATAACTACAGTGCTCCCATCCTGGGGTTGTTGCGACAGCCAGGAGTTCAGATACGCCAAGATTAGCATCTAATTAACTATTAACTGTGACTTGCGATACATAGCAGAGGGAGCACGTGGAACCAGCTGAATCTCACCTGCCCTTCCATGAGTCTCCCTCTTCTCTCTCCCTTTCTATGATGATGAAGAAGAGAAGCTTTGTGTCTTCCAGATAGCTTCCCTGCCCACTCCGGGTCCCAGTGGTCTCCCGGTTCTTTCAGTTCTGACAGCATTCACTCAGTCACTTAATCACTCACCAGACTGCTTCATCACGTTTATGTCATCATCTCCCCCAACCTGGCCTCCGACCCAGCACCCTGCATGCTGATCCTGCTCATCTTCTTCCTCACTTGCACTCTCTGACCTTTGTCCTGGAATAGCTCTCTTTCAGATCGTTGTGTGGCCAACTTTTCCTTGCCATTCAGGTCTTAGCTAAAATGCAACCTCCTCCAAGAAGCCCTCCTTACTACCTAAACCAAGCAGCTCCCTCTCCCTCCCACCCCGCTCCTCACTTTGCTTTTATCCCCTGGCTTGGGTGCCCCGAGCTGACCTAATCACACTCCTTGGGCAGACCAGAGAGGAGGGCTGTGGCCATCCATGGTGCAGGCCAGACAGTGGGGTGGTTTGAATCAGGGGGAGGACAGAGCTTTCCCTGAGGATCACGGCTTGCACCAGCATCCTTTGCAGAACCTCGCAGAGGCTCACTCTATGATGAAAGGGCTAAAAAGACTTGGGACACAGGGCCTATGGTGAACTTCCAGAGGCCCTGGACCAAGCCTATCGTACCAGAAGATGAGCCCCATTGGCTGATGGTAAGGTCATGGCATGGCCTTCTTGGCTGCCAGTCCCCTCTCAGGGCCTTGGTGTGATCCTGGGGCGGGGGTGGCTGAGGGATGGACTGTGGGGCTTCTGCAGCTGGACACGGTGGGACTGGATCAGTGTTAATGAGAGGGCCTGCTGATCTGGCAGCTTTGCTAATTAGGCTGCGACAGCTCCAGACCCAGCCAAGGGAAGCACGTTGCTTATGCTAATCAAGAGCAGTCTGCATTTCTGGCTGGCAGGGCTGCCCAGAGTCTGCAGTGTGTGTCCAGCATGCAATGGTAGGGGAGAGGCAGGGTGCGGCAGGGTGACCAAGGCTGGGAATAGCCAAAGACAACCCCATGGCTGCTGCCTGGATTCTGGGCTGCCCATTACCCTGGAAGAGGGGGAAAGAGACATGAGTGATGGGAAAAGCCACTAAAGCCACTAAAGAGGCAGGGAGAGAAAAAGAGGTGAATGCCAGGGAAGGGCCAATTATAGGTACTCCCTAGTCTGGAAGGCGACGAGGTGGCTCATGAGCCTGGCTTTCCCCAACTCAGCCTCGGGTGGTGCTGAGCAGAGTAGGACACAACACGACATCCGAGGGCCCTGGACTCTGTGTCCACCGTGCCTAGTGGACATGTCAGCCCTGAGGCAGAAGGCAGCCTCCAGGGCAGCTGAGTCACAAGGCTGGCTGGAGAAGCAACCCTAAGATACAGGTGGGGAATATTCCGAGTTGATTCCCTCTTCGCTGATGTGGTAGCACAGTGCGGTAAGCTGGACAACTGCAGCCAGAAGGCCACTGGGAAAGGGACTCTGAACAACAGGCCCTGGAGAAAGCTGCTTGGAGAGTCACTCACTCCTTCATTCATTTGTTCATCCATCCATTCAGCCTTGGATACTGTGTCTCAATGCCAGGCACTGGGAATACAGAGACAGACGGTAGCATCCCTGCCTTCAGGAAGCCTAGAGTCTAGCCAGAACCACGAACCAGCGGAAGAGACAGTGCAATGACATAAGCACAGGCTGTAGGGATGCCCTGACTCAGCCAGAGAGGCCAAGACGGCTCAGGGAAAAGGAGTTAGGAAAGACGAGTAGCATCGACAGCTAATGTCTCTAGCGCACATACTACGTGCTCAACGTCCTTGACATCCCTAATGCTTTAGTTTTCCCAGTGACCCTACACAGCTGCCACTATGACAGTTTTCCCTTTTTACAGATGGGGAAACTGAGGCACAGAGCCACTGTGCCATGTTCTGGCTCACACAGCTGGTTGGGATGAGTTAGTAGCGGGAGTGAGGAAGTCAGGTACTCAAGGAGGAGAATGGTTTCCGAGATGATGGAACAACACATAGAAAAGCAGACGATGATGCAGCCGAAGGGGTCCATTGGGTCCCGCTGGGTGAGGCTGCAGCAAAGGTGTGGCTGTGGAGGGAGAGATGGGGGTGACGGCATGGCGGGACATTGACAGTTTGGCTCACGTGCCACTGAGGCTGTGCGTGGCGGCACCCTGGGCTCCGGTGGGTCAGAGAAGTGGGCTTGGGAGCAGATAGCTGGACACCTGCAGCTAGAAGGCCATAACCGCTGATTAATTATACTCTTCATCAACTATTTAGCACTCCCTTTGTAGCTGGGTCTGGAGCTGGGCCCCGGCTGCCACATCAATATTTCAGCTGTGTCTTCTCAGCTTAAAACGAGCTTGTCATTTGCACAACTTTTGAGACACCTCGGTAAGCAAGGCTGCCTGCTCTCACGCTGGGGTAAGATTTTTCCATTCAGAGGGTGCCTCCCATGGGAAAGGGACTCTGAACAACTGTGCATCAAACGTGGGCTCAGGGGAGGGCGAATCAGTTCTGCCCACTTCGACCTCTGACCTTTTTAGGCTTTTTGGCCTTGAGGTCTCTAAGGCTGAGGGGGATAAAAAGCTCCAGATTACAACATGGTCAGAAAGTTCTTCAAGTTCTGTACTTGAAGTGGGGGAAGGATAACGGGGGCCTGGTAATGCTCCTGTTCCCGCCCAACCTCTGGTGCTCAGAAAGAGCTTTGCTTCCACAGGGAAGGCCCCCAACCCGCTTCCTGGCCAGGTCAGAGGGCCTTCCACCTCTCTTATGCAGCTGTGGTCAAGGTGGTCATTTCTACTTTTCTTGTAAGAGATGCTTACTTACTAATTCTGCCCTCCTTCTGCAAACTGTCAGTCTCAGAAGGGTGGGGACCAGGACTAATGTCGTTCATCACATCCCAGCACCTAGAACTGTCCCTGGCACAGAGTAGGTGCTCGTAAATATTTGGGAAAGGATACATGGATGAGGAATACTCTTGAGGATCTTTCCTCCCTCCCTTTCTTTTTTCCTTCCATAAACCTTGTTTTGGGGGATAGTAGGGGTACAAGATGAGTTGGATAATTTGGCTCCATGGTGACTAAGCCTACAGGAAGCCCCCTGGCCCAGTGGCAGAAGCTTCTTGACTTACCAGCCCAAGTATGAGGATGGTGAATGAATCCTTCTAACCCTGAGCTGTGGACACAAATGGTGAGCAATGAGGCAGAGATGGGTAATTCAAAGCCTGCTTTCGAGACACCTCTAGGTTTCTCTGCAACTTTCCGGTGCCTTCTCTTCCATTCTGTGCCTTGTAGACCTTGCGGGGAAACCGCCAGGGCAGGCTCCTAAGGGCTGTCAGGAGAGGGGGAGGATCTTTAGGGGTGTCTCGGGGGGAAGTAGCCTGGGATTACAGGCCTCCAAAGTCCAGGGATTTAGGATACAGACAGTGAGAGAGAGCGAGAGCGAGAGAGAGAGGAGGGAACTCTGAACAATAATGCCTCTCTTCCTATAATAAGACAACAGGGTCATCAGGGAAGGCCCAGGAGCAAGCCCTGGGGCAGGGACTGAGTTCTATTCTGCTCAGACTGTCTTCTCCCTAAAATTCTGGAAGGATTTAGTGCTTCCAGGTGATGGGTGGGTTCCCTGGAGACCTCGAGGCTGTGTTAGGGCTGGTTGGGAGCACAGAGGGCAGAGGCCATACCCATACCTGGGCGCTCCCTGCGACCTGGGTACTTACTCCTGGATGCCTGCACAGCTCACAGACACCTTAGAGGGAGGCCAGAGGCCAAAGCAGGAAGCCAGGAGGGAGACTGGCTTCTGACACTAGTAGCTTCAGGGTCACATCAACAAGCAGAGCCAGATCCGAGGGCACCAGACATCACGAAACCTCACCCACCAGACTCCAACTGCTAGAGGGTCCAGGGCTTCTACAAGTCCCATCAAACCCCTAGCCATGGAGATAGCTTTAGAGAGGGTTTTTTCATTCTGAAAGAAATATCTGCTCAAGGCATACAATTTTAAAAAGTTGGAGAAGTAAAAAATAAAAAAAGTATCAATCACCTATAAAATCCTACTACTCTTGCTAAGACTTTTTTCCATCCTAGCAAAACATACAAAAACATAGAATTTTCCAGAAATTGAATGGCATTACACAAGCTACCTTGCCAGGATTTTTGTTTTGGTTTGGTTTTAATTTGCTGCAGGGTGTGAGTGCTCACTGGAGAAGCAAGACAGCGAAAGCGAAAGACAGAGAGGGAGAGTGAGAAAGCACCCCCACGGGAGATGTCCATGTCACAATCCCTTCTCTTCCATTCTCCTTTCAGAAGTTTGGGCACGTAAGCACACGTACCTGGTGTATTTCTCAGGCTCTCAAATGCACAGTCATGTGAAATCCAACTGCTTTAATCCCCATGCCAATGGCTGGTCTACTTGCCAGTTTTTTTTTTTTTTTTTTTTTTTTAAATTACAACATTCCATGGGAAGTTTTCTATGTAAACACATAAACTTTTATTTTTCAATTTTTATTTAAAATATATTCTTTATTCACAATACAGTGAACGTGCCAATGAGACAGAGAGTGGTAAGTACACGGTCATGTCGACAGCCCCTTCCTCTAATCTTCCAGTCTGTGGGTGCTGGGCACGTTTGCATAGGAGTCTCAGGCTGAGGTTCAGGGACTCAAAACTACAGAGACTGTGTGATCTGGCTTTTCCCGGGCAGCACTTCATCAACTGCACCATGGAACCAGCCCAACACATACAATTGTATTATTTATTTATTTAAAAAAATGTTCTGGGCACGTTTAGGTGCCAGAGAAAGAGAGAGAGGAAGGGAAAGTGAGAGATCTCCCCCCCACACACACACACCCCAGGGAACATAGCCATGCCACAATCCCTTATCTTCCAGCCTCCTCTTGGGATCTAGGGCAAGCACACACTTGCCCAATGTGATTTTTAAGCTGCCAGGCCCTAGACTTGAACTGTGCAGTTGGCATGTAGGATCTAGCACCTTAACCTCCAAGCCACCTGCTGGCCCAATACATACCATTTTAAATGGGTGGTTTTAACCCAGCACATACATGAAAAGCACTAGGAAGCTTGGCAAGAATAAAGATTTCCGGGCTTCCTCCTGCTAGCCATTGGTGTGTCTGCTGTGGGACATGAAAGTCTATACAGATGCTCCCGGACTTACAACAGGGATCAGGTCCTAACAAACCCATCGTTAATTGAAAATATCCTAAGTTCGAATGCATGTAATTTAGTTTCACACTGAACATCACAGCTTAGCCTGGCCTACCTTAAACATGCTCAGAACACTTACATTAGCTTACAGTTGGGCAAAGTCATCTAACGCACAGCCTATTTCACAATAGAGTGCCGAGTACCTTGTGTGATTTATTGACTCCTGCACTGAAAGTGAAAAACAGAACAGCTGTATGGGGACTCGAAGTACAGTTTCTCCTGTAAGTATTGATTGTGCATTACAGTAAAGTCAAAAGATTGTTAAGTCGAACCATCGTAAAGTTGAACCACTGTTAGTTGGGGCGTCTCTATACTAAGAAAGTCCCCAGGATGACCAATTCACACTCCTCATTCAACATCCTCACCTACAGGGTGCCTTTAAAGATACCTGTTTTCAGAAGGCAGACAGAAGGAAAAAAAAAAAAAAAAAAAAAAAAAAAAAGAAGGTTTTAATTTGGTATCAGGAATTGTAAAAATTTCAGTTTGATGGGATGTCATGGACTTGGCAGACCTGGTGTCTTTGTCCTACACTTTCTGTGGTAGGACAAACCATGTCCCACCCATGGGGACTGGTGCTCAAAAGGCAACTCTGGGGCTGCGTGCCATCCTCAGCAACGAAGAGATTTACTGAGATTTGCAGCACATGCTTCTCCAACAGGAAAGTGGGTTTTGCACACAACTGAAAGATGTTTTTCCCCCTGGGGTGATCCGGAAAGGGCTTTTTGCTCATTCTTCCATTAAAGAGAAGTTTTAGTTGCTCACATCAGCCTGTTTCCAGAGCATTCCAGCTGACCAAGCTTGGCCTGTTTATCCAAAGCCCAAACTTGCAGAGCTGGAACGGGAAAGGTGTCCCTCAGGCAAGTCCTGAGGGGCCCCCTTGGTTCCTGTGGCTGGCTTCTAGAAGCTCCTCAAAGTGAGTTCTGCCTCTAGAGTTTGGGCTTCTACCTAACTTCCCTGTTGTCTGCACTTAATGCATAAGAAACCCATAACAACTTTTCAAGAGGCTGGTGTTTGACTTCAGCTTAATAGGCATTTCTTTTCAGTGATGGCATTACCGTGACAGTGGAGAGCTGCCACACTTCGCTGTGTAAGACAGAGGTTGACAATCTTTTCTACAGAGGGCCACATATAAGAGCTTTGCAAGCCAAGGGTCTCCACCACAACTTCTGAACTCTGCTGTTACAGCACAAAAACAGCCCTGGACGATTCATAAAGAGAATTGGCACCGTTGCAGTCCAATGCAACTTCAACACTGCAGTTTGAATCTTGCATAAATCTCATGTTGCCAGGTATTCTTTTAATTTTGTTCCCACATTTATAAAAGTGTAAACATTCTTGGTTGGTGGGCTGTACGTAATCAGGTGGTGAGCTGGATTTGGCCTGGGGCTGTAGTTTGCCAGTCTTTGGTGTAAGAGAACTCTGCATGCAAAGGAAGGAAGGGCAGGCAGGCAGACTTTTCCAGAATGACAGCTACTCCCAAGGGGAATCCTCTGAAGAAGACAGGAGTGTTGAGTATACTCAGACAAGCTGTCTCAGTTTGGGTTGCAAAGCAGACCATGAGACAAGGATTTGGTGCAGGAGTTTATTTGGGATTTGGTCCTGGGAAGCATAGAAGAGAGGGAAAATCTGGCCAGGGAGGAGGTGAACGGCTGTGACACCTGGGCCCCGGCTGGTCCCCACGGAACAGGAAGAAGGAACTATTTATTCATCATGGTCCCATGGCCTGAGGCTGCTCCTGAGCTTTTAACTCTCTGGCACTTCTGGGCCTGCTCCAGTGGGGGGTGCAGGATGGGGACTGTCTGCAGATGGCCTGTGGGGTAGACTATGGTGATAGGGAAGTGGCACAGGCAGCACCTGCTTCAGGACTTCCCGGATCAGGTGGGTGGCTCACTAAAAGATCTTGCATGATTCTACTGGGTTGGAACACTCACGACATATTTTTCCTATGCAAAAATACGTCATGACTTTTCTGACTACTCAATATTATATCCTACCTGACCAGTGATCATGCACCTCCTTTGAACAGACCCAGCAATGGGGCCAGTAGGTGGCATATTGGTTAAGGTACTGGACTCTTATGTGGTTGACTACAGTTCGAGTCCTGGACCAGGCAGCTTAAAACACCATGTATGTATGCATGCATGCCCAAAATCCTGAGAGGAGAATGAAGGGGAAGGGATTGAGGCATGTCCATCCCCCCATGGGGTTTGATTTTGCTCTCTGTGTCTATGTCTCTGGAGAACACATGCATCTTAGAGCAAAAATCTCTCCAAAAACAAAAGCAAAAAAACATACCCAGAAGGTTTTTCACATGGTTTCTGCCTCAATCCTGACTGCTCCTCTAACCCAGCCCACTCCATCTTCCTCAGCTGCCCCGTCTCTCCTGGCTTCGGACTCTAGAAGTCATCCTCTCACACATTGCATTGAGTTCCACATCCTTCCAGAAGCACAGATTTTTTTCTACCCCTGAGCTAGAGATCTCTGGGGCTATCCTGCTTAGTCAGGTCTGGCAAGAAAGCCCCACCTGGCCCCAGGGCTCCCTGTACTCACTGACTGCCTGAGGCCAAACCCAGCCAGCCTTTGCCCATGTAAATGCGGTGACAGGTGTGGCTTCAAGGCCAATTCTTGAGCAACACCTCATTGGTCATTACCACCTAACTACACGGTACCTACTAATCTTTTAAAAGCATCAGCTTTCTGTCTAGCTTTGTGCCAAATGCTCCAAGGTCCCCTCTAGTTCTTCCATTCAGTGTGAAAGGGAGCTCTTTCCCATAATCATTCCCTTTACCAGATGGGATTATGCAGAACCCAAGGTCATAAGGTCAGTAAGTGCTAGAGCTGGGATTTGAACCAGGTCTATTTCCAAATCTACTGTTCTTTCTTTCATAAATAAATAAGTAAAGTCTATGCCATATAAAGTAATAAATGTAGTATATGTAATATACACATAAGTTATGAATGACAATAATGACATCAACATGGGAAACCAGTATATCCTGTTTACTTCTCCTTTATTCTTAACCCTTGCCTCTCCCATCAGAAATTTCCACTAGGATTAGTCTTAGGGTTTATTGTCATTTCTTTTAAAAATATCTTACCCAGGGCCAGGGGGCGATGCAGTGGAAAAGCAACTGGACCTGCGTGAGAGTGCCCTGGGTTTGTGTCCCAGCACTTCCCATGGTCACGGAAGTGCACCTGCATCCCACGATCTGGCTGGCTGAGTCTAGGGGCGGATCATGTCACGAAGACCCTAATCACTGTGTCCTTCTCGCTCCCTCCCCCATGGACAAAATACATAAACTTTAAAACAATCTTATTTAATCAATTTATATTTACACACTACTTTTTGAACCTTTAAAAAATAGTATCACAATATGAGTAGTCTTCTAAAACATACATTTTGTCTTATTTTGCCAGAGGGCACATATGCTTGCCAGAGAGAGATAGAAACAGAGAGAAAGGGAGAGAAAACCCCCCAATGGGGGGGGGGGTGCTCATGCTGTAATACTTCCTCTTTATTCATCCTGATTTGCGGCACGCATGCACACACATCCAGTGATTTACTTATTTATTTATTTATTTGGAGAGATTTTTTGCTATAGGGCGTGCATGCTCACCAGAAAGAGAGACAGAGAGACAGAAAGTGAGAAATCACCCCCCAAGGGGGATGGCCACGCTGCAATCCCTTCTCGTCCATTCTCCTCTCATGATCTTGGGTACGCATGCACATGTGCCCAGCGTGAGTTTAAGCCACCAGGTCTGGGACTCAAACCGCGGTCGACTACATGGGAGTCCAACAACATACCATTACGCCAACTATTGGTCCTACATCCAGTGTATTTATAAAGCCACCGGGACTGGGATTTGAACCAAGCAGTCAGTCACGTGGGATCTGGCTCCCTTCACTACTAGGCCATGGGGCCAGCCCTGAAACTTGCTTTTGTCACTCACTATTCATTTGGAAGACTCACCCATGTTGTATATCATTTCATTACTCTATACTAGTTAATGATTTAATTTCTAATTTTTTTGTTAGCTTGTTCATCTGTGATAATAAATGTCACAGATGTTTGTTGTGATAGAAATGTCCATTGCTGCTCTCTGGAGGAAGATCATACCTTCCTCCCAGAGGTGTAGGTGTGGCCTTGTGATTTCCTCTGGTCAGTGAAATGTGAAGATAATTGACGTGTATCAGCTTGGAGCAGAGCTTTTAGAGTCAGCACATGATTTGCCTTGTTCTCTTTTCCCAGGCAACATCTTACATAGAAAGCTGCTCCATTCTTAGATGACCAACCTATCTTGGGTCCTGGAGTGAAGATGACAAGGAACAGAGCCACCAGGAGCTGCACTGGACATATAACATGAGTTAGAAATAAATCCTGTGTTGAAAACTACTGAGAATTTGGGGTCATCTGTTACTGCAGCATAGTGGATCTTATCCTAGCTGATACAGCATGCTCTTTTTTCTTTGAGAGGTTTTTGCTATAGGGTGTGTGCACTCTCCAGAAAGACAGAGAGAGACAGAGAGACAGAAAGTGAGAAATCACCCCCCACGGGTATGGCCATGCTGCAATCCCTTCTCCTCTGTTCTCCTCTCGGGATCTTGGGCACACATGCACACGCGCCCAGCGTGAGTTTAAGCCACCGGGTCCGGGACTCAAACCGTGGTCGACTACATGGGAGTCCAGCGACATAGCCATTATGCTAACTGCTGGTTCTTTTTGCCAGAAGGCAGTGATTTTCAGTGCAGGGGTCAGAGGGAGGAGCCTTTTTGCCTTTTTCCTGGGAGACTGAACTAATCAGTAACGCGTGAGGCAAAGGCAGGTTAAGTGGGGTTAAGATCACCCCCTTCCAGTGTGTACATGGAGAGTGATTCATTCTTTAACAACTAGAAAGTGCTTTGAAGATAATAAGCATTTGGGGGACTGAATGGGACTTTCTACCTGACTTTTGGGGGCCCCTCACTTCCTCCCTCCTTCCCACAGGCCTTAGAAATGAGTCCTGTGAAGAGGGCCCAGGTGGGAGCAGGGACACTCCACCTCAGGCTTCCAGAGCTGGAAATGCAGCTGCCGCACTGGAAGAGAGCGTGTTAGCAGGTGGGGAGAGAAAGTGCTCAAGCCAGGAGACCCAACAGAGAGGGAAGAAGCAAGTCCGGGCAGAGGCCTTTGTGCCCGGAGCCTTTCAAAGCACCGCTGAGCGAGGCACATTCACTGAGGACTTCACAATGCGTGCAGGGCTTGAAGATGACAGGAATGTCCTGGATCCGTTCATTTCCCTTTCTCATTAAAGCAACAGCAACCAGGAAGGACAAACGGCGCTGCCTCATGCTTCCCTGTTCTCAAGGATCCTCCAGAGAGGCTGGCAGAAGGAGGCCCATTTGGTGCCATTTCCACTCCTTGTCACTTTTCTTTTTCTTATTTATTTTCAGTGCTAGTGAGGTCCCCTTAATGATTCCCATCCACACAGAAAGGGACTCACGCATACACGGCAACACACACACAACGATGAAATCATAACGAGAGAGGGAAGCATGAGAAATTAACCCACCCTAATGATAAAGATCATTATGGAGATGGAGAAGGAAGGAAGGGAAACAACACATTTCATTCTAATTAGGGCCGAAAGCTCATTACTAGGAACAGGGAACGAAAGTGATTGAGTAGCTGTCCCCTGAAAAATGCCTTCTCCAGGTTCCTCAGGAACATAACAGCATGAAAAACTCCACTGTGAAGCTGATGGTTCCCAAACTGGGGTTCCTTGTGGTAGTCTGCTTGCAGGGGGAGGGGATCCAGGGAAGGCTGTCAGTATTTTCCAGTAATTAAAAAAATTCTTAATGGAAATCACTATTTTTCTCCCGATGGCTCTGCACAGGCAGACAAACCAGAAACGTCATTTCTTTGGAGCTGAATTCCGTTGGCTGCAATACTAGCTGGCTTGTCCTACTCAGGCGTCTAATTGTCTGTTGATAATACCATGAGGATCTCTGGGAGGACAGTGGCAGCCACGGCACATGGGGGACCATGGTTTTCCTACAGAATGGAGCGTCCAGTTCTTCACAGAGATGCTGACGTTTCTGCACTGCTCGCTGCATCTTTGCTTCATTGCACGGGGAGAAGTGAATATGTCATTTCATCAGTTTAGGGATAGAGATCATTCAAAATGCAGAATTCATGGGGGGTAAAATAATAAACAAGATCTTTGGCAGTTAAGGGGAAGGGGGTGGGAAATGGGGAAAGAGAAGAGGAAAGAGGGCTTAGCATTTACTGATCACCTACTGTTACCAAGTGCATGCTGAGTGCAGGAAAGGAATGAACGAATGAATGAACCATCTCATTTAACCCACAGAGCCACCCTCGAGGTGCTGGTGTTCACTTACTCAGTGATTTAACATGGTTTTATGGGCACCTGCTAGGAACCAGGCAGTGAACAAAGAAGAAAAATCCCTGTCTTCATGGAGCATATAATGAATACACACACTTTCACACACATCTATGTTTAAGTATACAAACACATATGCAAGAGGGCTTCAAAAATTCACAGGAAATGCATGGATTTCATATTTTTTTGGCACCAAAACAGACTCATACTCAACTATTTTCTGCACAAAGTTTTGGAAGTAACCCTGTATGTACTTAAACATATATACCTTTTAGCACATGAATGTTTATACATGTGTATGTATAATGCATTTGCATATATGTGTATGTATGCATATGTTTGTATGTATACATGTGTGTATATGTGTGCAATACATACACATGCCACTTAATGATAAGGATATGTTCTGAGAAACACGTTAAGTGATTTTTATTGTTGTACAAACATTATAGATTGCACTTACACCAGTCTAGATGGTTTAGCTCACTACACACCCAGACTACATGCTATAGTTTATATACTTTGTACCGGACCTCTGTCTCATATGTAGTCCTCCTTGATCCAAACATCATTATGCAGTGCATGACACTCTGTGTGTGTGTGTATGTGTATTCAGTGGCTCTCAACTGGGGGTAATTCTGTTCTCCAGAGAATAGATGGCAATGTCTGGAGACTTTATCAATCGTCACAATTGAGAGGAAAGTAGTGCATCTGACAGAGACCAGAGGAGCTTCTCAACACCCTGTAATGCAAAGGACAGACTCCCATGACAAAGAATGATCTGGCCCAAATGTCACGGTTGTGAAGTTGAGAAGCCCTGCTGCACTCACAGCCCCCTCTATCTCCTCCTAGTATTTCAGGTAATGATGAGTGCTATGGAGAATGGCTGAGGGGGGTTGAGCTTTGAGAGAGGACCCTTGAGCACCTCCTGGGGCAAAATGCTGAACGCTGGGGGATGGAGCAGTGAAGGAAAGAGACACAACACCTAGGACATATTAGTTTAACAGACAGGCTAAGCAAATTATCAAGTGCATGAGTACACTGTTACCATTGTGACCAATTCTACTAAGGAGAGGGAGGCTGCAGGGTCAGAGGCTATGGGGGACCTGACGAAGACTGCAGGAATCAGAATACCTCCCTGGGGGAAGTGGGGACGCTTAAGGGGGACCTTAAGTGAATAATGGTAGGAGTTGACTAGGTGAAAAGAGGGGTAAATAAGTGTCTTGGCAGGCAATAAGCTCAGCAGGTGCAAAGGCCCATGGGCAGAAGGAGCTTGGAGCTTTGGGGAGCAGGGAGGAAGGTTCCAAAGGTGAGACCTTGGGTCACAGCTAATAGAGCACTATTTTTACATGTTCCTCCCCTACCTGACTCTCCAGCCCCTACTCCCCCCATAGGATGAAGCATAACTTCTTAGAAGACCGTACCATGCACGGAATGCTGGATACAATTTCAAGACATTCAAGAATCATCCCTCCCCATCCAAGCTGACCCATCCCCCTTACACACACATGTGTTAGAACTTCCAGTTAAGAATTGGAAAACGTGGGTCAGTCCGATAGCATAGCTGTTAAGTGCAGTGCGTATGGAGCTGGATCCCACAGGGCCAACTGCGATTCGAGTGCCGGTCCTGGCAGCTTGAAAAATATTCCAGGGGCTTGTGCATGTATACCCTGCATCCTGATGAGGTGCAGAAAAGGAAGAAAAAGGATTGCAGCGTGGCCATGCTCTATTGGAGGGTGCTTTCTCTCCCTTTCTCTGACAAGCACAGACAGATCTGGGGGCCTGCTTTAACTCCGACCTGTAATTCTGAAATTAGCATACCACTAATTTGCACACAAGTATTTGGAGACCTCTTGCTTTCTCTCATGCCTTAGTTAAACCCTCTGACCTTGCAGTTTGGGAAACCCTGCTTTATCCTTTAGGTCCTCAGCCCCCATCTCTTCCACAGGGGGCGAAGATAAGCAAGAAGGAATGGGACACAGAGCACTTTAGATCTGGATGTGCTTCTTGGATGCCCACAAAGCCTGGCAGTGAGGGAGATAGTATCTCCATTTCACAGATGAAGAAACTGAGATGGAAAGAGAGCATGTCACTCACTCAGGGGCTCACCGTCTGTAAATAATGAAGCTCTAAAGACAACGACTATCCCACTGGATTAAAGAATCAGATTAGAATTTAATATGATGTGTGTAACAGAAGTATGGGCTGCCTGACTTTGGTTTGAAACACACACACACACACACACACACACACACACACACACACATACACACATACACACGCATTGACAAGATCTCTAAATTGAGGGCATTTGTCGCCAGAGTCACAGAAGCCCAGGACTGGTGCAGTTTTGAAGGTCATGCAGCGTAGAGTTTCTTAAACTTTATGTGCGTGGCAATCACATGAGCATCTTGTTAAAATGCAAATTTTGATTCAGTAGCTCTGGAAGTGAGACCTGGGAGTGTTTTTCCAGCAAGTGTCAGGTGAGGCCCAGGCTGCTGGTCTGGATACCACACTGGGACTAGCCAGACGCTTGCCCAGTCTCTTGCTTAACCCTAAAAGTTTTTCATAACTGAACGGGGCGCACTCCTACCCAAAATCCCTCAAAGGAGAAACATGTTTCTCAGTGGGATTGTGAAAGAGGCCCATTGATGGGGCAGGGCACAGTGGACCTTGGCCACCAGCAGAGCTGGAGCATCATTTAACACGCAACATCAAGCTGTGCTCACTGAGGGAGTCTGCCAGGGGAAGGAGGACATTATTGTCCACGGGAAAATGCCTAGCAGGGAGCTATTACCCATTGGTATCAAGTCATTAGGGGAGTCTTGGCTGGAAAACATTTTAACAAGAAATCAAGAATCAACAAAAATAACATTACCTCCAAGTTCTCCTTCATTAACCTAGAAATGAGGATATAATCACTGCTTTCTTGCTTGCACTAACCCAAGAGTTCAGCCTGGGGGAAGGGCGGCCCTCTCCCACCCTTCTCTCCTGGCCCAACTGCCCAGCCACTTGGGGAAGATGCTCTAGGATCTTTCCTGGAGAGAGGGGCCATTGCATCTATCCAGACCTGTGTACAGGAGGCCTGTGCTGCTCAGTGGAGGAGCTTAAGTAACACAACTTGAGTTACTACTAGGTGGCTTAGGAGGGGCTCCAGAGAGAGAGATGTGAGTTCCCAGCTCCCTACTTCTTCCTAGAATGACGTTTGACAACTCTTCACCTTTCTTGTTTCCTCACCTGTACAAAGGGTCTTCAAAGAAATTCATTATTATGAAAATATTAGTCATGGATTTCAGCAGTTGTTTTGTACCAGAGTAAATTTGTACTTTAATTCCATTTTTCTATGAACTTTCTGAAGTACCCTTGTATCTTAGCCTGTTAGTGTTTTACTTACAGAAATACCTGAGACTGGGTGATTTTTAAAGAATAGAGGTTTATTTGACTCATGATTCCAGAGACCAGAAAGTCCAAAGGTGTGAAGCTAGAATCAGGCTGGCTATATTGCAACACTGCTGACAGAAGCAGAGAAGATGGTGCACACGTGCAGAGAGAAACACCTAGTGGCAGCCATCTTCCTTTATAACAACCTGCTGTCATTAGAACTAACACCTTCTTAGAGCTAGCGCTCACTGGGGCTCACCAGACCTTATTAATCTATCCAAGAGAGTAATGCCTCCATGATCTAATTACCATCCATCCACTAGGCCTCAGCTCTAAAAGGTCCAACCACCTTCTGAAGCCATTGCACCAGGGACCAAATTTCAAAACATGAACCTTTGGGGGACAAAGCATTATCCAAACTGTAGCATCTCTTAAAGGTGGATGATAGCAGTACTTACTTTGGAGGGTAATTATGAAACTTTAATCCATGTAAAGTTCTTAGAAAAGCATCTGGAATTCATATTAGCTTAACAAATGCCAATTCACTTTAAAAAATTTCTATAATTGCTTTAATTTTTGCAATCATTCTGACCTGTTCTCTGAGTACATGGAAGAGTAGAGAGGCTCCAAGTGGGTGGAACTCTACATGGTATTTTATCATTGCCCTGATTGCTCAGAGTCAATGCTTCACTTTGCTCCCACTCTTCTTTTTCTTTAGAGATTTTTGCTACAGGGCATGTGTGCTTGCCAGAGAGACAAAAATAAGAAATCACCTCCTGGGACGATGGCCATGCTACAATCCCTTCTCCTCCGTTCTCCTCCCAGGACTTTGGGCATGCATGCACACACGCCGGCATGAGTTTCAAGACATTGGGCCCAGGACTCAAACCACAGTCAACCATGTGGGAGTCCAATATCTTAATCACTACGCCACCTGCTGGCCCCTGCACTTGCTTTTTTACTCCAACATCTGAAGCTCTGGACTGATCAAAATAGTAGGTCTGTAACAGTGGCCTTCATTTATCAAAACCAACTGTGTGCCTGACCCTGAGCAAGGTGCATTTCAGGCATCATTTCACATCCAAACAACCCCCAATGGGCCAGTTCCCTTGCTACAGAGAGCAAATCAAGGCTATGAGAGATTAAACGATGTGTCCTGGTGAGATGCTAATATGTGGAAGGTGAGTTTTAATTCAAACCCATGACTCTTTGAGTCTAAGATTAGTATACATCAAGCCACCCTTGAGAGATTTCAAATGTTTTCTTTCTTTCTTTCTTTCTTCTTTCTTTCTTTCTTCTTTCTTCTTTCTTTCTTTCTTCATTATTTGTTATAGGGTATGTGTACTCATCAGAGAGAGACAGAGAGGGAGGGAAAGTGAGAAAGCACCCACAGGGGGATGGTCATATTGCAATCCCTTCTTCATTCTCCTCTTGAGATTTTGGGCACACACTCACATGCACCCAGCATATTCTTCAAGTCACCAGGTCTGTGACTTGAACCATGCAGTTGACCATGTGGGATCCAGCTGCCTTAACCACCACACCACTGGTGGCCCTGGCCTTTTTCTTTTCAGAAGAATTTAAACTTTTGCTAGACATGCTCTAGCCAGGATGATTTTAAATGACCTTCATAAAATTTGAGGTTCAGCCTTAAAGACTCCACGGGTAGGCCTTTGAGAGACACACAGGAAGAACAGAGAACCATTCTTATCCTGGAAGGATCTATAACCACTTTAGAAGGGGAAGGTTTGCTACCACCACCATCACCACCAGCAACTACATATGCAAATCCAAATCTCATTTAAACAACCATACGTATAAGTTACTACTATTATCTTTAGTATAATGACAAAAAGATAAGTTCAGAGGAAGCAAGAAAGAGGTTAAATAACTCATGTGAGATCTTCTGGCTAGTGACTGCTTGATTAGAAAATTGATTCCAGGTGTCTGACTCCAGAGGCTCTATGTGAACCTACTATGCAGTGCCCTGAAATAATTATAGACAATGAGAATACAAGCACCTAAAGGCAGGGAGCAGCTAAATGGGTTCATCGTTGTAACCTCAGGATTTAGGATGATGCCTAGCACATAATCAGCATTCAATAAACATGAAAAAATGAACAAACAAATGGGAGACCAGGGCAAGATGGCAGACAGTGCCACGATATTGGTGGCAAAAAAGCTGGTTTCTTGTCTTCTAGTCCTTCTTGTGCCTTAAAGGCCACAAATCATTTCCATGGCCTTGAAAAGTCCACTGGCTAGCACTTCACATGCCAATGGTATTTGCTACCACCTGTTTCTGCACCTACCAGTTTTGACAAGGGCTGGAAAGTGGTTTGTTGGAACATTACTTGACCAGTCACTCTGCTGGCTTTTCTGGTACAACTGGAAACACCCTGCTTATCACAGGAGAATTTACTCTCAGGAATGTTCAGTTTATCCTGACTGAACACCATGAGTAACTCCAGGAATACAGCCTTACTGCTATTAGGAAAGAGCAATTAGGCTGTGAGCCTAGTCACCACATGTTCCAGAATGAACTCCATTTCATGCCCATAGCACTTCACAGAGGCCTTGGCAGTACAAGGCATGCTGCACTGTAATTCTTTCTTTCTTCTTATTTTTTTTAATGTCATTATTTTTCCCATACTAACTGGGAATTCTCAAAGGGAAAGGTTTGTCTTCCTGTTGTCTCAATCTCCAGCCTTAGTCTAGAGTTTGGTGAAAATTATATCCTATCCCTTTGAATCTGGGCAGGTTTGTGACTACTCTGACCAGTAGAGGGCAGCAGAATTGATGCTACATGACCTCCAAGGTTAGGTCCTAAAAGGCCTGCAGGTTCTGGTTAGTTCTCTTGGAAAGTTCCCTCTTAGGATCCAGTTTTCATGCTTTAAGAAGACAAAGTCACAGAGAAACCACATGCAGCTATGGTAACCAAACACCTCTGGAGTCAGGTTCATATCCTAGTTCTGCTAGTTACTACCAACATTTCCTAGGGCAAGCCACTGGGGCCTTATAGACCTCATCTTTTTTTTTTTTTTTTTGGAGAGGTTTTTGCTATAGGGCGCGTGCGCTCGCCAGACAGAGAGAGACAGAGAGACAGAAAGCGAGAAATCACCCCCCAGGGGGGATGGCCACGCCGCAATCCCTTCTCCTCCATTCTCCTCTTGGGATCTTGGGCACGCACGCACACGCGCCCGGCGTGAGTTTTAAGCCACCGGGTCCGGGATGCGAACCGCGGTCGACTACATGGGAGTCCAGCGACATAGCCATTACGCTAACTGCTGGTCTCTAGACCTCATCTTTCTCATCTGCAAAGTGAGACTCCATGAAGACTCTGCCTGAGAGGGTTGTTGCAAGCACTAAGTGGGATAAAGTATATAAAGCATTTAGCACTGAGTCTGGCATGGTTACTATTGTGGTTGTCATTAGCACCAGCTCAGGATTTTATGGAGCATCTCACTTTTCCCATATCACTCACCTACCCCTACTCCCTGCGTCCCCTAAGTCCTAAAGGCGATTCAGATCCCCACCTGCTGTGCAGCTGCCTGTAGTGGTCACGTGTCTGAGAAGCTAAGGGTGGAACTCCAACTCCACCATGCATTGCCCTGTGCCCTGTGATCTAATCTTTCTGAGCCTTCTTTCCCTCATTCACAACAAGGTGTTAGTAACAGCCTCCTCGTAAAGTTGTGAGGATTAACAAGGCAGTTCATGCAATGTACTTAATATGGTAGCTCACACTTAGGGACGATTCCATTACGGCTCCTACTTCCATGATGATGTGATTGAACCTGATTATGTCCACCACAGATATAGTCACACATGTCAAATTCTTTTAAAGTTTCTTTTTTTGTGTGTAATATTTTCAATTGAGTCTGTTTTTTTTTTTTTTTTTCTAAATTGTCAGAGCACATGTTCACTAACCAGAGAGAGAGAGAATGGTGTGATCATGCCACAATCCTTTTTCCTGCATTAGTCTATTCAACTAGGATTCTGGGCACACATGCACATGTGCCTGGCATGTTTCTCAAGCTAATGGGGGCTGTGATTCGAACTGCAGTTGGCCATGTGGTATCTGGCTCCTTATACACAGGGTTTGACCACTGTGCAGCAGGGCTGGCCCTTGTTTCGAGTTTTTAAATTTTATTCATGCTAGAGTATGTGTGTGCATGAGAGAGAGACACACACACTTCGATAAGGTATTATCATGCTTAGTCCCCTATCCCGACCTCTAGCCTGTCAGATCCTGGGCACAAGCTCATGTGCCCAGTAGGTTTTCAGGCCGATTAGGGCATGGAGACCCAGAGTTGGTTATGTGGTTTCCAGCCCTGAAGTTTAGTTTGCTGCCAATGGTACTACCAGGCTGCGGCTCACATAGTGTCCTAATCGTTCGTTCTGGAGCCCAGCTGGTTGCCACTAAGGGTAGTTCCTTGGGTGATAGATTTTTCGAACTGAGGCTGTAAGTCACCCTGAGCCAATGAGTCTTCTTCCTGAATATTTCCCGTTAGAGATCCAGGTTGTTTCTGATTCTGAAATCAGAATAAACAGTATTTTATGCTGATGGACTGTGATGGCTTTTTTGCTCTGGCTGGCTGACAAAGTGATATTAACAATGTTGATAACATCTGAGGATTGTTTACTCCTGCATGTAACACTGAACAGTTTACAAAGCACCAGACAGAGTCATCTCGTTTGACTTCTCAATCATAACATATAAAATAGTCGATAATGTGAACACAATATCTATTACATGTTGAGTATTTGTTAGGCATATGCTAAGTGCTTTACAAATACTGTTATACATTATTTCACTGAATTCTAACAACATGAAATGGGGTATTCTCCATGATTCTATTTACTCCATTAGTTGTTACACGAATGAGGAAACTGAGGCTCTGAGAACCAGATGACCTCCCACAGTCACCAAGTAGGTACTGACCCAGCTGGGATTTGAATAGAGACCTTCTGGAGCTCAAGTGTCAAATGCTATCCCAAGTCCCTGGCAGATTTTCTTCCTGTTCTTGGCAGATCCATGCAGAGATTTAAAGGGAGAGGGAAAAGCTTTTAATTTTCTTAGCAAAGTTGAGCCATAAGGAGATTACCTTTCAAGAAAACCAGGACAAGTTCCCTTAGAAACATGAAGCCTGGGCTCAGAGGCCACTTGGGGAAGGCGGGCCAGCTCAGACCCTAGGAGCCAGATCAATATCGACCCTGAATTCACTTATAGGTTCATTAATATCTGGCGGACTCGTCTATTCCCAGTGGGATGCAGGAGGTAAAGGTGTCCTCAGACCACTGGATTGTCACACAGCTCATTTGTGTCGGAGTTGGAATTTGAAACCATGTCTGTAGGTTATTGGTTTGACTTCAAATGCAGCCTTCTCTTTTTATTTTGCCACTTTTTGCAAGAAATCCAGCCCTACAATGACTGTGTAAATATCTCTTGAATGTCTATCTTTCCTACCATACTGTGAGGGCCATCAAGGCATCTGGGGCCTAATACAGGGGCTAGCAAATAGAATACAATAACATATTTATTGAAGTAATAAAAGTATTTGTAGGATATTCTTTTTTATTTATTTCTTTTAGCTTTTGCCATGGGCTGTGTACACTTGCCCGAGAGAGGGAGGGAAAGTGAGAAGTCACCCTCCCCCTAAGCGGGGTTGGCCACATCACAGGCCTTTCTCCTCCAGTCTCCTCTTGGGATTTTGGGCATGCATGCACATGTATCTGGCATGATTCTCAAGCTTAAATCAGGACTTAAATCACAAAGCTGGCCATATGGGATCTAGGACCTTAGCCTCCATGCCACCTACTGACCCTATAGGATAGTCTTTTTTTTTTTTTTTTTTTTTTGAGAGAGAGATTTTTGCTATAGGATGTGTGTGTTTACCAGAGAGACAGAGAGAGACAGACAGAGAGACAGAAAGCAAGAAATCACTCCCCCCCCCCCCCCCCCCAGGAGGAATGGCCATACTGCAATCTCTTTTTCTCTATTCTCCTCTTGGATCTTGGGCACGCACACACACATACCTGGCGTAAGTTTTAAGCCACTGGGTCTGGGACTCAAACTGCAGTCAACTACATGGACGTCCAGCAACATAACTATTATGCTATCTGCTGGTCCCAATATTCCTAATAATTGTGAAGACCAGATAACAACAGCTTTAATTGATCATTTGTTTCTTTTCTTTCTTTTTTTAAAGTTTATTTAAAAAAGAAAATGTTAGGGGGCATGTGCATTCACTGAAGAGACAGAGAGAAAGAGGGAAAGTGAGAAAGTTTCCTTCATGAAGGATGTTCACACAGCAATCCCTTCTCGTCCATTTCTCCTTCCTTTTGGGATTTTGGCCACACACACACACACACACACGTGCTTGGCAAGTTTTTTAAGCTACTTGATCTAGGACTTGAACCATGTAGTTGGCTATGTGGGATCTAGCCACGTTAGCCACCACACCATCGGCTAGCCCATTTATTTCTTTCATGAGAGTAAGAGCCCGAGAAAGAAAGAGAGAAAGACTTGCTGGGGTCTGATGCCACCATCATCCATGCCCTACCTTTTCTAGCTAGCAAGGATGAGTGTACCACCTGTCATGTACAGGTTAACTGGGGGATTGAACCCACAATCTTTCAAATAAATCTAGCATCACCTGAGCAGAATATTCACTGCTATGCCACTGAACTGACCCAATCGTTTGTTTCTTAACTACCAAGTGCAATTCTAATAGGTTCACATGTATTAACTCATTCTGTCCCCAACAGACTCAAGCAGTGGGTGCTATAGTTATGCAGGTGTTATGGATAAGGAAACTGTAGAACTGAGGGGAGAAATACCCTTATCCTGAGTGATTGAGCTACTAAGGGAGGAGCCAGGCTTACTAGCTCAAGCTGCCCTAGGCTTTCAGAGCCTTTGTGGTGACCATGGACATGTGGTGAATCTGTGCTGTGTGTCTGTCTCATACATCACTTTTGGAGAACCTGCCTTTCCCCACCGCCTATGCTTGGTGGAGTGGAGCTGGCCCCATCTGCCCACCCTTCAGCTTGGGCATAGGCGGGTAACTCAGAAGATTATGTACTCTACCCCTCTGGCCACTGGGATTGGATCAGAGACAGACATGGAACCAAGGGCAAATTCACCACAGTCCTTCCTGGGACTTTTTCTGGAGTTCTTGGAAAATGTGTTTTCTGTATTCTAGAGATCCTTAGGAATAAAGACGATGCTTAAGGCCATTTCCCCCAGCTACATGGAAGAAAGTGTCCCCGGTTGGAGAGAAGAGAGCCAACACACAGAGGGGACAAGGGGAACAAAGCTGCAAGACTGATGGTGAGAAGGGGAGTGCGAGACTGCAGGCGAGACTGCTGGAAGTCCTGGATGCAGCCATGCCTGAAGCACCCTCCCTGGCATTTTTGAGCTCGTGGATCCAGCCATACCTGAAGAATCAACTCTTACATTTTCAGTTATTTTTAGGCATTGTATGTATGTATGTGTGTGTGTATTTACATATATACATATGTATATGTATCTATATTTGGCTTAAGATAGCTTGGGTTAGTTTCTCCCACCTGAAACTCAAGATGTCTGACGAATATGTACAAGTTGGTTTCAACTTGCCCAAAGGCTCACTTGCTTTCTTTAGTTCATTTCAGAGTAGATGACTTTGCAGTGTTCTAAGTGGTAAGACAAAGCTTTTCCAAATCTAGACATGCCTATCTATAAAAGGTCTGGAAGAGACTGATAACACTAACATTTATTAAGCTCTATGTGACAGGCATTGCTTTAAGTGTTGTACATAAATCACTCATTAATCCTCGTAAGCACAATATTTTTGGTACTGTCATCATCATCATACCATTTCATAGATGAGCAGAGTGAGGGTAAGAAATACTCTCAAGATCACGGAGCTAGGAAATGGCAGAGCGAGACTTGAGCCCAGACAATCTAGCTCCAGGCCGCCCCTCCCTCCAATGCCTAACTAGGATACAACATCGGGTCTGCTTCCCCTGCAAGGAACCTACACAGGAGAGATGGTCAAAAGCCTGGTTCTTACCTACAAATCCAAGGTGTGTCCTCCCGAGCATCTGGTCTTCGCTCTGTTGCCAAAGGCATGTTTAATCACCTGCCTAGAGCTCCCTCCCCAGTTTGCATTATAATGAGCCCACAGCAGCCACTATCACTAATGCCATCTTGGTTTCTGGCTGCATTTGTGCACGTAATAAACGCAGCCACCACAAGATCGGAAATTGGACAGGTGACAATGGAGTCGGAGGCAGTGATTGTGCAGATCAGACCGAGGACAGGGAACTGATAACACTGACAATTCCATAAAGCCATCTCTGCATCTATTGTTTCCTGCCTCTGCAGCTAGCCTGTGAGGTGCCCTAATGAGGTAAGATGCTAACATTTGTTAAGATCACAGTCCCCCTCTGCTCGGCAGGCTTTTCTTCTTCCTCCTCTTTTCAGTGAAACAATTGCTTTTAATCTTCCTCCTCCAGGAGAAGCAGCTTTCTCTCTCATTACACAATCACCACATAGCCGTTGAAGCAGGCGGTGTCAACTCTGCAAGTTTGTGGGGGCGGCACATCTTCCTGAGCCCCTTTGTTTATGTGGCAGTCCTACCTGGGCTGAAATCTCCTCCTTTCGAGAAAAGCAGGAAGTTCCCAAGGTCTTACTTTGTTGGAAGACCTCCTTCCTGACACGGAGGGCAACAGGCAGCAGTGTGCTGGCAAAGGTTTAACAACCAGCTCCAAAGGGGTGGGGTGGGAACTCGGATCTGTGGTGCTGCCAGTCTCTCACCGTCGCCGGGGGGGTCAAGGTCCCAAGTGAGGCTCATAACTAATTCCGGGATATGTAGCCACCGGCTCTCAGAAGCCTGGAGGAGCTGACTTGAGCACAGCCTGCAGGAAGCCTGCACGGCCCCTCGTACTGCCTAAGAATCCACTGACTTCCACTATAGGAGAAAGGAGAAACGGCTTCAGTAAAAATAAGACTTTAAAAATTATGATTTTGGGAACCAGCAGTTAGCGTAATGGCTATGTCGCTGGACTCCCACGTAGTTGACCGTGGTTCGCGTCCCGGACCCGGTGGCTTAAAACTCACGCCGGGTGCGTGTGCGTGCGTGCCCAAGATCCCTAGAGGAGAATGGAGGAGAAGGGATTGCAGCGTGACCATCCCCTCTGGGGGGGTGATTTCTCGCTTTCTGTCTCTATGTCTCTCTCTGGCGAGCGCACGCACCCTATAGCAAAAACCTCTCCAAAAAAAGAAAATTATGATTTTATTTAATTTTATAAGCTGCCAGGACTGTTACTCCAACTGTGGTTGGCCATCTGAGAGTCCAGCACCTCAACCACCACACCATCTGCAGGCCCCAACGCCCTTTTCTATTTTTAATGAAAGATAATGCAAGTTAAGAGTTCCCCCTTCCATTTTCACCCAATAAATGATGAAAAACATATAAGCCCATAAAAATGGAAATGACACCATGTAAATTCTCTTACAAACTTACAGACATATTTGAGACTTTTCCTTGATTTTCATAAGAATCACTAGGAATGCCCCCTCGCAGAGGTAGGTGGCTCTGCAAATCTGTTCTAAACGTCAGGGGTTTTTGGCAAAACAATAATATGGCAAATGGAAACAGAGAACCGAGATCCAGAACCCCAGCAATAGCTTTTGTTTCTCATTTTTTTCCCTTTCTATTTCTTCATAACCCTCAAAAGAAGAAAAATTCAACCAAGAGCATTATGGGTAATCAAAAGAACAATGAAGTACAAAGATGTCAAGATTCCAATCGTTGAGGAAGCACGGGCCACACCAGCATTTCTGGGCTGGATCCAAATAGTTGGGAGGACGGAGAAGGAGACAGGTCTTGACAGCTTTTGGATCCGGCCTGCAGAGTGTCAGTCAGCATTTGCTTCATTGCTGTTGTAGGTGAAGAGCTGCCGTGGTGGGCTGTAGCAGTTACGTTAACCTTCCACTCATCCATCCATCCATCCAGTCAGCCAGCCAGCAATTCTTGCTTCCATTCTTCCGAAACAATTCAAGGCCGCTGTTGACCTTCACGCTGGTAAATCCCATGGTCGATTTTCCAGCCCCATCTTGATCTTCCCTCTAGATGATCACTCTCTTCCCTGACACTCACCGCTTCTGAGACCTCATCCTCTACTGGTTTTCTTACTAACTCACTGGTCACTTCTTTCTAGTAGCCTTTGCTGAATCCTCTTCCTCCTTCTTACCTCCAAATGTTGGAGGGCTCCAGAACCTGGCCATTAGGCTTCTCTATCCATATTTGCTTGCCTAGTGTCATGGCTTTAAATACTGTCATCTCTGAGCTGATGTTTCCCAAACTCATACAAGCAGCCCCGACCTTTACCTTGAAGTCTAAATTCTTGGATAGTTTAACAGACATCTCAAACATAATGCCCCTCAAACTAAATTCCTGATTTCCACTTGGCCAAGTCTCTCTAAATTGCTTCTGCTCCGATCTTCTTTATTTCAACAAATGGCTGTACTTCCTGTCCGTCCATTTGAACTTTAGACTCCTGGAGTCATCCTGGACTTCTGGGCTCCTTGCTCTTCCCTCAAATCTCCACGTGTCTCACTCCCTCACTACCCTCATAGTTTTCTCAAATGTCACTTTACCAAACAGTCCTCTCCCCAGCCACCCTCTGTGAAACAGCAACCTCATGACTCTGGATCCCTCTTCCCTACTTTATTTTTCTTCACAGCACTCACTGTTACTTGATGTTATTTTAGCTGTTGGTTTTCTTCTTTAGCATCTGTCTTCTCCCTTAGAACACAGTCTTTCTTTTTTTTTTTTCTTCTTTTTTTGGAGAGGTTTTTGCTATAGGGCGTGTGCGCTCGCCAGATAGACAGAGAGAGACAGAGAGACAGAAAGCAAGAAATCACCCCCCAGGGGGGATGGCCACGCTGCAATCCCTTCTCCTCCATTCTCCTCTCGGGATCTTGGGCACGCATGCACACGCGCCCGGCGTGAGTTTTAAGCCACCGGGTCCAGGATTCGAACCGCGGTCAAATACGTGGGAGTCCAGTGACATAGCCATTTCACTAACTGCTGGTCCCAGAACACAGTCTTCATGAAGGCAAGGACTTTGTCTTATTCATCATTCTATCCCTAAGTACTAGGATAGTGCCTAGTGCTCAGCAGATGACAGAGGGAATTAATGGATTAGTCCATCCACCTATCCACCCATCCACCCATCCATTTGTCCCTCCACCAGTCCATTCACCCACCCATCTGTCCATCCATCCTACTATCCATCCATGCAATTATTTCTTTCTCTTTGGAGAGGTTTTTGCTATAGGGCACGTGTGCTTACTACAAAGACAGAGAGAGACGGAGAGACAGAAAGTGAGAAATCACCCCCCCAGGAAGGATGGCTATGCCACAATCTCTTCTCCTCCATTCTCCTCTTGGGATCTTGGGCATGCATGCACATGCACCTGATGTGAGTTTAAGCCACCGGGCCCAAGACTCGAACCGTGGTTGATTACATGGGAGTCCAGTTACATAGCTGTTATGCCAACTGCTGGTCCCAGGCAATAATTTCTTATTGGGAGTCTGCATAGGTTCAAGGGCGGTCCACTGTATTAACTCTTCAGGTGTGAAGGCAGATGTCCAACAGTAAGTCTATTTTGCAGGTTGTGGAACTCCTTGAGATCAGCAGTTACAATAATTACATGGTCCAGACTTATCCACACAACATCTGGCCTCATTCGTGAGCTTTTAATCTAGGTGTGAAATGAATATTCTCTTACTGCACTTTACTGTTTACAACATAATTTCACATTCACGATGCCACTGAATACTCCATAACTGCAGCGTACAATATGGTCACTGCTAGCCACATGTGGCTGATAAATTTAAACTCATTCAAATGAAATAAAATGAAAACTTCAGTTTCTTAGACTAACTGTATTTTAAGTGTTTGCTATCTGCATTGGCTAGTGGCTACCACACTAGACAGAAAGCTCTATCCCAGTGCTCTACTCCATAGTTGCCTTATAAAGTAGTTATTATACCCCACTTTTAGACAAGGAGATAAACCCAGAGGAGTCCCCTGTTAGCATGAAGCAGAAGTTAGCCTTAAAGTCTGGCTTTCTCATTTTGAGTCCATGGCTTCTCCTAAAGCAGGGCAATGCTAGGGCTGGGTCCCTGAAGGCTTGCTCCCTAGTTCAGCTTTGATAAAGGAGTTCAGGAACTTAGGTGTCTCTCTGCCACCGATAGCCTCTGGCTGGGTTGTCTGTGTAGTAACTATGCCTCCTACTTCTGATAACTGAACCCCATTTTCCCTGGCCACCACTCTCCCCCCTACTCTAGGTCTGTGAGCCTTGGGTAGGGCTGACACACTCTGAGTCCAGCATGTGAGCAGGTGACTCAGGCCTAGCCAATCAAAACACTGACACTCTAGGCCTTGGTGAATGAATGACGTCCAAGAATTGATACTGCACAACATCAGGATACGCGTGCACGCACACATGGGTGCACACAAACACACCTCTTCCTATAAATGACTCAGGATCACTGCAGAGCTGGTCTTGGTTCAGACAGTGGAGGCTGGGGGAGAAGATTCACAGAAATGTTCCTCACTCCCCTGTCACAGATGCACTAGTAGTAATAAGGTGTGGCATGCACTAGTGACATACAAATTTGTGTTTGACTTCACTGTAAAACACCAGACCAGAACTATCTGTAAGCTCCGCCCAGTTCCCTTTCTATGTCCTAAGAGAAAGTCTGTTAGTTCTTCAGTTGCCTCACCTTAACGGGCTTCTCTGTAAGAGGAAAGCAGAGCTTTACCCAAAGGCAGACCTCCCTCCTGACTTCTGTTCCTCAAACAGGAAGCTAATGGAGGGAATAAGAAGAGGGATGAAGCAGTGGGTGACAATCTGGAACATTCTAGAAGAGAGGTGAATGGGCAATTGCCCAAGCCTAGGACGCAGAGGTCTGCAAGGTTGTGAGAATGCCTCAACTCTCCCTGCACTGGAAGCCGGCAGCAGGACCAGAGAGGAATGGCTGCACACATAGATACCACAGGGTGGTAGTGGGTCTGCACCTGGGCGCGGGGGCTCCTAACTCACTGTTACACTCAGACTCGGGCAAGAGCCCTGTCCATTGCTAGGGGATCAGGTGCGCCCAAAGAACAAGTCAGCTGAGACCATGGTGGAGAGAAAACTCCGGGCCCCTTCCTCATTCCCCAGCCACTGGATAGACTTCCTGGATTACTGTGTGACAGGCAGGGGCAGAAGGGCCCACCCCTATGGTGAGTTCGTTTCTCACCATGTGGGTGGCGTTGGGCCTGCTCAGATTTCTCCCAAGCTTGGCCGGGGAGATTCATCAATATAATAATGAAAACAACGTGGCCTCAGTGGTAACCATCGCTGTCCTGTTTTCTTAGTAAATGCTCTTGAGTAACAGTGGACTGGGGGTGGGGCAGGCACGTGGCCTGGTGGTTGAGGTGCTGGACTCCCACATAGCTGACCACAGCTCAAGTCTTAGGCCTGGCAGCTTGCTTTCTCACTTTTCCTCTTTCTCTCTCGTCAAATCAAAATATAATAAATAAATAAATAATCCTTAAAAAGAAAAAAGAAGAAGAGTAAACTACAGGCCGCTCGCCGTACCAAAAGTGAAGCTCTCTATATACTTTATCTCACGAAGCATGTAAGAGCTCAGGAGTCATTACCACTAGCCCCACCTAACAGATAAGGAGAATGAGGACCAGGGGGGGTTAAGCCATTTTATCAAGGTCACACAGCAAGGAAGGAGCAGAGCTGGGGCTCAACCTTTAATCTGCCTTAATGCCAATGCCTGTGATCTTTTACTTTTTAGGAAAAGGGTCAAAATTTTCCCAGATTAGGCCCTTGGGCCTCACCTTTAAATAATGCGTCTGGCAGTTGTCTGAGGGTCAAAATCAAAAGATCCCAAAACTGGAGGGATCTGGGATTTTTCAAAGAGATGGGACCCTGTGTCTTCATCTCAGTGGGAAAAATCCAAACTTCCCATCTCCCATGTGGTTTCTCTTCCCTCTCTCTCACTCTTCTGTGGATACCTTGGGATTAATGGCGAAGTAATGCGGGAGTGGGTGTTGGGTGGTTGCCGGAAGGAAGTGGCCGAGGGCAGGAGGCTGGTTCAACCCAGCAGCCGCCACAGGAAACGAGGCTCTTAATAACACTGGATTTTTCCAGCAGGTCTGTGAGCTAATTAAACCTGCACCTCGCAGTCACTGCAAAATGTACAGAGCGTCACCTGAAAGCCTGCAATTTGCCAACACGAAGAACAGAAGCAAGTACTCAAACATTACTTGCAACCGGCGCTTTGGAATATTGATTAGCAAGAGATGGAGACACATGCCTGCTTTCAACCCCTCCAACCCAATCAGGATCAATACTTCTCTCCTCGGAATGCGAAGGAGAAGACCCTTTTAATACTGAGCTGGAAACGGTCTAGGGGTTGTGACATCCACCACCCCTCCTGTCATTTTCTGCTTCACTGAAAATGCTATCGTAGGTGAAGATATAAAAATTACAGAACTCGTCAAAAGATATTATAAAGCCCCAGCCACACATCCTAATGACTCACAAAATGACTCGTCTCCAGCAAGCAGCCTG
This sequence comes from Tupaia tana, assembly GCA_026018925.1. Lineage (NCBI taxonomy): Eukaryota > Metazoa > Chordata > Mammalia > Scandentia > Tupaiidae > Tupaia > Tupaia tana. Next base: position 84,482,361 of record JAKSZU010000007.1, on the reverse strand, counting down.
TAATTAGAGCCACGCAGGGCTGAATATATCCACGCAGGCTCCTGCGTCGAGCTTCCATAAAGAGTCCAGAGCGTGCTCCCAAGTGGTGCTCACGTGGGGAAGGCGATGAAAGGTCATGCGCTCACCCTGAGAGGTGACAAAAAAGCTCAGGGCCTGGAAAAGCCTGGGACTGGCCAAAAGCCACATGGAGATTTAAAGAAGCAAATCGGAAAGGTCAAGACCGACAGGAATTGGGTATATATGGGGAGACGGGGGAAGTTGGCATACTAAGAGAGCAGTGCTTTGATCCTGAGCAGGATTTGAACCAGGATCCAGCAGCCGCACTTCGGCAAGAGTGGTGTTCCTGGGCCCAGGGGTTGTGCAGTGGTTATGCGATTGGACCCAGGGTTGAGGTCCTGGGTTTGCAGAACCTCCCTCAGCATAGCCCAGGGGTAGGTTGCAGCATGAAGACCCTGTTTGGGATGCCTTCTCTCTTTCATGAAAATAAATACATACATGAAGTTAAAAAACAAACAAAAAACAAACAAACAAACAAACAAAAAACCCAAGAAAACAAAAAACAGAAGATTTGTGTTTCTACTACAAACACATCCCAAGATGCTTGCAGGGACTGTGGAAGGGCATTGGCTTCCTGCTCGGCCTCTCTCACACCAATAGTAGCCCTGCGGCCCTGGGGAGGGAGATGGAAGAACAGAAGAGAGACACTTGGCAGACCCAGAGGCTGCCCAATTCAGCGCCTGCATCTTGGCCCCATTCCTGGAAGGACAAGGAGCCCACTGGGTCCTCCAAATCCAATTCTGCACAGACATTCTAGGTCTCCATGACTCCAGCCCACCCAGTTGGGAAGTGGCAATGGTTAAGCATTCACTTTGAGAATGCCCAACAACAAGCAGTTAAGATTTCAGCCTCTGGGGTCCGTAATCCTGAGTTCAAATCCCAGGTCTGTTGTGTATGGTCTAGGATGAGTTGCTTCCATTCTCTGAGTCTCAGTTTCCTCATTTGTAAAATGGCCCCCGCCCAGGGAAGGTGCTAGGAAGCCCAGAGCCTGGCCCTCCTAAGTGCCCAGTGGATGTGGCAGCACACAGTGGTGGCAGTGAGGCCAGCTGTATCCTGGGGGTGGAAGAGCAGGTGCTCCCAGAGATCAGCTGTGCTTATGTGAAGTCACCTCCAGCTGCTCCTGTCCCTCCTGTGGTGTGATGGTGTCTCTGTCACCCTCCACCCTGAGCACAGTCCAGGGCCTTCTAGATGTCAAAGGCTCAGCATGGAAAAGCTGGGGCACAGAGCCAGGATGAACCCTCCTAGACCAGGGGCCCCCCGGCTGGTCTGCCTGCTGCCCACCCCATGTCTCCATGCTCTGGGGCAGGGGGGCTTCAAAACCCCAAGTGAGGATCGCATGGCAGTCAAAGTCCTAGCTTAGGCACTTGGTAGGGTGACTGCTGTTGTCATTAACCATATAGCACTCAGCATGGGTTGAATGATCACGTGCTATGTCACTCATCCTCTCAACGTCTTTGTAAGATGGAAGCCAGTCACCGTTCCTCTTCTCGGAACAGGGGCAGGCACAAAGAAGTAGGAGAGCCTGCCTTGTTAGAAGCCCAGGAGGTGGACAGATGGCCCTGAACCTCTGGACCCAACAATGACTCTGCTGTCAGCACCGTGGCTGGGTTAGGGTCCTGTGGGAATCACATGCTCTCCAGGTCTCTATTTTGGTCCCCTGGTCTAAGTCAAGTGCAGCTTTTGTCTCCTGTTCCCTCTCAGCCCACTCGCTACCTGGGTGTGAACTGTCTCCCCACTCTCGCTGATCTCACAGAACAGCAACCCTTCGAGGCACAAGAGGAGGGGGTGGAAGGCAAGGATTCTGAGGGGGGTTTCGATGCTGCATGGATCAGGGCCTGAACCTAGCTGGCTCCCTGAATATGAAAGGCCCTGGTGGGACCATACATTGTAGCAGAGGAAGCTGGACAGAACCAGCTTGAACTTGGGATTTGAGAGAAGGGCATTGCAAGGTCAGAGTCCACTGTGAGATGGGGGAGAGGCGAGCTTTGCTCAGTGTCCTGCTTTCATTCTGTCTTTTTTGATACACTTTTTATATTATGAAATATAAAAAGGCATTCTTCAACACACCAATCACAAGAGTTGTTCACAGACTGGGATCCTCTTCACAGCCCAGGACAGTGAGAATTCCCTGCCTGGAGCTCGTGGTGTCCAGATGCTCATGGAGTCAGGCCTTGACTAAAGTCTTGCAAGGGCTGGAAGGACCTTTGGATTTCTCCAGGCTTAGCAATTTTAGAATCGAGTGTATTATATTGTCCTTCAACACATTTTTGAATGTCAACTCCATGCCAGGCTCCAGGGACAGCAGGATGATTAGATGGGCATAGGTCTTGACCGGGACCTTCTGGGACTTAGGCAGGGGCTTTAGGTCATCTACTTTAAATATGACCATTCAGTAAAGTAATAGTCTATGTGCAAAGTGCTCTCAAAGGAGAAGTGCGAGGGTCCAGAGTGCCCAAAACGCACAAGGCCCTCACGCCATGGAGGTGTCCAGGATCATTCGCAAGGATTTGCAACTGCCACCGGGCAGGGCCTGTAGTTGAATGGAAGCACACAGAGTCAGGGATGAAGGCTGCTTCTTATCTCCCACGTGCATGGCGGCGGAGAGGAGCATGCAGCCTGGCTTGCAGCAGCCAGGATAATCGACTCGATCAGGTCATTCAACTCCCACTGCACAAATACCGCCTCTGTCCTGCCAAATGCCAGGCCCCCAGGGATATCCCAGAGGATAAGACCCGCATGGCACTGCCTTCACCAAACCTCTAGTCTAGTGGCAAGAACGGACACATACACACCCAGCTGTGCAAAAGTGTGATGGGCACTGGGAGCATGTACTGGGCGGGGGGCATCCAGCAGGGGCAGACCCCATAGTCTGGAGTATTCGAGAGGGCCTCATATCTAGCCTGAGACTTTCCCCTTATTTTATTTTATAATTTCTTATTTACGTTTAATTGCTGTACATCTGTGTGGCATATAATATGGATTTTTCAAAGCATGCATGCAGTGGGTGATAGTTAAATCAAGAATATTACCGTATTAATTATTTTCAACCAAGAACACAACATTATAATGTGTACTGCTAATTTTTACTCCACTACTTTTTTTTCTTCTTTTTTTCAGCTTGCTTTCTTTTGACATACATGAAAATACGGAACACTTTATGAATTTGTGTGTCATCCTTCCATAGGGGTCATGCTCATCTCCTCTGCATTGCTGCGATTTTAGTATTTGTGCTGTTGACGTGAGCACCAGTCTGCGATCGTAAGTAAGGACTGGAAGGTGATGTGGGATGGGACAGGAGAAGAGCTGATGGGGGGTGGGGAGCTGGAAGAGAGTCGGGCAAAAGGAACGGCACATGCAAGGACATCACAGTGGAAGGCTACTGGGTAGGTTGGAGACGCTGAAGGTTTCCCAGGGCTGTTGTAATAAAGTTCTACCAGTGGGTTGCTTAGAACAACAGAAGTCTATTCTCTGGAGGCCAGAAGTCTGAAATCAAGTTGTCTGTAGGACCATGCTCCCTCTGAAGGTCTAGGGAGAATCCTTCCTGGCCCTTCCAGTTTGTGGTAACTGCCGCAAACCTTGGCATTCCTTGGCTTGTGGCCGCATCGTCTAATCTGTGCCTCTGAAGTTGTTGGCCTTCTCCCATGTGTCCTCACACTGCCTTCCTTTGAGGACATCAGCCCTTGGACTAGGGCCACCCTAATACAGTAAGACCCCATCGTAAGTTGACTAGTTACAATGGCAAAGGTCCTATTTCCGAGTAAGGTCTCATTCAGAGGTTCCAAGCAGACATGAATTTTGGGGGACACTGTTCAGATGGCTTGAGAGGATGGGGGAAGGTGGTTTTCAAAGAGATTATTATTCAGAGAGAGATCAGACATCTATCTCTCTGGCTTGAGGGGGTCCCTAGCAAGAGGGAGGGTATTTGTTGGTTGCAACTTGCAAGCTCCTACATCAGCGGAAGGCCACGCAGCAGCAGATGGCAGAGATGGGGGAGGAGGGAAACCAGGAGAAGCCGGGGTGCAAAGATTTTGTTTTAAAATACATGGAATCGGGAAGATCTGTCATCCTTGCTAAGCAGATGTGTTGTAGATTCTATTAAAAGCACAAATGAACTTTAGACGACAGGTCTTAATAAGCAATTCTAATTATCATCTTCATTAGCTACTCCAGTCCCAGGGCGATCTATTTTCATACTGGGAAAGAGTTGCACATCCATGTTCCTTTGAAATGTCTGTTCCTCTTGGCACCTCCAGATGTAGTGTCTGGAGTTGGGAAAGGAGTCTCTGACCTTGGGTAATGGGCCGAGGTTCCCAGCCCCACAAGCCCAAATCCTTGCATTCAGCGTTGACCAGCTAGCTTCCTATTGAACACATCAACATATTTTTTTTTTTGAGATATTTTTGCTATAGGGCGCATGCGCTCGCCAGACAGAGAGAGACATACAGACAGAAAGCAAGAAATCACCCCCCAGGGGTGATGGTCACGCCGCAATCCCTTCTCCTCCATTCTCCTCTCAGGATCTTGGGCACGCATGCACACGCGCCCGGCGTGAGTTTTAAGCCACCGGGTCCAGGACGCGAACCGCAGTCAACTGCGTGGGAGTCCAGTGACACAGCCATTATGCTAACTGCTGGTTCCCTCATCAACCTATTTTTTTTTTTTTTTTGAGAGGTTTTTCGCTATAGGGCGCGTGCGCTCGCCAGACAGAGAGAGACATAGAGACAGAAAGCAAGAAATCACCCCCCAGGGGGGATGGTCATGCCGCAATCCCTTCTCCTCCATTCTCCTCTGGGGATCTTGGGCACGCATGCACACGTGCCCGGCGTGAGTTTTAAGCCACCGGGTCCGGGACGTGAACCGCGGTCGACTACATGGGAGTCTAGCGACATAGCCATTACGCTAACTGCTGGTTCCCTCATCAACCTATTTTTGAGGGAAAAAAAGATCTAATTGAAGAAACAGCACCTGGAATTTGCCATTTATTCAGACAATGTTCTGGTGCACCTAGCACGGGGCCAGGTAACTCCAAGAATGGTTTACACCGAACCGTGACATGGCAGGGCCCCCCATGAGCCTGTTCCAAGGAGTAACTCATTTGCATCTCACAGCACTACAGTCAGCTTGGGGCTGAGTCTTCTTATCCCATTTCATACATGGGAAGACTGAGGTCCAGCAAAGGGAAGTGACAGCCAGAGAGAGGTGCAGCTGATATATGGCCCTGGGCTATGTGCATTCAGAGCCCGTCCTCTGGATGCGACACTGTGCTGTTTGCCAGATGTTGCCAGATGCAGGGGGTCGGGGTACAAAGACAAGTTCACCTGCTGCTCGCCTCTGCTGCCTTTCCAACGTCAAGGTTCCAGGCTGTGCCCCGCCACCTCTATACCCCCTTAGCAAATCCCTCTCGGGAACCATTGTCCACCCCTCGGTCCCTTGGCACTGCATTTCCAGCTTTCCTTGCTCCTCAGCAGTAACCATTCTTCGAGCTTCACATCTGCCCCGTAAAACTGACCTAACACTTCCTTTAAGCCTGAAGTTTGCTGATAGGGTGGGATCCCCACTCTGCTGAGTGTCCTGGGATGGGATGTTGGTCCCCACTGAACCTAGCTGATTTCTCCTGTCCTGACCCACCTCAGAATAGTCTTTCAACAATCTCCTCCGAGGTGGATGGAGAAATGACACAGTAGGTGAAGCAATGAATGAATGAGCCTGGTTACCTTCAGCGGCACCCCTGTCTTCCCTATGTACCACCCGGCTCTGCAAGGTTGTTCACGGTGCACCAACACCCTGCACGCGCTCTGACTCTCAGCCTTCTCCTGTGCAGTCCCATATGCCTGAAACTCCTGTGCCCCAACTCCTGCCCAAGAACTCCTAGTCATCTTTCAAGGAGCAGTTCAGGTAGAATTTCCTAGGTGGCCTTAAATGTCCACCGAAACAAATTCTTCAGCAGAGCACATCATCCTTCTTTCTGGGTTCTCAGAGTATCATGGTTATTTACAAGTCTTTCTCTCTTTTTAACGTTTTTGCCATAGGGTACATGTGCTCTCCTAAGAGAGACAGAGAGAGGAAAAGTAAGAAATCATTCCCTGGGGGGAGGGGCACGCTGCAATCCTGTCTCCTCTATTCTATTCCTGTGATTTTAGACATGAAAGCACATATACCAGCATGATTTTCACACTGCCAGGACCAGGATTCAAACTGTGGTCAGTCATGTGGGAACCCAGTGTTCAATAAAAGTCTTTGAAAATTACACTGAAAATCCGAGTTTTGCATCTCAGCCGAGGGGAAGATGGGTAAGGACTGCGTCCACTGCACCTTGTGCTCCATTTCTGCTCAAAGCTGTCTTTGAAGTGCAGAGATACCTGTTTTCTGGAACACTCCAAGTGAGGGCAGAGGTTTTTTCAACCATATCTTGTCCCCAAATCCAGCAGAAACTCAGCGTCTCATTGAGGAACATGGTGTCCGCTGCTGAGATGGGGAGCGCTTGCCACTTTGCCGAGGGACAAATGTCTCCCCTTTTGACCATGTTTGGATACTCAGCGGTTCCTCAGACAGCCCTCTACTCATCCATGGGGAGATGTTCTGGCAAGACTTCCCTAAGACCAAATCTCGGCTCTCCCTCCTCAGCTAGGCAGATAACTTCTCTACTCATTTGTAAACTGGGTACCACACAACACGTGCTTCAGTGTTGACGTGAGGATGAAATGAGACCCTGTATGTGGGGGTGGGAATGCCAATCGCTAGAAACCAACGAGGCCTCTGCACGGTGTCAGTGATAAGTAACTGGCTAGCCTGACCCTGTGACCTGGTCTGCAAAGTGAAGCCCAGACCCTGTGTGAGGAGCTTAGACGGAATAGTCTGTTGCGGGCGCATAACAGATAAGAGCTCCTGTTACTATCATTGCTATGTTTGAACTGATTCAGAGCACCCCCGTCACTATCTGTCAAGTGGTTCTGCTCATATCCTAGGTACACTCGGGGATGCTGATTTTAAAGATTAGTTTAAACTGTCTTCACTCCCTCCTGATTTTCGCTGTTGTCAGTAGGGAGCCGCCCCTGATGTGACTAATCTCTCTCTGTCCCCAGGTGGAGGGTTTGGAAGGCACCACTGGCAAAAATCAATCCAAAGCAATTAAATCCCCACCAGGTCTGATTGGAACAGGAGCTCAATTGATTGGATGTGCATTGGGATGAAAACCCTGGTTGGTCTCAGCCCTGCGGCTTCCCGAGAGAGCCAGGTACTCCTCAGATTCAACACCTCGATGCAAGCCACTCTTGAAACGCCTCTTTGCAGGCAGACAACCAAAAGGTTACCTACTCACTTCGTCTTCTGGGTCCCCTGCCACTTGGTTCATACATTTATTACAGCGATTGTCAAGTTGAATTTTAATTATGATTTCCTATCTGTGCTAGTCTCACTCTCTCAGATCCTTGAGAGGAGGGACCAGTTCTTGTTCGTATTTACCTCCTCTTTCTTCACGTGTCCAGTATGTATTGTAGGGACTGGTGCCTGTCAGGATTTTTACTATAAATAGCCAACACAAGGCTGGCCCCACAGCACAGTGGTTAAGAGCTGTGTATAAAAAGCCAGATCCCACATAGTCCCCGTGGCTAGAAAAACATGCCAGGTACGTGTGTGTGTGTGTGTGTGTGTGTGTGTGTGTGTTTGAGACCAAAACCCTCCCAGGATGGACAAGTGGAGGAAAAGGGCTTGTAGTATGACCAGGCCCCACTGGGGGTTGCTTTCTCTCTCTGTCTCTCTCTCTCTCGCAGGTGCATGTACCCTCTGGCAATAAAAAACAAAAAACAGAAAGTATCAAAAGCAAAAAACCAGATGACCAGCAATACAACCCAAACTGATTTAAATAAAATTATTGGCTCCCATCATTGGACAATCCAAGATCAATTCTATATTCAAATAGAGCTAGGCCAAGGGTCTCAACTAGTACCAGCAGCCCCCAGCCTCTCCCTCTTAACATTACTCGGCCCCTCTCCCTTTGTGTTGGTGCTCTGCTCAGATAGGCTCTCTGCTCCTGGTGGCAAGATGGCTGCCAGCAGCTACAGCCTCACATTCACCCTTACTCAAAGGCAGTGCATGCATCATCTCTTGTCCAATGGACTCAGTAAAAGTGTCACTTGTCTCTAGCTGTGTCTGGGTCAAGTGTCCGCCTTAAACCAGTGTGGCCCGGGGACTGGAAGCTCAGGACTCAAGCACCACACCCACCCCTATAATGAAACTCACCTAATGAAAAGGACTGAGAGGAGGGAGGGCATTTTCCCTGGAAGGAAATCAAGAGTCACGAATGGTGAGAAGACAGAACACAGCAAAGGTCTGCTCTAACATGCAATGAATGAAGCAACAGTTGTTAAGGGGAAATGGATCTTTTACTAGAATTCCTGAAAATCATATCTCAATAATAATAACTCCTTATTGCTCCTGCTTCTGTTCTTTTTATTATTCAAGCAGCATGTCTTTGGTTTCGTTCTTTTCATTCCTTTTCATACAAAGGCTTGAGAATCACATGCACTAAGAGCAAAAGAACTAAATGAAGGTGAAGCAACACTTGAATCTGGTAAAAAGTCACTGTTTTGGGGGCCAGCAGGTGGCGTAGTGGTTAAGGCACTGGACTCCCCAACGATTGATCGCAGTTCAAGTCCCAGACCCGGTGGCTTGAGAATCACACTGGGACTGCAGGTGGCATGGTGGTTAAGGGTGCTGGACTCCCACATGGCCGACCATGGTTCGAGTCCCAGACCTGGCAGTTTGCTTGCTCTCTCTCTCTGTCCTTCTCTGGTCAAATTAAAAATAAATTAAGTTAAAAAAAAAAAAAGGTGCATGTGTGCCCATAATTCCTGAGAGAATGGAGAAGAGATTGTGCGGTAGCCATACCCTCTGGGGGGGTGATGAATTCTCACTTTCTCTCTGTCTGGAAAGCACATACACCCTGTGAGCAAAAATATCTCTCTGAACAACAAAAAAAGAAGTCACTGTTTTCATGACCCACCCCAGAGCCAAAACACAAACAGATGCTTCCTTAACTAGATCCAGCTTCTTCCAATAATTTGTTTAGGTCTGTTGAGAAAAGACTATATTTTCAGTAGATGAACTTTGTTTTGCTTCTAAATATTCTAAAAGCACAATAACAAACTCAGTTTCCACAGACGCTTGCTTTGAGTACAGAGCATATATGTGCATATGTGTGTAGGGTCTATGTTTATCTCTAAACTGTACCCGAACAGAAAATATCTACAGTCGTCCTCCCTTACCCAAGGGGAGTATGTTTTTGTGGAGAGAGATTTTTGCTATACAGTGCATGTGCTTGCCAGAGAGACAGAGAGAGAAAGAGAGACAGAAAGTGAGAAATCACCCCACAAGGGGGATGGTCACGCCACAATCCCTACTCCTCCATTCTCCTCTTGGGATCCTGGGCACGCACGCACATGCGCCTGGTGTGAGGTTTAAGCTGCTGCATCCAGGACTCGAACCGTGGTCAACTACATGGCAGTCCAGCAATGTAACCATTATGCCATCTGCTGGTTCTAAGGGGAGCATGTTTTAAGACCCAGTGGGTACCCGAAACTGCGGGCGGTATTGAACCCTACATGTAGAGTACTATGCTTTTTTCTGAACATACCTACCTTTGATAAAATAGTTTAATTCATAAATAGGGCACAGTAAGAGATTACAACAATAACTAATAATACAACAGAACAATTACACCAATGTACTATAATAAAGTATGTGAGTGTGGTCTCTTTATTTCTCTCAATGCATCTTACTGTACTGTGTTCACCTATTTTCAGACTGCGGTTGACCACTGGTGACTAAAATTGCAGAAAGCAAAAACCACTGATAAGGGGGTACTACTGTTATTTTATTATTATTATTTTTTGCAAATATCCACTGAATATTAACAAAAATTGATTACATACTGAATCACAAAGAAAATCTCAATAAATCTCAGAAGAAAGTCTATAAGCCTCCCTTCTTGACCACAATGTTAGGAAGAAGGGGAAATGCTTAAAAAGACCTACTCTGGCACATTCACGTGGGACCTAGAGAAGGGACAGAGGGCCTCTCAGCCTAGGGAACACAGGTCTGGCTCTAGATTGAGGTGGCTGCTGAAAATGCCAAGATGTTCTTTTCTTCTCCTTCTCTTCCTCCTCCTCTTTTTCATTCCCCCCCTTCTTCATCCTCATCCTCCTCTTTTCTTTTTTTTTTTTTTATTTGTTATAGGGCATGTGCATTCACCGCAGAAGAGTTAGAGAGGGCAAGGGAAAGTGAGAAAGTCCCCGTATGGGGGATGGCCACACCACAATCCCTTCTCCTCCATTTTTCTTTCTGGGGTTTTGGGTACACAAGTGCATGTGCCTGGTGTGTTTTTCAATCCACCAGGTCCTGGATTCAAACGGCACCATTGGCCATGTGGGATCTAGTCACCCCTCCAACTTTTTTTAAAGAGAGATCTTTGCTATAGGGTGCGTTCGCCGAAGAGATAGAGAGAGACAGACAAAAAGCCAGAAATCATCCCCCGGGGGGATGGCCACACTGCAATCCCTTCTCCTCCATTCTCCTCTTGGAATCTTGGGCATGCACACACATGTGCCTGGTGTGTTTGAAGTTGCTGGGTCCGGGATTCGAACTGCAGGTGACCATGCGAGAGTCCAGCAATGTAACTATTACTGTAACTTAAACCATGAGATCCAGCGACCTTAACCACCATGCCCCAGCAGGCCCCCTTTGTTCTTCTTAAGTTAACCTCGTATGAAGTTCCAGCGGCCCCGGACTCTGCCAGGAAGCGGATGACTGAGGAGCAACACTGTGGCAGCACGTCCCACTGTCACATCCTAGTCCTTCCTCTTACTGAGATCTGAGGGTTGACACAAGAGGGATAGTGAGAACTGAAGGAGAAATAGTAGGAACGCTTTAGATGCTCAGAAAAACCTAGAAGGACAAAATAATCCTGCCCTCTTTATTAGCTCAAGCAACTCTGATCATGGTTGCGATAGAGAAAAAGACATTGACAGATAAAAGCTTTGGATACTGGGCTCTCCTGATGGCCTTAAAAACCTAGAAGGATATTCTAATTAGATTCAGAGTAGGTGAGTGATAATCAGATATGGGATCAGTTCAGGGTTAAACTAAGCAGTGAATGAAAGAAGTTAAAGATTAAGGAGAGCTATACCTCCCTCTACTTCTCAGAAAGGATTTGAGGTGGATTTTCAAAACTGTATATAGCCACGCAGAGAGCAGGAAAGAGCCTGGACTTCAGAATAAAAAGAATTAGGCTTAACCCCCAGGTCAAATACCTCCTACCACCACCATGGGCAAATCATCAACTTGTGATTTCTCATCTATAAAACAGGGGTCATCATAGTCCCTGTTCCTTGCAGGTTGTCGGGGGACAAAAATGAGCTAATGCAGGTAATGCCTGAGAAGTGCTTTGTATAGAACACGCCCTGGGCGGTTGGTCCAGTTGGCCTGGAAATTTGCCTCTGGACCTCTCAGTGACCACAGCAAAGAGGGAGCTATAAGATTCAGCTGCCCTAAGTTAAAAATAAGTCAATTAGTTAGTGCTATGGTTCTTATTACATAGAGGAAGGTTCTTATCTCGTGGGTTTTTATGGGATGCACATGATGACAGATGTCTCTATCATCTCTCCAGTTAGTTCACTAGAGTTTCAGACGCTGTTTTGTTACTGCCTCTCAATGCAAGCCAGTGGAACGGGAATGCAAAATAGAGACATTTGGTATTTTTCAACCCTCTACATCTGTATCTTTTTCAAGTGTGGTGGCTTCAATTCTCCACGACAGTTCGTGTTGTCAGTGCGTGGTTGTTTACATGGAGATCTGTTCTGAAGGGAGATGTGGAATTAAATACTAGCACATGAATGTTCATAGCAGCATTATTCATAGTAGCCAAAGGTGGAGACAGCCAAAATGCCCATCGACTGAAGAATGGACAAACAGGATGTGGTATATCCATACAATGCAATGGGATTCCGTCATAAAACGTGAAATACAGGCTATATGCTATGACATGGATAAACCTTGAAAATATTGTACACTAAGCGAAAGCAGCAGTCACAAAAGACTGCATGTTGGATGATCCCATTTATCAGACATTTCCAGAATAAGCAAATTTGTAGAGCTAGAAAGTGGGTTAGTGGTTGCCCAGGGCTGGGAGGTAACAGTATTTGGGGGAGGTGGTCAAGGGGAATATAATAGTTAAATGGTACAGAGTTTCTTTTGGGGTTGATAAAAGCACTCGAAAATGAACAGTGCTGATGGCTGCACAACTGCGAATACGCTAAAAACACTGCACTGTACACTTTACATGGGGGAACGGTAAGGTATGAGGATTATATCTCAATAAGTTATATTTCTGTTACATAAAAGCAGTGGGTGACCCTTGCCATGAGTCGTGCTTAAGGGAGGGCAAGGTGGCAGCTTGGACTCTGGACTGAACAGCTGGGATGGTTTTATCCAGAGGATGAGCAAAGTAGCCTAAGGGAAAAGAAAGTGACAAGACAATTCAAAAGACTGTGTTGGGAGACAGTCGCTGAGACTCTAACGAGCTGGTGGGCACCGGCAAGGCTGCAGGAAGAGCTGGCTCTGACAGTCTCTCGGAGTCCCCTTCCAAATCACCTTTAGCCCAATTTCCAGAGACCCACAGTCCCTCAGCTGAGTGGCCCCAGGTCTGTCCGCAGGCTTGGGAATGCCAGGCACAGCTTCTCCGGGTGGATTTCCTTTTTGAAGATGAGACTCATGGAGTCTCCTGTCACCCACGTGACGTGTCGTAACGTTCACGTGAATAGCAGCACGCTCTGGGGCAGACACTGTGCCGAGTGCTTAATGGACATTATCTCATTTTTTTTTCCTTCTACCACCCTGGCAGGGTGTACTGTCACCCCCAATTTACAAAGGGAAAAACGTGTTTCAGAGAAGCAGCCGGACTTAGGGGAGGTCATATAGCTGGTAACTTGACCCCAAGTCCCAGGGGTTGCAGAACTGCACTCTCCAGCTCCACACATGGCTGTCTTTGCTCTTCTGACGTCTAACCCACGCCTCTCCTGGCGCACGTAAGCCCACATATGGATGTTCACAGGAGCGTTATTCTCCTGTTCCGAGTGCAGACTCGTGTCCTTTGCAGAAAACCCTGGATTTTCCAAAGCATTTCCTAGCTTTCTCTGCTCAGCTAAGCAACTCCAATTCACTCACTTTCCAAAGAGAAGTATCAGATCATGTCAAACGGGGAAAAAAATCTGAGTTCCTACTGAATTATAAAATCTCTAACTAAGCCAGCAATGGTAAATATACGCTCCTATTTATCCCAGAAGAATGGGCGCAATGGCTATTGTTCTTCAGAGTGTAATCTGAGATTTGGGCAACACAAGTGCGAGCCCCTCAGTGACCGAGACCTATCCAAGGAGACTTGGAAAGTGCACAGAAAAATGGGTTTGCAGTACGAGTTTATTTTTGTGCAAACCATGTTTGAAATTCATCCATAGCCTTTTCATAATATGCATTTTCCCCAAACTTTTTGAAGACCCCTTGTAAGCAGGGAATTTGTATTCTCCACCTTTATTTAATAGTGCAAGTGGGGCAAAATTATGTTTTGGCCACTTCCCTTTAGACCCTCCGCCCTAATTCATTGCCCATTATCCCCGCAAGAGCCTCAGTGTGTCTGAAGGCTCTTAGTGATGCTTATCTGTGTCTGATTTTATAGCTCGGGCCCTTGCAATAACTACTATAAAACTTAAACCCAAGCCCCTAAGGATGTAAATCACATTATTACCCACCTGCCATACCGTAACGTCGCCTTCCAATTACTAATGTGTGCCTTGTCGGTAACATAAGTAATAAACGCACCATCATTTTGGTGGCTTATTGAAAAATCAATCCCTCAACCAAACTGCTTTGACAGTAGTAGTATAAGCAGCCTCATCCTCCTTTTGAAGGGGAAAACAGGCTTCTTCTTCCTCTGGAAACTTCTATTCTGATTACATGGGCCAGACATCGGCTTAGCGCAGTGCCAAGACCTCAGCTGTGGTTTCAGTGTCAACCCTGCCATTCGCCATGTCCAGGCTTCAGTAGTTCCATTTGGAAAATGGGATCATTCCTTCTGCCCTGGGTTGTGCAAAGTACCCAGCACACAAGAGCCACTCAGTGTGAATGATCTTTCTGTACACAGCACGGCCATCAGGTCTGTGTTCTAGGGTGATGGCAAGGCTAGAGTGGGGCCCAGTAGCCTGTGACCATGCTGGACTGAAGAGCAAAGATCAGAGGAAGAGGTGAGGCTGCCCGATGTGAGGGACAGAGGTGTGTTTTTGTTGGGCTAGCCAGATTTGAAGCAACAAAGTCTCAGGCAAGGGACAAGGTACTTGGCCTCTTGTGGAGCTGTGTGTGGACCACCCGCTCTAGGCCCAGCAGCTCACGGGTCACAGGGACTGAAGAAAGCCCCATGATCACACCAGGATTCATCTCAGCACATGACTACACTTGGTCATTTGTCTTCTGTCCAGCTGGGTGGCAAATGAATCAAAAGAGAAGGAGCGTGGACTTCTAAGGGTGGAGTTGTATGTGTGTTGGGGGAGGCGCTGGGAAGAGCTGGGGGTGGGGGGCGTTGACAAGAATCACGAAGGGCAGCAATTTAACTTGCATGAGAAGAACAAATTCATTTAGAAACTCTCCTTATCAGCGGGAATGGGGAAGGATAATTCCACTCAGAATAATATGCAACAGATAAAAATAACTGCAGTGTCTCGGGGAGACAGATATTAAGGCAAGGAACTATAGAGGGGAACACATTCTATTCTTGAAGTCATAATCAGTTTAGTGGGTTGGAATCAGGCTGCTCACCCTGGTAAAGTCTCCAGCCATGCTTCTAGACTCCCGTGGCACAGCTAAATTAAAAACAACAGTCACCTTCCCACTGCCCACCCATGGCAGTCCGGGTCTGCCTGTGCCCCAGAATAATTGTACCTGTATGTCCCTCCAGCCGCCTCCGCAGTCAGGTGAGTCTCAACCCACAAACCACTAAGCTTCACTATTTCTGACAGTCTATTTCCTGAGAACACTGGCTGGCCCCCAACAAGCTCAGAAACACCCAAGTGACTGGGAACAAGCCTCTGCCCCCCTGAACTGGGCCTTGCGTATTATGAAAGGGATACTTCCCTTTAGGAACTAGAGAGGTGATTAAGATACCACAAAGGAAACCCCAATATACGAAAGTCTTCCACGAAACATGAGGGACGTGGAATCTGTCTAATGCACTATGGGAGCCAGGAGGCTGGTTAACACATAAGTTCAATAAGCACCCTCTTTCCTCCTCTGTGCCTCAGCTTCCACATCAGTAAGATGGGAAGCTCACTCACAAAATGGTCTTGCTGGGGGCAACTCCAGAGTGGTCATGACTGAGACTTCCGGCCTGAGTCCTCCCATGGCCCTCCAGGCAAGCTGGGAAGGGGTAGTCCCAATGCAATTTGACAAAAGTCATGTATGTTGTCCCTGACTGAGGCGTTGCAGCTTCTCTGAAATTCAAATCCAGGTCGGCTCGACCCAGAAGCACACCTCTGCCCCACACCGGGCTGCCTCGCCCCTCTGATCGCTCCCCGGCCGAGTGTGCTCACGGGCTGACCCCATCAGCTGCAGTGTCTCAGCTCCAGCGGGAGCCCTTGGAGTCGGTGGTAAACTTCTGCACCAGCACCAGTGTGGGCTGAATGGCTACAGCCAGGCCCCTGGGCTTCCCTGAGCAGCTGATGGTGGGTGAGTGGCGGGGCTGGACGTAAGGGAAGCCAGGGGCCAGGAGATGCAGTTAGGGTCCTGGGCTGCTGCCAAGCTGCAGTTGATCGTGTTCCACCCGAAGGGCACAATAGCAGTTTCCTGCTGCTCCATGTGCTTGGAACATCCTCCCACTGAGAGGCAGGACTACGGGAAAGAGTACCAGACGGGTGGGTCCAAGTCCCACCTTCACACCCACATCAGCTCTGTGCTTTGTGCAGCTGAGCTGTGCCTCAGATGTCCCCCTGAGAAATGGGACTGAAGACAGCTCCGATCCTACCCACTGTGGTGCGGGTTCCCTGAGGTGATGTATGTGCACTGTTTAGAACAACTCTTGGCACCCAAGAGCTTGTCATCTTGTTTTCAGGCCTCTTCTGTCCCCTTTGGTTGGATGCTCTTCCTGGCCATGGCAGCTCCTCCTCTGTGTCCCCCTGCTTCCCTAAATCCTCTCATCATAGCACTCCACTGACAGCCTCACCCAGCTAAGCTGCAGGCCCCCAGGGGAGAGACCAAGACTGGTTTACCTCGGAGTCCTCAGGGCCTAAGCACGATGAGTGGGTCCTTTGGAAGAATTGTTGAAAGAATGAAGACCACCCCTGGGCTTTGGAGAAAGCTGACAAATTTACATCTCAGCTCTGCCCATCCCTAGCTCTGTTGTTCTCCTTTCTGATCCTCACGTTCCTCTCTTGGAAAACAAATGTAGCCTGGCTCAGTGACGCTCAAGGCTTAGCGAGCACAGGAATCAACTGTGGATGTGTTCAAACACACATGCAGACCCAGCAGGTCCGGGAGAGACCTGAGCATCTGCATTTTCCACAAGGTTTAGGTGAGGCTGATGCTTCCGGCCCATGGACCAAATTTGAATGGCAATAGGTTAAGCCTGCTGAGATGATATGAACATGTCTGGAGTCTGACAAACAGTAAAAGTAACTGAATTGCTTTACTGCAGGGGCAGAAAATGTAACATTTCTGATCACAGAAGTTGCAGTCCATACCCCAGATTCCCTGGGCTCCATTTCAAAGCCCCTTCTCTGAGGCCCCCATTTGCCATTTCCTGCCAGGAGCATGAACTCTGGGCAAATGTATCCTGTAAGACCATCTGGACCCGTGGAAATGTGCCCAGCACTCCAACCCTGGTGTGGGCAGAAGCTAGAAATGCTGACCAAGCCTAGCTGGGGTGAGGGTGAGGATGCAGCAGGGAGAAGGGAGGGCCTGCAGGTGGGGAAGGGGAGCAGTCTTTGCATGGCGACCCATCACAAAGCTGCAGCTTCCCAGGCAGGCCCCTGGCTCTGCTTCCTGCCCCATTCTAGGCCCTCTGGCACCATCTGATCACCCCCAGCTGATGCGAGCTGCTGGACTCCCCGAGATACTCTGGGTTCAGAGCGGAAAGCCCACTGTGTCCACCATGCTCAGCTTCAGCCAGCTTTCTGGATCCTGACTTCCACCCTGAGTTTCCAGGAAAGCCAGACCTTAAATGCAAACACCTGGACCCCTCCAGATGCCACACCCAGTTGGAGGAAGATGGGAGAGGAGGGGATATGGGGATATAGAGAAGGGGACAGAGGCACAGGGAGACCCCTTAGATCCAGGCTCAGAGGAAGAGTAAATATTTCTGGGGCACCTCTACTTACTGGGTGCTATTTTCCCCACTGACTATGCAGCAGCTCATTGAGAAAGGCCTTGCTATCCCACTTGCCAGCTGAGAGTACTGAGGCTCTGAGACGATAAATCAGTTTGAGGTGGAAGGGGGAAAGCCAGGATTCAAGCCCTGGCTAAGTGACCCCAAAGGCCTAGCTCCCAGCTCTGACCAGGGTTTGAGGCCCTCAGCCTGCCCCTGTCTGGAAACCCCCAGTGAGTCTGTGAGGAGGGGATTCCTTTGTTCCTGTCTTCCTATCTCTGCTGGTTCCACCTGCTCCCCACACAGTGTCCTTCCTCCAGGCCCCAGAGTTGGTCCCTGAAGCAGAGTCCAAGCATGTTTGAGATTCTGCTCCAGTGACTGTCCCAGGTGTGGGACAGATGGAGGCTGTAGCAGGTGCCACCACCTGCCACCACAGAAGCCATGGAGCACATGTGATGGGTCCAGTGCATGCTGGCTTTAAGGGTATTATTGTGCCAGCTGGCAGCTGGGCAGGGGTCCCCTGGGTAGGCCCAGGCCCAATGTGATAAGAAGCTGACGGGGCTGGGACTCGCCCAGGCCGCTGCAGCACGTGCACTAATAAGTGGGGCATCTCTTTAATGCTGCTGCAGAGATGGCTAGGAGGGGAGAGATGGCGTGGGGGACTGCAAGAGGATTAATGTCAAAAACTGACACATCTGACAGTGGAAGGGCCAGCCTGACAAAGCAGGGTCAGCCCAGCTCAGGGAATATCCCCAAGGCCTGTTCTGAGCCTGGCACCGTGCAGGACCCTGAGGGCACAGAGTGAACCCAAATGGGGATGCTGCCTGTAAGGTATTGCAGGCCTTGGAAGGTGTGGTGGGCCCTTGGTGCCACACCACAAATGGGGAACTAGGTTTCCCTCTGAGAGTTGGGCTTGGAAAACAATATGTAACTTCTAGGGCCTGAGACTCAGAGAGGTACATGCTGCCTGCTGGTCTGCCGGTCAGGGTGGCAGGGCCACCTTCCCCAGACGGATGGCAGCCTCTCTCTGACCACCTTTGTGGGACCCCTCCAGTGTGACAGGTACGCATTCAAACATTTTCTGATCGCCTGGTCTGTGCCATGCAATAAGACACGTGCAGGAGCCACCGTAAGAGTGCGGCTCCTACCCTCAGGTTTCCAACAGCCAATGCACACGCGCACGTGACCGGCGTAGCGGTGAGGTGGAGGGCGGTTAGGATCGCTTTCCGGAGGAAGGCTGCTTTGGGTGCCAATGCTTGCTCTATTTATTAGTTGAGTAACTTCATGCAAGTTACTTAACCTTTTTAAGCCTTGGTTTTCCCATCTGTAAAATGGGGATGATTTGTACAGCATTTGTGTCCTAGGGTTGCTATGAGGATTTAATGAGATGTAGTCTGTTTGTTCCAAACAGATCACAGGTGACCGACCTCATAGGCGGCTGGTCAATACAGGATTGGGGTCTGCTGAAAGCCATGGACATGCTGGTTTGTGGGTGATCTGTCCCGGCAAATTCATGTTTTGAAGCTCTCAGATGCAAGCTTTTGCAAAAATAAAAGAGAACCACCTTTGGGACCAGCGGATGGTGTTATGGTTATATCACTGGACTCCCATGTAGTCAGCCGTGGTTCAAGTCCTGGACCCAGTGGTTTAAAACACACTGAATACGTGTGTGTGTGTGTGCCCAAAATCCCAAAAGGAGAATGGAAGAGAAGGGATTACGGCATGACCATCCCTCCTGGAGGGTGATTTCTTGCTTTCTATCTCTCTGTCCCTCCAGCAAGCGCATGCACCCTTATAGCAAAAATCTTTTGCTCTATAAAAAGACACCTTAGCAGCATAAGAAGCTCTTAACAACAACAACAACAACAAAACATAGAACCTCTACTCGCGTGCCTTTCTTTATTCAAGACATAGCTGATTTAGCGGCTCCGGGAACTGCTGTGTGGCCCACTCTGGGAAGCTGTGAGTGAGATGGAAATGCCTGAAGAGGCTTCTCCGTGTATGAAAACAATGGATGAGTGATAAGGCGACAGCCTGGATCCGATTTTTAATTTTGATGAAAATGGTCTCTTCCAGAAAGAAGCAAATGCCCTCTGGTATCAGAATCTCCAAAGAGAAAGCACAGGCCCTGAAATGCGTCCCTTTAGGCTGCACAGAAATGACCCGCAGAGAGGCTGGTACAAATTCAGCTGTGCCAGTATTCTTACATAAATTTTAGTGCTTTTGAGCATCCTCTGGTTACAAAATAACTGACATTTTAGAGTGGTCTCCCCAACCCTGTTCCCATAAGCTCTGTTATTTTGGGTGCATGAGTTCATAGATCATGGGGTTCATCGGAACACATATATGACATTAGAGTGGAGGCATCTGAGCTGCATGTAACATACAACTCGATAAATGTTAGCTGCCATTATTATTGCTATTACTGTCAGCGAGGATGACAGCGATTAGAATTAATGCCAGATGGTGGTAATGCCCACTCAAATGAGGGTCAGGAGAGGAGAGGTCAGCTCAACTTCAGCATGGCCAGTGCTATGGTTTGTGTATGTCCCTTCCAAATCCATGTGTTGAGATATAGTTGCATCTGAAGGTATTAAGAGGAGGGAAACTTAATCCAGCTGTGTTGCTGAAAGGTGGGACCTTTGGGAAGTGAATAGGGTCAGAAAAAGTCATCAGGGCAGAGCCTCTATTGTTGTATTGGGAACTTTAAAGGAGGGAAGAGAGGGCCAGCAGGTGGCATGGTGGTTAAGGCGCTAGATACCACATGGCCCAACTCCATGGTTTGAGTCCCAGGCCCAGCAGCTTGAAAATATGTGTGTGTGTGTGTGTGTGTGTCCAAAATTCCCAAAGGAGGATAGAGGATTGTGGCATGGCCATCTCCCTGGAGGGTGATTTCTCACTTTGCTCGACTCTCTTTCTCTCTGTCATTCTCTGGTGAGCGCACATGCCCCATGGTGGGCGGGTGCAGGGGGGAGAGGGAGAGACATCATTGTTGACATGAATACAGAGGCATGCAAGTTCTTGCCACATGATACCCTGCACCAATTGGTAGACAGCACCACTAGCCGGAAGTTCCTCCACAGATGTGGCCTGTTGACTTTGGATCTCCCAAGCCACCTCTATTCTTTGTAAATCACCCAGTGTGGTGTTCAGTTGTTAGTAACTGAAAATGGACTGAAACAGCCAGTGACCCTGCGACTGCAGTTACTCAGACTCAGTCAGTACTCGGGCTGCACCTACTAGGTAGCAGCACTGGGCCAGACCCTGTCAGAGAGCCCTGGCCCTTGGGGGAGACAGATATTCAACAATCACACTCTCTGAGACCGGCTGAACAAGAAGCTCGGTGGCCCTGGCCTCAGTTCGCTGGTCTGTAAAATGAGGGCAGGGACTAGCTGATCCCAAAGCTCCCAGCTTCGATCCCAGAGACTGCTCCTGCCGCAGCCCTGCTGCCTCAGGTTACAGCATCTGGTCCCTCTTAGCTGGTCCCACTCCATGCACTGGGGCTTCTCACTTCCTCTGGAGCCCTCCCTGGCTTTTGTTTCAAGGCGCTCCTGGGACAGCCACGCTGCACAGATGTCTCCCGCCAACTCTGCCTCAGAGCAGCCCGAGGAGGATGACGTGAAGGCCCCGCGTCCACCAGCTCTTGATGAAGTGCCAGCCCTGCGAGATGATGTATAGCACGTGGGATGGATGGCGACGTTTTAATCACTCGCGGGGAGAGCGGGCAGCTGCCTAATGGAACTGTCGCCTTACTGATGGCTGTCGTCTGTAGCTTCAGACATTCGGAGTGGGTGCTTGTGCTCCCCCCAGGGTATCTCCCATGAAACTACAAAGAAATAGCTTCTTGCACCCCCAAATGCACATGCTCCTGGAGACAGCTACTGCTCTCCCTGGCAAGGCGGAGTCTTTGGTTAGCAATAACGACTTGCCTCAACATTTTGGACTCCCTGTCCACTCCATCCTGCCCTGCGGTCTCTGCAGTAGGCACAGGGGCAGGTACCTTGTTCCCACTTTACAGGGAAAGAAACCGAATCACAGAGCATTGGGACTGAACTAAGAGAGATGACACTCAGGCTCAAAGCGAATCAGAGGCAGAACTAGAACTGGTTCTCCTTGCTCTCGCCACGTTGCCTCCCTGGTCATCTGAGGTTCTGAACTTGCAGCATCATCTTGGGGAAAAGGAGAAGGTCAGAGAAAGGCAAGGCAAGAGAGGGGAGGGCATGGAAGGCAGAGGAGAGGCTGCGGGGTGGGCAGTTTGCTGAGGAGGGAGCAGGAGGCGAGGGAAACACACCAGGTAGAGAGGCACCTCAGATTCATACTCATCTTGCACATATGTGACCTTCATTTATTGCCCCGACACCACTTCTGGGTACCCACTACATACCAGATGCTGCTCCAGGCACTGCAGATCTGCGCCGAATGCACAGGGTTCTGCCTTGTGGAGTGGGCCTCCTGGTGGGAGTGGTGTCCCCTCCGCCCCCTTCTCCCTCGAGCTGACATACCCAGTTCACTGTGAAACTCAGGCTCGGATTGGAGTATGGCAGGAGTTGAGAGAGACCGAGCATCTCCCAGGCCTGCGACCTCTTCTACAGGCCAAAGTCAACTCCGACATAAAGTCATGCTGGCTGTCAGCAGCCCCAAGGCTCTGGGCAAAGTGAGGTAGACACAGCCCGTGCTCCACCCCATGGGCCTAGGCTGGAGCCTGCAGAGGTTGGCCACGGCCACTCCCAGAGCACATGGCTGTCCTGTGCTGATTGATAACAACTTCAGAAACGCTTGGCGGGCCCTGGTGGTTGGCACCGCAATGTCTGTGAGATCAGCGTGTGGTATAAATCCGACAGCTCAAATTCTGGAATTGCATAAGCTTTTAAACAGATTGCCAGCATATCTTTTATTTTTATTGTGCTAGAAACACAAACGAAAACAGCAATGATTTGTCCCTCAATAAACAAAGGCAGTAAAAGAAAGGGGGAGAAAAAAAATCACTACCCACTTTACATTCCCCGAACCTACTTCTCACTGTGATGTAGAGCAGGTTATAAACAGCCCACTTAGAGAGGCCGCGCTGCTGCTGCGTCGGCAAGGAAGGGGCTGGAAGGAGTGGCCCGACCCACTAACTGCAGAGGATGTGGGGTCAGATGGACCTGGGTTTAGAGGCGGGTCTGCTGCTTGCTGGCTGGGTGGCCTCGAACCACTGACCTAATCTCTCTGAGCTGCAGTTATCATCGGTGTGAGAAGAATTATTAATAAAAGTGGCATCACTTAGGTTAGTGCTGGCACATGGAAGGTGCTCTGGGAATCGGTTTTGATCACTGTGGTCAGCGTAACTGTGGCTGCAGAAAACAGACTGCCACTCCCCACCCATGACTCCCAGAATGCAGAGATACTCAAGGGAGACGGTAAGTGGGAAAGAGCTCTGCACGCTGTAGTGCGCAGTGCACACGGGAGGCCTGATTCCTAAGCAGAGTGAAGAGAATTTGTTTTGCCAAGTAACATTAGGTTACACATGCACGTGCGTGTGTGCACAGAAGCATGGGGTCTTTTTGTAATACCTGAAAAACACGCATCATAAAAAAAGACAATGTGTGGCTCTCAAAACATTTCGTACCAAGATAAACTTGTTCACAAACTTTCTGAATGCACATAGGTATTTTTAATACCTTACTGTCTGTGGAGGACAGGCAGAGGTGTTCTATTTCTCCTCGATCTGTGTCGTGCTGGCTCTGCCTCTCTGCAGCCATTTCTCTGTTTCTATCATTCCCTTGCTTCCTTTTTCTCTCTCTCTTAGCCTGGGAATTCTGGGGCTACACTCAGACCACTGGATCTCATACTCTGTTTCTGGGAACCATTCTAAGAAAACAAGGCTCCGTAGGCCAATAAGTTTGGGAAATGTGAAACTTAATGGGCTTCTTTACTGCGGGGCTCCTTAGCAACTTTGCTAAGCAGACATGCATCGGAAGCTCCAAGAACTATAGACTGTGGCAGTTCCAAAATATGTGTCTACAGAACTTTCCTCCTCGACGCTGGCCAAGAATGCGCCTTGAGACTTCCAAGTGCAGGGGGAGCAGCTGGTTGAGGGCCAGCTGCTGCCTTTGCAGAGGCGATGCTTCCCCTGTGCAGCTCCCGGCCAGTGATGGAGCATGAGGGAAACACCAAATCCAGCCACTCCTGGAGATGCAGAACTCCCCACAATGGCCCCCTTCGGCAGGAGGACTCCTGGACGGCTCTGCCAAACCATTCTCGGGTTGCACAGTCTAGGGGGCTTCCACCCAACTTCTTTCTCCCTCTACCACTTTGAGTCCAACTAGTGTCACAGTCTAAGGGTCTTCCAGCCTTCTTCAGCTTCCAGGCTATTCTCCTCCACACGGACATTTCCCCCTAATAAGCTCCTTGTGTATTTAACTCCACCTAGGTGTTTGCTTTGTGAGGACCTGGCCTAACACACATCCCTTAAAGAGCACTTATTAATATCACAAGGTGCACAGGTGACCATAGAGGATAGTTAGAGAAACTAAAAACCAGCCCATCAAGGACATGCAAGAGTGAAGGAATTGTTCACTCTATCCATTCATCTATCCATCCACCCACCCTCCCATCTGAGTACAGACCTACGTACTCACTCACTGACCCACCTAACCTACTACCCAGCAAGCACTATGGTGGGCCGTCAGGAAACCTGATGTTCCTGACGGGGATGCTGCCAGCTTCTTAGGCTGCCCTGCTGACCCAGTGGATGCCAAAGAGAGACTGTGGAAAAAGCTCCATTTCCTCCTTGTTGGAAGGAAGTCTGAGTTGATTCCCATTCAGATGGGACAAAAATATATCCTACAGCTGCTCACATTTCCTTCATTGAGAACAATCTCATTTAAGTCTTGGCTCTGTGCCCAAAGGGAGGTTTGCAAGACACACTTCTTCCAGCACATGTTCAGTCAGGCTGACAGCCCAGGAAGGATGCTATTTTGTAAAGTGGAGCAGAGAAAATATGAGGGGTGTTTCAAGGAGTCACGGTTAATAATGGGGAGGGTGAGGAAGGCAAGGAAAGTAACAATGGCCAGGCATCTGCTCCTTCCAGGCCCTTAACTCCAGCACCTCATTTCATCCCCACAGCAACCTTTAGAGGAGGAATCTAGTTACTAACCCATCTTTGGATGAGAAGACTAAGGCAAAACAACCTGCTTAAAGGTGCGAAGCAACCTGCTTTAAAGGTGAGTCAGAGAAAATCTAAGGGAGGGTGTGGGAGTGGGAGGGGCTTTTCTGACACTGGTCTCCGGTACATGCCCAAAGCAGTTTCTGTGGCTTGACTAGGGGTGCTATAAGGAAAAACAGGCTTGAGCTAGAGCAGATTCAGAGGCTTGGTGATGGGACTTCAAAGTATATGTGCTGTAAAAGGGAACTGGGTGCCCCTTGAGGACCTCTGGCCTCTACATCTAGGAGGCTAGAATGAGGATGAGGAGTAGAACTCCAAATACTGGGTTGTTGGAAGTCATGATGTATTTTTCTATGTTCTTCTATGCAAAAATGCATCATGACTTTTCAGACAACCCAGCATTTTTTTAAACCTATTAAAAGCATACCCTCTTTGCAGAAGGAAACCCTTCAAAGCACTAGTTGTATAAGAGTCAGTATATCTCTGTCCTTCCGGGTGAGTTGCAGAGCAGATGAAGACACACCGAGGTTGAACTTTTAAGTGGAGACTCTGTAACTCAAAGTAGATGGGTGGGTCCAACAAATCTGCAGCCAGTATAAACCATAACCATGTGCGTGTCTGTGGAGGGGGCTGAATGGTGGTGCAGCAGTAAAACACAATGCTCTGCAAGGCCGACTCATGTGGGAAGGCTCCAGATTCAGGTATGGAGACCCCGGGTATGCCAGGCACATGCTTGCCCATGATCTGGGGCTGGCTAAAGCCTGGGGGGAGGCGCATCTCGGCGTTAGGACTCTATTTGGAGTGCTCTCTCTTCCTCTCTGCCCATGGAAGAAATACATAAACTTTAAAAAGAAGCGTAGAGGGGACCAGCAGGTGGCACGGTGGCTAAGTCACTGGAATCCCACATGGCCAACAGCAGTTTGAGTCCTAGATTTGGTGGCTTGCTTTCTTGCTTTCTCTCTCTTTCTCTCTCACATTCTCACTCTCTGTTTCTCTCTGGTGAGCATACATGCACTATAGCAAATTAAATAGTAACAATAATAATGATAAATAAAATAAAATAAGTGATCTTGAAAAAAAAAGAAGTGTGGAGAGGTGAAAACTACAAAGGAATGTGGAGAGGTGGAAAGTTAAAAGAGATTTGTCGTGGCAGTGGGATGGCTGTGGTGATGGTAATTTTTTTTTTTTTTTTGAGAGGTTTTCGCTATATGGCGCGTGCGCTCGCCAGACAGACAGAGAGAGACATAGAGACAGAAAGCGAGAAATCACCCCCCAGGGGGGATGGTCACGCCGCAATCCCTTCTCCTCCATTCTCCTCTTGGGATCTTGGGCACGCACGCACACGCGCCCGGTGTGAGTTTTAAGCCACCGGGTCCGGGATGCGAACCACAGTCGACTACGTGGGAGTCCAGCAACATAGCCATTATGCTAACTGCCGGTTCCCGTGATGGTAATTTTATTTTTTTTTTAAGGTTTTTGCCATAGGGCACTTGCAGTGTGGCCTGATAGAGACAAAGAGAGACAGTGAGAAGGAAAGGGAGAAATCACCCCTCAGAGGATGGCCATGCCACAATACTTTCTCTTCCATTCTCCTTCTGGGATTTTGGGCTCACATGCACAAACATCCAGCATAATTGTCAAGTTGCCAAGTCCGGGACTCAAACCACAGTTGGCCATGTGGAAGTCCAGTACCTTAAACACCATGCTTCTTGCTGGTCCAGTGGTGGGAATATTTTATCTGAAATACCTTATGATTATAAGATGAAGACATTTAAATCCAATGGCAGGAGGCAGATCTACTGAAATTTTTCCCACCTCTGGGTCTTTGCCTTTGCTGAGTCCTGTGTCCCAGGCACTTTTCCACTTCACTGTGTTTGTCAAAATCTTGCTTGTTTTAGGGCTCAGATGAAAGGCCACCTAATGAGCCCAATATTTGACTACAGCAACCATAAGATGTGGGGCTCTGAAACTAGGAGACTCTCATCCCCTCTCTATGACTGGAAAGCTGCCCCTCTCAGCTTTTTTCTGCATATGACTCCCTCTGAATATCCTTTAGGGCTCGGCTTAAATATCACCTCTTTAAATAAGTCTTTTCCTACCACCTATCCTAATGGATCCTTTATTATTCTTTTTCTCACCCTCTTACTTGTTTTTTTTTTCCTTGATCCCTTCCTCCCCCCCACCCCACACCCCATGCCTTGAGTCTTGTACTTAAGCACACAGTAGGAACAGATTTGAACAAGATAGCCATTCTGAGAGGATCTTTGTATAATTCCTGGCTCTACAGTGAATGCAAGTTGAATTAAATATCATCTCCAACACTGATGGAAACTAAGTGTGATCCAACTATACTGGGAGGATTGGGGAGGAAGGGCTGAGTGAAGGGGACCAAAGAAAGCTAAATTGTCATCTACCATCACAGGTCACTAATAGATGATGTCTAAAATGGATGAGCCAAGAAAGAGCAATAGACCAATTATTTCAAATTATGGAAATAAGGAGTAAAAGAAACCACTAAAAATGTGGGAAGTAGTTGGCTCTGGGGAGCTGGAATCAGGGGAGAGGAGGGGTGGGATGGGACTGGCATTTTCCATTATAAGCCATTTAGTACTCTTTGATTTTTAAATTATGTGCATGTATTACTTTAATAAAAGTAAAATTAAAAAAAAAAAGAAAAAGCACAAAGAAAAAAATCCCATTGCGAATTGTACTGTTCCTCTGATCCTTCCTCGTAACATGCCCTAAAATGATACTACAGCATCAAGGCAAACATTTCACATGGAAATGAGTAATGGAAGCATAATGTAAACAGATGTTAAGCCCATTCAGTACAATGATGTCTTTTAGATATTAGGATTATTGGGGGAATATGTTACTTAATGGTGTGAGATTCACAGGGCTGCTACCGAACACAATAAGACAGCATGGCCCTGCCCAGGACTTCTCTGTTGATGCCATGGACTGATGTTGGCTTTAGGCAAGACCCTTTCATCCTGCTGCCTCAATTTCATGTGTAAAAGGCCTGCTTGATCCTATATATCTACCTGTGCTCTAGAAATAAGAGACAACACCAAGCAAATAGAGTGTCTAGAGGGAAAAGATAAAACAGAGCAGGCCATTCATTCATGAATTAAATGAAAGATCATTAGCCATCTATAATGTGCCTGGCATGGTTTATAGTGCTGGGTATAAAACAGGGAACAAAATAGATGAGATAGATTTCCTCTTGGTGCTTACATTCTAATGTGGGCAGAATAGGGAAACAAAGAGTAGAAAAGACAAATCGGTAAAACAAATAAGTGAGATGGTACCAAGAACTACAGAAAAGGTAGAGTAGGGAGTAGGGCAGGAAGTGCTGAGTGGGAGAAAGCAGTGAGGGAAGGACTCACTGAGAGGGGCTCATTTCAGCAAAGCCCTAAAGGGAGTTAGAAGCCAGACCTGACCTGCTTGAAGAAAGAAGCATAACAAGCACAAACGCCTGGAGGCAGGCACATAGCTCGCCTGTTGAGGATTGGCCAGGAGGCTGGAGTGGCCAGAACAGGGTGAATAGAGGAGAGCAGAGGAGATGAATATCTGAACAAGTTCCACTCACTGCCTAGCATGGTCATGCCCAGGGATGTCCAGGAGTAGTGGTGTGCTGGTAAATAATTAAAATAGCAAACAAGCAAAAGACAAAACAAGAAACCCCACACAACAAAACAAAACAAAACCCCCCACAACAAAACAAAACAAAACAAAACACAAAAACAACCTGATCTGTAGCATTTGCTGATTTCTATGGTATAAATATTTGCACCATAGCTGATGTTAAGCTACCAGTATGAGGTCACTGAATGTAGAGTTGGGAAGGGATGGATACATCCAGCGCCATCACTCATGCATGTCCTTCTGCCCTTTAATGCTGCAGTTTTTTTTTTTTTTTTTTTAAAGGACTTTGTCCCTAACCCCAGAAGCCTTCTCTTAAATATTCTGGATAAGGATGTTCTTTCATTTTTTGAGCCTTGTGCAGCAGAACACAACCCACTGATGACACTGTTTCTATGTGAATTCGCCTACATGGTGTCACATCTCATTGCATCTCAGGCCTTTATACTTGTTCCCATGCTTAGAATGCTCTTTCCTAGATCTTTGCATGATTGGCTAACAGACTTTATCACTCTCTGAATTAAATTATCTATTGATCTATCTATCTATCTATCAATCAATGTATCAACTCAAATGTCCCACCCTGGGGGTCCTTCCCTGGCCATCTTTATTGATCTTTGCCCCCTGCCCCTGTTAATAATATCCCTTTATTTTTCTTTTTAATAAGTTTATTCTTTTAATTCTCCTATAGGGGGCACTCAAGCAGAGTTTTTATGCTGAGCTCTACTTTTATTCTCATCAACCTTAATTATAGCCATTCATGTGTGCCCATCATGTCCAGGGAGATACCAGGAAGCAAACCCAGAACCTTTCTTGTGTCCTCCAGTTGTGTTACCTCTGCATCATCGCCTCATCTCTCCTTTTTACTTTTCTTCAGAGCTTGTATCACTATCCAACCTAAGTTATCTATTAATCCATCTATCAATCAATGTATCTGTTTTCTATGTGAAGGCTATCATGGTCTTTGCTACCTGGCATCCTGGCATTGCTATATTCATTTTACATTCCTACATGGTATTTGGCACTATGCAATGGGCATGCACTGGGTAAGTATAGATAAATGAACCCTCAGTACGAATACTTAAAGAAATGACCCTCTGAAAAGATCTGAAGTATCTGACTCCATCAAAGACTATCATGGCACATTGTGAACAAGAGGAGAGTTAGCGAAGAGGGGGCACCCAGGCTAAGTGACCAGGTGGAAGTGGCTCTTTCTGCCTGGATGAGAGTTGGACTTTTGAGGCAGCCTGTGGTTGAATGGGAACTCCTATTTAATACAGTTCAGAAAATCACTCCCAGAGCCCGTCCGTCATCCGCCACGAATGGTGAGAGCAATTTCAGCAAGCAGTTTGCAGCTTAATTTCTTCTGGGCATCTGGAGAGCCTTCACTCTTGGGTTCATATTAGAGAGAATTTTAATGTGCCTGCTAAATGTCTTTCCTCCCTCGCACCTGTATTCTCACAAACAGAGATTTGAGAGAGGTGGACAACGGGAACCAAACATTTCAAAGGGGAGGAACAGTTCGTGACTAGGAAGAAAGGGCCAAAATGAGATGATTTGCCAGCTATTTTGTGTGTGATTAGATCCCCCACCCCAGACTTTCCAGTGCCCAGCAATCTAATCATTTCAGTGGCTATTATTTAAATAAAGGAAATAATTGACCTCTACAGAGGAGAGTGTTTAAGCCAGCAATCACTGTGCATGTCCTCTCCTGGACTCAATTAAGAATGGAAAGGAATCTTAGTCTGAAGCAGCCAATGAGAACAGCACAATGTGAAGGGAAGCTTTCTGAGGTGCCAGGTGGTGAGGAGGGTCAAATAAATAAAGGGGTGGGGGGCAGGTTTAGAGGTTCAGCTTGGCAGCTGACAGAGCTCCTGGGGGATAGACAAGCTACTGGCCAGGACAAGAGGCGGGGCAAAGACCATTTGGCTCTTCCTCCCCCTGAATTATTGCAACTCAGAGGAAACGGACAAGCTCTGTCTGGCCAGCTGCCTTTGCCTGCCTTTCTGCAGCCTTATGAGAAACAGCAGTCCTGAGTCCCTCCAAGACATGCTCCAGGACCTTCTTGACTGCATCCTCTCATTTCATGAACTGAACACCTACTGTGTGCTGGCCATCAAGGACAGGGGGATAGGGACAAGTGAGAGGAATGGTCTTCATCCTGGGAAATATTACAATCTACTTTAGAGAAAGAAAGAGCACCAAAATTCATTTTAGATTTTTTTTTTGGTTACATTAGATTGAATAACTTTGAAAGACCTCAGTTAATGAATTTGAAAGTATTTTTTTTTTTTGGAGAGGTTTTTCGCTATAGGGCGCGTGTGCTCGCCAGCCAGACAGAGAGAGACATAGAGACAGAAAGCGAGAAATCACCCCCCAGGGGGGATGGTCACGCCGCAATCCCTTCTCCTCCATTCTCCTCTAGGGATCTTGGGCACACATGCACACTCGCCCGGTGTGAGTTTTTAAGCCACCGGATCCGGGACGCGAACCGCAGTCGACTACGTGGGAGTCCAGCGACATAGCCATTACGCTAACTGCTGGTTCCCAAATTTGAAAGTTTTAAAGCATAAAGAAACTCACTACTCCACCTAAGAACTAGAAAGTATCCAACTCTGCCAGAGGTTGCCTGCAGGTGCTTTCCCGTCTCCTCCTTCAGCTCAGGAAACCATAGTCCTTGTCCTGCATTTTACTTTTCTCAGAAGCTACTCTGATTTACTATGAGTTATAGATTAGAAGTTACTATTTCATTTTAAAACTTTTTACAAAAATATCGTGTTTTATGTAGGCTCTTGCATATTGCTTTCCTCAGCTGACATGTTGCTAAAATGCATCCCTGCTGTTCTATGTCATTGTGGTTCATATGTTCTCACTTCTGTAAATACTGTTTTTTAAAAAAATTTTTTTGCTATAGGGCACATATGATCACCAGATACAGAGACCGAGAAAGAAAAAGGGAAAGCGAGAAAGCACTACCAGGAATGGCCATGCTGCAACCCCCTTCTCTTTCATTCTTTTGGGATTTGGGGCATGCATGCACAAGCACCTGGTATGCTTTTCAAGTTGTGGGTTCAAGACTCATGTGGGATCTAGCTGACGTAACCATTATGCCACCATTCTACTGCTATGGAGCATTGAAGCATATTTGAGGTGAGGAGGGTAATTATAAACAAAGTTGCAATCTTAGTCCATTTGTGCTGCTATAACAAAATGAGAGTAAATGATTTATAAAGAACAGGAACTTATTTCTCACAGATATGGAGGCTGGGAAGTCCAAGATAAGATGCCAGCAGATTCTATAAACTGGTAAGGGCTATCCCCTGCTTCTAAGATGCCATCTTGGTACGGCATCCTCCAGAGAGGACAAATGTGTGTCCTCACATGGTGAAAGGGATGGAGGGGCCAAAGGGCCAGACTCTATGGGAGTTTCTTTAATGAAGGCCTCAACCCTTACAAAGGAGGAGCCTTCATGGCCCAATCTCTTCTTAAAGGTCCCATCTCTTATTACTATCACACTGATGGTTAAATTTCAACATACAAAATTGGGGGTGGGGGAGGCAATCAGACCATAGCAATTCCTTTGAATGTTCTTATCCATGACTATTGGATTTTTCTTGAGCTATATCTAGGAGTGAAATTGCTAAGTTGAGGAGTATACAGTAATTGGGAAGTCAAACCTCAGGTGGGAAGAAGAGCGACCCCTCGGGTTAGGTCCCCAGAATACTGCCCTCTTCCTAATTTACCTCTTGTTATTTATCTCTCCAAGATCATACTCAATTAGGTTCCAAAGTGGTTGAAGCCAGGTTCCCTTCTTGATTCCACCCTGGTAGTAAGGAGAACTAGCTTCCTTACACTTAAAGCTGCTCAAGGTTTGCACTTTACCCACCCAGCTTCAAGAAAACAAGAGAAGGGCAAGCTGTTCATCACCCTCTGCTCTGACAGTCAGCTCCTGCCAGGGGCACCATGGGAAACTCAGGCTTTGGCATAATCAATTGGGAAGATAGTTGGACTGCAGGCATGCTTCCTAAACCTGCTGCATCCTGCCACCTCAGGGTGCTAATGTTTAGCTTTTCCTTGATGTAACTCCTCAGACGCATGGAAGAGTATTCCCCTGAAAAGAGTTGTGTCGAGTGGTGTCTGGAACCAGAAACTGGAAGTCTGCTTGGGTACAAATCCTAGCTCCATCCCGTTGCTGGCTGAGAGACTTTGGACAAGTACCCCCACCTTTTTTGGCCTCGATTCCTATGAGCAGAGAATGAGGAGGCTCAGTGGCTCACCATGAGGATTAAATAAAGGAAATAGGCATCGAACATCTAAAATGAGGCAATGTCTGGGAGAATGATGAGACCCCACGCCCCCACCCCCAATCATGCAGGACTCCAGCCTCTGTCCTGGCATCAGGGGCCAGCAGCTGAGCAAGCACACTTTCTGGTTGGTTCCTCCATACTGTAAACCCCACAGGGAAGGTGCTACTCTAGCAAGGTGGAGGGACCCCTTGGTCTGGGGTTGTCCAGCTGGCATGGATGAGTATGTGTCCCATGCCTCGGTCTTCAACACAGTTGTTACCAGTAATAGAGGTAACCTTTTGGTCTCCATCTGCAGACTCCTGTTTTCAATCTCACCTGGTTATGAATCAGCAGGGATGGTTGGAGCATGATCTATTGGCTCTCCTCAATCCTCAATGCCAAGGAAGAAAGAACATTGTGGGAGTTGTCAGGGTGGGAGATTTCCCTGTGGCTACATGGGAGCCAGGGTTGGAGTCTTGGTCAAGGGCTGGAGGTGGTCTGAAAGCAGGAGATGAGGTTATAGGGACAAAAGGAGCCCTTGAAGGACAGCTTCTTTATCTCCTCCTCATCAAAAGTAGCTCTTGGGAAACAATATGCTAGCATAGAGGCCTGGGTTCAAATCCTGGCTCTGCCACTAACCTCAGTGTAACTTTGGACAAGTTACTAATTTATGTGCAGTAGTTTCTTCTCCTGAAAATGGACCTACTTACACTGACTTTGCTCTTATGCAGAGTGAATGATAAAATGCACATAATGGTTAATCTCCAGTGCTCAAATTAGGCTCTGAGAGAGCTGATGGTGTCAGATTATGAAACCTTTCTCCATTTCCCAGGTTTTCTCTGGCTTGGTCTACAGGGCACTTTAAATACTTTGTAGAAACACTCTTTGGAGCTGCAGTCTATTCATTCCTTCCCTCTTTTGAGATGTGTTCTGCAGTAACCATGAAACTTTATGGTGAATTTTTATTTTGCTTAAATTTAGAGCCGCTGTAGCCATAGAAGCCATCATCTGTCCTTGCTGCAGCCTTTCAGGAACATACGTCTTTGGTGACTGTAGAGCAAAGCAGGTACAACGACAGTGGGTAGTTCTACTCACACCTGCGATAGGAATGTAATACCACTCGGTGATCGCGAACGCCAATCCTGCTGGTCGAATGGGTATTTTTAATGAATTAATGACATGCATTCACTCGCTTATGACAAAGTACTTCAAAGCCTCCTTGCCAAAATAGCTTTAGTTGAACACAAAAACACACCTAACCATCAGTCAATCCTTTCTTTTTTATGGAGTGGCTCAGCTACAGGAAGTCTTCTCTATAGGAAATTATTTAAAATGGGAAAATGCTGCAAACCAGCACTTTAAAATCCACCCAATCCAGACTCAGGATTATAACAATAGTCACTGTTATATCACTATCATATAATATGAGTAATTCTATTAGATTCCAAGCTCCATGAGGGTAGATTTTTTTTTTGGAGAGGTTTTTGCCATAGGACGCGTGTGCTCGCCAGACAGAGAGACAGAGAGACAGAAAGTGAGAAATCACCCCCCCCCCCCAGGGGGGATGGCCACGCCGCAATCCCTTCTCCTCCATTCTCCTCTCGGGATCTTGGGCACGCACACACATGTGCCCAGAGTGAGTTTAAGCCACCGGGTCTGGGATGTGAACCGTGGTCGACTACATATGAGTCCAGTGACATAGCCATTACGCTAATTGCTGGTCCCACATTTGCATGGCTTTCAAGACATGTTCCTGCATTAGGTTGTTGGGAAAGTCATGACACATTTTTTCTAGGCAAAGTGCATCATGACTTTCCCAACAACCCAATATTATCACATTCTAACAAATAATTCATGTCATAGAAAAAGAGTAGGGAAAGGAGGGGCATGAGAACTATTTGGAAGGACTGCAGAAGTCCACTGGTGTGGTAGCAATGAGAAGTGGCTGAAGACATTCTCTGTTCCTAGAATCCGTTCCTAGATAATGGATTTCTGGTAAACCCCAAACTCCAAGCCATGCAAACTAAATGGAGCGGCCACCAATTGCTTGCGTAGCTCACCAGAATCTTGCAGTTGTGACATGTTTGCACCAGGATCTCTTGGCAAGGGTTCTGGGATAACAAACAAGAAAGCTTTCATCTTCAGGCTTCTGGTTACCTCTCATACTTTCTCCTATGAGTCAGAAAGACTTTATTTATTTATTTCTTATTTTTATTTTGTTTAGGTTTTTGCCATAGGGTGTGTGCACTTGCCAGAGAGAGATAGAGAGAGGGAAAGTGAGAAATCCCCCCCCCCCCTCCAGGATTATTCTCCTGGGATTTGGGGCATGCATGCACATGCACCTGGAGTGATTCTCAGGCCACTTGATCCGGGACTTGAACTGTGATCCACCACATGGGAGTCTAGCACCTTAACCACTAAGCTACCTGCTGGCCCCTGGGGAGACTTTATTAACTAGTAACTGAATGGGATTTGATATTGAGAACTGCCTTACAACCATCCAGAAAAGACAAAGTCCATGACCTTGATAACTAGGCACTGGCAGAAATGAATGATGAACACTCAGCTTCCCCACCCCTCTGCTGGGAATCTGACATGTGTGCCCCACATTATCTCCCAGAGATTCCCAGCAGGATTGAATCTCAGCTGCCTAGAGTGATGACTGCTCAACCACATGCCCTATATTGGCTTTTCCCTACTCCCCGACCTCTTTGTTCCCCTTCCTTTTCCTTCTGTGTCTTACCCTATCCACCCTCTCCACAGAGTGTTCTCCGGTATTCCCTCCCACGAAAGAGCAAGTACTCACAGACTTGCCTTCTTTTGTAAAGCCCAGCCTAACAGTGGGTCAAATGGACACTCGTTGTCCTTCCCAGCCAGGATGCATGTCCCTTTCTGCTAGAAATCCTCTGCAACCCTCATCCCGTGGCCTAGTTGATTGGGTAGACTCCAAGATTGGGCAATTGACTTAAGTATCCCACTGGCTATACTGGGTGTCCAGATTAGGTGGGCAAACCTTTTCTGTCAAGGTACATAAACAAATAAAATATTTATTTTATTACTTACCTATTATTAAATTATTCAAGTAAACTATTCATTTTAAGTTATTGTAAAAATAATTTATTATTAAATACATAAATAGTTAATAAACTTGATAAATATTTTCAGCTTTGGGAACAGAACAGCCCTTCTTCAAGAGACAGACAGCTCCATGGCTCCTGCGATCTAGCCATTTTGGGAGAAAGGAAGATGTTCCACTGATAACTGGGTCTCCAGCATACAAAACTCGCGTGGAGAGGCAGAAGGGAACAGAACAGCCCTTCTTCAAGAGACAGACAGCTCCATGGCTCCTGCGATCTAGCCATTTTGGGAGAAAGGAAGATGTCCCACTGATAACTGGGCCTCCAGCATATAAAACTCGCGTGGTAGGAAGACCCCTTTCAAGTCTTCTGTCTCTGTATCAGTCTTTGTCTCTCTCTACCTCTGTCTCTGTCCTCTCTCTCTCTGTCTTTTTTTAAATTTTTGCTTTTTAGAATTTTTTAAGATGAGGCATTTTACAGGGCCCTTTGGCCCCTCCTAGCCCTTTATCTTGTTAATAATCCCCTCTTCTCCTCCCAACCCAGGAGAGGCAGAAGGGAACAGAACAGCCCTTCTTCAAGAGACAGACAGCTCCATGGCTCCTGCAATGTAGTCATTTCACACGGCATGCAAGTGCGCCGCGCGGTTTTCTATTTTTTGTGTTTTATTGGAATTTTTTGAATATTAATTATTTTTTAGATTTATTTAAAAGTTTTTCTCTTCTTTTTCTCTGTTTCTTGTCTGGTTTTTTTTGCTGTTGTTGATATTGTTTCCCCCTCTCTGTTTCCTTTTCTGCACACTCCTCGACCCTCAGATTGAACTTCCAGGTTTGGGAAGAAACTGACCATCCACCAGATGACTAGAAATCACTGCAGGACCACAAGAAATATGGGGAAGCAGGAAAATACCTCTCCCACAAGGGAAAAGGATAGCTCCTCTTCATCCACACACTGTTCAATGGAAATCATGGAAATGTCTGATAAAGAATTCAGAACATTCATAATGGCAAAGCTAACAGAGATGGAAGAGAAGAGAGACAAGGAACTGCTGAAGAGGAAGGAGAAAGGAGTTGAAGAGTTCCAGGAGGTGAGGAAATTCATGCAAAATCTAAAGAGGAATTTCACACTTTACAAAAGAATCAGATGGAACTGTTAGAGATGAAGGCTATGATACAAGAAGTCAAAATCTCCCTTTAAAGTATTAAAAGTAGACTAGATCATACAGAAAATAGAATCTCAAATGTAGAAGAGAAAATTGCTGGCCGAGAAAAATCCACCATGAAGACTGAGAAAATGGCCCCAAAATTTGAGAATAATATGCGAGAAGTACTATATATACATTTAATATACAATTAAACGTCCAAACATCCGGATAATAGGCATCCCAGAAGGTGAAGAGACTCATAAGGGCATTGATAATCTATTCCATGAAATCCTGCAAGAAAACTTTCCAAACTTAGAGAGGCACTCAAAGATTCAGTCCCAAGAAATACAGAGGACCCCAAATAGAATCAACCCAAGAAGATCTTCTCCAAGACACATTATAGCCAGATTGACCAAAACCACAGACAAAGACAAGATACTAAGACTGGCAAGAGAAAAAAGGCAAGTTACCTACAAAGGGTATTCCATCAGACTAACGGCAGACCTCTCATCGGAAACAATGCGAGCGAGGAGAGAATGGGAAAATATATTTAAAGTATTAAGGGAAAAGCAATTTCAACCAAGAATTCTGTACCCAGCAAGGTTATCGTTCATTTGGGAAGAAAAGACACAAACTTTCCCAGATAAACAAAACCTGAAAGAATTTACCAGCACCAGACCAGATCTCCAAGAAGTTCTTAAGGGAGTGCTATGTCAGTAAAATTAAATGCAGACACACAGAAATAAGAGTTCAAAAACTAAGAAAATGGGCAACTTAATTGTAGGGACAAAGTCTGGAGTTGAGTATTACATCCCAGAGTTCAATCTGGAAGATCATACCTCAATAGAAACAGAAGAAAGATTAAGTACATGAGTCTGAACTGATGAAACAGCATTCTATGACTTGACTAAGATATTGCTGCTTTTCTTCTAAGCTTTGTTGTCCGGTTTTAAGGATTTTTATCCTGTCTTGAGCTGTCAATAGATTCATGTACCTACTATTTGAACAAAATACTAACCTGTTTCTAGGCTTCAAATTTCAAGGAAATATCCTTACCAGTTCAAAACTGCCTTTCTTGAAACCACCAGCTGAACTTGCTATTGAAAGTAGTTAGATTACTTATGATATGGTGTGGTCAACACAGTGTTGGGGGAAAAGGAATTGAAGACAATTGTAGACAGCAGAAATAGTGTAACAAGAGAGTGGAATAGGGCAGAGGGTCAGACATGGGGTAAAAACATATATATATATGAAAGTAGTAATGGAATTTTATGGATGATAACATGCATGATTAAGCCACTATGCAGTTTACTCTAGAGGGGAAACCACATTTCACATTTAGTATGTTGTGATGATGCTCAGGGAATGAATGTAAATTTAGAAAAAGAAAATTCAGAGGAAAAAATACTAAAACTGTTACCAAAATTTAAAGAAAAAACTGTATTTGATGACTGCAGTAAGCTATATAGCCCCAGCTAGGTACTATTTTGTAGTATGTTTATTCTACTCACTGAGGTTTATGCCAAAATCAGACATGGGTTCTTGTGTATGTATATATCAGCTGTGCTTGCTATTGCAAATATTTAGACAAATTAAGTTCATTAGCAAATCAATTAAATGGAGGGGGGGGGAAGGCATAGA
This sequence comes from Tupaia tana, assembly GCA_026018925.1. NCBI lineage: Eukaryota > Metazoa > Chordata > Mammalia > Scandentia > Tupaiidae > Tupaia > Tupaia tana. Next base: position 84,443,969 of record JAKSZU010000007.1, on the reverse strand, counting down.
AAGCAATCATGGATACCAGAGACAATGGGAGGAGGGTTGGACAGGGCAGAGGGTTAGGGATAGGGAATCAGGGATGGAAAAAAAAAAAAAAAAAAAAAAACGCAAAATATACAAGACATGAGAAATGAAAAATTGTTTGTTGACAACATGTATGTTGATGTGCTTGATTGAGCCAACAGTGTATTTTGGATGAAAAATTCATTTTGTATACTGTAATGATGTATAGCATATTAATGTTTAAAAAGATAAATAAATTAATAAATAAATTTAAAAAAATATTTTCAGCTTTGTAGGCCATACAGTCTTTGCCTCAGGTCCTCAACTCTCCCATTTTAGCACAAAATAGCCATAAGCAATGCACAAAACAGCATGGCTGTATTCCAATGAGTTTTATGGACAATAAAATTCGAACCTTATGTAGTTTTAAAATATTGCTATCATTTACATGTGTCACCCCCAGGATTCCATGTTGAAATGTGGTTGCTATCATGATGAAGTTTAAGAGGGTAGAAACTTGGGCCACCAGGTGGTGTGGTGGTTTAGGAGCTAGACTCCCACATGGCCAAATGATAGTTCAAGTCCTAGATCTAGAGGCTTGAAATTCACATCAGGCATGTATGTGTACCTGCTCAAAATCCTGAGAGGAGAATGGAAAATCCCCCTGGCAGATTATTGCGTGCGCTCTCTCTCTCTCTCTCTCTCTCTCTCTCTCTCTCTGTTGAGTGCACATGCCCTGTGGCAAAAACCTAAAAAAAAAAAAAAAAAAGAAAGAAAGAGAGTAGAAACTTAATTTGATGGTAGTAAGAGGTGAGGTCTTCAGGAGTTGATTAGGATTAGAGAAGGTTATCAGGGTGGGTATCAGGGTGGGGCTCCTGTGACCCAATCCTGGTGGCTTTATAAGAAGAAGGGAAGAAACCAGAGCTGACACATGCTCTTGCACTCTTGCCATGTGATGCCCAGCACCATCGAAGAACTCTGCAGAGTCCCAATAGTAAGAAGGCCCTCTCTAGACATGGCCCCCTCAACCTGGACTTCCAGAATCATAAGCTGAATAAACCTTTATTTCTCATAAATTATCCAGTCTATGGTATTCAATTATAGCAACAGAAACAGACGGAAATGCATGCCTTAGTGTTCTTTTTATTTTTCCCAGCCACTGAAGGGCACATTCTAGTTTTTGCACCCTGCAAGAACAGGTGGTGAACTGGCCTAGACTTTAGATCCATGACCGAAGTTGAGCCAAGCAAAGACATGACGTACTTAGTCCCACCTTGTCTACTGGAAATTTCAGGAAAGAGACATTCTCTCCCTGTTGAAGCTGCTGAGCAATAAGGGTATGTCTTGGAAATCCCAGGATCTAACATCAGAAAGACTCTGCTTAAGAATGAAGCCCATTTACACAGTAGCAGAGCCCAGAAATGGAAAGGAGGGTGAGATGGATTCAGCCATGCCTGAAATCAGACAACCTTGGAATTTCATTTTCAAGAGCTAAAAAATTCACTCGTTTTTGCACATGTCCATTCTGGTTGGGCTTCTGTGGCTTGCAACCCAGAGTCCCAAATAACACAGGAAGGGGTTCAGAGGAGGTTTCCCAGAGAAGGCAAACTGGAGGTAGCTTTGAGGGACAAACAGCCCTCCCCAAAATGTCCACAGACCTTAGCAAAGTTGGTTGTCACTTCTGTCTCAGTTTCTCATTCACTGGGCAAAGCACTCTGTTAGCACAGAGTCCAGACAGGGATCTATTCATATTTTTGTAAAACCTTGGAGGTAGGCTCAATATTTCTTGTCAGATTGAGAACGCTAACAAGCAGTGCTGTGTGTCAGACAGAATAAATCAATGCCTTCATGGCAGTACAATGGCCAGGCTGCTGAGAAGCTCTGCTGAACAGAAAGCAACACAGCACTCGCGTCCTTGCTTTATGCAACATAAGGAGACGTTAGTGTTTTCCTCCATGAAAGGAGGTTGCCCTGTGAGGTTGGCTGGGCCCTGTCAAGTGGAGAAGGGAGACAGCAAAGGAAAGAAGGGTCCCATTTCTTTCAAGGAGGAGGAGGAGGAGGGGGGGGGGGAAGGGGGAGGGGAGGGGGAGGGGGAGAAGAAGAAGAGGAAGAAGAAGAAGAAGAAGAAGAAGAAGAAGAAGAAGAAGAAGAAGAAGAAGAAGAAGAAGAAGAAGAAGAAGAAGAAACTGGAGCTGGGAACTGTCCAGAACAGTTGGAAGAGGTCCAACCCAGGTGGAGAAACACTGAGGGTCATGGAGAGAGATCACATGTAAGTGCTTGGCTCTCATGAGCAGCAGGAAGGGACCCAGGAGGACAGGAGATGGGTGGACACAGGAGTGATTCAGATATTCATAGGCAAGGCAAAGAGGCAGGAGGGGTTACCTGGTATTCAGCCTACTTGAGCACAGCAGCACCCAAACTTTCCACTATCTGGGCCTACACTGTAGCCTCCTAGCATCCCAAGGGCTCAGTGATCAGTCCAGGGATGGGCATGTCACCGGGATGGGTCAAAGAAAGCTCTCCCTAGGACCTTCACTGGGAGGATGCTCTTTCCTCTGGGGTACAAGGTTTAAAGAATATGAGTCTGGAGCTTCTGCTGGCCACTTGCAATGACTCAGGGTGATCCTGTTTGTGAACGAAGCCAACATAAAGGAAGAAAGAGTCCAGGGAGAGGCAGATTCATGATGACACGATTTGAGCCTCTGGATTCAGCCATGCCTAAATCCAGCTACTCTTGGACTGTTTAATAACATGCAGCAATGACTACTTCCTCTCGTATTACTATTGTAATGACTTTTCCAATGACCTGATACTAAATCATTGTTCTAGTTAGCTGTTTTGTTTCTAACAACTGAATACCTGAGTCTGGGTAATTATAAAAAAATAGAGGTTTATTTAGCTCACAGTTTGGGTGGTCCAAGGTTAAGGGGCCACATCTGGTGAAAGTCTTGCTGGCAGGTAACATGGTGGAGGTGATCGCATGGTGAGACAGAGCAGTGAGAGTCTGTGTATATGACTGTGTCTCTGCTCTGGTCTTTTTCTTTACGAAACTACAGGAGCAAATCATGGGGGCCCCTCCCTAACCACTTCCCCAAAGGTCTAACATGTAATCCAGCTGTCAGGTTAATTTTCCTCTAAATAACGTCATAGTAAGAACCAAATCTGAACACACGACTTTCTGGGAGACACACTAAAACACAGCAATCATTTCCCCCAGTCACTAACCACAAGAGTCTTAATTAATATCGTCTTGAAGAAGGCTTGTTTGTTTGCTGGTCACATTTGCTAGTGGAGGCTGATGTCTGGTGCCACCTTAACCTATACCTCCCTCCCCAGCGAGGGCTGGGGCACAGGCTTGCTCCTGCAAAGGACTGGGTAGATATGACCCTGGGGACAAAGTTGAAAATCAGGCTGGCTCCCAAGGTCCTATGGCATCTGGTGTCTGCCACCTTCCCAGGCTCACTGTCTATGGCTACACTGGCCTGCTCTCACGTCTACCACACACTTGTCATGCCTCTTCCTCTGTGAAGACCTTCCCTCATGCCCTTGCCTCTGCTTATAACACTCATCTCTCTTCCTGTCTGCCACCTCCCTACCTCAGCACACACACACACACACACACACACACACAAGCTGACACACCGTGACTCATTTCTTATTCTTGGCTTAGATGTCACTTTCCCTAGAAAGTTTCCTGTGATCTCCTCCATCCTGTTACAGATTCCTAAATAATGTCTGTATTTCTGTTCTTATCCTAGCACAGTTTCTAGTGTCCACTGGGCTCTGATTAAGTGCATGTTGAATGGATGAATGAATGAACAGAACAACACAGTCATCCACAGCTTATTGTTCATGCCTGTCATGGCTCAAAGGGACTTGGGGCATGGTCTGCTTAAATAGCTGTCACAGACAGTAGTAGCTGTCACAGACAACTTCTAGGCTCTCCTTTCTGGCTAACAGACCCCCTGCTTGTTCAGAGTAACAAAATACTTGGCCCCAGGTGAAGGATCTTAATGAGTTTTAGCCAACTAGTATTTCCTGTTCTTTACTTTCCCAGGCTCCCTTGCAGCAAGAGTGGCCATGTGACATGTTCTGGACAATGAGACATAAGTAAAGGTCTCCCGTGGGCGTGCTCTCTCTTTACAATAAACATTTTCAAGTTCGTTTGGACCTTGCCATGTGGGTCCTGTTGTGTTACCACTGTACCCCTATCTGGTCCCTCTAGCCTCTTGATAGAAAATGGACAAATATTTCTATCACTATCTCTCCTGTCTTCTTCCTACCTTTAAGGCGAATGTGGTACTTGGACCATCACAGCCATCTTGTGACCATGAAGCAACACACCATGGACCTCTGGCGACTTGGAAAGACAGAAAGAGGAAGAGCTCCCCATGTGGCTGCTGAACTGCTGTACCAGACCAGAGCTACTGACCACTGGGTTTCTTATGTGGTGGGGGGAAAACAAAACAAAACAAAAAACACACACACAAAGTTTCAGCTGCTTCTGGGCGGGGTTTCTGTAACTTTCAGCTGAAAGCATTTGCAATGGATGTGATATCTTTTCTTGGGGGGGGAGTGGTTATCAAGGGACAGCCACCCCAATTTACGATTGCCAACTTGGCTGCTCCAGAGTTTAGGACCTCCTCTCCTTGATTCGGAGACTCTGCTGAGCAGAGGAATCAATCCCAGAGCTCACTCACTCCCTTCTCAAGCCCAGGAAGGATCTAATTACCCAGTGATTGTAGTAATTATTCCATCCAATTGATCAGTAATAGCTGTAATTCCTAAACACGGTTTTCCATTAATAATTTGCAATGTATTTATTGCTTATATTCAAATAAAATAGGCTGATAATAAGACTGTTGAGATAGAATCTCCAGGGTCCTGAATATTTACACAGTGCTGTGATGCTTATGTTAACTATACTATTTATAGTTTTCCCTCCCCTTTTAAAAAAAAAGGTGTTTGTTAATATAAAATGCAATGATCACAATTCTGTAAGATTTCTTTCTTTCTTTCTTTCTTTCTTTCTTTCTTTCTTTCTTTCTTTCTTTCTTTCTTTCTTTCTTTCTTTCTTTTTCTTTCTTTCTTTTAACCGTGAATCAAATTTCCCCAAAAGGGGAGTTTTATTGATTACTTTATTCTGTCACAAAAAGACCAATTGTGGGACCAGCAGTTAGCGTAATGGCTATGTCGCTGGACTCCCAGGTAGTCGACCGTGGTTTGAGTCCCGGACCCGGTGGCTTAAACTCACGCCGGGTGCGTGTGCGTGCGTGCCCAAGATCCCGAGAGGAGAATGGAGAAGAAGGGATTGCGGCATGGTCATCTTGCCTGGGGGGTAATTTCTTGCTTTCTGTCTCTCTGTCTCTCTCTGTCTGTCTGGGGAGCGCCTGCGCCCTATAGCAAAAACCTCTCCAAAAAAAAAAAGACCAATTGTAATCAAATGAGGTGAACATTTACCTCAAGATTTTGTCATCTTCATAATAAAAAAGATGAGACTTAGAACTGGCTCACTTGACCCTTTCTCTTATCTCCTCCCAGTTCAAAATGCTTACATCTCTTAACAGCCAGAGTTCTCTTAGATCTGCGGTTGGGCTCAACACATTCAAGCCTCAGCCCAATTTTTGCCTTTTTCCGGAAAATAGGCTTAGACTGTCCACCATAGCCCCTCTGCTTCCTGTCGTAACACCGCTGTCCCTGAGCATACAGAGAATCCTTGCCCTTTCTGTACTATGTCACTTTATGAGGTTGGTTCTTGCCACACTTCTTACAGAAGGTTCGGCAGGTTTTAGGGATGTTCACCATGCTTGCGGGCCTGCTATCTGCACAGAAAGCAATTCTGTAAGTTTTCTAAACTGACTAAGCTGCCTATGATGCATAGAGTATTCGGTGATTGATTGTATATGTCTGTCGTGGGCAGGAGAGGGCTGAGTTATGGCACATGTGCTAGTATTTGTCATCTCTGGCTTGAGCATTGGATTTCTCTTTCCATATATATCATTTCACCTTAGTCTTCTTGCCAAAAAGACAAGACAGGGGTATGATCAACATTTATGCAACATGGTTCTCAAACTTTAAGGGTCAGGAAATCACTTTATTTAGAAAACCAAAGTTGGCCAACAGAAAGAAGTGAACACTGTGTAAAGGACTTAGTGGGTGGCTCGCCACCAGTTTCTGGCGTTCATTTCTAAAGGTCTCCTCTCTGAAACCCATTCCCTCTCTCCCAACCACCCTCCTCTTGAATCCAACCATTGCTTGACCACTTTTACTATCTGCCAGGCCTGGCACGAAGGATGAGTCAAACAAATTCCTCATTGAGACTGGATTTTTAAGTTGGCCACTAGCTGGGTTGGATCCCAGAAGCTGCATCAAGGAAAGTTACTTTTACTAATAAACACCTCAAGACTGAGCCCATAAGTCTCCATCTTTTTCCTAGCTAAGGGGTAAGGGGTGAAAGATACCCTAGAACATCCCAGAACACCCAGTATGTGCAGTATGACCTTTTTTTTGTTTGTTTTTTAGGTTTTTGGTTTTTTAGCCCTTCTGATAGTCCATTAGGTTGACACTGATCCCCACAATACAAAGACACTGGGACTTGGAGGGCTGGGCTAACCCCAAATCATACAGCAGCTGAGCCAGGATCTGAACCTCATTTGATCTGATTCCAAGTCTTTGTTCTTCTCCTTGCACCAACTTGCCCATGAAAATAGGAGCAGATGATAAGAGCCGAAGCAACCTGAACTGTTCCTAGCCCAGCTTCCCAGCCAGGCTCACCAATAGGAAAACAAAAGAATCCTTGAAGCTCTGGGATTGATTCCTCTTCTCAACAGAGTCCCAGAACCAAGAAGAGGAAGTCCTGAAATCTGGAGCAGCCAATTTGGCAATTCCTTGAAGGCTTTTCCTTCAACAGGTCCCTGCTGGTGATTTGGTCATGTCAAATTCTGTACAAATCAGGACAAACAAACAAAAAAGCCCAGTTGCTGCTCTGGAGGAACTTAATAGTTTCTGTGGGAAAGTAGGTGAAAAGATTGATAGAAGCTCCAACATGGAGCAGAAGGACCAGGGTAGGTGGCAAAGATGAGGAAGCACAATGAGGGAGGTGACACCCCAGGAAACAGCGAAAGAGCAACTGTAGAATTTCTCTGAAATTGCAACCTAACTCCCTGGAGGTCTCGGAGTATTGGGGCTACTCAGGCTTGGGTGCAATCGTAGAAGCAGATGATGACTCATCCTGTGTTTAACAGAAACCTATTTTCACAACACAAAAATCCACTAAAATAAATCCATATGGCCAGCCTCGGAGGCCTGACAATGAGACGAATTCCTGCCTATTATGAGCATCCGCAGTTGATTAGGACACCCCCGTCATCAGATGCTGAGAAATTTCTCTTCCTTTCTTTTATTCCTGCTTTCCAAGTCTGGGAGGAACAGCCCAAAGAGGCAGCCTGGGATAGGAGTGCATAGGGTTTCCAAGAGCAAAACATTTCTACATGGCTTCCAATAGGCAAGGAGACTCTGGACTTGGAACCGAGACCAAGTCCAATCCCTTCTTTGCTGTGTGGCTGTGAGTGTGCATTTAGCCTCTCAGAGCCTCATTACCATCCAGCCTGGTCCACAAATTCAGAACATGTTCACTGAGCACCTACTATGTGCTAGGCCTCAAGTGAAGTCCTGGAGTGTCCAGTGTGTCCTCCTGGAGGGTATGCCCTGGAGGAACAGAGAATTAACCTGACTGTGACACATGAGAATGTGAGGGCTCTGGTCTCAGAGGCTTAGGAGTAGACAGGCAGGGCAGGAAAGCCAGTGCTGAGAGCCGACAACGCACACGGTAAGGTAAAGAAGATGGATGGGCAGGGCTTGATCAGACAATGAGGGGACAAATACAGCTTGGGGATTAAGTGCACGCACTTTAAAGATGGATGACCTGGGTTCACTTCCTAGCTGTATGCCTTTGGGCAAATGACTTAGTGCCTCTGTGCCTCAGTTTGATTCTCTGGAAAATGGGGCTGATGATAAAAGCAGCTGGCTCACTGGAGTTTTGTGAGGATGTACACGAGAGCCTCATAGTATTTCTCAGGCTCATAGCAAGCATCAATTCATACTTCTTTAAATGAAGTCTAGACACTGTGTAGGATGACTGGAAAAGAACAAAGAGAGAGAAACGACAGGAAGGGAGCAGCTGGAGAGGAGGCATTTTCCAGGCCACCGAGTAGCAGTATCACTGAAAGAGAACTTCCACATGGAGACCAGAGAGCTGGGTTAAGAAAGGTGTAATGGGGCTGGATAGTGGTGCAGCAGTAAAATGTGATGCTCTGCAAAGCTGAGCCATGCGGGAAGGTTCCGGGTTTGTGCCCAGAGTCCTCTCTGAGAATGCCAGGAACATGCGTACCTATAATCTAGGCAGGTGGAGGCTAGAGGAGGATCAGAGCACGGGGATCCGATTACGAGAGCTGTATCTCTGTCTCTCTCACTTATGGGAATAAATAAACTTACAACAAAAAATAAAAAAGAGAATGGAGTAACAGCCCTCCAACCCACAGGATGTCAGCGCATCCTAAAGCACATCCTAAAGCTGCCCTGGTGTCTCTTCAGCTTTACAACCAGATAGGAATGAGCCAGGCCTTTGAATTAATATGACTCAAAAGGCAATTCTTGCTTGCCCTTGTGAAAGACTTGTAAAGTCCCTTTTTAAGCCTGGGATAGTGCGGAAGGCTCGGGGATCTGTGGGCAGGTTCCAGGCTTTGAGAGATGCTCTGAGCACACCTCGGTGTGGAACAGTATTTAGGGCTCATGAGAAGCAAAAGGAACAATGTACAGACAGCCAAACTGCCAGAGCCCACCCTCAACACCTGGGCAGAAGTGTCTCCACCTGTAGAACCTAAAGAGATACTTAAAATAAATACATAAAAATCTCATGGTTCACAGAGCCAAAGCAAAAGATTCGCTGTCACAAAGCATCATGAAGCCAACACACAGAACCAGACATTCAAAGGCTACCGGGATGAAGGCAAACACCACAGTTACTCCGGACAGGACAGAAAACAACACTGATTCTTGAGGAGGTAATGGAGGCAACGGTGGCAATGATGATGACAAAGACAGTACTACAAATGTCCTGCCGTCACTGCAGGGACAGTGCCCATGTTCTGGGGACTGGGTTAGTTTCCTGTTTTACGTAATCTCAGATGACTTTTTTTTTTTTTTTTTTGGAGAGGTTTTTGCTATAGGGCGCGTGCGCTCGCCAGACAGACAGAGAGAGACAGAGAGATAAAAAGCGAGAAATCACCCCCGGGGGGGATGGTCACGCCGCAATCCCTTCTCCTCCATTCTCCTCTCGAGATCTTGGGCACGCATGCACACACGCCCGGCATGAGTTTTAAGTCACCGGGTCCGGGACGTGAACCGCGGTCGACTACGTGGGAGTCCAGCGACATAGCCATTATGCTAACTGCTGGTTCCCACCCTCAGATGACTTTTTGAGCAGTAAGGGATAGTGAAGACACAAGTTCAGGTCCTTTGACTCTCAAATGGATGTAATTTCCTCCAGCTTCTCAGTGTTGTTCACACAGCAGCTTCGTCAACCATCCTTAGCTGTTGGGACCAGGCAAGACTACTGAATTCTCCATCCCTTCAACTTCAGGCTAAAATGCTGAAAATGAACCATCATTTTTTTTTTTTTTTTAAATCACCCCCACTCCTCCAGGAGTAAAACCATGCCACAGTCCCTTCTCCTTTCAGGATCTTGGGCATACACACACGAGTGAGTCTTAAGCCACCAGGCCCAGGACCTGAACCGTGGTCAGCCACATGGGAGTCCAGCCACATAACCATTATGCCATCTACTGATCCCCAGCCAACATTTTTAAAATATGACTCCCAGAATTGACAGTCCATATTTTTATTGACGGTGTCTGCAGAATAACCCAGTGTCCCCTGCCCCCTTACTCACTCTCTCCCCACTCCTCCCTCCCTCCTTTGCTTGCTCTCTCTCTCTCTCTCTCTCTCTCTCTCTTTCTCTCTCTCTTAGCCTCCTTCTCATCCTCTTAGGAAGAACATGAACAGGATCTAACCACTCTCCCCTTGCAGTACACCCAGCCTGCAATGGCGTCTAAAAGGCTACTTCCACTTCCCCCGCTCTGTTCCTTAACTTCCTACCATCTGCCTTTCACCCACCTGCTGGCCTCATTTTGCCCATGCTCAGGTCTCATGTTCCTGGGTTTCCTGGGGCACTAGGGTTATACCCAACCCCCAAGAAAAATGACTTTCCTGGTCCTGGCTTTCATGCAGCCTATTATCTCCTTCCTACCCCGAGCTGTATTAACAATCCCTTCTCTCTTCCTTTCTCCATGGGGCACAATGGGCATTTTGACAGGACAGTTCATTGTTTGGGACTGATTCTGCATTTCAGGACATTTCACATCCCTGGCCATTATCTCCTAAATGCCAAAAGCTGCCCCCAGGCTGGTGCTGGCCAAAGTGATCCTCCCATATTTCTAAACACTTCCTATGAGGACAGGGGAGGGCACCAGCCCTGGTGGACCACCTTTGCCTCTACTCTCTCTCCGTATTCTCCAGGCTGTGCAGGGCACACAGCGGGGCATCTTCAAAGCTCCCCAGTAACTTTCTTCCTCTGAAAAGAGACCCCTTCTTTTCCAGGGGCCTGAAGTAGCCACGACTTCACACTGCACGATGCTCTCACCTGGCTGCCCAGATGCTGTCACCCAACTGAAGCTGGCAGCAGATTTTCTCTCCAAGGGACTGGGGTTGGGAGCCTGTCCATGCGTGGTTGAAGTGACGTGGACTTCAGAGGTGTGGTGCCAAATGCCTAGGGGGCTGCTCTCCGGAGGGAGAAGAAGAAACCGGTGTGCAGAGAGACACAGAGCTGCCTCCTGAGCAAACGCTCCCAGGCACCCCTTCCTGCTTCCTAACAGAATCCTCGTCTTGTTGGGGATGCCCAACTTCCCCTTATGACCCTGGGTAAATCCCAGCTATTTTGCCAGTTTCTCACTCGACACATGACCCAGCTATGGCCAACAAGGCATGGGGTGGGGAAAAGGAACACAAAAGAGACACCTGGGGAAAAACAGTCCCATTCTTGGGTTAGAGTTGCGCTGTCTTCATGTGGCCGCCATCTGGAGACCATGATGGGGCGTGCTCAGGACAAAGCCAACTCCTGAAGCTGGCAGAATGCAAACAGGGAAAAACTTGACACTTGAAAACACTGCAAAGCCTCTGAGTAAAACTGCCAGGGGCATCTTACTACGGGACTGCTTGTTTTGTGGGAAAATACTTCTTTCTCATGATGCTGGCAAGGTGAGTCAGAGTTCTCTGTTACGTGCAAAGATATCCAAGCCACTGCACAGGGACAATGGGACACGTGGCCCCAGGAGTGACAGACTGTGGGAGGGCTCTGGCTCCCTCCCTGAGGCCTGCAAGCCCACCTTCTCTTTGGATTCTGTGAAATTCCAGTGTCTTCCCAGCACAGCTTCCTTCACTCCTTAAGCAACTCCAGAGCAGACTCTCTGGCTTGGAACCCAAAGAGACTTGGTGAAGACATCTTTTCTCTTCTTTCTCTCATGCTCTTGCCTCCCTGATTTCATGCCCTCAGAATGCTTCAACCCACGTCACGTCACATAAATTGCTATCTCTGGTTCAACCTCTTTCTACTTCTGCTCTTCCAATGGCCTAAGAGGATTTTCTGCCTGAATGTTCACTTAGGCCTCCACCTTCAAGCAGCACAGCTGGAGCTCCCTACAAGGTCACCTGGCTAGGATGAAAGCTGTTTTCCTGAGCTTGGTCACTGCGGCCAGGAATTGAAGGAGGCAAGAAGGGTGGTGGCCAGGATCTGTTGCTGCTGCATGGGGAATCTGAAAATTCCAGGGGAAAACCAGTGTTTAAAAACAACAAAAACAAACAAACAGAGACCAGTTTGCTGTAGTAGCAGTATCTTGTTTGAACAAATGAAACCAGAGACAGGGGAGAGGGCCAGTATTTCATGATGTAGGAGGCAGCGCATGTAGCAAAACAAGCACTGATCTGGAATCAAGAGCCCTGTAAGGGTGCTCAGTCCCTCTCCTCCACAGGCCTCAATATTCCCAAGCTATTAAATGAGGACATTCAACTGGGTGGCTGGAGCCATTTTCCAAGGCTTACCCAACAAAGTGCCATGGGACTTAGGGGTTAAACAATGGAAATTAGTCGTCTCACAATTTGGAGGCTGAAGTCCAAAATCAAGGTGTCCACAGGGTCTTCTCCTGAGGCCTCTCTCTTTGTTTTGTAGATGTTCTTCTACAAAGATGTTCCCACGGCTTCCCTCCAGGTATGCCTGTGTCCTAACCTCCCCACTTACAAGGACACCAGTCATACTGCATTAGGGCCCACCCTCGTGACCTCAATTTATTGTAATTACCTCTTGAGAGACCCTGTCTCTATATTTGGTCACATTTTGAGGTACTGGGGTATCTCCTTTGATCAGTCCCTGAATGCCTCTCCTACTAGGGTCCTGTTTTTTCTTTCTGCAATTATAAACTCTATAAAGAAAAAAAGAAGAAGAAGAAATCCCATTCTCTAAAATCCAGTTCAAAAACCACAGGGCCCACGTGCTCAGGCATTGCCAACTTACTATGAGAGCGCGTGGAAATCCAGCTTGATATTCCACACAGTGCACTCTGCAGGCTCTGTTCATCCAGGCAGCTGTGCAGCCTTGGACCTGGGTTTGCAGCTGTGAGAACTAATTCAATCATGGCTCTAACAGGAGCCATGGAACACCCTATTTGCCATAGCTGCTTCTGGGCGAATACAGGCTCTGGTAATACCCAGATGCTATGGCTCCTGGCATTGGCAGTTGACTCCAAGAGCAGTAACTTAGCTAAGTAACCCTCAAAGCCCTACGATCCCTAAAGGGAAACAATTACTCCAGTTGTGGTTCTTGGACCAGCAACATCTGCATCCTATGTGAACTTGATAGAAGCCAACTTCATGGACCACTCCTTCTCAATCTGAATCTCTTGGAATGGAGCCCAGGAAACTGTTTACACACGTTCTCCAGGTGGTTCCTAAGAACATTAAAGTTGGGAAACCACTGCATTAGGCAAAGAGTTTAGAGAGAAGGTGTGCATGTGAGTGAGTGTGTGTGTGTGTGTGTGTGTGTGTGTGATGATATTAGTTTATACGACTATTGGATTTTGTAGGAGAGCTAGAAATGCAGGCAGGAAAAGTTTAGGTTGCAATGTTGGGCCTGACGTTTGTAGGGCAGGCTAGAAACTTAGGCAAGATTTTTATGCCATGGTCTTAAGGCAGAATTTCTTCCTTCTTCAGGAAACCATGGATTTTGTTAGTAATATCGTGAACTGGTTGGCTGAGGCCCACCCACATTATCAAGAGTAATCTCCTTGACTTAAAGTCAACTGATTGCAGACGTTAATCCCATCAACAAAATACCTTCAGAGCAACATTTAGATCAGTGTTTGACACAGGAGCAATCAGGCCACCTCATGGCCCAGCCAAGCTGACACATAAATTTAACCATCACTGAAGAGTGAGCTCCAGCTTTTCCTGAAGTCTGAGGATTTGGCTCTTTCTGAGATCCTGTCAGGCCCCTGACAATGAACTCTCAGTGACTGGAGGCAAATTAAGTGAGTTCATATATGCTTTAACCAAATTACCCCATCGCTGTTTGCTTGCAAGGTTTTTGTCTTCAGCTAGAGATCGTTTCTTCTTTTCTTCTTCTTCTTTTTTTTTTTTGGAGAGGTTTTTCGCTATAGGGCGCATGCGCTCGCCAGACAGACAGAGACATAACATAGAGACAGAAAGTGAGAAATCACTCCCCAGAGGGGATGGTCACGCCGCAATCCCTTCTCCTCCATTCTCCTCTTGGGCACGCACGCACACGCGCCCGGCATGAGTTCTAAGCCACCAGGTCCGGGACGCGAACCGCAGTCGACTACGTGGGAGTCCAGCGACATAGCCATTATGCTAACTGCTGGTTCCCAAGAGATCGTTTCTTAAGGGTAGAAAACATGTCTAGTTTCTTAGACCTCCTTGGTGCTGAATATTTTCAATGAACCCCTCAACATCCTCCCTCAATCTTCCTCCAAGTTCTGGGGACTAATCAGCTAGGAGTGCATCAGTGTCTCACTCTTCCTTTCTATTGACCTCTGGCCTCCAGTTGGGTTTGACCAATGAGAGGGACCAAGAGGAGCTTCAAGAGTGGGAGAAGATGGATTCCCTTGCTGATGCTGGGGTTGGCCACATGCCTCAAACTCAGAGCTGCAGCTCCTGCTGGGCTGCCTCTGACTCCACACACATACACTCCAAATGCTGTTACTGGTTCCTGCCCCTGGAGACCTACAGGTAGGATCAGCTCTCTGCTGTGGTGTCCTCTGGTTAATGTACCATTCCTGTGGGTTTCTCTAAATTTAAGCTGAATCCTTGCAAATAGCTCTCCTACTGAACTCTTTTTTTTTTTTTTTCCCACCCAGTCTGAGTGGGCCATCTGGTTTTGGCCAGGCCCCTGACAGATGCCTTTTGCAATCCACACCAGACTGGTCACCTAGTGGTTGAACGATACCTACTGACTGAATGGAAAGAGAGAAGAGGACACAAAATCTTCTCATAGGCTAAGCGGTAACAAAACTTCCAGTATTTTTAGCTACAAATTTTTAACATTCAAATTTGTTGCTCAAACACTTTATCAAGCAGCAGTTAAGGTGAGGGTCCTGGAGAAGGAGAAGTGAAGGATGAGGCTAGGCATGGAAGGAGTTAAGCTTCCAAAACAGGGATAGCCAGCCCGGCCCACTTTGCAATTTTCTGCCAAAATATTTTAAATGAAACAGCTGTGTATGAGCAAAACTGCTGAGAACTGTTCCAGCTCCAAGCATGAATCTGAATCACTCATGTTCGGTATTTGACGGGCTGTGTAATTGCTCTAAACCCTATTATCTTCCCTAGCAGTTGTTGAAGTGTCATTAGGACACCTCAAATGAAAGGCTAAATTCTCCTATATACACAATTTTAATAATTATAGCTTTTTTTTTTCATTTCAAATGCAAAGCTCTGCTCAAATGGGAGGCCCCAAGATGGTAGGATGGCGTCATAGACTTCTGAAGCCAGGTTGAGATGCTATTATATTGTATTTTAACTTTCTCTGGATTCTCCTGGCCACTTAATCTTTTATGATTTTTATTTTCTACCATATGCAGAAAGAAGAGAGCAAGGCATGCCAGGGAAAGGCCTAGTAACAGCCTGAAAACACGCATGAGCGTGTGTACGTGCCAGCCACCATTTTCAGCTCTGGGGCGCCATAGGAATGAGTAGGGAAGGCAGAGAAGGCAGCCACCGTAATGATTGTGCCACATCCCGCTCCCCTGCAGTTTATTAATTTTATGTCTCTGCTCTACTTGAGAGTGAGAGGTCCACGAGGACAGAGCTGTTGTCTTTGTACCTGCAGTTTGCAGCCCAGCTCTGACGAGTGTTTGTTGAATGACTGTTTACAGAGTACATATAACAGGGCAGGAATCTGTCTGGATGCTGGGATGTGCCCACAAACAAGATGATGCAGCCCTTGCCTTCTGGGAGCTCATAGCAGAGGTTGGGGGCAAGGTGCACACCACTTAGGTACAGTATCAGCACAACTGATTTACCAAAGAGAAAGTACTGCATGTTTTGGTCCACGGTCAAACCAGGGTGCAGTCAGGGCACAGAAGGAAGTGTTGCCATGATGGCACAAAAACAGTGCCCACTGAGAGTCAAGGGGTGTGTGGTCTGAAATTTTAAGGGGGACACTGGCTAGCTACTGGAGCATGGACAAGTCATCTCTTCAAACTT
The DNA here is from genome assembly GCA_026018925.1 of Tupaia tana. Classification (NCBI taxonomy): domain Eukaryota; kingdom Metazoa; phylum Chordata; class Mammalia; order Scandentia; family Tupaiidae; genus Tupaia; species Tupaia tana. Next base: position 84,428,147 of record JAKSZU010000007.1, on the reverse strand, counting down.
GTTTTCCATCTGGAAAACGGGAATGATAATACTTAACTGTCAAGGTACTAGCAAGAGGCAGAATCCTAACATGGCACCCTGGACTTCTGCCCCCTGGGGTTATACCCTATATAATCTCCTGCCCTTGAGTGTGGGCAGTGTGTGTGTGTGTGTGTGAGTGTGTATGCTGGGATGATGACACCAACAAAAGTGGAACATCTGATGTGGGTCAGATGTAAAGCTGGGAAGAGTTCTGTAGTCTCCACCAGATGACGTGGTGGCCCTGGTGGCAGACGTGAACTTTGCTAGTTGCTTGGAAGATGTCTATGGTTGCCCAGGTTTGTGGGCACCAGCGTGGGAGTAAGAGGCCTGGTCTGTTTCCAGGCACACCTGATTTAATTTCACAGCTCTGTTTCTAAAATGGCTCTAATTCCTCTGATATTCAGAAAATGGTTCACTTGTTTCCTCCCACATAAACAAATCTGTCATGATTAATACTGAACTTTCTGGGTCTCTGTGACAGTGGAGAAAACAACACTGATTTCAGAGGATCATTGGAAGATTATCACTAACATCATTATTTTATTTATTTATTTTTTTTGGAGAGGTTTTTGCTATAGGGCACGTGCGCTTGCCAGACAGACAGAGAGAGACAGAGAGACAGAAAGCAGGAAATCACCTCCCAGGGGGGATGGCCACGCCGCAATCCCTTCTCCTCCATTCTCCTCTCGGGATCCTGGGCACGCACGCACATGTGCCCGGCGTGAGTTTAAGCCACTGGGTCCAGGACTCAAACCGCGGTCGACTACGTGGGAGTCCAGAGACATAGCCATTATGCTAACTGCTGGTCCCACTAACATCATTATTAAGAACACTATTAACAGGTTACACTGCACTTGGGTCAAGTGCTTAAATCTAGTGCCTCATTTAGCCCTCTTTACATCCATAGAGGGGCTGGATGACTGGTGAGGACACTGTATGAAGTGCTTCAGATAGTGTCCAGCACCCAAAAGGGAAGATTTCTTGACTTTCCTTCCACTGGCCAGCACACCAAGTGTTTGATACACTTGATCGTGTTTAATTCCTAACACAACCCCAAACGAGGTATCATTATCATCATCTTCATCATCATCATCTTTAATGAGTACAGTGGAGAAGGAGAAAAAGCAAGAAGAAAATAGGTATTTTTGACTGGGTCATACCAGTCTCCCAGTTTTAGCTAGGACCATAGGCACACACTATCAACCTGGCCTGTTTAGGTTGGGCTGGAAACTGAACTCAGGCCTCCCATGCAGCCATAGCTCTCCCTTTGCACCATCATGGCTGACCTGAGTGAGGTATTTTTATCCCCAGTGTTATTTTATCATTGTTATATGACAGACTGTCCCAGCACTTACTGACTTAAAATAACAACAATGTTTTATTTTGCTCCCAAGTCTGTAATTTGGACAGGGTAGGTGGGAACAGCTTCTTCCTGTTCCTCATGGCCTCAACTGAGATGCCTCAAATGGGGGCCAGAAGGTCCATTTCTAAGATGGCTCACTCATACAGCTGTCAGGTTGATGCAGCTGTTGGCTGGAAGCTCAGCTGGGGCTGTCAGCCTTGAACTTGGGTTCTTTCCAAGTAGACTTTTTCACCCGGCTGCTTGAGTTGCCTCACAATATGGCAGATGAGTTCCAAAAGCCCAGGTGGAAACTACAAAGCATTGTATGTGACCTACTCCTAAAGGTCCTACGACACATTCTTTGTAAAATTTATAGTACTCATGATTGGTAGTACGCAAGTGCATGTGCGCACACGAGAGAGATAGAGAGAGAAACACTCTAGATACGGTCTCCTCTCCAAGATCCCCCAGTTTATCAGGATACTGGGCACATACAAACTCCCATAGCAGGTTTTCCAGCCAACCTGGGACCTGAGCCTATAGTCAGCCATGTGGCTTCCAACACTGCAGTTCAGTCTACTACTGACTGCCACCAGGCTGGGCCATGCCCCATTCTACCAGTCAGTCATGTCACTAAGTCTCATCAGTTTTAGGGGGTGGGGGCGGATTAGATTCTACCTCTCAATGGAAGAAGTAGCAAAGAACATCTGTGGTTATGTTTAATCCACCATCCCATTTTATAGACGAGGTGACTAAGGTTTAAAGAGACACTGATCACTTTCCCAGAGTGAGCAGTTGGAAAGTAGCAGAGATCTGAACGAACCTCTGGATATCTCTGAATAAGCTTCAAGCACCAAGCTCTTTTTACTCTACCAAGTAGTACTTCAAACTGCAAGCTAATTCTAATGGTTGGTTGGTTTAGCTAATAGGGCATGTCTTCAGAAATAGGCCCAGAAAGGCCATTAAAAATAAGACCTTGTTTGAATTTCTTAAGACTATATTGAGTTTTCCTAAGCACTATCTTTCTTTTTGAAAGCCAACCTTGGTCAAAGTTTTCATAAGACATCAGAATACAAAAGCCAGGCTTGGACAATGTACACAATATGAACAGAAAGTTAAATTCTGAATTTGTCCATGTCTTCCTTCTCACTGTCAAGCATTCTCATCTTACTACTCCTCTACTGAAGACCAGCTGGAGACAGGTAGGTGCCCTGGGCAGAGGGATGCTGTGTACAGTTGCTCAGGATGCATACTACACGAGGAGATGAGCTGAGGGGTGAAAGGGATTGATATCTAGTTTGAGCTCCTTTTCTAAGCCTTCTCTCATGTTGTGTGACCAAGTCCTTCTGGAGTTGGGGTGCATTTTCCAATTTGCTGAAGGTAGTCAGGGGGGACTAGACAACTAGAGGAGTCTAACCTAAGGGTAACCTTCAAAGCAATGCTATCCAAATATCCTGAGGACAGGCTGAATATTTCAAAGGAAGGGTGGAGAAGAAGGATGTGACAACTCTCAGTGATGCTTTCGTATCTTAAGCAGATGTTCTGGCTCAAAATTTGCAAACTCTGTCCAGAAGAACAAAAGTTCTTCAGTTATTGGGATCCCTTTCTGCAGAGGGCAGCTCAGCGACTGTTTTATAGGGGTATTTTTATGCCCTTTCAAGGTCTTGCCCCTCTGGGGTTCAAGTTCTGGTTATTCCATTTCTTCGCTGCATGACCTTGGGGCGTGTCTGTTAGATCACAGGATTTGTTACCAGCTCTGAGAAACAGATCATCATAATATGCATTTCATTAAATCTAAGACAGTATCGCTTATAATGTGCACCATTATTTTATGTATCACCAAGAACACAGAGCTGCCAATTAAACTGCCATGCCTTTCATTCTAAGATGTATCCTGATTTCACAGATAAAAATGAGAACAAAGTGTGTCTTGGTATTGATGAAATTTAGTAAAATAGCTTTGTCTCCCTACATAAAACGGATGTTGTGAGGGATTACATCAAATAATGTGCAAAAAAAAAAAAAGTTCGTAAACTGTAAAGTGTTAAAAATATTAATTATCCTCAGCTAGATCAACTTTGAAATGACTTCACTTTAAATACTAATATACCAATAGATGCCGCGCAAGGCGTGTAATTGTTTTAATGTACTCACTAAGTAGTTCTAAAAGCTGCATTTACAGCATATGAGTCTGAATTGGTTTTCTACTTTTATAACATTCCCACCCTCTCATGATTTATTTGTGTAGAATCAACTTGTGAGTTTCCCTTGAATGAGATTCAAGATTTGGGGCTTGATTTACAGCTAGAGTTGACTAACATTTGGAAACAATGAACTGTGTTGTATAAACACATAAATACCACCAGAGAAAGCTGAAGTGCTAATTACCAGGAGGGGAGGAGGTGGGGGAGGAAAAATACTGCAAAACCCTGTTCAATCCCAGAAATTTTTACAACTGTGCTAGGGGGTGGGGGCAGGGAATTCCTTAGGGCCACATTTCCCATGTTGCGTTGAGGGAAGAAACAGATGAGATGTTTGGATTGTGGTTTCTCTCTGGAAAGAAAAGAAATATTCCAGAGGCCACCAAAGAGCAGTGGGTCTGTCATTCTCTAAATCTGAAACAAAACAGAAAACCAAAAAAACCTCCCAAAAACCCACAATGACAACCAGAAGTTCTCTGGGGTTTTGGATGTCCTATGTCCTCAGTAGGGAAACGGCCCAGTGCTCTGTTCAGGACTGGAGCCCTGGGATGGCAGGTTAGGGCTGGATCTGACCTGTCTGACCCTGGAAGGCCAATTTCCTCAAGACTTGACCCTGACCTTCTTGTATGATGCCCTGAAACACAGTTTTGGAGGTAAATCCTCTAAGCCACCCTGTGTCTCTGGGCAGGCAGCCCAGTGTCCCCAGACAAGCCACACCTCAGGACCAGGCAGAACTGAGCCCACATCCTGGCTCTATTATTTTCCAGAAGTTTGTTCCTACACTCTGTGCCTCAGTTTCCCTGATTGTAAGGTTAAATGAGCTAACGTAGGAGAAGTGTCCATCAGAGTGTCTGGAATGAAGTGGACACTTATTGAACTATTCCTATCAGGAACCCCTGCTAGAACCCCCTGACTCATGCATTTATTCACCTAATATTTGCTGAAGCCCTACATAGTGCTAGGCACTGCCAAGTGTTGGGAAGACTGAAATGAAAAAGACAGATCAGGTCTCTGCCCCCACAGGACTTACAGTCCAGGGGCAAAGGAGAGAATGAACCAATAAACAAACAAACAAAACGGGATAAATCCAGTAGACAATAGGGCTAAGAAAATAAACCATAATATGTGCATGGAGAAAGCCAGGGCAATGGGAGCTGCATGCCTTAGAAAAAGGGGTCAGGGAGGGTCATGCTCTCTAAGGAACCTCAGTCCCAGCTGGACTGCTCAGACCAAACGCTCTCAATGGGGGTGATTTTGCACCCCAGGGGACATTCACCAAGGTCTAGAGAAATCACTATTACTCAGGAAGAAGAGGGTGGCTACTGGCAGTGAGCGGATGGAAGCCAGAATGCTGCTGCTAAACATCCTAACACTCACCCCCATGAGAACAAAGAAATACCCGGCCTCAGATGAGGTGGAGAAACCTGCTCCGATCCAGTCCATTACTCTGTATTAAGTTTTTCATGACATTTAACAAGAGTTGATGATGGTGGAAACCCCTCAGTGGAAGGGATCTGGCTAACTAACAGACCTCCCCATCATCATGGCCTGTAACAGGGTGACATAGGTGAGTAAGCAAGCAGTTGGCACCCAGCCACTGCCCTCACCCCTAGCCCACAGGTACGCAGCAACACTCTGCCTACAGAACACACCCGGTACAGGTGGCTTCATGTCCAAGCCCTCCATGGCCTAGGTTACCCCTAATAAAGCTTATTCTGCTAAAAAGCAATTTTATTAAAAAAAAAAAAAAAAGGATCTGGGGCCAGCTTTGGGGAAAATGGTTTCAGCAATACTTCTAGACCAGAGCACTTGGAATTTAATAACAAATGTCGCCAAGGTCTAACAAGTGCACTCCCTTCCACCAAGTTTCTAGACTTAAAGATGGTTAAGGGGAAAAAATCAGAAGCAGGGAGCAATGCTGCAACCAACAGGGACGTAGGCATGTGCCAGAAGTCACAGCTGGCAGTCTGCCAGTTCAAGATGATGAGCAAAGTCATGTGGAGGGAGAAGGAAGAATTGGGAGATTGGGAGGTATTTGGTTACAGACAGTTGCCCACACCTAACCTCACCAGCCCACACCCAACCTCACCAGCCCACACCTAACCTCACCAGCCCACATCCAACCTCACCAAGCTCTCCAGGCACTCCTGAATTGCACAAACACAGAATGAGTCAACAGGCGAGGTTGTACGGTTAACTGTGACCCGACTCAATATCCATTCCTCTTATTCCATGCCACCAGGCTCTGGTTTTGTGTGGGAGATAATGTGTTCATACAAGATTGGTCAAAATAAAGAAAAGAGCCAAGTGTGAGACTAAAAAGTTTTTTTTTTTCTATTGTTATTGTTGTTTTATCACCACCACATCCTTCCTGTTGGGGAAATGGGCTTATAAGGGAGAATGTCATGGTTGGAGCTGTAGTAGTCATTTTGTGACCATGAGGGAAGGACTCTCCAATATGCTAAGGATGAAGGGGAAGAAACACAGCTATCATATAAGTCTTTAGTCTTTTGAACTCTTAACCAATTCTGAAAACTTAACACTTTTTTTTCTGTAAGAAATGAATGTATTTATTATTTAAGTCTCTGTTTTAGGGGACATTCTATTACCTGTGGCACAGAGTATTTTAAATAATATGATTTCTTTTTGTACTAATACATCTCAGCAAGACGTCCATCCCTAGAACATCTTAAAAGGTGTCATCTGTAAAAGGGGCAAAGTATCAGTTATTTAAAAGTCTTTTTAATCTGGAATAGTGCGTCCTATCCCTGAGAGTTCCACAAGGGAGCTTTTACTCTATCATTGCACCCAGAGTCATCTGACCTGTGTCATATACCACCTCTGTTCTCATACATGGAGAACTCATTCTCTTCATCCATGAACTCACGGATGCAGGACATATCCCCAATATTAACCTTATCAGTAATGAAGATGATCTTGGTCTACCGTGTGTTCGCCAGAATTGGTTCAGAAAACAGATTCTATTTTGGCTACATCAACAGGAAGGTATTTATTAGGGCTTTAAATGGGTTATGAGATTGTAGGAAGAGCTTAAAAAACAGAGCTTTCAGGAATGACTTCCAAAGCCACACTGGGCAACTGGGCACCAAGGTCCCTCTTCCAGGAATCAGATGCTCTCAGCTCCAGAACCTCACCTTCTCTGACAAAATCAGAAAGAGGCCCCTCCTGCTGTATGCTCTGAAATCATGTGGCATCTGCCAGGATCTGCACCAGCACAATGGGTATACTAGGTGCATTTCTCTAGCCTCATACCTCTCAGGGACCATTGCTGAAATGATTCCAGAGAAACCAAGTGCCTCAGAAACACACTGGCCAGCAGCAGAGGCCTCTGCCTCACATCTACTACCTCAATCTCATATAAATTTATCTGTGTGGTCAAACCTGTATTCAAACAGATCTCTAGCTGCAAGGGAGTCCTGACACAAAGTTCCCAACTTTCTGGCCCCTACAGGGTAGGTGGGTACATGAGAACAAGGATAGCTCAAGCAATGGTTGATGGGTTTGTATTCACACACACCTGTATAATGGCTATGGGTACAAATGCCAACCCAGACTACATGGGTTCAAACTGGTCTAATACTAGCCCAGTATCCCTGGGCATGCCATAAAACTCAATATGCATCAGTTCCTTCATCCATAAATTGATACAGGCATTCTTTTCTATTTTAACCCTTGCTTCTTACTATCAGGGACGCAAAACTAAATTGATTCAGATAGTAAGAGAAACCTGGTCACACAAAACACATGGAACAGTAGCCATCATATTGTAAGCATCATAGAAGGATTTGCTTATATGGTTTCAAGTCTTCGAGTAGATACGAAGGGTGACAGCAGACCCCTATCATACACTCCCTGATAATAGTTTAAGATGAGAAAAGGGCTATAGTGGTTAGCATGGGTGTGTGTGTTAGATCTTATACAGATCAACACATAATTAAATATATCCAAACTCTAATAATAGTGAAGTGAAAAGGCCTGGTGTGTTTTTGAATGGGGGTTGATGACAGTAAAGAAAATTGGAGATGGTGCCTGACTGTGCCTTCTTCTGACTCCCAGGCCCTCCCTGCCAATCAGACCACATCTGATTTCTCTGAGCATCAACCAGCTGAAAAGGCCCAAATGAGAAGGTGTCTGTAGGGGATGATTGGCTTCAAGCATAATTCAGTGTCCTGTCAAGAAGCCAGCCTGACAGCTGATGAAAAAGAAATATAATTAAATGTCAACAAAAATGAATATGGCAGGACATGGGCTGACATACCAAGCTGGTCACCAAGACTCCCTCCCACACAGTGCCAATCATGCCTACTGTCTTGTCCCCTTGGGGGATGGGACCAAGAGGAGCTGGTATAGATGCTGAGATGAAGGGAGCAGAGGTGTCTGAGTACCTGGAGAAGTGTGGTCACACCCCTTGGGGTCTGCAGGCTTTCTGTGGGGCAGAGAGCCTGTGGAGAGTTCCTTCTGGGGTTCCAAGGCCTGTCAGAGAAGTAGCCTTGGAAGAAGAAAACATCGAGGGCTGTGCCCTCACATTTATGTTCTGGTCTGGCCTTCAGGAACACTTAGATAAGAGATGACTAGTTTGTCCCTACTCAAAAGGATTCTTCTAAAAAACAATAGCTGCCACCCATCCAGTCCTTACTTGCATTAAAGTTGTGCAAGTTACTCTTTCATTGCATTACCTCCAAGGGGCAAAGACTGATCATTGTCTCCCGGTATCCATTTTCCTTTCATGCACGGTTAAGGACAATTCTCTCTGTCTCCCACCCGAGACCCCAGCTCCCACCAATCTAGCAAGGCACATGGTACACAGAGGTCTCATTTTTCCAGCTTCTTTTGCAGCTAAGTTGTGTCATGTTCCAGCCAATGGGAAGTGAGTGGCAGGACTGCATGAACTTACAGATCACATTGGCTTAGAGAATCCACCTCCACTTGCCAATTCCCCCTGCTATGGACTGCAGAGAAGATGAACAGTCAGTGTCAGTCATACGGCAACACGCCAGTGCGTGGCAGAGCAATGGGTAAAAGGAAACTGAGTCTCTGGATGACCTCACAGGACAGAACAACCCTACACCAACTCTCCTCTGGACTTTTACAAAAGAAAAATGCACTTGTAGCTGTTTAATGTCCTCCAGGACTTTGTACAACACCTTAGTATGTATGCTGACCCATGTACTTTTCCTTTTTCTTTTGGAGAGAGATTTTGCTATAGGGCACGTGTGCTTGCCAGAGAGACAGAAAGCGAGAAATCACCCCCCTCCCCGAGGGGAATGGCTGCACCACAATTCCTTCTCCATTTTCCTCTCAGGATCTTGGGCACACAGGCATGTGTGCCCGGTGTGAGGTTTAAGCTACTGGGTCCAGGACTTGAACTACAGTTGACTACGTGAGAGTCCAGCGATGTAACCATTACACCATCTGCTGGTCCCAGGACAAATACACTTTTCTATCTTCACAATCAACTTGCAAGACAGGTATGGTTTTCTGCCCATTTTACAGAGGATGATTCTGAGGTTCAGAGAGGTTAGGTGGTTTACCTCCAAATCAAAGTGAGAGACAGGGGTAGAGCTGGAACATGACTCTGCATCTGGGTAAAACCAGAACTGGTGCTGTTATCTTAGTCATCCCATAGCCTGTGCTTCCTACCAGGGTCTCTCTGTGTTGGCTATTTACCTATGTCAGTGCCTTTAAAAGAATGAGGGGAAAGCCCAATGTGTATTCCAAAAGGGAAGAGAAGGGGAGAGGCCTCTTATTTCTTTTTAAATTTTCTATAGGACAAGTGTGCTTGTTGGAAAGAGAAGAAAGAAAGAGAAAGCACACCCCACTGTGCGTGGGGGCGATCATGCCACAAACCTTTCTCCTCCACTCTCCTTTCAAGATTTTGGCCATGTACATACACACACCCGGCCAGTTTTCCAAGCCAGTGGGTTTGGGACTTGAACCCCACAGTTAGCTATGTGGGATCCAGACACCTTAATCACCAGGCCAACTGGCTGGTCAGGGAGGCCCCTCCTTTTTTTTTTTCATCGTAAATCTGAAGACTGGGGATTTGAGGGGTTGGGAATTGATGAATAGAGGCAATGTGGGTCAACTGGTAGCCTAGTGGTTAAGGTGGTTCGAGTCCCATACCTGGCAGGTTAAGAAACATGCCAGGTGTGTGTGTGTCCATGCCCACAACCCTGAAAGGAGAAATGAAGGAGGAAGGATTGCAGTGTGTCCATCCCCCATGGGTACTTTCTCACCTACCCTCTCTCTGTCTCTCTCTCCAGGGAGCATACATGCTCCCTGTGGCTAGTTAAAAAAAAAAAAAAAAAAAAAAAAAAAAAAAAAAACAGAAAATAGGAGGAATGTGTTTTTATCTGTTGTTTTTATCTCCACCCCCCTAATCTGGTGATAACACCCAAGTTTTTCTGTGGGAGACCTCTCCTGCACTGCTAATTCATGTAATTCAGGCTGGCTGACCCCACTGCGTCTGAGCTGACCCCATGGACATACTGTTCCTGGCAGTGAAATTCTGGGAGGGGAGATACAAAGTCTTAAGAGTCCAGAGTTCATCCACCCCAACCAACAGCAGGTTCCAACAAGACGCCCTGGTCCCAGTAACATGGCGCTTGAGGCTGCTCCAAGTCCTGGCCTTTCAAGTCTTGCACATTCCCTCATCATCGATTTGGTGAGTTCTGACATAGCCTATGGATTCCTTTTTGATTTCCTTTTTTTTTCTTTTTTTCACCCTCAGGGCTGGTCTCTCTTCCTTGCAACAAAGACCCTGCCCAATAGAGCTGGTCCAAGCCAGGTGGAGGAGGATGGTGTAGACCATGGTGTAGCCCATGACATCAAGGGCTCAAACGGAACCATTGGTGAGCTCTAGAGCTAGCCTCACAGGCAAACACCGCTGGGCAGGGATCTGGCAGGCATAAAGGTTGACCAGAGACGGAGACCAGGGTTAGGCTGAGAGAGGAGACAGGACCAGGACTGGGTGGGGTTGGGGTTCAGTGTTTAATTAGTTGGTTTCTGGGATAAGGGTGGGTTCAGATAAAACAAATCACATTTTTGAGGGATAGGCTCTACCCTGGGGCTGCTTCAGTCACAGCACAGAGATCAGGCCATAAAGGAAGGCCACCAAGGCTCTGCCCATGTCCAGTGGTTTCAAGCACCAACGAGGGAACATGTGCAGCACCGTGGGGCACCGGCCACCCTGGAGAAGAGGGCAATGAGCTGCGGCCTCAGCACCTGCTCTCCCGGCCCCCGAGGGCCCCACTCGGAAAGCATAGTCATAAAGCACTGGAGTGACTCTCTCCCAAGAAGCAGCTGGATTTACGAGGCCCACTCCTGACTCGGCCTCATTTCAGATGCACACATGGAGCCGGGGCATCATTCATGAAGGACAGCCTGAGCCGCAGGCGCTCGGGGAGTTCGTGCTGCAGGTGGGAGGCAGCACTGGCCTGGGGCCCTGCCCAGCTCAGCCAGCCTTCTGTCATTTGGGACCAGAAGGAGGTTTCCAGGTGAACTTTCTAAATCTTGAGTGTCAGGGCCCTCAAGTACCCTGAGGACAGGAGGGACAGGAGGGCCTGGCAGTAGGGCCACTTAGCAACTGGAGCCAGCAATAGACAGTGGTGAAGAGTTGTGTCGGCCCCAGCTGGGTCTCAATACTGCTTCACTTCTGCGGACTTCATCCATCAAATGGGGACAAACACAGGACATGGCACAGCTGAAGGGAGGCCAGGAGGCTTTCCTGAGTCCTGTGTGGGCTGCGGACAGGGCCAGGACTTGAGTTGCTGCGGTTCACTCCCATTTCCCCTCTTGTACCATCAGTGTCCCCCCCCAGAGAGAATGGGGCACCACTGGTGAGTGCGTCCCATGTGCCAGACCCCTTGTCCTGTTAGTGTTCGGATTTATCCCTTAAAAGAAGTCATGCAGAATCAGTGTCCATAAAGATGTCTGCAGGGGCCCAGAGGTGGCAGAGTGACTAAGGCCGACTCACATGGCCAACTGCAGTTCGAGTTCTGGACCTGGAGGCTTGAAATTCACATTGGGTGCATCTGTTGGGTGCCCAAAATCCCAGGAGGGAAGGGACTGTGGTGTGTCCATGTCCCGTGGAGTGATTTTTCACTTCCCCTCTCCCTGGTGATCACACGTGCCCTATGGCAAAAAATTATTTTTTAAAGTCTGCTACAGCGGTGCAGGGGGAAATCGAGTGAGCCTTTTTACATGGAATCCCGTTTCTCAGCCTCAGCACTATTGCCTTTTGGGGCCAGATACCTCCTTGCTGTGAGGACGGCTGTGCGCGCAGCAGGATGGTTAGCAGTATCCCTGGCCTTTACCGACCAGGGGCCAGGAGCCCCTCCCCCCACACCCCACCCGAATCCCACTTGTGACAACCGAGGACGTCTCCAGATATTGCCCAATGTCCCCTGTCACAGTGGTTGAGAGCCAAGGAAAGCTTTCTGGGAGGAACCTTTTTAAGAAGCAGGGTATGACAGAGGACGGTTCTGGAAGGGTCTAGAGGATAGCCCTCTTCAGAGCAGGGGAGGAGAGGTTGCAGAGACATGGCGGCCAGCCTGGTCCATAAGTTCATCATGAGTTTGTGGCAGAGGGGGCCATCACAACCATCCTGAAGAAGCCCAGGGTATGATAAATGGCCACCACCTTGACAGACCCTTCTTCCTTTTCCTGGGAAATGGAGGTTTTATGGAGGACAGCCCATCCTAAATCACCATCCCTCCTCTTTCATTTCTAGAAGAGCCCCGGGTGGCCTGAGGCTGAGAGACTCTGCCAGCTTCTAGGCTGTGGAATGTGTTTCCATCTGCTCATTCGCCTTATACCGGCCCACACCTGTGTGTGCCTGCCCTCCTAGCAATGCCGACAGCTAACCTCAGCCATACTCCGGGAACTTCCTCCTGGTCTTGACTCTCTGGCCTCAGAAGAGTGAAACATTTTTCTGAGTAGCTCGCTGAGATGTTATGGAGAGAGCAGCACAGTGATGCTGAAATCCCTGCGGGCTCTCTGTTTGGCTTCAGTGGCCCTGGTCAGGAATTTCTGCATTCCCCGATTCATCATGTGTCTGCTTGCCAGGACAGTGAGAATGGTCCATCTGCCCACCACAATGCTTCCTTGTGGCTCTTTTGCTCTAATACCTTTTACTTTAGGATAGAATCCATAGACCATAAAATGCACTCTTTTAAAGTGCACCATTCAGTGGTTTTTAGTACATTCACAGGGCTGTATGACCATTGCCACTACCTAATTCCAGCACAGTTTTATCACCCTCAGAAGAAACTCCTACCCATTTGCAGTCATTCTACATCTTCCTTCTCCTAGCCCCTGGCAACCACGAACCCACTTTCCATCTCCATAGGCTGCCCTGTTCTGGGCGTTTCCTATGAATGGAAGCATACAATGTGTAGTCTTCTATAATTCTTCTCTTACGGAGCATCATGTCTTCTGAGGACACCCAGCTGTAGCATGGATCAGTACTTTATTCTCTTTTATGCCTGAAGAATATTCTATTGCGTGGTGAGAACACATTGTGTTTGCCCACGGATTGTGGATGAATGTCTGGGTGGCGGACACCTTTTGGCTGTTATAAGTAACACTGCTGTGAATGGCCATGTGCAGGTGTTTGTGTGGACAAAGGATTCAGTTCTCTGGACATATACCTAGAAGTGGAGCTGCCTGGTCCAGTGGGGTTCTTGGTAGTGAGATAATAATATCCTCAAGATTGGGCTGGCCCTGTTGCTTAGTGGTTAAGGGAGCCAGACCCCACATAGTGATAGTTCCAGTTTTGGCTTGAGAAACATGCCAGGTGCGTGTGTGCACGAGCCTCAATCCTGACAGGATGAAGAAATGGAGAAGAGATTGTGGGATGAATATGGTCCCTTGGGAATGCTTCCTCCCCCACACCCCCAGTGAGTGCATGCACCCTCTGCAAATAACATAAGAACACCTTGAGGTCTGCCACACTGCAACAGCGTTGGGGGGGAGTTCTGCTTTGGGACTCTGGGCCACCCTAAATCCCTGCTCTCTGCCCATCTGTCTCATCGTGAAACTGCCCTCCCGCCCGCAACACATCCACATCTTTTAGAGGTAGTCATAGGGCCAGCTTGAGTTCTCATGATCTAGTACTGTGTGCCCAGACAGTCTGACGACATCCTTATAATTCAGGAGAAGAAATATGTCAGATATTTGTAACTCTGATATGGCCTTTGGGGACATCTATTATCTAATACTGTATTATTAGTTGCATGAAGATATGGAAATGAACTCAGGCAAAGGAATTTTGATTGGGTTTCAAAGGTTTCCTGTAAAATATTGTGTAAGAGTCCAGAAGAGAAAGGAAATTGTATTTAAAAAAAATTTTTTTTTTTGTAGTTAAAGCCTGCTTTTCAAGAAAAACGTTCAGAAGGGGCTTCCCAATAAAAGTTCAATCTGCTAGTTAATGATATCCAGAGCCTCACTATCACGTGAGGACTTTTGTTTTCTTGACCTTGACTTGATCTGATTAAGCTAATGGCCGAGGAGGTAATAACATCCCCTTCTTTGCAGGGCTGGCTCTGGCCAGGCACATTTCTGATCATTTTAACAACTCGATTGGGTCCTCTAAAAATTAAATGGAGGTTAGCCTCGGACCTGGAGGTACTTTTCCATTCATTTACTGCCGGACCACGTCAATATTCTAAAGAGATTTCGAGTGTTACTCCTTTTTGAATAATTTATCATAGCTAATGAAAGCTTTAAAAATTGGCTAACATGAAAGTGAAACAGTCATTCCCACAGGTGTCCCAAATGAAGCCTTTCTGGGCTGGAGAGATGAAAATATCATTTGGGCTTCAGACGCCCTCAAGCAATTCAGTCGATGGAGTTCCTCTTCACTCCAAAAGTACTCATTGCACGTCAATTTTGCACACATACGGTGCAAATTAGATAGAAGGGAGTATAAAGAGGATGCATCAGAAAGGGCAGGATGGGTTATACAGCAGCAGCGAACAGCCTACAAATGTTAGACGATTTAAACAGCAAACTCTGGGGCCAGGTGGTGGTACAGTAGCAACACAACCAGACCCACATAGGAAGGGCCTGGGTTAGCATCCTGGCACCTCCCTGAGCATGCCATGGATGTAGGCACAGGCCCTCCATTACGACTGAGACTGGGAGTGGATCATGGCATGAGGACCCTCTGGGGGAGGCTGGTTTCTCTGTCTCTCTGTTGGAAGAAATAAATAAATAAACTTTTAAAAAATGACACTGATTTCTTATCAGCCCTCTGTTTGTCTAACCTTGTTTGTCGTTTCCACCCCTGATTCGGACTACATAACCCTTCCACTCTTCACTCAGAGCATCAGCAGCAACTTCTGTGGCCATACGCTTCTCATAAGAAGTACAAAGTTTGCACTCATCGTCTCCTTCAATGAGTTTCTGGCAGCCCGTGGCAGGGAAGGAGATATTCAGCCTCATCTTGATGCAGCTGACCTCCTCCGAGTCACCACGAAAAAGAGCCTAGCCCTCAAAAAAGAAAGTAAAGCTCGCCTATTATAGCACTATCGATTTCTGCATGGAAAGGTGGATGTTTACTGACTGACGTTTTAAAGTTGCTTGGACACTGTACTACCTAGTTATTTTCTACTTTATTAGCAAAGTAATACATGAGACAGCAGGTTCTTCACTAAGAGGGCAGACACTGTAAAGATAGGACCGTGCTCTGCACTCCTTTCCCATGTGCTCCGGTGCCTCATCACAGGGCCAAGCTTGGAGCAGACGATCCAGCACCGTGTGACAGACAGCGGAGCTGGGCTGAGCGGAGCACACAGGTTACACGCCATGCACAGGTCTGAAACCTGCCCGGGGCATTGCTGAGCTGTGTGATGGGGACAGGTTTCTTACAATCTCTGTGCTTCAGCTTTCTCATCTATAAAGTGGGGGAAACAACTCCTTTCTGGTGTGTAATGAAGAGTAACTGAATCAGTGCCTGATCAAGAACCCAGAAGTATCCCTTAGAACATGTTGGGTATGTACGATAATAACTTTCTTAAAAGAATTAATTATTTAACTTTATTTATTTATTTAATTTGATCAGAGAGGGACAGAGAGAGAGAGAGAGAGAGAGAGAGAAATTGAGAAAGCAAGTCGCCAGTTCCAGGACTTGAACCACGGTTGGCCTCGTGGGAGTCCAGCACCCTTAACTACCATGCCATCCGACGGCCCCTGTAATAACTTTTAATAAATAAATAATGAGAGCATCTTTTGAGTGTTGATGTAGGAAGTGAAGTAAGGACTTGACAAAGATTACGTCATTGAATTACCCCCAAGTCAAGGAGGTAGACATCTTAGGGTGGCTATTTTGCAGGTGAGAAAACTGAGGCTTGGAGAAATAACTTGCCTGGGGGTCCGATAGCTAGTCAGAGGTAGAACCAAAGTCTGGACTCAGGTCTTCCTTATGTATGGCTGGCACTCTTTGCCTTGAAGCTATAGAACCTCTTTATTGTTGAATAAAGTAAGAAAGGCTTAGTGAGGTAAGTAATAAAAATGAGTAATAAAAAATGGGCGAGACCATGTCCATTCTTCTTAATTCAGCATATTGTAAACTCTGCACTCTGTCTTCATTCAGTCTGTTAACATTCTTGGTTCCAACATACTTTCTAATCCTCTCACATTGATCCCTTTGCATAAGCTTCCATCTTCTGGAATGACTTCCAGGGTCCCACAACACTGTCTTCTTGCTAGAAATTCTTGGACCAAGCATAGTTAAATTAAATACAACACCACCCTCTCCCTTTCCATCTCTGTAAGTGCTACCCAAGTGGCACCTATAGGGCAGCATTGCTTAATCCACTGCTTCCACACCTGCAAAGGCATCTTCACCATTTTGTCTCCCCACTGAGCTGACCAGGGTGTAACTCCCCTTTGCCACAGTCATGCTGTGGAGAAAGGGGCAGGCCACAACATCTGTTTGAGCCTCTTTCTTCCTTCAGTAAAGTTCGTATCTTTCTTAAAGCACCCCCTTTCTTTCTCACTGGTGACAGGGGGTGAGGACTGCTAAGATTATGCCCAGAGCATTCTCTGAGGTAACATCCAATGGAGAAACTTCCAGGTGCCAGGTCTGCAAAAGAGGGACTGTTGTCTTCCAAAATACGGCACCACAAGGAGCCAATTAGATGGAGCACTTCTTTTCTCCAATAGATTCAGGGTTGTCCTAAGACCTGCCAACTCTCCCAGTCTTTGGCACACACCTCCGGTGTGTATCGGCCTCTGTCCTAGAGACTGGGAATCAGAGCTGGCCAAGACAAGATCCCTGGCATGACAAGCTCATTGTTAGGTGGGCAGGTGGGGATGTGGTTGTCATGTTGGTCTCAATATGGGACAGGGACAGGACATCGGGCCTCATTAAGATGAGGTCCTTAAGTGTGAGGGCAAGAGGAGCCTGATCTCTGGTTGGGAAAGCCCCAGTTCTGGTGGGAAGAGGGTGCCTGAGAGGTTTGTGTGCAAGTCCGGGCTATCCTGGATTGAGGCATATGGTGCTTATTTGCAGGAATGTGACCCAGAGTCTTGTCCATGGCATGACACAACTCTGGCCAGAACCGTGGAGGCTGGAAAGTAGCTGTCCTGGAATTTTCAGTGGGAGGAACCAATGCAGATGGGAATTGAGGAGAAATAGGGCCAACCAAGAAGGGACTCGATTTCTCCCATGAGGAGCTCACAACTATGAAGGCAGTGGGAGAGGACAGGCAATAAAGAAATCTATATGTATGTACACACACACACACACACACACACACAACAAATACAGACCCAGCCATGGTGGCTCTGGCACAATGCTGGAGGCTACATGGGAAGAATCTGAGTTTGCATCTCGGTCACCTGAACACACTGGGCACAGCCATGGGTGTGCCTGTGGTTCTGGCTTACTGTAAGACTTGGGGGAGAACTGTGACATAAAGACACTGTCAAGGGGCCCTCTCTCTCTCTCTCTCTGGAAATAAGTTACAATCTTTTTTCTTTTAAACACACATAGGGCAGACCATGGGGTAAAGAACAGTGTGCTAGTAAGGGGTTCATGTGTCAGACAGGGCTTCCTGAAAGGTGACCTCCGAGCAGAGACCTGGGGACAAAGGAATGAGAAGATGAGCACCTCAGGCAAAGAGGACAGCATGTGCAAAGGCCCCGCGGAGGGATGCCTGACATGTCATAGGAACAGCAAGGAGGCCAGAGCGCCTGGTGCAGAATGAGTAGGCATGTGAGCAGCAGGAGTTGAGGGCAGAGAGTAGGTAAGAACCAGGATCCCCACACAGTGGGAGGGAGAGGGGTTGGGCAGCTCTGGGTTGCATTTCAAAGGTTCTAATGGATGGTAGAGTGCCTGTGCTTTGAGCATGCCAGAAGTCTGAATTTGGAAATAAACTTATCTGTACAATGGGGAGCAAATGCATGAATTTAACAGGATAAAAAGGCCTTTAAGTGAATCTACAAGTAACAAGTGTACCTCCTATGTACCCTTCCTTCCATGCAGGGTTCACAGAAGGAAGAGATGGCAGCTAGGCTCATGCACACTTCCGGGTAAGACCCTCCAGGTAGCCCACCTGGACTCCCCCGACAGTGTAACACCTGATGTCGGTCTTTGCAGTCCTGCTGGTCTGTTATACCCAGTGCTGTGCAGCAGCTGGCTTCACTGGCTCCAGAGAGTCAACTGTGTGTCTCTTATCAATTCCACCACTGGGGACATCAAGACGGTAGCTGAAGTATTTACACCAGGGAAATTGGTAAAATGCCACACATCAGCCTCCCCTCCCTCTGGCCCTGCTTGCTCCTGAGAGAACTGGTATTAAACACCAGCACACCATCGGTTATACCCGCTTGGCATCTGAGGCTCCAGATGATAAAGGCCCACAGTCTTGGAATGACGGTGCTTCAAGAACAGACATCTGCTGCCCCTTGACAGACGGTCAATGACAGTGGGTGACTCTGGGAGCAGACACCCAGAGGTAACTGCCGAGGCTTCGGTTTTGGATGCCATGGGAATTTTTAGGGCTTTCCACAACTCTTTAAGTTCCTAAGCTGTGTCTGGTTTAGATTAAAGCCAGAAATCCCCAGTGGGCTTCCCATAAAGGGGGTGACTCCCTTGCTGACCCAGGACGGCTCTTCTTACAAGAGGGCACTTAGAATGACCTCTTGGGAGTCAGTCTGAGACGCCATCTGCGAACCAGGCTGTGTCTGTAGGAGCCCGGGAGAGGAGGTGAGGTTTTAGCAAATGCCACTTATATAACTGCTCGTGAACAAAAGGTCAGGCCCTGTGGTATTTCTTTTGATTACGCTGAAAAAAAGCAATCTAGTTTTTAATTTCCTCAGGTGGAAACTGCAGGCTGTGTGAGTTCATAGGGCACTGCCAGGGAGGGACAGCCTGGGACTGGGGGCTTGTTTGCTTGCAGAGAAGTCACCCAGACGACACAGTGTGGGGTTGCCTAGGGGTCCTTTATTTGCCAGTCTCACTGGCTTCAAACAAAACAGGGCCCTGTTCTGACCCATCATAAGCCACAGAGGTTAAGAAAGGTCGAGCAGTAGGACCAGCAGTTGGCGTAAAGGCTACGTCGCTGGACTCCCACGTAGTCAACTGTGGTTTGAGTCCTGGATCCGGTGGCTTAAACTCATGCAGGGCCTGTGCACATGTATGCCCAAGATCCCAAGAGGAGAATGGAGGAGAAGGGATTGGGGCATGGCCATCCCAAATGGGGGGTGATTTCTTGCTTTATGTCTCTCTGGCTAGCACAAGCGCCCTATAGCAAAAACCTCTCCAAAAAAAAAAAAAAAAAAAAAAAAAAGAAAAGAAAAAAAAAAGGTCAAGCAGGAAGAATAAAGGCAAATATTTATTGAGCACTTACTATGTGTCACGCACCATTCTAAGGACTTTATACAACACACACACACACACATGCAGACACACTCATTTAATCTTTTTTTTTTTTTTTTTTTTTTTTGGAGAGGTTTTTGCTATAGGGCGCGTGCGCTCGCCAGACAGACAGAGAGAGACAGAGAGATAGAAAGCAGGAAATCACCCCCCAGGGGGGATGGCCACGCCGCAATCCCTTCTCCTCCATTCTCCTTTCGGGATCTTACGCACGCACACGCGCCCGGCGTGAGTTTAAGCCGCCGGGTCCTCGAACCGTCGACTACGTGGGAGTAGCGACATAGCCATTACGCTAACTGCTGGTCCCAACTCATAATCTTACAATAATCCTATGACTAGGTACTCCATTTCATCCCATTTCATGGCTAGGTAAACAGCTACAGAAAGAAGTTAAATGATTTGTTTGAGGTCACATAGCTAATCAGTGACGGAGTTCAGGTTTGAACCCAGCTAGTCTACCTCCAGATTCCCAAGCCCTAACTACTAAGCCACAGGGGTCAGGAGCTGCAGAGCTG
This sequence comes from Tupaia tana, assembly GCA_026018925.1. NCBI lineage: Eukaryota > Metazoa > Chordata > Mammalia > Scandentia > Tupaiidae > Tupaia > Tupaia tana. The sequence continues at coordinate 84,408,164 of JAKSZU010000007.1, read as the reverse complement.
AGCTACCAAGTGCAGGAAGTGCTCTGAATGTGGTATACCATCTCGGAGGAGCAGAGATGATGCTGCGGGTCCCCAGGGCTCCTCTCAAACCTCTCTTTCCTTTGTCCAGCCAAGCCAGGCTCCCCGCAGAAACGCCACTATCAAGGTTCTATTTGTTGGGCCATCTCCTTAGTGGTCCCCTGATAGGTCCCTGCCCCGACCTGGCCCTCTCCACTGTCCTGCTGAAAGCCATCCATGGCTTCCACTGCCTTAATATGGCACACACTGACCTGCCTGGCCTGACCTTCCTCTCCTCTGCCGCTTTCCAAACACAGCCATGATAACCTCATCACAGTCTTTGCCACGTGTCTTTCCACACCCTCGCCCACTTCCTGCAGCCACCCTTCCTTATGATGTTAGCCAGGGGTCCTCTCCTTTTGGAAGCCACCCTGACCTCCAGAGTGAGGTAAGGAGCCCTCTGGGCTTCTGCACCCAGGAGATGCCTACAGGGCCCTTGCTACCTTGTACCATCACTGTTATTCTTGTCTTCTGCTTATAGACAAGGGACTAAGAGTATCTTGGGGACAGGAATGGTCTCTGTATATTTCATTTCCATAACACCCAGCACAGAGTAGATGCTCACTTTTGGATCATCTCCGTTCAAGCAGGTGGCGATTCTGATTCATGTCCTCATGGTCTGACGGCCAAAAGCAGCCCCCTGCTTCGGGGCGGGTGGGGATGGGGAAGGGTATGGAAAGATGAGAAGCAGGAGTAACATGAAAGGGGCCAGAGCAGGCGTTGGGAAAGTGCAGTGGGAGTTGAGACAACTGACAGAACACTGACAGAGGTCACATGGGCTAAAGCGTCTGCGCCTCCGGAAAGGCGAATCCCACCCCCATGGCCGGAAGATCACACAGCAACAATAATCCCGCAGTCAGCGCCACCGGGAACAACGTGTGGCTGAAAGCAAAGCTGTGTGTGCACAGAGATTAAAGGCTGGTGGCTCGTCTCTCCTGCCCTGGCACGTGAGGCAAGCATATCGGGGAGGCCAGGGAGCCGCTCTCCGTGACAAAGATGGGCCAGGCTTCAGATGTGCCGGAAGCTTGCCAGCTCCATCACCACCTCCCACATTTGCATCCTCCTGGGGACTGAGCCACTGTCACTGTCCTCAGTGGACTCCAGATATTTTCACTGCAGTGCTATCTAGTGTTTTCTAGTGGAAGAAGGTGGCAGAGAGATCAGAACCACGTTTGGTGACCAGGTCCCGAGATTTGGGGTTTGCAAACATGGCATCTAGTAAGCACAGTGTTGATTCCTTAGCCTGACAGAGCTGAGGACAGCCGTTTAGAATGGAGGTACCAACAAGCAAATGGGCAAGTTTGAAAACAGTTGCAAGAAGAAGAGGCCAGAGTGACATTTCATGACAGCAAGAGGGGCAAGGGGAGGCATGTCTAATATGGACGTGACACATCGACGAATCAGCTCTCCACCAACACCACTTACCTGCGGCCCCCAGTCGGCGGGAAGCCCCATCCCCTGCTGCAAGCTTTGCTCCTAGGTAATAAAATCTTAATAAATCGCACCAGGAGAGAGGCTGTCCAAGAAGATTAACGTTGACTGGACAGAGTTCAAAGAGGGATGGCTTTGATGATACAGAGGCTGTTTGAGCGCTGGGTTCTCGGTTAAGCACGACGTGAGCATGAAAGAAGTGGAGGCGGGGAGGATGAGGCTTGGAAGCAGAGGGAGCCCAGCAGGTGAGAGCCAGGTCTCCCTCCCTCAGACACCAGTTGCTTCAACTCTGGGAGACAGACCCATTGGGAAGGCCAACCCCTAACGTCCATCCTGCCCAGAGATTTTAGACAACGTTGTGACAATCATTTGAGTGATTTCCAAACCAAAGAACTGCTATAAAAATGGAGTTAACAAAAATCCCTTTCACCATTTAGGGTGCTACAAACAAGCTGGAATTAGACAGTGGTGTTGGTTACACAACCTTGTGAATAGCTAAAAATCACTGAATTGAACACTTTGGAATGGTGAATTTTATGGCATGTGAATTACATTGCAATACAAAAGAGTTGGAAAAAGCCTCTGATTCCATCCATACCCCACCCTCGGTTAGAAAATTCAAGAAACACCAAGACATGGCAACTCAGTTATAGGAGACCATGTTCCCAATCAATAAAAGAATCCTTTGAAAAGTTGTGGTAAGGGGGTGTCATCGCTTACAGACCTGGAGCAATTTGCAGCCAGGGCATAAACTTACATTAAATAAACATATTTACTGTGTGCCAGATACTGTCTAGGCTTTAGGGATTTTTTTTAAAATGAGGAAGTTAGGGGGCCAGCAGGTCGTGTAGTGGTTAAGGTGCCAGACTCCCACATGGCTGGCTGCAGTCTGAGTCCTGGACCCAGCAGCTTGAAAATCACACCAGGTGTGTGTGTGTGTGTGTGTGTGTGTGTGTGTGTGTGTGTGTGCATGTCCAGAAATCCTAGGGAAGGATGGAAGAGATGGAACTGTGATGTGGTCATCTTCCCAGGGGTGATTTCTCACTCCCCCTCTCGCCCCCTCCTCTGGTAAGTGCATGCACCCTGTTCAAAAAAAAAAAAAAAAAAAAGTAAAAACAAACAGAAAAACAAAAAACTAACCAACCAACCAAACAAACAAACAAAAATGAGGAAGTTAGAGTCCTTGCCCTCAGAGTAAGCCTGGGGAACAAGACAGGAGAACACAGAACTTGAGCAGGAGGTGGAACATGCCACGGGCATGTGAGGAGATACTGGAGGTTCCATTCCAAGGAGGTTCAAAGAAGAGCAAAGTCCCATCTGGTCACAGGGACTAGGAAATGGGAGATGAGAGACATGGAATCTGAGATGGACCTAGAAGGACAGGAGGCATCCTGACAGGAGGAAATGCATCCCAGCTGTGGTCGAGGCTGAAGGGACCGTGGGGCAGAGGCTCAGTGGCTGGATATACAAGGTGTGATTTGCCTGCAAGGAGGGCATATGTAGGGAAGCAGATTGAAGTAGCTCTAGAAAGGTGAATTGGGCCTTGCATGGCAGCTGGTCAAGCTGGGGTGGGTGTGGTCTATTGAAACAGACCTTTCTGGAGAGTGCTTAAATCAGGTGCATCCTTCCCTGTCTCTGGGGTGGCTCTGGCTTGAAACAGGGAGGCAGGCAAGGCTTGCTTCAGGTAGTCCTTCCCCACAGACACACCCACCAGATTCCTAGTATCTTCCCATTCTCAAGGCTTTCAATCTGGGTGAACATACCCCCTGGAAGGTGCTCAGTGAATACTAGATGAAGAAAGGGAAGGAAGGAGGAAGGCATGCTCCTGAAACATCCCATATCAAAATCATCATGTCCAGTGCCCCGTTCTCTCAGGACCCTGCTAGAAAAGAGCCAGATAGTGTTCCCATGGAGGCATTATGGGAAGTGAATCATACCCTCCCAGGTACTGGAGGTAATATGGCTGCATTTGCAAAGTATGCCTCTGGAGGAACTTTTTGTTTTCAAAGTTTATTTATTTATTTATTTTTATTAGAGGAAGATGGGGTAAAGAGAGAAGCCCCCTCCACAGGGTCACACACTGTAATCCTCTACTGAGACCTCCCAGCCAGCCAGGATCATGGGCACATGTGCCTGGTGTGTACAAGTTGACTCAGGAACTGAATCCTGATCTTCCATGTGACCTCCAGTGCTGCAGGGCATTTGCTCCCACTGCACCACCATGGCTGGCCCATCTGGAGAGTCTTAGCCCAGGGCTTCCTGGTGGTGGCATCTCAGATCACTCATCACCCTTCTTGGATTACCTCTCCACATGTGCAAGTATCTTTTTTTATGTATTATTATTAATTTTTTTAATTTCAAGAAAAGCAGTTTTAGCTTTAATAAATCAAAATCAAAAAACGTTAAGAAAAATTTGCTTAAGACCTAAAGCCAGGAGAAAGATTAGGATTTTGTTCAAACAGAAGGTAGATATTAAAAACTCGAAAAACAGATATGAACAGAGCTAAAATCTAGTAACAATTGCACTGCAGTTTTCTTCTGAAACACTTTTTTTTCCTCTCTCCATTCCCCCTTTTACCAAAGAGAGGCATAAACTAACTTATTTGCAAAAAAATAAAATTTAATCTCAATTTGGTCTGTTATTTGCACAAAGCCCCATAAGAATACTAATTGATTTAGTTGGCTTTGCTGGAACCTTTTATAAGGAACCTCAGATAGACTCTTTTTTTTTAAAAGAAGTATCTTATTTAACTTTATTTATTTATTTTAATTTGACCAGAGAGGGACAGAGAGAGAGAGAGAGAGAGAGAGAGAGAGATAGAGAGAGAGAGAGAGAAAGTGAGAAACCAAGCTGCCAGGTCTGGGACTTGAACTGTGGTCGGCCATGTGGGAGTCCAGTGCCCTTAACCACTATGCCACTTGCTGGCCCCAAGAATTTCAGATAAGACTCTTTAAAAAGCCTTCCAAGGCTACTGAGCCAAGTCAGGAATTCACCATCTGACTATGCCTTTAAGTATGAATACTTGAAAGTTTTGGGGGGCCTGTCAGGAAGTGACATTCTTTACTTACCTGCCAGCCAGAACTACTTATGGTACCAGGCAATCTTTCTAAGAGCTTCTATTGGTTCTCTTAGTTCCTTAGCTTTCTGGTCATATCTTCAGATATGACATTCCAGTCAAAGCCCTGGCAATAACCGATATTTCCAATTTCTGATACAAGGCAACAGATATTATTGAACTTATGCAAATAACCATTTTGACACAAAATAAGAATACTCACAAATACTTTTCAATTCTAGAGGGGTCAGGAAGGGAGAAAAGTTTATGTTTCAATTCTGTTTTCTAAAAAAAAAAAATGTGTAACAAATTGCTAAACCTATCAACAGCTCCCAAGAAAACAAACCCCCTTAAATTTGGAAAACAAAGCATAGAAAAAAACTAGTAATGTTTTAGTCAAAAGTCATAAAATTCTATTTCACCAGTTCAGTCTCATGTAATTAATCTCTCTTCTGTTGAATTTGCAGTGCTGCTGTGGTCCAATCTTTCTGTTTAAATCTGGGAAATTAACATTCAATGTTATTATTGATATTTCCAGACTTGTTCCTAGTATTAAGTTGGCTATTTTCTTGGTTGTTTTTTGTTCTCTTATTTCTGTCTGTCTTAATTTTCTTGGTATAACACTTCCTTCAGAACTTCTTTTTTTTTTTTTTTTTTTTTTGGAGAGGTTTTTGCTATAGAGCGCATGCACTCACCAGACAGACAGAGAGAGACAGAGAGACAGAAAGCGAGAAATCACCCCCCAGCAGGGATGGCCACACCGCAATCCCTTCTCCTCCATTCTCCTCTCGGGATCTTGGGCACGCACGCACACGCGCCCGGCATGAGTTTTAAGCCACCGGGTCCGGGACACGAGCCGTGGTCGACTACGTGGGAGTCCAGCAACATAGCCATTCCGCTAACTTCTGGTCCCCTTCAGAACTTCTTGAAGAGCTAGTCTGGAGTTGGTAAATTCTTTCAGGTTTTGTTTATCTGAGAATGTTTTTAATCTTTTCTTCCCATGTGAAGGGTAATCTCGCCGGGTATACTAATTTTGATTGAAATTGTTTTCCATTTAACACTGAACATATTTCCCCATTCTTTCCTTGCTTGCATTGTTTCCAATGAAAGGTCTGATGTTAGCCTGGTAGGATAACCTTTGTAAGTAACTTGATGTTTCTGTCTTGCCAATTTTAGTATCTTGTCGTTGTAGTTTTGGCCAATCTGGCTATGATATATCTTGAAGATCTTGGGTTGATTCTATTTGGAATCCTTTGTATTTCTTGGGTCTGGATATTTGAATGCCTCTCTAGGTTTGGAAAGTTTTCATTCAGGATTTCATAAAATAGATTATCAATACCCTTGTTAGTTTCTTCACCTTCTGGGAAATCAATTATCTGGATGTTTGGGTGTTTAATGCTATCTAGTATTTCTCATACATTATTCTCATTTTTTGACTTATTTTCTCAGTCTTTTTGGTGATTCTTTCTAGGTCAGGGGTTTTGTCTTATACATCTAAGATTCGATCTTCCACATCATCTAATCTGCTTTTAATACTTTCAAGGGAGGTTTTGATTTCCTGTAATATAGCCATCATCTCTAACAGTTCTGTTTGATTCTTTTTTATGGTGTGTATTTTTTCTTTCAAATAATGGAAGGACTTCCTCATCTCCTGGAGTTTGTTGTCTCTTTTCCCTTGCATCTCATTTAGTTTTGTCACCACAAGTATTCTGAATACTTATTTTTTTTTTTTTTTTGAGAGGTTTTGGCTATAGGGCGCGTGTGCTTGCCAGAGAGACACAGAGAGATAGAAAGCGAGAAATCACCTCCCCCGGGGGAATGGCCACGCCACAATCCCTTCTCCTCCATTCTCTTCTCGGGATCTTGGGGACGCACGCGCCTGGCATGAGTTTAAGCCACTGAGTCCGAGACTCGAATTGCGGCCGACTACATGGGAGTCCAGCGACATAGCCATTACATTAACTGCTGGTCCCGAGGTATCCTGAATTCTTTATCTGACATTTCCACGGATTCCACTGTACTGTCTGTGGATGATGAGGAGTTGTTCTTTTCCCTTGAAGGAGAGATATTTTCCTGGGTTCTCATATTTCTTGTGCCTCTACCTTGGTTTCTGGTGATCTGATGGATTATATGTTTCCTCCTAATTTCTTGGAGTTAATACTGAGCCTTCAGAGGTGTACAGAAGGAGGTGATCTGCAATCTCTTTGCAGTTCTGTTTCCCTGACGCCCATCCAACAACCTGTACTTTTGTCATTGAAACTGGATATTCCAAAGACCTCCCACTTTCTAGAGAACAGGTGTACCTGGGCTGAGCTACAGGTTTCAACTGAGGAAGACAGAAGGGATCATGCAGTGCACTTCAGGAAACTATGAAGTCTGATATGATCTGGAGATAGCGGAGGTCCTAGGATTGTCTCTGGCCCATCCTGGCTGGAGAGGATGTTCAGAAGCTGTGGGGGAAGAGGAAGGATGTGACTCTCCAGATCCCAGTAAACAAACCTGAGAGTTCAGAAGTATGCAGAAGGAGATGAGCCACACTCTCTCTGCAGCTCCATCCTCCCTGCTGCTCACTCTGCAAACTCTCTTCTGTGATTTTTAGTCATTTGGTATTGTATTCACATTTGGCTAATTTGTTGGAGAAAGTTTCTGTATTCGTAAGCTCGTGTGCTTCCCTTTACTATAAGATACTTCTGTGCCAATTTCTCTCCTCGACTATATTTTACAACGTGGTATCTACAGAAGGAGCTTGGAGCTCAGATTTATGAAGAGGACTTTCTCCCTTTGTGCAGCAGGTTCAGTGGGGGTTAAGGATTTCTGGGACCCTAACGGTATTCAGATGTTTGGCTCGATGGCCTCTGAAAGGGACTGCAATTTCCCTGTCCTGTGTAGCTTTTTGTGTCTGGAAGATGAGGTGGGAGAAGAAAGGCTTCCACTACCCTGGTCCCTGAAAGAATCAGGACATCCCTCAGATATAGATAGCTTCTGAAAGGGCCTGCAATTTCCTTGTTATGTCTAGCTTTTTAGGTCTGGAAGGTGAAATTGGAGAAGAAAGACTTCCCCTGCCCTGGACCCTCCATGCTCAAGTATCTTAAATGTGATACCATTGTAGCAGAAAGCTCGTCTGGTTTGGTGGGTGAGTGCTGGGAGCGTGGCCAGACTTCTGGGTCTTAAGCTCTGACAGGAAGTCCTCTGGTGCCTGGTGTGCTCAGGCTCAGCTGGGTCTCAGTGCATCTTTTATTCATGCTTCCAGGTGCCTATAGCTCAGAGCTCATCACTCTGACAGCCTGGTGTAGGAAAGGAAACCTAACGAGCGTTTGTGCTGCATCAATCTTCCTGGACAGAGACCGATCTTGAAGGTTCTGTGAGCTGCCGCCCCATGAATTCCACTTGCCCACCCCACCTTTTTTCAAGCATCCCTTAGTATTTGTGGTTAATCACAATTCATTTGGGCTAAAGATTTATCTCCCGTGTCCCATTCCTGTTGAAGTCCTAACCATCTTTTTCCATCTGCCACATATGTGTCTTTCGGCCGTGTTCCGCAGGGAGAAATCTGATGAGTGAATGTGCTTCTGAGGTTGGAGGCCAGAGAGCCTCTCTTCATCTCTCCCTAGCTCATAGCATTGCGTCTGGGGGCTGAGGTGGTAGCACAAAGGCAGGGCCAGCTACAAGGGCATGCGACCTGGTGCAGATGCCCCTGCTCAGAAGTGTCCTGTGCTTCGCTTAATGCTCTGCTATTGTCTGAAATTCTTAATAATTTTTTAACAAGAGTGCCTGTAGTTTCCTGCATCAGCTCCCCCAAATTATGCATCTGGTCTTACATAGAGGCCTGGCTCTGACTGGCTTGGCTTGGCTTTCTTCTAGGGCCACTGACATGGTTCTATGTCTGGCTGATCATTCATAGATGGTGAAGCTTTTATTACATTGGTTCCCCTGCTTTCTCCCCATGGCCACTGCCATGGTTCAAACCTCACCATCTCTTCCCTAAGCTACTGTGGGTTCTTTACCGTGGACCCTCCCTCCAGCCCCTACCTTGTCTGAGCCATCCAGAGAGATGTAGGCACACAGAACTGCTGAGTGGCACACCTACTGGGATGCCAGTCCCGTCACAGGACCCAGCGAAACGTGCCCTGAAAAGCCACACTGCCTTCTATGTGGACGATGCCCCTGGAATTGTGTAAGGCAGAGGCCCTGCACAGCAGCTGTTAATCACAGTAACGGCCAACTTAATTGAGCTCATACTATATTCTAGGTAATGCACTGGGTGCTTAACTTGCATTCCTTCAAATATTTAATCCTTAAAACAGTCCCAGAAGCAGGCAGTGTCATTTTATGAATGGGTAAAGCTGCAAGAGATTATGCTAAGCATACTAGGTTAAAGCACAGATTCCTAAAGATCCCTGATTCAAATGCCAGCTTGGATACTGATTGGGTCTTGACTTTGGGCAGGTTTCCTACCTGTAATATGGGAACGTTAAGAAAAATATCTACCTCATAGTGTGGTAAATCTAAGGATTAACAGAATCAGTATAGGTAAAGTACTTAAAACACTCCTTAATGTGTGCTAAGTATTTGCTATCAGTATACATACGGGCTGCTACTCACATCCAAGGTCACAGGGGTCAAAAGTGGCCAAATAGCACTTGACCTGCAAAGGCGGGCATGTATAGGGAATCAGATCTAGAAAGGTGAGTAGGGTCTTGCATGGCACTTGACGGAGATAGGGCAGATCTGGTCTGCTGAAACAGACAGGATGAACCAGAGTTCTTGTCTGGGAGTTCAATCCCCAGGCCACACTGGCTTTCAGCATGTCTTCCAGCGTCTCCCAGGAAATACTATGTTGAAAGGCATCAGCAAAGCGTGCCTAATTCAGTTTAAGTCGAAAGATGTTGGTGTCAAGAGCTGGAAATTAATAAGCAGAAGAACATGATTCAAAATGTTGACTCTTATCCCTAAATGTATGCTGTTCGTTAGCTCCGAAATGGGTAATTTCGCAGCAGTTCTAATGGCACTTCACTGTTTACTAGAAAATTCACCCTGGCATATTTCCGTAGAGTAACAATATTGTTACGATAGGAGATGGCACCACAACATCCTCCTATTAGATGTCTTATAGGAACGTAGGAGAGAGTGCCAGGGTTATGTGAGAATTACAGGGTGTGCAAATTGTTCAGGCACTGCTGTCTAAAAAGGTGGCTTTTTTTTCCCCCTTCATCCTGATTTAGTGAGTTGGGAAAGGAGTGAGAGTGTGCATTTTAAAGACGGGCATCAGGTTATTTAGATGCAGAGCAGAGGCCTTTCTTGGTAAATGGCAGATGAAAATGAAATGCGCTTACAGTGGCTCCTTATTTGAGCTTGATTTTCTTGCAATTCATTCAAGGTGCCAAATTACCATGCCCGGTTGGGCCCAGTGTGAGGTTTCAGCTCAATGTGCTCACAAAGGACGTATGATTGAGGAAGTGTGTGCTCCAAATTACCTCCGATCTCGGTGAAGAGCGGATCGCTCTAATGCCATACACGAAAATCACGCTGCCATTCCCCAAACTACAGTTGACCTTGAAGCCAATGACAGCATTGCCCAGCTGGAAAAATATTAACTATAGAGTTACCATTGAGAAAAGGTGTGTGAGCTTTTAATAACTAGTAGTCAGTACTGCAGGTGCCCAAGATGTCAATGAAAAGAAAGTTCACCAGATTCAGACCGGTATAACATGGTATCGGGAAGTCATATTATCTAGAAGCTTATTGAGCTAAATAAGTGGTTTAATAATAAGAATCATAATTATATGAGTGGTTTATTAATAAAAATAAGAATTCCTTTTTATTGGGCAACTACCATAAACCAGGCATTACACCAAGTGCACCACACACCAGGATGTCACTGGATCTTAGTAACCATTCTGTAGGATCTTTAGTACTACTCCCTTTTTACAAGCAAGGAGACAACTTTGTAGATAAGGAATAGCTTGTCTCATAGATGCTAAGAGGCAGGGGTGAGGTTTCAATGCAGGCAGCTGGCTTTGAAGGCCAGCCTTCCGTTGCATCACGGTGCCATACACTATTAGTTTTTCCAGAACTAAGCCAGGCTAGGCAGTGAGAAACATTGCCACACCTTCTCCAGCAACAATAAAGTAGCGATCACAATGAAAGCAATAACCGTGATAAGAACTACGAGCTGAATGTATATTGATCCATCTTTGCAACAATTCTCTAACAAAGGTACTATTTTCATCTTGAGACCGTCAGATTTGCAGGTGGCAGAGAAAAGATGAGAGGTGTAGTCGGAGTCAGAGCAGGAAGGTCACTGGAAACAGGGGACAAGATAAAAGCTTTAATGAGGAGGTGAGGAAACTTTTTTTTTCCTTTTTTCTTTTTTTTTTTTTTTTTTAAGAGGTGTTTGCTATAGGGCGTGTGTGCTCACCAGAAAGACACAGAGAGACAGAGAGACAGAAAGCGAGAAATCACCCCCAGGAGGGATGGCCACGCTGCAGTCCCTTCTCCTCCATTCTCCTCCCAGGATGCTGGGCATGCACGCACCTGCGCCTGCCGTGAGTTTAAGACACTGGGTCCAGGACTCGAACCATGGTCAACTACATGGGAATCCAGCGATATAGCCATTACGCCAACTACTGGTCCCTGAGGGAACCTTCTATAACACTGAAAGAGCAGTCCTTGCCTGAGGCATCTCTCCTGTCTACAGGGTACGACTTGGATAGCCATATTTGCTTTCTGTAACAGTACTCTTAAGCCATAGCTGATTGGATCCTGGGTGAACATCTGACACTGCCATCCACTGAGGTTCTTTCTCTTAAGAACCTGTACCAAGAGATACCAAGTCTGGTTTTGTTGAGTGCAGAGTACAGTCAACGGCAGAGTTCTCAAGTATAGGTTCGAAAGGATCTTTATGGGGATATCCTGCTTCCCTATTTTCCCAAGACTTGGATATCAACTTTTTTGGCAGTCCATGAGCCATACCAACATTTTTCTAATAAATTCCCTTTCTGACTTAATGTAGCTCACATGGATCCCTATTACTTGCAGCAAAATGAATCTTGATAACCATTTGTTAAATACCTTCTAGAAGTTTGACATTATACACTACCACATTTCCATCTTTTTAAAAAAAGTTTATTATTTATTTCTTCCATGAGCAAGAGTGAGAAAGACAAACAGCACTCCCCAGGGGCACGATGCCATGATCCACCCCCATCCTCAGCCCGCCCTGGATCACAGGCATGCATGTTCCTGGAGTACTCAGGGGGGTCTCTAAACACGAACCCAGAAATTTTCCACGTGCATTGGCCTCACACGGTACATAGTTTTACCACTGTGCCACTGTCTGCCCACATTTACTTTTTTTTTGCTATAGGGTGTGTGAACTATCTGGAGAGAAAGTGGGTAATCATCTTGATATGGGGGTGAGTGGGGCAGTGACCATATCACAATCCCTTCCCCTCTCAGGATTTCGAGCATGCATGCACCCACACCTTACGTGGTTTTCAAGCCACTGGGTCTAGGACTTGAACCCCACAGTCAGTGGATGTGAGATCCAGCCACCTTAACCACCACACCACGTGGCTGGCCCACACATTTACATCTTAATCTCTCAAAGTACCTCTATAGCATTATCTTTTGTTTTCCTTAATTTTGTGAGCGGGCGTTTGAATGTGTGCACCCATCCAGGAGAGAGAAAGTGAGAAAGTGGGGATGGCCACGCTGCAATCCCTTCTCTATGCTCCTCTTGGGATTTGGGGCATGCACACACACATTGTGTACAGCGTGATTTTCAAGTCATCAGGCCCAGGAATCGAACTGTGATTGGCCATATGGGAGTCCAGTGCCTTAAACACCACTCTACCTGCTGGCCCCTGGTGCCTCACTTTTATTCTGGGGAGGCAGTCCCACAGAGAGTGTGTGCCCCCCACCCCCCGCAGCCCCTCTGTGATGTTCAGCTCTCTGTGTCCATGTGGCTAGGCTACGGCCTCCATTACTCAGTCCAGCATCTCACAGGTGTTGATGGGAGGAGGCTCTGTAGGTGTGATTAAAGCCCATAACCATGTGACTTTAAGGAATTTATCCCAGATAATCAGGTGGGTCTGGCAGTCGAAAGGCATGAAGAGCAGAGCTCAGGCATTCCTGATGAAGAGCAGCAGCTTCCCTCCTACCCAGAATGCCAGCCCGCCCTTCCCTGGGCCTCTCCTGCAGGTACCTGATCTGCCTGAGCAGCCCACATCGCCCCCAAGCCAATTCCTTGCAACAAATCTCTTAGTGTACACCTCCTATTGCTTTTGTTTCTCTGGTTGAACCTGGGCTGGTACACCCCCACTGCCCAGAGGTCATGCCACCCTTTGGCATGGTCCTCACTGGGGGCCATGACCCTGACTTACCACATTCTCTGGCTCCTCATGTTCCTCTACTCCCATCGCACTCCCCACCAGACCAGGTCTCTCATGCTTCCGAGTCATTCTCTCTGCCAGGAGTTCTCACCACGCCTACCTGCCAGACAATGCCTACCTCATCCAGGACTCAATGCAGCCCCACCTCCTGGGCGGAGCCTTCTCTGGCTTCTTCAGACAAAGCCACAAATCACATGAAATGGAGCCAGCAGGTGGCGAAGTGGTTAAGGGCACTGGATTCCCACATGGCTGACCGCAGTTGAAGTCCCGGACCTGGCAGCTTGCTTTCTCACTTTCTCTCTCTCTCTCTCTCTCTCTCTCTCTGTCTCTGTCTGGTCAAATTAAAAAATAATAACAACTAGAAATAAATAAATCTAAAAAATAAAATAAAAATACCAAGAATTAATCCGATTAAAAAACCAACAACAACAGGGAATGATTTCTTAGCATATTTCTGATGCCGGAGGACAGAGAGTGTGTTTTTTATTTTATCTCCAGGGTCTAGCTCAGAACTTGGCACATAGATACATTTTTGTTCAGCACTTGCATGAACGTCGGCCTCTGTGCCCAGAGGCCTGGTTTTGCAGAAGGGATGTTCTGGAGCAGAAAGAGGCTCCACAGTACCTGGCTTCTCAGGGTCACCTTGAAGGACAGCTGGTCTTTATCAGTGCTCTGCACATGGGCTCTCCCTCTTTGCAACGTCTCAGTCTGTAAAAGGAGGCCCTGGTGGTGAGATTTCCCTGGCCTTCCCGTCTGGCTTTGGGCTCCATTATTAGGATGAATTCCTGCATGACCTTTAAGATTAAAACTAAATGTTCTGATCTCTCCCCAGACAGGTATTAGGCGCTGGAAATGGCATTTTGCAGGGACTATGTTGAGTAGCAAACTCCAAATATCAACCTCATCACATTCTGACATGTTACAGCCAGTCTAAGCTCGGGCTGCACTGAGCATTTCAGGGCTGGCGCTTGAAGGGCAGCGGTGCTCTCTTTTCATGCGGGCTCCAGCGGGCAACTCTCCTGAGTCCCTTGAGAAGCTACCACCAAGGGAACTGAGACCTGCAGCCTTGGCATTGCCTTGCTCTGCAGGGACCACCGCAGAGGAGAGAGCCATCAGTAAACAAAGTTTAGCAGGGCTGTCAAGAAAAGTGAGCTCCTCTGCAGATGCTGCCAGGCCTCTGCTATAATCTGGGATGAAAACCTGTGCCCAGAGTTTGGGGGAGGGGGCGTCTCTACTCTGGGATTCCTCCAGCAGCTCCCGGGAAACCACAAATGGCCTTAATCAGGAAACATACCAAGAATTCCTAAATTTGGGCTCTTCTGATGAAAGGAAAAGCCTAATTGGATGATTGTTCCCATAGAAGCCTAGGTGTAGTGACTTGCTCCTAGAAGCCTCCTTAGTTACTGAAATGAGAGAACGCATTGAAATGAGAGCACCCACTGTGGTCTGAGTCTGCACAGGAGGTGGGTCTCAGTGAGGAGCTGAGCAATGACAGAGGCAGTGCTCCCCAAAAGTAAACAGTCTGGGGACCAGCAGTTAGCATAATGGCTATGTTGCTGGGCTCCCACGTAGTCGACCACTGTTTGAGTCCCGGACCCAGTGGCTTAAACTCATGCTGGGCACGTGTGCATGCGTGCCCAAGATCCCGAGAGGAGAATGGAGGAGAAGGGATTGCGGCGTGGCCATCCCCCCTGGGGGGTGATTTCTCGCTTTCTATCTCTCTGTCTCTGTCTGTCTGGTGAGCACACATGCCCTATAGCAAAAACCTCTCCAAAAAAAAAAAAAAAAAAAAACGGTAAACGGTCTGTCTGTCCATTCTCCTCCTGGGATTTTGGGCATGCATACACACATGCCCAGTGTGATTTTCAAGGCCCAACTGTTGTGCTGGAAACAACTACTAGGTTCCCACTAACAACAACATTGATGACAACACAGACACACACAGGGTGTTCTTTATGGGCCAGACCCGTGAAGTAGCTTCCATTCTTATGCCCATTTTGCAGATGAAGACACTGAGGCTCAGGGAGGTAAGAACTGGCCCAAAGACACAGAGCTGGAGGTGCTGGAGTCAAAACCGGATGTGCACAACACAGTTCAGGCCACAGGTGAACTAGCAATTAGTGAAGATTTTCTTATTAGTGGGGATCAAATTAATCTTATAATTAATTTTATAATAATAATAGTTTACCTTTACTGAACTTTTATTTTTTTTTTTAGATTTTTGTCATAGGGTGTGTACACTTGCTGGAAAGAGACAGAGAGGGAAACGAGAAATCACCTTGCAGTGGGGATGGCCATACCACTAATCCATTTTCCTCCCTGCTCCTCCTGGATTCTGGAGGAATCCATGTATACATGCCTGGTGTGATTTTTTTTTTTTTTTTTTTGGAGAGGTTTTTGCTATAGGGCGCATGCGCTCGCCAGACAGACAGAGAGAGACAGAGAGATAGAAAGCAGGAAATCACCCCCCAGGGGGGATGGCCACGCCGCAATCCCTTCTCCTCCATTCTCCTCTCGGGATCTCGGGCACGCATGCACACGCGCCCGGCGTGAGTTTAAGCCGCCGGGTCTGGGACTCAAACCGCAGTCGACTACGTGGGAGTCCAGCGACATAGCCATTACGCTAACTGCTGGTCCCCCTGGTGTGATTTTCAAGACACTGGGTCTGGGACTTAAGCTGTGGTCGGCCAAGTGGGAGTCCAGTGCTTAAACCAACATGCCACCTGCTGGCCCCACCTTATCTGAGCATATTTATGTGCAGGGATTATGCTAAATATTTTTCATGCATTATCTTTTCATTACTTCTCAGAGCACACTATGAGGCGGGGCTGTTCCTGCTCCTATTCTGCAGATGAGAACCCAGAGACTCCAGGAGATTGTCATCCATCCTCTTGATGGGTTTTAAAGGCACAGACTGTTCCTGGAGGCAGCACATAGCTCTAAATTAGTAACACTCACACCCGGGTTTGTCTGAGGACTGAGAAGCCCAGTCCTTGTCTGCACCCTCAGTTGTTCACATCTTCATACGCTATAATGAATGAGGCCAAATCACAGCTGTTCAGTTTGTATCCGGATCCTGCCTTTGTAAAGGCTGCTCAGGCTCACGTGTTTATAGTTGTAAATATCCCTCTGAAGTTGACCCAGCGTTTGGAAAACGCAGTAATTCATTTTAAAACCTGGCACCCGAAAAGAAGTTTTAAAAATGGAGGTATGATTTCTTAGCACTTGAAACTGAGTTTTATGCCCTTTAATGTATGTTATTTAGTCTCGGCCTCCTACGGCTCTGGCCCCTTCCACTCAACGTCCTCTGGGCTCCTGTGGCTCTGGCAGCAGGTGTGTAGGAGATAGTTGGCTTTCCCAGAGCACCAGCTCCTCTGAGCTTCTCTTCATCTCCATTTCCACGTCAAGATAAAAAAAAAGAAGAAGAAGAAGAAGAAGAAGAAAAACCTTTTGAACTTGAAAGTTTTCTTGGTTTATACTTCATTTCATAGTAGAGTTCAGGACTCAACCCACTCCTGGTCTCTACAATGCTGGGAGGAAAATTATACACAGCACTCACCCTTCAGTGCCCGCTGTTCAGGTGCCGTGCTAAGCACTGTGAGTTATTTCATTTTGCTTAAGTGTTCCCTAGAATAGTACTTGGTTTTAATTGTTAAATGCCTATGAACGTTAAATGTTTTCATCGTTAAATGTCCTATGAAAGAGCTGAAAAGTTTATTTTCAGTATCTTGCTGAATTTTCACTCCGATCCCAAGGGGCAGATTCGAATTACTATTCCCACTTGACAGATGAGAACCCAGAGGCTCAGACAAGTTCAATAACTTGCCGAGGCCACGCAGGCAGTACGTGGGAGGACATGGGTTCATACATTCACTCGGTGCATAGCTCAAGCTAATGAGGAACTAAATGGACCACAAACCAGCTCCTCCGCATACTCCAGAAAGGAGGAAAGACACTGTCGACTTCCAACTAGCGAATGCAATGCCAGCTAGAAAGGCACGAAGGGACAGGCTGGCCAGCGAAGGCTTCTCTGGAGACGTGACACCTGAGCAGGGACCTGAAGGACAAGATGGAGGAGCTGTGCAAAAAGCAAAGACTGAGTCAAGGCTTTGAGGAAGAAGCAATATCAAGTTCAACAGCCTTAGAGAAGGAACGTGGTTGGCTCAAAATAGATGCTGGTGCCCCCAAACCTTTCCGTATTCTCAAGCTTTCCCTTGGGACTTATACAACACCTGGGATAATATCAAGATCTACTTCATGGATTTGTTGGGAGGAATTAATGAGATAAAGCTTGTCAAGCACTTAGCAGTGAGCTTGACACCAACTAAATGTTACCTGTTACTGCAAAATTATCATTAACCCCAGGTACACTGCAATTAGCATTACCAATGGAGGAGACCATTTATACCACAGTTGCCATAATAGCACTCACATCGCAATATTTCTTACAAGAGTAAACTTCTTATGTGATTTTGCTTTACTTTGGAAGAGGTCACTAGTAATTTGGTTGCCCAAATAAGAAAGTGCAATGAATTCTCCACGGAAGTGTGTTGTTTCGAATATATAGCACCTTAATCCTAGGAAAAAATAACAAAAAGCAACCCTACCCAGGAACTGTTCAGGAAAGATAGCCTGTCAAAAGGAAATTAACAAAGTGCACAGCAGATAATCAATAGTAATCAGCCCAGGAAATCAAAAAGAAAGCAATTGTCCTGTAGATCTACATCTTGTTTGTTCGGTATTTCCATGAGGTCAGGGCCAATGCCAATCTGTTATGGTTCTTAATTCAGAGGTAAATATATTCATGAGCTTCCACAACCAAGGGCAAGCTCTGTCATCAAGAGAGCAGCACGTGCAAAGGCCCGGGAAGCTTGGGGAGTTCCCTGGAAGTTTCTGGCTCTCCCCTTCAATACCAAGGGCTAGGAGGCTGAAGGCATCAGAAAGGTCCAGGAGAGATGCCAGAGGAGCCCACACTGCCTCCTACTGGTAGGACTCAGAGAATCATAAACTCTGTGGTCTGAAAAAGGACTGAACTTTTGTTTGCCAAATCAATTGGAAAATTGGATGCAGTGGGTTATGTTTCCAAAGATGACTGTAATGATATTTCCTATCCCATGTGGTCTTTGGCGATGTGTCCCTGTGGAGAGGTAGAGATGACCCCTGACCTTGGATTTGGGTGGTTCTTGTCTCTTGGTCTGGCCAAGAGAACACAGTTACTTTTGAGGCGAAGCCCTAAGAGAACCTTAGTTTCCACCTTTGTCAGTGGAACACTCACTCGTGAGATTCACCACCATGGAAAGGGGGCCCAAGCTAGTCACACAATGAGAACCATGAGCAGAGAAGAAAAGTCCCAGGCTCCCAGATGTTCCCATCCAGGAGCCAGGCGTGTGAGTGAAGCCTTCGTGGACATTTCGTCCCAGCTGCCACCTAAATGCAACCTCTTGAGAGACCCCTGCCAACTCCCTGTGGAGCAGAACAGCCCAGAACAGAACAGCTTTGCCAGACTCTAACCTACAGAATTGTAAGCAAATGAAATGGTTGTTATTTTAAGTCACTAAGTCTTGGAGTCAACAGAAGTGAAACATTGGATAGTCAGGACCTATGACATGTGGGCTTGGGGGAGGTCTGAGGCCCTCATGGGGATGAGGGGTTTTGACGGCATTAGCACTGCACAGGGTCTCTGACCCTAATGCAGAACACAGAGCTGGGCTGAGCTGATGTCATGAGAGCAGATACTGAGTGGGTCTGGGTCACATGCTATCGGTGGGCACACTGGCCTATGCCATCCACAGAGAAGCATGAAGCATGTCGCCTGCATCACTGTCGCTGCCCTCCATGAACTCAGTCCTAAAACAGAAGTCTGGGAGAGGGGTGTGGTGGTTGCACGGAACGATGCTCATTCTAGTGGCTCTGTCCAAGAAATGACTGGATGAGGGACCTATGGCAAAGGGGCTGGGGAGACCTGGAGGGTAAAGACTTGACCTCAAAATGGCTATGGGACCAGCAGTTAGCGTAATGGCTATGTCGCTGGACTCCCACGTAGTCAACCGCGGTTCAAGTCCCGGACCTGGTGGCTTAAACTCACGCCGGGCGCATGTGCGTGCGTGCCCAAGATCCCAGGAGGAGAATGGAGGAGAAGGGATTGCGGCGTGGCCATCCCCCCTGGGGGGTGATTTCTCGCTTTCTATCTCTCTGTCTCTCTCTGTCTGTCTGGCGAGCGCACGCGCCCTATAGCAAAAACCTCTCCAAAAAAAGAAAAAAAAAAATGGCTATGTTGCTGGACTCCCATGTAGTCGACTGCAGTTCGGGATCTTGGGCGTGCATGCCCAAGATCCCGAGAGGAGAATGGAGGAGAAGGGATTGCAGCATGGCCATCCCCTCTGGGGGGTGATTTCTCGCTTTCTATCTCTCTGTCTCTCTCTGTCTGTCTGGCGAGCGCACGCGGCCTATAGTAAAATCCTTAAAAAAAAAAAAAAAAAAAAAAAAAAGGTTTGACCTCGAGACCTCCTTAGGAGGACCCTACCTCCAGGAGAATGTTCTCCATAGCCTTGATCTTAGATACTTGGACTTTATTGGAAGACTTGGCTGCTGTGTAACGTCTGAACATCATGGAATTATCCAGTTGATGACTTCTCCCACTTTAAGATGGAGGCTCTGGGCCAAGGGCTAAGTGGGTAGCTTCTCTTTAGCAAGTGCAGAGACTTTATGGTGCACATTTCATGTCTTCCTCCGGGAGCCACCTTCGTCCCTGGCCTCTCTGTGTCGTTGTTTGAGCTTGTGCTGTGAGCACAGTGTTCATGTCCTGCCCATATTACATGGTGCAGACGCCAGGCCAGGCTGAACTGGACTCCTGCTGTGGGCCCACACTCAGTAGCTGGGCACATTATTAACTCTCCTTGGGGTCTGCATCCACCACATCAGGGAACTAGCATTTCTTTTTAAAAATTATTTTATTTAACTCTATTTATTATTTTAATTTGATCAGAGAGGGGCAAAATGAGAGTGATGGCAAGAGTGACTATCGGTGGGGGTGGGGAGTGGGCGGGAGGAGTGAGAAATCAAGCCACCAGGTCCAGGACTCAAACCGTGGCTGGCCACGTAGGAGTCCAGAGCCCTTAAATACCACGCTACCTGCTGGCCCCGGGAATAGCATTTCTTTCCTTGAAGTGAAGCACAGGGTGGGAAGCAGGAGAGAAAGGGAGAAAGATGTACTAGATAAATAGGATCATGACCTTGAAATAAGGGAATGCTATAAAACCCTTAGAGCAGTGGCTACCGGGAAGAGATCCATCAAAATTAGCTGCTATTCCAGCTGTTTTTGTCATGCTGTTCTGGAAACAAAGATATTCATTAGCAAGAATACTGGGGACCAGCAGTTGGCGTAATGGCTATGTCGCTGGACTCCCATGTAGTTGACTGAGGTTCGAGTCCTGGACCTGGTGGCTTAAACTCATGCCGGGCACGTGGGCGTGCGTACACAAGATCCTGAGAGGAGAATGGAAGAGAAGGGATTGTGGTGTGGCCATCCCCCCGGGGGGTGATCTCTCGCTTTCTGTCTCTCTGTTTTTCTCTTTCTGGTGAGTGCACGTGCCCTACAACAAAAGCCTTTCAAAAAAAAAAAAGAGAATACTGATTCTGGAGGAATAGAACATGGTAGAAGAAAAGAGCTCTTGGGTCCTCCTTGTCTGTATCTATAAGATTAGGCCAACCCACTTGCCAATATCAGAAATTGTTGGGCATCAAACAAAATGCTATGTGCATTAAGCCCTGTCTGCCAGAAGGTACCCTGGAGTCCCTCGGGCCCTGGGGTGTCTGTAAAGCAGAGTGTGCATGGGCCTGGTGCAGTGGGATGCACATGTGCTCTGGAGGGTCTGCCTTCCCAGGACTGCAAGCTCCACAAGGCCAGGGCTGCATCCGCTTCTGATCAATCAAGTACCAAGCCTGCAGTGGGCTCTCAATAAACATAGTAATGGGAAGGGAGGGGAGGGGCATGGAGGGTGGTGGGCGCTGGGTAGCTTTGCAGAGGTCCATGATGTGCCAGGGAGTCTGAGACAGCCAGGCATGGCTTGCAGGTCAGAGAAGATCAAGACTCTGCTCAAGAACCAAGAAACGGCAAAAAAGAAGCATCCCGAGGGAGGGTGCAGGTGTGAGGCGGTGACAGGGAGGAGAGAGGAACCTCAGAACTGTTTGCTGAGTTTCCAGATGCTCGGGGCTCTGGGCAAGGGGCTTTCTAGGTTGTTGTTGTCGTCGTTGTAATTTATTTATTTATTTATTTGTAGTTTATTTCTTCCATAAGAGAAAGAGAGAGAGGGAAGTAGGTCTGCCCAACCAATCCCCAGTCTCAGCCGGCCTGGCTCATGGGCACATGGATGCGCCCAGAGTGCTCAGGGGGGCCTGGGACAGGAACCCGGAGCATTACCATGTGGGTCCCGCTGCAGTACTGCTGTGCCACCGCCAGGCCTGCTGTTTCTAATGCTCCCAGTGTGCCTGTGGGGTTGGCATTGATTCCACTTTCCAGAGAAGTGAGGCTCAGAGAATCTGCCAAGTTCGTGTGGCCAGAGAGCCACAGACTGGGGACCACAGAGCTGGAGGTCTAGTTCCTGACCCTGAAATCACTGTTCATCCCCCAAACTCTACTCTGCAGGGGACACAAGGGTGAAAATAAAGGAGAAAAGAAAGTATGGGGTTGGGGAAGAGATGACAGCTGTCAGGGCTGACAGGAAAGGAAATGGTGTCTTGCTTGCGCAGAGTCTCCTGAAACTTGGGCCGATTTAGTGCAGACTTGAAAATGGCAGTTGCTCCAGTGGACAGAGTGGAAAGGGCGCTGCACTGGCAGGAGTGAGGGCTAGAGGGCCCTGGGGGCTGCAGCCCCTTCCTCACACTTAGTGTTGACGGCTCTTCCCTTCCTGTTTCCTTCAAGCTTCCCTCAGCAACATCAGTTCTGGAAAGACTGTGTTGGAGGGGAGACCCCGGGCCTGGGCTGGGATTGGCTGCAGCTCCCTGGGAAGGCTGGGCTAGTTCAGAGCAGCCCCAGAGCCCACAGCCAGTGTAGCCTCCTGAGCAGCATGGGGGGATGCAGGATGCCAAGAGGAAACCGGCTACCCAGGAGTGCCAGCTACGACAACTGGCAGAGACCTTGGAAGAAGAAGAAGAGAACTGGGTGGCCGGCAGCACCTGACCTCACGTCTGACTTCTGATGGCCCTGCAAAGTCAGTGTCATGTTTTCACTGTTCCAGATGAAGAAATTCAGTTCAGGGAGGCCAGACCGCTTGGCCTTCCAATGACTAAGTTGGAATGGGTCTTTCTCTTTCAGGAGTTATGATGGGGTAGGTCTTCAAAAAGTGTGGACAGCTCATGGAAAAATGCACATTATGAGAAAACTAGGTATGGATTTCAAAGTTTTAAAATACATACATTCTTTTTTTAAAAAAAATATTATTCACAATGCCAGATGGTACATGCACATGCAAGGAAGAGAAAGAGGGAGGGAGGAAGAGAGGGAGAGATGGGGGAGAGAGAGAAAGAGAGAAAGAGGCCAGAGGGGCTGGTCATGCTGCAACCTTCCCCCCCAATTCTCCATCCTGTGTGCCTAGGAGGTTTTTCAAGTCAATGGGGCTAGAACTCAAACCCAGAACCCTGGCTAGCCATGTGGAATCCAGCTTCCTCTATGCAGTATCTCACCACTGCACGAAGTGCTAGTCTCCTATTTCAACTTTTTTGCACCAAAATGAACTTGTACGATTTAATTCTGTTTGTCCAGAAACTTTTGACAGTCCCCTTGCAGCATTCAAGAGGTTTTTTTTCTTAGTCTTTATAAAAAAAATCTACAGTCATCTCTTTTTTAATGCATTAGGTGAAATGTTTTTAGAAAGGGGTAGGTACCAGAACAGTCTTTTCCAAACACAAATCAGATCACTCACTCCGCTGCCTCACACCTGCCAGGGGCTTCTCGGTGCATCTGGAATGGGGGCCAAAATGGCGTGCTCTGGCCCTGCCACGTCTCCTCACCCCTGCCTGCCGGATGCTCTTCTTTCTGTGCACTTCGCCCACTCCTGCCTCGGGGTTGTCTCACTTGCTGCCCCAGCTTTTTGCAGGCTGGTTACTCCTTGTCACTGTGGTCTGTGTTCCAGTGCCACCTCCTGGGTGGGGACTTCTCAGACCTCTCTCCTCTGTGCGTGCACCCGCTGCCCTCCCTCCACGGACCTACCACCATACATATGAAACTGCCTTGTTGGTTTCTTGAGAGGCGTGTCCATCATTTATCACCATTGTTGGGGGCTGAATTGTGTCCCTTTCAAAAGACACACTTAAGTTTCTGCAAATGTGACCTTATTTGGAACTGCCAGAGTCCTTTCCAAAACAGCTGCCTCTTTTTCCATTCCCACCAGCAGTGCATGAAGGTGCCAGTTTCTCCACAGCCTCCACCACGCTTGTTGGTATCTTTCTGATTGATTCTAGCCATCCCGGTGGGGGGGAGGTACTATCTCACAGGGATTGGGAACCCCCTGAATGCTGAGCACAGCGGCTGCTCAGGACACTGATGATTGTGGAGAATACAACTGGGACTTCAGAGATGTTTTGCTAGTTTTGTCAAACTCCAAACAATCCCAGGGAAACTTCGATTCTGAGTCGCTACTATCCTAGACTTCGTTCCCCAACTGAAAGGACTCTCTCATTGAGAAAATGCAGAATGTAGGATGAGAAGGGAAATGTTCAAGGTGCAGAGAAAGTCGGAGATAGGCCCACTGGAACCAGATCACACTCTCTTTTTGCTGCCTTAGAAAGAGCAATAAGAGGGACCAGCAGATGGCATAATGGTTATGTTGCTACTCCCACATAGTCAACCATGGTTCAAGTCCTAGACCCGGGAGCTTAAACTTCATGCCGGGTGTGTGTGTGTGTGTGTGTGTGTGTGTGTTTATGTGTGCCCCAAATGCTGAGAGGAGAGTGGAGAAGGGATTTCCCCCCTGGGGGTGATTTCTCTATCTCTATCTCTCCAGAGAGCGCACACACCCTATAGCAAAAATCTCTAGCAACAACAACAACAAAAAGAGCAATAAGACAGGGTCAGCAGGTGGTGTCGGGGGGTAAGATGCTAGACTTTCTTCTCATGGTGGACCATGGTTTGAGTCCAGGAAACACTGGCTTGTAAATCACTCTGGGAGCATGTTCACGTGTGCCCCAAATCCTAGGAGAATGGAGGAGAAGAGATTGCTGCATGGCCATCCCTCCTGGGGGGTGAGTTTTCACTTTCCCTCTCACGGTCTCTCTGGTGAGTGCGCGCACCCTATGGCAAAATCTAAATAGAGCAACGATTTCTTCATTCCCTTCCTCTTGAAGCCTGCTGTGCACTATACTTTCTAGCATCTTCGTTTCAAGTCAAGAATAGTTTCATAACCTTCATCTTACCTCCTTGGAACATTCTTTTAAAGATACTCAGGGAGGTACTTCTACCCCTTTGTTTTTAAAAAAGGCACTTAAAAAAATCTTTCTGGGGCCAGTCAAGTGGCGTGGGAGTTAAGGCAGCTGGATCCCATATTGTTGACTGAGTGGTTCGAGTACCAGACACGGTGGCTTGGAAAATATGCTGGGTATGCAGGTGCATACATGCCCCAAATACCAAGAGGAAAATGGAGAAGGGATTGCAGCATGGCCACTCCCCAGAGGGGATATTTCCTTCCTTCCTTCCTTCCTCCCTCCCTCCCTCCCTCCCTTCCTTCCTTCCTTCCTTCCTTCCTTCCTTCCTTCCTTTCTCGCTCTCGCTCTCTCTCGGGAGTGCATGCGCCCTATGGCAAAAACTACAACAAATAAGCAAACAAAAAACCAAAACTTTCTACTCCCAGTCTTCCTTCTCTGCAAGCATATTGGTGTGCAAGTGGCCATGATCATAGCGAGTCCTTCCTGGCAGGATTTCGGCTTTCCCCAAACCCTCTTCCCACGGCAGAAACAGCAGGAAGGGCAGGGTCGAGTGGGTGGGTGCCCAGAACTGGGGAAGACCCAGTTAATCATGGGCTCGTTTGGACACGGGGAACACAGGCAAGGCTGACGTGTGGATATGGGGCCTAAGATGTCTAGCTGGCTCTTGCTCACCTTTTCCCAGCTCCTCAAACTCTTCTGCTTTCAAGCTCCGGTTCCTGCTTCTGTTTGGTGGAGGGGAAAGGACTGTTTCCAGCCAGTAATTCCTGAAAGGCTGAAAATGACATTCCTCTCTCAGGAACAAAGGGGGCCTGGTTCTTTTTAAGGCCTACCTACTTAGACAATTCAATTTCCCAGCTTTGACTACTTTTTGTCTGATGATCGTGGAGAATTAAAACCGGGATTTCAGAGATGTTTTGCTAGTTGCTAGTTTTGTCAAACTCCAAACAAAATCTGTCTCTTGAGGCCAGACAGTGGCACGGTGGTAAAACATGACACCGTGAGACTCACCCACATGGGAAGGTCCTGGGTTCATGTCCAGAGACCTCTCTGATTATACTGGGCATGTGTGTGCCCATGATCCAGGGCTGGCTGAAGCTGGGGTGGATCACGGGGTTAAGACCTTGCTGGAGGTAATATCTGTTTCTCTCTCTGTTTCTCCCTCATGGAACTAAGAAAATTGATACATTAAAAAAAAAATCTGTCCCCTTACTCTTATGGTTGCTGTATTTTACAGCTCCAGTGAAGACAATCACACTGTAGTCTAAGTGACAGCACCCCAGAGAATTGTACAGCCATAGAACCATCAATGTCCCCACCTCTGCAAATGGTATCACCTCCTCGAAGTTTCTCAAGGCACCCACCTTCCTCTCCTTCATCCACAACCAATCAACAAGTTACACTGAGTCTGTCTGTTACCTATTTCATATATCCCTGGCATTATTTCTCCCTGTCACTGCATCCTAGTCCAAGGGACCACCCCACCTTTGTCCTGGACACACACATTAGCTTGGAAATGAAATCCCACATCCATGGTTGACGTTACCCAACCAGTTTTCCACACTTCAAATAGAGAAATCTTCTAGGCTCTGAGTGACCGTGTCCTAGACCCTTCTGTTGCTCTCTCTTCTCCTTAGGCTGATGTCCACACTGTCCCCAGGGCCTGCTGCACGATCTGGCCCAGGCCATCTCTCACCTTGACCCACCCACTCTTTCCCAGGTCCCTTTGCTCCAGTCACCCTGCGCGTTTCTG
Source organism: Tupaia tana (assembly GCA_026018925.1). Lineage (NCBI taxonomy): Eukaryota > Metazoa > Chordata > Mammalia > Scandentia > Tupaiidae > Tupaia > Tupaia tana. The sequence continues at coordinate 84,382,059 of JAKSZU010000007.1, read as the reverse complement.
TGTGGCCCTGGTTCACTCTGCAGCAGGACCTCTGCACATCCTGTTCCTCTGGCTCTGACTCCCACAGTGCACTTGGCTTTGGCCCTGTTCCACACCCAGGTTTCAGGGGACACATCACCTGCTCAGAGGGGCTGATCCTGGCCTAAGTGGAGTTACTTACACCCCTCTGCTTCAGCATCCTGTTACTTCTTCAACAACTACCTAGCCCATCTCATGGTTAGCCACTAAGACCCTCCTGCCAGCACAAAGAGGATGGTCAACCATATGGGTAGAATAAATGAACAAAGGAAGGGCTAGCATGAGTTGCAGTTACTTAAACACTAATTAAGAACCTACTATTGGGGACCAGCAGTTAGTATAATGGCTATGTCGCTGGACTCCCACGTAGTCGACCGCGGTTCGAGTCCCGGACCTGGTGGCTTAAACTCACGCCGGGCGCGTGTGCGTGCGTGCCCAAGATCCCAAGAGGAGAATGGAGGAGAAGGGATTGTGGCATGGCCATCCCCCCTGGGGGGTGATTTCTCACTTTCTGTCTATCTCTCTCTGCCTGTCTGGCGAGTGCACGCACCCTATAGCAAAAACCTCTCCAAAAAAAAAAAAAAAAAAAGAACCTACTATTGGTAAGACATTATGCGGGGGGGGGGGGGGCCTTGAAGGATAAAAATCCAACCAAGATAAGAGTTCCCACATGCAAGGGGCTTTCTAAACCTCCTCAGGTCAGTAGGCTGGTTCTATGGTTCAGACTGGGGTAATCCTGACGATCCTGGCCCAAGCAAAAAACAAGCACAACTAGAAGGCCAAGCCTATCAGAGTGGTGGATAGTGATGGAGTGAGCCTCCAAGATGCTTTGCTTCCTGTGCTGGTTGCTGGTGAGGATGTGGCTTGCTCAGGCCATCGCTAATGGGCAGCAAAGGCAAGTCCAAAGGGCTGGGCCTTCCAATGGGCGCCTTGCCTAGTAATTAATTAATTCATTAACTAAAAAGTCTTTATGAAAAATCAACTAACTGTAAAAAATTCCACAAGGCTGGAGGGAAGAGGCAGTTGTGTACTGACCAAATTCAGCCCTAAAAGTACCATCAAGTATATGGTGGTACTTTTTTTTTTTTTTTTTTGGAGAGGTTTTTTGCTATAGGGCGTGTGCGCTCGCCAGACAGACAGAGAGAGACAGAGAGACAGAAAGCGAGAAATCACCCCCCAGGGGGGATGGTCACGCCGCAATCCCTTCTCCTCCATTCTCCTCTCGGGATCTTGGGCACGCACGCACACGCGCCCGGCGTGAGTTGTAAGCCACCAGGTCCGAGACGCGAAACGCGGTCGACTACGTGGGAGTCCAGCGACATAGCCATTACGCTAACTGCTGGTTCCCTATGGTGGTACTTTTGAACAAAATTGGAATAAACTGCTAACCATTGAAAAGCTGGGAGATTTTACAGACCCTGAAACTCCAGCTATCATGAAAGAGCAGACCATGGTCCCACAGAATTGCAGTCCCACAGGGTGCAGCTGGCGACACCTGAATGGAGATTGCTTCCTGTGGACGAGGCAAGTGCTCTCTTTTTAGTCATTACCCCCAATCAGCAGCCCTGGCCTACACGACCTGCCAGGTTTCCATGACCATGGGAGCTGGCATTCCATGCTGCTCCAGGGTTGTTAATAGGTCCATGAGAAATGGTCCTTACCCTCGAGGATCTCAGAAGAAACACTCAAGAACATGCTCTCTCCCCAGGTGGGTCACAAGAAAAATGAGCAGGGCAGGGAGATCTTTTGAAATCCAGTACTGCTGGGAGGATGAAGACCATTTGAAATCATGTTTGTCTGAATGTCTGGTTTCGCATTTTATTGCAGTGACTGAGTCTGGGGCAACTCTGCTCTATTGACAGCATTAATTCGAGCACCAGCTTCTTCCACTTTTTTCCCACATGCATAAATGGGGGTGATTGTAACTTCATAGACGACGTTGCAGAGTTGTTGCAAACATTATATTGACTCTGCCCAAGAGATGCCTGGCTTCCAAGGTCCTTCACAAATGTTTTTCTTTTCTTTTTCTTTTTTTCTTTTTGTTCAACTTTTATTCTTTCTTTCTTTCTTTGATGAATGAGAGAGACAGAGAGACAGCACCCCCAACGGGTCTTGAACCGCGATCCACCCTCAGCCTCAGAGCCAGCACTGAATCACTGGCACACACATGCCCAAAGCACTCAGGGAGGTCTCTGGAAGCAAATCTGAGCCCGCCCCACCATGGGCAGCCTTGCAGAAGACCATGTTTCTCCCCATTTTACTGCTGCGCCCCCGTCTGGCCCCCACAAATGCTAGTCTTATTTGTATTTTCACAAATTCATTTATAGCAAATAATTATATCTCCAAATAGCAGTATAAATAGAATCCTCATTCCCAGATCTTTTTCATCTTTATTTATTATAATAGGAATCTATGCTTCTTGTAAAAACATCCAAATGGAGAAATTTATACAGTAGTAAGTGCTGATTCTTGGATTTTCTAGTTGTTGCTCTCTGATCACTAAGAAACATGTCTTTAAACCTCGTTGGCGACATGTACGTGCATTGGAACCATGCAAGGCTAAGGCGCATGGCTGGTCCTTCTGTGCCTGGACCCAGCCCTTAGATCGAATAAAAGGCTTGGAGAAGAAAATGGAACTTTTCAGGCACTTCAGTAATATTCTCTAGAACAAAAGTGACATTTATTTCCCCCCGGGCTGTCACTCCAGCACTGGTTTCCACACCCAGGCAGCTCAATTAAAGTCCTGAGTCCTAGAAGCTCCGAAAGTCCTGCTTTCAGGTGGTCACCCCAGACATCAACTGTTAGAGCTTTTCCAATATCAGCCAAACAGTGTTGCTTCTGGCACCTGGTATCAACAGCACGGATTCCAGGTCACAGGGGAAAGGCACCCATCCCCAGGATCCTGACACCCACTGAGAGGAGGGGGAATCCACCAAGGCACGTTTTCTGCGTGGTGCAGATGCTTGGAGACCTGATTCTAAGGTGGTTTCCAGGAAGAGCCGGCTTCCTGGTCAAGCTGTACCGAATCAAAATACTAAGCAAATACTTTCTTGCAAAGGGGAAAGTGCCCAGTCCCGACTTCACCTATCAGCTGAATGAAATCTCCAGGGAAATAAAGGCTTGGTGCTTTCTTGCCCTGTGGGAGTCAAAGTTATCTCTTCTCAGCTTCTCTGGTTCTCCCAGTTTCGGTCTCACAGATAGAGCTGTCATGGGTCCATTGTTCTGCAGCTGCGAGTTTGCAAAGGAGTCCCTCCCACTTAGAGTCCTCGGTTCAGGTGGAAAACAGAACAGGCTCCAAGGAACGGTGGGAATTTCCAATGGTGGGGTGATAAGAGGACTGCCATTGTTAGGCAGATCACTCTAACCCCCCCTCCCCATTCCTAACCTTCCCCCACAGCAACCAGTCCAGAGCAATGCTTTCATAATGTTTAACTATCAACCACTGCAAACACCAGGGTCTGCAAAACCCAAAGGAAAGAAAACACCGCAAATACACCTGTCTGCTCGTCAGAATCTACTATTCCTTCTCATCTAGGACTCAGCACCAAGGCAACTCTTCAGGGACGTTCTCTCCGACATCTACCCCCCACCCCAGACACACCGACTAAATTAGCCCCTCCTGGGGTTCCTTTCCCCTAGGCCGTGCATATTTTTCCATTGTAGCAGCAATGGCTGGAATAATAGCAAAAGGGTACTGAGCATTTACTGCACGTGAGCGTGAGCACATGGCGGGACAAGCACTTACAGATTGCACCTCATCTAGCTCTCACAACGATTCTAAGAGAAACCATGGGTATGTCCAGTTTGCAGATGAAGAGAATGAGGTTCGGAGTGGTTAGCAGCAACGGTGCACCACCCACTGCATACACTGCCCCCCACTATGGGGTAAGTCTTGCTGATGCACTGAACTGTGAGCTCAGAACTCTGGTCTTCTGCCTCTCTGTCCTCCCAATACTGCCCCATGCATACTGGATGCTCAGTAAAGGATGCTGAAATGAATGTGGCAAGGATGCAGGTCTGAGATGAGGTTCTCCAGCTCGGTAAGACCCCTTTCCGACCCAGGGCTCCAGGCAATCTGCTTTTATTATAGATTCTGTAATACACTAGGGGAACTTTCCTTCTCTTTCTCTTTATTTCCTTGAGACTGAGCTTCTCAAAGATCTTCTCTTGCCTTTTTCATCTCCTGAGTGCCTGGCATTGGGGATGGAAGGGGATGCTAATACATCTCATTTAACAGAGAGAGGCCTCTGGGAGCCCCTTCGGAAAGTTTGTGAGACATCAGATTGCTGAGCTGGGAGGCCCCTAGCAGACAGAACCTGCTGGGGTGCAGTTTCACAACCCCAGGGCACTCCATTTATGTCACCAATGTCTGGTTAATGGCGCCCCCTAGAGTTGGATGGTAGAGCAGTAATACGTTCCTGGGATTGGACAATAAGCACTAAATAAACAGGAAATCCACACCTCCCTGCGAACTCCAGTCCAGCCTCTTGAAATCTTGCCATCTTAATGTCAGGGCTGGATGCCTCCTGGGTCTAGAGTTGGGAGAGCTTTCTGAGCCAGGACAAGGTTCAGAGCCACTCTCCTTGGTCATAGGGATGCAGAAGTGGGAGGTGGCAGGGATGGCACCGCTGCCCAAGCAGACTCCTTCATGTAGGTAGCCAGCAGGTCAAAATTACCTTGAGGGCCTCTGAAGACTTGAAGGGAGAAAGGCAAAGGTATAAATGTCTGAAGGCAGAGAGATACTTCATTAATTCATTTATTCAATGTATCTTTGCCTTGCCAAATGCCAGGCAATGTTTCCTGTGCTGGGGACACAGCTGTGAGCCAGACAAACAAGGTCCTGTAGCCCATGGGGTCTGCAACCTAGCTGACTGTGATTTGAAAGGGTGACTCTAAATGTCTGACCTGAGGTCACGATGAAACTCTGAAAACAACTTCTATCTGCTTTAATTAGGCCACTACTTTGATTCATGCGTGCAACGGATACTTACTGTGTGCACATTCTATGATTCAAGCAGAACTGGGCTCTATTTCCCAGCAACAGCCAGGCGTGTCAGGTTTCTTATGGGAATAGAGAGACCTGGATCGATAGCACTGAACATGGGATAGGTGAGGTCTTCCTTAGGAAGCCTCTGACCGTCAGTTCTGGGATGGGCAACGACGAGTTTGGGAAGGTAACGCTCATCTTGAATGCCCCACTCTGATGAGAGAGAACAAGAATCTATTCCTTTTAGGACAGGCCTCTGGACACAAGGCCTCTGGATCAGAGAACAGCCCTTCACGATTCAGAACATTTGAGCACTAGCTCTCCATGTCCCTACTCCCCACTGGTAAGGACCCACAGAGCCGGTGGCTTGGGCACAGACAGTGGTGGCAACATAGGAGACGGAGTTTTTATAGGGTGGCCAGCATCTCTACTCTTCTCCCCTCTGGACAGAGACTGGGAGGGAAGCCTTTACTGCCTCTTGTACACACTCTCCCTGTGGAGAGGAAGGGAAGGTCCCTGGGATTTTAATTAACTTTGGAATGTGAGTGACTATCTCCAGGGCAAGTAAGTCTCTAAGTCCCATCAGAGCAATACATAATCTAGCTTCTGAGGCAGGTTGGCCATCCCATCATCTTTTGATTCAGTTTGCCTCTCCACAGTGTGGACTGTGCAGGAGGGAAATCGTCAGGGCCTGGTGAATCACCTTCACAACGCTTCCCAAAGGCCAAGTGCTATTCTAAGGAACACGTATACACACAACTGTACACGAGTACACCCTTCATCTTCACCACAACCCTATGAAGTAGATACTGTGATTATCCCCATTTTACAGACAAAGCAACTGAGGTCCAGAGTATCCTAAAATCCCTACTGTAAGCCACATGACCAGGCAGCAGTAGAACTGGGCATCGCACTAAGGTCTTCAGACTCGGTGCCCTGTGTGTCACCACCACACTATTTCCCTCTGTCCCTGCTGTTTGACGTTGGGGGTTTGGACGGGAGGGGAAGTCAGCTGCCAGCAAGGGGCAGGGGCTCAGAGGAGCTTTGCACAGCATCGATACAGAGCAGGCAGGTGAAAACTTCCCGTCCTGAACCCTCAGGAATATACTGCTGCTTTTCCCATTTCTCTGCAGCGAGCTTCCATCTCTATGGCTCCTCATTTTCTGTGACTCCTTCCTTATAGTCAGCTGTCCTACCTGTTCTGAGTTCATTCAGTCCCTTCTCTCTGACTCTTCATTTATTCATCCATTTACTCAACTAAGATATTTTGAGTGCCTCCCGTGTGCTAGGGGCATTTGGGCTATATCAGTCAGCAACAGAGGCAGCAGTCTACCCTCATGTCGGGCCCTCTACCAGTGTGGAACCGACACCAAAGAATACGATGAGTAAGTAAGTGTATCACACACTATGTTAGAAGTCCAGGGACAGAAGGAAAAGGGAAGAGAGACCAGAATTGTGTGTGTGTGTGTTTTGTACTTTTAAACAGGACAGTCAGGAGAGATCTTACTGAGTAGGTGACAGTTGAGTCAAGACCTGAAGGAGGAAGGATTGAGCTGCAGCAGCCCCTGGAGGAAGGGTGACCCAGGCCGAAAGACAGGCCGCACAAAGGCACAACGCCTCCAGAGCAGCCTGCCCCAGGTAATGGAGATCCCTGCCCTCCCACAGGTCTTTCTGAGGAGGCCTGTCTGCAAAATTAGAAACGGAAATCATCACCCATGACTCTTTGAGATGTATCCCACCCACATTGGAGGTAAACCGGCACGTTAATTTAAAATGAGGATCGATATTCACATCCTTCCTTCCCCTCCACCCCCTTCCCTAGGCAGAGGGTTATAACTGGGGCACACCAGCTCACACAAATCCAAAGGAACAGGCCCGCTGTCCATTCGTACTTGTTCTTTTGGCCGATTCCTGCCTCGAGTAATTACAGAGGATTAAAGCATCGCTCAGTGCTCATTACAATGGAAATCAGGCCCTTGAAGAACAATGCCTTTGCATGTAATTCTGAGGAGAGGTGGGGGCTATGATTCAAAGCCCTACTCCTGTTCTCTCATGTAGTTTCGCCAGGTACAGATGTTAGCCAGGAGTGTGGCTCTAGACACACTCTTTATCTGCAGGGGTCCTGGCTGATCAAGAACATGGGTAAGGGGGACCCATGGGGACACCTGCCCATCAGACAACGTGGGATGCTTGCAACCAGGAGCATAAACACAGTCGAAGAGGAACTCCTTACAAGCAGCCTGTCTCTGAGCCTCTCTGAGACGGCAGCTGCTCCTTACCAAGGCGCTGCGCGGTGAGTGTGGTGTCGTTCAGGAGAACACCCTCTCTCCTTCCCTAATAGCTTTTCTTGCACGCTGCTGGTTTATTGGCACGACTGCTGTGTTGGCCCTTTGGTAACTATGACTTTCATTACTAGGGCTGCCCAAGAGGCACCCTAAGACCAAGACCCATGTCACACAAGGATGGGGAGAAAACCCATTAAGGCTCAAGTACTTCCAAATTCTCAGTGGCTCTACCGTCACCTCTCAGTATGCATGGGGGATTGGTTTCAGCACCCTGAAGGACACCAGAATCTATAGATGCTCATTTCTTAAATAAAATGGTATACAATTTGCATATAATCATCTCTAGATTATGCCTTAAATCATCTCTAGATTAATTACAAATTACCTAACATAGTGCAAATGCTAGGCAAATAGTTGTTACACTGCATTTTAAAATTTTATATTTTGTTGGGACCAGCAGTTAGCATAATGGCTATGTCGCTGGACTCCCACGTAGTCGACCGCGGTTCGAGTCCCGGACCCGGCGGCTGAAACTCACGCCGGGCGCGTGTGCGTGCGTGCCCAAGATCCCGAGAGGAGAATGGAGGAGAAGGGATTGCGGCGTGGCCATCCCCCCTGGGGGGTGATTTCCTGCTTTCTATCTCTCTGTCTCTGTCTGTCTGGCGAGCGCACGCGCCCTATAGCAAAAACCTCTCCAAAAAAAAAAAAAAAAAAAAAAAAAAAAAAAAAAAAAAAAATTTTATATTTTGTATGCATTTTTATTATTTTTTAATTTGCCAGAGGACATGTGCACTTGCCAGAGAGAAACAGAGAGAGAAAGAGGGAGAGAGAGAGAGGCAGACAGAGAGAGAGAGAGAAGGTGAAGCACCCCCAGTGGCGCGTGGCCATGCCATAATTCCTTCTCCTCCATTTCTCCATCTTGTCAGAATTTCGGGCATACACACACACATGCTCAGCTTATTTTTCAAGCTGCTGGGGCCAAGATTCAAACTGTGGGGTTGGCCATATAGGATCCAGCTCCCTTAACCACCAGACCATGGGACTGGCCCTGTTTATTTATTAATTTAAAAATATTTTCCACCTTTGGGGCCAGCAGGTGGCATAGTGGTTAAAGGAGCTGGACTCCTACATGGCCAACTGTGGTTCGAGTCCAGGACCAGACGGCTTGCTTTCTCATTTTCCCCTTCTCTCTCTTTCTCTCTCTCTCACTCTGTCTCTCTCTACTCAAAATAAAATTAATAAATCAAGTTAAGTAAAATAATTCTTTAAAAATATATATTACCCACCTTTGGTTGGTTGAATCTACAGGTGTGGATCTGACTGTATTTAAATGAAGCATCATGGAAATGGTGCTGATTGATGCTTAAAAGTTCATGAAAGATTCATTCTAAGTAAGTCAAATAAAGGAACTTACTGTCTTAATCTTCTCAATAACCTAGAGAGGTAGGTAGCACCATTATCACTATCAGCACTGAATAAAATCCAAGTTCCCAGAGGAACTCTGGCTTCCCTACTTCCTTCTGGCTCATGTCCTCAGGGGGTGGAGAAGCCCTTCCTGAAGGTATCACCTCTTCTCTTTTCATGTTGTTACCTCATGCCAGGCAAGTGCCATCACCTCCTACCTGGAGCCCTACCACAACCTTCCACCTGGGTTCCTGGCCACTAGTCCTCCCTCAGGCCATCCTCCTCCCACTAAGCATCATGCAGGCGTCTCCTCAGCATAAAACTCCCGCACAGTTCCTAGACAGGAAAAAGCTCTCATTCCTTAGCATGGCATCCAAGCCCCTCCGTCATCTAATGCCAGCCATAACTGACCACTCTGTAAAGCCCCCATAACTCTCTAGTAATGCCTGCTGTCTGGGAACCCCTGGCCTCAAGTGTCCTGTAACATAAGGAGCAGCCACCACTTTGGGAACACCATCACGATGATGGTGCATAGCGTGCTTGGCTGAGCAGGTGTCATGGGTTTTGCCGTTAACAGCATCAGACGCCTTTCTGCCCAGGTTCCCAGGAAAAAAGAAGTTTGCTTTAAGCCAAATCAAAATGTGCAGAGGCGACCTCGGATGGAGCAAGTATCAGCGCATTAGGATTTCTGCTTCCTTCCTGAAGCCGAGTAGAAAAGAAAAACCGGTCACCCAGATGTTAAGTAACTCTTAAATCCCTCTCTAATTAATTGGGTAATCTCAATGCCTCCTTCAGAAAAGGCCTTCCTCTTGGTGTTTCTAGCCTGAAAATGGAGGTCTGCAGCCCTAGGCTTGGGACAGAGAAAAGTGAGGATTTGCTCAGGAAGATCCTCCTATGAGATGTTAAGTTTAATGGGATAATTGACAGGGAAGGAGAAGAGTAGGTTCGTCTTAGTCAAGATGCTCCCCTGAAATGGGAGCATTCGTCTTCCCTTCAATAGTGCTTCCCATAGGGTGGGGGTTGGAGGGTTCCCAGAGACCACTGAAGGATTAATTATTGAGCACTCGCTAGGTGCCAAGCCCCGTGATGCGGCGGGAAACATCAGACAATCCTGAGGCTTGCCCTCCAGAGTGGGGAGGGCAGACCCCAAACACCTGACTAGGGGGATAAATTACGTAGGTGATGAGGAGTGCGGCTGGGGTGAGAAGACCTTGTGGATCTTCAAGGGAGTGACACTGAGCTGACTCTAGCATGATGAGCAGGAGCCAGCCATGTAACGGGCTCCCTGAGAGGGAAACCAGTTGGCACGAACGCCTGATGCAGGAATGTGCTGGAATTCTCCAGGAGGCGAGCATAGATGAGCTAATGAATGGGGAAGAGCACAGGTCAGGAAGGGGCTGGAGCCTGGTGAGGGAGACAGAGTCCTCATAGAGTCTTACAGGCCAGGGGTGCGCAGACTATAGCCTATGGACCAAATTTAGATCACTGCCTGCTTTTATAAATAAAATCTTATTATAAAACAGCCACACTCATTTGTTCACATGTTGTCCGTGGCTGCTTTGGTGTCACAACAGCAGAGTGCAGTAGGTGTGAAAGAGACTGAAGGACCCACAAGGTCTAAATATTTGCCATGTGGTCCATTATTTAAAAAAACTTGACTGGCCCCGTTGTAGGTCAGGTAGAAAGTATAGATTTCACGTCTATGATCAACTGAGTAGTCACCGGTGGGTATTACACATTTGACTGATATGTTTAAAAAGGCTATTCTGGAGGCCAGCCAGTGGTGTGGTGGTCAAAACAGCTGGATCTCGGATGGCCAACTGTGCAGTTCGAGTCCTGGGCTTGGAGGCTTGGAAAACATGCCATGTGCATGTGCATGCCCAAAACCCTGAGAGGAGAAATGAAGGAGAAGAGACTGTGGCACAGTCATCCTAGAGGGTGCATTCTCCCTTCCCCTCTTTTTCTCTCTCTGGTGAACACATGCACCCTATAGCAAACTAAAGAGAAAAAAAAAAGAGAAAAGGAGGAGGAAGAGAAGGGGAAGAAGAAGGGAAAGGAAGAAGGAAGAAGGAAGAAGGAAGAAGGAAGAAGGAAGAAGGAAGAAGGAAGAAGGAAGAAGGAAGAAGGAAAAAGAAGGTGGCCATTGTAGCTACTGTGTGGAGGAAAATTTGGAAGGGGCAAGATGGCCCCAGGGAGAGCAGTGAGGAGGCTGCTCACTGCCTTGGGGGCTTTCATGCATATTGAGCTCAACCACGTTTGGACCTGGCCAAACGTGTGCTGAGTTCCTGTTATATGTTAGCCATCATGAAAAGTGCTTCCTTGGCCCTTATTCTATCACCACAATCTTAGAAGAGATCATGTATTTCAAACACATAATGCCATACCTGGCATACTTAAGTGCTTAATGAAAGTTACTCAAGTCATTTGTAAAATGTTAGCAAGGAGCACCCGTCTTCTATCTTAGGGGAGATTCTTCGTAAGCAGAGCCTGAGACAAGGATTTGGGTATATGTGATGTACTAAGGAAGTCTTCCAGTAAGAAAGGGGGGAAGAAGATCAGGGTAAGAGAGGAAGCCAAGGTTGGTTTTAGACAAGGCTGTGCCTTAGGGAGCCTTGGCCTCAACCTGGAGTGTAAGTTATATCTTAGGACTAGAGCTGGACTTTCATATTTCCACATGGGCCAGCCACCGAGCGAGGGCAGACCCGAGGGGACAGTAATTCCCAGGCACTTCCACCTCTTGGTGAATATAGGCAAAACAGCCGAGGAAGCCAGAGAGTCTGGAAGAGGAGCCTGAAGTGCAGGGTGTTAAGAGCAAAAGCACGCAGAAGCAGGCAGAGGCACATGAATGAGAAAAGCTGAGCAGGATCTAAGGGGAACTGGGCTGAGTGTTGTCCGCTCATACCCACTGTTCAGATGAGAAGCCCGAGGCTCATGGACATTGACTTGCTCTCCACTGGCAGTCAGGATTCCAATCCCAAGCTGATTCCGAATCCCATCTTCTAATCTTTCCTAGCAACTCACTCCTTACTCCCTGCAGTGGTCATGAAAAATTAAAGCCCTCCGATGCTTCCTACGGCATCAAATAATCCTGCAGGCCTGTTGGCCACACTTTCTTGCAGATTGTCTTTTAGTGCCTGTAATTGCTTAATCAAAAACAAATGGCAGTCATAAAAACTGGGAGTGTTCAATGTCCTCTGAATAGTCCAGGAAGGTTATCAAAATACCAAAGTTTGGATAAATAGAGCCCCTTTTATAGAGTCTCTCTCTAACAGCAGACTGTAAAACAGGCCTCTCCAAGAGGGGGTGAGAGATAAAGAATTTCTTCTTCCAGCAGTAATAAATCAAACGACACTCCGTGGACAGTGGAAATTGATTTTTCTCACTCTTCACATCACCATGGCACTACCAAAGCCACGGTGCGATGCTCTCACAGTGACAAGTTTCAACTTGGCCACATCAATTATCAAAATAAGAAATGTCAGGCCTTGGCACAGCGATGCTGTGATATGAACCCTTGCTACTGCCATAGCCGCCCTACGTAAACCCCTCCCCCTCCCCCGCAGCCTTTTATTTAAAGTCTAACAAGACTCAACTAGGCCAAAGTCCAATGTTAATCTCCAAGAGAATTCTCCCTCCTTTCTTAAAATCCCTTTCAGTTGTTCAAGGTATCCTACCTTAGCCCCAGGACTAATTCCGGGTCCAGGTGAGCTGTGCAAATAAAGTCTATGTGCATCTGCATCTTTGTCTCCCTCTCCATCCCACCCCCATTATCTCTCACTCTCTCTCTGTCTAGCTCTCTCACTTTCACTCATTTTTTTTTTTTTTTGCCTTAGGTTTTTGCCATAGGGTGTGTGCGCTCATTGGAGAGAGAGAGACAGAGAGACTGACAGGGAAAGTGAGAAATTATTCCCCCTGGAGGGATGGCCACGCTGCAATCCCTTTTCTTCCATTCTCCTCCTGGGATTTTGGGCATGCATGCATATTCACCTGGCATAATTTTCAAGCCATTGTGTCTGGGACTCGAACCACAGTCAGCATGTAGGAGTCCAACACCTTAACCACCATGGCAACTACTGGAAACTCACTTTCTTTTTCATTCATTTCTGATTCAAATGATCCAGCTTGAGAATGTTGTCATTCAGACCAATCAGAGTCACCCATGCCAGGCCACACCTTTTTATCATCTGAAATGCAAAACAGATCCTCAGCATCACAATCTCACAGAGGTTCTAACCATCTCTCCAGCTGCCTCCACCCTTCCCTGAGAATGGAGGCAGGAGTACTGTGAGGCAGGTACATAAGCAAGCAAAGCCAACAGCCCAAGATCATTGCAAGCTTGTGCCTGTGTCAGATCAGTAGCACCCCATTGGCCAAAGCAGGCACATGGTCAGGACTAAATTCAAGAGGCAGCAGAGTCCACTGCACCCGCCCTGTGACCACGACTATAGTGTAGATATAACACAGCACGCCAAGGAGTGAGGACCCGGGACCAGTCATTCAGCCCACCACATCTTCTAGGCAACACAATGGGGTCATCCTTGACCAAACGTTCCCTCCCTCTCTCTTTCATCTTCCTGCAGAGAAAGCAAATGATGACGACTAGAGATCACATAAGGAACTAGACTGGGCAACCTGAGAAATGCATTTCTTAATCTATGGTCGGCACGTAGAGTATGCTCCCGAGAGATAACATCAGAAGAGATCCCTGAGCCCAGGAGAAATCTTTTTTTTTTTTTTTTTTTTTTTTTTTAGAGAGAGGTTTTTGCTATAGGGCGTGTGCACTCGCCAGAGAGACAGAGAGAGACAGAGAGACAGAAAGCGAGAAATCACCCCCCAGAGGGGATGGCCATGCCACAATCCTTTATCCTCCATTCTCCTCTCGGGATCTTGGGCATGCATGCACACGTGCCTGGTGTGAGTTTAAGCCACAGGGTCCAGGACTCGAACCACGGTCCACTACGTGGGAGTCCAGTGACATAGCCATTACGCTAACTGCTGGTCCCTGCCCAGGAGAAATCTTGATACCCCCACATGACAAAGTGAGGCTCATCTCTTTTCTTTTCAGAGCCTGGTGGCATTCTAGGCTGCCTTATGGGGAACTCTGCACCCCATGAAATGGGATCTATTCTCACTATCCACTCACTGTTGACTGCAGGGCATTTTAATGAGAAATAGATAAAAAAGGCATTCCTGGGGAAGGATCTAGTCTGATACTTTGTCAGTAACACCAGCAAGGATTGTTTCCAAACCCACCCACGTGACACCAGAGTGGTATGGAACTGTTGCGTTAGATTTCCGCCAAATAGGTTCTCTGAAAAGCAGCAGGTTGCTTCCTGGACTCTCCCCCATGTAACAAAACTACTCAGGGCCTCTAGTATTTACATAGCCCTTCATTACATACTTTCCACAAGTTTGATGGGTGTCTCCTCCCACCCCCATAAAACTCTATGAGTTAGTTGCTATGATTGCCATTTTACTGCTAAGAAGACCAAAGCTCAGAGTTTGGCTAATTTGCCCAAGGTCACAGAGCTAGAACATGGGTCTCAAATCTAGTCCTCAGATGGTAATTCCTTTGTTCTTTCCAGTACATTCCAACTCTTCCCCTGGCTTCCGTAACCAGCCCTCTTTCTTCTGTCACCACTCAGAAATAGGGCACTGCAGAGAAGGTAGGGACAGATCAGAGTTGAGCTGACTGTGGGCTGCCATGACGCATTATTCTGTGTCCCATATAGAGCCAGAGGACGGTTTGTGAATACAGGAAAAAACAGCCCATATATCGTAACCATTCATTTCCTGTGGATGCTTGGGAGCAGAAGAACAAGGCTGGGTGATGTTTAAATTGTAAGTCATCCAGAGCAGCTTCACTGGCCTGGAAATCCTTTCTCAGAAAACTTCTGAGCTCCTGCACAGATTCTGAAGTGACTTTCTCAACCTTTGGCAGACAAATGAGGTGCAACAATTTCTCCCTCTTGCGACAGAATATCCGAAAGCTCAATGCACAAAATAAAAGGTAAAAGGACACTTAACCAAATATGTCCGCAAAATGACATGCCTGTTCTTACGCTTTGCTGGCAGAAAGACAGAAGGTTTTGTCCTATTGGTCCCCCCCACCCCCCGCCAACCCCAGTATTGAAATGTGGCCAAGCAGTTAGGATAAAGAGATTAATTGTTCATCTTTCAGCAAATTCCTTAGAAGACATCCAAAACCCAGGAGCATTTCCCTTCTTTACATTCACAATGCATGGATTTGGGGAGGTCGGAGAGAAGAAGTGAGGCTGATCTCTTTTCGTTTCAGACCCTGCTGGTATTCTAGGCTGCCTTATGGAGAACTCTGCACCCCATGAAATGGGATCTATTCCCACTCTCCACTCACTGTTGACTGCAGAGCATTTTAATGAGAAATAAAGAGATAAAAAAGACATTCCTGGGGAAGGATCCAGTCTGATACTTTGTCAGTAACACTAGCAAGGATTGTTTCCAAAACCTCCTCCCCAAATACGCTGTATTAATAACCACATCCACGGGGACTCCCAGTGTCAGGCAAATGGCCTTTCTGAAGGTGGGTCAATAGGAGACTCCACCTGGTTTTCTAGACTTCTTATGCAGACTTGTAAAGTAAGGGATAAAATCAGGCTGAACAAGCTCAAGGGCAAACCAAAGATGGAGGGTGGACAGGACGCCTACCTGGGGAGGAAGAACCTCCAGCGGGCTCTACTAAGAGCCAGAGCCACTCAGGGGCTGAAGACCAAAGACTTTGGTGTCAGGAAGACCAGGGCAAACTCATTTCTATCACACATGCCCACCTTCACCAGGAGGCAAGTTGATTCCCGTCGTATAGGCCCATTTTCACCAGGAGCTTTGTGAGAGCTTGTCTTGAGGGTGAATGTGTCCCTGGTTAGCAGAAAGCCGGAGAGACCATGCCTGCAGAGACCAGCTCTCTGCCATGCCTCCTCCTCTTCCTGCAGCAGACACGGACTCTCAGGTCCAGGGAGAGCCCTGGGACTATTCTAGAGTCAGGTCAGTCTGCAGCCAACTTCCTTTCCAGCCAGTGGGGTGGCTGGGTGCCTTAGAGGCATCTGCTCCAGTCAAGAGGTGGCTTTGTGAACCTGCTGATTCTTCGGCTTTCTCTTAAGTGGGTCAGTTCCCCAGAACATTCACTAAACTTGGCCAGTGCTTTCTTTCCTGCTCTTAATTGGAGGCTAAATGCCACTTGAATGATCATTAAAGCACCATTCCAAGAGGGACCCTGTGGAGCCTGGGCACAGAGGGTGTCCAGGCCAGGAAGGGGTTGTCCTCCACTCTGAACCCCTGCAAAGTGGCCAATGAGCAGCAAATAGTCAGTAATTATGCAAATCCGAAGCCTGCATCTCATTTCCTCCTCCGCAAATTGTGGGAATCTGCTCTGAGACCTCCCTCTGAATGAATGTTACTTCTAGAGGTCCTAACTTCTCAAGAGCACTGTTCTCCTGCCTTAAAGACAAAACAAAACAAAACAAACAAAAAACTGCAACCACATAACATACAAGTTGACTTTTTAAATTTATATATATTTTGTCACAGCAAAACTTCAGAACAATTTTCTCACTCAGAGTTAGGATTGTACTAGATATAAAAGTCCTCTGGGGTGGAAGATGCAGGGGTAGGGAAGGACTGAGAGGGAGGTGAGAGGGAATTTAAAGACAGGCATGGCAATGATACTTGGCGAGCATTCTTTAACTTCACTTTTTAACCCTCAGGAGTCATGCTACGTTCCCATTCTATAAATGACGCAGTTTCAGCAAGGTTAAGTAACTTATACAAGGTTACACAGCTGCAAAGGGTGTAAGTGGGATTCAAAAGAACATCTACCAGGCTCCAAAGCTCAGCCTTTCCCCCCTAGACATACTACCATTTCCTTTTGCAAGAAAACAAATTTCCCCCACATCCCAGAAAGGATGAAGTTAGCCACAGCCTTTATCTGTGAAAGTGAACTTATCATCATTTAAAATTTGGGATTCATAGATTTAAATTTTGTAGACCTGTTCAATTCACGGGTTTAGAAAGCTGTGTTTTATATCTGATTTGTCCCACACAATTCTTCCACTAGCCTTCCCACTTGAAGCATTGTCTACTCTACCCTCCATGAATCATTGCCCTTCCTCTGTAGCACCCTGGGCAGAAAGTCTGGGATGGGATGGGCCCTGTGGCTCTTCTACCCAAACCTACCCAACATTCAGACCAGAGCAGGGACCCTCTGCCAAGAACTCTTCCCAGTGGCTAAAGCCCACATCGATCTCTCAGTCCTCAATAAATGCCCATTGAATTAGTAGAACTTGAAGGTATGCTTTCCGGATCTCTCTCAGTGCCCTCCAATTATGGACCCTCTCAGTAAACTCTGCAGTTGACATCAACCAGATTGCCCTTTGAGCCATGGCCACTGTATAAATGAAAAGCATTGATATCACTAATGCGCTCTATTTGGCAACATCTTCTAGAACGTGCAAGGTGAGAAAACAATCCTATGTGGCCCATCCTCAAAGCCAGTGTCTCTAGTTAACCCTGGGTTGTCCAAATGCATAGTTAGGTGGTGCCCAAATTCAGATGAAATGTGTTCCTAGTGGTAGGTGGTGTTCGTTCTGTCTGATGTGGAGAGACGGTCACGTGGGATGGGAAGACTGAGGGCCTGGCAATCAAGAGAACCAAGCGCTAGTTTTGGTTGTCCCTCACTCAGACAAGGCAGCTCCCTCTTGGCCTGTTTCCTTATGAACAGAGGAGAACTGCATTAGATGGATCAGAGAAGGCCATCTTGGCACCATTTCACAAATCCATCCACCCCCCAGCTCAGACATGGCTGCTTATGATGGTATGTCAGGGAAGATTCTAGACCAATGTGGGATCCTCAGGAAAAGCTGTTGCGATCAGTGAGTGATAGCTACCTTGGGAACACAAAGGAAGATTAGTGTCCATGTGACACCCCAGGGACACCCTGGAGCCAGATGTGTTGGGTGATCCCTGGACTGGGGACTGAGCGGCAGTACAGCCCAGCAGTCGAGAGCAGATTCTAGGGCCAGACTGCCTGATTCGAGTCTCGCCCTAGAGGTGTGACTGTGGGCAGGTCTCTCACAGATATGGCTCAGGGTCCTCTTATGAAATGAAGATAGTAAGAGGAACACCATTGAGGAGAAAAGGAGAGGCAAGGTTTTGTTTTTTCTTTTTTTCTCATTAGCAGATAATTTTCCATTCTTATTTTATTTACATGTAATTGTTGTGCATCTTGGCACACAACATGGTCCCTAAAAGCACGTGTGTAGGTGCAATAATCAAGTCAAAGACACCACTATATACATCATTTTCAACAAAGAATCTTATTTCCATGTGTCTGTGAAAGGCTTTTCTGCTGAGCCCCTCCTCCCTCCCCCACTCTCCACCCCCTCCCATGCAGTCTTTGGTGTCCGTGCTTATCCACACTGCTATTAGGTCTTCGAATCTTTCCATTTCTGTCAGAGTGCAGACATTTGGGGTGTGTGTGTGTGTCTATGTATACACACACACTTTATTGTGGTGCAAAATTTTTTTAATTACATTTAAGCACGTATATCTTTACAGTATATAATGTTTATTTTTCCAGCACAATTACCATGCATATCAATTAAGACAAACACATTACTATCCATATCATCATCATCAAATAGCTTTTCATTTTTTTAGATTATTATTATTATTAATTGTCATTATTTTATAATCTTTTAATTTTTTAATTTTAATTTTTTAATTTTTTTTTTTTGGAGAGGTTTTTGCTATAGGGTGCGTGCACTTGCCAGATAGACAGAGAGAGACAGAAAGCAAGAAATCACCCCCTAGGGGGGATGGCCACGCCGCAATCCCTTCTCCTCCATTCTCTTCTCGGGATCTTGGGCACACACGCACACACGCCCTGCGTGAGTTTTAAGCCACTGGGTCCGGGACTCAAACCGCAGTCGACTACATGGGAGTCCCGTGACATAGCCATTACACTAACTGCTGGTCCTAATTGTCATTATTTTTTTTAAACATTTAATCACTATATATCATTTGACTTGTAAAGAGAATTTACCCAACATGAAATACTTCTCAGACCAGTCCAGTTGAGAATACTATACATGTTATCATCAACAGATAATTTGCTATTTCTGTGTCCCAGAAATGGAGAAGAAAAACATTTGAGGGACACAGAAATGGAGGATTGTCTGATAATGTGCAAGATATCAGTGGGGATTACTCTTTAGTAGTGGAATTTAGGGTGAACATAAAATGGGCAAGTAGGCTTTCTCTAGGCAATAAAAGTTTTTTTTTTTTTTTTTTTTTTTTTTTTTTTTTTTTTTTTTTTGAGAGGTTTTTGCTATAGGGCGCGTGCACTCACCAGAAAGACAGAGAGAGACAGAGAGACAGAAAGTGAGAAATCATCCCCCAGGGGGGATGGCCACGCCACAGTCCCTTCTTCTTCGTTCTCCTCTCGGGATCTTGGGCACACACACACACATGCGCCTGGTGTGAGTTTAAGCCACCGGGTCCGGGACTCGAATCATGGTCAGCTATGAGGGAGTCCAGTGACGTAGCCATTACGCCATTTGCTGGTCCCAGTAAAGCTATTTTTAAAAACTGAAACAAAAAGGGACACATTGAAAATCTCACATCTCCTCTGTAAAGGCAAAGAGGCCAGCATCAAGGTCATGCTACAAATGACCTCCGCACAGGAAGAGCAGAGCATTCCCTCCCCAAGTGTGATCAGGCCCTGCCACGTTTACTGGGAGCCAAGACTGTACGTCTAGGTGGAGCTGGGTCTGGACGTTGATGCTCACCCAGCAGAAGCTATTTTTTGTTTCTAATGACCGCCTCATGATGTGAGAACCCTCCCAACAGGATCTCAAAAACGTGTGTTTTCTAAAGTAGCAGAGGGCTCAAATGTAAACCATCTTCAGGAGATTAGAGTTGGATTTAGAGGTTTCCCTTGATACCAGAGTAATTAACAAGTCTAGGAATTAATCAATTCTTCCAGGTCTTGGGCTCCTCAGGCTGTGCAGAGAAACGGAAGACAAATGGGTTTTAAAGGTTTTTGCTTTGTTTTTGTTTTTCTAAAGAAATCTTGTCATGTTCAGAAATCGAAAAAACAATCGTTTCTGTAATAGAAAGCAACTGAGCATCCAGATTATGAGTTTGAAAGGAAAAAAGTCGCCAAGTTCTGAGCTTTCTTAGGGATATCAGGCTGCTCTGACGGAGACCTCGATGTTCCCACCTGGAATAGGGAGCACCTAGGATTTTGTTCTCCTTGTGAATTCCAGTAAACAACTGGCCTGCATGAGGGGTGAAATATGCAGCCACAGTGCTGTCAAATACGAGGGCCATGGCTGCTTTCCTTTAACAATATCCTGAATTCCTGGGAACAGCACAGAAGAATCCATGGCTGGAGCTACTTCCCACGAGTATTATCTTGAACCTGTTCAATGCACTTTCAAGGCTCTCATTTAAATAAACAAACAAACAAAAAACCTTTTATTATGAAATAGTGGTATACTCACAAAGTAGCAAAAATAGTACAGAGAGGTCCCCTATTCCATCATCTAGCTCCTACCCACAGTGGCATCTTACATAACCACCATATCAAAACCATGACATTGACGTTGGCACAGTATCTCAGATGTCATCAGCTTTTGCATGCACACTTTTGTCCCTTTTGGTGATGGAATACATCTTTGTTCTATTGCATTTTATCACCTGCGTAGATTCATATAAGCACCACCACAAACAATATGGACCTCTACAGACCTCTTTTGGATCCATGCAATGACCTGTGAGGCAGGTGGGGACAAGGAAGGAGGGCATTATTAGTCTCACTGCTTGACAAATGAGGAACCTGAGGCCCAGATAGTTGACATGACTCTCAAGGATGCTGAGGACAGGTCAAGGAGAAAGGCTTGCAGGAAATGGAGAGGAAAGGTTTGCAAAATAGACAGGAAATGGAGAAGCCAGAGAATTTGCTATGCCCCATCTAAGCAGGAGGCCTGGCATCCTCTGTGGGAATGTACAGGCCCAAGCACCAATGCAGAAAGGACCCTGATGAAGAAAAACCAACTGGGGGAAATACCCGCTACCCCCTGCCCTGCTGCCTGCTCTTCCCTTAACTGTGGGCAAAGCCCAAAGCATCCGATGGCACCAAGGTCATCATCTGTTGCTTCTCCCCTTGCCACTAATTCCTTGATTCACGTTGGCCTCCTTGTGCCAAGCTGAAGCCCTCTCCTGCAACAGTTTAAGAGTGGCTTAAGAGGGCTTCCTGCTCCATGGAGGGTGTTCTCAGCAGCTGGCCTAGAGAAAACAATTGGTGACTATAACTGAAAGTTTTAAGTGGGTTTCAACTCACTAGCCAATCACAGTTGATTGCTGGTTGCTGCCTGTAGACTGCTGAGAAGGACCGTAGGCTAAGCCTGGTCTCATAGGATATGAGTACTGAGATCGATTAGTAATGTTTGCCATGGAAAGTGATGGCACAGGAATCATGTTTATTTGCCGTTCTTGATAGAGTCCTTCAGCAATAGGAAATCGAGGCCCAGAGACAAGAGTGACTTGTCTGGGGCCAAGCAGCAAGCTGGAGACAGAGCAGGGAAGAGAACATGTGTCTGTTGATTAATGAGTGGTCTTTTTCCTACAGAGTTCAGGAAATCATACTGATGTTTGCAAAGCTCTCTATTCAGAAGGTATGGCTCGATCAACGCGATTCAGACATTATCACAATTTGAGCAAAGGAACCAGATAAATATTTGCCTGTCCAGGAGGTTACGTCAGCGATCTTGGTAGCAACAATATCACTTATTGAACAATTACCATGTACCTGGCTTGTGCCAAGAACTTTATGGGCATGGGCTCATTTAGTGTACACAATGATTTTTTAAATTAATTAATTAATTTTTTTAATGAGTGAGAGAGATGGGGAGAGGGAGAAGGGGAAGGGAGTAAGAAAACTTTTTCTTTAAGTTTATGTACTTATTTCTTCCATGAGTGAAAGAAACAGAGAGACAGTACCTACAACAGGATCCCAATGCCACAATCCACCCCGAGCCCCAGCTACCCAGCTAGCCCTGGATCGTGGGCACACGTGCCCTGAGTACTCAGGGAGGTCTCTGGACATGAACCCAGAACTTTCCCATGTGGGTCAGCCTCACAGAATGCCAGGTTCTACTGCGATCCCACTGTTCAGCCCTATGAGAGACAGGAATTTTTGACAGGGTCTCCCCATGTTGTGATCCTCTGCTCCAGCCTCTCAGCTATGATTATAGGCATGTGTCACCATGCTCAGCCTATCTGAGTTGATCCAAGAACCAAACCTGGGTATCCCATGCCACCCCAGCCTTACACAGTGATGCCCTGCTACCTGCTACTATGGCTGGACCAACACAACGACTTTGAAAACACTAATTATTACTAGCTCTGTTTTTTTTTTGGGGGGGGAAGAAGAGGTTGAGGCTGAAAGATGGCAGCAAAACATTTAGCAGATAGGAGACATTTTGGCAGTCACTGTTACAGCTAACTTACACGCATGACCTCATTGAATCCCCCCAAGGACCCCATGAGGAGGCTTGATTATTGTCCCCATTTTATAGACAAAGTGACCAAGGCCCAAAGAGATGAAAGAACAAAGAAGTAGTCAACACCCGTTGTCCTCCAAAATTGAGGTCAATTTGCCCAAAGTCACAAAACTAGTAAGGTGTTAAATTCAGGTCTGTAGACTCCCAACTGTGCGATGTTCCCTCTCTTTATTGCTTTCCCCAGAGGGGTTCCTTCCTGAGCCAAGCACCTTACATTCCTGTGAACTGAAGATTCAAGAAGGATAAGAAAACTGGGCTTTTTGCCCATGTGTCGTTGAGGGCTCAGGCAGGTTAATTTTTTTGAAAGATGTTTTTCTGCGAGACAAACTAGCAGAACCTGGAGACATCTGCCTTTCTGTCTGAAAACTCCTGGGCAAAACCTGATGTCCAAGAAACAGGAAAGAGACACTGAATATCATGACCTCAGCAAAACAGTTAATAGATAGGAGACAGTTAACAGATAGGAGAATGACCTCTCTGGTCATTCTTGCTACCATTTTATTCAAGAGGAGGGGGAAAAAATGGAACTCTTTGGATCTTGAAATCAGGAAAACAATCAAGCTGAAAACCTAGAGAACAGTTCTCAAAACAAAAGTTGTTTTTTGAGCATATATAAGCCTCATACTACCTCAGGTGTATTTAGATGGCTGTCAGTGTTGGTGAGGATGGAGAGAAACTGAAATCCTTCGGTATCCCTGGTGGGAATGTACCATGGTGCAGCTGCTTTGGGAAAGTCTGGTGGCTCCTCAGAGTTAAATACAGAATTACCCTACGTCGCAGCAATACCAACTCTGGGTATATATCCCAAATCACTGAAATCAGGGACTCAAATACTTTCTTCTACACCAATGCTCATAATGGAATTGTTCACAATAGCCAAAAGATGGAAGCCACCCAAATGTCCATTGATGAAGGAATGGATAAACAGACTGTGGTATGTCCATACAACAGACTATCATTCAGTCTTTAAAAAGAAAGAAATTCTGGGAACCAGCAGTTAGCGTAATGGCTATGTCGCTGGACTCCCACGTAGTCGACCGTGGTTCGCGTCCCGGACCCGGTGGCTTAAAACTCACGCCGGGCGCGTGTGCGTGCGTGCCCAAGATCCCGAGAGGAGAATGGAGGAGAAGGGATTGCGGCGTGACCATCCCCCCTGGGGGGTGATTTCTCTCTTTCTGTCTCTATGTCTCTCTCTGTCTGTCTGGCGAGCGCATGCGCCCTATAGCAAAAACCTCTCAAAAAAAAAAAAAAAAAGAAGGAAATTCTGACACACTGTAACAGGGATGAAGTTGGAGGACATTATGCTAAGTGAAATGGGACAGACACGAAAGGACAGATAGTGTATGATGCCCTTATATGAAGAACCTTGAAGAGTCAAATTCATAGACAGAAAGTAGAACAGAGGTTATCAGAGGCTGAGGAGAGAAAGGATGAGGAATTATCATTTGATGGGTATAGTTTCTGTTTAAGAAGGTGAGAAAGTTCTGGAAATGGATAGTGGTGAGAGTTTCACAACATTATGAATGTACTTAAAGCCACTACATTAAATGAGTGTACTTCCATACATTCTAGGAAAAATAAAAGTGTGACTTTATTTTGGTGCAAAAATATCTGTAGCCCATGTGTAGTTTTCCATATTTAACATTTTTCATAAGTTTTTGAAAATCTCTCATACACTTAAAAAGTATTAAAGTGGTAATTACATGGCATGCTATATATATTTTACCGCATGCACACAATCTAAAAGGGCTACTTTGACCCCATCTCTGTTACTGATAAATCCCAACTAGCACCCCACTTTCTACTGAATAAAATTTACACCTATTTTGACCTTTTAAGAAAAGAATTATTCTATTTAACTTTATTTATTTATCTATTTACTTATTTACTTATTTTAATTTGACCAGAGAGGGACAGAGTATGGGGGGTAGGGGGAATGAAAAAGCTAGCCACCAGGTCTGGGACTTAAACTGTGGTTAGCCATGTGAGAGTTCAGCGCCATTAACCACCACGCCACCTGCTGGCACCCCCATATTTTGACTTTGAAGGATTTTTCTCACTGTCTCCCAACGCTGCCCTCCCTTCCCATGTTTTCTACTTCCACCCCTACTTATCAAGGCCTCCAGGTGCTTTCAAAGCCACCTCCTATGAGAAACCTTCCCAGATCATCTGGCCTATGAAGATTCCTATGTGGAAACTTCAAAAGTTCACGGAAAAATGAAATTACAGTATAAATTCACTTTTGTACAAAAAATTTAGAAATCCATACAAATTTTTTATAACATGCACTTTCCACGAACTTTTTGGAGATTCCCGTGGAAGCCCTCCCTGATCTCCAAAAGCCTCTGCGCTACTCATGTAGCCTGGTTCTCGGTGTTTGCAGTTATTTGTCAGCAGGTGGTAGCTTCCTCAAGAGACCGGGAGCAGAGATTGAAAACTTTGCACTTTTAATCCCCGCATAACACTTGCCAGAGAGCCTGGGCTCTTCTCCACCACTCAAGAGCAGTTAAGTAAGCAAAGTGTAACTGCTGGTCCAATCTCCTCCAGCAACCCTGCCTACACCTTTGGAGAAAGATGATCAACCACTCAGCCTCCCTGACCTCAAACTGGAGATTATGTGTCACAAGAACCACACAGTACTGGCACTCACCCAGGAACACAGGCCCATCGCTGACTGTGGGGGAGGCTAAACTTGGATAACCTAGCTGAGGGAGGGGATGCAAATGGCGCTGTAAAGATAAACCAGTTAGAATTCCTGATGAATCATACTGCACAACTGATAACTTAAAAAAGATTTTTACATTTTGCAGTGGGTCACATGTGCTCACCAGAGAGAGACAGAGGAGAGAGAGAGAGAGAGCGAGAGACAGAGAGAGAAAGTGAAAAAGGGAGGGGGTGTGACCATGCCACAAAACCTTCTTTTCCATTCTCCTCTTGGGATTTTGGGCACACATGCACCTGGTGTGTTTCTCAAGCTGCCGGGTCCGGGACTTGAACCATACAGTTGGCTACGTGGGATCTAGCTGCCTTCACCACCACACCACCAGCTGGTCAGATTCTTCATTCAAAGCCAAGATCGGATGCATTTTATTGTTGCTGGATTATAAACGTCATGAGGGCTAAGACCACGGAGGTTCCTTCCTCTCCCAGCTGGGTATCCCTCTCATGTGCCCAATGTTTACCAGAAGGATTTGCACAGAGTAGGCTCTTGAAGGCCAACTTGTGACAAATGAGAACCATCTGCCCCCAAGAGAAAGGCAAGAGGTGCCAAATGAAGACAATGGTAACAACAGCCAAGTTTTTTATCCTGAGGGTTAAAGGAAATAGTGGCTAAGATGGCATTTGTCTAAACAAAGCTCGAGCTCCGGATGACTGAGTTGTTGATCTTGTTATTAGCGGTAATAATTCTAGTGATGATTACAACATCCCTCTCCACTCTTCCACCACATTTAACCACTGTTTTCCCCCATCCAACCTAACAGCATTAGAGAAATGAGCCCATTCCAAGTCCACAGCCCTGAAAAGCACCGAAACCCAATGCAGAGCGTGGTGCCATCCTAGCAGTCACTCAACGGGGAATTAAAAAAGCCTCCTTTCAGTTTTATTATGACTATTACTAACTGTTAATTAGAGTGTTGTAGGAGCAGCAATCACTTCCCCCCATTCTCACGGTGCTAATTACTCTTGGCATTGTTACCAGCAGAGGGAAAAAAAAATACCACTATTGTTCAGGGGGACTCTTTATTTACCTCCTTATACGATCTTCCTATCTATTTCGAGCTGCTTATCATTTGACAACAGTTGTGGAGAAGCCCTTTTGTTAAAGGAAGACCATTTATGTTGCCAGGCTGGTCCTGGTGCCATATGCTGTATGTTCCCAGGGCCAGGGAGCCAGGATGGATCGTGTGCTGGTCTGAAGGGCACTGGCTGGATCAGCCCTGTTTGGGCTTTGTGTGTGTGGTTTTGTTGACAACACTTTCGGTTAGGCCATAAGGGGTCAGGTCATCTTAAAAGGCTCGTTTCTTCTGCATTGTCTTCCGTGACTTGAACCTCATGGTCCGAGCAGAGCTCCCAGGTCAGGAAAATGACTCTGGACTCAGACCGAACTTGGAGCTGCAATGCTAGTGGTGTCAGTCAGGACTGTGAGACAGGTGGTGACTGGAAGAGGTCGAGGGTGTCCTGGGTGCTAGTGATATTTGCTTGACTGTGGTGCAGCTCATGTGGATTTGACCACTGTGAAAATCCCTCTAACTGTTTACTTGTGAACGACAGACTCTGCCGGATTTATGTTATACTTAAATTAGGAAAAAAAGTCTAGCATTATCAGTGATTGGCCATGTGGTTCTGGACAGGCCACCTAATCTTTTGGGGCTTCAGATTCCTTCTGTGTAAAATGGGGCCAGTGGTTCCAGTCAAGATTAAACAATCGGTCAGCTGCATGGCACAGCAGCTGGGTGCTACAAAAGAAGCCAGATTCCATATGGCTGATCAGGGTTTGAGTTCCAGGATGGCTGAGCAGGATTTGAGTTCTCGTCCTGGCAGCTTGGAAAACATGCCAGGCACACAAGTGAACACACATGCTCAGGATACTGATGGGATGGAGAATTGGAGAAAAAGGATTGCAGTATAACTAGACCACACTGGAAGGTACTTTCTTATCTCTCTCTCTCATGCACATGTCCTCTGATATTAAAACAAACAAACAAAAACAAAGACTAAACAAGCTGATGGTGAGCATGGTACCTAGCCAGAGCATAGAAGGCTAGTAAATTATGGTAGAAGCCATTTGTAACATGGCTGCTGTCGTTATTAACACGAGCATGGCCGGTTAAAGCTGTTCAGCCATAGGTTATGTCCTGGCCAAGGGGATGGCCATGTACATCAGCTCCATTCATGTAATGATAGGAAAGGAGAGGCTTCAACTCACAGGCATGGAGAAGGCCTATCAGATGACTTTCCCCATCCTCTGATTTCATACATGGGCAGAAGCGACTTCCTGGCGGTCACACAGATGGACTCATAAACCCAGGGAACATGTCCATTTTAAGCAGTCTCCTGGGAGTCACTCGAGAATAGCACATCACCTGTGTGGACCCCAGGCTCAGGTTAATCGCATTTTGATTCTTGTCATAATCTTGCACAGTGACCAGGAGTGGGTTTTGTCTGTCCAGCTTGTGTTTTCCTTTTCTTTTCATACCAGCACCTTGCTTTTGCTTCAGGGAACCCACTCTTGGTCCTTGTAGGTGGGTTAAGATCGGTGGCACCTCTGTTCCATGCCTGGGCCCTGCCCCCAGTGTGGGCAGTCACCTTATTCCAACCTCTTAGTCACCATGACCTGGGACCACCCCTGAGAATCCCGTTGGAGCTGTCAAGAAAGTGGCTCCCACCTCCACAGCCGATGCTGAAATGGTTCAAGGAAGCTGAGGGCATTTAAGGGCAGGGAGGACACTAGAAGACAGCTTGCCTGTAATTACAACCAACCTGGAAGACACAGAGCTGAGAACCAAGTGAAAAATGATGGCCACACTGTTGAGCCTTCCCCATGCCAGCAACAACCTACAACTTCTCAGGTCTGGGAGCCAATTAAGGGGTCATTTTGTTTTATTTTGCTTAAGCAAGATAAAGAAAATATTCGGGCTGCTATCAGAGACGTCTTCACTCTTTGCTCTGTTGCAATGACTAGATATTACCCGCGATTGAACCTATTATTGAAGGTAACCTAGGTTCATCTGACGCTGACCCTTAAACTTCTTCCTCTCTTCCTGGCTTCCTCTGAGTCTCATCCAGGCCCATGCACAGTGCAATTCAGCTTTCTCTTTCTCCTGTCACATTTGAAATCCTCCAAGGCAAAGATCTCAAAGATCTCATGTGCAAACCCATTGCATGAACACAGAAGCATCTGCCAGACCGGACTAAGCACCAGGTACCATGCACGTGTACCATGTACTATTACTGAGAGGAGGAAGTCTCTGTCTCTGAGCCATGGCACTTGTACAATCGGGACAGGCAGGCAAGACACATACTGAATCCCAGTGACGCCAGGGTAGAGGGTGGGACTTCCTGGTTCCTGCCACCAAGACATTTCAGCAAATGACTTTTGAACAAAGGAATTCAAAAGCAAGAGAAGTCACATCTCTCCAGTTGGAATGATTCAAAGAAATGTCACTTGAGCTAACATTTAATGGGGATTTTGGTAGGTAGACATGAAGAAGGTTTGTCATAGACAGCAAAGCAAGCAAGAAAACAGACAGGGCAGAAACTCTCAAGGTTTACTGTCCTGGGACCAGAGCTCAGGGAGATGAAGTTGGTACTGTCTGGTGGACGGACTGACTCACGATTTTCTTTTTGTCATTTATTTGTTCCATCATTCATTCAATTATAGATGCATGAATGTACTTAGTTAAGTCAAAAAATATCCAGTGCCCTGAGGAATTCCTTGCATATACTAATAGTTGCTCAATGAATGAATGAGCTTCTATTTTGTACCTGCCATGGTGCTAAGTGGTTGACATCAACAGAGCTTCCATCTAGCAGCTCATTTCCAAATACAGGTACAGCACCTACTACGTGCCAGGCACTGTTCTACATGCCCGGGATAAGCAGTGAGAGAAACAGACAAGCCTCTGCTTTCCTGGAGCTGATACATTGGACAGGACCCTTCTGCTGGGTTCATCCTGTGTATTCTGCTCATCGAAAGTTGGAGGGAATGGCTGCTTGCCTTATGGTCTCTCCTAGAGTGGGTAATCCTACCCTGCTTGGGGGTGGGTCTATTTTTCTACAGTTATCACACAGCATTAAGAACGCACATGTGCCTTCCTCCAAGGGAAATCCCAAACAAACAAAACGAAACCCCAAAGAACAAAAAACAACCACTGAGTTAGTGAACACAAAGGCAATATTTGGGTTTTGGCTCAAACAGCAAGGCTGAAATAAATTTTAGAGCCTCTCATCAGTTTCTCATAAAACATGCCACCAAACTGGAATTTTACCCAAGTTTGCTTTTGTCTAATATGCTTGAAAGAGTTTTTATCTGAAAGGGCCATGCTGGAAAGCTGATACATGAGTGGGGAGTGGGAAACTTTTGGCTATGAAACGGAGCAGGTCCTGAGACCCTGGAGGGTGGTGCCTCCTCTCCCTCCCTCCCCTTTGTAGCTCAGCAAGTAGACCAGCCTCATTCAAGAGAAAATAGCAGTGCATGGGCTCAAAAGTAAAACCCTGCCCACGCGATTTAACGTGTAAGGAGTTGTGCTCTCAATTTTCTGGGCCTAAACGGAGATTCAGCTAGACATTTCCCTCTCAGAATACTCAAGAGAAGGGGCTAGAATCGTTAGCACCCTAAAAGTCAACAATCCCAACATTGTACTTCTCTGGGTCTCCCAATACCCATGGGATTTGCTGAGTACAGATAACTGCAGTGACCAGGCCGCCAGCCAGCCTCTCCTCCAGTGACCTTCTTTCTGACACTGATGGAGCAATTGTGTGCTCTGGGCATTGCTCTAGGTGCCAAGGAGACAACGATGGTCAAGACAGAATCCCCATCCTGGGGTAGCTCACAGGAGAAAGGCAAATCCATTCACTCATTTAAAGACCAAGCACCGATTAGAGCGGGCCGTGGCTGCCATGGAAGCAGCTCCAGCACCTTGGGCAGGTCCTCAGCCAGTGCATAGGACCTCCACAGGGTGAAGAAATAGGGGTGAGGGAGGTGGGGCAGGATTCTACCCCATTGCTTGGGGCTGGGCCCTTTTAGAGAAGGTGCCCAAATGCTAGGATCATGGTCTGCAAAGCTCTCTCTCACTCCCCTCCAGACCTGTGAACAGAGGCAGGAACTCCATCCCTAAGGGCTCCATGAAGAGAAAGTCTCTACCATTCCCTAGAAATGAAAAAACAAATTTCCAAATGCTCTGATATTCCTAGATATGGTAAATAGAATCCCCTTAAGTCCAGGAAAAGTAGATTCTTTCATGTTGGGGGATGGGGGCTGGCAGGAAGGAGAGCTAAAGGAATTCCAAAGAAAGGAAGGAGTATGAACAAGGAATGACAACGAACAGTCCAGGATGTGGCTCAGAGTCACAGTAGCAGGAGTCTAAGGTGGGAGCTGGCAGCTAAAGTAGAAGAAGTCTGTGGGCCCAGACCAACCCAAGGAGCTGGGGACTACTGATGGGTTTAAAGAAGGTGAATGACGTGATTTGATTCTTTTTTTTTTTTTTTTTCGGATAGAGGATACGATGCAATCAGGGTGGGTGATACTTTTGCTAAGGAGCCAGTAAGCAGTTGCAATGATTCAAAGAAGAGAAGCAGGCACCTGCAATTGTGGAGAGGAACTGAAAGAAAACAAGTGAAGGAGTTTCCACGGGACTGGACACCAGGGGACACTTCAAATTCCACTCCCTCTACCTCTCAGACTCTCCGTGTAGTGTATCACGTTAGAGGCTTCCTGCCCAGGTATGTAGCCTATGCACCTAGGACTGCAGCTCCCAGGCATGCACAGTGCCTTTGGTGCTCTTATGCATCACCTAGAGGTTGCTTCCCCAAGCTGCAGGGATGTCTGAAGCCACAGCTCCCTGGGGAGGGAGCCAACGTGTCTCCTGGGGGCTGCAGTGGATTCGCCTCCACTCCAGGCCACCCAGCTTGGTTCTGCCCAACAAAACCCAGCTTTGCAAGGCAGATGGTCTGCTAACTCCATGAGTACCTAGGCGTCTCCTTCAGACAAGGGCTACTTTCTTACCCTGTTCTCAACTGCCCAGCAAATGGCCCAATAAACCTGGCCAAAGGGCTCAGGTGACACTTCCCACAGCAGAATTGGGAAGGCTCACCCAGAATGATTAAAACAATCCTGGTGTCTCCGTTATAAACTCCCAAAGATGCAAACCCTCCTTAAGCGTGCATGTGACGTTCCCCCAGGCTCTGTACGCGTTTCACGTGGGCAAGCGGTAGGTCACATTCTTCTACTCTTTTGAATCTCCTATGCCTCTGGTGGAGCCAGTTTGGTCATTTAACCCAGTTAACTCCATGATTTGAACTTCAAACACTTGCAAATGAAGGGGAGTTGCAGGCGTGAAGGCTTTCTATCATTTGAAAGGTCTTTAAAGAGTCCTAAAGTGAGAAAAATGACATCCCCTATTTCATGAGCCAGGTCTGAGAACTTAGCGTTTCCCTGCTTATCCAAAGGGCAGGAGACACTTACAGAGGAGTTACGGGAGCCGAAGGGTTTTTTAAAAAGAGGTGTGAGGTTATCATGGGAGCAAGGGAATTTTCTCCCACAGGAATGAAAGCTGCACTCCCCATGCCAGCACCCACTAAAGCTGGGCACAGGAGTGGACAGAGGACGGTCATTAAAGATCTCCTTACCTCACACCATCCTGGATCTCCAAGTCAGCTTAACTACTGAAACCACTTCTCATTTACATCTGCATTTCTGGCACAGCAAAGAGTGAAACGAACATGGTTCTTAAAGCTAGATGGGCTTGGGACCAGCAGTTGGCGTAATGGCTATGTCGCTGGACTCCCACGTAGTCGACCGCGGTTCGAGTCCCGGACCCGGCGGCTTAAACTCACGCCGGGCGCGTGTGCGTGCGTGCCCAAGATCCCGAGAGGAGAATGGAGGAGAAGGGATTGCGGCGTGGCCATCCCCCCTGGGGGGTGATTTCCTGCTTTCTATCTCTCTGTCTCTCTCTGTCTGTCTGGCGAGCGCACGCGCCCTATAGCAAAAACCTCTCCAAAAAAAAAAGAAAAAAAAAAAAAAAAAAAAAAAAAAGCTAGATGGGCTTCATTTTGAACCCAAAGTACCCTCTATTGGCTATGTGACCTTCGGCAATTCACTTAACCTCTCTGGGGTTCAGTTTTCTCCCCTGTAAAATGTGGATCAGCATCCCCCCCCTTCACAGAGATGTTTTTATTATGAGTGAAATCCAGTACATAAACCTCTTGGGGTGAAGAGTGAGATCTCAGCTCTAACGCACCTTGCACACAGTTCCAGGGGGCCTCAGTAATGCTCTAAAATTTCCCTGCCCCTCTTCACTTCTCTCTCCCCAAAGCTTATTAAAGGAGCATGAAGTGTGAGCTCAATCAACTCCAGTGGTCAGGAAGCCAGGAGAAGCCTCTCTGCCTTCCTGAATGAATGGCCACAGGTTTATGATTTATTTGCTGATTAATTGGACGCTTGGAGACAATTCCATTTCAATTACCTTATTGGCATGACAAGATATACAAGGGTTGCCAATGTCAATACATTAAGACTGAGTGTGCCGGGGCGGCAGCCAGGGTTCAGGGCCGGGCTGTGTCATCTGGGCCATGGTGCGCGGGCAGCTCTGAAAGCATTTCAGCATGATTGCTTCCTTCTCTGCCCTCCTGGGAAGAGGTTTCTGCACACCATGGGCAAGTCGTGCTGAAATTAGGTGGTGCCTTGGGGACCCCCATCTCATTACAGTCTCAGCCGGAGTTCTCAAACAGATCCACGAGAGCAGCTGAAACAGAAGTGGTCATTTATCACGCTGAGCTGGGTGCGCTGTGTGAGGCCCGAGGGAAATGAGAGCAGCAGCTCTTGCCGCTTGAGTGCCAAGAACCAGAACTCGTGCAGGACCCACGGGTGGTAGGTGGAATCTAAGGTGTCCCCAGGGATCCCACCTCTGGTGTGAAGACCCTTGAGCACAGACAGAGCCTGTGAATGTGATGGGATTCCACTGCCATGTTTATGTTACAATCAATTGACTTTGATTTCATTAAAAGGGAGAGTGTCTGGGTGGGCCTGACCTAAGCAGGTGTGTCTTTTTTTTTTTTTTTTTTTTTTTTATTTGAGAGGTTTTTGCTATAGGGCACATGCGCTCGCCAGAAAGACAGAGACAGAGAGATAGAAAGCGAGAAATCAACCCCCAGGGGGGATGGCCACGCCGCAATCCCTTCTCCATTCTCCTCTCAGGATCTTGGGCACGCATGCACATGCGCCAGGCATGAGTTTAAGCCACCGGGTCCGGGACTCAAACTGCGGTCGACTACATGGGAATTCAGCCATATAGCCATTATGCTAACTGCTGGTCCCTCCTTTTTAAGAGATTGGAACCCAAGAAGGCTGATGAAGGGAGTTGTATGACAAGGAACTGCAGGCGGTCTCTGAGAGATGAGAGTGAGCCCTGGTAAACAGCCATGCATAGAACAGTGGCCACAGTCCTACAACCATGGAGAACGGAATTCCACCAACAACTTGCAAACTTGAGTTTGAACTTGAAAGAGGATCTGAAGTTCCAGAAGGGAATGCAGACCAGCTAAGCCCTGATTTTAAACTGTGAGACCTTGCACAGAGGACGCAGTTCAGTCACGGCCAGATTTCTGACCTTGCAGAGATGAGATGATAAATGCCTGTCACTTTAAGTCCCCAAGTTTGGGGAAATGTGTTATGTAGCAATTGATGACACATACATGGGCACTTCACCGCAATTCTCCCTCTTCTTCTCGTGGAGCCTCGTGGTGTCTGCCTGTTTCTTCTGGCAGGCCTGCTTGCTCTTTCCTGGTTCTATAGGTTAGATCTCTTCATTTCTCTGTTCACACCATGGGTGATGCACACTCCACACCTCCTATGTGGATTCACCCCTCCAAAAACTATCTGCCAAGTGGCAATTATATGCCAAAGCTTGTTCTTGGGTTTCCTCTGACCACAGGTGCTGCCTGGTCATTCCTGTACCACCCACTTCCCTACATGTTGGGGTACCCGAGGCTCCTGCTCGCCTCTTTCAAGTAGATGTCACTTCCTCAGTGAGGCCAGCCCTGACCTCCCAATTTAAAGTCACAACCTTGGTTCCCACATCCTCCCCTCCTGCCACCTTCTCACCTGCTCTGAATTGTGCTCAATGCACTTATGTCCCTACTGGTCTTCCTTACCGACGATCTCTTTCGTAAGAAAGCCAGCTCTTTCAAGTCAAAGATTTTGGTCTGTTTTATTCCCTATATCCTCAGTATTGAGAACAGCACCCTGGTACATAGCTAGTGCTTAAAAATAGATGCTGGGGAACCAGCAGATGGCATAATGGTTACATTGCTGGACTCCCATGGAGTCGACTGCAGTTCGAGTTCCGGACCCAATGGCTTAAACTCACACTGGGCGTGTGCCCAAGATCCCGAGAGGAGAATGGAGGAGAAGGGATTGTGGCGTGGCCATCCCCCCTGGGGGGTGATTTCTCGCTTTCTGTCTCTCTGCCTCACTCTGTCTTTCTGGAGAGTGCACGCGCCCTATAGCAAAAACCTCTCAAACAAACAAACAAACAAAAACAAAACAAAACAAAACACACACCCCTGGGCCAGCGTGGCAGTGCAGTGACTAGGCCCTGTGCCGAGGAAGCTGAAGCCCCGTGGGCTTGAAAAAGACTCTGGGTACACACGAGCCTGGGGTCCTGATGGGATGGAGAACTGGAGAGAAAATGGTTATGGCATGATCTGACCAGGCCCCATTTGGTAGGGGGTAGGGAGTTGGAGGGTATCTCTCTCTCTCTCTTATGCATGTTCTCTGGCATTAAAAAGAAAAAAAAGCACACACATGCCCATACTCTTGGGTACCCACCCCAGCACCAACAAGCCAGGGGCCCAGGAATCTACAGTTTTAGTAAGTACCACACCTGCCCTAGTTTTAGGCACATGAAGTTTGAGAACAGAGACACAGAGACACAGACACACAGACACAGAGCACTGCTTCTCCCCTCGGACCGTGGAGTGTTTGTGTTAACCTGGCCTCCTACACTGGAAGTAAGAAAGCCAGCACTGGCTGGCCGCGAGTCGGCAGCTGGCCTGTGTCAGCGGGCCCACCACCTCCCTGGGCTGCATTTCCACCGCAAGGCCCACGACATGCGCTCTCTGGAGGCAGCTCATCTACCTACCGTGGCTCTGCATCTCCCCAATCGCTTTTATTCTTTTAAGGCCACAGGTGGAGATTGTTGCCAAGCTCAAGCTCAAACTGGAGGCTTACAAATCACCAAGTGTCTGGGATGGTAAGTGGTTATTTCACAGCAAGCCCCTTTTACAAACTTATCAAGCCCAGAGCGAGAGAAGGTGCTTGCTTGTAAAATCATTGACGTTTATCCTTTCTGGTGCAAGAGTGGCTATTACCCGGTGTGCTGCCTTTGGAACTCCGGAACAGGTGGTGAGGATAATGGGGAACGTCTGATAAGTAGCTTGTGCATCTCCTGCTGTTTCTCACTGCAGCTGCCGCTGATGTTTGGGTATTTGGATCTCAACCTGGGGGACTGTCTTGAGAAAATGGGTTATTAGGTGTGTTGGGCTTTGGTGCCTTGTCTCAGAGTCCAGTTGCCTGGGAGACTTCAATGTCTGTGTGGACAGGAGGTGGCTTTGGGGTCCAGTCTGAACAGGTGTATGGAGACAGGGTGGAGCTGCCTAGAACAAAACCTTATGTCTCTCTGGTGTTCCTTTAAAAAAGAAATGCCTCTCTGAAACAATAGTATGACTTGTCTCACCCCGTAAAATGCAAGCTGTGCACCCTTGCGCAATGCACACCTACTACCTTTCTGATGTTTCTTGCTTCAGAAACTTTACAACCTACACAGAGACCAGGGCACCCCATGGGACTGCAATGAGGCTTGGATAGAAAAGGGAGAAGGAACTGAGCTGGTCGTCTCACCTTGGACAGCGAGATGCTGGACAGACATATCTGTCATCGAAGGAGGGGCAGGCCCTAGAAATCACTGTGACACAGGAAAACCGAGGTGCACATGCCATGAGGCAGGCCTGTCCTCAGCACTCTACGTGCCATGTTGCACGGACTACCATGAAACAGGCCTTTGCTACTCAGAGTGTGGTCCCTGGACCAGCAGCCTCACCTGCAAGGACATTAGAAATGCCGACTATCAGGCCCACCCCAGACCTGGCACATCCGAACCTGCGTTCACTCAGATCCCTGAGTGCTTCAGGTGCTCCTTACAGTTTGAGAAGCACTGAGACAATTGCTGTTTCATCCTCATTCTATAGTGAAGAAGCTGAAGGAGACTTGAGACTTAAGAAGGACGTGAACTCAGAAACCCCTGAGACCAAAGTTCTTTTGACCGTGATTCTCACCTGCATTTCCTGGAGGAAAGACCTCTTGAGTTGTGCCTTCACAGGGTAGGTGTTCAGATGAAGGGTGTTCTGGGCAGAGGACACAGTCTGAGCCAGGGCAGGAGCTGGCCCAGCCCTCCATAAGCAGGCAACTGAGAGCAGTCTGGACTGGCCGGGGCTCGGGCTGCAAAGTGGGAGAGAGGTTCCATCCAGAGAGGCCGCAGGAGCCAGACTCCCAGAGAGGTCACTAAGCAGAGCTCCAATGGCTCAGGCACGTGTGGGGAGCTACTGCTTCTTCTGAGTCCCCACCTTGAACATCACACAGGCCCTGGGAGTACATGGGGCCCCAACACTTGGAGAAATGGTCTTGTGCAGAACCTTCCCGAACTCCTCTGGACTCCTGAAGGGGGGCCGTTCGATACCTCCTAAGAATACCTCTGCCCGATTCCGAAAGCTCCTGGGTTCCTCCTGGGCTCCTGCATTTCCACAGTCATTCGTGGGACCAGGGCTAAGATGTGTCACAGCAGGGCAGCTGCTGGGATGGAAGATTAGTGTGGCAGGGAGGAGAGTGTCTGGAAAGAACTTCTCTGTCTCCATTTCATTAACTTAAAACTCTGGGTGGTGTATTTGAAATAAATACCATTTCCTCTCCATCAGCTACGTTTCTCTGGGACTTGTCTGGTCTTGCTTTCACCGGAATGCCAGCGCAGGCTGCCAGGCCAGTCCGCTTCATTACCCGCGCCCGGGGCAGCGGGCTGGGAAGTCCCCGTGTCAGTAAGTCTCGGGCTGAAATCGGAGCTCGTGGGCTTTAGTGATGGGTCTTGAGGGACGCTGTTCAGGTGGAAAGCTAAACACTCCGCCCACCTTTTCTCAGAAAGCAGTTCCTCATGTCCCATGGAGCTATGCCAAGTTATGCTTCTGAAGAGGGGGCTGCATGATTATTCCCGGAGCTCATCCTGTGAGCCCTGCTACTTGTTCACTGCACACGGGAAGGGGATGAGGCAACTCTCATTCCTCTGCGTGTTCTCAACCTATGTATGGGGAAAACTAACCTGCAAAGCATGCAGAATCTACTAGGTATGCCATAGGGCAGACGGTTCCAAATTTTGTTTGTGGCACTCTGAGAAGTTCAGCGATTTTTTCATGGCCCACTTAGAGTAAGGAAATTCCTAAATATTTTGTTGATTAAGTAGTCAGGCCTAAACAACTTAATAAGGATTTATGTTTTAACAACTTCACAGGCTATTGGAAAAATAGCACATGTATAATGAAAAACAATAGTTTTGTTTCATTCGTAATAATCTCAACTATTAACACTTTCAAGGGGGACGTGTGTGCTTGTCGGAATTGCAAGGCTGACTGCTCCAACCCTGAACTCAGACTGGATTCCATCACTCTTATTTCCCATTCCACACTGATTTTGGTGGTACTTGTTTACTTTTGTTTGTTTTATTGATTGATTTTTTTTAAAAGAGTTTTTTGCCTTGGGCAACATGCACTCACTAGAGAAAGAGAGAGAGAGAGACAGACAGTGAGAGGGAAAGTGAGAAATCATCCCCCCCCCCCGACTTCCGGTGGAGGGGTAGTGGCCACACCTCAATCCCTTTGTCCTCATTCTCCTCCCGGAATCTGGGCACACAGGCACATGTGCCCTAGCAGCAGTTTCAAGCCACCACGTCTGGAACTCACACCCCAGTCAGCTCTGTGAGAGTCCAGGGATGAAACTGCTAACGCCATCTGCTGGCTCTTTGTTTTATTTTAACTTGCCAGAAGGCATGTGTACTTGACAGAGACAGAGGAGAGAGTGAGAGCACTGTGCATGTGGATTTGTAACATCACGGGCCCTTCTTTTGCATTGCTTCGGTCTGGCAGGATTTGGGGGCATGTGTGCCCCACATGCTTTTCAAGGTGCCAGGTCTGGGATTCAAACCACGTAGTCAGCCATGTGGAATCTGGTTCCCTTAACCACTAGTCCATGGGGCCAGTCCAATTTTTAAACAGAACAACTGTCAAAACCCCAGCTTCACAAAGAAATGAAAAAAGTAAAAGGAATGTAGCAGGATGGATTACTGAAACTTGAGCTAGCAATTCAACCAGGGCCCAACTGCGGTCACTATGATCTCCTTGAGAACTGGAAATACCCCATAGCACCCCTGTGATTTCATACAGCAGCCCAGGGCACCTAGGCTGCACAGCTGGGAGCTCAGCCATTGACCTGCCACGTGACGGGCCCTTCCCACATGCTCTGCAGAGGCGATCCCGCTGAACGCTCGTAACCACCCCGTGAGGGAAATACTACTGTTATCATCTCCCTTTTACAGATGAGAAAACTGATCCTCAGCAAGGGTAAGGCACTTGCCCAAGGTGGTCAGCAGAGCCAGGACTCACTCTCCGCTTCTGTGGAGCACAGCCCATGCTCTTATATTCCCAGCGCAGTCCAAGGACCTGAGTTCAAGTCCAGGCTCTGCTATTCACTGGTTGTGTTTCTCTTTTCAACTTCCCTGGTGCTTGAGTCACACCCACTATTTGCACACCTTTGACAAGGGATATAGGTGAAGAAGACAATATCGTGGGAGGGGCACAGGAGAGTGGCAAAAGAATAAAGGAGGGGAGAGGAGAAAGCTGTGTTAAGGGCAGGCCCTGGAGTGAGACTTCTGGGACTGGGGAAAAATGACAGGGCCATGGAACGGGGCACTGTCAGTTTACTGCTCACCCACACCGGCTTGGGATCTCAACTATTGGCTTGGAGCAGATAACAACAATTATGATTTTTTTAAGAAATTGAGTTCAAACTGGACAGGAAAATGGGTATTGCATAATACAGGCTTTTAGTCATAATTGCTCAAAAATAATAATAAAAACCTACCAGCCTCTTTAATTACTCAGTACTGCTTCTATTCTTTTCATTAGGCGTTTTCATTTGTTCATGATGGTCTCGTAAAGTGTTTATCAATGCTAATGGTGCTGTTCTCCAGAGCCCCATTTTGTCAAAAGGGCTGTAAGTGAAATTGTTAAGAAAGAAATTTCCTATGCGACAATACATCACCAAAGAAAGCATACAGAACAATAGCCTGGCCTTCTCAGCTAAAGGGGATGCCACTTGCTGGGGCCTTGGGCTCCACTAGGCCTGAGCATGCGGTTACCATGCAATGCCCATTGTGGGCATCAGAGAACCCATGCACCACGGGAGAGGCTGCCATGCTAAAGTGGCGAGTGGAATGAAGGAGAGATTAGGGCCACCTGGGTCTCAGTCCTAGCTCTGCCACTACTGGCCAGTCAGGAGGTTATGTTTCTTCAGGGCCTGAAAAAGCATCATTCTTGTAGGACCCTCATTCCTAAGAAGAGATTTGGACACTTGCATGGGAAAATCAAGAGGATCTCATTGCTGGGTGCTTCTACGAGGACAAAGTTTTTCAGAACCTGGTTATGAGAAGTAGCATGATGTAGCAGTCAAGAACATGTACTTGGGCCAACAGGTGGCGTGGTGGTTAAGGTGCTGGATCCCACATGGTCAACTGTGTGGTTCAAATCCGGCTAAACAGCTTTAGAAATACACCTGGCACATGTGCATGTGTGCCTAAAATTCCAAGAAGAGAATGAAGGAGAATGGATTGTGGCATGGCCATCCCCCCTGGAGGGGGTACTTTCTCACTTTTCCTCTCTCTCTGTCTCTCTCTAGGGAGCACGTGCACTGTATAGTGAAAAACAAGACAAAATAAAAAGCATGTGCTTTTGGTGTCTGACAGCTTGGGTCTGCATCCTCGTCGTCCCCTTTCCCAGCTGTGTAATCTAAGGCAGACTGCATGAGACTCATTCTCCCTCTGTTCCCTCATGGGCAAAATGGGGCTGCTAAGAATACCTGTCCTAGGTTTGTTAGAAGGATTAGACAAGTTAATACAGGGAAGGATACATAGTAGGAACTGAATAAATCAATGAACACATACAAGCTATCATGCTAGAGTGATATTTTATGACATGGGTCAGCAAATTTGCTTTATAAAGGGGCCAGCTGCAGAAAATTTGGGGGTCTTTGTAGGCGACACGCTGTCTCTGGCACAACAGGTCAACTTTTCATCAGAGCGTAACGGCAGCTGCAGATGCAACAGGAACAATGAGTGTGACTGTGCTCCAACAAAGCTTTAGTTATGGTCTCTGGAATCCGCATTTTATGTAATTTTCACATGTTATGGAATAATTATATATTCCTCTTTCGATTTCCCACAATTATCTAAAGACGGAACAATCGTCCCTAGCTCATGGGCCATGAAAAAACAGGTCGTGAGCAGTTTGCTGAGCCCTGCTTTGGGCTTGAAGTGTTAGAAGCTTGGTCAGTTGAGACGCTGGTCTGAAGCATGTCCCCTTTCCTCTTATTCTTTACTTATAGCCAGTGTCTGCTACAAAGGAAAATATGAGGGGCCTTCAAAATTTTCATGGAAAATGTGTATTATAAAAATCTATGCAGAAGCCAGCAGGTGGGGTGGTATGGCGGCTAAGGCGTTGGATTCTCACATGGCTGACCACAGTTCAAGACCTGGACCTGGCGGCTTGCTTTCTCACTTTCCTTCTCTTTCTCTCTCTCTGGTCAAAGTGAATAATAGTAGTAGTAATAATAATAATAATAAAATAAATAATTATTTTAAAAATGCATAGATTTCAATTTTTGGTGCCAAAATAAACTTGTGTTAATTTCATTTTTTTCCACAAACTTTTTGAAGTACCCCTATACTTCAGGATGTAAAACAAACCAGGCCTTGACTCTTAGGGCAAAATCCTCACCAACAGAATCACAAGACACCAATGGTTCACAAACCCACATAAATCTCTCAGTTCACGCATCTTTCGATTCTGAAATTTCTGGCTCTTCCTTCACATTCCTGGAAATTATTGGAAAGGATTACTCTATAGATCACACACATACTACATCTCACAAAACCCATTAGGATCTACTATAAAAGCATTTAGTGGAACCGATTAGTAGGGGAGAGAAAAAAGCAGCCCGCGTGTGGCTGGGAGGAGCAGCAAGTGGTTCTGCAAAGGTGCTGGCTCCAGGGTGTAGGATCCTGGCAAAGCCCTGGTTTTCTTACAGAGGCTCAGTTGGTCAGTTAGACCAGAAGGGCGTGGCCAGGTAGGAAGGCCACTGAGTCTCCTTGGCTGCTGTGGGGATTAAGACAGACTGGCCTTTCCCCCATTTTTTTGCTGTCCCACATTGTCTTTAAGGCCCCAGAGGTGTGCAGGGCCTGAGGTACCTTGTAACGGAGCCCCTGCCCCACCCTGATCTGTGTGCTCAGAGCACAGGACAGAAATGGGCAGGAAAGCATGACGGACAGTGTGGGGCTCCACACTGGAGTCACTCTCCACATGTCACTTCGAAGGCTTGTAAGAAATGGCAGCTTCGCAATAATTACCTAATGAAATGTCAACAGCAACCTTTGCAAGGTACTAAAATCGCCTATTGCTCACCTAGAAGAAAATGTTATTGAGTCCTTAAATGTGGGCCAACACTCATGCTCATTCATTGACTCCTCAGCAAGAACCTTATGAAACAAGGACTACTACCACCCCATTTCACAGATGAGGACACTGGGCGAAGGAATGTATTCAGGGTCATAAAGTTTGTGTACATGCCTGGCTAGTCTACCATCCTCACGTGTGTACCCAAGCCTCTGCAAACAGAGCTACTGCAAGGGAAAAGGCTTCCCACACAGTAAACCAAGCCCCCGGCAACCTGCTGGGCAGAGGACCTGGCTGCTAAAATTACTGAGGGTCAATCTACAAAATGCAGGTTCCTGGTCCCACCCAGGTGGTCTGAGTCAGCATCTTTGGGAATAGCTCCCCGGAACCTGCATTTTAACAAGTACCCCAGGTGACTCTGAGAATCTCTGCACTAAGCCTGCCACCTATTGCCAGTCATTGATTTGCCCAAGTAATTCATGCATCAGGAGGGACCCAGAGCACTGGAAAGCACCCTGGTCAGGACACTCAGTTCAAATCCAAGGGCCGTTTTGCTCTCCTCTGCACCTGCACCCTACCATCTTACACTGGGTTATCCTCCATGAAGAAGTACACTTTTTTGTTTTTGAAAATACAATGTTTTACCCATTTTCTAAAACAATTCTAAAGAGACATTGCAGGGGAAAACAAGGTTGTTTGGTCTGACATCCTCAAGTGTGTTCCGTGGTTTATACTGAACTTGTCAACACACAATCAGCAGCTGAGAGCTCAGCCTCGGGGGCCAGGTGTCTTGTCTGAACACTGGCGGCAGGGGTGGCCTTGCACCTCTGTACTGTCAGGATTCAACGAGCCAGTGTAGGTCCACGGTTCTCCAGGCTGAGTGTGACCTGCAGGGCCTGCTGCAATACAGAGGCCCGGGTTTCTGGGGCAGCAGGTCTGGGGCGCGGCTGGACCATCTCCTTTCTCACACTCCCCAGGTAAGGCTGATGCAGCTGGGCTGGGGATCCCATCCAGAGAACTACAAATACAGGTAATAGTTACCAGAATTTCTGGCCCCGAAGAATCGCAATTAATTGCTACATAAGTTACATCGTTTTTGCCGTTCGATGTCAAGGGCATCATAATTTGTGTAGGGCTACAGATTCTAAAGGTCTTCGCACTGGTTGGGAACTGCCATGATTCAGAGCACAAACACTAGCAGGAGGAAGACGTGGACCCTCTGTGTGATGACTCGGGAGAAAATATGAAGACAGAGGGAGGCCCTGGAGATCCACGTGGCTCCTGGAGGGAGTCACACATGGAAGCTGCTCCCTGCTTGCTGACACTGTGGGCACACATGTCCCAGGGGATACTTCCTCCAGGCAAGGAGCAGGGACAATTAGTCCCCTGATGACTGGACCCTCCGTCAGCTTGCCTGGGCACCACGTGCTCTGGTTCTCCTGCTTGTTTTGTGGTGTGTATGTCTGCTTCTCTCAGCACCAGCTGGGAGTTGCTT
Organism: Tupaia tana; assembly: GCA_026018925.1. NCBI lineage: Eukaryota > Metazoa > Chordata > Mammalia > Scandentia > Tupaiidae > Tupaia > Tupaia tana. Next base: position 84,338,793 of record JAKSZU010000007.1, on the reverse strand, counting down.
CCTTGGCGAAAGCCAGGTAGCCTCAACAGGGCTCATCACAGGCTTTTCTAGAACCGCTGCAGGTGGCCTCCCCCAGGGAACCAAACCATATGAAGCCTCATTCACAGAGCTAGCAGCCCGCGAGGTGAGGCTGGCATTCAGAACTCACCTTCCCACCCCAACTCTTGACCTGCTCTGTTTAAACTGTCACCACACACAGATGTTCATGACTTAGAAGCAGAATGGAATCCGAGAGAAGACAACGCTTAGTGCAACCTAGAAGCTCTGGGTGACTCTATGCACAGGCTTTGAACCTGTCCCCTTCTCTTCCTGCATGAGCATGGCCTCACTGCTGCTCCTGCAAGACTGGGCCAGGGAACTGCAACACTGGTGTCACTGGGAGCCTGTTGGAAATGCGGTTCCCAGCTGCCCCAGACTGTGGAGCCCAAATCTGCATTTCGAGATCCCTAGGAGGTGTGTATGCCCACTGCAGTTTAAGAGCTGAGCTAAAGGATACCTGGTTATAGGCCTGCGGGGAGGCAGTCGGGAAAAACTGGGACTCTGGGGTTCTGAGTTTGAATCTTTTAGTATTATTATTTTAAGTTTTTTTTGTTCTTTCTCCTTTCCTTTCCATTCTTTCCTTTTTTCCATGAGCAAAAGACAGACACACATACACACACACACACACACACACAGACAGTACCCCCAATAGAGTCTTCCACCCTCGGCCCTGGCTTATGGGCACACATGTGGTGCCTGGCACACTCAGAGTTGTCTCTGATGTGAATCCAGGACCTTCCATCGGGTCAGACGTGCAGAGAGCTGAGGCATCCTGAGTGGTAACTGGATTACCCCATTTGGTGACTATATAATAATATAGACCATCCCCTTATGCTTTCTGAGCCTCGGTTTCCTCATCTAGAAAATGAGAACAATAAAAACGCAGTTGTCAGGGGGCTTAAATTCATTCCTGAAACAAATATGCGCGAAACAAAAGAGGAAAAACTTTCCTTCCTAGAAAAAAGAAACAGTTTCCCTCATGGAGCATGTGGTTAGTTAGTGGAAATACTAATGAAAGAATCACACAAATAAATATAAGATGACAACGGTGGTAAATGCCACTGAGAAAATGCACAGAGTGGCATCACAAACCTGGGAAGAGGGTCTGGGAGGGCTCCCTGATGAAGTGGTACCTGCAGTGACACATGAAGAGGAAGCAAAGGTGAAGAGGTCAAAAAATGTCCCAGACTGGTGAATACATTTGAAATGAAACTACCTACACATAGTTGGTGTCCATGAGGATGAGGGAATATGTATCAGTTAGCTATAGGTGTGTAACAAACCACCCCCACCGCTCTCCATATCGAGAGTGAAAATTCAATGTGTGGCAATCTACTCTCCTATGGTAAATTATAAATTCAGCGAAGGAAGAAGCCACATTTGGACTTATTTTTGTGCAACCATCTCCTATGTGCCTTGTGCTAGTAGGAGCTCAATAAATACTTTGGAATTAGCTTTTCTGTATCCTCTGGCTCCTTGGTCATTTTCTCACCCCTAACTAATGCTGGGAGGTAGACGCAATCACACTGACTTCTTCCAAACTTGACAGGAAAAGTGAAAATTGATGAAGCAAAGTGAGGAAGGACAGAAGGGAGTTTGCGAAGTAATTGAAAAACTAGACAGACCATGGAAGAGTTATAAATAGGAAACCCAATTCCGCTGCAGCCCATCGAAGCTAAAGGGACAACACTCGGAAGGGATGAAGAGGAAAATCCAAAAGTCCTGGGTCGGAAACAAATGAGTTTTATGGAACGTTTCAGTCCTGGAGAAAAATGGGAACAGCAAATAGAAACAGCAGCTTGGGCAATAAATTGGCGGAAGTGTCATCCAGGCACAAAATGAGGAAGAAGGGACTAGAAGAGCAATTGGTTTAATTTTTTAGATTAATTGTGAGCAGTCAATAATGTGACTCATTCAGGGACCCAGGGGCATCTAAGCTATGCTGAGTAATCTACTTAGGTTGGTAATTATTGTTTGTATTCATGGAATTAAGGCCACAAAAAAGGTGGTTTAGAGAAAACCCCACAGAGCAGGGAGACTCTAATCCCGGCAACTCACAGCCACATCTGTGCCCTGGAGCGAGGCATCGATGCCGTGGTTACTGTGCACAATATGAGGAGGAAAAAAAATCTTTCTGTCATCCCTTTCTCTGTGGCTGATTCATTGCCAGTTCCACAGAATTCATTTTTTTAAAGAATTATTTTAATTTCATTTTATTTATTCATTTATTTTATTTTAATTTGACCAGAGAGAGTGACACAGAGAGGGAGAGAGAGAGAGAAAGTGAGAAAGCAAGCCTCCAGGTCCGGAACTTGAACCATGGTCAGCCATGTGGAAGTGTCCAGCACCTTAACCACCATGCCACCTGCTGGTCCCAACACAGAATTCATTCCCCCCCCCCTTTTTTTTTTTAATTAAAAAATTGACTGGGGGATTTGCAAAGCACATAAAAGAGCAAATAAGAAAATAATAGTGCATATGCCCAGAATGAATCACTGTTTACACCTTGCTTGGTCTTTGTCTTTTTTGTGGGCTTCATTTTATTTTTTAAACAATTATTAATTTAATTTGTTATTATTACTTAAAATTTGCCATGGGGCACACATGATCATGAGAGAGAGAGAGAGAGAGCGCACGAGAGAGAGAGCAAGTTGCCAGGTCCAGGACTCAAATCGCAGTTGGTCGTGTGGGAATCCAATGTCCCAACCACCATGCCACCTGCTGGCCCCTGTGGTTTGTATTTTAAGAAAAATCAAAATTCTTTTTTTAATTTGGTCAAAATAAAACATCTCCTATTTATTTATTTATTTATTTATTTATTTAGCTATAGGGTGTGTGTGCTCACTGGACAGAGATAGAGACAGAGAGAGGGAGGGAAAGTGAGAAATCACAGCACCCCCCCCCACCCCCGCCCCCAGGGAGGACAGCCACACTGCAATCCCTTCTCCTCTTGGGATTTTGGGCATGCACGCATACATGCCTGGTGTGCTTTTCAAGCTGCCAGGTCTGAGATGTGAACCATGTAATTGTGTGGGATCTAGCAGACTTAACCACCATGCCACCTGCTGGTCCCCAAACATGCTCCTTTTAAACAAAATCAACAATACACATTTTATAAAGCAGAAAGTACAAAGATTATTCCCAATTCTGGTGGACATCCTTGCAAGCATCTTTTTATGCTCATATGTATCTATCAATAAGAGCCTGATCATAGGAGCAGGGCCTTGATGTCTTTCCTCATCTCTGGGTTGCCATGCCTAGAACACGTATAGGCAAATAAGAGGAGCCCAGCAGAAGAGCTGTTGAGAGACTGGCTGAATAGATGGACTGGATTAGACATAGCAACATTACAGGAAAACTGGCCCCAAGGGGTGTGCGAACTCCAGGGGTGAAAGCAGAGATGAGGGTAGGCGAGGGAGGGAGAAAAACCAGCTGAGGAAGGTAGACGGGGGGCTGACTGTGAAGGGCCTTCCAGAACTCCTCATCCTTTCTGCACTGTTGCATGCAGACATAGGATGATATTTGCGTAGTTCACTCGTGTTAAACTGACGGGGCTCTGTGAGGCCACAGGGCATGGTAAACAAGCTTTGGCCACCCAGGTCCGTACCGTCGCTGACCACTAGGACATCACTATCTTGGCACCCCTGCCACCCTACATGGTTCTCTGTCACAGTTGGAAGCTCGGATGGCTGCGTTGAAGGCTGGACTCAGACCCGGGGTAAGAAGGTCACTGTGGGGGACGGCGTGGGGGCAAACAGCAGGAAGATGGACCTGGAAGTCAGGATCAGGATCAGGGTCTCATTGGAACAGCTCAGCATCAGAAGACACAACCTGTGATCACGGTGTGGCAGCACACTCAGGAGAGGGTGTGGAGATGGTGAAAGGATGCCCACCCACATTTGTGTCGAGCTCATACAGGAACAGGGCTGAGTTAGGGGGCCCAGGTTTGGATGGGGCAGGACTGGGCAAGGGTTGGTGGTCGTTGACATGGGTAAAAGGTATGTGGGCATTCACTCTACTGTACTTCAGACTGCATGTTTAAAATTCTCCACAATTGTGTGTGTGTGTGTATGTGTGTGTGTGTGTGTGTGTGTGTGTTTTTAAGAGAGATTTTTGCTACAGGGCTCATGCACTTGACAGACAGAAATCGAGAAATCACCTCCTCCTCTAGGGGGGTGGCCACACTGCAATCCCTTCTCCTCCAGTCTCCTTTCAGGATTTTGGGTATGCACGCACACATGCCCAGTGTGAGCTTTAAGTCACTGGGTCTGGGATTCAAACCGCTGTCAGCTATGTGGGATTCCAGCAATGTAACCATCTGCTGGCCCCCAAATTTTCTACAATTGTAAGTGAAGGAGATAGAGACACTCAAAGTAAAAGGCAAAGTAAAATGCATTTTCCCTCTATGTATTTTTTTATTTTAAAAATACGCACCTTGGGAAAAATCCTTCAATAATCCAGAATGCATGCTGTGACAAGTATCGCTTACTATCTCACCCCTGCACACACGAGGGGCATCTTAGTCTCTTACTGCATTCTAACGTGCTACCTGAGACTGGTGATTTATAAACAAGTAGAGGTTTACTGACTCAGTTCTGGTAGTGAGAACGTCCACAGTCATCACAAAACGTCAGAAGCCAGCCCGGAGCAGAGGAGAGTGTGGTCTGTATCCACGCGGCTTCCATCTACCTCATTTCCTTTCCTTGCAGCCCTACCAGGACTCAATCATGGAGACCTCTTCTTTACCGCCCGATACCCACCCACCCCTCAGCACCATAACGGGATCCAGACTTTACAATATAATCAAGTCCCAACACTTGAGTTTCTGGAGGATAGTCAAACTACAGCAAGGGATTTTTTTAAAGTTTGTGGAAAACATGTTATAAAGAAACTAAGTACGGGTTTGAATTTTTTTTTTTTTTGCACTAAAATAAACTCATACTTTAATTCCAATTTTTTTTCTGTGGATTTTCTGAAGTTTTCTCATACCCATTCCTTCTAGAGAGGGCCAGGCTATATATTTTCAAATGTTTTTCTATAAAAGTATAAATATCCACCTGGCTATACACCATTTTTTTTTTTTTCTTTTTTTTTTGAGAGGTTTTTGCTATAGGGCAAAAAGACAGAAACAGTGAGAAAAAGCGAGAAATCACCCCCCAAGGGGGATGGCCACGCCGCAATCCCTTTTCCTCCATTCTCCTCTCAGGATTTGGGCATGCATGCACATGCACCCCGCGTGAGTTTAAGCCACTGGGTCCAGGACTCGAACCGCAGTCGACTACATGGGATTCCAGCGACATAGCCATTACACTAACTGCTGGTCCTACGGTGAATAAATATTTCTCTCATCTGACCAAACCAACATTGACCAGGAAGGACTTTCGTTTTCTAGGTTTTAAATTTAACCCTTTAAGTTAATTACACAAAATGTTATAACCACTTAATGATCTAAGACATTATTGTTTAAGATGAGTGACGTGCCTAATTTCTCTCATGATTGTCCTGTAATAGATGTATAATTTCATTTTACAAAACTGCATCATCACATATGTCAGAGTGCAGGGCAATTCACCCATATTTCAAACCTAACGCTGTTTCCTGGTCATCTCTCTGTGTCCATGTGGATCAATCCTCATCATTTTTAACAGCTTCACAGTATCCCATAATATTCATATTACTCTTTATTTATCTGATTCAAGCCATTATGAACTGCTAGATGATTAGGATTTTGATTTGCTTTTACTGTAAAAAATGCCACGTAAGCAGCCTGTTATACAAATCTCTGTGAAACCTGCTTAGAATTTCTGAAATCCCAGAACTGCATAAAACATGTGAACAGACGCCACCGATGCCTTTCAGAACGACCACGCTGACTTGTGCTCCTGCTGTTGGTCTCAGACTGCCATCCGTGATGTAAACACCCAACCACACCTGGATCCTGAACATGGCCAGGGTTGCCCTCAAGGTTCTCAACTAGCTGACAGGTGCACAGAGCTTTGTGATTCTCCATTAGAGGAACCATCAAAACTGCTGCCCAGTCCTACTGTGGCCTGAGCACCCTGGAGCACCGTACGTGGCATCTGCCTTGGTGTTGAATAAATAAAGACAGCGATCGGTCCAGAACCACGAAGGTCATTGGTGGCCAACAGGCTGGGGGCTGGGCGAGGTCCACACTCATTCAGAAAGGAGGCAACAGAAGAATGCCTTCGAAAGTGACGATAACACAGCATGAGAAAATAGAGGAGACTGCCAACACGAGTGAAGGGCAGTCTGTAAAAGTGATAAGAAAGGCAAAGATAGAGAATGAAAAAGGAGATTGCACAGAAAGTTAAGCAAGAAAAATGTTGCAAGAACGTGAGGCAGGAAAGGTCAGCCACAGAAGATGGTTTGTCAGAGCGGACTAGCAGAAGTAATTTACTGACTGCATAGGTAGATGCCCTAAATTAAACTTCTTCCTTGTCTCCATGAGGAGGCAGGTTCCAGAATGAGACCAGAACTTTGGGAGGCAAGAAGGAAAAACATGGGCAGGAATCAGTCACTGTGACATTCGACAGCCAAGGAAGACACAGGGATTGGGAGCCCTAGGGATTCCGAGGACAGCTCAGCCGAAATAATGAGGCCAGCAGGCTTGTCCCATGACTAGAGATGTTCTCAGAGGCAAGAAAGGGAAATACAATCTCTCTTCTCTCCAAGTTACAGCAGCAGCAAGCAGGTGCCATAGGTGCCATCTCAGGAGAAGAGCCATCGCCCAGGATACCCTTTTGTCAGGCTGAGAAGCTGCACAAGTCCAGAATCTAAGCCCTGGGTTCTAGCCCACCACTCACTTGCTGGGTAGTTTGTCTCCTAAATTTTCTGAGCCTTAGTTGCCTCATCTACCAAGGATGGAGAGGGTGGCTCATTCCTTTGACCCCCTCTCTCAGCCCCTCCTGCTTGTCTACTCCATTCCGGTCCTCTGTCTTCCTTACTTCTCAGACACACCGCAGGGCATTTGCACTGGCCATTCCCTCTGGCTGCTGTCCTTCTCAGCATCTGTATGACTCTCTTCCTTTTCCTCCCCTTTGCTCTAATACTGCCTTCTCGGAGAGGCCCACCCTGACCACTCTTGTTAAGATTCCACTCCTCCCATCTCTCCTCTGTGTTTTTCCCCACAGCGTTGAGCACTCACAGATCACTGAACACAATCGACTTGTGCACTGTATGGCCTGCACTCTCCCTCTAGAATCTAAGACCTGTGAGGGTGAGTGAATTAACCTGCCTTATGTCCTGTGTGTCCCCAACATCCGACACAGGTGCCCGATGCGGCATAAACACTCAGCATGTATTCTCTCACATGCAAGACAGCGTATGTGCAATATCATGTGTGGGTTACTCACATGGCGACTGTGGGCAGATCGAGGAGACTGGAGGCACTCTTGGGTTCCTGATATTCTTGGAAATCAAGGCTGCACTGCAGAGATTCTGACACACCTGAATCGAAACCCAAAGTCTGCCTATAAAGTTGAGAAATGTTGACCTCCAACCCTCTACCTTCTCTTGCTATGCCTTCACCAACCAACCCCTTCTAACAAGCACACCTGGGGGACCTTGTTCCTGCCACATCCCCCAAGGATCCAGCCCCTGTCCTGGTGCCAAGATAAAAGAAGAAATGGAAGGGCGGATAAATGGTGATTCAGAAATATATTAAACCGTCAATCTGCCCCCTCCTGCATTGCTCTGGCGTGTAGGAGCGTCATCGTAGAAGGGCGATGACACTATCCATCAAAGGCCCTCCAGCCCTGCCTGCTTCTGCTAAACATTCACAGCTCGAAAACCCAGTGGCAGAAGAGACCAAATATTTAACCGTCAGCTTAGAAGCAGCATGGAAGGCAAACTAAATGTGAGAGACACATAAAAAGGGAGAATCACATATAATTCAGAGAAAATTATTCTTGCAAGAGCCCAAATTTGTGGAAATTGTCAGCAATTCTCCTTCTTTTATTACAAAAAGGATATAGTGATATACTGAAACCCTCCAAAAAGGAAAAGTCCCTGAAAGGACATGAGCATGCCAGGCCAGGGAAGCAGGCTATACACTTTGAAAAGCAGATGATTACGAGGTCGTACAAAATGCCGTGTGGAGCCAAGACGGCCACTGCCTATGTTTGAACTCACACCAAGCGGGAGAGTAAACGCGGGAGCAGCTTACACTGGAGGGGGATGGCATTTAAGGAAAGTGAGCAACGTTTTCTTTACAGAGAAACAAAATCAACCACTAGGCGCAGGGATGAGAAGTGCTGGAAGATAGAGCAGGAAACACATCAGAAAATGCGAGCAGACATGTCAGACATCCCGGGGACCTCTGCTTCTTTGTGTTCGTCCTGCAGGTGCTGACCCGCAGCCGCCATTGGCCTTTGGTGGTGTTCTGAGTCGCCACCAATGACGGAAGCCAGGATCAGTGGAGGGACTTCCCATAATAGCTGCAGTCCCCGCCTGTGACCCCATGCCAGGTTCCATCACGTACTGTCCTCCTGCAACCTGAACCAGAGAGCAGCCTGAGGGCAGCGGGCAAGGTGGGGGCGGCCAGACATGCACCGCGGCAGCCGGGGCACGCGCGGTGGGAGGGCAGCCACACACGGGGTCAAGGCTGGGTCTGACTCGCTCAGCCAAAGCCTGTCATGAGGCCCAGATGACCTCCCTGGGCTTCAGTTTCCCCTTCTACGTCAACCCACAAGAATGCCAGGAGGGCCACTCTTGATGGAATTGTGCCTCTCTTCCCCAGACCCTGACAACCTTATAAGTGAATAAGTGTCTTTACAGTTGTATTTAAAGTCGGGGTCAAGATGCGATCACTGTGGATTAGAATAAGCCCAAGGGATCAGCAGATGGAGTAATGGTTGTGTTGCTGGACTCCCACATAGTTGACTGCGGTTCAAGTCCTGTATCTGGTGGCTTAAAACTCATGTCGGGCACCTATGCGTGCATGCCTGAAGTCTAGAGAGGAGAATGGAGAAGGGATTGTGGAGTGGCCAGCCTCCCTGGGGGCTGATTTATCGCTTTCTGTCTCTCTGTCTCTCCAGTGAGTGCATGCACCGTATGGCGAAAATCTCTCTTTAAATTAAAAAAAAAAAAAAGGAAAAGAAAAAAAAAGAGCTCAAATTCCAATGAGGATGTCCTTCCGAGAGGCAAAAAAGGAGAGGACACAGACATGCTGAGAAGGAGACCACGTGAAGACGGGAGGAGACTGGCATGTGGAGCCAAAGCAGAAAGTACAGCGGGCCACCAGAAGCTGGAAGAGGCAAAGAGGACTCTCCCTTCGGGGCGCCAGAGGGAATGTGGCCTACTGACACCTTGATTTTGTACTTGTGGCCTACAGACTCTCTTTTGGCCTGGGATGTATGACCTGAGGGTTGAGATGTGTCTTTCTCATTCATTGACACATCCCTAGCGCCTTGTATGGGAAAGTACTCATGCTAGGGGTTTGTTGAATGAATGAATGAGAAAGCACACAATGCACCCAGGGAACCATGGTGAGAACATTCTTTGCTAGTGGCAGAACCTCTTCTCTGACTAACACTGACGCGGAAGCTTTAGCTTGCATGGATTTAACAAAATGAAGTGAGACACCAGGACTGTGGTGCCTAGAGCAGGTCTGGGGTTGGAAGGGGAGCTGGAGGCTTCCATTCAGACTTTGACCTGATATGGAGAGCACCCGTCAAGTATCTGCAGACTAAGGCTCTAGAGGGGAGGGTTTGGGTTAACTGGGGGTAGCAGAGAAGGCAGGAAAGGAAGGCTGCAAGCAAACCTTTGCAGTGCCAGCTTTCAGGTGGGCTTTGATTACAACAGTGCTACCAGAGGTGCTACCAGAGAATTCATCAGGATGGATTAGAGGACGAGGCTGCGGACAGGGAGGTATATTGCAATGGTCCAAGGGAAAGATTATCAGGGCCTGATTGCTGGGAGGCAGTGGGAATAGAGAGAAATAGAGAGATGTGAAAAAAGATTGGAAAGGGGAAAAAAAACTACTTGACTGATTGCTTGTCCTCGAGTGAGGGGGAGGAAGGAGCTGACCATGACTTGAAAGATTCACACTTCGGCGGGGGTTAGAGAGCACGGCACTTCCAAATGAGAGATGTCTGGAGAAATCTGCTGTCATTAATTTAAACAACCACAATCTACACACTTGTTTGCAAACAGAGGGAATCCTGGGTAGAAAGCGAAGGAGTGTCTGCATTACACACACACACACACATACACACACACTTGTGTGCACACACAGACGCACGCACGTACACAGAGACACCTGTGCACACACACACACACATTCTCTCAGCTCAAGGAATAGTAGTGGATCTTGGCAAGTGGAAGCCAGTGCCCTACTTGAATTAACCCCAAAGTATGCTCTTAAAACACTCCTGAGGAAGTTCGAACTCAAAACCTTTCAACGTTTCCAGGAAATGTCAGCCCCTTTTATTTGTGGGCCACAGTTTGATTAAAGCCGCTTTCATCCTAGTCCTGAGAGCACACGCAGGCCTTCCGCTAAAGCTGAACGGAGATGACATAAATGAACAGAAACGAGAATCCGGGACCTTGTCAACCACCAAGACCTGGGTCTCAGTGGTGGAGATTCAGAGCTTTCGAAATTAGATAAAGCTTCGTCCTTCAACAAGGCCTTTTAAATACTGACTTAACCCGAAGGGAAAAGAAAATGAAGCTGCGATACTTTTAGTTCAATCGGAAAAATGGTTCCGACTGCACATTTGCTGCCGAGCCTTTCAGGGTGAGGGAAAAATATCAACCTGCATTAGGCCCTAAGAGGTGATGTGGTCCTTGGAGAAAAATGTGCTCTCGGAATGGGAACATCCATTACTGGTTTATCTGCCCGTCTTCCAGCACCGAGCTGCACGCGCAGCCTCAGTATTTGAAGTGCCGTGGCTTCGGCCAAGGCCCCTTCTGAGGATAACGCATGCACCGCACGCTTCCGACAGCTCCACTGAGAGTGGGGAACAGCTTCATTTGCAGACCTTGCCAGTTTTTGACGCCAAGTGTCATCTTATCTCGTTAAGGTGGCCAGCCTGCCTTGGGAGAGGGAAGTGCTCGAGGCAGAGTTCCTCCCATCAGCCTGGGGGCTTTCGCCAGGCTGGGACAGGGCCCCCTTGAGAGATGCAGCCAGTGAAGTTCGAGAACAACGTCCCCGAAGTCTCCGGCCTTTCCCAACAACTGTTCAGGTGCTGCATGGCTGGACTCTGATAAAGAGGCGGAATCAGACATCCGCCCGGGGACAGCATCGCCACCCCTTCTCAGCTGCAGACGTAAGAGGACCCAGGCCTTCCAGGGACTGTGGGTATGGGAACCTGTGCTGTCACAGGCCAGAATTCTCATCAGGGAGGAGAGGAGAGCAGACAAATGATGCCAGGGCCGCTCTTACTGCTGGTGTAGTTAAAGAACTGCACAGGCTAGGGTTCAAAACCCAGCTTGAGAACTTCCTAGCTATGCTGTTATTTAACCTCTGTGGGCCTCAGTTTCTTCATCTGTAAAGTGGGAAAAATACCAATAAATAGGATTTCCTCAGAGAGGACATGGTAACGAGGAGGAAAAACTCAATTTCCGCAGAAGGCTATTGAGAAAATCAAATGAGATAATGTACATAAACATCTACTTGTGCGTGGCTCACGGATAGGCACTTCATAGGTACATACCATTGTTTTCATTATTACTCATATCCTACCTATCTTTACTGACTAGCAACCTCCAGAATTTGGGAGGGGCTCAGTAGGCAGGGCTGGAAGAAAACCTGAATTAACTAAGTGATTAGCCCTTTTACGCTAAGAAGTGCCTGGCAGGGGGATGAGAGTTTTCTCAAGTTTACACTAAATCCTTCCCTAGTTTTCAAGGCCTCCCCCTTGGGTGGCATGTTGTATCTCTAGCCAACTCACTGACTCTGAAATGGAAATCTGTGTCTTTAAGTCCAAGACAGTCCTTTGTGGAAGGACCTCGCTTCCATATAGCATGCAAAGCAATAATTTGGTACATGCACCAAACACAAATGCCCTTCACACCGTATTTCATGATAAAACACCACCAATGGAAGCTATTTCCACCTTCTACTTACTAAAGAAGTGAGTAGGAAACTTTAGCGAAGTCAAGTGTGTCAGCATGCAGGTGTGACCTGGCCAGGCTCTGCACGAGGAAGTGAGCCACATGGGGAAGCCACAAGGGGGTGCTCTGTGGGGCTCCCTGTTCTGGGGACGACACAGCCCAGCCAGCTCCTGGACTGTAGGTGAGGGAAACCCTGATCAGAGAGCCTAGTGAAGCCTAAACGCCTGAAACTGTGAGATCAGAAGTGGGTGCTGTGGCAAGTTTGTGGCCATTTGGTAAGGAGCAGAAGAAAACTAACACACCCTCTTAGATCCACACCGTATCACCAAGGGTAGAGACCATGTCTGTTTGAGTTGGAGTCTCAGCAACTGACACATATTTGAAAGAAATGAATGAACAATGACTGAGTACTATTTTTGAGAGGCATATAGAGAAGTTAGAATGGATCCTAGAGTCGGATATCTTGGCTCTGTCACTTATTAGCTGAGTGACCCTGGGCAAGTTGTTTGACTTATCTGAGCTTTGGTTTCTTTTTCTGTAAATTGAGAATAACGATGGTACTGATCACATACTATTGCAACTTTGCGTAAGTCACTTATATACCTATTGGGAGCCAGGGGTTCTGCATGTCCATTGTTCTGGCTACTTGACAGTGGTGGGGAGGGCAGCCTGGTGCCAGCAGACAGAGGGTATTGCAGTGGTGTGTTCGGGAGAGAAAGGACAGAACTAGGAGCCATGTCACCAGGTTGTGGGCAAATCATGAAATGTCTAGCAGTCTTCACTTTCTCTTCAAAGCAGGGGTGATGGCCCTGGCAGCCCTGCCCACCTCTCTGGCTGGGAGGCCCTGGTTAATTGTGAAGAACTGTGCCTGTGTTAGCCCCGGATGGAGCAGACAGAGGAAAGCACAATGTCGGGTGGGAAGGTGACAACAGCAGAGGTTGGAGAAGAAGGTTTGTGGCTGGGCCTCCAGGGTTACAGCTTAAAGACCTGAGGGTGTGGTCAGCCCACTGAAAGCACCTGGGGGCTGCTCTCAGACAGGGAGAGACTTACGGAGATGGTGGCATGTGGCAGGCATCAAATGGATGTTTGAGGAATTAAGGATCAAAAGAACCAAAAAAGGCACAGAGGGTCAGGTCACACAGCCAAGGAACTTAAAAATTCCTTGCTGCTGGATGCTGTCTTCCTGGAAATGCCCTTCAACTCTGAATCTCAATTTGAGAAGAAGGGGGTCTCGGGTTGGAAACGAGCATTTTCTCCATCTGAGCTTAGCCTCAGCTCATGGTGTCCTTGAATGTTAGAGCTGGGAGAGACCATCAGAACCGCCTCCCTCAATCCCTCCTTACAGATGGGGACACCGAAGACTGGAGGAGCTTTGGCACCATTTGTACCCACCATCCTAGATGCCATCTAATAATTGGTCTGTCATGGTGTTGGTCACTGGGATAATGGACGTGACGCACCTGGCAGAGACCCTGGGTGGCTGCAAGTCCTCAACACCCCACTGTCCACCCCTCTGTCCCATGGGGTTCTGTTCACCCAGCAAACACTCACAAGGTGTCTGCTCTGTGCCAAGCACTTGGGGCCAGTCCCTCCAGGACAAAATTCCTTGAGCTTGCGAAGAAGCTGCAGTGAATTCTGGTGAAGAACTCAGCTTTGGAGCCAGACTGCATGGCTCTGACTCTGGGTTTTCCGAGCTGCACAACCTGCACATGGCAGTTTCCCTGGGTCTCACTTTTGGCCTCCATAAGACAGTTATAAAAATCCTTGCATCAGATGATGATTGTCAGGGATAAACAATAGGATGTATACGAGGCAACACAGGGCTGAGCCCAGATGCCAGCAGCTCTTGTTGTTATTCCTCCAGCAGACTCTAGGGGGCAGGGCATAGCATTCTCCTTCAAAGTAGAACCAACTTCAAAATTGCGGAGGCTTTTTTTGAATCCTTTGGGTGGCCTGGAGGATGGCTTCAATTCTTTCTACCCCAAGAGTGAGAAAACAAAGACACATCCACATTTCTGTCTTCCTCACAGGACGAATACAGAATAGGCAAGCCATCCAAGCCTAGGGTAAGCACCTGTTCTTATACACAACATCCTCCTTAAGGACCTTGAAGAGCAGCCCATGAGAAGACAGAAATTACCTGAAGTGCAGGGAAGAGCATGCATTAGCAGAGCAGGTGTTTGCTGTCACCACAAACATCCCTAACCCCCAGCCCCAAAGAGCCGTACAGCTTAATTATGCCATGCACGGGACTGGAGATTCCGGGGTAGACCGGAGGCCATGCTAACATGCTGGCTGCTTAAGAAGTTTTTTTCTTTGCTTTGAATTTCCTTAATGTTGCTCCTGCATCACAGCCAGTGAGAAAGTCAGCACTGAGACAATTACCTGGGTAATTGAGAACAAGGATACGTTAATACTCTTCACCTCTCTGAAGAAGGTATCACCAGATGCCTCTTGAGAAATGATTTGCCCTACAAGTGTCCAAGCAGAGGACAGACAGCATCAGCACCTACTTGCGAGCTGGACCACATGGGAGGAGCAAATAGAGCTGGTATGAGGATAATCAGACAGCACAGACCTGGCTCCAACCATGGGCAGGCTTATCAGTCCAGCTCACAGGTCAAGACCAGGCTTCATGGATAAGAAAGAAAGAAAGCAATAAAAATAGATGTAATAAAACTTACTTCATAGGATAGATATCAGGATTTATCAAATCAATGCAGGGGTTCTTAACATCAAAACTACTGACATTTGGGGCCACATAAGTCTTTGCTGTGGAGGCTGTCCTGTGTATTATAGGATGTTCAACAGCATCTCTGGATTCTACCCACTAGATGCCAGTAACCCTCACCCTCCTGTTGTGACAATGAAAAAATGTCACCAAACACTGCCAGATACCCCCTGTGGGACAAAATCATCCCCAGCCATAAGCCACTGGGTTAATGTAAAATGACCAGGCATAGTGCTAGCTCTGACAGTGATCAGCACCTGGTGCTGTCGGAGACCGGAGATAATCAGGAGGGTTTGTTTACCAAGGAAGACTGAAAATGGCCCCAGTTCTCCACTGTGAGACTTTCTTTGAACAGTGCATGCTAACAAATATGGGACAAGCAGAGGCTTAAAAAGTACTTGTTGGGCCAGCAGATGGCATAGTGGTTACATTGTTGGACTCCCATATGGCTGAACACAGTTCAAGTCCTGGACCTGGTTGCCTGAAAATTACACCAGACGTGTGTGTGTGTGTTCATGCCCAAAATCTCAGGAGGAGAGTGGAGTAGGGATTGTGGTGTGGACATCCCCAGGGGAGGAATTTCTCACTTTCCCTCTCACTCTCTCTCTCTCTCTCTCTCCCAGCAATTGCATGTACCTTAAAGCAAAAACCTCTTTCAAAAAACAAAACGAAACAAAACAAAAACCACTGTCCTCTCTTGCACCTTAGCTATTGCTATGAGAACAAACCCAGGCTGGCCCAGTGGTGAATGAGAGATCCATGGAGCAGAACCCAGAATGCACAGCCACACCATTAGATGGCCAGATGCCCCCCAGGTATTGCACATGCTCAGTTGAGACTACCACCACCCTAGTCATGTGAGCAATATATTCCTACTGTCATATGCCACTGAGGTCTTGTGGTTGTTTGTTACACAGCACTACTACATCAAAACCAACTGATACATGAGCACCAATGGGGAGTATATCATTTTTAGCATACTTAGCACCACCAGGGCTGGGAGTACCTGGCACTCTTTATTGTAATGTGGTGATGAGAAGGAGGTATTCATTCTGCAGCTACAGACTGCACTAGGGGAATGTTCCAGCCTACAGATATCTGGGCTGTTTCTGCTCTCAGCTTTTGACTTTCCTCATTTCTTTCTTCATAGAGGTCTAGCTTTGGTTCCCTAGGTAATAACAGATGATTTAGCAACTGTCAGGTAGTGGGGCCAGTGAGAGCCTGGAGTGACCTTTCATGAAACAGTGTGTAGCTTCCAGGGCATGGGTTTCTGGCAGGTCGGAGGGTTGCAAAGGTCGCAAAATGCTCCATTTCCCAGGGCCTGGTTTTCTCTCTACCTGCACAGAGTTAGACCTCTACTTTATTCCTGCTTTTCACAAAGCATCAAAAACTTCTTTGATGACAATGGTGTGATCTCAGCATTGTTGGCATCAACCTGAACCAACAAAGTGTCTCAGTGGTGCCCAACTTAGGCCCAGAACAGACAGCACTTTTGAAATCTACAGTCCAGCTTCCTGACATCTCACCCTCCCTGGTTACCACTGCCACAGACTGGGCCAAGCCACCAATATTCCCAGGAGAGATGATGTCACAGCCTCCTAAGTGGTCTCCCTGCACCTACTCCTGCCCTTCTATGCTCTTCTCTGTTCCATAGCCAGTGTGATCTGGGAAATGCTAATCAGACAACGTCTCCCCACGTCCCAGCTTCAGCCCTTCAATGGCTTCTATTAGATATTAGGTTAAAACGCAAACCTGAGTTTGAGCTCTGTCTCACTGCATTCTGTGTTCTTCCTCCCTTTGCTCAGGGACACCTAGTTTCTTTTCATCTTGAATTCTCTGCATTTTCTAGACTCAGAATGTGGCTCCCCCGGCCTCAACCTCTCCTGTATTAGTATCTTCTGTCATGTAGGAAGTTGTTCCAGATTTAGCAGCATAAAGCAACACTGAGAAGCTCTCAGTTTCTCTGTGCCAAGTGTCTGCTCACAGCCTTCTGGGTCCTTTGAGTCCTCTGTCTCAGGGCCTCTCACAGACTGCAAGGTGTCAGCTGAGGGTGCTGGCATCTCAGGTTCCGTAGGAGAATCTCTCCTCTATTCACACACCTGATTGGTGGCAGAGACTCAGCTCCAAGCAGAGTACTGGCCAGAGGCCACTCCAGTTCCTTGCCATATGGGACTCTCCAAGGCTCACAACCTGGCAGAGGCTACATCAAAGTGAGCAAGTGAGAGGACTGGAGATGGAACTGGCAAGAAGGTGGTCATAGTCCTTTGCAATCTGATCTTATAAGTGACACGTGTCACCTTTGCATTTTCTTTTTTTTTTAGAGGTTTTTGCTATAAGGCACGTGCGCTCGCCAGGAAGACAGAGACAAAGAGACAGAAAGCGAGAAATCACCCCCCAGGGGGGATGGCCACGCCGCAATCCCTTCTCCTCCATTCGCCTCTCACACGCCCGGCATGAGTTTAAGCCACCGGGTCTGGGACTTGAACCGCGGTCGGCTACATGGGAGTTCAGCGACATAGCCATTACACTAACTGCTGGTCCCACCTTTGCATTTTAAAATAAGTTATTTATTTATTTCTTCCATAAGTGAGAGAGAAAGAGACAGACAGCACACCAGGAGGGTCTTGATGTCACTACCTACCCTTAGCCTTCAGTTAGCCCTGGATCATGGACAAGTGTGTGCCTGACGTACTCAGGGAGGTCTCCGTAAGTGAACCAGGCACCCTTCCATGCGTGACTGCCATGCAGAGCACTGTACTTTGCCTCTAAGACACTTCTCTGCTGGATTCTATTAGAGCAGACCACAGGCCCCACCCACGTACAGGGAAAGAATTATGCAAGGGTGTGGACTCCAGGAGGGGCAGCCATGGGGGCCCATTGTAGAAGCTGCCTGGTGCATCTATGTCCCCCCCCAAAACATCAACTCTCACCCTCAAAGCAAAATGTGGCCCCCGATTATAAATTTATTCCCCCAGTAATTACTTATTAAGGTCTACTATGTCCCAGGCACTGTTCTCAATCCTGAGCATAGAGTTCAATACATGACACATGAAGGCTTCGCCCTCAGGGGACTTTCATCCCACTGGGGAAAGACAGATGATAAACAAATAAACAAAGAATGCCAAATGGTGATCACTGTTACAGTGAAAAATGAAGTAGGGTAAGGGAGACAGGGAGGGCTGGGGCAACTGGAAGGCTGTCCTCTTTAGAACCCAGAAGGAAATGAGGATCTGTCCATGCTGGTACCTGAGGTTGGGAGCAGGGAGCACTGTGCTGGGGGAAGAGTGTCCCTGGCAGACGGAACAGCCAGTGCCAAGGCCCTGAATGGCGAGCTGACTAGGGTATGCAAAAGTAAATAGGAGGGCCCTCTAGCACAGCAAGTGGGAAAGTGGACACAGGGAGGCGGCGAGGTTGGTGAGACGCCAGAGGGTCCTGAGTGCCTCATGGACCGTAGTAGGCCTTTGGCCTCTTTTCTGAGTGAGATGGGAGTCTCTGGGAGGTTTTAAACAGAGCAGCGACATAATCTGATGTATAGTTTAAAAGACCCCTCTGACTGGCCAGAGCAGAAACAGAGAAGCCAGTTCGGAGGCAGTTTTGAGAATCCAGGAGAGGGATGATGACAGCTGGGACCAGGGTAGTAGCAACAAGGATCAAGAGAGGTAGGTAATTTCTGAATAGTCTCAAAGACCAGTCCTTGTCTTGGGTGGTGCTCACTGCAACTATAAATACGCAGCAAGCCACAGAACATGTCATTGTTTATTGTCTGTTCCTCCTCTTGAGTATCAATTCCACCAGGGCAGAGGCCAGGTGTGGCATGTTCTCGGTCTTTTTAGCTTGGGGTGTGGAATGAACTCACGGAGGGGGATTATGCTATGGTGTATAATACACAATTTCTGACAAGGTGGGGTGCCGTGAAGTCTAGAAACCTCCCTTGAATGGAGTTCTCTTACCCCTTGTTCCATTTTGGGTAAGAGTCCTAGCCTTTCTGGGCCTTGTTTTCCTTGCTTGTGAATTGTGGAGCAGAAAATCTCATCTCAGTGAAAACATGCACGTGATAATGAGGATCACATGGGAACTCTAACACACGCAAGCTCATTTCCCCAACCGGGGTGTCATCTGCCTCCTGTTAAATAGAAAGGATAGGAATGATCTGGGTGTATATACCCTCCCCAGAGGTTCCCATCTCACTTGGAGAAGAGTGTTCGAAGCCTGTTCTGGAGGGTGGACTTCTCACATAGAGGTTATGTGATGACGACCAACTTCCTGAATAAGAGACCAGACCTCACTTTCCACTCTGTGGAGCCACATGGCTTCCTTGGTGGACTATTTGGTGTAGCCTTTGCTGCTTCTTCCAGGTCTACTTTTGTCTTCCTAGAAAGTTCTTCTGGGTCTCTGGTGGACTTAGAACCCTTTCTTCAGACCTGTCTCATTGGACTGTTTAGCTGAAGTTTTCCACGCCCCTAAGCCAGAAGGTCAATACCTGAGATGCTTCATCAGCTCATAAAAGCCTGTTTCATGATATCTTTCCTCACAAATGCCTTTGGACATGGAAGAAACAGAGCTGGAAAGACAAACATTTTGTGCTTTATCAATGTAGTCTTTGATTCTAGATTCAAGCCAAGGATTGGGGCTCTAGAGTGAGATTCATGTGGGTTTGAATCTTAGCGCTCTGTCCACTGACCTGTGTCCTTGGGAAAGTCAAGGTTCTGTGCCGTGACTCCTCATGGTGCAGTAAAGGCAATGCTGGAAGGTGCCCTCCCCCAGTGGTGGTAAGGATTCAATAGTAGAGGCAGGTGAGCCACCTACATGGCTCATGCCATGCACATAAAATACTGTATCTGCCCTCATCATTGCTGTCACCATCACCTGTATTGTCATCCAACAGGTACCAAGTGCCTGCTTAGGGGCAGGCCAGGTACTCTGACATGAAGGGAAATAAACATGGTCCTGGCAATTGAGACACTCACGGACTTATTTATGTCAAACTCAAAAAACAAACCAAAAAAAACTATCTCTACAAGGATTTGATAAGGACAAAATGACCAAATTAAGAAAGAAAAAAAAAGTAAATGGACAAAAAAATATAGCGACCATCTACAGGCAGCCCAACCCTGTAAGACTGAGGGAAAAAAATCTCCTCTAAGTGATCATCCTTGGCTGCCAGGAGCTGAAGATCCCTTAGGCAAAGGGGGATGGCAAATGGTGAGGATTAGCTGCTATTGAGGGACAGTGCTCTCTCAGGTCTGAAGCTGAAGCCAGGCCTGCTGCTTGTGTGAGCGAGGCTGCGGGCCTGCCTCCCCAGGGGGACTTCCGCTGTGCTCCACGACTGGGTTGGAAGATACTTTTATGGGGCTCTGACCAGAGACTGTGTGAAAACCCTCTGACGTCAACCTTACATAGTTCTTACTCAGACACTTGGTGACATTAGGAAGAAAAGACAAGTCCATGGAAATCGTTTAGGAAAACAAAAGCCTAATATCCCCCATATGGTAACTTACAGTAAGAACGTTTTTGTGTGTGTGTGCTTTGATGAAATTAACAGGCACCCAAGAGGGTAGGATCTAAGTCTTTGGCAAGGACCAAGACTGAGGCTGTTAAATAGACTTAGCAAAGCAGAATGTCACTTGTTCCCTTTAATTGCCTGTGTTCTCCTCACTGGAACTTCACAGTCAAAAGTCCTAAATCTAACCACACTGAGGGATCCCCTTGGATTTGGGTGCTTGGGGTGAGCAATGGATTTTCTCATTTATAGAAAGATCCTTGAGGGTGAAAAAGGCTTCAAGCAGAGTGAACCAAGACTTTGTGGACACATTGCTAAAGAGTCTACCACTGGGAAGGAACAAATCCCAAAGCCCGAGCTAGTGAGAAGGCAAATGCCCCCATGGCCAATCCTGAAGCTGCTCAAACTCAGGGGTCTGGAGTTTCAAAACAAACACTTTACCATCTGGCTTAACTTCATTAGCTCTTGGCAGGTGACTCATGCTGTAAGCTTCAGGAGAGAAGAGTCTGTGTTTTATTCTTCCCTGCACCTCCAGTGCCCAATGTGGAGACTGACAGGTAGCATCCATAAATGTTGGATGAACTGTAGTTACTCAAAGGAGAGTGTAGACGAAGGAAACCTAAGAACATAAAACCTTTCTGGACTTCAAACAAGTACTGGAAACATTTTTCGATGACCTCAGCATAAATGAGTCAGAAACATACGGTCTAGATTTCTGATAGTTGACATGACAAACAAACAAATACAGGAGTGTGGCAGGCCTTGGAACAAAATCTTATAGTCTGCAAAGCAACCAAAATGGTGCCTGGGACTCCAGAACTCCAAGCTGGAGAGTTAGGTTTGAAAGCAAAAGGAAACAAAGACTTCAAAGAAAGAACACTATCAAATGGGTTTGAAAAGTTCTGGAAAAGAGACCTGATAGGATCAGGAAGCCAATGGCCAAGAGGGGAATTCCCAGCCCTAGGCAATGGTGCTTCATACTTAAGAAGGCATTAATGGTTATGGCAACACTTGCTTTCTGGCCCATTATCAGGAGCTGTGGTTGGAGTAGGTGGTACCTACCCCTTCTATCCTCTTATGTCCCTTGTATCCTCTTAAGTATTTATTACCTCCAAATGAAATGTCCTCCCCAGGATCCATGAAGTTGTGTTGTCCCCTCCATTGTGAGTGAGCTGTGGCTGTGCTCACAATTATACCCAACAGACCTAATCCTACGGTTTGCAATTCTCTACAAAAATACTCTTACATGGTGATCATAACTGCTTACTTTGTCCCTTCAAGTAATGTTACAATGACTTTATGGCATGATGGGAGCTCTAGAAATTCGTTTGCAGGAACCTGCTAAATAACAGGATCCTTCCAGTAAGGACATCTCCTTGAATGGGGATGCTTCTTCCCCACTCTTGGTTGTCCCTTCTGTGCAGAGGGTCATAACTTGGTACCATCCTTTAGGCCTCTCCTCACTTTCTTCACTCTGCCCCAGGGAATGCAGAGTGACATGAATGATGAAAAAGCTAAGAAGGAGAATTTGGAAGAAATGTAGCCCAGCATTCCTCTCTGCCCCCCCCTTTTGTTTTGAGGGTGGGCTGCCTTTTTACTCCTCCAAGATTTGATGCTAAATGGATGAGACTGTCCAGTCCCATACTCAGTGTGAGGAAGTTCGATTAATTCTCATACATACACCACCCTCTCCCAGTCCCTTCACCTTCTCTTCTCTGGAGAACTGGTCAACCTACTCCTGACTAATCTCCATATGTGCTATGTAAGGAGCTTATGGTTTTCAGAGTGTTGTAACCTCATAGACCCCAAATCCTTGCCCTACTACTCATATACTGTATGATCTTGGAAAAATCTCCTACCTTTTTTTTTCTCTCTTATTTTGGAGAGGTTTTTATTTTCTATAGGGCGCATGCGCTTGCCAGACAGACAGAGAGAGACAGAGAGACAGAAAGCGAGAGATCACCCCCCCAGGGGGATGGCCACGCTGCAATCCCTTCTACTCCATTCTCCTCTCGGGATCTTGGGCACACACGCACACGCGCCCAGCATGAATTTAAGCCACTGGGTCCGGGACTTGAACCGCGGTCGACTACGTGGGAGTCCAGTGACATAGCCATTACGCTAACTGCTGGTCCCAAATCTCCTACCTTTTCAAAGCCTCAGTTTCCTCACCTTTAAAATGGGATTAATGATAGTCCTTACCTGAAAGGATTATTATTAAATAATTCAATATGCTTAGCACAGCGTCTAGAACATTATAAGCAAAGAATTGCCAAAACAATTAAATGGTATGGGGGATAATTAGTTGATTCTGGTTTAAATTCCTCATTTTCTAATTCCCAGGTGAAGACAGAAAGAAACCATAGAAATGAGGGTGGTACTGGAAGGAAGGTGCTTACCAGAAGCACATGTTAAACTGCACCAGAGCACACCAGAAAGGGGCACTTCACATTGTAATTAAATGGTTTATTAGCAAGGAACTCTCAAAAAGCAAGGAGTACCACAGAGATGACTTAAGACTGGGAGTTAAGAGGTGGCACATCACCTGCAAGACACCATGTTTTCCCAATTCACGATTTACGTTGCCAACTCTGGCCCTGATAGAAACGAAAGAAGGGTTGTGAATGGGGTCTCGGGAGAGGCTGTGAAACCTTGAGATCACGTACACCTTTTTGTGTGTTTTCACCTTGTTTGGGAATCACCTATACCTTTTGGCACTTGACTCTTTAGGTTCTTTGGAGTCATTAAACCCGTGAGACCGTTTTGAGAGTGTGATGAAAGCTGCAATCCCTCTTCACAAAGGAATCAACCAACACACATGCAAAATTTTGCAATTTCAGTATGTTCCAGAAACCTTTCAGCCCAAGTTTTCAAACCTCAGAGAACTATAAGGAAGCTTGCTTCTACAACTTCTGAGCTTCCCAGGCCTTGGGGACCTTTAAAAAAACACCAATTATTTATTTATTTAGGTTTTTTACCATAGGAAGAGAGTGCTCTCACCAGAGAGAGAAAGAGGAAATGAGAAGTCACCCTCCAAGGGGGATAGCCATGGTGCAATACCTTCTCCTTCACTCCCCTTCTGGGATTTTGGGCATGACAGACAAGTACCTGGAGAGATTTCAAGCCTCCTGGTCTGGTACTTCAACCATGGTTGGCCATATAGGAGTCCAGCACCTTAACCACCACACCACCTGCTGGACCCCCTGAAACAGCAAATTGAATGACTGGCCCCATGGCTTGGTGGTTAAGGGAGCTGATCCCACATGCCTGACTGCATTTCAAGTTCTGGCCCTAATGGCTTGAAAGACGCATCAGGTGCATGTGCATACATGCCTCAAGTTCCCCAAAAAAATGGAGAAAAGGGGAGGAAGAAGTAGCAGCATGACCATGCTCCATTGGGGATGCCTCTTCCTCCCTCTTTTTTCCTCTTTCTCCCTGGCAAATGTACATGCCCTCTGGCAAAAAAATAAAAATAAATAAAAAAAAATAAAAAAATAAAATAAAATAAAATAAAAAAACTAACGACAACAAAAACAAATTTAAGACCCAAGGAGAAATAAGAAGTAAACAAAGAACACAGTCCCTTCTCCTGCTATTGCTTCTCTCCCTGGGTCCTGTATTTTGAGCACTGGTGATGAATAACCAGACAGCAGACCCATCTGTCCATATGGGAAAATCGACCGGTGGCGAGGATAGGGCTCAGCATATTAAAGAGCAAAGATGGGGCCTCACCCCAGCAAGGAGTGGGGAGACACATACAAGCTGCTCTGACAATCCGGGAGGCAGAGATGCTAAGATGGAAGGGGAGGAGCCCAGACACTGCAGGGGAGGTGCAGAGAAATGCGGCCCACGTTAGGCCAAGAGGAAGGCAAAGGACCATCCTCTTCTTACAGCCATTTTTACTCTTGTTTTGCTGGTGGAATGCATCTATAGAGTACAACTCTGCTTTTTAAAAATTATACTAATGATGCACATTTTAAACTGTACACCCCCATGCCCTCTGGTGTACATCTTTTGAAAAGTCCAATAAATAAATAAACAGGCTTAATTGAAATCTTCTCTGGCTTCATTGGAATAAGATTTCCCTTCTTTAAGTTAATTTTTTTAATTTCTTCCCATGAGATAGAGGGATAGAAACAGAGACAGAGAGATTGCACTCCCATGACAGTCTTGTCACTGTGATCCACTCCCAGTTTCTGTTAGCCCCGATCATGGACACAGGGACGTCTCTGGATGCAAACCTGAAACCCTCCCACGTGGGTAGTACAGAATGTCGTGTTTTACTGCTGTGCCTCTGTCCAGTCCCAAGGCTTCCCTGTGAGGGCTGCTCATGCTGTCCTCACCCCTCAGATCCTGTAGGGATAGGAGACAAGCACTGTCCTAGAAGACTCACCCAGGATTGATCTGGATCCACTTTATCCACTATATGGAGGGGCTGACTCAATGCTAAGACCTGATTATTGCTGTAGTTCCCATCTCTCTGGTTCCTTCCTGGACCCAGGTCTAGGACTGTTACCACAGAGAATAAACAGGTGCAAGGAAGCCATCTGGGTCAGGTTTTCTGCATTCTGCTTGCCTCTGGCAAGCCACACTGCTACTTTTTTAGACATAAGCCAGGCACACACATTCAACTTCCATTCCAGTGACATTTTCAAGTGGAGGGTGGGTGTGTGGGTACATTTGTCGCTACAATATTTTTTTTGCAGTTTAAATATTTTATCCTCTTAAGAAACAAACAAATGTCTCCATCAGACACTGGGGGGGATGATAAATGAACATTTTACCCATTAGAGCAAGCAAATTTTCCAGGAGAACTTGGACAAGTCCATTTTCTTCCAATGACCAAGTGTTATTCTAGTGCCCTAGCATTGCTATCAGGTTTTGAAGACTTTCATATCTATAATTCCCTGTTACAAGGCCCTGTTACCCAACTTCTTTCCAGCATAACCCTGTGTACCTCTTGCTCACTATATTCAGGCCACATGATTTTCTTTCTGTTCCATGAGCACTCCATACTTATTCCTGCCTTAGGGCCTTTGTACTGCTATTTCCACTGCCTGGACTGCTTCTTCCCTAGATATTAGCATAGTTCACTCTAAGTAGTGCTGGGCCAACTCACATCAGCTCACAAGAGTTGACCATGTACATTTCTTCCCATGACAAGAGACTGAAAGCTTGAAATTAGCCAGGATGGGAGTATTTACACCATGGAAATCGGCAAACTCTAAAACTCAGGGCTTTTTTTTTTTGTTTTTTTTTTAAAGAAATGGTGTTGGGACCAGCAGTTGGCATAATGGCTATGTCGCTGGACTCCCACGTAGTCGACCGTGGTTCGCGTCCCGGACCCGGTGGCTTGAACTCACGCCAGGCGCATGTGCGTGCGTACCCAAGATCCCAAGAGGGGAATGGAGGAGAAGGGATTGCGGTGTGGCCATCCCCCCTGGGGGGTGATTTCTCACTTTCTGTCTCTCTGTCTGTCTCTGTCTTTCTGGCGAGCGCATGCGCCCTATAGCAAAAACCTCTCAAAAAAAAAAAAAAAAAATGGTGTTACACATTTACTAGTATACTACTGGCTGGCTCCTCTGTCATTCAGCATTCAGCTCAAATGGAATTTCTGCAAAGAAGCCTCTGTTCCCACCCAATGTAGAGGAGCTTTCCTGCCCATCTTCACTCCTGCTCCCTGTGCCTGTTTTTACTGTTGTTGTACAATCTAGAGCTATGCTATTTATTTGTTGCTAAGGTTTTGGATGATATGCCCTTCTTCATTGGAGACAGCCACCAACCAGCTTTTACTTGTCATTGTATCCAAAGAGTCTTTCGTAGGCTAGGCATAATGCTCAAAACTCCTTGGTGAAATGAACGTGGAGTGACAATAAGCTCTCCTGAGCTTCTAGCTAATTGGCAAGGGTACAGGAAGGGGATAAAGACTTCTCCGTGAGAAAATAGCCTTCAAGAAATAGCCCAAGGTGCTCCACAAGAAGTCTACCACAGCATTCGTGCCTTCCCAGTTTACCTGTAAAGACAGCTCTCCCGGAGGTCAGCTAAACTGTTGTCACTCCACTGTCAACTGAAGATATCAGGACCCTGAGCCTTTCATAAGGGACTTCCTTGGGGGTTTGGGTTTCACTTCTGTCTTGCTGAGAAACACCCAATACACTGGCTGTACATACTACAGCTAGCTGATGGGAGAGCAAAGATAAATGGGCCTTATTTTCCACAGCTCTTATCATTTCACCTGTGAAGCCCCTAGTCCTTGTCCCTGGCCAATCCAGATGTTCTTGCAGATGTCCTTTTCTCAAGGAGGACCAATGGGGAGACAGATGGGGCTCATTTCCTATTTCCTGCCAGAACTGGGGTTTGTCACTCCAAGTGTTTGAACATTCTTTGCAATTTTTAAAAAATTATGCTATAGGGTATGTGCACTCATCAAACAGAGAAAGAGGAAAAGTGAGAAAGCACCCCCCATTGGGGATGGCTGTGTTGCAACCCATTCTCCTCTTGAGATTTTGGGCATGCATGCACACGTGCCTGGCATGTGTGCTTTTCAAGCTGCTGGGTCTGGGACTCAAACCTCACAGTCAGCCAGCCATGTGAGATTTGGCCACCTTAAGCACCATGCTACTGGCTGGCTCAGTTCTTTGTCTTTAATTCAGCCAATTTTGCCTACCCACTCTTTTTCCAGGCCTCACACAGGAAATCAAACTGGCTGGTGCTGGCCCCAGAGGAGATGAGGTTTTAGTAGCTGATATGGAAGTACATACAGGATTCGCCATGAGACAGCACGTGCTAACTGCTGTTACCAACAGGAAGCCCCTCAAGGACTAAAGAATAATCCCAAGGAGGAGCACTGACGACTTCGTAGAGATGGCACTTGAGCAGGCCCTCAGAGATGAGCCTGCTGGAAGCCTTTGTGGGTGGGGTAGTGGAATTGTTTCCATATGCCATGGGAGACCCGCAAAGCGGCAAGCCACCTGACCTGAAGGGTGACTCTGCAACAGTCATGAGGCTTGCGGCCAAGGGGCAGATGGCACGATGCAGGTCTCAGCAGATGTCTGAGCTGGCGAGGAGCAGATGCTCCGGCCCAAGCCCCTGGGCACTTTAAACTCCTCCCTACCCCCTCTGCAGTGACTGGTAGCACAGTTCCAGGACTCCAGCTAGGTGGGGGCTTACTGGGAAGCTGCACACTACAGGGACAGGTTCACAAGGCAGAGAAGAAATATCACTAATGGTGCAGACTGAGATCCGCATCTGCCCCATAGGTATCAGGAGCCATGGCATGAAAAACTCTGAGCAGCCTGTGGGGAGACACTGGAGAAACAAAGACCTTGGAACCTGGACACGGTCCGGCCCATCTGGCCTCACACCCCAGAGAAGGGACAATGGGATCTTCTGGCAATTCTACCTTGGCAACTCTGATTTCTATATCCTCTGATGGCTCTGTTCTGAGAAGCAGCTTCGCCGCTGGGTCCTTTGGCAAGAGTCATGTTAGAGTAAGATGTAGGAGACCGGGGTGGGAGGAGAGGCCAGTGATGGCCAGCCTAGAGACATGGCCGGACCTCAGAGACCTCAGGCTCGACAAAGAAAAACTTGAATTTTAAAGCTTCAGAGTGGGGCTTTGCTTTATCAAAGAAGAACTTTGTCTCTGAGCCCCCTAAAACCAGCACTTTTTTAGTGGACTTGATGTTCTACATTCTGGGGAGGGAGGAAGGATGAGGGAAAGGGATGGCGACTCAGAGCTACTGCCCACTGATGAGGGATCCCAAGTGATTGTAAAGACACAAGGAAGGAGAATGTAAATCATTGAGGAAAGAGGATTCCAAAATATAGCTTTCAGTGTGCCATATTCACTCTCCAGGATGACTACAAATAAAAAGGAGAATGGGTTATGTTTCTGGATGCGACAAAGTTGTGTAGGGTTATGGAAAGGAGGTGACTGTTCCCTAGACAGAACGGTAGCCAACACTTTTCTTTTCCAAATGGAGATGACTATTGAATCCCAGGAACTGTCACCTACAATGGAGCATGTGAACTCCAGGACCTCCTGCCTGCCGGAACTGCATTTTCTCAGTTCCTATTCCCAATTCTTCAGCCCCTTCCTTTTTCTCCTGCTTGTTTAAGGGGACACAACTTCTCCTGGCTGACCTCAGGCAGCCTCAGCAGTGGTTCTCAAAGTGTGGTCCCTGGACCAGCATGCTCAGTTTCACCAGAGAGTTTAGAGATACAAATCTCAGCCTCATCCTAGCCCTGCTAAATCAGAAACCCCAGGGGTGTGGTCCAGCCATCTGGGCTTCATCAACCCTTCCATATGAGCTGAAGCAGGCTCAGGTTGGACAGCCATTGGCCTAGGGGGCAGACACTCCTGCTGAGGAAGGCAGAACCATCTGCTGGAGGCTGCAGTGGGCAGGAAACACTGCTACGCTGCCCAGCCTCCTCACCTGTCCACGCCTGAGCCTGATCCACAAAGATCCTCAGGCCCTGGCTCCACTAGACCACTCCTGGCCAAATCCTTTACACTCAGTTCCATGGACCGTATACGCAATCCAGTTTATCCCCTCTGCAAGGGGCTCAGGCTGTCTCCTCTGCCTAAACACCTGCACCCTTAAGCTGATGCCCCAGGCTGGTGTGCCCACTACTGCCTACACAGACCTGGGAGCACGGGTCATGTGCTCCCTGCTTTCACTAGCATAGGGTCCAGCACACAGGGGCTGCTCATCAATTCTTTCAGAATAAATAAAGGGCTCAGATACTGGTACTAGGGGGCAGAGATGAGCGAAGGGTCCTCTGGTCTCAGGTTCACATGGCAGAAGCTAGCTGAGCATGGGTGGCAATTTAAAAATACTGTGCATACAAAATTAATTTAGTAGAGGAAAACTGCATTATGTATAACATGTTGTGTATTAACTTGTCTCTTGGAAGGTTTTTCACTGTATTCACCAAAACAAGCGAGATTTATAAACAGATTTTCAGGATCACACCTCTTATAAATCAAGGTATATGTACACTAGCTGTCATGGGGAGTTCCAGCACCTTGAAAAGCTATGGCCTGTAAAGGAGAGGAGAAAAGTGGCAGAGGCAGGGGAAGGAGGGCATTCCAAAGCCACCTGGGACCCTTGTTCTCTGCACTCCTTTCCTATGTGAGTCCTTTAATTTCTGAGCAGGGGGCTCGTGGGTAGGCTCCTGCTTGCTGATAGTACCAGAGTGTTGGGTTCAGCCAACTGGTAACTCCCTGGGCAATTTGTTTTTGAGAGAGATTTTTGCTATATAGTGTGTGCACTCGCTAGAGAGACAGAAAGAGACAAAGGGATAGAAAGTGAGAAATCACCCCCTGGGAGGATGGTCAGGCTGCAATCCCTTGTCCTCTGTTCTCCTCTTGGGATTTTGGGCAGGCATGCACATGCACCTGACATGAGTTTCAAGCTGCCAGGTCCAGAACACGAATCATGGTTGGCCACGTGGAGTCCAGTGTCTTAACTACTAAGCCTCCTGCTGGCCCTATCCCTGGACAACTTTAACACAGCACAATCAGGAGAACCCTGTGGCTCTGAAAGGCCAGCTAGAGCTGTCCCCAGGGTCCATGTATGCACAGCAGATCCAAATCTTCACTCTTCCAATCTGCATGTGGAGGTACAAATCTGCTGCTCATTTACTTGGCTATCCAATGAAGGGCAAAGCAATACAGTATGATCACTGTTATAGAAAGTTATATAAAGTTCTATAAAGATAATCAAGGATGATATACTCCTTGACCCAAAGGAACTTCTCATTTTAGCAAGAGAAGACAAGGATCTACTGGGTTGTTGGGAAAGTCATGATGAATTTTACTGTGTGTCTATGCAAAATGTGTCATTACTTTCCTGACAACCCAATAATTAAGCTTAATCCTGGCAAGACTGTGAATGTTCAGGTGAGTGGTTAACTCTTAGGGTCAGAGAGTAGGGGTTCACTTCAACTCTCAGCTCAAATGTGCTGTCATCAGGATCATCTCCTATGACCTCTTTTGCAGAGCAAATTTCCCCTGTAATATTAGGTCATTGGAAAAGTCACGTGTATTTTTTTTGTTTGTTTGTTTTTCTTTTTTGAGAGGTTTTCGCTATAGGGTGCATGCGCTTGCCAGAAAGACAGAGAGAGACAGAGAAACAGAAAGTGAGAAATCACCTCCGGGGGTGGGGGGATGGCCACGCCATGATCCCTTCTCCTCCATTCTCCTCTCAGGATCTTGGGCATGCATGCACACGCACCTGGCGTGAGTTTAAGCCACCAGGTCCAGGACTCGAACCACAGTTGACTACATGGGAGTCGAGCAACGTAGCCATTATGCTAACTGCTGGTCCCTTGTTTGTTTTTCTATGCAAAACTGCATCATGACTTTAATGACATAATAGGTCTTCTAGTACCCTGTGCTTACCATTTTACAATACAGATCATAATAGAAATTATTTGACGACCAAGAGAAACTATTTTGTAACCCACAATTACTAAAAATTACTTACAACAACTCATTATTTTTTTTTTAACAACCGTATAGAATGGTACCATTATTAGCCCCATTTTACAGATAAAGAAATGGAGGTACAAGACAGTAAAGCAACTTTCCTCAAAGTCACACAGAGGGCAGAGTCAAGCTTCAAAGCACAGTCTATTATATTTCCAGATCCTGCAGTCCGACAGTTCCAAACTTCCCTCTGGCCAGTGCACATCTCACTCACGTGGCCAGCTGACAGGGCACGGGTCTCGTCTGCCATGTTCCTCCTGAGTCTGTGCCTCCCACATAGTGCTCTTGGAGGGTGCTCAGAGAATGTGTGATGAATGAATAGATGAGTGACTGCGTGTTTCAGCTGGGGAGATTAGAACGGGAATGAAGAAGACAAGCAGAGAGCCACAGTTGGAATTCTGGATTCTCCAAGGGACTTGACCACCTCCTCCTCCCTTTTTTTTTTTTTTTTTTTTTTTTTTCCATTTTCCAGATGCATCTTTTTTCCTTCTTCCTTTTCTCAACATTCCAATGAGAGGGCAGCAGGCTCGCTGACCCCTTGCTTGGTCAGTGACAGATGGGCAAGCCCAGGCAGCTGGGAGTTGCCGGAGTTTATCTCGGAGCTGATGAGGTACAGGGGGTCAGCCGGGTAGGCTGAAGCCAACTCTCCTCTTAAAGGCACAGGGCCCGGCAGCAGTTTGCAGCTTCAGCAGAGCACAGGTCCTGCTTGTGCGGGAGACCAATAAACAATGGCCCCACAGCTTAACAGGATTGAAATATGATGCTATTCAAAGGGAATGTCAAAAGGATTAATAGTCCATCTCCTCCTAGCTTGGTGCTAAAACCATGCGACTGCCTCAAGTTAAAGTCGCGCTTAGCCTGTATGCTACATTTTAAACCTTCTCCGGTAACAGCGGACCATCACCCTCGCAGCGTGGGGCCGGCTCTCACAGCCTCTCTCCACGTCAGTGTGGTTCTTCAGTCTGGACTTTTTAATGGAGTTGACAAGCACGCCTCAACATGCTGAACTCAGAAATAACCGTCTGGGCCCTGGAACATGCTTCCGGACTTGCCTCCAAACCCTCAGGAAAAACTGGGTCCCTCTGAAAAGAAAGCAAGCGTACGGGCCCTGTTCAATGCCAAGAGAGGTAGACTCTGGCTCCTGCACAGAACACACCCCACACAGACAGATTTGTGGGGGAAGAGAGAAGGTCAAGGACAAGGCAGTAACGGGGTAAAGAGGATCGAAGCTTCAGTACCAACAGGAGTCAGGCCTAGGTCTGGGCAAGCACATCCCATGACTGTGCTCTGCCTTCCTGGCTCAGGGCAACATAATTCACCACCCTCAGTGAATTGAAGACATTCCCTGTCTAAACTTAGGATAACTCCTCTTGCAGGTGGTGGTTCTCAGCACACAGAAGGGACCCAGAGATGCTGGTGCTCTGTGAGGTCTACTGAACGGCAGTCGGCAATACTGTCAGAACGAGAGCAACATGGCTTGTTTCTAGGTGGAAAGAAATGCGTAATTCTGCTACCCTTAGCATCCCATCACCGGAGAAACAACTGCCTCCCTCACTCAGAAGAGGTTGTGCTGGGAGCGAAGAATAGGATGGAGGGCACGGGAAGGCAGACAGTTTTTTGTACTGTCCAAGTACTCTAAAGGCCAAAATAGTTGGAAGACCGTTGCCTTGGGGAGAGGCAAGACATGGTGATTCCCACAATCGTCTCCATTAGTTGTAATCAACATGGAGCTTTCAGATACCAAAGTCAAAGTCCCAGGTGGCTGCATAGTGACCTAAGCAGAGGCATACCTCCGTTCACTCTAAGAATGACCCCGATAAGGGGTCATTGCTATGAAGACCTGAATACTGAACTGGCAGGTGGAGATGAACCGTGAGGGAGTCAATGACCTGCTCAGGTAATCTGGGTCAAGTGCTTGCTGGATCAAGAAGGAGAGCTCTCCATGAAGAGAAAACACAATTGCTTTTAAAGATGAAGACAGTCAACCCCAGAAACCCAGAGTTCATCTCGTTCATGTTATTGTTTATTCTTTCATATATGCACTGAATGATGTCTGGAAAAAACGAGCGTGTGTGTGTGTAAATATATTTGTCAAGTTGTGTGCCTGTGTGTACTCTATGGAGTCACAGGGTACTTACTGTTTACATCTAGCTTGGTTCTCTTAGCAATACGTTGTGAACAGTTAATGAACTGACCATGTGATACTGAGACAGCCAGACACAAGGTGCAGAATCGGGGGCATTTTTCCCTTCTTGAAATTTGAATGTACTGAGCTATCCATCAATAGCCAGAAATCCCCAACACATTAAAAAATTTAACATTCAGTTAAATATCCAAGTCAGCGTTTGTTCAGTCGGCAGACTAATCCCTAGTCATGACTAAAAATTATATATTTGCCTTTAATTGCCACATCATTATCTCTATACACCTGAGATACAAATGTAAATTCAATATTAGCTATTCAAATATGCAGTTGTTTTCTAAGTGGCCTTATCCAACAAATGACTCTGCAAAATGAGGAACAATCATAATGGATCTGGAGCAAGCAATAGTAACCAGGTACCCCCACATCACTGTAAATCATGCTTCATACCCTGGGTGGGGGGTAGGGGAAGAGTAATTATACAATAACAAGATAAACCCCAGTGAGGTCTCCAGAGTCAGCCTTCTTGAATGAATTCTGGGTAATAGACTTGTAGCCAAGGCGAAGTTATCAAGGAGGTTTTACGGCTGGCACACAATGGTGTCTGAGTAAAACACCCTGTTCTGCTGAGAAAGTGCGAGGTTTGTTTGAGTAGCAGTGTTCCCTTTGGGTGAATGGCTTTGATCAAAACTGGATCCTCCTCTCTTTGACAGGAAGGAAGAAGGACAGGACAGAAAAACCCACTTCAAGGGGGCCGGCAGGTAGCATAATAGTTACGGTGCTAGACTCCCACATGGCCGACCGTGGTTTGAGTCCTGAGCCTGGAGGATTAAAAAAATC
Source organism: Tupaia tana (assembly GCA_026018925.1). NCBI lineage: Eukaryota > Metazoa > Chordata > Mammalia > Scandentia > Tupaiidae > Tupaia > Tupaia tana. Next base: position 84,304,973 of record JAKSZU010000007.1, on the reverse strand, counting down.
ATTCCAGGCACATGTATGTGTGTGCCCAAAACCCCAGGAAGAGCATGGTAGAGAAGGGATTGGGTGGCCATGCCCCTCGGGGGGTGATTTCTCACTTTCCCTCTTTCTATCTCCAGTGAGCACATATGCCCTGTGACGAAAACCTTCAAACAAACAAACAAGTAAACAAACAAAACCTTCTATCTGCAGGGACTGCTGTCACCCCACATCCGTCACTTGAACCACCAATTATTTCTGTGACAGGAGGGAGTCCGTCAGCACGTGCCATTTCGGAACAGCTGTGGGGGATTCCCAGCTCCGTCTTCAGCACGAACATGTGGATGTGGTGGCTCTCCTCTCTCCCTTATGGCTACTTCCGCTGAGTGGCCTCCTTAAAACTGGGCTCCCAGGTAAAAACCCCAGGCAGGCCATCTCAGGCTCACTGTCATGCGGGATTGCACCAAGTATATGTTTGGATAGGGCCTTGGATATTACAAGCACTTGCGAAACGAAACGGAAGGCGAGAATACAGCCTGTGGCCCACAGATGCATAATTCATGAGGAGGGCCGAGGCCGCCCAGCCCGGTGACAAGCCTGCTGGATGAAGCACGCAGCCGCACTCCTTTGTTCACAGAGGGCAGCCCTTTACCTGACTACTGGAAGTGACAGTGTCAACGGAGCAGGTTGCTTTAGCCAGAAAGGGAGATTTCTGGGGCCACAGAGCAGGGTTTGGGAGTCCCATCCAGCTTTGCCGGGCGGCCTCTGCCATATCCAGTGGATCTGACACCCAACGAGAGGCTGGAAGCCCTGCAGGCACTAGGACGCCCATTTCGCTCAGCTGAAGGAGAATAACCCCGTGAAGTAATGTTCTTTTGCTCAGTGACACAGAAGCCTAGTTTTGCGTGTAGCATTCGTCTCACCCTAGGTGGTCTCCATGGGCCTCCCCCTGCCTGAGGGTTTCACCATGCCCTCTGCCCTGAGACCAGCTGAAAACTGGGAACAGAAGTTTTAGCACCTCCCTGCCAGGGTCTAAGCAGCCCCCAAGAGTGGGCTACTCTGGCCATGTGGCCCCTTGCCACCAGATGGTGTGGGGAGGCTGGGATGACATGCCAGGCTCCGGGCAGGACGCTGCACCTGTTTCTTTTTCCTCTTGGCCACTTTAGCTTTTCACGGGGAAAATAACTCCTGTTTTTTTCAGCAGTGTCAGTGCGGTCCTGCAAGGCAGACCTGTCCTCTTACGTTTCATTTATCAGCCGTCTAATAAAACCCCCGCCACCTTAACACAGATACATCAATGGCAAACGTTCGCTGGGCTAGAGTGTCTGTGTGCGTCATTGCCATCCTCCAACAGCTTCGTCCAGCTCACAGCAGATAACAGGAGTGCGTGGGAAGAATGGCTGTCACTCGGTGGCCATCTTTTGGGTGGGCATCACTTGCTAGACCAGGAGAGATCCTGAATTTTCTGCAAAAATAATATTTTTGCAAAATATTATACACAAGAGCTAACAAGACTTCACCATTTAGCTCTCCTTGTCATTTTTCTTTTTTAAAGAACAAAAACGATCTTGCTCAAATGAGGAATCTCAGCTGTGAAAGGGAATATGTGTATTATCTGTGTTATTCTCTGCATGTAGAATAACCAGTAACCGCCTCTGTGAACAGGAAGACGACAAGCACTTGGATGTTCGGTGTCCTTGGTGAGGTTCCTGTATGGGTGTGCTCACAACTGTGGGTGATCTTGTTGAGCTGCTTTTTTATGCCAAGATTCCTCCATTGAGAAGTGGAATGAAAGAACTCCCCAGAATAACCTCTCATCTGCTGCTGCCTCCGTATTTTCTACTTGTGTTTTATACTTGTTTGTACGATGGTCTAATTAGTCACTTACACATTGATTTCTACCACTAGATGCCTGAGGACAGGGGTCTCATTTTGCTCTCCTTGGTGTTTGCCCCAGGGCAGGCATCACCTGGCCTATGATGGGGTCTGTGCACTTACTTGGTAGTCCCATACTGAGAGCCTGCTCTGTGGCTGGCACCGAGGACATAGCTGTGAGCAGGACAGACTCAGCCTCGGGAAGAACCTCGGAGGCCATCAGGTTTGAGGCTTTGGTATAATAAATGAAGAGGTCGGCCCAGGGAGGAAAAGTGCCCTCAGCACACAGCCAGACCCAGACCCAGTTCTACCCTGACTAGGTAGAGCACAACTTGGCAAATGACAGCATGTCTATGAGCCTGTTTCTTTTGTGCCCAGAGGTGGGGTATGAAGATGAATAAAAGCAGAGACAAGGGACACAGTAGCAGGGAAAGATTCCAGGAGAGGAGAGGTCTGTGTTGTGGGTAGGGATAGAACCTGGTCAAGGTTGGCCTTTTCCAGCAGAAGTGCATGCTGGGAATGTGTCCACAGAAGCACATGCTAGGAATTTGTCAGCAGAAGTGCACACTGGGAGGGTGTCAGCGGTGTATGCTGGGAACTTCCACGTTTTCCTGTCCAGGGTGCAGAACGCCCAGTGCCTGGTCATCCCATGCAGCAGGCACTACAGAGCCTCAGCACAAGCTGTCGGTGTGGGGTCAGTGCACAGACTTTGGTCTCCAGGATGAAAATGAAGAGAATAATTCTTGCCTCTTGGGTTTGCATAATTAAAATTGAAGAACAGAATTTGCCTATCAACTTAAGCCTCATGAAAATTTGTGGAAAACTCTTAAAATATGACTCATTATTACACAGATAAATCATCCAAGTCCCTTGCTTGTCACTTGCAGCTGAATATCATGCTGTAAAAAGCGGACAGAGGATCCAGTTGGTGCAGTGGTAACACCATGCTTGCTGGATCCATGTGGAGTCATGTGCATGCTGTTTGATCCGGGATAGCCGACCTGGGGTAGAGCACAGCATGGAAACCCTGTTGGGGATACCCGTCTCTCTCTTTTTCTTCCTCTTTCTCCTTCTCTCATGGAAAAATAAAAGTAAATAAACTTAAAATATAATAATAAAAGGTAGCAGGCCAGCCCTTGGCCTTGTGGCTAAAGTGGCTGGGTTCCACATGGCTGACTGCGTGGTTTGAGTCCCTGATATGGAGGCTTGAGAAACATGTTGGGTGCATGTGCATGTGTGCCCAAAATCTCAAAAGAAGGGAAAAATGGAGGAGAAGGGTGCAGAAAGCCACGGGAGGCACTTTCTTGCTTTCCCTTTTTCTCTGTCTCCTGCAAATACACCCTCCTTCTGGCAAATTTTTAAAAAGTGGGGCGGCAGGGCACAGGTATGGCTAGAACCTACTAGCTTCTTGGCAAGATCAAAAGATCCTGTTAATAGGAGTCCGTCTACATTTCCAGGCTTGGAGCCTCTACGTTGGCTACGTCAAACTCCTTGAAGTTTTTCCAGTGCGCCATTTTGTGTCTTGCCTCTCTGCTGTTGCCCAGGCTGTCTAGAGCACTTTTTCCATCTTCTCTACTTGGCTAATTCCAGATTCATTCTGCCCAATTCAGCTCACTTGTCACCTCCCATGCACATCCTTTTATTACACCTCATGGAGCTGGGCAACTGCCCACACACTGGCACCCACAGTTCCTCTATGTCCACCTCCCACAGCTAGAATGGCAGAGCACCTACCACATGCCTGTTGACTCATGTCTCTGGCCCGCAAATGGTTATGTCATAGCTCTACACCCAGAGTGCCAAGCCCAGGGCCCAGCCATAGCAGGCACTCAATACGTGTCAGTGAATACGGCCATTCCCCTCTCAATCCAGCATAATAGAAGGCAGCCATTTTGACACTGAAAGAAGCACCCTACCGGTCAACCAACCAAGCGATAATTCCTTTACAAAAGAGCCTCAGTGAAAATAAGAAAGGTGCTTTGAATGCTGATAACCCACACAATGTAAGCTGATCAATTTTCCATTTGGAGGGAAGTGAGAACTGCCTTCCAGGAGCAACACGCCGTTCCCCCACTTGTCTCCTAACGGGTCTCCAGACGCCTGCTATTGAACTAGAACTCTTGGGAGAGTTCTGCTCCCTAGCTGCCTCTGAGAGAGCTCCACAGAAAATGGAAGAATAAAGCCAGCTGGCCCAGGGGTGGTGATAGCTTGGTTAATAGGATCTGCTTCAGTGAAGGCTTTTCCCTTTTCCCAAAAATGGAATTCCAGATGGAGCCCAGTCTCAGAAACTCAGGACTCAAACAGAAGTCTTTAGCCTTGCAGACCTAGAGTGGAGGTTTTGTGCAGATATTTGATTTTTCTTGCTACCAAAGATCCACATCTGGAGGTTTCTGAAAAGCCAAGGCCAGGCCCGTCTCCTCCAGGCCTCCCCTACATCCTGATATTAGGCAAAGTGGAGGAAAATTGCTTAGAATTTCTGCAAGGTCTTCTTTGACAGTAGGTGAAGAATAGGGCTGACTTACAACTTTCCAGGTGCTCCCAAGTTCTACTAAGAAACAGTGCAAATTCATTAATGCCAAAAGAAGTTAAGAAAAAGTAGAATAATAAAAAGATCTTCTTCCATAGAAGAATTCTTCCAAGCTGGGAAGGAGAAGGGACTACATACATGTGCCTGGAGTACCTTCCAGCATGTGGGCTGGTGTCGGCTCCAGAAATTCTTCTGGGTGGGCAGAAAAGTCATGATGCCTTTTTTTTTGCATAGAAAAACATGTCATGACTTTTCTGATGACTGAATAGCTCGATACCCAGGAGTGGCATACTGAGGCTGATGGGGAAGTGCAGGGCACCGAGAGAAAGATGCTCAGTCCAAGTCCTGCCATTTGCTAATTGCGGGACCTCAGGGGGAATTACTCAACCTCTCTGGACCTTCCTTTATTCATTCTAATCAATAAAATGAGGATAATACCCACTCCATGGAGCTATGGGAATCAAATACTGACACACACACACACACACACACACACACACACACACACACACCACCTGTATTTCAACATCCATAATTTCCAGCTTGGCTTTCTTTAAAGGGAGGCAGAAATAGCCTTCTAGAATTCTTGTGTCTTCTTTGTTCATGATAAAGCACATGTATATACACCAGTGGGTAGGGAGAGATGCCCTCTCCCAGCCCTGGGTCATACCGTGACCCCCTTCCTGTAGTCCTCCAGTCCTCCCTCCGGTCCCTGGACTCTTGGACATGCGCACACCTGCCCATCATGTTTAAGGCTGACCAGGGTAGAAATCTGAACTGTGGGCAACTTGTGGCTCCCAGCTCCATAGTCCAGCCACTGCCAACAGTGCCACAGAGGCTGGGTCACTCTTCTTCATCTGCCATCACCTTTTAGAGTTGCCCTAACTACATCTAATTGAACAGCAAATTTTAAAAGCAATTTACTCCCAACCAGTCTCCACTTTAGTTTCAGTAAATCACTGTACAAGTGGCATACACACGTTTGAGAGTAACTGCCAGCAGCTCCCAGCAAGCACATAAGTTGCCTGCTAGAACAGAGGTGCTCGGGCAGGTGGTGAGCCGACCACGCGGCAAGAGCTTTCAGAGGCCCTGAGCCTCTGCAGAAGCCACTGCCAAGCCTTGGCCCATGTTCCCTTGCCCTCAGGACATGGGTGTGTGGTGACCTGATTTCCCACGATCACTGCCTTCATTGCTTGGCCTGAGGAACTTCTCTTATGCTGGAGCTCACCTGCCACCTGTACAGGAGGCCAAAAGTGCCATAGAACTATGGGGAGTTCCCCTACCCACGACTGATGGGAGGTGGTGTGTAAGCACCCCTGCTCCCTCTTCCCTAGGTCTGGGTAACATTGGCGCAGGATCTACACTGGCTCCCAGTTTTACCAGCAGGATTAGGGTCTGCTAGCCAGTGAAAACTGGCTTGGAAACTCCTCTTAGGGACTACTTGACCTCCCCAGTCTCACTTCCTGCTGCCCTCCTGGTGTCCCGGCATCTCTCAGACAAACTATTTGCTCTTAAATTCTGAACTCAGGGTTTGCTTTGCAGGGGGACCCAAACTCAGGCACCCTCAGGTGTCAGTTTTAGTCTGGGCTGGAGAACACAGAACGAGACTGTTTTGCTAGCTCTATTCTAGAATGAAGCAGGAGAGACAAGTCATCACAGTACTACTCTTACTGTATTCCAGAAGAGATAAATACCCAAATGGGCGAGAAAATGAAATTGCTGCTCAAATATTACTCAATAATCAGTAAGTATTTCACCGAGTTCCTACTACGTGCCAGGCATGTGCTGGTTGCCAGGGACCCAAAGAATAATAAGAAACAAGAACTGTCTCAGTCATGCTGAAGACACATGGAGAGGGGCACCTCACATACGCAGTCACTGGAATATAACAGGATGCTTGCTCAATCTCTGAGTCTGGGGACCTTTTTTGAGGACCTACTATGGGCCAGACAGTGTGGTAACAGCTGGGCCCAGAGGAGACAATCCCTGCCATAAGGAAGCTAATAGTCTGGGACCAGCAGTTAGCATAATGGCTATGTCGCTGGATTCCCATGTAGCCGACTGTGGTTTGAGTCCCGGACCCGGTGGCTTAAACTCACACTGGGTGCGTGTGCGCCCAAGATCCTGAGAGGAGAATGAAGGAGAAGGGATTGCGGCGTGGCTATCCCTCCTGGGGGGGGGGGGTGATTTCTCACTTTCTATGTCTCTCTGTCTCTCTCAGTCTTTCTGGCGAGTGCATGCGCCCTATAGCAAAAACCTCTCTCTCTATGAAAAGAAGCTAATAGTTTAGGAGGTTAATAACCAGGTAATGAACAAGCAGCATTCATTCTTCATACACTTCCTACACTGGACAGATACCTAGTGTCTCCTTCGTGGAAACATGGTGTCACTGGAGTTACAGTATGAAAGCATTCAGAGGGGTCAGAAGGTGGCAGCGCAACAACACAGCTGGGCCCATATGAGATGGCCCTGGGATTGTGCTATAGGACCTCCCTGAACACACACACACACACACACACACACACACACACACGGCCTGTGCCCATGATCCAAGCTGGTGAGGCTTTGGGTAGACTGCAGCATGAAGACCCTTTGGAAGTGTTCCCCCTCCCATGGAAGAAAGATGAGGGACCTTCATAAATGTCATAGAAGATGCATATTGGGAAAGAGCTATGCATGGATTTAAAAAATCTTTTTCACCAAAGTAAACTTGTACTTCCATTCATTTATTTACTTTACTTTGCTAGAGGGTACACATGCTCACTGGAGACAGAGCAAAAGAATAAAAGTGAGACAGCACCCCCTTTCCCATGGGAGACAGTCATGCCATAATCCTTTCTCCTCTGTTTCTCCTTTCAGGATTTTGGGCATGCAGTGTGTTTCAAGCTGCTAGGTTCAGGACTCGAACCAGGTGGCCACCCAAGCAGGATCCAGCCACCTTAACCACCATGCCACCATCTACTCTACAGTTGTACTTGAATTCCATTTTTCCATGAACTTTTTTTTAGTCCTTTCGTAAATAAATAAACTTAAAGAAAGAAAGAACATATGGGAACAGTGGAGGATAAAAGCAGAGAACAGACAGTGCTTGGAAGCTCCACGAATGCCTAACAGCGACTAGATTTGGGTCTAAAGCTGAGTAGCGCCCCCAGGTGGAGCGGAGGAGGGGAATCTTGGCACCGCATCTGCATTCAGATCCAATTAATATAATTCAAGCGTTCAACCTACACATCTTCTTTAAGACAGGCTCTGACTGTCAAATATGAGCAACAGAGTTTTAATTACAGCTTTTATTGTTTCCTTGCACTTCTGGGGCAACTCAGAACCCAGGCAATTAACTCCGCCTGTTTTTCTCAAGTCCGTTCCTACCTCTGAGACACTTGGCAGCTTCCTGCTCCTGGGAAGGAGCCGGGTCGGAATCTAAACGGCTTTCAGCTCACATTTCCCACCGCATCCTGCATTCACCAGGCACTCCTCTCATATCTGATAGGAAACTCGCTCTATGTCAGAGATGACAAATTGGGCTTTAAAACAGCCAAGGGAAATATAAACAAAGAGATCTGCTTTTCAGACTCTGATATGAACAGTTCTCTGAAAAGAAATGGAGAGAGGATTCCAATGGACGTACTGGGAAACCAGTTCCAGTGAGAGACGTTAGGTGCTGACGTGGCTGCTGACTGTCCTGAATGCATCGTCTTTCACAACGAAACCATCTGGATAGCTACCTGGTGTAGACTCGCCCACGTCTTAAGATCTCCTCGTTCTAGGATACCACGAACATTAACACAGCCAGACGTCTTGGGTGACTGCAGAATTTCAGAGCTGGGGATCACATGCTTTTCAAAACTTTTGTTTTTCCGTGAAATTTTTCTCCATTAAAAATATCTAACGACAAAATGTAGTCTATACCTACAAGAGAATGTGACTCAGCCTAAAGACCGAAGGGAATCCTGGCAGACGGGTGAGCCCTGAGGATGTTCTGCTAAATGAGTAAGACAGTCACTTACAGCACACACTGTGGGGCTCCACTTATGTGAGGGGCCAGAGGGTAGACAGCTGACAGGGCAGGGCAGGGAGAGTCAGGGTGGGGGGGCGATGGGGAGTTAGTATTTAACGGGGACAGAGCTTCTGCTAGAGAAGATGAAAAAATTCTGAGGAAAGATGGTGGTGAGGCTTGCACAACAATGTGAATGTAACTTAATTCCCAGCATTTACATTTTAAAATGGCTAAAAAGGTACATTTTATGCTATGTCTATTTTATCACATTTTTTAAAAAATGTAACTGTAAATGCTATTTTCAAGCTGAACTTGGGTTGTGGGCTTGGGGAGCAAAAAGGAGCACAGTACCTGGTGAGTCTGGAGTTTCTGAAACACGCCCCAGGACAGCCGATGGGCGGCTGGGTTCCAGCCAGCCCACTTCCCTGTCACGTCAGTCCTCAAGTGGGAACATTATACCTTCCCATTCTCCCTGCGTCCTCCACCCTTGACACAGTGCCTTTGAATCTGAGTTCACAAATTATTTCTCAGATGTGCTCAACAAGCCCAGACGCACTGGTTTTGCAGTCAGACCCTTCCTTTAGCAGATAATAAACCTAACCCCGAGAGAAGAAGCAACGTACCCTGCATCACACAGCCCATGTGAGTTGGAGCTAAGGTGTCAAGGCCTCCTGATTGCCAGGGTCCTATCTCCCACACCAGGAAGTCACGCCCAAATCTGCGGTCAGAATTTGTAGGCCATGGGTAGTGGTCTAGGCCCCCCAAACAGCCCTGTTCTGCACATGCTCTCTGAGCTCTCTGTAGAGAACATGCATCGGAGGGTGTCTGGGAAGCTCTGAACTTGCTGGGCTGCCGTCCTTTGCTCACCCACGACATTCTGTTTTCTGTCACCACCCGGCAGCTCTGTGACATACTGGCACAGACCCCGAGACTATTTGGGACTTGGCAGGCCCTATCCTGTCTCTCTTCACAGATGGGAGCAAGCTCAAGGGGTCCCCATCAATAATTCCAGGGGCCTGGAAGTATCCTCCTCTCCATATGATGTGATGGCAAAGCTGATTTTCAACTCTTTCCAGAAGGAAGTCTGGGGCAGCTCCCCTAAGCTTCAGGGTGGGGTGTCTGTCATCACCAAGGTCTACAATGGGTCCCTGGGGTGTCTTAGAGTCTGTCATCAACTCTTGGAATTCTTGGATTCTACTCTTACCCCACAGGCCAAGGAGCCTAACTACTGGTCTCCCGGGTAAGTCATTCCCGGGCTAGTCAGTTTCTACGGCTTACAAGATTCACTTAGATTGACTATGGGGATATTTTTGCCTTTCCAGTGGGAGTCTTAGGTATCATCATTTAAGTTATAAAAACCATTCTAAGTGAAACAGTGGCCACATCTCCAAAAAACAAGTCATTTGTTCATAATTCAGACGATCTTTTACCGAGATAGCAGCAAGGGATAAAGGAAAGAGCCCAGACTTTGGGGACAGCCCTGGATGTGGGTCACAGTCTGGCCACTCAGCAGACATATGACCTGTGACCTCAATCATGTGGATCAAGTAGACCCTCAAGTCTTCGTTACCAAACAAAGATAAGATCTATGATGCAAAGTAAGGCAGCCAATGCTCTTGTCACAGTGTTAGACATGAAGTAGGCACTAAACAAATGCTAACATACAAAGATGATGCTACTGATGATGATAACATTCCAATTACATGCATCCTTACGGCCTGCTCAGCCCTTTCCCATAGCTCTGTATTTTTCTGTATATTTATTTTGATACTGATACAATTCTCATGCCATAAAATTCACTCTTTTCAAGTACACAATTCAGTTATTTTTAATACATTCACAAAGTTGTACAACCATCATCACTATATCGAGATTGTCAGAAAAGTCATGACTCAGTTTTGCATAGAAAAACAGAAAATTAGAGGACTAGCAGATGGAATAATGGCTATGTTGCTGGACTCCCATGTAGTCGACCACAGTTTGAGTCTGGACCCAGTGGCTTAAACTCACGCCGGGCATGTATGCGTGCATGCCCAAGATCCCAAGAGGAGAATGGAGGAGAAGGGATTGCAGAGTGGCCATCCCCCCCGGGGGGTGATTTCTCGCTTTCTGTCTCTCTGTCTTTCTGGCGAGTGCACGTGCCCTATAGCAAAAATCTCTCCCAAAACAGAAAATTAGTCATGACTTTTCTGACAACTCAATAAGTCAAGAATATTTTCATCAGATAAAAAAAAAACAATAACAGAAGCAAAAACAAAATTCTATACCTATTAGCAGTCAGTCTCCATTCTCCCCTCCCTCCAACTTCTGGCAACAATCCATTTTCTGTCTAAGGATTTGTCTATCCTGGATATTTCGTATGAATGGAGTCGTACAATATGTGGCCTTTTGTGTTCAGCTTGTTTTCACTTAACATAATGTTTTCAGGGTTAACCCGTGTTGTCTCATGGATCAATACCCCAATCCTTTTTAATACTGAGTAATATTCCACTGTACAGATCTGCCACACTTTGCATATCCATTCATCAACTGATAGACATTTGGTTGTCTCCACGTCTTGGTCCCATCCGTTATTTTATTTGATCATGACAACCTTCCCTATAGGAAGATAGAGTGAACGTAATCTTCTCTATCACAGAGGTGGGAACTGAGGCTCAGTGGGGTGTAGTGATTCCCCCCAGGTCAGTTAGCTAGCTAGACGCATACTAGGGATAAAGGTCAATCCTCCTAACCTCAAGCTTCTGAACCTCAAGCTCTGTCAATGTCTCAGATTGAGACAAGAAAGACCCAACATTTTGCATTCATAAAAGGAATTCCACAGAATATTACAGACCATTTCGGCTCGGCCTTGCGGGCTGAGGAATAAGCATAATTAAAGATCATCTTGCTTTGTAACCCCAGCAGGGGAGTCAGCAGCTAATTCCAAGTGGATCCAAGCCAACATCTAAAGAAGAAAAACAGCTCATTCCAACTAACCAAAAACCCAGGGACAAACAAATCTCAACCCTGAAGCTTTGCTTGGAGATTCGCAAGTTGCATGTGCTAGTTACTCTCTCCCTCCTCCATTTATAGTGTGTCACCTCAGGTTCACCTCCACCTCCTTTATAGTCTTTTCCCCCTTTAAATTCTTGTCTGCTTAGACTCACAGTGGCCAACCACAAACGTGGCACAGAGTAAAGCCAATCGGAAAGCCACCAGCACCCAAAGCAAAAGAAGATGGAAATAATCCACGTGGCAAGAGGGGACTCTCCTCTGTCAAAGACCTCCAGAAGATTCTCTGGGAATAACATTGGCTATTCCTGGAAAGTCCCCATTTCCCATGCAATGAACAATTATTAAGCACCTACTTTAGGTGAATGCTTATTCATCAAAATATGTATGTGTGTATACACACACACACACACACACACACACACACTCACACACAGACACATATTTTGAACCTACTATGTCTGGTGTCCAGTCTGAAAGCATCAAAAGCAGATGTCAGAAGAAGACAGAGTCCAACTCCAAAATGTAAATTCTGAGAGAGATAGATAATAGATATGCAAACAAGGAAGAAGAAAAGGAAAACAATAAAGGAAAGAAATGAAAGTGGTGGTTTAAGGTGGCCATGTCAGGTTGCCCTACTTGACTAGGTACCTTTCGCTCTTCTATGCACTGCAAACACAGGCATATAAGACCCAGGAGCGTCTTCTACACAAAAGGACCAAAATTGTAAGAACAAACAGACAAAGGAGGAACGGCAGATCTACAAAGCAAACACCCAAAAGGTCCTATTGCTCCACCCACAACCTCTCTTGTCCTCTCCTACTAGGTATCTTAGGGGTCACCTGGTATTTGCCAGTCAATCTGAGGTTGTATCTTCTGGAGATCTCTCCCAACTGCTCCTCCAATGTAAGGTCAAGAAGTGACCAATCTGCCTCATACCTGGTGTTAGGCAATGCATACTAGCGATGGCCTGTGGTCTTTGCTCCAAGAAGCCATGAGGTTAGTAGCAGGAGGAAAATACAAGCTGTCCCAAGTCACTGTATCCAAATAACTAACCCAAGACTGACCTCAGTGTCAGGACTGGGCCCCTGGAGTGAGGGGAGGTGGAAGCCTCAAAGATAAAAACACACTGAGTGCATCTGGAGATAAAGTGATTTCCAATTGACTTTGTCTTCAAATGGAACCTCTGTCTCTCTTCAGCTATGAGGCCCACTTATGTTGCTATAGAAACATCAATAGCAGCATCCCAAGTGGGCCATGAACTGAGACATTCAGCTTTAGTTTTCTGCTCAACCTTGGAAGTGCCCCTCTCATCCTGGTGAGTGGTAAGGCCCAGGACTACATGAGTGCAATCTACCTAGAGAAGGTAACATCTGCACCAGTTCAGGTAAAGAGTATTAAAGAAGAGGAGGTATAAACTACTAAATGCCCCTGGCACATAGAAAGTGTCTCTTCTTTTTGGAATTCAGGGTAAGCTTTGTTTTCAGTGATGAGTTCACTAAACCTACCAAGGCTACAACATAGCCAGCTTACAATAGTTTTAGTGGCCACAGGTGCATGTATGAGAGAATGTATTGTACAATTCTGCAGGAAAGATCTCCCTGGCATAAAGCAGGATGTGCTTTTAGTTCTACTGTTCATCTTTAATGGCTACTAATTTTGTTACATCAGAAAGATCTACTGGAGAAGTCAGTGTCAGGGATAAAAAAACTGGAGAAAATTCTAGGCTCAACTCTGCTAGTGGTCACCTGTTATCTTTGAATAAGTTTTTGCCCTTTGCTGAGTCTCTATTTCTGCACAAGACATAGATGTTAGATTAGATTCATAATTCTTGAGCTTCAATGTGCACACAAATTCCCTGAGACAATAACTAAAACTCACATCCCTAGGTATCTTCTCAGAGAATCTGAAAAGTAGTTCTGGAGAAGGGGGCCAGGAGAGTTGTTTTTAACCATGCCTGGTGGTAAATCTAATACTGGAGGGATGACCACCGCTCTTTTAGAAACTCTGGACTCAACAATCCACAAGGGATTTTTTAAAGATTCTGAACATTAATGTGTTAAAATTCTTTAGTCTGGGAAGAGAAGGCTCAAGAAGTGGGTAGAAGGGGGTACATTGGCACTAAGAATTCAGGAAGGATTTTTTATGATGAAGATGCTAAACTATGAGGGGACTTCAAAAAATTTGTCCAAAAATGAAATTAAAGTATGAGCTCATTTTTGGTGCAAAAAGTTTTTAAATGTATGCACAGTTTATTCAAAATATACATTTTCTATGAAGTTTTTGTAGACTGCCACATTTATCAGTTCCTGGTGAGTTTTCATCAAAGACACTTTACATCTGCTTGCCTCCACTTCCATAGCCAACATCCTAGAGATAGCACTACGGATCCAACAGCAGTCAACATGCCTCCCTTCTCCAGCTGCTTCTCCTACAGTGAAACATGGAGGCTGTCCTTAATGAGCTCAAAATGCCCTTCCTCCCAATATTCAATTCCAGGTATTCTTTAAATGGGCTGCTTTCATATCATGTATGCCTTTCTCCAATCCATAATTATTTTCTGTTTCAAAATAATCAAATCATCAAAAGCCTTGATAGCTGATGCTGGATAGGGAACAAAGGGTTAGAGCACCTGGCCACATTGAAGTAACCATCACCTGGGTATACAAGGAGCTTTACTGTGTGTGCAGGCATGGTATGTGTCCCTCCAGGGTCCACCCCTGTTGGCCCTTTACAGAATTCACCTGCAGCCAAGAAACCCAAGTGGGTCTAGTGGGACTCAGTGCAGTTAAGCCTGGAATGCGAATAAGGGAAAATAAAAAATCTTCTCCAATGATCTTCTCTTGATGCCCTGAAACCAACTGCCTGTGGATATAAAGAATCAAAAATAAGGCCCTGCTTCAGCTATTGGGCATCTGCCATTCTGGGCCATGCTGAACTCTGAATACTTTTTTGATGATTTGAGAGATTCTTGCCTCATGAGCCCATATCTTTCCAAGTTAGAAGCCAGAAACTCTTTCTCAGACTCTTCTTATATGGCCTGGGCTCCAACATTGGACTGTGCGAAATCAGATTCCAAGGTGGAAGCTCGTATCTGGGAGAGACAGTCATAGAGCAGACCTTTGGTGAGGGTATGGTTACTCCATTCTGTGCAATGTATCTGCCCAGAGGTGGCAGCACCAGCATCTCCATGAAGCAATTCCTGTGGCAAGTTCAGATGTCATTCCTACAGCATGGCTGCCCCAAGACTGGCTCTTGCCTTCCTGGAGATTCTGTGAGCCCTCTAAGGACCTTTGATACATTCTTCATTTGCTTAAATATGCCAGAGACTGATTCCATCACCCACACCAAAGTGTCTGGGTACAGATGTCCACTAGACACAGCTAGAGAGGGGAGAGCTGATTCTTTGGTTGGGACCTATTGGGTTGTCGGAAAAGTAATGTTGCATTTTTTTTGCTTAGAAAAATACATCATGATTTTCCAATGATCGAATAAAATCACTGAGCTCTGGGACCAGCAGTTAGTGTAATGGCTATGTCACTGGACTCCCACGTAGTCGACCGCGGTTCACGTCCCGGACCCGGTGGCTTAAACTCACGCCGGGCGCGTGTGCATGCGTGCCCAAGATCCCAAGAGGAGAATGGAGGAGAAGGGATTGCGGCGTGGCCATCCCCCCTGGGGGGTGATTTCTCGCTTTCTGTCTCTCTGTCTGTCTCTGTCTGTCTGGCGAGCGCACACGCCCTATAGCAAAAACCTCTCAAAAAAAAAAAAAAAAAAAAATCACTGAGCTCTAAAGACCCTTGATCCAGGAGCTCTTCAAGAAAGAACCAGGCAGTTATAGAATTGACCTGTCTGAAGAGAAGACTTGAGCCATACCACGTTCAGAGGTTCTTCCTTCTGCTGATAGAACAATAACCTGTCCACACTGCAACCTGGCTGAGAATACCAGGCAAAGGATGTTTGAGGGGAACCCTAATGTTTTTTTATTCTCTTCTTTTTTTTCAATCTACCACTTAATTTGAAGGAAATGAACCAAAATAAGTGAACCATGAAGTGAAGGCTGTAGCACGGGGTGGGCTTTTGTTCCCAAGTCAGTCGCCGGAATGCAAATGAACCCAGAGCTGCTCCTCACATTGTGGTATTGACCTCCTTGAAGTCACACACGTTAGAGGAATTCTGCCAGCTCAGGCTTCCTAAATAACCCCTGGGGATGATGTGTCTCCCCCAGAGAAAAAAAAGGACAAAATTCTCAGGCAAGGATGTTCATTTCTAGGCTGACCAGAAGCTCTAAAGTAATGAAAGGCCAACAATAATTAGAAAGTGTTTTTGTATTATTCTCCTCTCCAAAGAGAGTCGCACAAAGGTGCTCAGGGACTCGTGTTAATGGGAAAATGGAATGTTCTGAAAAGAGCTCTTTTAAATCCGCAGTCCTCTGCTCACTCTGGCAATCGCAGACACACAAATTAAGGGTCTGATTTTCCAATTTTCAAAAAATACAGTGCAAGAACTTTCTGGATGGAAATGAGGTTTAAAAAGAAAAGGAAAAGAAAAGCAGTGAATTTAAAAGAGATACAGACATTTATTTTCATTTTTACTTTTCTCTCTTTAAAAGAGAGATTCCTCCCCTAGCATCATGAAATTAGAATGTTTCCAACAGTACTTAAAGAAAAAAAAAAAGTATGGGCTCTTTGCCCATCTGGGGAAAACTCTACTGCTCCCCTCTTCACTCCCCTCTGAAAAGCCAGAAAAATAGGTGGTGGGCATATCTCATAGCCGGATCAAGGGTTTGTGCCCAAGGAGCTGATGTGAAGCAAGTCTTTATGTTTTATGAATGGGTGAGTGAAAGAATGATTAAATAAATGATTTTACCACCCTGCTAGCCTACAGCGTAGCACCAGTCTCTTTTTGGTTTTTTGAAGACCTTCACGACCATTCATTTATTTAATAACTATGTACTGAGTACCTACTATGGGCCAAGCACTATTCCAGGTGCTACAGATATTGAATGAACCAGCAGAAGTTTCAGCCCATCTGGAGTTTACATTCTAGTAGAGGAAACAGATTATAAATGAGACATGTATGTAAAATATACATTGGCTAGCAGTAGGTGCTAAGGAGAAAGATTAAACTGGGAAAGAGGAAAATGAAGTATAGGGGGACTGAAACTTCTTTACCCCACATTAGCCCTACTGCCCCTGGCCAAGACCTAATATTGAACAACAGGCTTCATCAAAGTACTCTCTTCTCCAGGAAGCATTTTATCTTTTCTTTTCTTTTTGCCACAGGGTACATGCACTTGCCAGAGACAGACAGAGGGAAACTTAGAAATTACTCCCTAGGGGGGATGGTCATGCTGCAATCCCTTCTCCTCCATTCTCCTCTTGGGACTTTTGGCATACACGTGCTTGGTGTGGTTTCAAGACATTAGGTCCAAGACTCAAACCATGATCGGCTATGTGGGAGTCTAGCACCTTAACCACCACGCCACCTGCTGGCTCCTACAGGAAGCTTTTAATGACCACTTTAGCTCATTATTAGTGGGTACCAACTTTTCAATGCCTCTTTCTACTCTAGGACTTCTCAACTTCAGCACTTGCAATTTTGAGCTAGATAATTCATTTTCCCTGTGCATTGCAGGGTGCGAGGCAGCCTCCTCAGCCTCTACCCACTAGATGCCAGTAGATCCCTCCTTGATCCCCAAACTATGACAACCAAAAGTGCCCTTATATGCAGGGTCTTCAAAAAGCTTATGGCAGGTCTCCACCTCCAGCCTGCACCGACTGAAGCCCAGGGGAGTTCCGGGAAAGCTGAATACAGCGGCGGGAGCCCAAGAGAGGGCAAGCTGAGGGCCTGAGCAGGAAGGAGGACGATGCAGCAAGGACAAGTGCACAGACCCTAAGGCAAAAACCTCTATAAATAAAAAAAATATAAAAGAAGAGTGAAAAGTGTGGACCAAAGGGTGGTGTAGCAGTAACACACTGGACATGAGGAAAATCCAGGTTCCCATCCTGGGGCCTGCTTCTACATGCCAGGCGCACGCACGCCCACGATCCAGAGTGGCTCAAGGCTCAGGGTGGTTTGCAGCATAAAGATGCCATTGGAGGTGACTGTACCTTCCTCCCTCTCTTCTTCGTTTATTTCTATTAGAAGACATTAGTAAATAAACATTGTTTAAAAAAAATAAAAAAGCTCATGGCAGTGCTCGCTTCGGCAGCACATATACTAAAATTGGAACGATACAGAGAAGATTAGCATGGCCCCTGCACAAGGATGACACACAAATTTGTGAAGCGTTCCATATTTTTCAGAATTGCTTCAAAGTAAAACATTAGTCTCCCTTGGGGAAAAAAAAAGTTTATGGCAAAAGTGTATTATGAAAAACACTATGCATAGATTTCAATTTTTTTTTTGCATCGAAATAAACTTGTACCTTAAAGTCATGTCCCATGAACTCTTTGAATTCCCCTTGTACACTGCTAAATGTGGTGGAAACACACTGGTCTACCCCTTGCTATTAAAAATGCGGTTCCTAAAGCAGCAGTACCGGCATTATCTGAGAACTTGTTTGAAATATGGAATCTCAGACCCTATGGCCAGACCTGCTGAATTAGCATCTGTATTTTAAAAGATCTTTGAGTGATTCATATGTATATGTGCTATTTGAGAAGCACTGGTCTACACCACTTATCTGATTCTTAAGAGTAATGGCTCCCAGGGCCAGTAGGTGGCATGGTGGCTAAGGCACTGGACTCCTATATGACAAACAATAGTTCATGTCCTGAACCTGCCAGCTTGCTTTCTCACTTTCCCTCTCTTGCCCTCTGATGAGCATGAGTGCCCAAGCAAATTTAAAAATAGTAATAATAATAATAAAATTAAATTAAATAAATAATTCTTAAAAAATAAATAAATAAAAGAATAATGATTTTGGAGCCAGCAGGTGATGTGGTTAAGGCACTGGACTCCCAGATGACGAACCACAGTTTGTGTCCTGGACCTGGCAGCTTGAAAATTATGCTGAGCACATGTGCATGAGTGTGCAAAATTCCAAGAGGAGAATAGAGGACAAGGATTGTGGCCATACCCCCTCGGGGGGGAATTTCTCTCTTTCTCTCTGTCTCTCTTTGGTAAATGCACACACCCTATGGCAAAAAGAAAAAAGAAAAAAAAGGTACTGGTCTTCAAATTCCCATTGTGCATCAGAACCAACTGGAGGGCTTGTTAAAAGTAGGGATATCCAAGCCCCTCCTGCAGATTACTGAATCAGGATCTAAGGAGATGAGGTCATGGTTTCTGGGTTTTCCTAGCTTCCCAGGGGACTCTAAGGTATGCTATGTGGGAGAATCATTTTATTAGACCAGTGCTGCCCTAGACCAGTGCTGCCCTGGACCAGCTGCAATGGACTCACCGAGCTTATTAGAAATACATATTCTCAGGTCCCGCCCTAGACCTTCTGCATTGGAAACTCCAGGGTGCAGCCAGTGATCTGTTCTAATAGGCTTACAGTTACTTCTAAGGCTCACTCAAGTTTGAGAATCCTAGAGGGACACAACACAAAAGCCTTCAGAAGTTGAGCATGAACACTGGGGCTGGTAAAGATGAGATATCTTGATGGGCCTTGCTATATACTAGAAAGTCTAAGTTCTTACTTAAAGGAATTTAGAAAGAAAGAAAAAAGAAGGAAGGAAGGGAGGAAGAAAGGAAGGAAGGGAGAGCTCAACTGACTGGATAAAACATCTGTGAGGACGAGATGAACTAGAGTCACCAGTTTTTCATCCTGTAAGAGATGACATCTTCTATGGCTGTTCTCTTTGTAAGCATTCCTAGATGACCCCTTAAATCAATAATCATGTCCTTGAGGACAGATCTCTACTCCTTGGAAGCCTCTAATAGGTCAGTTGTTCCTGGAGAGGTAATTAATTCACATTGCATTGAATTGTTTCAAAACAAGCACATGCACAAAGGATGATTTCAGCTAGGAGAGGCATGGATGTTGAAGACCAGGTTCTCAGGACCTTGGTTTGATTATATGAAAATCAGAAGAGCTAGGTTAGAGGATTTCTTAACCTTGGCATTGTGAACATTTTGGGTCAGATAGTTCTATGTTGTGGGGTGAATGCCTTGTTCATTGCTGGACACTTAGCAGTATCTCGACCTCCATCAACTAGAAGCTAGAGAACCCCACCCCATTAGGACAATCAAAAATGCTTCCAGCTCCTTCTGGCCCAACACCCAGAAAAAAGCCAGAATTCATGTGCATCTGATCCATGTGGTGCTGGCCCTGCCCCTTTAACTGGAAAAAACTCTGCCCCAAACCTCTCCTTCTGGCCCAACACCCAGCAAAAATCCAGGTATGGTGGTCTCTGTCTTCTTTCTGTCTCTGTCTTTCCCTCTCCCTTTGTCTCGAAATTTATACACACACACACACACACACACACACACACACACACACGTATATATATAATTAAA
Organism: Tupaia tana; assembly: GCA_026018925.1. Lineage (NCBI taxonomy): Eukaryota > Metazoa > Chordata > Mammalia > Scandentia > Tupaiidae > Tupaia > Tupaia tana. The sequence goes on along the minus strand of JAKSZU010000007.1, from coordinate 84,285,138 downwards.
AAAAAACTGTAAGTACTGTCTCTTGTCTCTGACCTCTCCTTTCTCTTGCTAATTTCAGAATCCATCTGCATCTGAGGTGGGTCAGGCCCTGCCCATTTCACGCAGTGCACTAGCACCCTGCATGATTTTCATTTTCTTCCCTTTTCAAAAATAATTTTTTTCTCTTTTCATGGCTTTGTCTTGTCTTTTTCCCCTTTTTTCCTTTCTTTTACCTGACTTTCTCACCTTGCTTCTCACCTTCCACACATTGAGTGTCTAGGCAATTCTGGGTACACAGTGAAACATCTGAATACTTAAAATCCTGCAGATTCCCTTATTCATCCCAGGTTCCCTTATTCCTTTGAAACTGTGAGGCCTTTGTAATATTTAGTTCCATTGATAAAAGTGCAGGTTGCTTGGTGAAGATCAGGGAAACAGAACTGCAGAAAAATTGTAGGTCATCTCCTTCCACACACCTCTAACACTCAGAATTAACTCCAAGAAGGTAGGAAGTAATGTATAATCCATCAGATGACCAGAAACCACCACCATAGAGGCACAAGAAATATGGGAAATCAAGAAAATATCTCTCTCACAAAGAACAGCCCTTCATCATCCACAGAGAGTACAATCAAACTTCTGGGAATGTCTGATAAAAGAATTTAGAATATTCACAGTGACAAAGTTAACAGAGATGCAAAAGAAAAGAGACAACAAACTCCAGAAAATGCAGGAGAAAAGAGTTGGTGGGTTCCAGGAGGTGAAAAAGTTCTTCCATGATCTGAAAGGAAATACACACCATAAAGAAGAATGAAACAAAACTGTTAGAAATGAAGACTGTAATACAGGATATCAAAACCTCCCTTGAAAGTATTAAAAGCAGAATAGATCATGCAGAAGACTGAGTCTCAGATGTAGAAGGTAGAACCTCTGACTTAGAAAAATTCACCAAAAAGACTGAGAAAATAACCCCCCAAAATGAAAATAGTATATGAGTAATACTAGATACTATTAGATGCCCAAACATCTGGATAATCAGTATCCCAGAAGGTGAAGAAACTAATCAGGGCATTGATAATCTATCCCATGAAATCCTAGAAGAAAACTTTCCAAACCTAGAGAGGTATTCAAATATCTAGATCCAAGAAATACAAAAGACCCCACATAGAATGAACCCAAAAAGATCTTCTCTAAGGCACATCATAGCCAGATTGACCAAAACTACAGTCAGAGATAAGATACTAAAATTGACAAGAGAAAAACATCAAAATACTTTCAAAGGATATCCCATTAGGCTAACATTGGACCTCTAGTTGGAAACAATGCAAGCAAGGAAAGAATGGGAAAATATATTCAAAGTGTTAAAGTGAAAAACAATTTCAACCAAAAATACTGTATCTGGCAAGATTATTCTTCATGTGGGAAGAAAAGAAAAGCATTCTTAGATAACTAAAACCTGAACGAACTTACCAACACCAGACCAGCTCTTTGAGAAGTTCTGAAGGGAGTACTATACCAGGAAAGCTAAAGACAAACAGACAAATAAGAGAACAATAAAATGACCAAGAGAAAGGCCAACTTAATGGTAGGGACAAGTTCTGAAATATCAATAATAATGTTGACTGTTAATGGAAAGGTTAGGCTACAGTAAAACATTACTGATTTTCTTCTATGGTTTGTCTTCCAGATTTAAAGATTTTTGCTTTCTTTTGAGTTGTTGGGTTTGGCTATTCGTTAAGAAAAGAGTTTTTTTAATTGAAACATAAAATTTTCTCCCTTCCTGACCCCTTTGCAATTGGAAAATATTTGTGAGGATTTTCATTTTGTGGCAGAATGGTTATTTGCATAAATTCAATAATACAATAGTATATGTTGTCTTGCATTAGAAACTGAATTCTTATGGGGCTTTGTGCAAATAACAGACCAAATTGAGATTAACCTAATTTTTTTTTTTGCAAATAAGTTAGTTTAGACCTCTCTTTAATAAAAGGGGGAATGGAGAGAGAGAAAAAAAAATGTTTCAGAAAAAAATTACAGTGCAGTAGTCACTAGATTCTAGCTCTGTCCATACTTTAAGATCTTTTGTGAATCAAAAAATGTGAAAAAAAAGTTTAGTATGGAAGGGAAAGAGGGGGAAGGGGAAGGAGAAAACATGTAAAAATTATGCTTAATTGAAAAAAAAGAGAAGTTATTTGCTGATGATAATGTATATAGTAATAGCCTTGCCTTGAATGACATGCATGATATTTGTGTTGGAAAAAGAAATGCATACTGTAAATATGTGACAAAATGTAAATTAAGGGACCAGTAGTTGGCGTAACGGCTACGTCGCTGCATTCCCATGTAGTGGACCGCAGTTCGAGTCCTGGACACGGTGGCTTAAACTCACACCGGGTGCATGTGCGTGTGTGTGCATGCCCAAGATCCCAAGAGGAGAATGGAGGAGAAGGGATTGCAGCGTGGCCATCTCCCCAGGGGGGTGACTTCTTGCTTTCTGTCTCTCTGTCCCTCTCTGTCTTTCTGGCAAGTGCACGCGCTCTATAGCAAAAACCTCTCAAAAAAATGTAAATTAAAATAAATTAATTAATTAATTTAAAAAATGCTTTCAGACATTGCTAAATGTCCTCTAGGGATAAAATATTCCAGTTGAGCCCCACTGGATCAGAGGTAGAAAGAGGTCAAAAGGAGAGGGAAATCTGCTCTGAAAGAGTGCAGAAATCAAGGTCGTCTTCTCAGGGTGAGCATGGCCAAGGACGGAACAAGGCTCAAGGGCTGGGCCATGGATGCCCAAGGTACACCTCCAGCTCTGAGCTCTGAAGCTCCCATTTGGGCAGGCCCATCATGGTCCTACCCCTGCTTCCTTTTCTTTCCTTTCACACACAGTGTCCTCAATAAAACTCTCCTATTCCTAACTCCAGGTTCATGCCAGTTTCCAATATGTGAGTATCATTAACATGCTGGGCATAGCAGCCATAGTTCTGGGAGTAACTTGTCCATCCTCCAAGTCTAAACAAAATACCTGAAGAATCAAGAATAACTGGTTGGTTCTAAGTAGTATCAAGATGTTAATTCATCCTCCCGGAGAAGAATGGGAAAAGCTGGGATAGAGGTCGACAGGCAAGGCTCCTAGTGTTGAATATGGGTCCCCAACACTTCTCTATCATTCCCAAGCAGTTGAAGAAACTCCTTGATAATAATGGCTTAAAAGATGTTTATGAAAAACATAAATCTTTGAAAATCTTCCATTGTCCTCATTCATGATAAATGTTCTCTGTCTGAGAGAGTCTCCAGGGTTTCTGCATGGCTTCTATGTTCTACGCTGCTTTGGGAGAAGAGAGTTCTAAACACCAAGTCCTTTTAAATACATAATAGATTACAGTGACACACTGATGTCAAGTGGTGTGAGCTGTAGCCAGCTTCGTGCCATGATCGTGCACCTGTCCTCTTACTATTTCCTTTTTATAAGAATGAGGGTTCTAAGATGCACATTAAAGAAAGAGAGATGATGTTTACAGTCTGGATTCCCATGACCCACTACCACTTTATTGAGGCCTGGGAATGCAGCTGCTGACAGGATTTTAAAGACATACTGCCATTCTAGGAGGGAGGCCTGGAGGCATCATCTCCTGCCTTACAAAGAAGAAGAGAGAAGTGAGGAGAAGCAGGTAGAGAAGACAGTGATTGGCTCTTTTCCCAGGCACTGCTCTGTGGAAGGAACAAGAGCCAACTCAAGTCTACTAGCTCATCGAGAGGAAGAGTTCGGCACTTGGGCACAGAGGTCTTTGGGGTCACTTTGTGACTGGTTTTGTATTGCATTGCACTGTATCTTATTCATTCATTCATTCATTCAATGAGAGCAAAACAGAGAAATAGAGTGAAAGAGACAGGCACTCCCAATAGGTTATACGTGCCATAATCCACCCCCTGCCTTAGCCAACCCTGAAACGCTGGGATGTACAAGGAGCCCCAAAACGTGAACCTGGAACCTTCTCACTTGGATCCAGTTGTATTACCACTGTGCTACCACCTGGCCCTTACTTTGTAACTTTAGACCTCCACTTCCTTATCTGAGATATGGGGCCAAAATTCCTCCTGTCACTTCGCATGGGTCCTGGGGACCATGCCATGAGGACATGACTGCCCAGCATGTGCCACATGGCAATAGCACCATGGGCAAGGAAAGGATAAGAGAAAGAATTGAATCAGTGCTCCGACTCTTGTGGGAGCCTTCTCAGTCCAATTCAGTATGCCTCCCCAGTCTCACCTCCAATGGCTTGAGGGCCACCACAGCACCTGCTGTCACCATCACTGTCTACAACCATCAGCTCCCATGTCCCTCCTGTGCACATATCCTGGTAACTCAGGAAAGGGGAGCCAAATGGCTCCTGGGGGCTGTGGGTAGGTTCTCAGGAGGGCTGCTGGGATCCCTCCAAGTGCACACACACGATTTCCAGGGCTCCTGAGGATTTATAGGAGAAATTGAAGGACGAGAACCCGCCTTGCTTCATTTTCAGATACTGGTAAAGGAGCCAGCCTGCAATTGCAAAGGCACTGCCTCTAAAAAGACTGCAGAGGGGTCATCACATGACAGACATCTGGAGGACTGGGCAGCTAGGACAGAGGACAGCTTCCAAGCCACTAATGGACTCATCCAGGGATGTTCCAGAAGCTTCTGAAGCAGAACTTTAGGTTACTGGGCCAGAGTGAATGGGGCATACATGGACGCATGGATGTTTTTATTCAAGATCTTTCTACTTGCAAAAAGGAAATTAAATATAAAGTTCTTGAGCTTCTTAGAGACTTTGATCCCTCCCCTCCAGCCCCATTTTCCTGCCTGTTGACTAAGGGATTTATTTAGAGGTACAGAAAAGTCTCTATAGTCATAAAATTATTGCATTGTAAAGCAACATCAGAATTGGTGTTTTCTCCCTAGTTATCTTCCTATCTGAGCACTGGTCACCAGAGTTCATTCTTGCGACTGGAGCTTAAGGGATTTTCATTTTCAAAAGGAAGATGAAGAAGACGGATTTGAAGGTGTTAAGTGGAGAGAGTCTGGGTTTTGTTCTGGTTTGGCTTCAAGGAGCGATTTGATCGCCGAGTTGTACAGAATAGTATCTAATCTGAAAATGAGATCTATTTTCATTCACTTGGAGGACTCATCTGCATATAACAGGGAAAGTCAGACTGCAGCCAGCAGTTACCTGGATCAATTTAAGGATACTACGTTTTGAAGATTTCCAAGGGGAGTCCTTCCATACAGTAGGCATGGTGGTTCCCACTGGGACACCCTTTCCCATTTACTCTGTGTGTTCCAGAATAATTACAACCTGAAGAGAAGCATGCCTAGGGTTAAAGCCAGATGTTTGGTTCAGAGAAGACATAGCCAGCCTGATTGGAAAAGCACATTTTATTCATTGTCCCAATGTTGTGGATTACTTCACATTCTCAAATGCATAATTGGAGGAATATGGCAACGAGAATGGCATGATCTTCAATTTCTGCAACTTCTGAGTGATCAAGAAATTGGGAGCAAACTGACCATTGTCTGAATGGGAACCCACTGCATGTTCACCTTTTAGTCTCCTTAGGGTGATTCAAACCCTTTGGAGGGCCAGGCCATAAAGGAGAGCTGAAGACCAAGTACCCTGGGCAAGCTGATGGAACCCTGTTCTAATCCAGAGGCAGCAAGGACTAGAACACATCACGCTGCACTTTGTCATCTGCCACGTGGGTATCACAGCTGGAAGACACACTGGGTTAAACAGAGTCCCCCAAAATTCAGTTCCACTAAGAATCTCAGAGTGTAAACTTTTTTTTGAAAAAAATGGTCTTTGCAGTTGTAGTTAGTTAAGAATCTTGACATGAAATCTTCCTGGATTTAGGATGGGCCTTAAATCCAATGGCTGTATATTCACAGGAGGAGGACACCAAGGAGAAGGCTATATGAAGCCTATATGAAGACATGTCTTCTCATGTGAAGACAGAGGCAGAGACTACAGGGCTGCAGTTGCAAACCAAGGAACTCCCGGAGCCACCAGAAGCTGGGAGAGGCAAGAAAGGCACTTGGTCTGGGCCCTTCCCCCTCCCCCAAATCCTGTGTTGAGATTTGGTTGTGAAGTTATTAAGAGAAAATGTAACACCTACATGGTGTGAAAAGGTGGGGCTTTAGGAAGTAAGTGAGTGACTTAAGGACTGACACCTAGTGGGTTTATAGGACATGGGAATGAGACCAAGGAGACACACAGACCACAGACCACACTCTCCTCCCCTCTACCGGGTTGCAATGCAGCCAGAAGATCTTGACTAGAGGTGGCCCCTGGACCCAGGACCCTGGACCTCCAAACCTTTCTTCTCTTAAATTACCCAGACTCGAGTCTTTTCTGTTATTACCAACAGAACAGACCAGAAGAGAAGAATTATCCCATAGAGCCTTCAGGGAGTACATCCCTGCTAAAACCTTGATTTTGACTTCCGGTTTCCAGAACTGAGAGAAAACACATTTCTGTTGTTTTAAGCCACTTAGTTTGTGGTAATTTGTCATAGCGGCCTCAAGAAATGGAAATAAGTATCTTAATTATGGGCCATTCTCCAAATTCTGAATCTCTAGGTTTCTCTCTCTGAAAAACTTTTCCTTTTTGTAGCTTCCAAATTGCCAAGAAAAGGAAAGAGAAGAAAAGTGAAGTCTTTGGGGCCGGCTGGTAGTGTGGTGGTTAAGGTAGCTGGATCCCAAATGGTCACCTGCACAGTTTGAGTCTCAGACCCAGTGGCTTAAACACACAAGGCGTACGTACATGTGTGCCCACATCCCAGGAGAGGAATAAAGGAAACGGGACTGCAGCGTGGCTGTCACCAGCTGGGGGTGTGTTCTCACTTTCTCTTTTTCTCTTTCTGTCTCTATCTAGCAAGTGCACACATGCTCCATAGCAAATTAAAAAGGAAAATCTTTGGACTCAGTGGTAGGCTTTTACCTTTGGTAGTGAGGAGCTGACTTTAACCCAAACAAGGTGGCCGTGTGCTTTAACAAAACAGATAGGTTATGGAGCTGCATAATCAACAATGAGATCTCAGGGCCTAGCAATGAGCAGAGTGCCACATCCGACACCCCATGGGCTTTTTCTGGTTGAATCTTTTTTAATTTTTTCCTTTAGAGAGGTTTTTGCTATAGGGTACATGTACTTGCCAGAGAGACAGAGAGACAGAAAGCGAGAAATCACCCCCCATGGGGAGTGGTCGCACCACAATCCCTTCTCCTCCATTCTCCTCTTGGGATCTTGGGCACACATGTATATGCACCCAATGTGAGTTTTAAGCCACCAGATCCAGGACTCAAACCATGGTTGACTACATGGGAGGCCAGCAACGTAACCATTATGCCATCTGCTGGTCCCTTTCTGGTTGAATCTTTAGGAGGTAAGGACAGGCATTACCTTAACTTCTCATAGCAGGGAAACGAGGCACTGAGAGGTTAAGTTTTGGCTTTGATTCCAGGCCCGAGTTTGCCTACAGAGCCTGGACCTTACCCTCACCACTCTTCCGTCTCCCCACCCCCACTCCAACTCTAACAAGCCCCTGAAGGTTGACTCTTGTGACCTCAGGCTTCTTATAGCAAATATAAACGTATAGCACTTAAATAATTTATTCTGATGAGAAATGAAACTGTCACATAACTTATTCATCAATCACTCTATCAGCACAGTTGATAAATGTCATTCTTTTGATGCCAAACCATTCCATTGGATGAAAAGGTTGCACAGCAAACAATGACACATTTGAGTACAATAACAATAATTCAAAAGGCAAGCACCGGACATATTTAAAGACTGTAAGAAGATAATGAGAGAGGTCTGCTCAGTGCACTTGAACTCCCTTTCTGTTTGAATACCCTCTTGTCCACAGGAGCAAACCAGGATACCATTGTTGTGGGGTAGATATGGGGCTATTTGCAGGCTCTGGTTATGAATTCCATGTGGACAGGACCACTTTCACAGAGGCAAGAAGGAAAAGGCACATGTGGGCAGCTTAAAACTGGCAGCTTAACACTCATGCCAGGTGCATGTACATGTGTGCCCAGAGCCCTGCTCCGAGTGGGACAGAGGGTTTGTGCTGCTGATCCGCAAACACTGGCAGAATGCATCAAAATCACGAGGGAAGTCTAATGAAAATAGAGATTCTTGGGCCTACCTTGTGGCCTAGAGGTTAAGGGAGCTGAATCCCACATGGCCAACTGAGGTTTGAATCCTGGCCCTGGTGGCTTGAAAAACATGCTGAGTGCTTGCGGCTGCATGCACCAAATCCCAACAGAATGGAAATAATGGAGGAGAAGGGATTGTGGCATGGCCATGCTCCACTTGGAGGTGCGTTCTCTCTCTTGTCTCTCTGTCTCTCTCTGGTGAGAGCACACACCCTCTGGCAACTGAAAAAAACAATAGTGATTCTTGGGCCTCACTGCCAGTGGACATGTAAAGTGGGGCAAGAATCTGTTGAGGCCTGCAGGTGGTGTGGAGGTTAAGGTGGCTGCATCCACATGGCTGACTGTGAGGTCTGAGTCTTGTACCTGGCAGAATGAAAAAAACACTGGGCACACGTGCAAATGTGCCCAAAATCCTGAGAAGAAGGGATTGTGGTATGGTTGTCATCCTAAGGGATGATTTCTCTCTCCCTCTCTCTGTCTGACAATTGTCCATACCAAAACTTAAAAGGCAAGACTCTGCCTTGGATTTGTTGCAGTGACTGATTTTTAACAATTTTACTAGAGAATTCCAATGCGTAAATGGGGATAGGAATCACTGATTTTTCACTAAAGTGAATGACTGGTCAAACTGCTATCAAGACAGTTGCCCCTGGCAACCACCATTCTACTTTCTGTCTGTGAAGTTTTCTAATTACCAAAAGTGTGTGCATGTGCCAGAGCGAGGCCAGGAGAGGGGGAAAAACATCCCCCAGTGTAGCGTGGTCGTGCTGCAGGTCTTTCTCCTCTATTCCTCCATCTGCTGGGGTTTGGGCACTCACACACATGAATGGTGTGTGCTTTTTCAAGACTCTGGGGCTGAGATTCGAACTGCAGTCAGCAAGGTGGGACCTGGCCCCCTTAACCACTAGGCTATAGGCTGCCTCTTCTATAAATCTGATAACTCTAGGTACCTTGTGTAAGAGAAATGATACTGGGGGCTTCACAACATTCCTAGAAAACTGGAATTAAAGTACAAGTTTATTTTGGTGCAAGAAACTTTGAAATTCATACATAGTTTTTCATAATATGCATTTTCCATAAACTTTTTGAAGAACCCGCACAGTGTATGCACCTTTCTGCGAGCAGCTTTCTTCACTGTCCCCAAAGTGCACCCATGTTGTACTGTCAGAATTTTCTTCCTTTCTGAGGCTAATATTCTATTGTATTTACCTACCCCATTTTTGTTCATCACTTATCTATGGATAGGTAGATACATGGGGTGCTTCCACCTATTTTCGCTATTGTTAATAATACTGGTATGGACACTGATAGACACATATCTTTCAAGACCCGCTTTCAATTCTGTGGGGTATATACTCAGAAATGGGATTGGTATATTATATGATAACTCTATTTTTAATTTATTGAGGCACACCATACTGTTTTTTAAAGTGTATTTATTTCTTCTTCTTCTTCTGAGAGAGAGAGAGAGAGAGAGAGAGAGAGAGAGAGAGAGAGAGATGTTCCCAATGGGGTCTTCCTGCTGAGATCCACCCCAAACCTCAGCTGGCCAGGATTATGGGTATGTGTTCATGCCTGGTGTGCTCAGGGAGGTCTCAGGATGTGAGACCAGGACCTCTCCCATGTGGGCCCAGTTATGTTACCACTGCACCACTGCCTGCTTCTACAGATTGTGTTTGATAGTGACTGCACCATTTTACATGCTTACTAACAGTGCACGAGTGTTCGATTTTTTCATATCCTCACCAATACTTGTTATTTTGTTTTCTTTTTTTTTTTTTTTTAGTAGCCACCCTAAAGAGTATAACTCATTTTCTGTTAACAAGAGTATATAAATACATTGGTATCCTTTTTAAATTTTTTTTTTGAGAGGTTTTCGCTATAGGGCGCGTGCGCTCGCTGGACAGACAGAGAGAGACAGAGAGACAGAAACTGAGAAATCACCCCCCAGGGGGGATGGCCACGCTGCAATCCCTTCTCCTCCATTCTCCTCTCGGGATCCTGGGCACGCACGCACACGCGCCTGGCTTGAGTTTTAAGCCACCGGGTCCGGGACACGAACCGCTGTCGACTACGTGGGAGTCCAGCGACATAGCCATTACGCTAACTGCTGGTCCCGCTTTTTAAATTTTTTTTAAAGAGAAATTTTTGCTACAGGGTGTCACCAGAGAGACAGAAAGCAAGAAATCACCCCTGGAGGGGGGGATGCTCATGCCACAATCCCTTCTCCTCCATTCTTCTCCTGGGAACTTGGGCACAGATACACATGTGCCCAGCGTTGAGTTTTAAGCCACCAGGACTGGGACTCGAACCATGGTTGACTACATGAAAGTCCAGCCACATAACCATTATGCCATCTGCTGGTCCCCATTGGTATCTTTTTAACTTGACAGGTAATATCAAATTCTACGTGAAGATATATATTTAAAAACACCTCCAAGCACTGATTCAGCAGAGGGCAGAATAAAAGCGAGGTAACAGCTACCGATCAAGAAAAAAAGTGTTTCTAGCAACGAAGGTCTGAGCCTGGTGCCCCACTGTCCAGAGCTTGCCTGTGTGGCCTTAGACAGTCACTTCTTCCTTTTGAGACCCAGTTCCATCATGTATAAGCAGGAATAAGAATATCTTACATACACTATTTTAAAAATATCTAAGTATTGGTAATAATGGATAAAAAGTGCCCAGATCGGGGACCAGCAGTTAGCGTAATGGTTATGTCACTGGACTCCCACGTAGTCGGCAGCGGTTCAAGTCCGGGACCCAGTGGCTTAAACTCACGCCGGGTGCGTGTGCGTGCCCAAGATCCCAAGAGGGGAATGGAGGAGAAGGGATTGCGGCATGGCCATCCCCCCTGGGGGGTGATTTCTCGCTTTCTGTCTCTCTGTCTCTGTCTGTCTGTCTGGCAAGTGCACGCGCCCTATAGCAAAAAAAAATCTCTCCAAAAAGAAAAAAAAAGTGCCTAGATCAGTACCTAACACATGGTAGGTACTTAATAAACAGTATCATTCTTAAGAAAATAAAAAGTTTAAGAGGAGAAGCCAGCTGGTGGTGTGGTGGCTGAGGCAGTTGGATCCCACACAGCCGATGGCGGTTTGAGTCCTAGACCCTGTGGTTTGAAAAACATGCTGTGTGTCTGCACAACCAACGTCCTGAAAGGAGAAATGGAATAGCAGGGGTTTCATGGCCATCCCCCTTGGAGTACACTTTCTCTCTCTCTCTCCCTCCCTCCTCCCTCTCTCTCTCTCTCTCTCTCTCTCTCTTCCTCTCTCTCTCTCCTGAGCACACATGCCCTGTAGCAAAATTTTAAAAGAAAAAGAAAATGTAAGAGAGGAGGAGATATTTCCCATAAGCTGCTTACCTCTCTTCCTCAACACACACACACACACACACACACACACACACACATTCAAAAACATCCCCACACATACCCATTAAAAGAAAAATCCCAGGAAAGGCCAGTATTGGTCAGAGAAGTGAAGATAATCACATTATGAAATATTGAAATGGATTTACACAGCTTTTTAAGAATTAAAATACTAGGACCAGCAGGTGGCATTAGTGAATAAACTGCTGGACTCCCACCAACGGTGGTTCAAGTCCCAGCTCTGGCAGCTTGAAAATTACACCAGGTGTATGTGCATACATGCCCAAAATCCCAGGAGGGAAACGGAAGAGAAGAGATTGTGGCATAGCTACAGTGATTTCTCACTTTCCCTCTCTGTCTTTCTCTAGTGAGCATACACACCCAATGGCAAAAACCTTAAAGAAAAAAAAAGAGAATTGAAATACCCATGGTTTTCAGAGAAGAGCTACCATACACAGTATCTGGGAATTGGTGTGCTGTTGAATATCTTCCTCCAAGGCCCGGGTTCAGTCCTGAAGACAACACCCATGGAGCCAACCTCAACATACTCAGGCCAGGCATGATCAGCTTTAAGGGAATATTCCTGCCCTGGCCTGGGAGTTGGCATCCCATTGGCCTGACATTGCAGATGGTCCCAGAAGTCTTGTTTGAACCTGAGCCTACAATGGATACCTCATACATGACCCCTGCAGGAGGGGGTAATGCAGTTGATGACGGTGACCTTTCCTTGGGAGTCTTCTTGCCTTCCCAAGGGAGGGCTCCATACAGATGCCTGGGAGGAGGGAGGTATGACTACAAACCCACTTTACAGGTGAAGAGACTGAGGCTCACATCCCTCAGAATCACACAGCTAGTAGGTGATGTGATTCTACTCTAGACCTCTCTGACTTCAGAAGCCATGCTCCTAACCAGGCTCAGAAAACCACAGCCATGCCTGTTTCTGTAAATCAAGTTTCACTGGAATATGGCCAAGTCCATTCATTTATGTCTTGTCAAAGCTGCTTTCTAGTACACCTGGGTGGAAGAGCTGCAACGGAGACCACGGGATTCACAAAGCCTGGCACATTTCACTGTCTTTACAGAGGAAGGCTGCCTGCCCCGCCCTTACTACAGCAACGTTCAACTGGTTGAAGGTCCAAAGGGTTTCAGGAGACAAACTGTGACAACACCAGGGTGGGAGACTGTTCGGACAGACTCCTCAGAGAACAGGTCTGTCCTCACAGCCTCTATTCACTGTCTCTGGCCTCTAGAATCACCTCTTCCCCTGGGTGCAAGAATCCCTCCACTTCTCAGTGCCTTAGTTTACCCATTACAAATGAACAGCATCTTCTCCCGTGAAGAATGTTGGAGAGATTTAAATGAGATCTATTAAATAAAAGGCTCAGTATGGGGCTTGGCTCAGTCAGCGCTCAATGAACGTTTATGTCCTTTCCTCAGGCTCCAACCAACGACAGTATTCTGCAACTTCAGATGTTCCTGGCAAAGGTGCGGGACCGAGGAGGAGACTGCTGCCATCGGCCTGCTGTGCAACAGACCCATTAAGTGAAGTTATGGAGAGGGCATTTTTCTGGATGAATAAAAAGGGAAAATGTAGCTTAAATGAGGAGGGTCTTAGGCGTGCAGCTGCTTAAAGCTCCTCATCGGCCATCATTTAAGCAGTAATTACAGTGGCCTGCCTCTTGGGCACAAGGTAGGAGAGGGAGTTGCTATTAAATGACATTTTTCTAACAGATCTAAGATTTCTGTATTTAAGTACCAAACCGCCCAGGCCCATGGATCAGTTGTGGCAGTAAAGAGCAAGGCTTTGGTGTTGGCAGACCTGGGTTTGAATCCCAGCTCTGTCCCTCATCAGCTGTGTGACTGCAGGGAAGTTAGTACACCTTGGTTTTCTCATATGAAAACGTGTGTGTGTGTGAATGTGTGTGTGAGAGAAAGAGAGTACACGCATGTGAGTGTGCACACCTGTGCATAAAAGTATGCATGTGTGTGTGCATCTAATAGCATCTGCCTTACAGGGCAGAAATGGGAAACACGTGAATGTTTAGCACACCACACGACATGCAGGAAACAGCCAGTATGTGTATTTGTCTCATCGATAAGGCCCCTAGCACCTCCCAATCGTGGGGGTCAGTTGCACAATCACGGGGAAAATGAGGCAGCTGTGTTTAGACCACAGACAGTTGGCAGTGACTCAACAGAACGCCAGCTTCATCTCTCCTTCCTTTCCTCCCAGCCCCATTCAAGCAGGCGCTAATCGCATTATCAAGATTATCTCCCGGTAGTCGCAGAGCTGCTGCCCTGGGACTTGGGTTTAATTCCATTTTAATAACAGGTTCTTAAACACATTTAAAAACAAAATTACGATGCCCTTTTATCCCTTCAGTTGGAGGAAAAAAAAAAATACAAACCTTCCCGATGTACAGTAATGTATTGGGGGGTTGTGTTGTCTATTGTTTTGCTGTTCAGATTTTCTTTTTCTTCTTTTTTTGTTTATAAAAGAACATATTGTTTTGAAGATTGTTGGGAAATGGGATTCAGGGATTTTTCCATTTTGAAATGATTTCCCTGGCAACAAAGAAAACAGCCAGTTTGCCCAGATGCCAGGACCTGCCTCATTTGAAAATTGCCTCGTGGTAGGGCCAGCGGGGATCAGGGTTTCTAAAAGCAGCAAACTCACTTTAAGGTGATAGATTCAATCCGAGCTGGGCTTTGAATGGTGCTTTCCTCTTGTATTTATGGAAAACATAAAATTTTACTTTCCCAGGCAGGACCAAGGTGCTGGTTGACTTTCTACAAGTTTACAGTGCCATTAGTATCCTTCGATTATGAGGGATATGACATAAACTTCCGCCTGCCGAGAGATGAACGGAAGAAGAGCTCATTGGACTTGAAGGTGAACAGAGAGGCTAGGGACCTGATGATTTTTATGCCCTGATTTCACCCACATGACACTCCCTCCCCAACAAAACTCACCTTGTCCTAGATTTCATCAAGGCTAAAGGGTATCTCCTCTCCTTAGTTACCTCCTGGATGACCTTTAATCCCACCATTGGCACTGCATTCCTTTGGCTAGCTTCTGCCTATAGCTGACAGGCTTGTTTTAAAACATAAATAACATAAATGCAGGTGAAAGCAGAAGGGCTTGCTGGTCCCTCAAACATTCCTGTGTGAATTAGGATAATGTCATTTTGCCTGAAGGGTCTTGAAACAGCATGAATGGGCGTGAGGGTACTAGGGGTTCATATAGGGGAATATGGGGTAGAGAGGGGGAATATGGGGACACAGAGAACTCACCAGTGGACAGTGGCCTAAGTGACTTATCTGTGAGCACACTTCTACACAGAGATTCTGAACCTGGTTTAAGAGATGGCTTAAAGGACCAAACCCTCTGACCTGATGTGCAGAATGTGTTTTTACTTAAGTCCACAATTTTATCCGATCTCAAAAGACTGGGAAAGGTGTAAGTGCTACGGACAGCTGGCATTGACCAGGGGATCTCTTCGCACCCAGGCACAGTGCTAAAAACGCACTGCTTTACTTACCGCCCCTTCCCATGGCAGGTGACTGTCATGGAGAGAGAACTGAGGTGCCAGGTTGGTGCAGCAGTAAAGGACGACGATGACGATGACGGTACGGTATCAGCTCACACGTGTTTAGAGCTTCCTACGCTCTAGGCACTATTTCTTTCTTTCTTTTTTTTTAAGAATTTAAAAATTTTATTTATTATTATTATTATTATTTTAATTTGCTATAGGGTAGATGTGCTTACCAGAGAGAAACAAAGGAGGAGAAAGAGAAAGAGGGAAAGTGAGAAAGCAAGCCGCCAAATCTGGGACTCAAACTGTAGCCAGCCACGTGGGAGTCCAGTGCCTTAACCACCACACCACCTGCTGGCCCCCTCCAGGTACTGTTTCTATATACATCACCTCAACCCTCAGTCATAATCTTCACCGAGGCACAGTGAATTTTAAATACTCACCCAGTGTGGCTGGCATGTGGCGCAGTGGTTAAGGTGCTGAACTCCCACATGGCTGACCACAGTTCAAGTCCTGGACCTGGCAGCTTGCTTTTTCACTTTCTCTTTCTCTCTCAATGTTCAAATTAATAATAATAATAACAAATAAAATAATTTTTAAAAAATTAAAAATCACCCAGGGACACAGCTAATTTGCAACTCCCACTTCAGCCCTATGGGTTTGTTTGTTTCTTTCTTCTTTTTCAAGAGTTGTATTAGTTTTTGGACCAGCAGTTAGCGTAATGGCTATGTCGCTGGACTCCCACATAGTCGACTGCGGTTCGCGTCCCGGACCTGGTGGCTTAAAACTCACGCCAGGCGTGTGTGTGTGCGTGCCCAAGATCCCAAGAGGAGAATGGAGGAGAAGGGACTGCGGCATGGCCATCCCCCCGGGAGGTGATTTCTCACTTTCTGTCTCTATGTCTCTCTCTGTCTGGCTGGCAAGCGCCTGTGCTCTACAGCAAAAACCTCTCCAAAAAAAAAAAAAAAAAGAGTTGTATTAGTTTTTTATTCATGCTAGAGTACATGCACTGAGGGAGGGAGGGAAGGAGGGAGTGAGGGAGTGAAGGGGAAGGGGAGAGAGAGAAGCACCCCACAGGGTCTTCATGTGGCCACCCACCACGCTCCGCCTCAGCCAGCCTGGATCACGGACATACGTGTGCCCAGTGTGTACAGGGAGGCCTCCAGATATGAACTCAGAACCACCCCAAAGGGGTCCAGCACTATGAAGTGTTGCTTGGCTGCTGCAGCACCAGCTGGCCCCCAGAAATCTGCATTTAACCAGCATCCCAGGTGGTGCAGGGGCTTAACAGGACTGAGAGCTGCTGCTCCAGACCATGAATTCTGAAGCAGATGGGCCTGGGTCAGTGACCTGAATCTGCTCTTTTCTGTCTGGGACCACTCTGCCAGCTAGAGGAATTTCTCTCAGCCCCTGTTTCCTCACCTGTAAAATGGTGAGAATAGGATCTCTGAATAGAACCTGAAAAGAAAAATGCAGATTAAGCACCTGGCATATAAATATGAGAGACTGGGTGGTAACAGGTGGTAGCTTGTCATTTCTGAGCTCTGTCTGCCAGGACTTTGCAGTCACCCCTGCTCTAAGCAAGGCTGACCAATCGTCAGGGTACCCAGGTTCTGATGGGGGGACTTGCACTGCTAACCTCAGGGAAGTACCAGGCAGTACTAGATGAGTTGGTCACCTTACTTGAAATAGCAGCTCCCTTCCCAGGCCAGGCCCACAAAACAAGATTATTTGGTAAATGCAGAGAGGTACGAGGAAAACAGTTCTGCACTAGAACTGCCAAAATGTCACCATTTCCCCATCAGCAGAGAAGCAAATTGTTCTAATCTATATCTGTCGCAGCTGCTAAGCCTGCTTATAATGGAGCATTATCCAACCACTCGCTGGAGAAAGCATTTCTGACGTCCGGTGATTTAAACCACCTCTGTTAAGCTCAAACAAACAAAAACCTATAAGGAGGGATTTCACTAATTCACTCTAATGACCAGGAGACCCATCCAAATACGCTACATTATCAAAGGGACGAGAAAAAGAATTAAAAAGCGAAGGAGCTGGTAGGAATATAAATTTAGTTTATCGAGCCAGTGAGGCGCTTGCACAGCGAGTTATGATTTAACTCAGTGCCACAAGGACTTCTCTGCGGTCTTCTGGTGGATCAGGCAGCCCCAGATAGAAAGCCCAGCAAGGGCTTAGGTGGCCCTACCTGCCCCTGGTCTCTCGAGTTGCATCTTTCTCTATTAAGGGTAGTCACCAGGTGGAGGAGGAGAACCAGGGTCTTCCCCAGAGCCTGATGAGTGTCGTGGAAGTGGAACCCCTGAGCCAGCAGCAACAGTACCTAAGAACATGTAAGAACTCCTTCGATCCCTGCCCCAGATGTGCAGAGTCAGCACCTCCGTGCCGTGACCCTGCAACTATTTAAACAGACCCTCCAGGATATTCTCAGGCTTGCTCCAGTTCGAGAACCACCTGCCCAGGTCGGTGAGTCCCCCAGAGAGGGAGACTATCCCTCTAGCCCTTTTCCAACAAGTGGGCAGTCCAGCACGCGTGCATGGGCTGTGCACACACACCAGCGCGCTCTGTCTTTCAAAGTGCAGCTGTAAACATTAACCACAGAAAGCTGAGCTCCAAGGGCTTCTGAAGGAAAAGAGAGTCGCAAAGTGACCTGCATCCAGGGAAGAGGGCCAGATGCCTGTCCTGAGGCCAGCTCCCCTGTGCCACACTGTGGAAGGGGCTCGCTGTGCCCACCTGAGTGGTCTCTTTCAAATCTTAAGTGGGAACTGAAAAGTAGAAGTGGGGGAAGGGAGAGACAGGTACTTTTTTTTTTTTTTTTTTTTTTTTTTTTAAGAAAGGTTTTTGCCATAGGGCATGTGTGCTCACCAGAGAGAGATACAAAGGGAAAGTGACAAATCACCACCCCCCCCCCCCATGGGGGATGGCCACGCTGCAATCCTTTCTTTTCCATTCTCCTCCTGGGGCTTTGAGCACGCGCGTTACACACACACACACACACACACACACAACCCTAGCATGATTTTCTTTCTTTCTTTTTTTTGGAGAGATTTTTGCTATAGAGCGCATATGCTTACCAAAAAGACGAAGAGAGGCAGAAAGCCAGAAATCACCCCCCCAGGGGGATGGCCACAACACAATCCCTTCTCCTCCGTTCTCCTCTCAGGATCTTGGGCACGCACACACACGCGCCCGGCGTGAGTTTAAGCCACCGTCTCCGGGACTTAAACCATGGTCGACTACATGGGAGTCCAGTGACATAGCCATTATGCCAACTGCTGGTCCCACTAGCATGATTTTCAAGCCACCAGATCTGAGGCCTCAAGTGCTGTCGGCCAGGTGGGAGTCCAGCACCTTAACCACCACACCTCCTGCTGGCCCCAAGGCAGGTACATTTAGGTCAGTGATTTTGCCTGTAATACTCCTTTTCCATCTGTTCCTCCTCTAGTCAGAGAGAGCAGAGCCCAGGAGGCCAGAGAGGATTAGCAACACTTCTTACCTCTTTCTGGATGGTCGGGTGGGTTGGGGAGTGGATGGGTGTGTGAGTGGCTGAGTCAATCGAGAAATAAACATTAATATGTGGTTGCTGAGATTGGGGAGCAGGAGGAGGAAGATGGTAGGAAAATCCAAGCCTCGGCCACCTGAAGAACAACGAAAAGTGATGATAATATGAAGACTCTGGGCACACTGGGGTAAAATCCCACAC
This sequence comes from Tupaia tana, assembly GCA_026018925.1. NCBI lineage: Eukaryota > Metazoa > Chordata > Mammalia > Scandentia > Tupaiidae > Tupaia > Tupaia tana. The sequence goes on along the minus strand of JAKSZU010000007.1, from coordinate 84,266,353 downwards.
GGCCTCTCAGGGATACCTCTAGTTGCTTAAAGTGAAGAACACTTGTCACAATTTATAAGAGGATTAAAATTACATGGCTGGGTTAAGTCCCCCAAAACATAAAGACACAGCTTCCTGGACTGAATTTGTCCCTTGCCGCTTAGCTTGTTTTATTTTTATTATACATCTCTGAAGCTGGCCCTTCTTTGTTGCCTGGTGATCTATCTAGCACAGACCTCAGTTCAGTACCAAAATGTCCTATAAGAATTTTTTTTTATTTTGATTTTTTCTTAATTGCCAGTGAGAGTGAAAGAGAGAAAGCACCCCTCCCCATAGGACATTGTCACACCTCAATCCTGTATCCATCCTGATGGGATCTGGGGCATGCATGCACATGCACCTGGGGCATTTCAGTTCTCCTGGTCTGGGATTCAAACCGTGGTTGGCCATGTGGGATCTAGCTCCCTTAACCACTAGACTACAGCACTGGCCCAGGAATTTTGTTAAAGCAAAAGAAGGCAAAATTTGTGAAACTAGAGAGTGCTGAGTGATTTCTCTCTTGGGTGGATTATTTTCATTCTAGAATCCCCATGTGGGATCACCGGTGTCATTCACACTAGTCCTCTTTAATGTAAAGGAGTTGCAATGGTGAGGAGAGGGCTCCCAGGTTCAACCACTGGCCAGTTAATCTGGGCAGACTAACACATTACCAGCCATCGAGTGTCATGAGCTACGTTATGAGCTCTCTTTTCTCCTCATGCTGGAGTTCAGATGGTGCATTTCAGACTCTGCAATTATTCTCTTAGGAAAAAAACACCAATCGAAATTTTAGAAAATGAATTTAATCAAATGTTCCTCCTTTCAAACATGCTTCTACAGAAGAAAGCTCAAAAAGACTGAATGGTTTTCACCGAGGTGCTTCCTGCTGGGCTGTAGAAGCATTTTTCAGTCCCGGGATAGGAGTGGGGATAAACCCAGCCCTCAAGGATTCACACTTAACTCCTCGATCTGTTTGGAAGCCCAGGTGAGGAGGAGAAAGGCTGGTTTCCTACTTACTATACATTTGCCTTCTGGCCCGTTCATGAACAGGGAAGACAGATACTGGAGGTAAAGAAAGCCTTCCCAGTCATGACCAGTGAACTGACAAGAAGCTCCTCTGTACAGACACCACGCCCACCCGGAATACAAGAAGGCCAGGATTTCCTGACACCAAAGCTAGCCTAAATATTTCTTCTAAACATCAGAGCTACTGAAATTCACATCCCACTTCCAACAATAGCGTCTTTCTCAAGGCTCATGAAGCCAAACAATGGCAAGTTGAAAATGAGATGAGGAATTACCAGGAAGAACTTTAGCCCTAATTGCAGTGCCTAATTTGGTCATGCAAAGAACAAACGATTTTATCCTAATAATGTCGCAGATTGAAAATGTGTTGAATGAGCTTTAGTGACTCTTCTCTGAATTTGAGGTTCACTTTGTTTTAGGAATACCGCCTTGGTAGTAGGTTTTCCTCTCTTTTGTTTTTTTAATTATTTTTAAAAATTTATTATTCTTGTTTTACATCTAATTACTGTATGTTATTGCAGTGTACAAAATGAGTTTTCCCAGCATGAATACTCTGTATATTAGTCCACTCTCTTGCTCCAGCTGCCTGGTAGCTTTTGGAAAGGTCAGTGTTTGTCTTGTCTCTGATTCCCTGAAGTTCTTGTTTCCAGCCGGAGCAGTCCCAATGGAGGGAAGGAGGCCCGTGGTGTTTACCACATGCCCCCAAACCCGGAAGTATGCCTAGGACTACTACAAGGGGGCTTCCTGGGGCACCTTCCACAGTAACAGGTATGTATGTGATTTTCAGTTGTATCAGGAACCTGCTGAGCAATATTTAAACATTACTGAATCCACCATCTCCATATTAGCTGTGACTTTTTAGTCAAAAGATAATGAAAGTTGGGGACAGCAGGTGGCGTGGTGGTGAAGGTGCTGGCCTCCCACAGGCTGTGGTTCAAACCCCAGACCCGGCAAGTTTCAACTCATGCTGGTTACGTGTGCATGTATGCGTAGCCAAAATCCAAGGAGGAGAATAGCAGAGAAGAACTGTGGCATGGCCATCCCACCTGGCAGGAGGTAGGGTGATTTCTCACTTTCCCTCTCATGGTTTCTCTCTGTCTCTCCAGAGAGTGCATGACCTTATAGCAAAAACCTTAAAAACCAACAGAAAAGATACTGAAAGTAAAGCTATGCATGACTTAAGGGATGAAAAGTATCTTGATATTGAGAAAGGTTTTCGTGTAACATATTAGAAAGCACTTTCAGATCCTTGGCCACATTCAAAGTCCTTAATCTGTACTTTGTTTCATATTTTCTTAAAATTTTAAAATATGTGTTCGATATAATGTGGATGTGCCAGGAAAGCTATTGGGGTACTCCTCCCCCCATGCTTACTCATAAATACAGTAATTTCTGTCACTTACTCACTGTTTCCCTGGTAAAGTTACTAAAATCCTCTGGGTTTTAGTGTCCTTTATGAGTGACAAAGAGGCAATAATAACAGCAACCTCTCGTGGGAGGACTGAGAGGAGTAAATGAGATAGAATTGAGGTGTTAAGTCCTGAGCCTGGGTTTTTCTCTTTACTCTCTTCCCTCTAATGTTGTTCCATCAACATACCCTGCATTACAATATACAAATAAAAATGATCAGGCAGCATGAGCTCATGGATTTGTGAGCTCATGATGATTATTAAGATAAAAGGATATTGGAGTACAAATTCTCTCTCCATCTCAGGTTATCAAAGTTCAGGCTGCTTCTTTTCTCCTTATTATGAGCTAAAAACCACAGGCAGTCTTAATCATTGGTTGTCTTTAAGTCTGGCCTGTTTTAAAGTGGACTCTTATTAGAGCATGTTTCTGTAATTGTCAGCAGGCAAACTCTAGGACTTTCTTTGGGTTACACAAGTTTATGAACATCCTTGGTCTCTATAACAGGTAAAACAGGAACCTGGCTTATAGTGGTGGATCAGTCTTTGGGGTATAATATAAACTGCCAACCATGTCCCCAAGACCAAGGACTCTGGAGAAAACTGCCCAATTAAAATCAGCTCTACCGGTTCCCTGCTGTGTGACCAGGAGTAAGCCACTTAACCTCTCAGTGATTCAGTTCTGAACTGTAAGTAACAACGGTGCCTTCCTTCACCTTTAAAGGAGTTAAGAAATGGTGCTAGTATAAAATAACTGCTCTATCAGTGCAAAGAGTAGGCCTTGTGGAGGGGTGTGAATCAGAGACTGCAGAGCTCCTTGAGAAGCCTTGTGAAGACAGGGGGGTCTCTGCTTTCCCGTACTCAATTCAGAGGCAAATGAGCAGGGCATCCTTCCTTGCTCCAAGTAGTTTAGGAAAGGATTCTGGAAAATCTAAACATGTAGACAGAACTGATGAGTTAATTCAAACACCTTTGCTGCCAGCTTCAAGGATCGGGTACACAAAACTGCCTATTTTTCAAGTGAAGATGTGAATGGAGTTGTCTAACCCTGGGCAGAATGCCCTCACACCCAAAAGACTCAAGATAATTTAGCCATTTGCAACTCACCCAGGGGAGGGGTCGGTTCCCAATCCAACAGGATCCAAGAAGAGCTTGGTTATTTTCTCACTTTTGCAATAGTACCTCATACTTTCATTCTCTTAAATATTCATGGAAGGAAAACTCTGTGAGGGAAGGGCTTATCCTTCTAAGGATGAGTTGTCTAAGGCCAACTCAGAAGGTACTTCTCTTAAACAAAGTATTCCAGTTGCAACTTTTCCTTTTTAGAACTCCAGTGATAAGCCTCAAGTCTAGCCCTTCGGCAATTCTAGTCTGCCTCCCAACAGTGTCGTCTAAGGCATGTGTTGGATGTGGATAGGGGAACAAGCTTGTAAATCTATTTTTTGTTCTGTCCTTTTAATTTTTTATTTATATGTGTGTGTGTATTTTTTTATTTATATGTGTGTGTATAATATATATATCTGTGTGTGTGTGTGTGTGTGTGTGTGTGTATGTATATATTAGAGAGAGAGATTTTTGCTATAGGATATATGCATTCACCAGAGAGAGAGAGACAGAAAGCAAGAAATCACCCCCCGCCCCCCGCCACATGGGGGATGGCCACACCACAATCCCTTCCCCTACATTCTCCTTTTGGGATTTTGGACACACACATGCATTTGGAGTGAGTTTTAAGCCAAATGTAGGACTTGAACCGCAGTTGGCTATGTAGGAGTCCAGTGATGTAACCATTATGCCATCTGCTGGTCCCACTTTGTCCTTTAACCAAGAAAGTCAAAGACCTCTACAAGGAAAACCATGAAAATCTTAAAAAAGAAATTGAAAATGACACAAAAAGTGAAAGGACATTCCAGGTTCCTGGATTGGGAGAATTAATATAATCAAAATGGCAATTCTACCCAGGTTAATGTACATATTTAATACAGTCCCTGTAAAATTACAAGAGGCATTCTTCACAGATATAGAAAAGACAGTCATAGAATTTGTCATAGAATCATAAAAGACCCCATATTGCCACAGCAATCCTAATCAGGCAGAGTAGAGTGGGCAGCATCTCACTCCCTGATCCCAAAATTTATTACAAAGCTGTGATAATCAAAACAATATGGTTTGGCACAAAAACAGATAGGTGGACCAATGGAACAGAATAGAGACCCCAGAAATAAACCCCCAAACATACAGCCAACTGATCTTTGACAAAAGGTACCAGTTAATCCGGTAGGAAAAGGACAACCTCTTCAGCAAATAGTGCTGGAAAAACTGGGTATCCACGTGCAGAAAGATGAACCTTGACCCCTGTCTCTCACCATTAACAAAAATCAACTCAAAGTGGATCAAAGATCTAAACCCAAGACCTCAAATTATAAAACTACTGGTGGAAAACACTGGAGAAACTCTGTGAGACATCAGGATAGGCAAAGACTTAACTAAGACCCTCAAAGCAAGGAAATAATCACAAAAATAAACAAGTGGGATTACTTTGGAAATTTCTAAACACCAAAGGACACAGTAATATATGTGAATAGACAACCCTCAGAATGGGAAAATATTTTTGTAAACAATGCCCCAGATAAGGGACTGACAACTAGAATACCGAGAGAACTCAAGAGACTTACCTGGAAAAAATAGATTAGCTCAATTGAAAGATGAGAAAAGCAGTTGAATAAAAACTCTTTAAGGAATACATAGGAACAGCCAAAAGGCATATGATAAAATGATCAACATCTTTCATCAAAAGGGAGATGTGGATCAAAATCACAATGAAATACTACCTAATCCCAGTCAGAATGGCAAAGATTAAAAAAAAAAAAAAATGACTAGTGTTGGCAGGGCTGTGGTGAAAGGGGAACTCCCCGACACTGTTGGTGGGAATGTAAATTTGCCCAGCCACTGTGGAGAACAATATGGAGGTTTCTCAAGACTTACAAATAAACTACCATATGATCTAGCAATTCCACTCCTGGATATCTACTCCAAAGGACAGGAGAAAAAGTGCTTGCACATCTATTGTTTATTGCAGCATTATTTGTAATTGCTAAGACATGGAACATACCCAAAGGTCCATATATAGATGAATGGATTGAAAAAGTGTGGCATATATACTCCATGGACTACTATTCAGCCTTAAAAAAAATAAGACTCTGGCATTTAATAGAAAGTGGATGAATATGGAAGATTTATTGCTGAGTGAACCAAGTCAGGCTATGAAAGAGAGACATTATATATCTCCATTTAACACATACTGACTGTCCACGCTCTATGGTGAAGACTGAAAGATTGGAGGACATAAAAGCATTGAAAATAGTTATGGACACTGGAGACAGTATGAAAAGTGAATGGGAGAGGAGAAGAGTGTAGAGAAGATAACTAGGGAGAAAAAGTAGAGAGGTAAAACATTTGTGGGACACAGAAATGTTTTATTACCTGTTGATGATGATGTGCACAGTATTCTCAACTGGATTGGTCTGAGGTATATTTCATGTTGGGTAAATTCTCTATATAAGCTAAATGATGTACAGCTATTGAATATATTAAAAATAATAATTATAACAAAAATATTTTAAAAAATATTTTACAAAGTAACTATTATTGTCTGAGGTAAGAGAGACAGAGAAAAGATGAAAGAAAAGAAAGCTCCCCCAATGGGGCATGATCATACTATAATCCACCTTCTATCATTTTTCCATCCCATCAGGATTTGGCACATGCACCCCTGGAATGTTTTTGTTGTTGTTGTTTATTTTTTTTCTCCCCAAGAATCTGTGCCCAGAATTCGAACCATGGTTGGCTATCTGGGATCTGCTACCCTATGCACTGCACTTAAGCACTGAGCTACGAGGCTGGACCTGTTTTCCTTCAGATCAACTAAGAGCAGATACCCTGCCATTGGGCAAATTAAATAAACTTGTGGATATCTACCGGAGAATTTATCTTACTAAATGTCACTATTGAACATTTTCTTGTTTCTCGTTTTTCCTTCCAAGATTTCCTTTAAAATAAAAAGTTTCCATTATAGATTAATAATGGCACATTTCCAAAAAACTTGAAACATACAAGAAAGTGAATGGGGAAAATAAAACCTCTAGTCCCACACCCAGAGCTAACCACTGTCAACGTGCTGCTGTGTTTCCCAGCGGTCTTCTCTCTATGTGCAAATTCCAGGTTGTGATCTTTACACAAATGTGATCATTCTGTTCGTACAATTCCACACTCTGCTCTCTTCACTTGGGGTTTGTAACTTGAGCATGTGTTCTGTGCTGCCGTGATGAGAGTTAAACTGAAACAGTTCCTGAGTAAAGGTCTCATCTTAATTTAGCTCAACAAAGTAAAAAAGGGAATGACTCTCCCCTTGGCTGGGATAGTTGGGGGGCAGAAGAAACTGAAAGGCCAGCTGCGAAGGACCTTGTGGATTGGGAGGAGCTAGGGAGCTGATGAGAACTGGCGATGGTGGTAGTAACGGCACCGTCCTTCACGCCCAGGTTCCTTCCCAGGGTTCAACCATCAATTCCTACAGAGGGATTGGGCCTTGAGGGATTAGGCATGAGGGAGAAGTCCCAAACTTATATACCCCAAGACAACCCTAGACAATAGACTTACTCTTTTCAGTCTGAATTTATTGCAGCATTTACAAATCAGAAGGAGTAAAATAAAGATTTATAGCTTCTGTTGAGAAAACGCAAGACCTGCCAACACCAGGCTCTAGTTCCCACACGGCAATGTTTATGAAGACGTGAGAAGGCACTTCTGTCTTAAGACCATGCATGGACTCTCCACCCAGGCAATATCCAATCCACCCGTTCCACCATTAACTGACCAGCGCATTGTCTGCAAGTATTTGAGTTTGCAACCTCTCATCCTAAAGTAACTTCTGATCTCCCTGATTCTAAGATAATCCATTGTCAGCTCCTAAATTAAACAAAGAACTAGACGGCACCTTCTCTAACTCAACCTTCTAAAGCACCTCTGGAATAGGTAAAGCCCTTCTGAAATAAAGACTTGAACTACTTCACAATCTTGATCCAGAGCTGGGGAGTATGTGAACTAGGAAATTTAGCACTTACAGCAAAGGTGGTCTAGTGTGATGAAAAGCGTGTGGGTTTGGATTTCTTTTCATTACTTTTACATAATTCTGCAATTGGCTGCAGGCTGTTTTGACCATTATTTTTTCATGCAACAGGAAAAACTATGCCCTGGGGTATGATTATTAAAATATGTTACTCCTCCATATTTAAATAGTGAAATGGCTTTTCTGAGCTTTAAAATGAGCCAAGGGAAATACCTATGGCTTAAGATGTAAGTAAGATGTAGGCTTAACACTCACCACTTGGAACCAAGAACTACCAGAGTCTCAGCCATCTGCCCAGCCATGGGTACGTGGACAAGGTGGGGAGCCATGGGTTTGGAGAGGGCAGGTGGAGAAGGTGGGGAGCTTGGGATGGCTGCCCCAGACTTCAAAGACTGGACAATTACGGAACAGCCTCACACTCCTTGGGGGACCCCATCCTCATGGGTCTCTGCAAGTTGTTAGGCAAGTTGTCACAAAGAAGCAATGGGGATAGAGGGAAGGCAAGGAAGTACCGGAGAAAGGAAACAACCAGGGGAGGTTGTTGATTTAGTAGTAAGTAACCAAAACACTCCAGTGACTAGCCAATGACTCTCAGCCAGTGGCAGTTTGTCCCTTATGGACATGTGGCAACGTCTGGACCCATTTTTAGCAGTCACACTGGGGAAGGGCAATGTTACTGGCATCTAGGGAGTAAAGGTCAGAGTTTCTGCAAACATCCTACAATGCACAGAACAGCTCCCCCCCACACAGAATGGTCCCAAATGTCTATAGTGCTGGGGTGGAGAAATCCTGTCTGGTCAAAGGAACACACTGGAAAGCGGGGCACGGATGGTCAGCCAGTTACCCCCAGCCCTTCGTGCATATCTACACCACTTGTCTACCATAGTAATATGACATTCTACTACCAAGCCGACTTTTTTGGGATGTACAAATCCATGAATGCTAACACACATGAAGATTCATGGGACTCTCACTGCAGTCAGGACACAGCACAATTCTGTTACCCAAAAAGCTCCCTGGACTGTCCCTTGACAGTCATGCCCTCTCTCCAGCCCTACCTCACAATCACTGATCTGCTCTCATCAACTAGAATTTTATCTTCTCGAGAACATCTGATAGACGGTATGACAGCTTATGTAATCCTTCACTCAACATAAGGCCTTTGTGATTCACCCACAATACCTCTTGGAAGAGACAAATGGAAGAGGGGTTTTTTTTTTTAATCTATACTTTTTTTTTTTTTTTTGGATAGGGTCTTGCTAGGTGTAATCCTCCTGACTCAACCTCTCAGGTACCGGGGACTGCAGGTGCACCAGGGGACCCAGCACTCATGGTGGGACAGGAATCCATATTCCAGAGTGGCTGCACCATTTTATGTTCCTATAAAAGATTCAATTACTCTGGTATTGTCCATTTTTTAAAATTTAGCTATTCTAGGAGGTATAAAGTGGTATCTCCCTGTGGTTTTCATTTGCATTTCTCTCATAGCTAATGATGGTGGATATCTTTTCATGTGCACATTTGCCATCCATGTATCTTCTTCAGTGGTGTAACTATTCAAGTCTTTTGCCAATTTCTAAAATGGGGTTGTTCATTTTCTTACTATTTTGAGTTTGAAATGTCTTTATATATTCTGGATATAAGCCCTATGTCAGATATGTGTTATAAATATTTTCTTCAAGTTTGTAGCTTGTCTTTTCAGATATGTGATTTCTATTTTCTTCTCATTTGCAGCTTGTCTTTTTGTTCTTTTACCAGTGTCTCTTGCAGAGGAACTTTTTAAAAGTTCATGTATTTATTTATTTTGTGAGAGAGAGGAACTCCGAACGGGGTCTTCATGCCATGATCCGCCCCTGGCCTCAGCTGGCTAAGATCAAGGGCACACACGTGTGCAAGCCTGGCAAGCTCCAGGAGCCCTTGGGATGGGAACCTGGGACTTTTTCCCATGTGGGTCAAGTTGCATTACCATGCACCACTATCTGAATTCAGGAAAAGGTTTTAATTTTGATAAAGTCCAATTTCTCGATTTGTCTTTCATGGGTTGTGCATTTGTTGTCACATTTAAGTGTAACAGAACTTCAAAATGGCTCATGGCCGCACATAGCTTTTCTTGTAGCTAAGGGCCATACGTGACCAAGTTTTGGTCTAGAGAATGTGACTAGGGTGTCATGTTCCAGAACACTCCTTAAATGTCAGCTGGAAAACGGCCTCTGCTCCTTCTCCTTGTCTCTTCCATCTTGCTCTCTGGAGTGGGGCTGCAACAGCTGGAGCACCGTCTGAGACCATGTGGTTGTGAGCCATGTGGTCGGTAGTGAAGTAGGAAGCTGAAAGACACGGCATGCTTCAGGATTGGTGGGTCCACGCCCTCACCCCAGTCCTGGATTACCTATTATTGCCTTTATGGGAAGGATAAGAAATTTCTTTTCTACTTAGATCACTGTTATTTTTTGTAGTCTGTTATCCTTGGCCAAATCTAAACCACTCAGATACAAGTATATCTTACCATCACTTATCTAGGTGTCCTGTGGGCCATAGGGTGTTAGCCTGGCCACGGAAGGTTTCTATCTGCCCATGTGCCTCCTCATTCTGACATTGACCGTCAAAGTAGTTCTCTTGACTCTGGTCTCACCACCTCACTGTATCACTGGAATAAAACCAAAATTTGAGCGAGGCCAACTCTACTTCTTATCTCCATGGCTTAGACTGACAGTCGGATTCACAGTGGAATTGTTTCCACTGATGGGTGTATATTGATGGTGAATGACCTAGAACTCTTGCTGAAACCATTAGGAAAAAAAGGCCTCATGGAGAACACGAGTCTAAAACTCTCCACGGCAATTTTTGCCACTAGAAAGAGAGCCTGCCTGAGATATGAAGGGTCTTTAAGAAGTTTATGAAAAATGAAGTATGAATTTATCTTCATACAAAAATGTTTAAATCCATGCACAGTTTTTTCATAATACACGTACATTTTCCACGAACTTTTTGATGTCCTCTCATACTGCCAGTTTAAAGAGAAGCAGAGGCAAGAGATGGACAGAAATGTGATGGTAGAAGGATACTCAGAGCAGGGACCTGGGATGTCAAAAAGCCTTTCCAAACAGAGGCATCTCATCTGAAACTTGAAGCAAGAGTAGGAATGGATATGGTAAAGAGGGTGGAAGTGAGGGGATGGAGAATGAGAGTAAGGAGTGATCCAGGCAGGACAAGTGCAGATGCAACGGCCCAGGGGCAGGCTGACTGCTGGCTAGAAGTAGTCAGCCCGGGTTGTAAACTTGCTGTTTGTGCCGAGCTTTACAAGGAAAGGGTGGGACCTCTACCAGGTTGCAGCTCTCTGGATTCTTGCTAAGGAACCTGTAAAGCATTGAATGGACACTTCTGGAAAGGACTAAGACAAGAGGTTATTAATTGTATAGGGAGGTGACACTGGAGACCTAGAACTCAAACACAGAAAAATCTCTCCAATGCCTATGCCCTGTCTAATGGCTACCCCTAGTGCCCTGGTACCCCTTGCCCAGCACAGGTACAAGCTGGAGAAGTCACGCACATCTAAGACGTTTTAATGGAGTGATGAAAACCTAACTTACTGTCTCCCCAATGGCAACAGAATGAAGGCCTATTCTACCTGCAACGAAATCAATAGTATCAGAGCGTATCCCAGCAGGTCCCAGACGGTTGAAACCTGGCAAACACAAATTAGGCAGCTCATTAGACTATAATTTTATTAAGCAGCACTTAATATAGTGAATAATTTGGAGCTTTATTATCTAAAATATAAAGGGGTGTTTTTAAACTCAGTTGAGCAGCAGATTGGGTTTTAAAAATACTGCTGTTTGAGGCCCAACAATCCGAGAGTGTTTCTCAAACAACCTTCCGTGGCTTTCCAGGTTCTAAGCTGTGCCTGTGGTCCTCCCTCTCCACCGTGATCCATTGGTTCCAGGACACTACCACGTTGCAGAGAAAAGTCACTGGATGTGGCTGCATGCCACCTTCTCTCTGCTCTCATGTGGACGGGGAGGTGGAGAGCAGGGATGACACATTCTGGGAGGCAGTGAGGTTCAAGGCTGCTTAGTGGAGCCTGGCAGCCCTGTAGGCAGCGACTGACAACCGTGAGGCATGTGAGCCTCACCACTATGCCCTGCAAGGCTCAAAAAGTCAAAGGAGATGGGTCTAAGCATACAGCAGTCATACGGATTGGCTGACTCCAGTTCACACCACAACCTCTGTGTTGCTTACAAAATTGGGAGAGGAGAAACTGCAGAGGTCATAAAAAGCTGCTGAAATTGACTAACCGCTGAGAGAACAGCTGGGGGGCTAAGGGAAGGAAGTTACTCCTGAGCCATATACATCCAGCTCACCCCTTAAATGGCCTCTGCTCCACAGGGCATTTATACCACCCCAAACTAGCCTATGGCCATCGGCTCCAATGTCCCCTACGGGGACAATTTCCAGACATTGAACTCCACAGGGGACATTTGACCACTAAAAGTGTTGATGTTCGACATTAATTTTTAATGTTTCAGAAGACCATTAAGCTGGTTTGTATTATGCATCACGTTTTTACAGCTGGTCATTTCATTTCCAGCTTGGAAAGTGGCTGGGGAATCTCACTGGGGATGCGTACTGGGTTCTTTGCCCTGCTCAAGGTTTAAGGAGAGGCCCAAAGCTCTCCTCCATTCACTCCAGTTTCTGTGTGCTGGACTCTTTAGTGTACAACCTTCAGAGTTCTGGGATTTGGGGTGGCGTCTGGCCAGCCTTCGAGGAAGAGGGAGCACACAGCCTACCTGGAGGAAAGGGCACCAGGGATGTGTTTCAGGGCCCAAAGCAATTTCAGGATGGCTGCAGCCTGGGAGCTGTGCTAGAAGATGCTGCAGAGGTAAACTGAGGAGGGTCTGCGCAGACAACAGGGATCCACGGAGCCGAGGATAAGCTGAGAAGTCACATGACTGAAGTAGATGGAAAAAGGCTGCTAGTTGACTGAAGATGAGCTGGTTTGAGTTGGGTGGCTTAGGGGACTGCAGAATATAGATGGCAAGAGGCAAGGAGATCAAAGGGAAGAGTGCCACTCGTCACCCAGATGACATCTGTTGGATGGTGGTAGAAATAAAGTAGAAGGATGCAAGACCCTTTCAAGAAGTATACACGATCTCACCCTTTGGGAGAGGACCCAACTCCCTGTTGCCCTCATTTCCTACTGTGAATGGGATCTTTTTGAGGTCTCAACAAGACAGCCATGTCTTTATTTTTTTCTTAGAATTATTTTTATTTAACTTTATTTATTTATTTTAATTTGACCAGAGAAGGACAGAATAAGAGAGTGAGAGAGAGAGGGAAAGTGAGAAAGCAAGCCACCAGGTCCAGGGCTTGACCTGCAGTCAGCCATGTGGGAGTCCAGTGTCCTTTACCACCTGCCAGCCCCAATATAGCCATGTTGTAACACAACCCCAGTTAGCACACACAAACACACAGTGGGTTGAAGAGTGTCTCCCCAAAATTCATGTGTATGGGGAGCCTTATTTGGAAATAAGAAAAAAAAATTAATGTGTATTGAGAACCTAATTTGCAAACAGACCTCCTCTGGAAATAGTCTCTGCAGATGTAGTTAAGATGACGTCATACTAGATTAGGGTGGATGCTAATCTAATAACTCGTGTCTTTATAAGAAGAGGAGCAGACACAGAGACACAGGGAGAGGGCCAGGTGAAGACTGAAGACAGACAGGGACCGGAGTGATGAGTCTAAAGCCAAAGAACACCAAGGACTGCTGCTGCGGCCATGGGAGCCAGAAGGGAGGCATGGGATGGCTCCTCTCTCAGATCTTCCAGAAGGAACCAACCCTGCTGGCATGAGTTTGGATCTTTATCCTGCTGACTGTGGGGAACACGTTTCTGTTATTTTAAGCCATCTGGTTTGTAGCACTTTGTTACATCAGCCTCAGGACACTAATGCAACACACACAAATACACACACACACACACACACACACACGACAGTAATTCTTAACCCTGTTCCCCATATAATCACTTGAGGAACTCTAAAACAAAACAAAACAGGATTTCATGGAATAAATTATCAATGCCTTTATGAGTCTCTTCGCCTTCTGGGATACCAATTATATGGATGTTTGGATGTTTGATGGTACCTAGTATTTCTCGTATATTATTCTCATTTTATGAAAGCCTGTAATTAAACTTTCTAAACCTAGAGAGGCAATTCAAAGATCCAGTCCCAATAAATACAAAGAACCCAAACAGAATCAACCCAAGAACATCTTCTCCAAGACACATTATAGCCAGATTGACCAAGACCACAGACAAAGACAAGATACTAAGATTGGCAAGAAAAAAATGGCAAATTACCTACAAAGAATATCCCATCAGGCTAACAGTGGGTCTCTCAATGGAAACAATGAGAGCAAGGAAAGAATGGGAAAATATATTCAAAGTGTTAAGGGAAAAGCAATTTCAACCAAGAATACTGTACATGGCAAGATTATCCTTCATATGGGAAGAGAAGACAAGAACATTCTCAGATAAACAAAATCTGAAAGAATTTATCAGCACCAGACAAGATCTCCAAGAAGTTCTCAAGGGAGTGCCATAACAGGAAAATTAAATACAGACACACAGAAATAAGAGTTCAAAAACAAAGAAAAGGGCCAACTTAACTGTAGGGACAAGTCTGGAGTTGAATATTATATCCCAGAGTTTAATCGGGAAGATCGAACCACAACAGAAGATAGATTAAGTACATGAGACTGAACTGGTAAAATAGCATTTTATGACTTCTGACTAAAACATTGCTGACTTTCTTCTAGGCTTTGTTTTCCAGTTTTAAGGATTTTTGTTCTGTTTTGAGTTGCTGATAGGTTCATGTACCTACTATTGTAACAGAATCCCAACCTGTTTCCTGGCTTTAAGTTTTAAGCAAAGTTCCTTAGCGCTTCTTTGATTTATTAAAGTTAAAACTGCTTTTCTTGAAATTACCTACTGAACTTGCTATTGAAAGTAGTTAGATTATTATTAATTTTTTTAGAGACGTTTTTGCTATAGGGCGTGTGCGCTCGCCAGACAGAGACTGAGAGACAGAAGTGAGAAATCACCCCCCAGAGGGGATAGCCATGCCACAATCCCTTCTCCTCCATTTTCCTCTCGGGATCTTGGGCATGCACACACATGAGCCCAGCGTGAATTTAAGCCACCGGGTCTGGGACTCGAACCACGGTCAACTACATGGGAGTCCAGCGACATAGCCATTACGCGAACTGCTGGTCCCAGAAAGTAGTTAGATTATTTTAAAAATTTTGTGATCAATAAAATGTGGGGTAAAAAGAAATGGAAAACAACTGTAGACACCAGAGACAGTGTGGGAGGAGGGTGGGAAATGGCAGAGGATCCGAAATAGGGATAAAATATATATATACACATATGTGTGTATATATATATATATATATATATATATGTATATATATATATATAATGTATATATGTATATATACAATATATATATATATATATATATATGAAACTAGAAATGGAAAATTATTGATGATAACATGCATGATTAAGCCTCTATGGAGTATATTCTGGATGGGAAATCACATTCTGTATGCTGTGATGATGCTTAGGGAATGAATATAAATTAATTTTTAAAAATGTTTCAGAAAAAAACACTCATGGAAATGCATGTCATAGGAAACCTATGTATGAAATCAAAAAGTTTTGTACCAAAATAAATTCATACTTTAATTTAATTATGTAAAAACATAAAATAATAAAAAATTACCATAAAAAAAAAAACACAAACAAAACCTAGGACTAATTAGGCCAGAATCTTTGGAAAGTGGAACTGAGATGTAATCTTTAATAAAAGTTCCTGGAAGAGGGTGTGAGGAGCCAGTCTTGAGAACCAATGCTGTCCGAGATGATCTGAGGAGAGCACAGATCAAAGTGACGGGTCCTGCAGTCAAGTCACCTGTGTCTCCACGGTTTTCCACTGTGGCCTTTGCAAGTCATATGCCATTTCTGTGCCTCGGTTTTCCTTATCTGTGGGGATAATAATCCTACCTGCCCACAGGCATTGTTATGGCCCCAAGTTCATGTAGGCAAAGAGCCCAGATCCTGCTTACAGCAGGTGCTCAGTAACCGTGAAGGCAACATGGCGAATCCAATAGTGTCAAAGGCGACTCTGCCAACCCCCACCTATAGCACGTCTTATGCTTCTTGATGAGCTGTTACACAGGTTGTTCTGGCTCCATTTCCTTTGCACACCTCCTGTTACCACCCACAGTCTGGAGGTGAGGTCCCAATACTCGGAATATCCATCTGGCTACCAGAGGGATGAGGACGTCAGGAGAGCCCCAGGGATCCAGTCAGCCTGCATGAAGGGTGGGCTCCATTCTTTGGCAACCACATCCAGCCCCCCTGAGGTCTCCTGTGAAATGATAGCTCTCAAGGTTTTGTCCAAACTTCAAGTCAGATTTTCCCTCCAATACATGAACTTGCATTTGGAGCAGGAGAGTGATATAACTTCTGGTATTTCCTCTTCATAGTTTCTCTGGTCTCTTTCCCCTCCTAAGGAGGATGTCATCTTAACAAGTAGCTTCATCTGAAAATCAAATAACTATGCTGCTTAGATTTGCAGGAAAGTAGAGGCTGGGCCTTGCTGGAGAAAGGGCTCTCACTTCCTTATAACGAGAAGCGATTCCCTCACTTCTCTGGGATCAAAGAGAAGCCTCTGGCCGACCTCTTACCTGTGATCAATGACTGTATAATGGCTTCCCTTGCCTCTGTTCCCCCTCTGTAAGGTGGGGGAAATGACAATGGGTCGTTTCTTGTCTTGTGAGGTGGACAAGCAGATCAGGTGAGGTGTGTTCAAAGCAGGGCTGGTCCCAGTGAGCGCTCGATGTCAGGGCTGTTGCTACTGTTGTGATTACGACAGTTTTAAGGGTCAGGAAAGAGCCAGAAATACACAAACAGCCCTCAACCTGAATGGCTCGGGGCCTCTCACAGACACAACTTCGATTTATTACACCTGAGCTCGGGCCAAACAACATTGTCTTCACCTGAAAGTCAGAGAATCCAAATTATTCTCCACCAGGGCCTAGAAAGGGCAGCCCCTGAGTTTAATTTTAAAGTTAAATGACAAATTTTAGAGCAGAATGCTTATTGCCATCTGGTCCCACCTGCTCATTTGATGTACCCAAAGTCACCCCATCCAGGAAGCAGGTGGGACCAGAGCACCTGGATCTGGTCAGGGACCCACCCACAACTTTTATTCCGTGTTTTTTTCAGTCCTTTCTTCCTGTAGTTGGAATATTTTCATAGAGGTTGGTGTGGAAGGGTAGGGAGTGGAACAGAGCTTTTTTTTAATCCTTCCTTGACTCGACATCCATGATCTTCCACAGGCCAGCAGATCTGAGTGTAAACAGATGCCATTGATGGAATAAAACAGATCAACGTGCTGAGACCCAGAGTGGCCCAAGTGATAGACTCTAATTCAGAGTTTCTCAGCCTTGGCATATTGACATCTTGGGTTGGGGCTCTGCTTTGTGTTGCAGGTGTTTACTATCATCCTCTGGCCTCTGCCCACTAGATACCAGTGGCTCCTATCCCTAGGTGTATCATCCCAAACTGCCTCCAGACATTGCAAATTGTCCCAGTTGAGAGGCACTGGCCTAATCATTTCATATCATCTGCAACACGGACAGCAGTAACTGAAGCATGCAAACCCCTATGGTCAGCAGCCCTACAAGGCCCTGGAAGAACACAGCAGAGGGACAGCATCATTCAGGAAGTTCAACGAGATGCCACCATTACCAATGACAGTAGTAGAAGTAGCAGGAATGGGGGGTAGAGGAGGTGCAAAAGTGGTGGCAGTCAGCATCCCCCCTCAGGCACCCCACAATGACCCAGGCACTGGACAGGCCCCTCTTGTCACCTCCTCACAGCTGTGGAAGGACAACATTGAGACATTGAGAGTGGTTAGGGAACTGGCCCAGAGCCCCAGTGCTGGGATGTGGCAGCACAGATACCTGGATTTCAGAATGGTGTGCTTAACTAAGTCATTGCATCACTTTGCTCGATTAACACTAGCACTAACAAAATGCCAGTATTTACTGGGGCCAGCTGGGGACACAGTGGTAACTCAACCACACCTAGGTGAGAATGTACAGGGTTCTTGTCTCAGGACCTCCCTGTACATGCCAGATGTACATGCACCCCCATGATCTGGGCTGGCTGGGGTTGGGGCTGAAGGTGGATCATGCTGTAGAGACCATGGTGGGGTCTCTCTCCCCTTCTCTCTCAGAAGAAAATGGATAAAGTTTTTTTTTTTAAGTTAATATTTACTAAACACTTGAAACATGCCAGTGTCAACAACTTGGGGTTCAATGTATCTCCTTCTCTTTTTCCTAATACCCAAAGGGTAGGTACATTCTATTCCCACCACCATTTTAAAGATGGGAAAACTGACATTTGCAGGTTGGGGGTTGTATCTGAGGTCACTTGGCTGTCATGAGGTGAAGCAAAATTCTACCCTAAGCAGTCGGACTCTACAGCCCAATTTCTGAGCCACCTACCTCCTAAATAGTTTTTATGTGCACATAATCAGCAAAGGTAAACTTTCGAACCCAGAACCTCAGTGGATTCGAACCCAGAACCTCAGGAGAGGACGAATGGGCTGGGAGCCCTGGGCACTGCTTCCCTGAACGTCTCTGCTTACCAGCACCTTCGGACCTTTCGGGAGCCCCCCAAAGCCTGCCTGACAGCTGCCAGAAAGCCAAAGACATCCCTGCCTGCTCGCAGGCAACTTCACTAACAAAGCCGGCCTGTCCGGGCTACATAAACAGGATGTAACTGAATAGGAGGAGGGAAGCGGGGAGGCAGCTGAGCTGCCCAGACCTGGCTCCCAAGGCAGCCCCAGCTCCCCATCCTCATGGCCGAGGAGAGCTGTGCTCCGTGCTACTGTGCTGTCATTCGATTGAGTGATCAGGGGTTGGAATCAGTAATATGCCTTATTTGCCATGCTGCAGGCTTCAAACAATAATTGGATATTTATCCAACCTCCTGCTAACATATAATCCATTTTTGAAGACAGATTCTCCATGTATGGTTATGAAATGGAATTTTTTTTAAGACAAAAGAGAAAAAAATCCTTAGTGATCTTTCATCTTTTATCGGCCAGGCTCAATAAAAAATGGAATTAGGAGGCATTTGATACATACCCCTGGGACAAGGTCCACAGAAAAGGAATAGTTCAAGTGTGGCTACTATGTAAGTGCGGGATTTTGTGCACTGGTTGTATTACAATAAATGGCATCCATTGCCTTCTAGGTACACACACATAACTCCTCCTGACGTTAATAGGAACTAGGCATGCAAAGAGAGGAAAAAGAATGGGTCCCTCTCTGCAAACCCTATATGTAACAAGATCGCCAGCTTTGCAAGTGTCGGACCCTACAACAGAGGAACAGTCTCAAAGAGCAAGAAAGGTAGGGACCAGCAGTTGGCGTAATGGCTATGTTGCTGAACTCCCATATAGCTGACCGCGGTTCAAGTCCCAGACCTGGTGCTTGAACTCATGCCGGGCTCATGTGCATGTGTGCCCAAGATCCCAAGAGGAGAATGGAGAAGGGATTGCAGCGTGCCATCCCCCCCGGGGGGTGATTTCTCGCTTTCTATCTCTCTGTCTCTCTCTCTCTTTCTGGCGGGCGCACGCGCCCTATAGCAAAAACCTCTCCAAAAAAAACAAAGCAAGAAAGGTAGGCATGGCAGCCCAGAAATCAGCACACCGCAGCCCACAACTCTGTCAGGTTGGAGGATAAGCGCTTGTGGCATTTTTCTTTCCGCTACAAATTGTCAGGTGTTTTGTTTTGTTTTGTTTTAAACAGCATATAGTAACAGCTGACTGGTTCCATGTCCTGTCAACCCAGTCTCTCTCTTAACCAGCACCAAATATAATGAGAACTTAATTGCATAACCATGTCCCCTGTTGTGGGAACCTGAAGTATCTCCTGATTCATCGAAGGAAGAATGAATTAAGTTCTGTGAATCTGAGAGCTGAGGAATGTATGTTAGTTTAATTCTTTGCACAGTGAAGGTCTGTATGAGTTTCCTATTGTTGCTGTAACAAAAATAACATGGATTTAATCTTACAATTCTGGAGGTCAAAAATCCCATAATGTGACAAATAAATGCAGTATTGTCTGTTGAAGATATTTTATAGTTTTATCAACTGGACTAGGGAGAAATGTTCACATGTTGAAATATTCACTTTGAAAGCTAAATAATATGATTAAATGTATAAAAGAAAATAAAATTAAGAAATGCAAATAAAAAAATCCACAGACCAGCAGTTAGCGTAATGGTTATGTTGCTGGACTCCTATGTAGTTGACCACGGTTCGAGTCCCCGACCTGGTGGCTTAAACTCACGCCGGGCACGTGTGCGTGCATGCCTAAGATCTCGAGAGGAGAATGGAGGAGAAGGGATTGTGGCATGGCCATCCCCCCTCGGGGGTGATCTCTCGCTTTCTGTCTCTCTGTATCTGTCTTTCCAGTGAGCGCACGCGCTCTATAGCAAAAAAAAAAAAAAAAAAAAATCTTTGGGACTAAAATCAAAGAAGAGGCAGTGCTGTGTTCCTTCCAGAAGCTCTAGAAGGGAATCCAGTTCCTTGCTTTTCTAGTTTCTAGAGGCTGCTCACATTTTCTGGCTCTTGGTCCCCTCCAACAATGACATCTCTCTAATCTCTGCTTCTTTCCTGACATGTCCTAATCTGATTCAAACTCTCTTGCCTCTCTCTTAAAAGGACTCTCGTAACTACCTTGGGCCACTGGGGCAATCCAGGATAATGCTCCCATCTCAAAATCCTTCAGGTATTCACACTTGCAAGGCCCTTCCACCATGTGAGGTTTCTGGGGATCAGTACACGGACATCTTTGGTTATTATTCTGCCTGGCTACAGTGGCTAATAACCAGGAGGTCCGCCGATATCAAGCACATTTTGTACTTCCTCCGTATAGGGGACTGCCTTTATCAAGAGAGGGGGCTTTAAGTCCCTCATCTCGCTGATGTTGGTGGTAAAATGTTCAGGTCCAGCCAATGTCCACCTGGCTCAGCTTGGAAGAAGAGTACAAGGAAGGTCAGTCAAGGTTGGAGATGTAGGTGGTGCTGCAGGTGGGCGGTCAGACAGGTGGGTCTCTGCAAGGTTTAGGATTGGAGTCCTGGCTTCCTTTGATAGTCTCAGGTGAGAACAAGGGGAGGTCATTAGGAAGGGATGATTATTGCCTTCAGATGCAGAATGGCCAGGAAAATGAGCACAACTGAGATAAATCCGCACCCCCAGAACAAAAGATGGTCCCAAAGGAAGGATTCTCCTTCTGGGAGCATGTTCAACATTCTCAGAAAAGAGAATGCTCTAAATCTTCCATCCACTTACTCTTGTCAGCACAGACAATTCTTCACTATTTATATATTGTTAATATTTTGCCATGGAAGCATTTTCTGATGTAGATATGTTGACACCAGGATAATTCTTTCCCCAATAGAAGGATTCTTCTATTTATAAAAGGATTCACACTTAATTCCCTTAAAAAGCAACAGCTACAGAAATGTTACGTGTGCTTCATAAAAAGTTTGCTCTAAAATTAAAACAAGTATCCCCGATGTACTCAAAACATGTTTTGACCGATTTAATTATTGTAAACATTCTTCTGAAACTCCATTTCTACTTCCAACCCAGAAAGCCGGAGTGATATTAAGGGAGGTGTACCTGTAAATGATAACGGGGAGAAATGAGAATCACAGCCGAGTCCCCAGGAAAACTGAAACTGCAACAAAGATATTTCACACAAGCTGCTCCCCTTTCTACTTTTTAAAAACTTAACAGTTTGGCAGTCATGCTTTGGTTTGACAGCGAACTGTGAAAATGTGTCACTTTATCTTCTCCAAACTTCTAAATCCAATCAAAATAACATTTATTAAAATTCTGGAGATGCTTGCCAGAACGTGTGGCATGCGATTAAGAGAGCTGACCCCGGCTCTCCCACCACTTTTTCT
The DNA here is from genome assembly GCA_026018925.1 of Tupaia tana. NCBI lineage: Eukaryota > Metazoa > Chordata > Mammalia > Scandentia > Tupaiidae > Tupaia > Tupaia tana. The sequence goes on along the minus strand of JAKSZU010000007.1, from coordinate 84,244,721 downwards.
TTCTCCCTCTAGAACAACAGCATGGCGCTTCAGTACACGTCCCGCTAAGGTGCAGTCTACCCACAAACTTCCTTGCCACTGGAGGGAAGTGAGGCCTGGGAGTTCTTGCTACTTCATTCCCTGGGAAAATCCTGGCCCAATCCAAGGATGCCAGCTCACACGCTCTCGCTTGCTCTTCAGTACACAGTGAGAGGCGAGAAGTTGCGAGGTGCACAATCTGGAGTTACACGTCCTCACCGAGCACGCCAGGGGCTGCCAGCTGGCAGCCTGGGATGATGTTCCCGAGGTGGCAGCAGAGCTCCTGGGTGGCAGAAAACAGGATCCGGAGCCACGGCATCTGGGCTGTGCTTCAGTGACACCACCCACCAGCAGGGCTGCTCTTCCTGCCTGCGTAAGCTATGAGGCTCTGTTGCTTCAGGGGTGACGTATCAGTAGGACCCTCTTGGTTCTGACCAATGGGAATTTCCAACCCAAACTGGCTTAAAAAACAAACAGACAAATAAAACCTGCTGAAGACATATGGGAAGGTTCCAGGTTCGTGTCCTGAGGTCTCTCTTTACACACCAGCATGTGCTTGCATGCTCATGATTCTGGCTGGCTGGTGCTGTGGGTGGGTCACAGCATGGAGACCGTATTATGGATGCTGTCTTTCTCTTTCTCTCAGAAGAAATAAACTTTTTTTAAAAAAAGACTGTATCGGTGAATGTAACTGAAATGTCCATGGATGAGGGGCTTGATCCAGGCTCGAGCTATGCTAGTTTTGCCATGTCTGGCTGTTACTCTACTTGGCTTTCACCTCATGGTGCCAAGGTGGATGCAGCAGTGCCCATTTGAGTCCCTCAGGTTCCAGTACAGAGGGAGTCACTTCCTAGTAGCTTCTACAGAAATTCTTGGATTCACTCTGACTGGGTGAGGATGGTGGGCCCATCTCTGAACTAATAACTTTGACTATGGGATGGGGATAGGTATTGGGAATGTTCTGTGAACTTCATAGGCTAAGAGTCAGGGGAAAAATGGATCTCTAAGCCAAAACTAGGGCTGTTTCAGGAAATAATAAGTTTGAGTGAAAGGGTAATCAAAGTGTACTAAGCATGAAATTATGTTCTAAAAATAATGACTTTTATTGTCTCTTTATGTGCATTATCTTATCTAATCTTTGCTACAACACTTCAAGATAAGATACATCATTATCCCTTATTTTATTGATGAGGAAAAAAAATTTAAGAGAGGTTAAATCTATTCCTCATAGTTAAACAGCTCGAAAACAGCACAGGAAGAATTTGAACCTAGGCTCATCTGACTTCAGACTTTCTGGTTTGTCTGCTAGACTATATTGTTGAATTGTGATCCACTTGAGGTGGGGGCTATATTAAAGAATAATGGATACACTTTAATTTACACACACACACACACACACACACATACGGCATTTCTCTGGTTACAAAGCATGGCCACCATGGGCTTCTCATTTTATCCTTACAATGGCCCTTTGGAGGGAGCAGGCATGTCTTTACAATCTCTATGGCTGAGTGTACTGGGAAAGGTTACAGAACCTAGCTGAAGATCTTGGCTTAAACCTCGACTTTTCAGTCCAAGTTAAGTTCAATCCCCTATTTAACTTTTGTAGAGAAGACAGGAAACACCTATTAGCAATTGTCTTAACACCAGAGCATGGAGGGTGAGTTGGGTGCAGCGTCAGGAGAGAAGCTGGGGCACCGCTAGGGATGGTTTATTTCAGCATCCCCACATTCACTCCTTGTCCTATTCTCTGATTTGGTTTAAGGAGCAATTATTCCCACCGCAGCTCAGACACCTTAGGGGAAGTACTACAGAGGTATACAGGTCCAAGACCCAGTTATATATTTCTATTCCAACACCATGTTCAGTGACTCAGTATTGATAACTTAAAATCAGCTAGAGCAGAAATATTTACACTACAAGAATTGGCAAATGCTGTGCTTTTTGTGGGGAGGAGCTTTTTTGGTTCCTCAAAGAACCAACCAATTGTTAAACACTTACTACATGCCACCAGGTCCAGAACACTTACTGCATGCTCTAGGTCCAGAACACGTGTATAATGCAGTATAATCCAGCTCCTTTCCCTGTCCTTCTCCAATGGTACTTTAGTGCTTGGATCAGCTTTTGTTTGTTTATTTTATAAGCATGAGAGACAGAGAGGAAGGCACCCATAAAGAGTCTTATCATGTCACAATCCCCATCTCCCAACCCTCCAGTCCATCAGAACCCTCAGTGCACTATATGTCGTGTTTTTCAGGTCAACTTAGGATCCAAACCTGTGGGCAACCATGTGGCTTCCAGTGCTGCAGAGCATCATGCTACTGTCTGTGCCTGTGCACCTGGGCCTCAGTGCCTGGTTCAGAGCAGGGCATATAATCCCATCAGTCCATTCAGGTGTCAGTCCAGGCCTCTATTTTCAAGACTGGACAAAGAATCTGCTCTTCACCATTGGATATGAACAAGGGAGCAAGGGGCTTTGGAGCCAGTGGCAGCCATCTCTGAACAAGAAGGGATGAGACTGCTACAGACAGAACGACAGGAGGAGGCAAAGACGAGACGGGCCTTGGGCACCTACCAGAGCTGTTGCACGGGGCCCTGCTGAAAGTGCACACAGCTTTGGGGTTTTCATCCATGAAAGTCCCCTCCCAATCCAGCCCGTTTCCCTTGGGTTTCTGCTCCTTTCAATGGACAAACTAGACAAAGTAACACAGTAGAGGAGCAAAGAGCCAGCCTACAGAGAAAGGAGCAGCCACCGGAGAGCAGCAGTTGATAATGCAAACCAACGTACAGAAAAGGCTATTAAAGGTGTGTGTACGTGCGTGCCCAAGATCCCAGAAGGAGAATGGAGGAGAAGGAATCACAGCATGGCCATCTCCCCTGGGGGTGATTTCTCACTTTTTCCCTCTCTCTCTGTTGAGTGCATGTGCGCTATGGGGAAAAAAACAAAACCAACACCCCCCCCCCCCAAAAAAAAAAAAAAAAAAAAAAAAAAAACCTTAAAGACTTTTAAGAGAAGAAAAAAAATTATTCTTACAATATCAAAGGCACTAACTTTTAAATAAGTTTTAAATAAGTAAAAGTGGTTCCACCTTTCTTGGAGACCACTGGTTATCCATGAGACACCCTCCACCCCCAGAGCATCCAAGGACTGATCTCTCCAAGGTCTGGTACAGGTTACTGAGGGAAGCATGATGTGTTTGTCTTGAGGCTGCAGCTGAAATGAAAGTCTCTGTGTGGCTCAAGCTAAGCTGTCCATGCACAGATTCCTCATCTCTGAAATAGGGATGGCAGTACCCACCCCTTGTAGGGTTACTACAAAGATAAAATGAAATCAAGCAGGTTTGTGAAAATAGATTCTGAATCAGGCCTGGCATTCTCCAAATGAATTCCATTTACATGTGTATCTGAACTATTAAACCACATAAAATGCCTTCGTTTTACTTGGGACAATAAATGAAAACTCTTTTGACATTTGAAGCATTTCATGTCTCCGTGCTTCCAGAGAACGGTTCCATTTAAGTTGAAAGGGGTTTTCAGTGTAATTCACGTTTAATGTTATGAAAGCATTTCTCTCTCACATTGGGCTTTATCTAAATTTTTAAACAAGGCCTAATTTACAGGCCCCAAACGACTTGGCAAATTTCCTGCAATCTCATTGAAAAAGTCCTGGCTGCCTATATGCTGTGGGTTGTGTTGAAAGACTGCTTTGTCTTGGGTGCCAACGAAAACTAAAATTACTCTGCCGACAAAAGGTCGTCCTTTCAAACAAACCCGCAGAATGCACACGCACACATGGTACACAGAACGGCCCCGACCCTAAGCCCCTCAGGAGCAGCCCAGGTGCAACTTACACAGGTTCTGTGGGAGTGGGGACTAGGACGCCCCATCTAAGAGGAGAAAATAACTCAGAAAAGACACTGATTTTGTTCCCGACTATATGGATGCTGCTCATTTCCTGGGAAAGAGGGGGTGAGAGGATTAGACGAGGGAGAAAGAGTTCCATTTTCATCTTGCCCACATCAGATCAGCTGTTGAACACAACGTCTGTGATTCACACAGAACCCAAATGCCAGGGGCTCGATGGGCAGAGAACAAACTTGTACTCTCCCATCCCCGCAGAAAAACAGCCTCTCTCCCAATGCACTTGGGTACACCCTGCAGGGTGAAAGTCAGGCCTTTGGCTGGCTGACTGGGGTAGGAGTCCCACTGCACAGAGCATGAACACCCTGCCCCTCTGCCTGTCAGTGGCTGTGGAGTCTAACGGGAACTTGGGCTGGGAGTCATTTAACATGCCACCAGGGCCCTTCATGAGGCAGACTGTGCTGAGTCCTAGGGATACAATGGGGATCAAACTACACACAGCCTCTGCCCTTAGGGAGCCTATGTACAGCAGGAAGAAAGCGGATGATGTCAGCAGCAATGCAGGCCAGTGAGGACAGAGCCTTTGAGGTCCCGAACTGTAACATTCTGGGCTCTGCAAGCTCTGGCCCAGCCATGCTTCTGTCCTCAACTTACAGACCCCTCTAGTACCCGCTGAGCTCCAACTACGTGAGCCAACGTGCATTCCTCAGACACATCAAGTGTTTGCAGCCTCCTGGGCCTTCGCCCATATTCTCCTCCTTTTGCTTAGATGCTCAGACACTTGGTCCTCAGCTGTCCCCATGGTTCACTCCCCCACTCTTTCCCGGTCTCTCCAAGAGGCCTTCTTATCCTGGATCTAAGTCCCCAGCAAACTCCCACTCTGTCTCCCTTGGCCTGCTTCTTTTCCCGCGCATCACCAGACATGCCGAAGACATTCGTTTACTCTGTTTTCTCTACTTGTCTGTCTGCTCACTGCTGATCCCTAGGGCCTCTGATGGCAACTGGAACCTAGTAGGTGCTCAGTAAACATTTGCTGAGAGTTATGGGATGTGACTACAGGGTGCCATGGAAGCACCCAGTAGGAGCAGTCTGGCAGTCTGGAAGGCTTTCTGGACGTTGCATTTAAGGATCAGTGTTTTTTTTTCTTTCTTTTTTTTTTTTTTTTTTTCTGTTTGCTAGAGGATTTTTGCATGAAGGGCAGGGAAGCTGGCTCAAAACCACATGAGCAGCTCTGAAACATCTGAGAGAGACTGAGAATCTTGCTGTGGCTGGAGAGCAGGACCTATGCAAGGAAAGGAAAGAAATGAGACTAGGGAGAAAGGCAGAGGCAGGAGCCGAGGGCCTGGGAGCCACATTATGTCAGGCTGGTTTCTGAACTATGGTGAGCCAGAGGGTTTTCAGAACCAGAACCACACAGAGAGACTCGCTCAGGCTGTGGTAGAGAAAATAGATAAGAGGATGGAGGGTGTTGTGAAGGCAGTCGGCAAGACACCTAAGACCCCAGGGTGGAGACCAGAGGTCTGTCCTGCCTGGCTCTTTATCAGCTCTGTGTCAGGAAGCCCAGAGCTCCTGAGCAAAGCATTTAATTTAGACTCACCTGAACCTCCACTGTCCTATCAGCCAAATGGGCCTATGAACAACATGACAGGCTGTTGTGAGACTGCGTAATCATGTCTGCACTCCCGCTGGAGCGCAGAGGTAAGTGTTCTAAAAGCCAGCTGTTAGGCCATGCGTGACTAGCTTTCCTAGCTAATGGCTGAAGTTTTGCATTTTCACCCTTGCTTAGCACTTAGTGGATGTGTCAAGGCAGACTCTAAACCCGGATGGATTTAAATAATGGAGCCACGTGATTGACAGCCAGAAGTCATTAATTCAGTATAATGTACACGGGCAGCATGAGAGGAACGGGGCCGAAGAAAGGCCTCTAATGCCACTTGCAAACTCTCAGCAGGGCTCCGTTCCATGGGCCGGTAGCAGAGTTCTGCAGCTCTATCAGGTATGACGGCGGAAAAAAGAATTCTCAGGTGCTGCACTGACTCTCTCAGCTCAAGTTTATGCTCAGAGGAGAACCGAGTCTGCACCTAAAGCTATCAGACAAAAAGATATCCCTCCAAATCCCCCTGGGTCCTTGAATAGTGAAAGGTATGTAGGAATTTGGTATGTATAAGGGTACAGCCAGGGAGAAGAGGCAGAGGCTGACAACGTCAAGATTCCTTCCCCAGCCTGAAGGACTTGTCCCCTGTTCCCACAGCCTCTCATTTCCACAGAAGCTGGCAACAGCAAATGACAACGAGCGCATCTGTCCCCCAGGAAGAAATCACATCGTCCACCACGCAAACCTTCCCACCCTCTTTCATGTCTACTAATTGCCTGCCGAATTGAGAGACTTTGAAAGGAAGGAAGGATAATTGAAATTTCACATAATTACATTTGAAAGTAACGCTTTTAGCTTTCCCCAACCTCAGTCAAAACTCTATCTTGTCAAAATAATCTTAAAGTTTTTTTTCTTAAGCAGAGATTGATGAAATATCAGTGGAAATCTTTTAGCTGCTAATTATAAGTCAAGCCACTTTGGTTTTTTTTTTTTTTTTTTTTTTTTTTTTTCGGGATATCTCTTTGACTTCTCTAAGTGATCCATTTGGTCCTCTGCTTTTAAACTGTTCATTTTCCACTTGTGAAAAGAGTGCATTTTCTTCCTCAGTTTTAATTACAATTGGAGCATTATCCTCAGATAGTCTAGAGCAAGGCTTCCCGATGTGAGGGGGGCTACTCTGTTAATCAGGGATAAATCTAGTATACTGTGGAGGCTCATACCTTTCATTACGTTACCTTGTTGGGCTAATTAATGGTATTACCCTCTGAACTGAGCGCAGAAGCTTAAAGAAATTCAACACATGCAGAAAACATGCTCGAGGGGAAAGAGAAGAATACCTAATAAAGCCAGTATACCATACTGCTACTAATTTCTTCTATGGTTGTTTCCTGGGGATGGGGGCAGCTCCAGGTGACACAGGCCGGCTTCCTACAGTTCTCTGAGAAACCATAGCCATGTCTGTACTTTGGTTGCTGGCACAGACTAGTGATTTACCTGTGATATTTCATTCTAAAAACCAGACATCACCTCATCAAAAACTCAGTGTTTTTCCTGTTTGCTCAGGTGAAGTTTCTGGTAATGTCTGGCGAGACTGGGTGGGACAGGTCGGAGGAGAACTAGCAGGGTTTTTGCTCTTGGGACACTAGCCCACCTTAAATAATATCACCATGACAGGCTGCACTGGACAGTGTCATTTCTTGCAAAACTATCAACTCTACCATTAGGGTATGACGCCCGTGCAGATAGGGACCAGGTCATGTGCAGCCATGACTTGGTGCACCATAAGGAATATTTGTTTAACGAATGAATTCTGTTTACTGAGTTCTCAGCTGTAAAGATACACTGTGTGCTCCATGTGTGGTCCGAGATTTTGTTACATCCTCATTTTTTTCCAATAAAAAAGAAATGAGGAGCTAGACAGTAGCACAGAGGTCAAACCGAAAGTTCTAAGAGACAATTCCACATAGGAAGGTTCCTGATTGAAGTCTGAAGATGCCCCTAGTGCACTGGGCAGCCGTGTGCTCCTGAGCCAGGACTGAACAAAGTTAGGGGTGGATCGTGGGGTCAGGGCCCTATTGGGGATCTTCCCCTTTCTGTCTGTCTCTTTCTCCTAGAAGAAATAAATAAATGTAAAAACAGAATTAAGGAAACTGTCACCCAAAGAAGTTAAGCAGATTTTCTAAGGTGATATAGACGTTTAAATAACACAGTCAGGAGGTTGGCAGGTGGCATGGTGGTTAAGATGCTGGACTCCCGAATGGCCAACTGTGGTTCAAGTTCCAGACCTAGAGGCTTGCTTTCTCACTCCTCCCAACCCTGTGTCTCTCTCTGGTCAAATTAAAAAATGATAATAAATAAAATTAAATAAAATGAGAAAATAAATAAATAACACAGTCAGAATCTGAACCAGGTTTGTTGGATTCCAAAGACAATGTTTCTGGCACCTCTGTAATAAGATGAATAAGAATGAATAGATACATGTATAATCTGAATTTCATCTCAGGTAAGGCTTAAAGATGAAGCAGAGATTTTGACAGGCATTAGTTAATATTTTACAAAAATACAAGAACTCTCAAAGGTACCTTATTCTACTAAACATAATGCCATTTATCGCTGTCTGTTTTTTTTTTTCCCCTTCAAAATCCCATGAAGTCCTGGAACCAGCAGTTAGCGTAATGGCTATGTCCCTGGACTCCCATGTAGTCGACCGCGGTTCGCGTCCTGGACCCGGTGACTTAAAACTCACACCGGGTGTGTGTGCATGCATGCCCAAGATCCCGAGAGGAGAATGGAGGAGAAGGGATTGCCGTGTGACCATCCCCCCTGGGGGGTGATTTCTTGCTTTCTGTCTCTATGTCTCTCTCTGTCTGTCTGGCGAGCGCATGCGCCCTATAGCGAAAACCTCTCAAAAACAAAACAAAACAAAAAAATCCCATGAAGTCCTAATGCTAAGAAAACCTATACTTGGTAGACAAAATACATAAATAGAATTTCCCCCTTCCAAAATGGAGTCTCATGGGCTTATTCCAGGGACTATAATACTATAATACTTTCAATCAATACTTATAAAGTGACCCTTTATATTTCAAAAGAAGTCAGAAGTTGAGCCCGATGGTGGCACAGCAGTAAGGCAATGCCCTGCAAGGCCGACCCCCATGGAAGGGTTCTGGGTTCTCTTCTGGAAATCTCCCTGCACACACCAAGTGTGTGCGTGAAATGGCCATGATCTTGGGCTGGCTGGGGTCTGGGTGGATTGTGGTGTAAAGACTGTGTTGGAGGGACCAGCAGTTAGCGTAATGGCTATGTCGCTGGACTCCCATGTAGTCGACCATTGTTTGAGTCCTGGACCCGGTAGCCTAAACTCACGTTGGGCGTGTGTGCATGTGTGCCCAAGATCCCGAGAGGAGAATGGAGGAGAAGGGATTGTGGCGTGGTCATCCCCCCTGGGGGATGATTTCTCGCTTTCTGTCTCTCTGTCTCTCTGGCAAGCACATGTGCCCTATAGCAAAAACCTCTCCAAAAAAAAAAGACGATGTTGATGGCTATCTCTCTTTCTCTCTGTGTGTTTCTCTCTCACTTATGAAAGAAACTTAAAACAAAAAAGTCAGAAAACATCCAACTTCATGAAGCTCACAAGGTAAAGGAGAAAATGAACCTGTGCTTTTCTCTTCTAAAATTGCTCCTTCAAGTAGTTTCAAGTAGTGCTGGAGAGGGGAGATGCTGACTCAGTGGCCAACCATCTGCAGAAGACAAGGTTTGAAGAGTCCGATCCCTGGGCTCCCACACGTCATGCCCCACCCAAGCAGAAAGCTTTGTAGACTTCTTAAGGTGTGCAACTTTCCCACATTTGCTTTTTCTTGACTTTTGTCTAGTTCTAGAGCAAAACAGAGTCAGAGAACCGAGGCTTATGTTGGGGTGGGGGGGAGAGAAGTGGCACAGTGGTAACTCAGCTGGACCCCTATGGGAAAGGTCCTGGTTTCATATCCTGGGCCCTCCCTCAGCAGGGTGTGCATGTGCCCATAATCTAGGTAGGCTAAGACTTGTGGTGCACCACAGCATGAAGAGCCTATCTGGAGTGTCTGTCTGTGTATCTCTTTCTCTCGTGGAGTAAACAAATAAAATACATTTTTTTTTAAAAAGGCCCATGTTCTTCAAGAGCTTTAGGAAGGAAGGCCAGAAGAAATGGCCCATTCTGCCACGGGTCTTTGAGAGTAACACTGGACAGTGGCAGATACAGAGATGCAAAGACCATAGCTTGGGCCCTGAGAGTCAAAACAAAGCACAGTGGTCTTGTGAATCAGTATGGTCCTGAGCGGGAACCTGGGGGCTCTGAGGACACCTGCCTCTGAGGTTTGTTACAAGTCACTGTCTTGCAAAATGAAGGTGATTAAAAGGTACAGTAGAAATTAGTGGAGTCAACACTCTCTTTAAATGAGCACATGGCTTTGACACACACATGTACTTTCTACATTTAGACAACAGAGAGCAATTTGCAGTGCACCATCCTGAACATCCAGGTATGACTCTGGTTGCCATGACAGTCGGGGGCTGTCCCTAGCACTCCCCACTTGCCAGCCATTGATTAACCCCTTTAGCAGAAGACAAATGACTTGGTGGGCCCAGTCCAGTCCTGGTGGCCCAGCACACAGGGATTCACCCTCTATCTCCAGGGGTTTTCTTTTCACCTGGCAGCTTCTCTGAGAGGTCAGAGCTCTAAGGAAATGTCCCCCTTGGAGCTTCCTGTCTGCCCCCATGGTCTTCTTCAAGCAGCAAGGAGGTTCCTACACGGAGAGGCTGACATGATGGCTCCAGCTTTCAGGATAAGGGCAGAGAATGAAGACCGTGTATGCCAACCAATTGGTACAGTGATAATGACAATGAGGATATTTCCTATGTTGTTTTTATTTCTTTCATGAACAACGACGACAAGTACATGCAGAAGCAGAGACACAGAGACAACACCTCCGAAAGGGTCCTGATACCATGATCCACCCTGGATCACGGGCACACGCACGCATCACATCCTCAGGGGAGTCTCCGGATGGGAGTTGGGAACCATCCCCTGCAGGTCAGCCTCACAGAATGTTGCATTTTACCATAGCACCACCCTCCAACTCCTGCAATGAGGATGCTTTCCCTGAAGCCTGTTAGTATGTGCAAGGGGCTCTACTGAGAGATTTCCACATGCATCATCTTCTACGATCCTCATAGCAACCCTAACACGTAGGTACTATTATTATCTCCGCCTTAAACATGATGGAACAGAGGGTACATGAAATTAGATTCTCTGCTCAAGATCATATATAGTAAGTGGCGAGGCTGGGACTTGAACCCATGACTGTTATTTGAAAGCCTCTTGCTGCCACCCTATACTTTCTTGGTTTCTTTTTCATTTGTGGCTATTTGGACTCACAGAATAAAAACTTAAAACAATTTAAATTCCTCATATAAGAAGAATTGTTTTGTAGATGATCTACACCAAAGCATCTTCCTGTTGGCTTGGGTGGATTATCCATGTGGAATTGAGGCCTCCTTCCAAGTGACTCTATAGCAGTATCTCTGGGGACAGACAGACCTGAGTTCAATGCCTTTCTTCACCCCTCTTATACGCTGGGTAACACTGGGCAAGGCCTAATGGACAACGACCTCAGCTTCCCGCTGCCCAGAAAAAGTGGAGATGGTGTCAGTAACGGCAATGATGAACATTTACAGTCACGACCACAGCCAACGTTCACTGGATGCTTCTGATCTCCAGGGCACTGTTACCCACGCCTTCCATGAATTCGGCCTCTTATTATCCTCAATCACTCTCAGAAGTGGCTGCTCTTATCAGCCCAATGTTATACCTAAAGGAAGTTTCACTTTGGTTTTTTTTTTTTTTTTTTTTTTTTTTTTGGGAGAGGTTTTTCGCTATAGGGCGCGTGCGCTCGCCAGACAGAGAGAGACATAGAGACAGAAAGCGAGAAATCACCCCCCAGGGGGGATGGTCACGCCGCAATCCCTTTTCCTCCATTCTCCTCTCGGGATCTTGGGCACGCACGCACACGCGCCCGGCATGAGTTGTAAGCCACCGGGTCCGAGACGCGAACCGCGGTCGACTACGTGGGAGTCCAGCAACATAGCCATTACGCTAACTGCTGGTTCCCTCACTTTGGTTTTAAATAGAATTTTCAGAGCTTCAAACAATTTCAAACTTATCTAATTTTTCCCACTTAGTTATAATTTAGGGAGAAACACATGGTAAACTTTTGTAGAGAATATACATACACATGTAAACATACACATATACACACTGATCTCACCACTGTCAGACAGGGAAAGTGACACCCCACAGGGTCAAGTTACAATGCACTGATGTGAAGAGCTCACAGGAGGTTAAAACTGAACTCAAAATGATTCGATGCCACTATTCATAACAGTTGAAAGGTAGAAACAACCCACATTCAATGGATGAATGGAGAAATAAAATGTAGTACACCCATGCAATGGAATATTACTTAGCCATGAAAAGGAGTGAAGTAGTGATACACAGTATAACATAGATGAATCTTGAAAACATCCCAGCTGGGACAAGTAAGTGGTGTGGTGGTTAAAGCACCAGACTCCCACAAGGCCACCTGCAGTCTGAGCACTGGACCCATTGGCCTGAAAAATCACAGCATGTATGTGTGCTTGCATGCCAAAAATCCCAAGATGCAAGAGAAGGGATTGCAGTGTGGCCATTTCTCTTGGAGATGATTTTTCACTTTCCTCTCTCTGTAGCTCCCTGGAAAGCACATGCACCGTATGGTAAAAACAAGAAAGGAAGGAAGGAAGGAAGAGAGAGAGAAAGGAAAACAGTCACAAAAGGTCACATACATCTATGATTCTACTCATATGAAATGTCCAGAACAAGCAAATCCAAAGGTACAAAAAGATTAGTAGCTGCCATAGGCCAGGGAAGTGACTCCTAATTAGTATAGGCTTTCTGTTTGGGATGATTAAAAAGTTTGAGAACTGGGCCAGCAGGTGGCATGGTGTTTAAGGCATTGGACTCCCACATGGCAGACCATGGTTCAAGTCCTGGGCTCAGCACCTTGAAAATCATGCCGGGCATGTGTGTATGTGTGTGTGTACATGCACGTGTGCTCAAAATCCCAGGAGAGCAAACCCTACAGTAAAAACCTATGAAAATAAAATAAAATTCCAGAACTAGACAGTGGTGATAGTTGCACAACAGTGCTGCCATAGCTTGTAATGGTGTTGAGAGAGTATGGATTTAATCCGACCATGGCGTTGCAGGGTGGGGCCTTTGGGAAGTAATTAGGCTTCAGAGTGGGCCCCATGATTACACCCTGGCAGGTTTAGAAGGAGAGGGGGTGAGGCAGACATGCTCTACTCTGCACATGCTCCTGCCCTCCCCAGGTGGTGATGCAGAAGAAGACCCTCATCAGGTGCCGGCAACATCTTGGACTTCTAAGGCTCTAAAACCTTGAGCCAAATAAACCTCTATTGTTCTAAGCTACCCAGACTCAGGTTTTTCTGTTATTGGCAAAAGAACGGACTGGAATGATTGTGAAAGTACTTAATGCCACTTAACTATGCATGTTAAAATGGTAAATGGCATGTCATGTGTATTTTACCACACCTTTTTAACAGATGATTCAATGCCACTTTTATTGTGCGTGGGGTAAAATTGGATTCCTTGTTTTGGTTTACCAGAACCTTCTAAATTTATGCTGCACACCTGTGCTTGCCATCTCCCTCTCACTTCGACTCCCACTAATTTTCCAATCATATTGCAGATCTTGAGCCAAACCCAAACACTGGCTGTTCCCTCAACAAGTCACGCTGTCATCTTGCTGTATCCGTATTCCTACAGCAAACCCTGTCCAAAGACCCTCCTATACTTTCTTAACCTGCAGAAGGCCGATTTGCCCCAAAACAAAGTCTCTTGTAGAAACTATCATTGAGCATCTCACCTTCTGACCTGGGAAAAGTATTCCTTGTTGACACTTTTAGATACTTTGCACATACAGCTATGCTAGTACTCATCACGGCGTATCGAAATTATATGCTCTTATTTAAAAAAACAGCATGTGCTCGTTTCAAAATAATAGATGTTGGGGTGAGTGAACCAGAGTTTCGTTATTGTTGTTTAATTACTAGAGGGCATGTGAGCTCCTGGAAAGAAACAGAGAGAGGGAAACTGAAAAAACACCCGTTGGAGGGGATGACCATGCTGCGACATAATTTATAATTTAGGGAGAAACACATGGTAAACTTTTGCAGAGAATACACATACACATATAAACATACACATATATACATTGATCTCACCACTATACAGATGGGTAAAGTGACAGCTCACAGGGTCAAGTTACTTCATTTTCCTTTGGGATTTTGGGCACACATGCCCATGTATCCAATGTGTTTTTCAAGCTGCCAGTTTCAGGATTTGAACCCCACAGTCAATTATGTGGGATCCAGCTGCCTTCACCACCACACCACTATGGATGATGTATGAGCTGTTGAAGATAAGACTTTGGCTGGCTCTGGACCAGAGTTCAAATGTCAACTCTGTTCACTGTGTGATCATAGACAAATGACTTCATGTCTTTGGGCATCTGTTGCCTCATTTGTCAAAAAGGGGTGGGTGGGACCAACAGATGGCATAATGGTTATGTCGCTGGACTCCCAGGTAGTTGACCGCAGTTTGAGTCCTAGACCTGGTGGCTTAAAAGTCATGCCAGGTGCATATGTGTGCGTGTCCAAGATCCCAAGAGGAAAATGAAGAAGGGATTGTGACATGATCACAATGGGGGGGTGACTGTGGCACGATGTGTGGGGTGATGTCTCTTCATCTCTCTCTTGGGTGGTTGCACTCACCCTATAGCAAAAATCTCTAAAAACCTTGACATGAAGATTAACATGAAAATGCACACACAGCTTTTATAACAGTGCCTTGTCGTTCCTAAGCACTCAATGACTACCTCCATCATCACCATCATCTTCCCTCTACCTTAGTGGCTCGAGGAGCTCCAAGAGCCCAGCCCAGGGCCTCCAAGGACAAGTGCCCCCAAAATATATGAGGAATAAAGTTTGTTTTGTTTTGTTTTAAGATTTTTGCCATAGGCATATGCACTTGCCAAGAGAGACAGTCAGTGAGTGGGAAAGTGAGAAATCACCCCCCGGGGGAATGACCATGCCACAATCTCTTCTCCATTCTCCTCCTGGGATTTTGTGTATGCGTACATATGTGTCTGGCATGATTTTCAAGCTGCCAGGTATGGGACTTGAAATGTAGTCAGCTATGTGGGAGTCTAGTGCCTTAACCACTATGCCACCTGCTGGCCCCAAGGAATAAAGTTTTGATCCATCTATGCCATTCTCCTCATATACTGATGGGAAAATGGGGACTTGAATCAAAGTCATGAACCCAGTTGAAGGCAGAAGACAGTCTGAAGCTCGGGCCTTCTCACGCAAAATTCTCCCTCTCAGCATTAGAACACGCCAGGGCCATATGCTGGTGTGCTGCTACGCTTGAGTGACACATGTTACAAACCTGATGATGCAGCCCAGACAAAACCAAGTGACCAGAGCAGGCACTGGACTCAGCTGCCACCTCTCAGCAATCAAGACCTTTCCTTGCTGAATACAGTTAGAAATATCAGCAGGCGAGCTATAAATAATAGAGGGAAAAAGAATCCAGAAATTAACTAAGGGTCTGTCAGAGAGTCAGTGGGGCTCCCTCACTAGGGCGGATGATGTATGAGCTGTTGCAGATAAGACTTTGGTTGGGCATATTTAAGGTGAGTGCAGATAGCGGTGGGGTCCCTTCTGCCATTGCCAAACGGGAAACCCCATAGATCAAACTGCAAAATAAATGAGGACATTAAGGCTTCATACCCTCTGGGACTTTTATTTGAAAAACCAGATTCCAACTTTAACTAGCTCCTCCTGAAATGATTCTGTTATCACCCCTACTAGAAGTCACTCTTCAGTATCAGATGTCTTCCATGGGACACTGGACCACATTTTTAATATACAGTTTGATATTCGCAGCTGATGTTTATTGCATGCTTAACATATATGTGCCTTGCACTTAGCACAGAGTCACATGTATCAGCTCAGTTAATAAAAATCCTACAAGATCTGAACTATGATATTAACAGCTACCTTATATAGGTAAGGGCAGAACTGCTCTGGGACCCAACAAGATGGTATGCTAGGAGGTGATGGAGCTGGTGATTAAACCCAGGTTTCAGAGTCCCGTTAAACAAATGCTTATTGTCTTGCAGGATCCTTGAGAGAAGCAGGGGAAACAAAGAAGGAAGTTCTAACTTCCACGGTGGCTTATGACACCTCCTGAAACACCGATGGCATGGGCTCTATTATCCCTTGGACCTGTAAGAGGCAGCCCAGCAGCCCCTTTGGAGCTGGCTGAAGAGTTAATAGCTATTTGATGGACACCCACCACTATATTACAAATGGTCGGGAGCAAAATAAATGCAAATGAGGCCATGAGGGCAGAAAACCAGCCTTCCCCAGTGTATCCAGCCTGCATGGAAATGTCCCGGTTCTATCCCTGAGCTTAATATTTCATGCAAAAGACAACCCTGAGATCGCAGCTCCAAGAAACCCTAGGGAGGACAATCAGGATGACAAATGGAACCCTCCCCCTTGTATCTCAGAAATGCCAAGAGGTGTGGGTGATGGACTGAAATACCTAAGCAAACCAGGGGAGTCAGCCTTTGGCTGAGGCTGATTTATGGGCAGAGGGGCCCGGCTCTCACCTTTATTTACATTGCTCGGAGCACATAAACTCCAAGAAAATTTAGTGTTTTAATTTGAGCATCTGGCTCGTGCTTTTATTTTTTTTTCCCCCTAAACCATCCTCTTCTATTCTCCCTAGAAAACCAGACCAACCTATAAACCCCACATGGGAAAGCTCCTGTCTCCAGCTTGCCTGTTTCCAAATGTAAGTCACTTGAGGGCACAGAAAGGACATGTTCAAGATGCATAAAGGTTCTGCTGGAATGGCAGCATGGGTGTGGGTATCGGCGTGGACACTGCACAGGGGAGCTTGGGAGCCAGAAGGGTGTGAACTGGACCAGGAGGCCAGAGGTCGCCAGGCTAGCCTGGGTTCTGGGTTCTGCCTTGAAGTGCTGGACAGCCACAGTCAGCTCCCTTTTTCCCACTGCTACGGAAAGAATGAGATGGCCTTCCATGTCCGTCTGTGTGCAGTGCAGCCAGTGTGTAATTCCATAACCCACGTGAGTGCTTTTCTCTCGTGCGATCATCTTCTCTCCACCCGTTTTCAAGTCCGTCTCCTACACACGTCCCTGGCAGAGTTCACGGGCTTACATCATCTCTGCTTAAGTGAGGTAAAACAATATTCCCTGTCCACCTGAAGATATTCTGGAGAACTTTGGTGACATTGTTAATGGCCACAAGTTACAGACTTTTAGAAATGGGAGGGACCTCCAAAAGGTCTTACCCAACATGCTCATTTTGACTGACTTAACATCCCAGCTCCCAATAGGTTATCTGGGATCCCTCTTATAAGTCATGGTGGTAGGGGAATGACATATCCCACAGCTTGGTCATGAAGTTGCATCACAAATCACCGGGGAAGTGAGACATTCCCTTTGGCTCTGTTTTGGTCTCTTGGTTGTAGGGTCAGGGATAGAGCTCGGTCTCTGGATTCTGAAAAGGAATCCAGGCTGAGTCTTCCAAGTTGCTCTGTCCTCCTCTACCTTCCAGCAGGTGGCGAGCACCACATTTGTCCAAATGTCCCTAGTGCCCATCAGGATGCCTTGTCAATCAGAACGTGCTTCATGAATGTTAACTAAGTGACGACACAAAGAAAGAACTTGGACTCCTTCTTCTGTGCCTGCAGGGTTGCTGGACACTTAAGAACATTTACCGATGACATTTACAGGGACCTGCTAGGTACTGTGCTCAGCACGCCACACACACTCTAGTTTAATCTTACAACAGCCCTTGGCAGTCAAGGCTATTATGAGGAAGCTGAGGCCTATTTTGGTAAAGCAGCTTGCCCACTCACCCAGCTAAAACGTGTTGTGACACCGGATGGATAAGCCCCCAGATGGTGGGCTCCAGAGATTTCTGTCCTCTGCTATAAATGTTGAACTCCCCTATGGCAACCTCCTAGTTTGTTCAAACAAGTCATGACAGCAAAACCCAGTGAGACCCTCCCTTTCCTAGTAATTACTGTCTCAACATTTCTCCTGGCTGTACCCAGAGGACAGCATACCATGGCCGCCAAATATTTCGCTTCCTCTGGTGGCTGATCTTGAATGCCAAACACAATAAAGGGAAGATTCCTCCGGACCAGATCACATTTGGTTTTGCACACTTTTTCCCTCCCCAGATCTGATCCCAGTGCCTGGCAGATGGTCATGCAGAGTGTGTCATTCTTGTGGTGACCGCGACCTGCTGTGTTGCTCTCCCCCTTAGCAAGCTTTGCCTTCCGGAAGTAGAAACCTGACTTTCTTTCTTCGTGGCTCCTCAGTCCTGGGTAGCCCACCAGCCAAAGATTAACCAAACACACAAAAAGAGAAATGAAAACCATTTACTGAGCTCTTCCAAGGTGATTTTAATTGCAGGTAATAAAGCATTGTTAAAAGGAAGGTTTATTGGAAGAAAGTGCACACCAGCTTAGGGTGTTTGCAGTGGAATAGTGAAATGGTTTTGTAAATGCTATCTTCTCTAATAAATCTGAATGCTGCTGGAGAGATTAGGCCATTATCCAGTGCTGGCATAAATGAGAAAATGATGTGATGGATCACATGCTTGAGGGGTTTTAGGACATAGCTGAAGATGGGGCAGGATGACGCTAGTTAGGGATGGCAGTTGGCCAATCAAATCATATTGCCTGAAATCTGGTGTGGGGCCAGTTGTGTTACTCTGACATAACTGGTGTCTTCCGGTATTTATGCCAGGAAGTCACTCTATAGAAATTTTTGCAGAATTTTTTTAAAGCCATAGGCCGAAGTTATAGATGAGTCTGATTATTTCACTGTGAGGCAGAGTGAAGTCTGAAGAACAGACAAATCTCTTAAAATCAGCAAGACTCAAAGTTCCAGGGCAGTAGCTAGAGTTTTCCAACGTACTTATCAAGCACCTAACTGCACCTGGCATTGTTGAGTACTGCACTGAGCAGGGCTGAACACACGTGTCCAGGCACATTTAGCAGCAGCAGTCCCCAACCTGTGGGCCACAGACACTCCGGGCGGCCAGACAGAGTAACAGGAAATGTGAAATCCACATGTCTCTGATGCGCTGCCTATGGACAGAACGAACCATTTTCCAAGCATGCATGTACCATTATGTTTGAAATATATGTAGATGCAGAAACAGCATCCATTTGACAATGCTACTAAATTCATTGCAATATTTTGCATTTATGTACGTTCTCAAACAGGTAAGAAAAAATACAACTACTAATACGCAGGGGTCAGAATTCATTGTCCCTTTCCTTCAATAAAAAGAATATACTTAAAAACTGGGAATCACTGTTTCAGAGGTACTAGGGATAACAAAAACATTAAATCTCAAAACATAAAACTGATGGTCTGAAAGAGCCATCTGGGCTAAAGTTTAAACTATTGAAACTGGCCTCCGGGCAAAGGCTAAAGGTGTGCATGTGCACTCAATAAGGAAGCCGCCGTTTTGCTGGTGCTGGTTAGTGGCACACTCTCTGCTCCCTCTGAGGACAACCTCAGCCTCCCGATCTGTGGTTGAACTTTTCAGTTCTTAACCCACGCCACCCCTCCTGTTTTCATGTGGAAGACCTTCGACGACTTCCTGTAGAAACCATTTACGAACTGTGACCATAAGCTCATGTACATGCGTGTTAAGAGGCCTGGGGAGCACACCCCACAAGACATCATGGAAGTCTGGCTCTACCCAGAACCTCTAAGCAACACAGCAATATGAGAGGAAAGGTCTGGATTTCAGAACAAATATACCCAAATTTACCCTTCAAAGAGGAGGGAACTCGCATTCCATGAGCAATGCACTGTTAATAATGAAGAGTTCTATGTAGCGAATCCCAAAGCCTGCCCACCGCTGTGCCAGTACACTGTACGTTATTCTATTAAATCAGTAGTTCCCCACCAAGGGGCACTTTGTCTCCCAGGGGACATTCTACAGACTTTTATTTGTCACATTATGAGGGTGCTACTAATGCCTAGTGGGTATTAGAAGGGATGCTGCTAAGCAGCCCTACCATGCACTTGGGACTGCCACTCTCAACAGCCATGTGGCCTAGAACGTCAACTGTACTGAGGTTAAGAAACCCTCAGTTCAACCACTGAGGTAACCTGGTGATGAAGATGCTATCGGCCTTGAGTTACAGATGAGGATACAGACACCTCCAAGTCTCAAGTCCTGCACCTCCTAAGTTGTATCACTAGGATTTGAATCAGGCCTGCCTCACTCCTTTAAGACCATATATATATGCTATATTATCTTGAAGATGGAAAAGAAATCCTCATTTTATAAACAAAGACAGGGTCAGCAGGTGGTGTAGTGGTTAAGGCACTGGATTCCCACATGGTTGATCGCAGTTTGAGTCCTGGCCCTGGCGGCTTGAAACTCATGCTGTGTGTGTGTGTGTGTGTGTGTGTGTGTGTGTGTGTGCATGTGTGCGTGTGTGCACACCCAAAATCCTGAGAAGAGAATGGATAAGGGACTGTGGTGTAGCCATCACCCCTGGAGGTTGATTTCTTGCTTTCTGTCTCTCTGGTGAAAGCACATGCCCTATAATAAAAAAATTCTCTCCAAAAAAATAAATAAAATAAAATAAAATACAAGGACACTGAGTCTTGGATGCTAGGTGTCTTGCCCTATAACTCACCATCACTGATGATTCTTGGTCTCTCCTAGTTCTTCTGAAGTCATTGATGAAGACGAAACACAAGTGACTTTCCCTAAAAACAATGAGCTGCCGTCAATTTTTTTTCTCTTGTCCATTAACCGTTATACCCTTAGTAGTTAACTTCTTGTTTCTGCTCTTTCATCACGTTAATCGAGCAGTTTTATGCTCGCATCTATTCACTAGCTTACTCATTCGACCATCACTTATGAAGCCCCTCCTATAAGCTGAGCCAGGTCGGCCAAAACAAGAACTACAAATTCTCGAGTTGGCAAATGATAGCTCCAGGGCCACCTGTTTCTGTAAATCAAGTCTTATTGGAAAATAACCACTCCCATTCATTTTCCTATCATCTATGACTGCTTTCACATTACAGCAGCAGATGTGAGGATGGCCCCTGTAGGCCTCAAAGTCTAAAATATTGTCTGGCCTTTATAGAAAAAGTTCGCCAATTCTTACATTAGCTCCATGTCACAAAGGGAAATTATTGAAGTGAACTCCAACCCATTGAAGGAACACATTCATCTGCACCTGTGGCTCAATAGCCATTAGAGGTAGGGAATCTGAGATGTTTAATGCCAACACAAATCGAAAACTCAAAGAACCAGAGTGTTTTGATTCTTAAGAGTAGTTTCTACTTTTCCGGACAGTCCTATGGCCTAGTGGTTAAGGGAGGAGGGTCGCACAACCACAGTTCAAATCCCAGCCCTGGTGGCTTGAAAAACACACTAGGTAGTGTGTGATCAAAATTCCAAAAGGATGGGGAACCAGCAGTTAGCGTAATGGCTATGTCGCTGGACTCCCATGTAGTCGACCGCGGTTCGCGTCTCGGACCCGGTGGCTTACAACTCACGCCGGACGCGTGTGCGTGCGTGCCCAAGATCCCGAGAGGAGAATGGAGGAGAAGGGATTGCAGCGTGACCATCCCCCCTGGGGGGTGATTTCTCGCTTTCTGTCTCTCTGTCTCTCTCTGTCTGTCTGGCGAGCGCACGCGCCCTATAGCGAAAAAACCTCTCCAAAAAAAAAAAAAAAAAAAAAAAATTCCAAAAGGATGGAAAAATGGAAAAGAGACTGCGGCATGACCACATCCCATGGGGGGGGGGAGTGCTTTCTTCCTCTCTCACTCTCTCCAGTAAGCTCATGTACCTTCTGGCTTATACAAAGCTATTTCTGCTTTTCTAGACCCCATTATAAACAGATGTTCAAATAAAGTTCAAATGTACATTGTTTCTACCTTGCTCATAAGAAGTCTGGGAAGTTCAGAAGTGAATATCCCTTATCACGCTGAATTAAAACAGAGATCAGGCTCCCAGGTGACCACAGCGGGCTGTCTGCCACACTGGAGAGACCACTGGGTCGACTCTCCCCTCCCATTCCTCTAAGATGCACAGTAAAAGGCCCAGGTCTGATCTCCCTGGGTGTTCTACCACCTCTCAGCCTTTTGTCTGCTGGTGAAATTCCACTGACCTGAGTCTAAGATTAGGGCACGAGTCGGAAGTAGCAGGAGCTCACTGCAGCTAGGCAGTTACAGCCACAGTAGAATGGACATGTACCCGGACCACCAGCACTATAAGTGGAGAATTCAAACTAACACAAACCCAAAGGCTTTAAGAAAAGAGAATCTCAAGATCTAATGGGATCTCTGTAAATGGATAATAAAGAGAGAGAAATGAGATGCCCTCATCATGGTGGCTAAGCCTTGCCCCTAGTGCCCATGAATACGCATATCCACATGTTAAAACCATAGGTCTCCACACAGATTTGTTTCCATATTAAAAATCCTAAATTATGGTGGAGTAGGGTGCAAAACATTCTCCACCATAGGGACGTTATGTCACTGAAATAAGCAAGAAGTTCCTCTGATGCAACCCTGACCTTGTTTACAACTCCCTAATTGCTTGATAGGTTTGTGAGAAGAGGAGAACTCCAAGCTCAGATATGAGGAAGACAGGTCATTGGAAGAGGTGTCAAATGACTGTGAAATCCAGGACCAGACAAACGCACAGTAGTAATGCAACTAGACCACATGGGAAGATCCTAGGTTCATGGCCCAGGGCCTCCCTGTCCATGCCAGGCACACACAGGCCCATGAACTGAGCTAGATGAGGCTGGGGATAGATCATGATATGCTGGGGATCCTGTCTTTGTCTGTCTGTCTGTTTTTCTCTCTCTCTTTCTCATGAAAATAAATAAATTTAAAAGCTTAAAAAATCATAAACCCAGGGGCCGGCAGGCGGTGCAGTGGTTAAGGGTGCTGGACTCCCACATGGCTGACCGTGGTTCGAGTCCTGGACCTAGCAGCTTGCTTTCTCACTTGCCTCCCTCTCTGTCAAATTAAAATAAATAAATAAATAAAATGAAATAAAATAATTATTAAAAAAAAAAAATCATAAACCCTGTTGAAGTGAAGGGATTTATTGTGTAAAAGTAGATTTCCCCCTTCACCATGGGCCTCTCATTGGCCATAGAGGGTCCAAGTAAGAGGGCACAGCTTGAGGTTATGGTATCACTACCCATCCTGGTCCATACCCATGCCCAGGAGACAGTGGCCAAGACAAGGTCACTCCTCACCCAACCATAAGCTACGGGGCAGTGGACAGTCCTCTCCCCACACTGTGCAGCCCAACCTGATCATACGGTGGGAGAAAGGCAGAAGCTGGGTTCAATAACCAGTTCAACAATCTTAGACAAACCAGCTGTAATCATTGTGACTCAATTTCCTTCACAGGGAAATACATTGCTGTGTCTGCCTCAGTTCAGTCACACAGTGGTAGGGTCCACGAATGCGAAGCCTGTGCAAATCTTTATCCACCACAAAGAACGGGCTGAGTGGTGAGGCATTATACTGCTTCCCTGGGGCTTTCTTTTGTTTTTTCTTTTTAAGTTTTTGTCACAGGGTACATGTGCTTGCTGGAGAGAGACAAAGGAAAAAGTGAGAAATCTCCCTACCCCACCCCACCCGCAGGGGGAATGACCACACTGCAATCTCTTCTCCTCCATGCTCCTCTCAGGATTTGGGGCATGCACACACAAGCAACCAATGTGGTCTTCATGTCTCTATTTTCGGGTCCAGGATTCGAACTGTGGTCGGCCATATAAAAATCTAGTGCCAGGGACCAGCAGTTAGCGTAATGGCTATGTCACTGGACTCCCACGTAGTCGACTGCGGTTTGAGTCCCGGACTCAGTGGCTTAAACTCACGCCGGGCGCGTGTGCGTGTGTGCCCAAGATCCCGACAGGAGAACGGAGGAGAAGGGATTGCGGTGTGGCCATCCCCCCTGGGGGGTGATTTCTCACTTTCTGTCTCTCTGTCTTTCTCTGTCTGTCTGGTGAGCACACGTGCCCTATAGCAAAAACCTCTCCAAAAAAAAAAAAAAAAAAAAGAATCTAGTGCCTTAATCATTGTGTCTCCTATTGGCCCCTCCAACAGGAGGCACGATGGTTAGATGCCCTCTAGGTTTCTTGAGTGCAAAGGAAAAACAATTAGAAAAATGCAGTCAAATGCTGGGAAAAGGGCAGTCAAGCAGCAGCTTTGTGAACAGAGGGTGCTACACTTACTTTGGAGGCAAAGTATTAGATTTCGGGTTTTGAGATGGCTTACAGTGGAACCAACTCATGTGCTAACCAGCTAAGTTGTTTTTTTTTTTTTTTTTTTTTTTTTTTTTTTTTTTTTTTTAAGGATTTTGCTATAGGGTGCATATACTCACCAGAGAGAGACAATGAGAGGGAAAGTGAGCAATTACCCCCCTAGGGGAGATGGCCATACTGTAATCCCGTCTCCTCCATTCTCCTCTTGGGATTTTGTGCAAGCACGCACACGCACCTGGCTGATTTTCAAGCTGCTGGATCTGGGACTTGAACCATGATCAGCCATGTGGAAGTTCAACGCCTCAACCATCACACCACCTGCTGGCCCCAACCAGCTAAGTTTAACAAGGAATTTTTGCAGTTGCTGATAATAATGGCCCATGCTGTGAAAGCTGATCATGAAATCATGACCCTTCTCCAGAGGACTTCCATTAAGACCTATTAATACTAACCATGCCTCCTTCCACCAACAGGGGTGCCTGGTACCATTTCAGACTGAGCCTGAGTTGGCAGTCACAGACTGACGGTGCCCCCAAGACAACAGCTGTGCCTTGCTCCTCTATTGACTCCCAGACCTAAAGATGTGTCAAATGTTGCCATTTTTTCTTGCTTCACACAATAAGTCTTGTAGAAATAGAAAAAGCAATCCACTTGATGAGCACATTAATTAAGATAATCAATATACATATAATCCCAGGTCGGTTTCTCCTCAGGCCCCATTTATCATGCTCCGTGGTCCCACAACTACACTCTCCATGGTCAGTTTCAAATCTCTGAATCTCATACCTTGCTGCCATTAAGAAATTGAGCACGGAATTTCGAATGGCAATAATGGAAAAAAAAAAAAAAAGAGGAAAAGGTGGCATAAATCCCACTGTGCTCTGAGTTGCACTTACCAAGTTAAAGCAAATACACCAGGTTCAATGGTTTAAAACAAGTTCAAGTTAATCAAGGAAAATGAACAAATTCATTTGCTGCAGTTGACAAGAAGCCCCAGCCTTGGCCAGGAAGATGATATGAGGGATGAGTTTATTTTAAAAGATGCAAGTATGCCTGCACTAACATTCATATCTTCTTTCGTTGTCTTTGCAGTGAGAGAGACAGAACTATTATTCATGATCTAAAGTCTCTATCAGCATATTCTTCCTTCTCCTTGAGACATATTCTTTTTCTCAGGGAGAAGGAACCTGATAGCTGCTGTTCTCTGCAGTAGCCAATCTCAATATATCAAAAAAAGTTATACTTTTTAATAATCTATTGTGGCCAGTGTTAACCTTTGGAGGTGAAATTAATGCATTTTTCAGCATGCTTTTATTACATATCACTACTGTCATGCCCATCTCTGAGGTTCCTGTATTTGTCACTTCATCCTCTATTTTCTCATTATACCTGTCTAGACCTTTATTATAAAATGTAATTATTTTTCCACATCAGTCACACCTACCGGGCTCTGAGCTCCAAGATCACTTAGTGTATATCCGATTAAATCTGTGGTCTCTGAAACCAGGTGCCCAATCTCTCAAGGAAGATGGAGACAGAGAGAAGAGGAGAGGAGGCAAGGAGAAGAAGAGGGAGGGAAGACATTCAGCAAAGATGGCAAAGACATCCTCCTGGTATGTCTTTGGGCTGCCTGGCTGTGACGCCTGGACAATTCTGTCACAGTGAGATGGGCTTGTGGGCCAGTTCAGGGTCTGGTGAATCTGTGATCTAATCCCCTGCTTTTCTATTCACCAGTCAGCCACTTCAGAAAGCTTGGAAAAGAGACTTTACCTGACCGACCCTCGATTTCTCCATTGGTGGAATGGAGGTGACAATAACACCTAACCTTCTGCGAAGGAAAGGTAAGGGGAGTAAATGCTCACAAGCACATCACAGTGTCCAGGAATGCCTAAGAAGGCCAAACCAAGGCTGGCTTTCGCTGTACACTCGCCATTCTAATTCTGGGACATCCTTTTTCCTAAGAAAAAGTCAAACCCTGCTAAGAAGCTCTTGGGTCCACCATTCTCTTCCCCAGAAAGAAAAGATGGTCAAGTCTCTCTGCTTTTTAATTTGCCAGAGGGTAGGCTGGCCTGTGGTGTGGTAGTTAAGGCAGTGGGATCCCACATGGTCAACTACGTGGCTTGAGTCCCAGACCCAACAGTTTGGAAAAAAAAAAAAATCACCAGAGGGTACATGCACTCACTGGAGAGAGACAGAGAGACAGAGACAGAGAGAACACAAGAATGCACCTTCCCATGGGGAATGGTCACATCACAATCCCTTCTCCTCCATCTCTCCCTCCGTTCAGGATTCTGGTCATGCCCACACACACGCCAGCTTATTTTTCAGGCTACCGAGTTGGAGACTCAAACTGTACAGTTGGTCATATGGGATCCAGCTCACTTAACCAGGCCAGAGCTGGCCCACTGTGACTTTCTTCAGAGAGAGGGGACACTCTCACATCTAAGCAGGGCTCAGCACTAAGTTGTCCTCTTACCTCTGACCAGACATGAGTCCTTCCTGGCTACTTACGTCCCTGCAGTGACAGTGCATATTTTGTACAGCGGAGCTCTGGAGACCGAGAATGAATGAGTGACGTCCGACATGCAAATCTGAATCCCAGTGACCACAAGGCCAGCACGAGAACAGCCGCGTTGTGCTGGGCAGCGATGGGAAATCTATGCCAAGCTCTACAGTACCCTGGTGCAGGCAGCAAGTGGTCTCCAGAGTCATATTTACGTGCATTTGCACCTTGGCTCTGCCGCTTGCTAACTTGGCAAGTCATGTGACCTTTCTGTGCCTCATTGTTCTCATCTGTTAAATAACATGGGACTTCATAAGGAGATTTAAAGAATTAAACCTTTTCAGGTAAAGCATTGGAACAGTGCTTGATATCCAGTATGGAAGCACTCCATTAAAATCATCTATCATTCAATCAGTGAGCCTTATGATACCATGTCTAATATGATGAGACCAAATACCACATGCCCTGTAGCTTAGTATCCATCCATCCATCCATCCATCCATCCATCCAACAAGTATTTATTAGACTCTTGTTACATGCCAGGCACTGTTTTAGGTGCTAGGAATCCAGCAGAAATCAGACAAAACTCCCTGACCCCACAGAGCTGACACTCTAGGAAGATTCACAACTGAGGTCTCTCTTAACATACAAAGCAGTTCACCACCAGGACAGCTGTGGCCCTGAGAGGACATTTGACAACTTCTAGAGACATTTTTGATCCTCCCCACTGGGGAGTGGAGGGATCAACTGTCATCTAAGTGGACAGAGGCCAGGAATGCTGTGGAACACCCTAATGAACAAGGCAACCCCCCAGGACGAGAGCTACCTTCCCAAAAGGTCCACAGTACTGAGTCTGACAAACTGTAGTACCAGGGAATCTGGAAATTAGTAGGGCCTTTGATGGGCATGGCCTTGGGTCACTGCAGTTAGTGAGGCCAAAAAGAGCGAATCCAGGGAAACCGGAGAAGTCGGCTGCATGGAGAACCAGAGGAGCACTAAAGTCTAGTGTTGCTGGAACCATCCTTCCCGAGGGACAGGAGGCATACCAAGTGTGAGAAATCAGAGGCCCCAAGTCCAAGGTCAAAATGGTTCTTTTCTCTGGTGACAAATGACCCCTAGGTTGCTAACCGTAAAAGCAAAATCCAGGCCCCTCTTCTTCAATTGGTCCTATGCCTAAGGCAGACATATGCTGCTCCCCTAAATCTCAATCACAAAATTATAACCTAAGGACCAGAAACTACCTCAGATCCAGGGAAACATTAACCAGTCGACAAGCCTAGAGCTCCCGCAACCTTCCTAATGGGACAACCCAAAAGATGTTTCTGACTTAGGAGATGAGACAGGGAAACATGCACAGGTCTTAAACAGCAGAAGGACCTGGTGGGATGGAAGTCCTGGCTCAGTCACGTGGCTGCTGAGTCAACCAGGGGCTCAAAGTGGAATGAGGAACAGCAAGGACTCTGGAGCCACAGTGAGGTCACTTAATAGCTGTAAGCCCTTGGCAGACCATGTATCATCTTCATTCCTGTGTTTTCATATGTAAGTGGGCACAAGAATGATACTCTCTTGACTGGTCATTATGTGGACTGAATGCATTCATGCCAAAACATACAAAAACAGTTCCTGGCTCAGAGCAGACACTACATCAAAGACTGCTGTTACCCTCACTGTCACAGTCATCACTGTGTCACTGCACACAAGTGACTTCACCTGAGTCTTAGCTGCCTCTTTAGAAAAATGGGCATAATAGTTGGCAACCTTCCTGGGCTCCGGATTCAAGAATGCATGGTAACACTTCCCACAATACTTGATATGTTGTATTTACTTTTATCTATCATGTATTGAAAAGTTTGTCAAAAGCATTGAAGCTAGCTCTCATTTACTGCTACATTAAACTATTTACCATGACCAAAATGAAGAAATCTGTTTTAAGATGGTCCCAGTGTCATATGGCATGCCCTAAAGGTAAGCTCGGAGAACTGTAATGAAGTACCAAAAAGTAAGTGGAAAGTATTAGCTCTGGACCCACCTCCTTGTATAATGCACTCTGTTTCTTTCTTTCTTTTCTTTTTTTTTTTTTTTGAGAGGTTTTTGTTATAGGTGCATGTGCTTGACAGAAAGACAGAGAGAGACAGAGAGAAAGAAAGAAAGCGAGAAATCACACCCCAGGGGAGATGGCCATACCACAATCCCTTCTCCTCCATTCTCCACTTGGGATCTTGGGCACACATGCACATGCACCCAGCATGAGTTTTAAGCCACTGGGTCTGGGACTTGAACCATGGTCGACTACATGAGAGTACAGCTACATAGCCAATACGCCAACTGCTGGTCCCCAGTGTACTCTGTCCTTAATGATCCATAGTACTTCAAACAATCTGTAGGTCAAGACAATATTGGCTCTGGAACGCCTTACAACCCCGCAAAGAGACTATCATACTTGCTGTGATAAGAGACAGAAGTGGCGGCAGCTAGGAGGCCTGCTTTTCTCCCCAACTTCTCTCCATTCCTCCAGCTGATGGCACATGGCAGAGGGAGCAGAGACCTTGGGGTTCTTTGCTTGCAAAACTGCCTGTTGTAAGCTTCTTCTAAGCTCCTGTGCTAGGGTCTCAATTCATCCAAAGGTGAAGAGGTCATGGGCTTTTCAGAAGCTTGACCCAAAGGTCTGGCATGGCCCAGTCAACAAAGACACCAGAATAAACTTAAAGCCAATGATTTGCCACCGTACAGAAGCCACCTGCTCAAACAGTTGCTCTTGCCAACTCGGTAAAAGTATGTTCAGCTTCTTTCATGTTTCTAGCTGCTTAGGATTCCAGGGGGGAAACAGGGAAGCCCACAGAGCACAACCTGGCCTCTGCCATGTAGGTCTGAGATTTTCTGCATTAAACAAGAGAGAACGTTTTGGTCTCATCTGGTCATAGGAGGAAGAAGATACTCCTTTCCTGGCCTTCTTCCAGCTACTC
Organism: Tupaia tana; assembly: GCA_026018925.1. Lineage (NCBI taxonomy): Eukaryota > Metazoa > Chordata > Mammalia > Scandentia > Tupaiidae > Tupaia > Tupaia tana. The sequence goes on along the minus strand of JAKSZU010000007.1, from coordinate 84,215,310 downwards.
TACAGCAGAGATAGGCCTAGTGGGGAAAACTGAAGATAGTGGCATGGGCCACCAGTTCTCTTAGGTGCCCCGAGTTGCCAAGTCCAATCTGCCACAGTGGAAGGCCACTCCATCGGCTTCAGGAAACCTTCTTTTCCTAAATGATTCTGCTTGAACCCGCTTTGTCTACACTTCAGAGCACAAAGGCACTATGACTGCTATCGGTGTACCCCTGTTGTCCCATGTGTTACTCTCCCTCATGTTCAGCCCAAACAGTACTGACTAATTTCCATTTACAAGATCACTTAAAAACCCATTCCCTAGGCTCAGCAGGCAGAATGAGTTCCGTTCTTGCCTGATGTACAGAAGGGGAATAAGAAGCCAAGGACTAATGTCCACGCAAACCAATCCTGGAAAAGCTCTGAAAAGAACTGAGGAATGCATACGGTTTCACTTCCCATACCTCTACAACCCAGAAATGAATATATAGATACAGATAGATGCAGTAAATAAAAAAAGCCATGCATGTGGCCAAGACCCCAAGCTTGACCTTCTGGGCCCCACATGACTTGCATGGTGAGCAGGCGGCGTTCCAATGAGCTCTTCCCACCTGCCAAGCCCATCTGCTAGAACGCACTGGCAGCCAGAAGTCACAAATTATAACCTACTGGATTCCTAAAAAGTGCCAACAGTCTCAGGGAGTCAGGGGGTAAAGGAATGGGAAGGGCCTACTTGGCCTTTCTCTGGGAGGATCTGTGACGAGGTACAAATCACATCAGCTAAGACTTCTGCGTTACATCAAAGCAGTTTTGGAAAAAACACAAAAAATCATGAAATACTTAGAAGCATAAAATGAATCAGAATCAGAAAAACTTGACTTAAGGGATCCTTTGAAAGCATTTTCCAAAGACAAGGGAAAGACAATAAATAATAGCCGATCAATAACTAATTTCAACCGGGCTGTACTGATCTGTAAGTAATCTCTTTGTGACCATGGATGGTAGTTTTCAGGAAGAACTTTGAAGCCTTATCTCTTGACAGCCTACTAGACTAGGAAAAGCCACACTCTCTCAGCCCACTGGTGGGGCTGGAAAACCCAGACACGTGCTGCTTGACAAGCTCTGTAACTTAGGGGCCCGCTAAGAAAGGGCCTCAGAGACTCTGCCGCATTCTGTGCCATCCTCTCTGCCATTTGATAATTCTCCTTTTCAAAACTGATAAAGGTCTCTTTTGGAAAACAACAGCAGAGGCAGAATGAATTGGGAAGACGGAGCCAAAAGACAGAACTTATTTTGCAAAGCAACTGTGTCTAGCAGCTCTGTGGACCACTCACATATTCAGTTCACTCTGAAAGTAATTTGTACTTCACCCAAGAGTTTCCAGGGTTGTAACAATGGCAGAAAAAGCAGTCAGACCTTAAGCCACAGTCCATTTTAACACCTTGGGAGAAAAATAAAACTTGCACATATTCATGGACACTTGACAAAGGTGGAGAGAAAGGATCCCTTCCCCTATCCCCCATCTAGCAAATGCAGGAAGCCCCCAACCCTAAACGGGAATGTTGTGAGTGCTTCCACTTGTGTAGGCATAGAAACACAATTATTTCCTTTGAAAAAATAACCCAAAAAACTAACGGGAAAAGGCATACATCCTACTGGGCATAACTATTTTGTTATATACAGTTAACACCTATTTGAATCTGGTACGACGACACTTAATTGTTTTATTCTACGCAGAGCAAAGCAACCAATTGAATCTAATATTAGTCATTCATCAGATAAAACATTTTCAGAAAAACAAACTGCTATATTTTCCCTTCAGAGAACAGCAAGCATTTTAAACACATTTTCCCAGAGATGTTACGCTGAGGAAAACAGCTTAGAAATGTTACTTTAAACAAATCCCTTCTCTGGCTACCAACAACAAGACAAATTGGAACCAATGCTTGGCTCTGTTCTTTCCAAGCCTCCTTCTGTCCACCTGTCAAAGGCTGTTGTGACCCCAGCAACCCATGAAGCCGTCTCCGGAGCTGCGCAATGTGCCACCCTGCACGGATGCCCTCTGCGCTGCATGCCAGCACCCTCATTAGGGATTATCCAACTCACTTGCAGCAGGGAGAGACAAGATGGGCAACCTGCCAAGTGTTCTTTCAACACGGATTCCGAAAGAAGATCCTGCGAAGTGCCGAAAGCCCAGATTTTCAGCAGTGCTCTTTCTAGATTTTGCGCCATAGCAACCATGCCAGTGCACAGAGGGGACCAACCAAGTTAATATTTTGTTTAAATGACACACTGCATTAAGTCTCTAGGAAAGCCATTTTTCTTTATCCAAAGGTGAGACCAACCTACCTCCTGCCAGCTGTCCTCACTGGAACCAACCTCCAATGATGGGTTAATGTGTTGGTTTAATTAATTTAAAATGATTTTTTTAAAAAGAAACAAACAAACAAAAACTTGAAAATGAATCTAAACAATCTCCTGGCAGGGGGAACAAAAGGTGACCATTTGTGCTAATATTATTAAATGTGCATTAGCATGCTTTTAATATGTGCATAATGCCCTTTAGTTAAAGCACAACTTACACACTTGCGTTTTGAAAGACACTCATTTCATTCAAAACCTTGATTTGAAAAGTGAGGATAACTCAATAGCCCATTGAGGGTCTGGGCCCACTGAATCACATCAACGTAGACAAAATTAAAACCCAAGACTAATTTGGAAGAACCATCAGAATCCCTGAAGAGCTGAGCTTCTGTGGGCCTCCCTGGAGGTTTATTATGAAGACGCATGGAGAAACCAATCAACCACACTTGAAAATTAACTTGGGAGAACTCAGAGCCTTCCTTTAGGAAAATGGAAGCAATAGCAAAAAGAAACAACCCAAACCACTTCTGTACAGGATTTCTTATATTCTGTTACAGCAGAAGGTGCCATGGGCCACGAGAAACAAACAAAACCGAAACCAAACCAAAGCAATAACTCCCAGAGGCTAAGTAACAAATAACATGAAAGTACCGGATTGAGGTACTGTTGTTATAGGTAAGTAAACACCCCCCACTGGATTTATACAGGGGGCTTGTTTTCTTTCAACCCTCGCATCAGTGGACATTCACATCAATTTAGATGGATATGTGGTCAACAATTAAGTTGAGTTCTAACTTTTAACATTTAATTTTCTGATTATAAAATCACTAAGTGCCCCTAGTAAAGGCTTGGAGAAATATCAACAGTGCAAAGAGGAAAAATCAAGACCATCCTCCATCCTACCACCCACAGGCAGCCACTGCACAGGCATGCAGGCAGGCTCCTACGAGCATGAGGGAGCTGCTGGTTTGGTGTGTCTTTAAGGATCTCAAGAGATCTAAAAAGCCATTTCCATCGCCACAGCCTTGAAGGTTTCTGCAGGAAAAAAGAAAACGGAAACGGCCCCCTGCCGCTCCACTAGGAGGATGTAGCCCTCAGTGAGTAAGTATCTCAGATTCCGAGTTGAGTGTGGGGACAGCATAGCTGCTGACTCCCTTCCCGTGATCAGTCTATGACTGCACCCAGGACTCGGATAAAACGCCACGTAACTTTTCCTTGGCTGAGAAAGGGGCAGCCAGCAAGAAATAAAAACGAGCAGTGTTCAGTGTTCCTTACTATGGCTTTTGCCTCTTAGCAAAATGCTGGTGCTTAGCTATGACTTTAATGTTAGAGGGTCCCTGACTATAAAAAGGAGAATGCTCTCTCACTCACAATGACATAGCAAGGGATACCTGACCTGAACAACCAGACGCTGTCCTTGAAAACTACACAACAAACACTCAGACCACAACACCTTCCCACCATTACATCATAGCTACTTTGTTACCAAATGACTTCTGCAATTCCCAAGACTTCAGACAGACTCCCAAGTACCAAGTTAAAATTTGACTTGGAGTTGGACAAAAAACTGGCAATGTTCAGGCTTCACAGCTCACATCCGAAGGGCACACCTGCCCTGGGAGGCTAAGGCAGAAACAGGGACGGATGGAGAGAAGGCGTTCATTGGAAAACAGACTCAACACTTGGAGCAGCTCTTGAAATAACAGCAAAACCAGAAAATCATTTTGAGCCACTGAGCAATTGGTACCTCATACTTCACCAAGCGACATATTTATACAAGTAGCCCTCATGGACTGGAGATTCTTTTTCTGTCTTGCTCTGGATTACAGCAGTATAGTATACAATTCGAATGATATTAATAACCAGTGACATGTTTCTTAAATGACAACTGGGGAGAGAGGGGAAGGGAATCCTGAAAAGCTTGCATACGTTTTTACTTTTCGATTCACAGAAACAGAGTACATTTTAGGGATGCTTCATTCACCTTTAACCCTAGCTTCATCTCTGTCAAAGTCAACACAGGCCAGCTGTCTCCGTTTCCCTCCTCCTCCAAACTGCCAAGAGTCCCTTCCAACAGGGGGGACTTTAGTCTACGCCCTCACTTCACCGGGAGCCTCAACCTTTGAGGTCTACATTTCTCCCTGGAAAGTGCCCTCGGTGGTTCCCTTTGCTGGAAATTTAAACTCCCTGCTGAGCAAAGCATCTACTGTTGAGTCGATATATTCCACAGCCCGCGATCTTACATGGGAAGGAAATAAACTCCAGATGCAATCCAGACAAGGGATGCAGGACCCATGGAGAAAAGTGTACAGCCACACACACAGCAGCCCCAAGGCTCTCCGTGAGAAAGCCGTCCCAAAGAAAGAAGCCTCCAGCAGCATCACCCCTGCCGGGGTGGGGGGGCAAAGGCCCGGCCAGGAAAAGTTTGTCTCGGAGCTGGGGCTCGGTGCCATCCGAAGGACACTTGCTGCTGCCAGAAGGAACCCGCCGACTGCGCCTCGCTCACGCTGGCAGGGGCCGGTGTGACCGCGTGACCCACGCACACTGCGCCCGGGTTTTCCTTCATGACAGCAGCCTGCAACTCCCAGTCACCGAGCAGCGGTGGGCACTGCCGGGCGGAAAGGGTTACGAGCCACAATGCAAAGCGATTTCGCCCCGGGCGTGGGGGGCACCGAGTCCCTGGCCACCTCCGGGCCGGGCGTGCTCGCTCGCCTTCCCTCCGCCCTGACGCCGGGGCGATCCCTACCTTGCGCGCCGTGCTGGTGGTTCTCCATGTTCGCCGCTGCCGGGTCCACTGCCGCCGAGGCGCTGGCCACGGCGCCCGGGCCCGGGCCGGGGCCGCCGCCGCTGCTCAGTTCCGCCAGTCTCCGGTTGGTGGCCGTGAGTTCGGCTCGCAGGTTGGTCACCTCCTGGCTGGCCGACTGGACCGCCCCATCGATGCGGAGCGCGAGCTGCTTATTGTCTTCCATCATGCTCAGGATTTTGGCCTGGGGGCGAGAGAGGTGACAAAGAGCTGCATGATGTGCGGGGGGCACGCGGCCGGGCACCCCCGGCTCTACCTGTTGGGTTCCCCGCGGCCCGACTCGCCCGCGTCCCGACCCCCAGGCACCGGCAGCGCCGGCTCCTCCGGCGCAGGAATGACAGCGGCGCCTCCAGCCCGAACCGCGGCGGTGGCTAGGCGGCGGGGGGAGGAGGAGGAGGAGAAAGAGGAGGAGGAGGAGAAGGAGGAGGAGGAGCAGCGATCGCCGAGACCCCGGCGGGCGGGCGCCGAGAGCGGCTCGCAGAAGGACACCGCGCGCCGCCAGGCACTCTTTAAATGGAGCCTACCATTTGCTGCCCGCCCGGGAGGGGGCCTAGGCCCGGGGTCCAGGGCGCCCTTGGCCTCTTGCGTCCCCCACTTCGGAGACACACCCCCCGGGGACCGCGACGGGCGCGCGGTGGTAGGGAATGCGCGGAGATGGAGCCCCTGGCGAGGGGTGGTGGGGCTCCTGGACCCGGGTCGGCCCTCTGTCCCCTCCCTGGAGCGGTGGGGCGGCCCCGCCCCGGCAAACTAGTGCCCCGAGCTGCGCTGGGGTTGGTAAGGCGGTGGGTGCTTGGAGGAGAGTGGCGCTCAGAAAGGGGGCCCTGGAGGGGAGCAGGGGTGGAGCTCTGCGGAGGGGCAGCCTCTGAGAGCTTAGCAGTGCAGTTCTAGCTCTAGCGGGGTCCTTAAACTGTGGGTACGACGTGTCCAGCGGGGAGCTGAGCTGGTGTCCCGCGTGCCTCTACTCCCCTCCCTGGCCGCACTTCGCCCTCCCGACCTGCGCTGTCCTTTCAGGCGTGGGCCATTGGCGCTTGGGCCTCCTTGCATTCGTGAGTGGGGACGTGTGCACCCCAGGTGGAGGGAAAGCCTTGGCAGGGTCCTAAGCTTCTCAGCTGTGCTAAATATTGGCTGGGTAGACTTGAGAGGTCAGGAGAGAGGGCGGGAAGGTTCCTACTGGAAGTAGGAGTGTTGAGCCCTGCCTCAGTTTACACACTCCACCTTCACAGGACAGCTGCGGAACCTTCACGGTGACAAATCTATTGATAGCTCCTCTTCTCTCCCAGAGCACGGGCTTCGCATTTTCCACTTGGGGCCCTGGATTCCTGTCACCAGACTTTGTTACCATAGCAAGCTTCACTCCATGCCAATGGGGCCATTTAAAATAGCCCGTGTAACCCCCGGGACAACAGTTGGCCCCCATTCCAGCTCAGTCAATTGCAGGAGGACAGCGAAGCATGTTTTCTAGAAGCCACTGGATGGCTCACACAGAGGATAAGGTTGCCCATTCGCCCTTCAGATTCAACAGCATTTCTCCCAAGGCTGTAAGAATGAAGTAAAAAAAGAAAGAATCAAAACAAAACAAAACAAAACAAAAAAAATTCCTGGTGGTGACTGTCTCCTCTTTAGCTCTTTAGAGTAAGGATTACTACCCCCGTTTTAGAGATGAGGAAATTGAAGCCCTGGGCAGGATTAAGCAGTTTGCCCAAGGGGTCCCCAGAACCCAGGTGAAACCAGGACCAGAAAGAAGTGATCATCTGATTCCAAGTTAATCCCACAGCACTGGCTGTGGACCTGGGACGTGAGATGTTTCCCCCTCTTATGGGGCTCTATGAAGACACATTCTTGCTCTACCCCCTGTGACCACTAACAAGCCTTTTTTTAAAATTTTTAAAACATTTACTTATTTATTCATCTATTTATTTGTTACAATTTTCAAGCTGTGGGTCTGGGACTTAAACAATGGTCAGCCATGTGGGAATCCAGCGCCTTAACCACCATGCCACCTGCTGGCCTCCGCTAAGAAGTTTTTGTGAGAGCAAAAACTACACTATTTTGCCCATTTTGTTCAGCTAAGTGGTCAGTGTGGGGATTGATCCCTAACTTTAGCCTCATTAGTATCCATCCTTATCAACTAGACCAACTAAGGCAAGCAAAACATTTAACAGGCACAAAATTGGAAAATTATCTGTTAAGATAATGTATGGCAATATCTTTGGTCTAATATACAGTGTATTCATGCTAGAAGAATTCATTTTATATGCTGTAAAGATGTACAGTGATTGAATGTTAAAAAAAAGAAAGTTGCTTGGTGTATTTGTAAACTAGGATTCCATTTCTTAAAGCCTTTCAGTTAAGTTCTGGAGGAATATCAAAATAGCAGAATTTCGGGAGTGTTCAAAGGGAGACATCATGGGGCCGCCTCCATGGTAAACAGAATTCCCTCCCATATGACCCACCAAGTCCACTTCTAGGTCTATGTCCAAAGAAGTTATCCAAACAATAATCTGTACTCGGATGTTCATAGCAGCACTATGTGCCATAGCCAGAAGGTGGAAACAACCCAAATGTCCATCAATAGGTGGATGGATGAACAAATGGAGGTGTGTGTATTATGTACAGTAAAGTATCGCTCAGCCATGTAAAGGAATGAAGCGCCGGTACATACTGCAACATGGGTGCAGCTCAAAGACATGCTATGTGAAAGGAGCCTGACACAAAAGATAACCTATTATATGACTCCATGTATATGACATGTCCATTACAGGTAAATCCATAGAGAGAGAAAGCGGACTGGCATTTGCCATTGGCTAGAGAGAGGGAAGAGTGGGGGAGGGGTAAGTGTTTACTAGGCACAGGGTTTGCTTTTGGAATGATGAAAATATTTTGGAACTATTGAATCATTGGGAAAGTCGTGCTGTATTTTTTTTTAATGCAAAAGTGCTTCATAGCTTTTCTGACGACCCAATAGATAGAGGTGGTATTTGCACTACATTGTGAATGCACTAAATGCCAATTAAAGTGGCTAATTTCGTGTTATGTGAATTCTACCTCGATTAAAAAAAAAAAGGCAGCATATGTGCAAATACAAAACAAAAAGAAATGGCAATGGGGGTGTCCTGGGAACAAACCTGCTGAGCAAACAATGAAGAGCAGCTCTGTTTGGAGAGTGGTGTGTGTGCAAGTGTGCCCACACCTCCTCATCAGGAGGAATAGTAATTTCTCTGTTTGCATGTCTCTCCCCCACCTCCCTGAGATCCGGGTGGGAGGAGAGTAGTCAGGTTTTCAGTGTTATTCATCTTTGCATCCTTGCCACCTAGCCCATAGTAAGTGCTCTGTAAATGAATACGTGTGAGCGTGTTTGTGCAGTAAACAAACTGACCGAGTGTTACTCATTTTCTTCTTCAGTGAGATTATTCCCACACACCGGAATCCTAAAACCGAATCAAAACAAAACGAACTAAAAACCTAACAAGGAGACAAGAGGGCCGAGCTCATTCTTCAGGCCCCTTCTCATCTCGCTCTCTTTCTTTGTGGTTTCAAGGAACTTGCTTTAGATACTCCTGGGGTGCCTCGTAGTATTTTAAAGAATTTAATTTTTTTAAATCTGTAGAAGGGGCTTTCCTCACCTGTGTCTCCTTATGTTCATCCCCACACAAAAGGACTAGAGCTGAGATGAAAAATCTGAGATCAATTACCCTACCTGATTTAAACCGAATAAAGTTACTCATCGTTCTTTTTTTTAATGTGTGTGTATATATATATATATATACATATATATATATTTGAGAGGTTTTTGCTATAGGGCACGTGTGCTCTCCAGACAGAGAGAGAGCAGAGAGACAGAATGAGAAATCACCCCCCCCCCCCAGGGGGATGGCCATGCCGCAATCCCTTCTCCTCCGTTCTCCTCTCAGGATCTTGGGCACGCACGCACATGCGCCCAGCGTGAGTATTAAGCCACCGGGTCTGGGACGCGAACTGCGGTCGACTACATGGGAGTCCAGCGACATAGCCATTACACTAACTGCTGGTCCCACTCATCTACCTTTCTTACGTCCGCCTTCCACTCCTTCCTCCCTTGTGATCTCGGGTAACAACACAGTCACAGCGTCTGTGTTCTTTTGCACTTACCAGTTGCAAGCCCACTTGCTTGTCTAGATGGCTAATACTCATGTCCCACCCATTTCTTGGGAAAGACATATAAACTGTTGGGGGTAGAGGTTCCAGAGCTGTCATCCTCAGTGCTCTCTCTCTGGGGTCCGCAGCTAGGAGAACTAGACAGTATTGGTTCTGTTTCCGGGTCTTCCTTCTGTGTGTTACTAAAGTAGCCCCACTTAGTACCCAGCAAGCTGATACTAAGAACCAAGCCAGAAGATGGGTCTGCTTCATAAGGACCTGCTGACATTGTCTCACTAGCCTGTGGCTCCCATTCCTGACCAGCCAAACCCCATCCAAGACACAGACAGGCATTGACCCATATGCAATCTCCAGCCTCTGCCAATGTTTGTCGAGTTTCCAATTTTTCTGAGCAGAATGAGTAAACTGGAACATGCATATTTGGTGCCCATCAAAGCTTGCCTGGGCAGTTTGGAAGGTCTGCAAAACCAACATCCTAGCTCGAGAGAGGACATGCCTAACAGGAATCAGGATAAAGAATCGAATCCATTGTAATCAGCACAGCCGTAAGCCCCTCCCTTCTCCCATAAATACAGTGACCTTATAATTTAACGTCCAAACTGGGACACTTTCAAAAGGGAAAGAGGGAGCTATGAATAATTAAGCCGGGACAGAGACAAGTAGTGTAATTTGGAACTGTCCCAGGAAACCCAGTATTCGTGGCTGTCCGACCTTACAACTAGATTACGCTTTGGGGCCCTAGAAGGCAATCGGGACCACCTACCGCAGTGCCCTCCTTGTTAACAGACAGAGAAGCAGAGACTCAGATTCAGGAATGGACCTTGCAACCACGCTGGTGGAGGAGGTGGGAAGGAGAGTCTTTAGAAAATGGGCCATGTTCCCACCGATGTGTATCACAGAGCGCTTCCTAAACTGCAGGTGAAGAGTGAGCCCACAGCCTTGCAGGACGAGGCCACTGAATTCTTGTACCACTCCTCCTTGTTCACTACACTCTGGCCACTTAATTCTTTCCAACCTCAAAAAGTCTCTGCCTTTTCTTTCATCTCTGCCTGAAATAGTCTTCCCTGGCTCTCTCTACCTGATTCTCTTTCACCCTTAGATTTAACATTCAACATTTAGGGCTAGCCTTCTGGTTAATGGAGCCAGATCTCACATGGTCAAATATGGTTCAAATCCTGGCCCCAGAGACTTGAAAAATACCCCAAGTACATGTGCATGTGTGCCCTGATCCCAACAGGATAGGAAAAGGGAGAAGGGATTGTGATGTGACTATATCCCATTGAGGGGTGCTTTCTCCCTCTCCTCCTCTGTCTCTCGTGAGTGCATATACACTCTGGCAATTAAAAATAATAATACTAATTCTACATTTACTCAAGTCATCGCTAATGATTGTAGGTCTGTTTGTCTATTTGCTAATTTCAAATAAGGACTAAAGAACTAGAAAGAGAAGTCACTGTGGATTTGGCTTTATTGAAGTTTTTTAAACTGATGCTAAAGTCCCCAAGGAGACCCTTCTACCGTGCTTTGTCTTTGGTTCCATGGAACTCCCAAGAATAAGGGTCCTTTTCTTGTGCTACTTTATTTCTGCTGCATGCCACAGTCCATCCTGGCTGGCTAAGCTGCACCACCCCCTGACACCCCCAAGCTGGACAGAAAGGCAGGGTTTGTGTCTCGTTCTTTTTGCTTCCATTCCCTGGTGCTCACAGATGCTTCTCTCAAGAGTTTGTGGTGGTAGGGGATCAGCAGTTAGCGTAATGGCTATGTCACTGGACTCCCATATAGCTGACCACAGTTCGAGTCACGGACCCAGTGGCTTAAACTCACGTTGGGTGCGTGTATGTGCGTGCCTAAGATCCCAAGAAGAGAATGGAGGAGAAAGGATTGCAGTGTGGCAATACCCCCTGGGGGGTAATTTCTCACTTTCTGTCTCTCTGTCTTTCTGGTGAGGGCATGCGCCCTATAGCAAAAACCTCTCCAAAAAAAAAAAAAAAAAGAATTTGTGGTGGTCTGAGCAAATTCATCTCCCACATCCCCAACAACGCCTTATCCATGAATATTCTTGCTGCTTTCATTAAAACTCATCTCATATTTGGTCTTCCCCAGGAATTCTAGTCACATCTTAATTTTGCAAAGCACTTTTACGTTCTCTTCTTATTTTATTCTTGGAACAACTCTGTTGGTTAGAGAGGGCACTGGAATCTGCATCTGCAGATTAAGACACTGAGGTTAAGGGGTTTGTCCTGGGATCACAAAACTGCCTCCATCTCTCATCCTATATTCCCAGTGCTCGACAAATATTTGTTGGATGGGTGAGCAGGGGGCCAGGACTCTGTTCCCCAACCCCTGCCATGAGACCCAGATTTCTCTTTGACTTAATCAGAGACGACATTTCTGTCTGGCTCAGAAACTGGAGGCAGCATTCATACACTTCTTGCAAGGCCGAATGACAAAACAGTGACTTTCAGGAATCCATACACAGGACAAGGTGAGAAAAGAGAGGTCTGAAAGAAGCCAGCATGTGATGGACTCCCTGACCCAGGAGTCAGTGCCCTGAGAGACACCGATGCTTCTCAGGGTCCGCAAGTGGATGCCTGCAGGAGCCTGCAGACTTCTGTGGATGCTGCCTTGCCTCCTGCATTTCAACGGCAAAGGCCACCTCCTACAGCTGGTGTCCCTTGCCAGGCTCTTCAGGTTGGTTTCAGTTTTTCTCAAAGTGAGTTTGCAGATGCCCGGATATGGAATCCCTAGAAGATGCTTGGTAAAATGCAGAGGCACAGGCTCCACTCCTAATCAGCCAGAATCTCTGGGCTAGTGCCCCGTGTCTGCACTTGCAAAAAGCTGCCCAGGCATGTGTGGTGCTCAGCGAAGTTTGAGACTCACTACTCAAGGCGCCCAGCCCAGGTGCTACTGAGCGCTCAGCAAGTGTGCAATACATCGGGGCCTGGAGACCCGGGGGCCTCAGGAATGGTGTCCAGGGCTCCCTGCTCTTTCTCTTCTGGATGCAGTCTGTCCTGTGTCTCCTCCACCCCCCTCCACCAAGAGTCCTTGGGGAATTACCCTCTCTCTGCAGATGGATGCTCTGTTTATTCAAATTGTCACATGCGAATCCCGGCCAATCTAGGAGATGTATCTCTTGTACATTTACACGGTTTACTTTGGCTGAGTGGGTTTTAACATGTACTCTGGGGAAAAGGGCAGCACTTCTCCCAGGCAGGAGCGACGAGGGCTCGGGGCTCTGGCTGAGAAGACTAGGAGGGGAACAGAGCCATCGAGAAGAGTGTGCATACAGCAGAACCCCAACAGCTATACACCCCTATTAGTCACCTGCATAACCACAATCACGAGACAAAGGAATGGAGAAAGAAGCCAGCAGGAAAAAACAGGGGAGAGGACTGTGGGACTTTCGGGAGCAGCCTACAGCTGCAAGATGAGAATATATGTGTGTAGGTGTTAAGTAAATGCGTGTGTGCCCGCGTGTCAGTGTGGACACACAGCAGAGTTATTAATGTGAAGAGTGTCATGCTCCTCTTGGCTTCCTAAGCAATCTCTTGTCTAAAGCTGGGGAAGTTGGCCAGGCACGTCGCTTATGTGTATGTACTGAGTCAACCCAGTCATTTCTGTGTATTTTTCATTTGCAAACAGTCCTTTAGTTATCACTTCTAATTCAGAAGCTCCTAGGTGTGAAAGAGGTGGGTGGTAAATATATATACAGCAGGCTTACACACATAAGCATATACTCTCGACCCTTGAATAACATGGGTTTGAATTATTCAGGTCCACATGGACTTGGACTTTTTTTTTTCAATAAATACTGTAAAGATGATTTCTCTCTATGATTCTTATGATACAATTTTCTTTAGTCTAGCTTACTTTATTGTAAAGATACAGTATATAATACATACAACAAATAAAACATGTATTAACTGATAGTTTATATTATCAGTAAGGCTTCTGGTCAATAGTAGATTATTGGTAGTTAAATTCTGGAGAGGTCAAAAGTTATATGTGACCAGCAGGTGGTGTAGTGGTTAAGGTGCTGGACTCCCACATTGTCCACCGCAGTTCCAGTCCTGGACCTGGTAGCTTGAAACTCATGCTGGGCACATGTGCATGTGTGCCCCAAATTCTGAGAGGAGAATGGAGGAAAAGGCATTGCAGCATGGCCATTCTTCCTGGGGGGTGATTTCTTGTTTTCCATCTGTTTCTCAAGTGAGTGCACACACCCTACAACAAAAATCTCTCTCTCAAAAAAAAGGTTATATGTGGTTTTTTGACTATACTGGGGTCAGTGCTCCTAATCCCTGTGTTATTTGAAGGTCAACAATATATTTAAAGAACATGTTTCATTTTTGAAAAATAATTGTCTTAATTTTATTTATCACTTTTGTTATTTAATTTGACCAGAGAGAAACATAGAGGAAAACTGAGAAAGCAAGGTGCCAGGTCTAGGATTCAAACCATGGTTGGCCATGTGGGAGTCCAGCACCTTAATGACCACACCATCTGCCAGCCCCAAGAATGTGTTTCTTAAAAGTGTAGTACTTCTTTCTCCTGTTCTTGCATGTTTCTTACTTATTTGCAATTTATTTTTCTTTTTAGATTTTTGCCATAGGGTGTGTGCATTTGCTGGAGATAGAGGGGGAAAGTGTGAAATCACTCCCAGCGGGGAGGGCCACACCACAATCTCTTCTCCTCCAGTCTTCTCTCAGGATTTTGGGTATGCAAACACACACACCCAGCATGTGTTCATGTTGCTATGTCTGCAACTTGAACTGCAAACTAGGTGATGTGAGCTCCAGTTGCCTTAACCTTCACACCACCAGCTGGCTGCATTCCTTGGTTATTTGTTTCTTCTTTGGTGGGATGTGGGGCTTACAAGAGAATGTCTATGAAGGTCTAGGCCCTGGTTTCTATTACAGCTTCTGTGAGTGACTGTGGACAAACAGCAGCAGCCAAATAAAACACAAAACCCTGAGATAAACATTTCTATCCACAGAGAACCATCATACACCCCCTAAGACCTAGTCCAGTCCCTAGATCTGTCCTCTCATGCTCTGGCTATCTCCATGGGGTGGACAACATTCTATTTCCCAGCAGCCAGAACAATCTCTGAGAGGTCTCCAATAAAGCTAACCAGGACAGTGTTAAGTGTTCCAGCCATTCTCACACTCTTCAAATCAGCTCTTAATTCCCCATCGAAGCAAAGGCCCTTCTCAGTTGCCCATAGTAGCATGATGCTTACTGACTTCAGCAATGAGCTCATTCCTCCTTGGGGGAGGAACAGCTTCAACCTATAGGCTCTGGTGTTAGTTAGACATGGGTTCAGATCCCAGCCCTGCCACTTTCTACTTCTGAGCTACTCGATTAATTACATGACATCCCTGGGCCTCAAATGTCTCATTTGTAAAATGGGGTAATATTACTACTGACTTGATAGACTTGTTGAGGAGTTAAATGAGACAATGCATACAAAGCATCTGGCAGAGTGCCTGGCACCTGGAAAGATCTCGATAGATGTTTTGATGATGAGGATGTGGATGATGGCGATGCTGCTCTACTGCTTGTGGTGAAGACAGTGATTGTGACAGCTGTCAAGGCAGCTCCCCTTCTTTGGGCATCCACCGTGGTCTATCAGAATGCCCGTCCATTTATTTCCACTAATTCAGGCTGAAACTTCCCAGCACTGAAGTTGCCATTGGGAAAAACAGGCTCAGGAAGCTTGCTCACATTCACCCAGCTAAAAAAAAAAAAAGGCAGCACAACGGGATTCAAATCCAGATGTTCCCATTTCTAAGGTCTGCACCTTTTTTCTTTCCTGTTTCCCCCTCTAATACATGAATGAATCTCACCCCTGCATATACTGATGCACCAAGAGACCTTCTGTGTCCCTTCCATCTTGATGCCCTTCGTTCTCTGCAAAAGGCGCCGAGCTGATGCAGAAGTGAAGGAGCAGGCTGTTCCTCTGTGGCCCGCGCTTTAGTTCTTCCAGGCCCTAGGGACCCATTTGGTAAATTAGTTCTTTTGGTTCATAAAATGGTACCCCAGTGGCTTTAAATACTTAACAGACCTATCCTAACTGGGTAATTTATTTTTTTCTCACTGATAGTAATATTATCCCTGTGATCTTCAGCCTATAAAAGTTGTTTTTTATGCTTTTGGGGAGGACTTGTGTTATTGTGGAACAGAAGTGCATTGGATTTGCTAAAGAGCAGACTTTCACAGCAGGAGGATTTCCAGGATACCTTTGTCACTGTAATTTGCTCATTCTCAATCATATTGTCATAAAAAAATATCCTCAGGAGAAGAATTTTCCACTCATTTCTACTCGCATCCCCAACACTTGCCCAGACTCTTGTGAACTTCTGCTTTTCTCTGAGTTCATCATTTTCTATCCTTGAGATAACTCTCTGAAGAAAAGTGCTTCCTCCTCTGAATAGACCACAGAGAACAATGTGACCTTCACTCAAAGCCTCAGAGGAGACACTCTATTAGACACCAACCAGCCAGGCCTTAACATCACAACAACTTATCACAACAAACTTTCAGATCTGGCAATATGTACTATCTTTTCTAAAACATCGACAGTAGTAGAGCAGAAGAGAACTTAGGTCTTGTCCCTTGAGCCAGTGCTGAACTCTTCCAGCAATAACATGTCCTTGGAAAAATACTTATTAGCCAAATGGTACAGTGTACCATGAAGGACTGACCCGCAACCATCTGGATTGGCTTGTATTCAGGATCAGCTATCCAGCTGATACATAACTAGAAGAGGACCAGTTTATCCAACTGTTTATTCTTTGGGCTAATGTGTCAGTTGCCAGTAAAGTGTGAAGTTGTCACATTTATCTGCCTCTGTTTGTTTACCTGCTTTATTTTATGCAAAAAAATATAATCTTATATTAGAATAAGAAGGTCACATTATTAGTGTATGGGCCATTCAAGACAGAGCTCAAGTTGCCCATAGTAATGTCAGTTACATTGCTTTTGGTTGGTATCCTCAGATATCTTGGTAGCATGGTCGTACTCTGATTTCCTTGCCCAGGAACAGATAACTACAGGTATTTCTTCCTTTGGAAAAGCAAACAATGGATGGCCCCATAGCTTGGTGATGAAGGGAAACTGGATCCTCCCTGGGCAACTGAAGTTCAAATCCTGCCCCAGCTCGAAAAACACACCAGGCGAGGTGCCTACAGGCTCTAAATCCTGGCAGAATGGAGAAACGGAGGAGCAGGAATTGTGACATGGCCATGCCCCATTAGGGGTGTTTTCTCCCTCTCCCTGTTTCTTCCTAGTGAGGATGCACTCTCTGGTAGGAAGAAAGAAAGAGAAGGAGGGAAGGAAGGAGGGAAGCTACCTAGGAAAAAAGAAACCAAGCTGCATTCATCCTCCCTGCCAGGGAGCAGTCTCCAGGGAGTCTTGCAGAAAAATCCTTTCATAACACTGGGGGCCTTATGGCTTTGGGGAAGTGTGGTGAGCCTGAATCTTCTAGACAGGTTTGGGAAGAAAAGAGCCAGATCTAAATTCTCATCTTGTCATTTATTAGGAGGTGTAAAACCAAAGTGTTCACTTAAATGTCATCCATCAGATGGACCAGCTATCCCACAGGGCACCTCTGTGTAAATTAGAAAAAGTATGTCCCCTCTTACCAGGCAAATGTAGCCCTGCCTGAGGACACAGACTCAGAGATTGGAGTGAGTGTTAGTTCCTTGTGGAGACTGAATAGAACATGATTTCATGAATCCCTCACCGGTTGGATTTTCACCTTCCTAATTCAGAGAGTATATGTGGTGAGTTGGGTTCAGTTCTCAAGATCTTCATTATTATCATTATATTCATAAATCTATGTACATCTTTATATGAAGAACATCAAATGAAGCTATTTTACATATTTTTCATTAAACTTCAGTGATGGTGTAGTTCATGTCTTTCTTAAAGTTTGCTTGGAGAAAATGAATGAGCTAGTAGGTTCAAAATCCAATTTTGCCTGAAACTGTGTTTGGAAGGGATGCTATGATAATGATGACTGCAACGATTCCAGTGGGTTCTTACATCAGACATGGTGCTAAGTACTTACTGACAACCTATGAGGAAGAAGCTATTTATTTTTCCCCATAGGGCTAAAGAGAGAGGGAAAGTGAGAACTCAACTCCCCCACCCCCCCCGCCGCCCCAGGTAATTTATTCTCTGTTCTCCTCTTGGGATTTTGGGCACATACACCTGGTATTATTTTTAAGCTGCAAGGTCCAGGACTCAAACCATGGTTGATCATGTGGGAATCTACTGCCTTAACCACTACGCCACCTGCTGCCCCAGAAGAAACTACTATTACCATCCTCATTTAACAGATAGGAAAACTGAGGCATAGGAAGGTTAAGCTACTCACATACAACTAAAAAGTACTAGGGCTGGAACTTAGGCTTGGGTCAGTGGGTGGCCAGTGTTCCCCTCTTTATTGCTATTGTGTAGTACTTCCTTGTACCGAAACTTGGCATCTGCTCTGTTTAACAGAAAAGTACAGTAAAGATGAGATTTACATGTACACCTGAACTGAGGTAGGCCCTGCAATCACAATCCTTTTTCTGGGTGGTTGGTAGAAGGGCTATGTGAATATAAATGCAATTATCCATCTTCTGCTCCAAGGACTCTTTATCTGTACCACCAGGAAGAACCTTGAACCTCCTCCATCAGTGCTCTGGGTCTCATCACTTTAACAGTGCCAATTTCCCTCAAACACACTTCTCATCTGAATCATCGGCAGGTGAGGAAAGACAATCACTTGTTTGTGAATGTCAAAATTTGAGATCTGGAAGGGACCTTAGAGTTCATACGTGGTCATCCATGCTTTCTTTATAGATGAAAAAAGACTCGCAAAGACAATCTAACTTGCCCAGATAACTCATGTGTGCAGTTGCAACACTTACTGTTATGATCAGTTGTTTATATTTTTACAAATGACCGCATGGGGATGGGGGATGCTCATAAACCTTTGTTGAACCCTATTGAACGCATTTGATTTTTCCATCTGAGGAACACATTAAAAACAAAGAAAAACAAAAACAAACTAGTTCTGTTTTTGATCATTCCATTATGAAAAGCTTCCAAACTCAAGCTGAGGTGAAAACCTCCACTACGAAATATCCCTCTGAGCTCAGACTTCTTTGCCCTGAAATGTTAGCAAACTTGGCAACCAAGTCTCCCAGAAGTTAAAAAACAAACCTTGAAAATTTTCTTTGGTTACTTCAAAAACTTAAAACAAAAAGACCCAAAACATTTTCTATAGCATCTCCCCCTCTGCCTTTTGACATTCTGCTAGAGAACAGTGGTGCCTACTTAAAATCGATGTTGATCTCCCAGGAAGGATCTGGTTTCTCTGTACACGGAGCTGCTGCCTTGACATGGTGCGAGCAGTTCTGAGAAGGTGTTGGGGGTTCAGCTGACCCTGCTGTAATTCTAACAGACTATCAGCAGAAGCTGCTCTTCCTTCAGAGACGTGGGTGACGTGACACATTAGCTGACCTCGGTGTGGTGGACTGAGATGTTCTCTGCCTCGGGACTCTCCTCCTTCCCCTTGCTTCCTTGTGGTGGATTCTTGTTCCCAGCTCCTCACTCCCTCTTGCTAACAGGATTACTGTCCTGCCCTTTGCCTGTGATTTTTTGGAATCTCCTTCTAGAGCAGGCAAAGAACCTTTCCCTGCCCCACTAATGTTAGGCTTCACCATATGACTTGCTTTGGTCTCTATGATGCTACTGGACATGCAGCAAACAGAAGCCTTGAACAGATTCACACAGTTTGGCTTGACCTCTTCTGCTCTGTATCCCTCCATGAGACAAGTATGCCCTAGGTAACTAACCCAGAGTGAAGATACAGGGAACACAGTAGAACCAGACCTACAGCCAGGAGTAAGACTCAGCCAAATCCTGGGCTCACCATTGCCAACGTACAGACCCATGACTGAGAAAAATGAACTCTATTGCAAACTATTGGGATTCTGAGTCCATTGAAGTTAGCACCTTATTTTAAGGGTATCATCTTGCTGGTATTAATTTGCTAGGGCTGCTATAACAAATAGCCACAGACTGGGAGCTGAAACAACAGAAATTAAAGTTCCTTTTGGTACAAAAATCTTTGAAATCCTTACATAGCTTTTTCATAATACATATTTTCCATGAAACTTTTGAACCCCCCTCCCATATTATAAAGTGAAAAAAACAAATGCATAACTCATTATGGGATGGTGATGAGGATTAGATGAAAGAGTAACGCAAAGTCCTTAGCCTTAGTGGGTCCTGTAGTGTTCCCCCTGGCTCTCCTCTTCGGGCCCATGCACTCAGCTCCCGAGGCTAGACTATCACCAGTAAAGGCTACAACTACACCCCTTACCGGCCATTGCCCTCTGCTGCCTCATCCAAGTTGTGGCTCCAGTCAGGGACAGCCCTTGGTTAGTATCGCAGATATAAAAGCCTAGTCCCTTGGCCTCTATTTGAAAGGTTATCTTAGCTCCAGAGCTCAGGCCTCAGGGGCAAAGCACAGTCTGCCAGCTTTTCCTTTGCTCAGTCCTCACTCCTCTATACAAGTCTCTCTCCAGAACGTTTCCCAGTCAGCTGTCTGCACTCACCAGCTGGATCTAAGGCATCCTGGTGGGTAGCTGGACCATAGAGGGTGCACATGTATGCTGGTTATAATCGTTGTTATTGCCCACTTATTAATTCATGTGCTCATCACCCATCCACTCAGGGCACACTTATAAGAGGCAGGATAGTAGACTAGTGAAGAGTATAGACTTGCCTCTGAACTGGAATGTTTGGGGCCAAATTCCTGGTTGATCTCCACCAGGTCGGTGACCTTGGGTACAGAATTTGTTTCCCCCATGTCTTGGATTTCTCATCTGTGAAATGGGAATAATTAAAGTTTCTATCTCATAGGATTGTTGTAAAGATGAAACAAACTGATAAGTGTAAAGCATTTAAAACTGTACTAGGTGTGGAACAAGTGCTTGTAAAATGTGCGCACCTCTGTTTTCCACCAGGCAATGCATTATGTGCTGGGGGTTCGGGGATAGGGGAGACCCAGCCTCAGCCCTTACAGTGCTCCCGGTCTAGTGGCTGAGACAGATGAGGAAACCTCCCTGTGGGGCAGAGCTCATTTCTGTGCCTCTTTAACAGCATGTTTTTAGATGAAGCTATGTCATTCATTGAGTCTTTCAACTTCATACAATAAGGGTGCATTTAAAATGCAAACCATATATATAGTTTTCTCTCATCAAGAAAGTTCATGGCTGAGTTGCCATGACATAGCAGTGTCATGATGCGCTGTGATGCTGGAAGCCATATGGAAGACTGGTTTGGGACCCCAGGTCGACCTGTACTCGCTGGGTACCACTCATGTGGTCATGGTCCCGGCTGACTGGGAAAGGCTGAGGGGGTTGGTGAAAGTCATGATGTGAGAACCTTGTTGAGGATGCTTATCTCTCTCTCTCAGAAGAAATAAAAAATAAACCTTTTTAAAAAAAATTCTTATAATTAAAAAAAATCTTGGAGATCAGTTCAAAATATGTGAGTCCCAAATCTTTTTTCAAAGTCTAGCTTAGAAGCTTCCTCTGTGCCACCTCCTACCCTACAACCTTCTTGTAACTGAGGCCAAAGTTGCTGCTGAGCAAAACTGCTGGAGGGACTGTGGCCAATGATTAGAGATACATGGGACCCCCTAGAGGGTTCCATTTCTCCAATGCTTGTCCCGCATGTCCTGGATCTGGCAAAAAGTCTTTATAAAGAACAATATCATCCAGTTGTTTAAGAACCTCTCTTGCAATGTAGACTCACTGACCCAAAGTGCTATTAAAGTTTTGTAAGGTGGAGAGAAAAAAAGCTGAAAGAGTCCGTTTCTAAAGGCTCCCCTAGTTCAGCCCTCTCACTTTGCAGAGGAAGAGACTGAGGCTAAACCTGGGGAAGTGACTTGCCCAAAATCAATTATTTTATTTTTTTTTTTGTTTGTGCTTGCCAGAGAGAGAGACAGAGAGAAAGGGATAATAAGAAATCACCCCCCAGGGCAGATAGCCACACTGCAATCCCTCCTGCATTTTCCTCTCCAGATTTTGGGCATGCACGCGTGCATGCACACACATACCTAGCATGATTTTAAGCTGCCAGGTCCCAGACTCGAACTGGGGAGTAAGCTATGCAGGATCCAGCACTTTAACTACCATGCCCCTTGATTGACCCCACCCAGGATCAATTTTGCTCCAAATCTATAAGCTCTAGTTAATGACCCCTTTAAAATGTCAGCTCCTTAGCACTGCTTGGGAAGGTGGAAAGAACACAGGATTTGGAGTCAGGTGAACCTGGGATGGTTCCTATCCCTTGGCCTAGAAAGTCATCATATTTCCATGTCCAATAATTCTGGATAAATTACTGACTTCTCAGCTTCGGTTTTCTTGCTTGTAAAATAGGAATGCTATGGCTTGTCGTAACATATATGTATTGGTCACTTAATACATGCCAAGTGCTACTCTAGGGACTATGCTAGATATAGCTGTGAAAAGATATAAATGAAGTTTAGCCCTCCTGGAGCTTGGATGCTAGTCTGTGTGGTAAGAGACACACAGACACGTAAGCATATATGTGTAATGTGCAGGTGGGGAGAAGAAGGGGGAACAGGAAATAAAGCAGGACAAAGGTGGAAGAGGAGGGCTGGGGATGCAAACAGGCTTCTATTTTAAGAGGATGAACAGGATACCTGTCTTCTCCAGTAAGGTGATGTTTGAGTGGAGACCTGAAACACCCAAGGGAATAGCTGGGTAGATTTCTAGAGAAACAATATTCCAGGTAACAGGGACTGGCTAGTGCAAAGGCTCAGGGGTGTAGAAGTCCGTGGTTGTCTGAGAAACAGTGTGATAGCTGTTGTGGCTGGAGTGGGTGTTAGGAAATGTGAGCAGATCAGGCCAGAAAGAAATGGGACCAGATCAGGTCCCTTTGGGGACTGCACAGACTTTTAAGGACTTTGGCTTTTATTCTGAGTAAGATGGGAGCCACTGAACAGCTCTGAGCAGAGAAGTGACATGAGATGATTTATGCTTTAAAATGCTCCCCTGGCTACTGTGCAGAGAAGGCTGCAGGGGGATGGGAGTGAAGGCAAGAAGCCGTTTAGGCAGCTATTGTTATGTCGAGCATGTCTGATAGTAACTTGAAAGATGGTAGGGGAGGTGGGGTAGAGCACAGAGAGAAGTGTTTGGGTTCTAGATAGATACTGAAGGTAGAGCCACAGATTTCGCTGACAGGTTGAATGCGGCATGTGTGAGAGAAAGAGGAGCCAAGGATACCTTGAAGGCTTTGGCTTAAGCAACTGGGAGAAAGAAAAGTTCATTTACCAAATGGGGAAAGTGGTGAGAGGAGTAGGTTTGGGGGAGGAGTGTATACTAATTTTGAGATTCATGTTAGACATCCATGTAGCACTTTCAGGTGCGCAGCTGGGCAGCTGGGCACATGAGTTTGCAGTTAGGGGGATGGGTTTGAGCTGGACATTCAAGTTTGAAAGTTGTAAGCATTTGGTGTTATTCAGAGCATAGGACTGAATAAAATCTCCTAACGAATTCATGTCAGTAGAGAACAGAAAGGGCCGAGGAGTGAGCCCTGGGATCCTACAACATTTAGAGGTTGGAGAAATAAACAAAAGAGACAGAGAAGGAGCACCAAGAGAGGTGGAAGGGAAAAATCAGGTATAGTGTCCTGAAAGCCATGGAGAGAAAGTATTTAAAGGACGTCTTGTTAAAACTTTCTGGTAGATTGAGTAGGCGATGGACGTTGAGGACTGACCAAGAATCTGAAATGCATAGGTTACTAGTGACCCTGACAAGGAGCTTCCTAGGAGTATTGAGGGATTTAGAGTATTAAGTGGACTGACATACCCTACCCACCTTGCTTAAAACCTGGTACATAGTAATGCTCATTAAATGTTAATAACTTTTTGCCTAACCCTTCCCATCTTGTCCCGTTTACAGCTATTGGGGTCACTTATCCATAACTCCCTTCCTACCACATCCACTAATACCAGTCACATAAGTTTTCATTATATATAGCTATGCTATTAATGTATTTTAAAGACACATCCACCAGTGATGGCAAAAACTAAGCTGATTGCAACACAATTTAATTACCCTGGAAGTCCCCGAGATGGTCAGCAAATTTGCAAATATCCTAAATAATATGCCATGAAAAAGATGTTGGGTTCCTGTCGCTATGAATCACAATCAGTAGTAATTATCCCTTACTTAGAAATTAAATGAACGGATTTTTCCGCAGCTTGGCAAAGGGTCTAGATGATGTTCTAGAAAATAATAAAGTGAATGGCCCCAGTATAAAGGCAGTGGGTAGCATCACACTGAGTTCCCTGCTGCTTATTAACACCAGTGCATTGCACTAAATTAGAGGAGAGACTTTTCACAGGAGCGCTGAGAATTCCTGCCTGGCTACCCTGGGAGTCTCCTGGATCCTGTCCTCACCCGGCAATACCAGCAGCTCAGTTTGCTGCTGTTAACTCGAAATCAGATGATTAGGGCATACCCTAAAAAATGTTTAGTAGGGGTCACACAGCATGCTTATCCTAGCCTCTCTAAGTATAATCATGAGATAGTGAACACTACCCTTTTGAGCATTAATAGGTACCAGGTATTGTACTAGTTAGAGCATTTACATTTCTCCTCTTATTTTAGCCTCTCAAAATTTAATTATTACAACTCTGTGAGGTAGCTATCATTAACAGTGTTAAGCTGAGAAATAGATGCTGAAGGTCACCTAGAAAGTAAGTGGCAGTGTTGGGACTTGAACTCGAAGATACTGACGGCAAGGCCAGAGCACTAACCCTTTGTTCTGGGCTATCTTCTAAGATTGATGCATTAAGCAGAGTATTTAGGAAGTTGTGCAGGAACATTTGACTTAATGCTTTTATTAGGCAGGCACTGGGATTAAAAAATAAATAAAGTCTTAGTCCATGGTCTCAAGACTATCATCTCACAAAGTGAGAATGATAATACATACCTGCCTACCTCTGAGGGTCATTGGAAGATTTTTAGCAAATTAATAGATAACAAATCATCCTCCTTCCTCAATAGAATAAAAGATGTTACCGGAGGCTGATTTTAAAATGTATTTATAAAGTATATTAATATCAACATTTTTTAAGTTACTGTTTTTTCCTAAAAAATAATGCTATTTGGAATCAGCAGTTAGCGTAATGGCTATGTCGCTGGACTCCCACGTAGTCGACCGCGGTTCGCGTCTCGGACCCGGTGGCTTACAACTCACGCCGGGCGCGTGTGCGTGCGTGCCCAAGATCCCGAGAGGAGAATGGAGGAGAAGGGATTGCGGTGTGACCATCCCCCCTGGGGGGTGATTTCTCGCTTTCTGTCTCTATGTCTCTCTCTGTCTGTCTGGCGAGTGCACGCGCCCTATAGCGAAAAACCTCTCCAAAAAAAAAAAAAAAAAAAAAGAAAAAAAAAATAATGTTATTTCACTTTATGTATTTCTTTATTCTAATTTGACCAGAGAGGGACAGAGTGAGAGAGGAAGTGAGAAAGCAAGCTGCCAGGTCCAGGACTCGAATTGCAGTCAGCCATGTCCAGCGCCCTTAACCACCACGCCACCTATCAATGTATTTTTAAAGTTTATTTATTTATTTATTCCATGAGCAAGGAAGACAGATTGAGAGAGACAGTCAGAGAACTAACATCCCAAACAGGGTCTTGACGCCATGATCCATCTCCAGCCACTAACTGCCCAGATCACAGGCATGCAAGTACCTGAGGGCATGCTCAGGGCAATCACCGAACTTGAACTCAGCACCTCCCCGTATGGATCAGCCTTGCAGAGTGCCACATTTTATATCAATATATTTGAACGTGCCAAGTCAAATCCTAATGGGTAAATTTACTACTCTGTCCTATATTTTAACTTGTATATGAATGGACCAATTTTCTCCCTAAGAAAGATGCGGTTTTGGTTACAGTTGACATAAATCTACTCTGCTCCTCTGACTTGATTCATTTAAATTCTTTCCTTTTCAATTAAATAATCAACCAGAATTTAAAAAGACATATTCTCATGAGTAGTCTCCCAAATAGATGACCTTTGGGATCTCAAGGGTTTATGTAAATTTTTATGATTGCTTTTTATCTCCTTGTGTATCACTTTCCCTAAAAATTCTGACAGTTAGTGTATTTAAATTCTTTTCTCATCTCCTCATTGCACTGCTATTTACAATAATGAGTCACAGCTGAAAGGGACTGAAATATCATGGGCTGCTTTTAACATATGTCAGCAGAAGGGTGCTTCACAGTTGGGAGAACATGGCAGGGGCGAGGTTGCCTCTACCGGTGTGAACTACACTTACAATTTCCACTATTTACCTTACTTTCCAGGCCTGCTCCAAGTTGTTTTCTTTTTGGATACAACCTACTATCTATATGACTAATGGCAATCATGTATTATTAAGTGCTCGTTGTGCTCAGGACCTAAACAGCTCATTAAATCTCCTAACGAGTAGGAGAGAGCTGCTCTTACTATCCTTACTGTACAGTTGAGAAAATTGAGATTTTTGAAAGGTTAACTAATTTGTCCAAGGACACACAGTTAGTAGGTCATGGAAGTGGAATTTTAACTCAGAGCTTGGACTGTTGACAGTTAGGCTACTGGCCCCAGCTCTGCTAGCTATGGGACTCATGTAAATCACTTTGCTTTATAAGCTTCAGTTATCTTATCTCATCTGTAAAATGGGCATAATTTGACTCTTGGCCTTGTCTCTCCTGGGATGCTATGGAACTAGTAGAGATTCTTTTTTTTTTTTTTTAAAGGTTTTGCCAGAGGGCATACGTATTCACTGGGGAGGGACACAGGCAGAAAGAGAAAGCAAGAAAGCACACTGCAATCCTTTCTCCTCTGTTTCTTTCTACTTTTGATTTTGGGTATATACACACATGCACTTGGCATGTTTTCCAATCCACCTAGTCTAGGACTCGAACTGTGAAGTCAGCCATGTGGAATCTAGCCACTTTAATCCCCAGGCCATGGGTTGGCCTCCCAAAAGCCTTTAGATGTGAAGATGTTTTGCAAAACTTCAAGAATCCAATGAGTACGATAGAATCAATCAATGGAACCCAAGATCACTCAGTGAGGTTTACATTTGAAACCAAAACCAACTTTGTTCAAAGAATCAGCTGCCTGCAATGACCATGTGCTGACTGCGGGCTGCTGAGGGGGTGATTTTAGAGGGGCTCCCAGGTCCTCAGTCATCTGATTTTGTTGTTAAAGTATATCAGTGCCCTTGGAAGTCAGCCTTTAGCAAACCTCTGAAGCTGCTTCTCACCTCCCCATGTGCCAGCAAGATTAGTTTTGCCACCCTGTTTGATGAGTGGCACATTTCCAAGCTAAGGGTGTCTGTGGAAGCAATCTTTATGCTCAGATTTATTAAAGTCACTGTTGGTTTAATGAATTACCGCAATCCAATGAGCCCATAGATAGCTTGTATTTAACTTTTATGTGGCTGCCCTAGAACCCAGCATGAAAAGCAGAAATCAATGATTGTGACAAAATCTCGATACAATTTATTTTGAATGTTCAGTTTGGGATTTGATGTATGCCATTGTCAGATAGATTTTATGCTTTCAGATGAATTTTATACTTACTGATTAAAGGAGGTTAGCAATATCAGTAGGATACATTTGACAAACCTTAAAAGAAATTTGGGGAAAGTATTCCCATCCATTACATGCTAGTTTCTAGCCAGTTTCACTTCACATTTTAATCAGCAGCACCAGTAACTGCATCTTCAAACTACCAAAGGGAGGCCCTATTTACCAGTTCTTAAATTAATTACTCAAAATGCATTTAATTAATTATGCCCACTGTGAATATCTGATTCACCAGTAATTGGGTAGCACATAGGCAAGAACCAGGTGGTATGGGAGGAGTGGACAGATTGACTAAGGCGTTTCCCACTGGAGACCTTGGTCTTTAAGTATTGTTTGCTCTTGGATTTTTGGGGGGGGTGGTGTTGGGGAGTGGGGTAACATACCAGCTACTGTTTAGAAATAACCTGTTCATAAGCAACACCTGCAGATTAGCATAAAGTTCCTATTTAGAGAGGTGTCTAGACAGAACCTAAAATAAGAACCTTAAATCTTCAGCTTTCAATGGCAGCAGGCCCTAAGACTTTCATAAAAACCAAGGCCAGGTGGCTTTTTAAGTTTTAGCACTAATCAATTTATTACATAGATGCCAAAAAACTGGATTAAAGTTGGCCTGGAAAAGAGCATAACTTGATAGATGTATGTTTTTCAGAATGCTCTTTTTATTAATCCATTCATCCATCATCAATCCACTCATCCATCTATCCATGTATCCAACCATCTATTAATGTATCTATTGTTCATCTATACACCCATCCATGCATTCATCCAACTACCCATGTATCTATTCATTTATCCATTTGTCCACATGTCTATCCATCCACCCACACATCCTTCCTTCCATTCTAGTCTAACAAGCATTTACTGAGTGTTGACTTTGTTTCAGATCTGCTACATGCTTGTCATGAATCATCCCTTTTAGTTCTCACCATAATCTCTGAGGTCCAATACTAACACCATCTCCATTTTGCAAATGAAAAAACAAAGGCTCTGAGAGATCAAGGTTCTTTTTCATCACACAAATCACAAGGGAAGTGTAGGAACTCATGTTCATCTCCCAATTCCAAGTCAAGGGTTCTTTTTTCTACCATGTCTAACTTGGTTGCTGCAGATAACAAATTGAATTGTCCAACTTTGATGAGCTTCATGTCTGAGAAGGGAAATGACCACTACTCTTCCATAGTATATTCATCTGAGGGGATGAGTTATTTGTTTACTAAGGCCTAGAGATATAATGGTGGACAAGAAAGATGCACACATTGTCCCTCCTCACTTCCCAAGCTTGCAGACCAGCAAAGAGGTATATAATAATTGTTTGGTGGAATGGTGGGTGAAAAGCATTATTAACAGAATAGGAGAAAGACCATATGACAATGTATTACTAGCTTTTGAAAATATACCTCCGGACCATATTTTAGCTCTGTCCCCTCCTCTATCTGACCACTGCCAGTGACCCAGTTCAGTTACTTATTTCCTGTCACTTAGATTCCTGCACACCTTCCTTATGATCACCTCCTCCATTCTTATCTTCTTCCCACAACCAACTGGAATACCACCCTGCTGCCAGAGTGGTCTCCATGAGCTATTATTTTCATCAAGTCTTCCTCTCTGCTGAACCCCTTCTTTAATATCTTTGTGATGCACCAACTGGTGGTGTGGTGATTAAGGTGGCTGGATCCCACATGGCCAACTATGAGGCTCAAGTCCCAGAGTCGGTGGCATGAAAAGCTGCTGAGAACATGAGCATGCATGCCCAGATTCCCAAAAGCAGAGAGAGCTGGAGAAGGGACTGTAGCATGACATCCCCTCACAGAAAGTACTTTCTTACTTCTCTGTCTCTTTCCGTATGCCCTTTAGCAAATTAAAATAATTGGGATTAACCCAAACTTCTTAGTGTGGCATAAAGTATCCATCTGGATGCAGCGACTGCCACCCAGAACCCTCCAGTGTGCCTGAGTTCAGTGCTTGCTCCTCTCCCCTGCTGCTCGCTCTGCCTAAGCCTCTCACCTGGCTGCCTCCTCTTCCTGCCCTTCCTCCATCCCCAAAGTACTGGAGAGGAGAGCCAGTTCTTTGGGATGGACAGAGCTACTGCCCTGCACTCAGAGCATTCCTGAGGCCCTCCCATCATGACATTTCCTCCCTTATCCTGTAACTGTTGGCTTCCTCCACTAGGCTGAAAGCACATGAGGACAGGGACGAGTACTCCTTACCCTTGTGTCCTCAGTGCCAAAGTGTCCAGCTTGCCCAACACTGGGAGCTCTACAAACGAGGCAGGATGAGTAAGGACGAAGCTCCACGTGAGCAGAGATAACCTGTCTGGATTTGTAAGAAAGAGAATGCTCTCTATTTTATGGTTGTTGATGAAATTCTAGGAGATGCTGTGAAATTCAGCTTTCATGTGCTATAAATGAGGAGACTAAGGCTGGGGAAGTGGGGAAGGACGTATTAAATCACTCAACTAGCTGGTGACTTGGTCCCATCCTGATAGGCCTTCGCTTTTATTTCTTTGTGAACAGGGAGCTCCTTGTATATTTCCTATATAGTCTTTTTAGAGAGTTTCTTTTCTTTTCAGTTTGTCAAAGAGCACAGGCACCCTGGCTAAGAGATAGACAGAGAGGGAGAAAAAGAAAGCACTCTTCACCTCCTGCCACCAAATGAGGCAAGATTACACCACAACCCCTCCTCTTCCAACTCTCCTCCGTGTTGGGATTTGGGGCAAACATACACACGCACTCAGCATGTTTTCAAGCTGCTGGGTCCAGGATTGGAAATGCACAGTTCATGTTGGGTCTGGCTCCTTTAATCATCAGGCATGGGACTGGCCTCTCTTCTGAATTTTTGAGATATACACCTAAAACTAATCACTGAAAACTTTACCTCATGAAATCATTGCTGCTTGGAACAGGAAAATAGCTTTTTTAGAGGAACAGTAACTGGGCCGATAGGGATGACCAGACTTAAGTGAATAAGGGTGACTCCTAGCCACCTCTGACATTTATAGTATATTTATCTTAATTAAGATATTATCTCTTTTTTTTTTTTTTTTTGAGAGGTTTTTGCTATAGGGCGCGTGTGCTCCCCAGACAGACTGAGAGAGAGACAGAGGGACAGAAAGTGAGAAATCACCCCCCAGGGGGGATGGCCACATCACAATCCTTTCTCCTCCATTCTCCTCTTGGGATCTTGGGCATGCACACACATGCGCCTGGCATGAGTTTAAGCCCCTGGGTCCAGGACTCCAACCATGGTCGACTACTTGGGAGTCCAGCGATACAGCCATTATGCTAACTGCTGGTCCCAAGATATTATCTCTTAAATAAGGTGTTTTCTTTTTTTTATTATCATCATAATCTTGTTTATATTACATTGGATTGCATATAACTTTACAGTGTATTACATTGCTTTTTCAAAAGGGAATGCCATGCGTGTCAGTCAATACAGAGACATTAATCTCTCCACTTCATCATTCAATATCTTTTCATTGTTTTTCCCAATAATTATTATTTATACTCCAATTATTTTTTTTAAACAGTCAATCACTATTTCTCATTTTGCTTGTAAAAAGAATTTACTCATCATGAAATACTTCTCAGACCAAACCAGTTGAGAATACTATACATGTCATCATCAACAGGTAATAAACCATATCTGTGTCCCACTAATGTCCTGCCTCTCTATTTCTTCTCTTGCTATCTTTCTCTATCCTCTTCTCTTCACCCCCCCATTCCACACTGCCCTATTCTCGTTAAGTACTTTCACTGCTTTTTTGTCCTCCAATATTTCGCTCTCTATCATAGAGTGCAGATAGTTGGTATATATCAAGTGGATACATACAATATCTTTTGAAACACTCAGAATATTCACTCAGAAATAAGGTGTTTTCTGTTTCAAGTACAAGTTCCAGGCACCTGAATCGCCTCCTTTCTCACTCCACAAAGCAACCATTTTAGAAGGAAAGTGCACTGGCCAGTTTGAGTAAACAGCCTTTCAATATAGAATGAGAGATTGCTCTTTGCCAGGCTTACAAATATTTGAACTTTACTTGTTTTAAAGTTCTGACCTACACTCATTTAGTTTGGGTTTAAGTGTATTTCTAATGCTTCCATTTTGTAGGAAACAAGTTTATGGGAAAGCCTCAAGTAGATTACTGAAAATGTACTTGCTTTTTACAAAGCTGCTTAATTTCTTTTTGATGAGAACGCTATGCATTATTGGAATCGTTCAGCTAAATTTCCCTAAATATGCACGGGGACTTAGAAGAGTGTGGGAGGCTCTCTGCAGTTGAGGAAAAGTGGGCTTACTGACCCCTAGGAGAGAGGAACTTAATGAATCAGAAGTGTATTGCTTCTCATGCATGAAATAGGCCTTCCAGCCTCTTCCCCATCCATCACAGCAGCTGAGGGGTCTGCTACATTTTCTGGTCTGTTACATCATTGTTGCTGAAGGGTTGCTACAGGTGGTACATTAGCTTTCTGAATGACTGGAAACACTCTCTCTATTTCTTTGTTGTCTTAACAATGCCCAGAAGAGTGCCAGGTATACAGTAAGTACTTAATGCTCACCTAAATGCCGAATCTAGTAGGCATGTATGCTTATGCCAATAGAAAATGAGTCTGAGTAGGGTGTCTTTTCCCTTTCCCTTTCTCTTCTCAGAGCAGGGACACTCAGCTGGATCCAGGAAGTTCCAAATGAAGTTCACACGCATCCTTCTTAAAGGTTCTTACAATCTCCACCTGGTCTTGGGTAGTAGCTTTGTCCCTGGACTTCAATAAAGCCCCAGGGATAGGCTCACTGTGGCATAGCTGCTGGGCGGGGAGCACAAAAAGCCAGATGGTTAATTGTGCTGGAAACCTTTTTGTTTCTGCCTAACAGTCCTGAGCTCTGAGCCCAAAGTCATATAGATCAGAGATCTAGAGACAGGGAGGCATTATAGAGGGTCTCCCACCAGGAGGCTGAATTAAAAAGAAAACCTTTTGAAGGCTGGGGCCATTTTCACCCAGGAAGGCTCAAAGAGTGGGGGATTGTCCTGCTTTTTTTTCTGCTTCTCCCTGGGCTCTGAACTTGCGCCAGCACCTCCTGAGGTCCTGAATCTTGACGGCTGGCCACATGAATGCACGGCTTTTGTACAGGGTGATCCCAGGGGATTCTGTGTCACTAATCTGCATCAAGAAAGACGAAGCCCCAAATGGCCCATTGGCCAGTGCTGAACTAACCTCTAAGGTCATGTTTAAATGTAACATGCTACCTATTGAGTCTTTCTGAAGTTTCCCACCCACCCATTAAATGATAGAAATGACTTGGCCTATTTCCTAAGGGCTGATCACAGAGAGGCAATGGGGATAATGGAAGAGGTACCTCCCCTGGAGCTGTAGGGGGCAGTCTTCCCATAGCTCTGGCTGGGTCCTACTACCTCAGGGCCCTTCTGCCAAGGTCTGTACCACATCGGAATCATGCACCTTTGGGCTCTTTGCACTGGAGTAGGTGAAGATTTTGGGTCAATCCTAGATGGAGCAGTTACACTAAATTTACTGTTAGCATACTCTGGTGCCAGCTGAGTGCACACTCTGTCTCTCCTTCCCTGCCATCCTTGGCTCCAGTCATCAGCTCGGTTAGAGGGATGGGTCATTTGATGAAGGGTAGATCTCTCTGGGATCCTGGTGAATGGGAAGTACTGCTGTTTCCCCATGACCTGGACTCTCACAGTCAATAGCGTCCCCAATTCAAGGAACACAAATGAGTGAAAACGATGGCTGCTTTTATTGGGGGGTGGGGGAGTCCCTGCCCTCATGCTGATTTCTTTAACCTTTAACCAATTTGCCAGGAGATTTGCAAGGTTCACACAGCATAGGTGCCCATAGTCATTGATCCCCCATAGGGCATTCAAACAAGCTTTGCCAAGAGAGATTAACCCCCCTCCCCAAGAGCCCATTTTACTGAATCAGGCCAAAGCAAAAACAGGAGTTTAAGAGTACCTAGCAATTTCTGCAAAGTGAATTCGGTGAGCAGAAGACAGAGATTCAATACATGAAAAAGCTGAACAATTATGGGCAATAATAACTAGTTTCTTTTTCTTTGGTGTAATTATTGTGTGAAGGCACCATTATACTAAGCCTTTTAACCCTAGACCTAATTTTGTTCCTCAGTAGTTTTTTAAAATGCAGAAGTATTCTGAAAAAATTGTGCTCATAGTGTTTAGTTTCAAATTCTGTGTGACTTTTTATGAGATTACATGACAGAGGTCTTCAATAAGTTCATGGAAAGTACATATTATGAAAAAACTATGCATGTATACACACACACACACATATATATATAATTTTTTATATATATATAATTTATATATATATATATATATATATATATATATATAATTTTTTTTTTTTTGCATAGAGCATATGTATTTACTGGAGGGAGACAGAGAACGGTAGAGAGAGGGAAAGTGAGAAATCATTCCCCAGGGTGGGATGGTGGGATGGGATGGCCATGTTGTAATTCCTTTTCCTCCATTCTCCTCTTAGAATTTTGTGCATGCATGCACATGTGCCCAGAATGATTGTCAAGCTACCAGGTTTGGGACTCCAATCATGGTGTTCCATGTGGGAATCCAGTGCCTTAACTACCACAGTTACCTGCTGCCCCTTGTCCTCAAAATTTTTGCACTGAAATAAACTCATTCTGTAAGTTCATTTATCCACAAACTTTCTGAAGTTCCCTGTATTTGCTCTTCTTTAAAAAAAAAAAAAAAAAAACCACACATCCAAGAGAAAAAGTATTTGAGTAGGGACCAGCAGGTGGCGTAGTGGTTAAGGTGCTGGACACTCCCACATGGCTGACCAGAGTTCGAATCCTGAATCTGGTGGCTTGCTTTCTCACTTCCTTTTTCTCTCACTCTCACCCTCTGTCTCTCTCTGGTCAAATTAAGAAATAAATGAATGAATAAATAAAAAAATAAAATAAATAATTATTTTTAAAAAAGAGTATTTGAGTAAAGGATTTAAACATTTTAAAAATTTATTATTATTATTACCTTTTCCATTTGCTACAGAGTACAAGCACTCACCAGAGGGAGAGAGAGAGAAAGTGAGAAAGCAAGCCATCAGGTCCGAGACTCAAACCATGGTCTGTCATGCGGGAGCCCAGCGCTTTAACCACCATTTCACCTGCTGACCCAAAGTAAAGGATTTTTGTCATGCAGTAGACTTAGGCTCGGTGGGATTATTCACTTGAGGTCAAGGCTTAGGAAACTAGTTCGTATTTCCAAACTTGTGAAGAAGTTAAAGTTCTAAGTTGATAGAGAACAGAGAGAAGCTGGAGATAAGGAATCCAGGTAGGCTGGCAAGGATTCAGAAATCTAAAATTGGTAAGAGTTAGGAAACCCAGGTGAGTTAGTCATGTGAAACAGAGGTATAATGAGGAAACTAGAACTTCAAACACTGCTGATGGGAACAGAAGATGTTCCAGCCACTTTGGAATACAGTTTGGCAATTTCTCGAGATGTTAAACATGGAATTACTGTGTGACTCAGCAACTCCATTAGGTATTTACCCACAGAAATGAAAACATATACCCACACAACTTGGCCATGAATATTCATAGCAGCATTATTCTTAGTGGTTAGAAAGTGTAAGTAACCCAACTGTTCATCAGCTAGTGAACAGATAAGTAAAATGTGGTAGATCTATACAACGGACTTCTGTTTGGCAATGAAGAGAAAGTGTTGATTGATAATTGGAGCAAATCTCAAGAACACCCTCAGTGTAACCAAGCAGGCAGAAAGGAATACCTATTACATAAATTCACTTACACAAAATGCCCAGAACAAGCAAAACTATAGGCACAGGAGGGAGATCAGTGGTTGGCTGGGTGGGAGGGTGGGATTTGAGGGGGCTGGTAAGTTTCTTTCTAGGGTGAGGACCATGTTTCTAGGTGGTGATGACGTACAGCTCTGTAGATATTCTAAACATAACCTAATTGTACATTTAACATCAGTAAATTTGGGGCCAGCTGGTGGTGCAGCAGTAACACATGGGAAGGTCCTGAGTTTGTGTCCTGAGTCCTCTCTGAGCACACCAGGTATGTACTCACATGCCCACAATCTGAGTTGGCTGGGACTGTGGGTGGATTATGATTCACAGAAGATAATGTTGGGAGTGCTTGTCCCTCTCTAATGAAATAAACAAACTTTAGAAAAGAAATTTTATGGTATATAACTTATTTAAAAAACAAAACAAAAGCAGAGGAATGAAGGAACCCAGCTAACAAAACCTGGGGGTGTGAGGCAGACCCTCAGGAGAGGGAAAACCAAAATGGGCTTCCTGGAGTTAATCAGAAACTTGATTTGAAGATTCAGCTCCAAGTTGGTCCCAACCTCTGGCTACAGTTGTGGGGAGCTGACTATATCCTCCTAACTGATAGGGTGTCCCCAGTTTTCAATAACTTATAATTTGGGGCAGACTATTTCCCAAACCGGGTAAAGATGGATATTATTATTTCAATATAAAGTGGGAAGAGATGTTTTTGTGGTTAAGTACATTTGAAAATCTGCATCTATAATCTTTTGTACTGCAGGACCTCTGAATTTGTGACATACCATCCAGGACATTTTCTAAATTCTTTTTTCCCCCGTATGCAACTGTTGTTATATGAGTTTAGTGCATTAGACTTAGATGTAGTAAGAACAAAAAAGAGAGCTTTAGAAAACAAAAATGAGCAGCTGTCAGAAGTTCATCTGGGACATGTAGATCTTCAGTTTTGAAGCTCTTTCACTCAGCAAAAATTCACTGAGTGACTTTGTGTGCCAACTGAACAGGGAGGACTAGGGACAGGCTGTCTTCGAACTGCCTTTGTTTCCCCAGGGTTAACAGAATTGCAAGACACACAGTAAGTCCACAATAAATGTTTGCCACTTAATTAATCAGGGTGTAGTGGGGGAGACATTTCAGATCTGTTCTGTTTTTCTAATATTGGGAAATAAGCACCATAAACTTAGCAGCTTAACACTCTTTTATCTCACAGTTTCTGTAGGTCAGAAGTCTGGGTACAGCTCAGCTGGAGTCTCCATTCGGAGCATCCTGAGACTGAAATAAAAATGCCAGCAGGCTGTGTTCTCCTCTGGGGTGGGGGTCCTCTTCTGGCTCTTGGATTGTTGGTAGACTTGTATTCTTTGTGGTTGTAGGATGAAGGCCCTCACCCTGAGAGGTCACTTGTCACTCCCTGATTGTGGCCCTCTCAATAAGCACTTTATATCATAGTTCTTTGTTTCTATAAGGCCAGTAGTAGAATTTCTTTTACTTTGAATATCTTCTTCTAGAGAATGACAGGATCCTCTTTTAAAGGGCTCATCTGATTGGATCAGGTTCCACAATAATTTGTCTTTTAAGTAACTCAAAGTCACTGATTAGGACCTTAATAATATCTGTAAATCCCTTTGCCTTTGCCACAGAATGTAACATAATCACATGTTTGACAATCCTACCATATTCACAAGTTCCACTGCACTCAAGGTGTGTACAAAGGGAACTGGGGATCCTGGAGGTTGTTAGAATTCTGCCTATCACAGGGTAATATGTATAATTGGGGTGTGAGATATCTGGAGAAAGAGCTTGTAACTGAGGAATGGAGTAAAGTGATAGCTAACAAGTCTTCCCAGAGGGGATGATTTTAATAAATTGAGGAAGGTAGTTGACTTAAAACAAACAAGCAAAATCACATTTTAAAGTTGTGTGACTTTTTAATATGAGTATTTCATATGCCTATTTCTAAATGGCATATTTAAATTTTAAGAGGGGCCTACACACATTTAAAATTATTCAAGTAGTTAAAAGAGTGATATAAGAATTCTGGCTCATGGGGAAGGGCAGGGAGGGGTAGATGGACGCTATAACTAAGTAGGATATCCAGAGGGCTTCAAATGTATGGGTAATGCTCTGCTTTTCAAGCTGGGAGGTTAGACAGGCCAATGTTCTTTATTTTTTAACACCTATTTGATGTAAGGAAAAGCTTAAAAATAAATTTTAATGGCTCCTTTTCACCCTGGACCCCCAATACTCAACTTCTCTTCCTGTAGGAAATATTGCTGACAGTGTCCTGGTTATGTTTCCATGAATATTGTATATAATAACTACAATAACATTGATAATACTCACAACCTTTTATTCTATTCCAAGTACAGTTATAGCATTTGACATACATTAATTTG
This sequence comes from Tupaia tana, assembly GCA_026018925.1. NCBI lineage: Eukaryota > Metazoa > Chordata > Mammalia > Scandentia > Tupaiidae > Tupaia > Tupaia tana. The sequence continues at coordinate 84,178,158 of JAKSZU010000007.1, read as the reverse complement.
TTTAATTCAGACAACAACTCCATGAAGTAGCTTCAATTATCATCTCACATTCAAGGTGAGGACACTGAGACACAAAGAAGTTAAGTAAACTACCTATTGGTACCTGGTTACTGAATAGTGAGTCTGAGATTTGAACCTCAAAGTTTTGGCTACAAACACTGTTTCAGTCTATGTTCTACATGGATTCATAATCACAGGTACAGAATTTGTATTTCTTATTCTGAAAAGAAAAAAATGTGGACATAATGAGGAAGGGCATTCCATACAAAGGGAATGTCATAGAGTAAAATACTAATCTCAGGAGGTGGTTACAATTGGAAGAAGAGCAATGGGAGCTGTGAGTAGACAGATAGGATGTAGGTGCTAAGACTCTTGATAATACATTATGGAGATTGAATCATATTCTCAGAGCAGTTGGGTACCAAACCTTAAGATGTTGGTAGTCATGTGGAAATACACAAGCAAAACCAAAGACAGGGATACCAGTGGGGAAGCTCTTACAGTAAACAGCATGAGAAGTGAGTAATACAGTTGAATTATGGCAGGGTCAAGAGGATGAAGAGAATGGGATAGTTCTGATTGCTGTTCAAGGAATAGAGGTAATGAGAGTTGAGAGGGAGGAGTGAGAAGGATGAGTGACTGAGGGTGACCTCCAAGCTTCTGGCTTAGGTGTGGAGGTAGAGGATGGTGTCATCCACCAGATAAACATAGGAAGAGAATGAGTTCACCATGATAGATTTGGGATAGCTTGGCAAAAATATTGACTATTCAAGCCAGGAGTTTAGATAAGAGATTACGATAGAAGCATCTTGTGAACCATTCTTCCCTTCCTTTCTTTCTTTTTTTGAGAGAGATTTTTGCTATAAGGCACATGCACTGGCCAGAGACAGAGACAGAGAGACAGAAAATGGGAAATCACATTCCAGAAGGAATGGCCAAGCTACAATCCCTTTTCCTCCTTTTTCCTCTTGGGATCTTGGGCACGCATGCACACGCACCCTGCATGAGTTGTAAGTCACCGAGTCCGGGATTCTAACCATGGTTGACTATGTGGGAGTCCAGTGATGTAACCATTATGGCATCTGCTGGTCCCATGAACCATTACTTTCAAAGTGTGGCCCCAGGGGACAGCTAATTGGAATTCCTTGGGGTATTTACTTACATATTTTACTGGGCAGTACCATGGAGCTACTGAAGCAGACTTTCATTTCATTTCTAACAAGCTCTCCAATGACTCCTGTGCATTGCCAAAGGAGAGCACCATGCAGGTGCAGCCCGCCTCCAGGAAACAGTGATTAGATGCACTTGGTGGAAGAGTTGATCAAATTCTAACTAAAGGTAAGTTCTCACTGGATTGGAAGGTTCCTATGGCTGGAGGCCCTGGTGCTTGACACAGGAGTGTTCCACTTTGGCAGACTTCACATTTGCAGAGAGAGCAGTCATCACTTGACTCTTCTGGCAGCTGTAGGTTTGCTTTTGTCCTTCTGATTTGACAGCTCACCCTGGTCCTCCTTGCCCATCACTTAACAAACGTGTCAAAGCGCCACTTGTAAGACCTCTTAAATGATCCACAACACTGTCTTGCACAAATCCCTCAGAGATGAGTTGTCTTTGCTAAACACACTCCAGAGTGCTATGCAATTGAGTTATCTGGCTTGCCAATCATTAAAACAGCCATCTCTTGCTTTCAATGGGAATCTCTGCAAGACATGGCCATATGGATAAGTGGAAAGAATTAAAGCTCTTCCATTAATAAATATTTACTGCCAGTGAATGGAAAATAAACATAGGGCATTCCTTGTATTTAATAGGTGCTCAACAAACATCTGCAGAAGTAGGTTGAAACTCTCCATATGTTATTCCACCACCCATGATAGAGGGGAGAAGTACATTTTGCTGAATATCTGCAGCTATCTTAGAGACTGAAAAGTCAGTCAGGAAATCACAGGATTTTAGAATCAGTTTAGGATACCAAGGATAATCCACCAAGATAGGTCTCAAGAACTGTTACTACCTTGAAGAGACTATAGGTATTTCAGAGTCAATCTTAACAGTTTGCTTAAGTCTATATAGTCAAATTTATCCAGGTAGGTCAAACCATAAAATGTCTACAAATTTAGAACTAGTATAAATTATCCAGAAAATCAAAGCCAGCATACTTTTCTGTATTCCAAATATTTCAGATGGGTTTCCCTCCACTTTCCTCATTGTTGGGATTTGGTCTCAAATGCTTTAGCTCCCAGGCAATTGCTCACAACTAACTCACCCTCCTTCAAATTAGAAGTTAGGAGCATGAATAGCTCCACATTAGCTGGAAGATTTCAATCTATTTGCAGAACAAACAGAATGGCAGTCCCATGTCCCTGAAGGAGGGGATGCTCACCTAATAAAAGATTAAGATGTTGCCACTTATCTGGTAAGTAATTCTGTGCCTTTAATGGAATCCATCCCCAGGGGGAGGAAATAAGTCTCCCAGGCTCTTGGGTTTTTTAAAGGTTTCCCTTTGGGGAGTTACTTTTCTTCAACTAGGAAGAATTTTAGGGGCTTTTCAAAACTTTCAACATGGGGAAACTGAGCATTTCATTGCAGTTTTTTATTAAAAAAAATTTTTTTTTTTGGAGAGGTTTTTGCTACAGGGCATATGCGCTTGCCAGAAAAAACAGAGAGAGACAGACAGAAAGCGAGAAATCACCCCCCAGGGGGGATGGCCATGCCGCAATCCCTTCTCTTCCATTCTCCTCTGGGGATCTTGGGCATGCACACACATGTGCCTAGTGTGAGTTTAAGCCACCGGGTCCAGGACTCGAACTGCAGTCAACTACATGGGAGTCCAGTGACATAGCCATTACACCAACTGCTGGTCCCCAGTTTTTAAATTTTTTTTAACTGCCAGAGGGCATGCACCAGAGAGAGGGCGAGAGCGAGCATGCTCCCTTGGGGATGTGGCCATGCTTCTTTTCCTCCATTTCTCCATCCTAGCAGGAGTTTGGTCAGGGCAGCTGGAATTCAGACCTGCAGTTGCCATGTGGGATCTGTGGGGTGTGGCTCCTGGTAGACAGGGCTTAACTAGTGCACTGTGGAGCCAGGCCTCATGGCAGTACTGAGTGCAACTCCAGCTTCAGAGAAGGAGAAATCTCCCACATGTAGTCATTTCTGGTCACATGACCCTCCCTTCCTCATGCAGCTGATCAACCCACATGTACACCTAACCCTAAAGCAACCAATCAGGTCAGTGCTGTTAAGCCAGCCAGTGATTATTTCCTTGTTGTTGTTCCCCCCCACCCCCCTCCAGTTTTGGGTCTCTTCTGTCCTTCCCAGTCCTTCTTACATGTTTTTTCTGGTCCTTCCATCTCTTGTCAGCTGTGTCATTAGCTAGACCCACACTACAGACTAGTCTCCTATCTGGGGAATTTCCATGTTATTAGGAGTTGTGAAAGGGCTAGAGGAGTCAGCCACACCTCAGACTCAGCTGATTAGATGAGCAACCGACACCTGACCCAAGAGCAGTCAGTCCAGAGAGTTTTCCCCACAAAGATTGGTGGTGCTGATGGGACCAATCAGGCTCTCCTCTCCATAGTGGGTGACCAGAGAGGAACAAGGGAGGTGAAGGTGGGTGTTAATACTGACAGCCTGGAACAGAGGGCCAGAGACTTCTATTCCTGATGGTGACAGCACAATATCCCAGCAGCCACAACTCCTTTTGGGCACTGCCAGGCTTCCTATTTCTGCCACTTATGGTATGAGGCCTGGCTGTCTCACTTTTGCTCACTCATTACCTGAAATAACAACCAGGTAACAAAAAGGCAAACCAACACAGAGCTTCTTCCCTCCTCTCCTTTCCCTTCCTGTGACCCTTCTTTTCTTTCTCATTCCTCCTCTTCCCTGCTTCTCTATGCCCCTCCTCCTCTTCCTCTCCTCTCTCCTTCCCCCATTTCTCTTCCCTGTTATTTAACTGGCATTTTCTTTGACCAAGCTCTGTCTGAAGCTCTTAACATCCTTTAACATGCTTAGTCCTCAGAACTATCAGGTAGCTAATGCAATCATCCCCATTTTTCAGACGGAGAATGAAGAGAAAGTAACTTGTCCAGGGTCACACAATTCTAAATGATGGAGTCAGGCTTTGAGCCCAAGCTCTTTGGCCCCTGAGTCTGGGTATTCTTCGCCATGCTGACAAGCTGATCCTATAGTGCTTAAAAGCTTATAAGGTTCATCTCATCTACTACTGATCATTGTTATAGTTTGGGATTTCATAGATCTCTCCCCGCAAAAGAAACCCCCCAAAAATGGGTAGGATGACATGGGGTTGCCAACTTGCCAACTTTTAATTTCATCAAGAAAGGACCAAAGGAATGTAAATACAAAGTACAACCTTGACTGTCACTAAAGAAAGTCCATTTAAGACAAAAAGCGTACGTAGGGAGAATATAACCTCAGAATAAAGTATAGTCCTATGAACTGAATAAACCAGACAGAATGAAAACTCCCATATTGACTTATTTTTCTAATTTTGCTGCACAGTAATTAAAATCTGGCCCTGGACCAGCGCTGGCTGTTGGACTGGTGGGTGTCACTGCCTCCCTTCCAATTCCCATATTGCCTGCGAGGAAGCAGAAGCCTGGATAGAGTGATTTCATCGAGGCCACATAAGGAGTTGCAAGCAGATTTGGAATCTGATTTCAAGTCTTTTGAATCCCTTAGCTGAATGGTATAATTTCCAGATAGAGAGTAGCAGGGGGGATCTTTCATTAGTGAAGGCCTGAACTCTCTAAGTGTGCCTTCTAAGCCTTCAATGCAATGGATCAGAAGCTCTGGCCTTGGGCATGCAAGCCTGGTTTTGATGCATCTCCTCAAAATTCATGCGTACGTATTTAGTTGTCATGGTATTAAGAGGGTGGAAACTTAAGCCAGCTATGAGATTAAGAAGTGGAGCCGCTGGGAGGTGATTAGGATCAGATGAAGTCATCAGGATGGGGCCCTTATAATTGAATTCTGGTGGATTTATAAGGAGAGGGAGTGAAACTAGAGCAGAGACAGACACAGACATAGACACAGACACAGAGACACAAGCTCTCCCTCTCTTGATAGCCTTTCTCCTGTGTGGCTACCAGATGCAGCCTCTTGACATTGGACCCCTAAAGCCATGAGCCAAATAAATCTCTATTCTTTATAAATTACCCAACCTATGGTATTAGCTACTATGCAAGAGAACGGACTAAAAAAATATCAGTCTTGGCAATTTATAGCGTCTTCTACTACTGGGCTGTTCCAATTCTCACAGCTACTCAGAGAGGTAGGTACTTGGGCTCTTCTTTCAAGGATGGAGGAACAGTAGCTCAGAGGGGTTATGGCTACTTGTAGGTCACATCATCGGTGGCTTGATGGCTGTCTTCCCTGAGGTGCCTGTGTCACCCACTGAGGGTGGAAACTGGCTGGCCTATAGGATGAACTGTGACCTGTTTTTCTAGGGGAGAGCTGTCATGAACTAATCTCCAACTGGCTGTTCCTTTTTCTTCAGTAGGGGAAAAGGTCTTCTAGTTAGTGAGTTGATTCCTTCAGTATGCATTTACTATCAAATACCTATAGAATAGCTATGTTTCCTTCCTCTACCTTCAGCCTTAGAAGGACTCGACTTACCCATCCAGTACCCTCCCCTGAGACTCAGTTCAGATAATTGGATAAGAAGCTCATGGGACTGGTTTGGACCAATCAGATTCCTTTTGAATCTGGAGACACAAAAGGAAGTTCCAGTTCATAGCAGGTACTTGAGCTAAAAGATCATGTATCCGTGGGTCCCATCTCATTGGAACTAGAACACCTATTTTGGGTCGTGGCAAGATAAGGCAGAAGAGGCAGAGAGGAAGTAAGAAGAGAAGGGGAAAGATGAGAGGAGTGAAAGATGAGAGAGCGTGAGTCCTGATTCTTCATTCCCCATGAGACTCTGGATGCTTTATAAACTCCACTTTTGTCTTGAGCTCATCTGAGTGGGCTTTTGTTCTGTGCAACAAAAAAGATTCTTAACCAGAACATCTGACTCTGGACCTAGATGCTCTGGTGTAGAGGCTGGAATACAGAAAACTGGATTGGAGTTGGTCACGAAGTGCATGTTCTGGAATGGAGCAGAGGACAGTTTCTTCTCTATACACACACTCACGAGACCCCATGCTCCTGTGTGTACACCCTTTTATGCTGAAGATGGAGGCCTCACGACATCTGTAAATACCCGACCATGAAAACAACAAACCATATTTTAAAAGAACAAGAAATTGAATGAAGCCTCATTGAGAAAGCATTTGAAGATTCTATTAAGATTACTAATTTGTATTTATCAGAGTGGCCAGCTCATCCTAGGATCTCTTAACAAATGTAAATCTTTGTTAAGCTCCTTAGGGGCAGATAAATGACTAGTAGTAAAAACAAGGAGGATGTTGTTTACTTGCTATATTGGTCAGGATTCTCCAGAGAAACAGAACCAACTGTGTGTGTGTGTGTGTGTGTGTGTGTGTAAAAGATGGGATTTATAATAGGAATCATGTGGCATGGTCACAAGATAAGTCCCACTGCAGTCTGCAAACTGCAGAAACAGTGGAAAGACACTGAAGCAGAGAAGGTGGTACTTGTTTCCATCTGAGGCCTGGAGAGGGCCCTCGAGTACCCTCGGGTGGCCACTGGAATAAGTCCAGAGCCCAAAGGTTAAAGAACTCTGTCTGGCTAGAGGGGTGCAGGGGCTGGGAACCAGTAGGAACAAACACAGCCAAGGGCAAGGTGGAGGAGCATGGGTGAAACAGGCAGAATGTGTAGGAGTAGAACCTAACACAGCGCACTCTCGAAGGAAGGCTCAGGGGAGGAGAAAGTGGAAACAGAGCCCCACTTCCTCTGTTCTCCCCATACTCCCAGCCAGTTGGATGGTTCCTGCCTACACTGAAGGGCGGACATCTTCTCTCAGCCCACTGACTCACATGCCAATCTTGTCTGGCAACACTCTCACACGTACTCTTAGAAACAACGTTTTACTCGATTTCCAAGCACTCTTCAATCCAGTCAAGTTGACGCCCAGAATTAGCCATCACACCTGTCAGTTGGGAGGCTGGGTGCTCCCGATGCAGACACATTAAGGCACTTACAGCGGTGCCCATCTGGTCTAGTTACTTCTGAATGTCGCTGGTGATGGTTCATTTTGATGCCATAACAAGATGAGAAAATAGTACTTGTCCTATTGTGGAATCATTACTGAAACAACTGTGGCCAAACCCTCCGCATACAGACAGAGGAGCTGGACCTTTGCCGAATTCAGTAAGGGGATGGTCCATCACGCATCTAAGGGGAGGCTGGCATTGTTTTATATTGATCTGTGGCTATAGAATTTGAAACTAAGAAGGGATTTTAAAAAACCTTTTCAGTTTATTTATTCATTTTCTCCATGAGTGAGCGAGCGAGCGAGAGAGAGAGAGAGGGAAAGAAAGAGATACAAACAGGAAGTACTCACAACAGAGTCTTGAGGCCACGATCCACCCCCAGCTTCAGCCAGCCCTGGATCATGGGCACATATATGCCTGGCATACTCAGGGAGGTCTCTGGATATGAACAAGGCATTTTCCCATATAGGTCACAGAGTGCAGTGTTTTACTCACCGTCTAACCCCTAGGGAATTCTCAATGTCAGCATGTTATCCTAAGAATGGTACTAGGGTCTGGAGAGACCTGTTTCCTCATTGACATCAGGGTACAGCAGCTCCCACATCTGCACAAGTTAAATCTGCAAAGTGGTTTGTGATTTTTTCCTTTTTTCTTAATTGAGAAAGAGAAACCCCCCTCCCATGAAGTATGATCATACCACAAACCCTCCTCCTCCATTTCTCCACCCTCCTGGGATTTGGGGCATACGTGCACACACACATATCCAGCATGTTTCAAGTCACCAGGGATGGGATTTGAACTGTGGTCAGTCATATGGCTTAACCACTTAACCCCTTAACTATTAGGCTATGGGGCCAACTCTATTTGTGCTTTTCTAATGGAGGGGGTTTATGAAGTCAAGTACTTGCTAGTTTCCTATTCTGGAATTAACCAGACACCAACCACTGGGTCATCAGAAAAGTCATGACACGTTTTTGCATAGAAAAATATGTCATGGGACCAGCAGATGGCATAATGGCTATGTCGCTGGACTCCCATGTAGGCGACCACGGATTGAGTTCCAGAGCCAGTGGCTTAAACTCACACAGGGTGCATGTGCATGTGTGCCCAAGATCCTGAGAGGAGAATGGAGGAGAAGGGATTGCAGCATGACCATCCCCCCTGGGGGGTGATTTCTTGCTTTCTGCCTCTCTGTCTCTCTCTGTCTTTCTGGTGAGTGCACATGCCCTATAGCAAAAACTTCTCAAAAAAAAAAGAAAAATATGTCATGACTTTTCCAATGACCCAATATTTATTGAATGCCAAGCTTTGTAGTAGGATCTAGAAATACACAGTGTCACTCCTCACCTCATGAAACTCCTAATATAAGGTAGAGGTTGAAACCAGGTAGTTTGAGCAGTAGGGAGGACTACTGAGACCTGTGGATATATTCTATTTGCCCCTCAAGATTCTTATAAAACTTGGAAGATCTGTCCACAGACAGTTCTAATGGGGAGGGCCCCTTTCCTCACAGCTTACAGTCAGCCCTAATGGCTGCTTCCTCTAGTTAGAAAAGCATCCCTCTTCCCCATGGCTGTCACATGACAATCATCATGGTGTTCTCTTTAACTTATGGTAGAAAAATATATTTTATAGGGGCTAGTCTGTGGTGCAATGATAAAACATGATGGTGTGCAAGGCAATCCCACACAAAGTTCCTGGTTCAAGCCTGGAAACTTCCCTGAGTACACTGGGCTCATCCAGGGCTGACTAAAGGCTGGGGTCAGTCGTTGCATCAAGACCTTGTCAGGGGCTCTTTCTCTTTCAAGGAAGAAATAAACTTAAAGGAGAAAACAGTAGAATAGTATGTATTTGTACTCTGTCTTTATAAAATACAGAAAAACAAATATAGATCAAAAGGATCACATTTGTCAGAAAAAATGGCAGAGGCTGTTGCATGGTGGTTAATTTTATGTGGCAACCTGACTGGGTCACAGGGTACTCAGATATTTGATCAAACATTACTCTGGATGTTTCTGTGTGTGTTTTAGGATGAGCTTAACAGTGAAGTTGGTGAGAGGGAGGGAATCAGGGGAAAAATAAAGCAAAACATTTAAAGGACATTAAAATGGAAAATTATTTGTTGATGATAATATGTATGGTAATATCTTTGACTGAACCAATATGCAGTTGTACTCATGATGGGAAAATTCATTTGGTATGTTGTAATGATACAATGATTGAATTTTAAAAAAATTTAAAAAATTAAAAATAGTGATTGATGCTGGTGAACTTTAAGCAGAATGCATTCCATAGTATGTGGGCCTCATCCAGTTTGTTAAAGGATTGAATAGAACCAAAAGCCTAACACCCTGAGTGAGAGATGATTCTTTCTGCCTGGTGGTCTTTGAACTGGCATCAGTTCATCTGCCCCTGGACCTGAAAGGAAACACTGGATCTTCCTAGGTCTCCAGCCTGTGGGCCTTCAGACTGGTATTGCACCATCGACTCTTCTGGGTTACCAGCTTGCCAGCTCACCTTGCAGCTCTTGGGACTGGCTGGCCTTCTTAATCCTGTGAGACAGCTCCTCATAACGAATCTCTCTCTATATATATTATTTATATTATACAGGTACAGATACACACATATCCTACTGGCTTTATTTTTCTGGAGAACCCTAATATAGGCCAATTTTTTTTCAAAGTGCTAAAGGCTATCTTTAATATTTGTATTTGTAAATTGTGAATATTATTTATTACAAATATCTTTATATTTAATATTAAAAACGTGTCTCTGCTAGTTTGCAGACACCTGGAAGAGTTCACTTATTTATATCATGTCTCTGGTACCTGTGGACATCAGAGTTTTTGATCTTTGGTCCAGTCACTTCAAAGGTTTTCCTTCCAACTGGCCCCTACTTAGGCTGCAGGAGTACGAAAAAGAATCTTTTAAAAATAGCTTTCATTTACTGAACACACAAAGGTTTGCACATTGGTCAATGCAAGTGTCTCCCATATTTCCTAATTATGAAATGCTGTTACCAGGTGTTGGGGCTAATTTAAGATTCACATTGATTTTTCTCCCCCTCATATCATCTCCTTTCTGCAGTCTGCTAAAATTTTGACTTTATTATTTCCTCATGGTATTTCTGTTTTTCTTGGTCTTAGGACAGATTCCATTTTTGCCCTCTCCTGGCTCTATTTCTCCTGGAGCTTTATTTTACTGTGTGGATTATTTATAGACTGAGGCAGCCCTGGGAAACTCCCATATCCAACTGCTGCTCCTGGGCACAAAATGAATTCTCTTCGCTTCCAAATGGCCTGCTATGTATTGCTTTTTGAGTTTGGTGGCAAACTGTTCTTTAAGGCAAGGTGGCTCAGCCATGCAAAGTCCTTAGGAACATTTAAAACTGAGGACTAGGAGCTGCCTCTTAGCAAAATCACAATCTGAATGTCACAGCCAAATGGGCCATTGAAGCTCTTCTAATCTCATTCCTTCTTGGAGGTGGAGAAGCTCAGGTGAAGAGGGGAGCCAAGGGGCTTCAGGTCACATATCTGCCATGGTAGCTATAAGAGGATACAAATGAGAATTCTTACCTGGACAATTATTTTTTTGACAATGCATGGCTATCAGTTTTGGAAAAAGAGAATATAAGTTGAGAAAAATAATCTAAAGAAAGAACTTTTTGGTCTTTTATGGATAAATGTAAAACAAAAAAGAGGAAAATGCACCCTGAGTTGATTGGCTGGAGGCTAAAAAGATTTAGCTACACACCTTGATGATCCCCCATATAAAAAAGTTAATTTGCCTATACATATAAAGTAGCAGTGTTCTGATGTGTTTAACAACTGCCCTCCCCTACAAAGAAAGCCCTAATTTGCAACATTTGCCAATTTCCATGGTGTAAACACTCCTACCATGACTGGTTTCAGGCTACCACCATGACACCTCTCAATGAGGAGGTGAAGCTATGCACATGATTTTTTTGCACACATACTGTTTAGAGGCCACTTAAATCTTGATTTCAAGCCAACTTTTCCAGTCTCTAGATGTAATGCCTCATAAGAAGAGACAAGCCCTTTGTCCACACTAATCCTTGTCCAATTGCTTGGGTTCATTAAATAGTTGATCAACAAACACTGATTGTACACCTATTGTATGACTAATCTTATGTAAGGTGCTGCAGGCTCAGGAACGAACCATGGCAATATATTCCTTGACATGGTCCAAGCTGGCTATGAAGATGAATCTAACAAAATTCAGTATCTAGTAGCTAAGTTATCAGCCCTTTTATCATTAGCCAGTTTCACAAAATAAGGCAAATGACTAAAATGCCTGGCAACCACTTTCTCTTCCACTGAGGACTTATAACTTCCACTTTCTTACACAGCATTGTGATCTCCAGGGATATCAGGAAATATTCCAACTTCCAAAACATCTTAAAATGGAGATTTAATATAGTTTCCGAAGTAAAGCTATTTCCTATAGCACTTTTAGGAGTGGAGGCATTTCCCATCGAATTAAACAAAATGCTGAGAAAACACAATTGTGAAAAACTTGGTGATTTTATATATGAATATATATATATATATTTATGGAATGCATACATTTCCATGTATTTTTACTGTAAAAATGCATTAAAAAATCTTTCACAAAAGAAACTAAAAAAATACAAGTAGGGTTTTGAGTCCTCCCCCCAACATTCTTTATATATATATATATATATATATAAATATAGGCAAATGTGTCTAAACCACTAAACCACTATTACATCAATTGCTAAATGCCTGTTGTTCTACATAGGTGTTGCTGAAAGACTGTATTGAGTCCCTGTCTAGAACGTGTTGGTGCCAAGGGTACTTAGGGAGATAAAGCAACCACAGGCTTCCCTTGTATGAAACTTTGTGCAGTGCAGATTTACTGTGCAAGCTCTGTGCCCCATTCAATTGTTAACTGAAAAGGGGACTTTCACTCTTGGGGTAAAGACACAGCAAAATCACACTTGTCAATTACGACAGCAGGTCAGAGACCCAACACCAGAACTCTCAGAGAGGTGTTTGATGATAATCCCTCCATGGCTGTAACTAGAACTGTTAACTTCTTCTTTGGAATAAATATAACCCCAAAAAAGAGCTAGGAAACTCTCACTGGAGCAGGACTGGGAGCAGGGGGAGCTGGTCTTTCCCATTAAATGTATTCAAGGAAGCAACATTTGGTCTGTGCCGTTCTGGGCTGGTTTGTGACTCGGTGCTGCTTCATGAATAATTGACTGGGAACAATGATCTGTTATCATGGTGGAGGCTGAGTTGGAGGGTCTGAGAAATCAGGAGGGAGTTTTTACCAGATGGATCAATTTAGACAAGAGAGGACAGTTTTGATCTTAATTTTATAGTATTACCTGCTTGTGAAAACATGAACTCTAATACACAGATCTTTCCAGAGACCTCAAGTGCCAGATTAGTATTTTTAAGATGCTTCCCTTGAAATTGTCTGTGTCTCTTTCAGATCATGTCTATGATAAGAGTTTGGTGGATGATGGTGTTTGATGGGGGAGGAATTTGCTGTTGAAAGTTTCAAAGGAGACACACATGGGGCGGGGATCAATTTATCCTGCCAGATTCTTCTTGGCTTGAAGGAGAGGGAAATGAAGAATGAGATCTTTGAGATGTTCCCTCAGAGAGGATGCTTTTTTTCCATTGAGGGGTAGCTAATTCCCTCTGGTGTGTACCCAAGGCCAGCTGGGACTGAGTTGTAAACTGACATCAGGTGTCTGTGCCTGGGTGACATAGAGCTGTAATGCAAATGCCCAGATCTGTCCAGGCATGCTGCTGATTGCTCCTGGATCTGTGCGTCTGTAGTTGGAGGGGACCTCAGCTGGGTTCTTTCACTGAATGCTTACTCTATGACAGGAGCCACTTCATATTTCCACACACCACCATGTTTATGCAGATCAGTAGAGTGGCTATCATCCCCATTATAGAGATGAAGACACTGAGGCTCTAAGGGGGTGAACTGGTTCTCTCAAGGTTTCCCAGCTAGGAAAAAACAGCATCAGGACTCGAACCCAGGTCTGTCTGACCCTCAAACTCTTGTTCCTAACTATTCTTCTGCATTCTCTTATTCCCAGAAGTCTGGGCTTGGCACTTTGAAAGAGTCCAGTCAAATGGACTCCTGGTTACAACTAGATTTAGAGGGAGATGCATTTTTAGATCACCAGTGTTGGGAAACTACTGCAGACTGAGAAAAGCAGAATTGCCAGAGGGGAGGCCCAGGTACTGGGAATTTCAAAAAGCTCTGCCAGGGTGTCTGCCGTTAGTCCAGGCTTGACAACTGCTGGTCTAGTCCAGTGGTTGTGAGGGGGTATTTGGATTTGGCCTGCCCACCACTCTAGAGGGGCAGTGGTGCCAACATGTGGCACTTGGGGGTTCCAAGTCCAGAAAGGGGTTTACAGACTACGATACAGCCCTGATAAACTAGCCTGCAGAGCACCACAGGGACACCTTCACTAGCCTCGTGGTCCTGAGCAAGGCATGGAAGTGCTTTGGGACTGAGTTTCCTCATCTGTCAAATGGAAGTTGTGCCCTCCTGCTGGTAGAATTACAAGGCTAATGTCATAAATTGGTGAGCAAGGACAAACCCTGGCCTACTGACAGGTTGTTTCACTTGCATGGGGATGAACACGGTTTTGAATTATTCACCAAGACTTAAGAACCAAGAGATTGCATGTATTCCTCTCTATGTCCAGCTTGTGTTGGAAAACCAGAGGACATGTCTCTGAACCTCAATTTTCTTTTTTTTTCTTTTTTTTTGGAGAGGTTTTTGCTATAGGGTGCGTGCGCTCACCAGACAGACAGAGAGAGATAGAGAGATAGAAAGCAAGAAATCACCCCCCAGGGGGTATGGCCACACCGCAGTCCCTTCTCCTCCATTCTCCTCTCGGGATCTTGGGCAAGCACGCACACACACCCGGTGTGAGTTTTAAGCCACTGGGTCCGGGACGCTAACCACAGTCAACTACGTGGGAGTCCAGCGACATAGCCATTACGCTAACTGCTGATCCCTGAACCTCAATTTTCTCATCTCTATAATGGAGGTCTGTGGTCAGCTGGGGCTGAGCCTAGCTTCCTGTTGGGGCACAGGGTTCCAGCCCACCACCACCCCCAACCTGCTCTATTGGCTTTCACTAGCCAGGCTGGCTCATTTCCATTCCTGCCTGGCCCTGGAGCCTTGTGAACTAGTGATCCCTACTGAGCCTTAAATTAGATCATATAAAAGAATTAAACCATTGTTTGACTCATGGTACATAGTATATAAAGAGAAATTCTTCTTACTTGTATTTAATATTACTCTTGTCTTTTTGCCCAGCTATTTGCTGAGTCCACCTTCTGTCCTTGGAATGCTCACACCTGGTCTTGCATGAAAACATTCCTGAACCTTGCCTCAAGCTTTTGTAAAATAATAATAATAATAATAATAATAATAATAAAGGAGAAAGCCCCCAATTCAATCATAGCCCTGGCTCCCCCAGACCCAGCCACTGCACATCAAGGACCAGTTTCCACAGGAAAACTCAGGGAGCAGTTTCCCTGGCAACCCTCCAGTTGCTGCTTCAGGTTGGCACAGTGTGCAGTTGGAAATCTGAGCTGCAGGTTGCTGGAAGGGGAAGTGGCAGGGATCCGATCTGGGCCCGGGAGGCCTTCCTTGCTCCCCACAGGCAGCTCCCAGCCCTCCTGCCTGGGCCCCTCTCTGTGAGAGACCTGGCAAGCTGCAGGGAGGGCTCTGCTGGCCCAGACTTTCTACACTAGGAACCAACTGGTGGATCTCTTCCCAAGAGATATGTTAATTAGGGTGCAGAAAGATGGTGGCAAATGTAGAAATGCTGCCTGCTTTGAGAAACTCCATTCTGCTTTTTAGGCTGTAAGCATTCGGCCATTTATATTCCAATCTTTTTATATTCTAAAAGATAAATTATATTTTAAGGGGAATAAAGAAATAATTCAGTCCTTCTGTTTTGAACCAAATCCAGGAAATCTTGGTCAAGGGCATGCAGACATATTAGTGGCATTAAAAAGAAAAGAAAAAGAATAAAAAGGATAGAAAGAAAAAGAATAGAGAGAGAGAAAGAGAGAGAGAGGCCATCCTTAATGTTTTCTGATGATTATGAGCTGAGAAGAGTACACAATGTAGGTTGCTCTTTCATTCCATGGGGCGAAGGAAGGATAAGAAGGATTCCAGGTAACCATTAATTCTTTAGCTAATCTCCAGGTGGATTATAGCTATACCGCCCTCCCTCAGTAATTACCCACCCAGCGGCTAAACATCGCTATGAGGGGCTGTGCCGTTTCGGCTGGGGTTTGAATGTGAGGACCAGGCTGGGAAGCTCAGATGCCTCAATCCTGTAAACCAT
Organism: Tupaia tana; assembly: GCA_026018925.1. Taxonomy (NCBI): domain Eukaryota; kingdom Metazoa; phylum Chordata; class Mammalia; order Scandentia; family Tupaiidae; genus Tupaia; species Tupaia tana. The sequence continues at coordinate 84,162,639 of JAKSZU010000007.1, read as the reverse complement.
TCCACCTACGCCCCCCACAAGCTAACTCTCCAATATCTCCACCCAGGCTGCCAGGAACATATCGAAGGCCTTGACCTAGAAAGGAATGAACACTGTGAGCAGATAACACCACACGGTAGCTGTAGTGGTGCTTTGTTATTTGTAACCAACCAGCCAGCAGATATTTATTGAGTGCCTTTGTACAAGGCATGGTGCGCACATAAATTGCGCAGAGCTTAGCATCTTTACAGAATATTAGATTTGTGCCAAGCCTAGCTGCATAAATAGAGATGCCCCAAATCCTCTACAGGGGTTTAATTTGATTCTTCCCATTCTAGAGAGCTGTGCAAAGTTTTACAGGGGGAACAGCACATCAGTAATTGCTCCTTGTGGTAAGGAAGGGGGCAGGAGAATCATTTTCACTGTGATCAGTGACTTCCCACCCTAATTAGAAGTGCAGGTGAAATCGGTGTGTCGGTGCCTGTGAAGGTGTGGTGAATACCGACTGGGCTATGGGTTGACCGCCAAGGGCTAGCAGAGCCGATGAGTGGAAACCTGGGGGGCCTTTTGTTTGTATACTCACAATATATTTAATGTAAATATACATTCAGATTTATGTTTATCTATTTGCATTTTAATTTACAACCAGCACAATTGCTGGGTAAAGAAATATTTCTGGGGAGCAGAGAACTGTGAAGAAAGCAGAAATGATGGGGGCGAGGGAAATGTTTTGTAAAGCCCTCGTGGGGGGGAACTGTGGGTGGGCGAGGAGGAGTAAAGGACCGTGTGTGCAACAGAGATGCAGCTGCAGGGAGCAGAGACAGGGTCCTGGAAGGGAGCTGTGGAGAGGATCAGCCGAGGGATCAGCCATAGGGAAGAACAGTCTTCCTTTGGGTTGGGAAAGGGGAAGGGAGGGAGGGAGAGGGAGAGAGAGATTGGGGCAGGATTCCAACCCCTTACATGGCTTCCACGCCCCATCAGAGCACGACAGCAGCCAACCTCCTTGGCCTGAATGCCGGCCTTTCCCTACAAACATTTTATGCACCAGCATCATATAATATTACAATCGGCTAAAGCTTACTTAGAAGGTGCTAAGCACCGCGTGGTAATGATCTCATTCATGTTAGTAGTGAAGTCTCTATGAGGGAGGGCTCTCAAGATCTCTCACTAGAGGAAACTGACTGGCTTGGTGATGTGTCCCAAGTTGATTGCCAAGGGGGAAAGGGTAGCAGGAGTTAGAGCCCCACTATAAGATAAAGATTGCAGCCTAGAGGCTAAAGGTGGGAGCTGCTCAGGCCACAAACCTTGGTGGTGGTAGAGCCAGGCAGGGTCTTCACCCGAACAGTCGGATTTTAGCACTCCCAGTTCTGCAACTGGCCACCTGCTCCTTTGTCTGGGTTGTTCCTGTCTCTGGGAGGCCCCCTGCTTCTCCCTATCTCACAAATAGTCACCTTCCCACAAACCTCAGCTCAAACAATACCTCCTCTCTGAGATCCTCTCCAGCTCGTCCCCAGTCATCCAGGCTTCTCTCCACTTGAGCACAGTGAAAACAGGCCAGCAACGACAAGCAACAGCCATCTCTCCTTTCCCTCCTCTTCATGAATCCCAACTGAAGGGTTTACAGGAAACAATGTAACCTGTGTGATTCCATTGCCCTGTCTGCTCTCTAGGAGGAACCACCCAGTGTGTGGGTTTTGGCCACTGGATATACAATACTTGGAATTGCTTTCTCTTGGTTAAAAAAAAAATTTCCAGAGAACTTGTGTACTCACCAGAGAGGGAGAGAGAAGAGAGAAGAGAGAAGAGAGAAGAGAGAAGAGAGAGAGAGAGAGAGAGAGAGAGAGAAACCTCCCAATGGGGTTTGGCCACATCACAATCCTTTCCCTCTCTCTCCATCCCGTTAGAATTTCAGACATGCACCTGACACCAAGCTAGGATCTGGTCTGGACTGCAGTCAGCCATGTGAGACCCAGCGTCTATGCAGAGCACTTACTCTCTGCACTGCAGGCTCTCTCGTTACGAATTTAAAGAGAGCGAGAAAGATATGAAAGAACTCAAGACTGTTCAGGTTTTAGCTGCTGCTAATGAACTTATGAAAAAAAAAAAAATCCCAAAGATTTTCTAGCCTGAAAAAGACACCCCTTCAAGCAAAGAGAGTAAGTTGCACCTATTGCCTATCCCCCTCTACCCCCGTTTCTACTACAAGGCTTTGGTCACCTAGAAGAAAACACAATAGAAGATTAAGAAACATACCTTCTTTGCTCCAGCCACAGTGTCTTTGCAGAAATGTGCCAATACATATCCAGCCTCGAGTATTTTCATTTGCAGATCCCTCCACCAGAGCCTTCACACCCAGATCTGTTACCTGTGTGACTTCTGAACGTGCAGGTTACCTTTGGCTAATGCTCTTTTCCACTCATTTCTATTTGCATTACTACTTGGTTTCATTTTCTTCCTAGCATTGCTCTCTTTAAAATCTTGTTTAAGAAAGATTTTTGCTGTAGGGCACATGTGCTTGCTGGAGAGACAGAGAGACAGAAAGCAAGAAATCACCCCCTAGGAGGCATGACCACTCTGCAATCCCTTCTCCTCCATTCTCCTCTCTGGATTTTGGGCACACAAGCACATGCACCCAGCATGAGTTTTAAGCTACAAGGTCTGGGACTTGAACTGCAGTCAACTAAGTGGGAGTCCAACAACATAACCATGACACCATTTGCTGGTCCCAATCTGCTTGTTTATTTATTTCCTTGTTCATTATGTGTCTTCCTACCAAATAGAAATTCCAGGAGGGTAGAGGATTGGTTTGCCTTTTCGCCTCTGTATTCCCTTATTCTAGACAGTGACCGGCTCAAACAGGTGCCAAGTCATCATGTACGGGATGACAGTGACTCTCTGCACAACGACGTGCTCCTTACCAGGATGAAGACCTTAGAATTTTGTAAACTGAACCACAAACTAAATTAAGTGCAAGGAACTTCCATTTTCAATCAGAAAAACCTACCACTACAAAACATTAGAAATGTTGGGGGAAAATATAACAAGCATCCTTTCAGATGCTTCATTGCACTTACAAAAGAGTAAGAGAAATTTAAGAACCAAAAATAAAGAAGCAGAAGACCGTACTGAGTAGGGCTAAGGCTGTGGCTGTGGGTGTTGGTGGCATTCTTAGTATCCAAGAGGCTTAGATTTTAGCAGAGAGAGAGATAGGTCTTAGACTCTCCCAATGTGGAAAGACAGAAATGAGGCCACTTCCACAAACTAGGATCTATAAAGTTCCGTGGATCATGGTGGGGGGATTACCTGTTGTTCAAGGAAATGGCAAGCACTATGGCCATTTTGTCCAGGGTTCTGGGTGGATGAAAAAGGACTGAACAGAGAATTACTAACAACAGTGTCTGCTCGTAAGTTTCAGATTCAAATTTACATTACCCATATAGGCCAGGAGATCTCAAGATGAGAGATGAGTACAAAGCATCTCTGGCCTGTGCCTGAGTTACAGGTGTGAATAATGGGGAGCTCTAGAAGTTTTCTCATCATAAGGGTTGCTCTTCTATTTGGGAAAGGCTTTCATTTCCAGAATCTTAAGCTTACATTCCACTGACCAGAGCTAAGAGCTAGTTCCCATGCATTTCCCTTCTCCTGGGTGTAAGGAGACTGGGTTGAGTATTTTAAGCTGGGCACAGTGCAGAGGGAAGAATTCTGGATTTCTTTAATTAGAAAGAAGGGAGAATGGATGCAGATAGGAAGCCAGTGTTGTTAGACACAAGGTACAGAATTAGAAAGAAACTAAAATGACATGATGATATGATTATCTACACAGAAAACTTCAAAGACTCTTAGAAAAATTATTAGAGTTAATAAGGAAATCAGCATGCATGCTCTTTTATAAGATCAGTATACAAATATTAATTGCATTCCTATAGATGGGCAACCATTTGTGATAGCAACAGAAACACTAAAGTATTTAGGAATAAATTAAGTAAAATATATGCAAACCAGTTATGAATAAAATTATAAAATTATTCAAAACCACAAAATTAGACTTAAATGGAGAAGCAGATCATGTTCATGGGTGGGAAAGTCAATAGCATAAAGATAAAAGGAGCTAAAACCTTAACACTCAACAATTCCTCCCCTGTGTAATGCCCTGAAAAACTGTAGGAATTATACTAAGGACAATGAAAGAATGTTCAGAGAGGTGCTTTTAGTTTTTTGTGTGTGTGTTTTTTTGGTGTGTCTAGCTTTTTTTTTTTTTTTTTTTTTTGGTAGTAAAAAAACTAGAGAAAGAAGGAACAACAGGGAGATCCTGCAATCCCAGAGATAGAAGGGCCAACAGGCAAATCCAAGCCACATGACTTGGCTTGTGCTCATCTGCAGGGGCCCTGACCCAGCCTGCTGTGGGGAAACAGGGACTCTCTGGCCTTAAAGAACCAATAGGTTCTCTGCAATCCCAGAGAGAGAAGGAGAAACAGGGAGAAGACCCTGCAATCCTAGAGAGAGAAGATAGAAACCACGTCCCCATGTGTGCTGACGCCATTCTGCTCCCCGTCCATCCAAGGCCAACAGGCAGGCCCAAGCCAACCTGCTCGGCCTGAGCTCATCATCAGGGACCTCTGCTCGACCTGCTGTGGGGGAAGAAGGGCTCTCTGGCCTCTAAGGACCAATACCTGGCCTACCACCCTACATTCTACCTGTCAGCTCAACCTTCACCCACACTGGGGGCAGTTAGCTTTGGGCATATAAGAACCAAACACCTAAAAAGAGGAGATTCTAGAGGAATTCTTTCTCCATATCTCCTTTAGCAGTAAAAGGACAGAAATTCTTCTCTGAAAACATGTACCCCAAATTCCTACTGTGGATTCCACACTCCTACCCACAGTAGAGGAGAGAAATTGGCACAAAGCTTATCACATCACAGAGAAGTGCAGGAGCACACAGCTACAGACACACACTCCAAAGAAGTCAGAAGAAGTGAGTATATCACCAGATGACTAAAAATCAAAGCAGAGTCCCAGGAAATAGGATAAAATCAATAAGTATCTTACCCTCAAAGGATCATAACTCCCCACAAATAATTGATGAAACACGAGAGCACAGATATGTCAGAAATATAATTCACAACATCCATGCTAAAAAAAACTTAATGTGATGCAAGAGAAAACAGACAACCAACTCCAGAGATGAGAAAATCCTTCCATGACTTGAAGGAGGACTCCACAAAGAGATACTGAAAAAGAACCAGACAGAAGATATATTCTAGAGATAAGGTATATGATGTAGGGAATAAAGGCCTTCCTCAAAAATATCAGCAGTAGATTAGACCACACACAGAAGGAAGAATCTCTGACCTTGAAGACAAAACCTCTGGTTTAGTCCGAGCAACCAAGAAGAATAACCATTAAAAATGAGGACAGCCTATTGGACATCCTAGACACCACTACATAGCCAAATATCCACATAATAGGTATTTCAGAAGGTGAAGAGACTGGAAAATAGAAAACATCTATTGTAATGTATTAGCTGAAAACTTCCCAGTTTACAGAGGTGTGCAGACATCCAAATCCAGGACGTACAAAGGACAACAAATAGAAAGGATGGAAAAGTCACGATGCAATTTTGCATAGAAAAATACATGACTTTTTCGACAACCTAATAGACATAAGATCCTCTCCAATGCATATCAAAGCCAAATTGGTAAAAGTCAAAGACAATGACAATATTCTAAAAATGGCAACAGAGAAATGCCAAGGTACTTACAAAATTTACCCCATTAGCTAACATTGGATCTCTCAACTGAAACAATGAAGGCGGAGGAAAAAAAATAGGAAAACATATTCAGAACTCTGAAAAAACAGTAGTTTCAGCCAAGAATATTATACCTGGCAAGATTATCCTCTAAATGGGAAGGAGAAATAAAATAATTCCCAGATAAACAAAAGCTGAAAAAATTCACTAAAACAAAACTGGCTCTTCAGGGGATACTTATACCAGGAAAGCTAAGGAGAGACAAAGTAAGAGACCACAAAGCAACTAGAAACAAAGGGTAAGCCCACACATATTGATAATAACATTGAATGTTGTGACTAAATTTCCCAAGAAAAAGGCTAAAAACATAGATTCAATTGTTTTACACACAAGCAGGCTTAAGTGCAAATTTGCCAATTATTTGAGAGACCGTTGTCTCTACAGGTTCCTATTTATATATTATAACCATTACTCACTGTATAAAACTAGATACTGGAGGAAAAGTCCAAAATGTTACAAGTAGCTGTCTTTCTTTGGAAGGAATTTAAAAGACTAAAATCAAGAGCTTTGTGAAGCCTGTAAATCACCAAATCATTGGTTTTATCATGTCTTCACTTTGAAACATTTATTTCCAATTTGTGTTGGCTTTTTCAAGGACTTATTTCCTATGCACAGTATAGCACGATGGTTCTACAAGAATTCAGTGTGTGAGTAAATGTGTTCTTTTTCTATTTCTTCCTAATAAGCTATTGCTATGTACCATTTTACCTGTATCTAACTGGACCAATGATTGATATCCACAGATTTTTCCAGATTACAAACTCTTATCTTCCACAGTCCTCTATGCGGAAAATCCAAATTCTTTTTTCATTGATTAAGTTAAGATTATCTTTGTTAATTTATGAGATCGTTTGTTGCCTGATTTTTAATCAATATATTTTTCTTTAGAACTGTATCTCTCAGTAAAGAACGTCATAAACAATTCAGTGCATACTTGCAGAATAACCATTGGAGCAGGTTTCAAGTGTTCACAACATAATCTAATGTTAAAAGTGGAAGATGGGGAATGTGTTCATTGCCTCAATTTGTTACAGAGCACATACATGCTTTTAAAGACCATTCCGTACCCTACAAAGAGGTGTAATGATTATATGTAAATCGTGATTACAATATTAAAAGAGAAAAAAATAGTAAGAAACCACATGGTATCATCAACAAGACTATATAAGTAAACTTGGTACCTTCATCTAATGAAACGATCTGCACTAGTGTGAATGAAGGAGCTGCAGCCAAGCATCAAGGGTGGGTTCTAGGATAGAATGCTGAACTGAATAAGTCACAGAAGGAAACACACTGTACTACGCCACTCTGTATTCAAGATACGAGAAACACAGTGATCTATTCTTTAGGGAATAAACATATGTAGTGGAATGATGAAGGAATGCATGGAGATGATAAGCACCAAAGTCACGGTAGAGATTACTTCTGGGTGGTGAGCAACAAAGGGGATGACCTGGGTTGGTGAAGGCTTCAAATACATTCCTAATGTTTTAGATATTCACTCTAGCAGTGATTTCATGCATGCTCATGATGGTGTTCTTTGTGCCTTTTTTGTAAATGTGAATTATTGTTATTTTTAAGTTTAATTACTTATTTCTTCCATGAGAGTGAGAGAGAGAGGGAGAGAAATAGACAAGTTCTCCCAACAGAGTCTTTTTTTTTTTTCTTGAGAGATTTTTGCTATAGGGCATGTGTGCTCACCAGAAAGAGAGAGACAGAGGGACAGAAAGTGAGAAATCACACCCCCAGGGGGGATGGCCACACTACAATCACTTCTCCTCCATTCTCCTCTTGGGATCTTGGGCATGCATGCACATGCGCCTGGCGTGAGTTTTTTTTGGAGAGGTTTTTGCTATAGGGTTTGTGCGCTTGCCAGAAAGAGAGAGACAGAGAGACAGAAAGTGAGAAATCACCCCACAGGGGGATGGCCATGCCACAATCCCTTCTCCTCCATTCTCCTCTCAGGATCTTGGGCACACACACACATGTACCCAGTGTGAGTTTAAGCCACCGGGTCTGGGACTCGAACTACAGTCGACTACATGGGAGTCCAGTGACATAGCCCTTACGATAATTGCTGGTCTCCCAACAGGGTCTTCATGCTGTAATCTACTCACAGCCTCAGTGGCCCAGATGCTGAGCACATGTGCACGCCTGGTGCGCACAGGGAAGCCTCAGGACATGAACTCAGGACTTTCTCATGTGGGACTGGCATTTAAGAATGCTGCATTTCCACTGTGCCATCGACTGGTCCCTAAATGTGAATTATTTCAAAATAAAAATTTGAACATCTTAAAATTTACATATGTATCAGAGAAACGTATTCTGATTACTGTAATCAATTCCCCTACTATTTCCAGCTTAAAGGACATTTAAAGATGATCTGTTCCAACTTTTTCATCTAATGGAAGTAGAAACTCAGTCAAGAATGCTTCAGTTTTCCATGGATGAAGAACTGGTTAATGACAAGGTCTAGAATAGAATTCAAGTCTTTCCTTATAAAGACTGCTTTATAAAATTAAGGCTCTCTGTGATTTACTAGTTTTATAGGTTAGAATTTCTATTTATTGGCTTTCTTAATGTGGGAGAAATATAGGCAGGAAAGAGGCCAAAGTTAGCTTGCACTGAGAAGTTTAAGGATAAAAATATTTATCATCCTACTCTTCCCTTCGGTAACATCAAGATAGACCTATTGACATTTTGGCTAAAGGGGAAGTGGCTAGTGTAGGAAAAGATATATCTGGGGTTTAAAATAAATGCTAGTTCTGAGATTTCATGATTCTCTGAGAGTCAGAGAGCTGGAGACCAAGCTTAATCCAAATATTTGCAAGTTCCTAACATCTCCAAGCTTCATTTTCCCAGGTGCACAGGAAGGGGACTGAATATAAATTCTGGACTCAGCAGGTAGCATAGTGTTTAGGGCGCTGACTCCCAAATGGTCAACTGCTGTTCAAGTCCTGGACGTGGTGGCTTGAAACTCACACTGGGGGAAGTATATGCATATCTGCACGCCCCAAATCCTGAAAGTAGAATAGAGGAGAAGGGATTGCAGTGTGGCCATATCCCCAGGGGGTGATTTCTCACTTTCCCTTTGTCTCTGTGTCTCCAGCAAGTGCATGCACCCTATAGCAAAAATCTCTCTCTCTCTCTCTCTCTCTCTCTCTCTCTTGCTAAAAAAGAAAAAAAATGTGAATTCTACCAGATCCAGGAAACTTTAATCTCAGGAAGTAAGATTCTACTTCCAATACTTGCAAGGGCTAGGATGTTACAGGACAAAAGATGCTTCTCAAAAATATTGTTCCAAAGTTGATTTGCCAAAGCTGCTAAACATCCTTCACATCTGTTCATGTAGGAGTATGGGGCCTGATTTTTCTAGGAAAGTCTATTTAGACCCTGACACAGATTGCATTTCTTTTTAAAGCAACAAGAGTGATAAAGTATCTTAGCGTAAAATCAATAGAAAGCAGTTTAGTGGCCTCTGAAGTTCTCCAAGCAGCCTTTCCTTTCCATCTTCTCTACTGGAAAGATCAAATAAGAAGTTACCAGTTTCCTTGTGTGTTTTAGTTATTTGCTACGTAAATCACTGAAAAACATTTAGGAAACCATTTAGAATTGAAGAAAGTCTTTTCACTGCTTCTAGCACCTCTCACCTCCATAAAGGATGAAAAAAGGAAACAAAAAAGTCTTTACATTAAACTATTGATAGTTGACAGAACTCAGGACCTGGGGGTTATTTTTCTTAAGTACTATATTGTTGTTTCTTAAGCCTTGGAAGATAAAAAGAGGAATTTGTTTCCATTTTCTCCCTAGAAGCTCTTCTTTCCATCTGTCATGCAAACAGACTGAAATGTTGCATTTAGCCTGCTCAGAAATGATTAGCTATTGACAACGTGTTTTATAAAAGAATATTGCAGTTGGAAAGAAGATCTGTGGTAGGCAGAAAAAATATGCTCTGCTGAAGACTGTGCAGGGCTAGGGCAGAGAAATGATTGTTGATTTCAGTCACAAAAACCTGTTTCATATCATCAGCACTTTAAATTTATGGTCGTGAAACTCTGCTATCGTGAATGTTTCTCCCCAAATCCGACATACTGTAAAGGCATTCAGTGAAACTAAACCCTTTCATGGTATCCCAGGGTGAGGTCATTAGGTGTGATAAGGTCATTAAGGTTGGGCCCCTATGATTGAATTCTAGAAGGTTTATGAAGAAGAAAGGAAACCAGAATAGGCAGAAATTTACGGGAAGCCTCTCTGCTCAAGGTCCTGCCACCCATCATTTTGTGATATCTTTAACCCTTCTACCTGGCTAGAATTGTGAGTCAAATAAATCTCTATTCTCTTAAGCTTACCATATCTCAGGTATTTCTATAAGCAACTCAGTAACAGACTAAGACAAATTCTGATGGTACACTGAGTCAAAGCCACTATCCTAACACCAGTTAGCTCCTGTGGTGATATCATTTGCCAAACATTTCTGGTTCTCCAAACTTTTAGGAACATGTAGGACCATATTTCCATGCCTCAGTGGAGCTGAGTGGGCCCATGTGACTTGCTGTGTGACAATGTTTCACTGATTTGCTTTGGTTAATGAAATATGAACAAAAGTACTGTGTATAACTTCTGGTGGAAAATTTACCTTCCAGTGCTGCTTTTTCTTTTCCTCCCTCTGACATACATATGAGGGGACTTCAAAACTTCATAGAAAAACAGAATTAAAATATGAGTTTATTTTGCTAGAAAACAATTTTTAAATCTAGGCATGGTTTTTCCTCCTGTACATTTTCCACAAGCTTTTTGAAGACTGTATAGATAGCTGCTTCTTTATCATAGCTTAAAAATATATATATATTTACAGTATTTATTGAAAAAGAATCCACATGCAAGTGGACCCGTGCAGTTCAAACATGTGTTGTTCAAGGGTTAACTGCTCACAAATCCTTTATTGGAGCAAAGAGGGTGATGCTGCTGAAAGTGTTGGTGAGTGCCGGCTGGTGCCACCATGATAGTTTTTTTTTTTTTTTTTTGGAGAGGTTTTTGCTATAGGGCGTGTGTGCTCGCCAGACAGAGAGAGAGAGACAGAGAGACAGAAAGCAGGAAATCAACCCCCAGGGGGGATGGCCACACCGCAATCCCTTCTCCTCCATTCTCCTCTCGGGATCTTGGGCACGCACGCACACGCGCCCGGCGTGAGTTTAAGCCACCGGGTCCGGGACGTGAACCGCGGTCGACTACGCGGGAGTCCAGCGACATAGCCATTACACTAACTGCTGGTCCCGCCACCATGATATTTTTGAGCTGATATGCAAGAGCCTGAACTTGGTGACTGAAAGTGGCTTCCAGTTGTCATGGCATAGTGTCCAACAGTGGGGTTTGTTCATTTGAAGTTTGGTTGTTCCATTCTAGATTTTTTAAAATTCCATACTGTGCAGCCCTGGATGGAGGCCCTATATGTTCTTTCCTGTGAAAACATGTCTATAATTTGGGTGTGGAGGGGAGAGGTGCAGATAAAGGTACTTTACTTCATGCTCAACAATTTGGTTTTGTTTCCTCAATATCCAATTCCCTGAAGAGCCTGGATGATTTTCCTGGCCTAGTTTGCCTCATAAATCAAGACAATGAAGTGTATGGGACACTTGCCAAACATACAAACTCTAAATCTCTTGAAAGTCCTTCCTCCCTCCTCCCCACTCCGTACTTACATTTGGCATTTTTGGAATGTATGTGTGTGTGTGTGTGTGGGGGGGGAACAAGTCTAGTATCTCAGATGAACTTGATTAATAGTGAATGGTTTATCAAATTGTTTTTTTTTCCTTAATGATATTTCCTATCTTTTTATTATCTTTTATTTATTTATTTTTTCTTTTTTCTCTTATTTTATGTTTTTACAATTAAAGTATGAATTTATTTTGGTACAAAAACTTTTTGTTTTCATACATAGTTTTCCCATTACATATATTTCCATGGTTTTTTTTTTCTGAAACATTTTTTTTCTTTTTTTTGGAGAGGATTTTTGCTATAGGGCGCGTGCGCTCGCCAGACAGACAGAGAGAGACAGAGAGATAGAAAGCGAGAAATCACCCCCCAGGGGGGATGGTCACACCGCAATCCCTTCTCCTCCATTCTCCTCTCGGGATCTTGGGTACGCACGCACACGCACCAGGCGTGAGTTTAAGCCACCGGGTCGGGGACTCGAACTGTGGTCGACGACATGGGAGTCCAGCGACATAGCCATTATGCTAACTGCTGGTTTCTGAAACATTTTTTTAAATTAATTAATTTACATTTATTCCCTGAGCATTGTCACAGCATACAAAATGTGATTTCCCATCCAGCATATACTGCATAGTGGTTTAATCATGCATGTTATCATCAATAATTTTCCATTTCTAGTTTCATAATATATATCCGTGTGTGTGTGTGTGTGTGTGTGTGTATGTATATATATTATCCCTATTTCTGATTCTCTGCCATTTCCCACCCTACTCCCACACTATCTCTGGTGTCTACAGTTGTTTTCCATTCCTTTCCCCCCCACAATTTGTTGATCACAGAATTTCTTAAATAATCTAACTACTTTCAATAGCAAGTTCAGCTGGTAATTTTAAGAAAAGCAGTTTTAACTTTAATAAATCAAATAAATGCTAAGGAACTTTGCTTAAAACTTAAAGCCAGGAAACAGGTCGGGATTCTGTTCAAATAGCAGGTACATGAACCTATCAGCAGACAAAAATCCTTCAAACCGGAAAACAAAGCCTAGAAGAAAATCAGCAATGCTTTAGTCAAAAGTCATAAAATGCTATTTCACCAGTTCAGTCTCATGTACTTAATCTATCTTCTGTTGTGGTTCGATCTTCCCGATTAAATTCTGGGATATAATATTCAACTCCAGACTTGTCCCTACAATTAAGCTGGCCCTTTTCTTTGTTTTTGAACTCTTATTTCTATGTGTCTGAATCTAATTTTCCTGGTATAGCACTCCCTTGAGAACTTCTTGGAGATCTGGTCTGGTGCTGGTAAATTTTTTCAGGTTTTGTTTATCTGAGAATGTTCTTGTCTTTTCTTCCCATATGAAGGATAATCCTGCTGAGTGCAGTGTTCTTGGCTGAAACTGAAAATATTTGCACTCTTTCCTCCCTCGCATTGTTTCCAATGAGAGGTCTGCTGTTAGCCTGATGGGATATTCTTTGTAGGTAACTTGCCATTTTTCTCTTGCCAATCTTAGTATCTTGTCTTTGTGGTTTTGGTCAACCTGGCTATAATGTGTCTTGGAGAAGATGTTCTTGGGTTGATTCTATCTGGGGTCCTTTGTATTTCTTGGGACTGGATCTTTGAGTGCCTCTTTAGGTTTGGAAAGTTTTCTTGCAGGATTTTATGGAATAGATTATCAATGCCCTTATGAGTCTCTTCACCTTCTGGGATACCAATTATATGGATGTTTGGATGTTTGACAGTATCTAGTATTTCTAATATATTATTTTTATTTTGGGGGAGCAATTTTCTCAGTCTTTGTGGTGGATTTTTCTAAGCCAGCTATTTTCTTTTCTATGTGTGAGATTATATTTTCTGTATGATCTAGTCTGCTTTGAATACTTTCAAGGAAGATTTTGACTTCCTGAATTATAGCCTTCATCTCTTATAGGTCCATTTGATTCTTTTTTAAAGTGTGTAATTCCTCTTTTAGATCTTTCAAGAATTTCCTCACCTCCTTGAACTCATCAGTTCCCTTCTCTTCTGCAGTTTATTGTCTCTCTTCTCTTCCATCTCTGTTAGCTTCATCATTATGAATATTCTAAATTCTTTATCAGACATTTTCATTGAACTGTCTGTTGAGGAAGAGGAACTATTCTTTTCCCTAGGCGGAGAGGTATTTTCTTCCTTTCCCACATTTCTTGCGGCCCTGGGGTGATTTCTAATCATCTGATTTTGTGTGGATGTGGATGGTATTTCTTCCTAATTGTTGAAGTTCAATCTGAGCATTCAGGAGCACGTAGAAGGAGGTGATCTGGAATCTATTTGCTGTTCCATTTTTATCTCTTTTTGCATCAGATTCAGTAGATATTGAGGAATATGTTAACTCTAATAGTATTTGGATGTTTGGTTATGGTTCCCTTAGATCCATCTAGAAACACAGGGAATGGAGATTGAGGAGCAGAGTGATGAGATAAAGGAAAAAGAAAAAGAAAAAGAAAAAGAAAAGGAAAGAGAGAAAGAGAGAGAGAGAGAGAGAGAGAGAGAGAAGAAACAGAGGGAAAAAGAAGGAAAAAAATTTTAAAACAACCAAAAATGTTTATTCTTTTAAAAGAAAAAAAGAATTATCAGTAGAAAAATCTTCATTTCTCTTTTTTTCCCAAAATCATTAGTTCTCAGGAGCCATGGAGGAATCTTTTACTGAAGGCCTACCTCTTTCCTCTCCTGGATGAGAGGGGGAAAGGGGATTATTAGCAAGATAAAAGAGGGGCTGAAAACCCAGAAAATACTTTACCTTAAAAAAACTTTAAAAAGGGGACCAGCAGTTAGCGTAATGGCTATGTCGCTAGACTCCCACGTAGTCGATCGCGGTTCGAGTCCCGGACCCGGTGGCTTAAACTCACGCCGGGCGCATGTGCGTGCGTGCCCAAGATCCCGCGAAGAGAATGGAGGAGAAGGGATTGTGGTGTGGCCATCCCCCCTGGGGGGTGATTTCCTGCTTTCTGTCTCTATGTCTCTCTCTGTCTGTCTGGCGAGCGCACACGCCCTATAGCAAAAACCTCTCAAAAAATTTTTTTAAAAAGGAAAAATTACAAAAAAATGAGAAGACAGAGACAGAAGCAGAGAGAGACAGAGACAGAGAGATGGCTAGAGGGGCTCCCTACCACTTGAGTTTGGGGGCTGGAGGCTGAATTATCAGTAGAAAAATCTTCATTTTTCTTTTTTCCCTGAAATCACTAGTTAACAGGAGCCATGAAGGAGTCTTCTTCTGAAGGTCTGCCTCTTTCCTCTCCTCTATCAGTTTTTTTTTTTTGATGACTTCAATGAACAGAGACCTCCATCTACCTGTATGAGCATGTATGTAGCATGAGTAAATACAACTTGTTCTTTTAAGGTAATGATATCCTGTCCTTTGTGTTATTGCAGCATATGTCAGCCTACACTGACAGATACAGATTTATTGAACTCTACTATGAGCCAAGTAATACACTAAACACTTAGTAAGGAGTATCTCACTTAATTCTTACAATAATCTTGTAAAACAGACACTATAGTTATTCCTCTTTCACTGACGGAGCACTGTGGATATACTACTGAGTGACTGGCCCCAGATCACGAGTACACATGTGGTAGAGTTCCTCAGGACATCTGTCTCCAGAGCCTGCAATGAAAACCACTCCATTTAGGAGAGCTGGGCAAGAAGAACGAACATTCTTTAAAACCAACATTTGACCAACTCTCCTACCCCTTTGCTATCTCCGTGAATAAATGTACCATGGTAATAAATTCAAAAGCATCACAGAAACAGGCACAGGGATAGCAGGGTGGAACTGCTCTGTCCCACAAGAACAGCTTAAATTTCTCTCTAGGGACAACATGGAAGAGAAATAAGATGATCATAAGAAAGCTCTTTGGGGCATTTTGTGGGGGGAAATGTCTGCTATCGATGTTCAGTTTGGTTCCAAGTCCACTGTATCAGACCCTTACAAAGGCTTAGTGGTAAGACACCATGCCTGCATACATGTGAGTGAGGCAGAAGAGCACATAAACCAGGGTGCTCAGTCCTGTGTGGGTGATGGCACTCCATGAGGGACAGGGCAGGGCACTTTGAACAGCCTCAGTGTCTAGGAAGGCTGCACTGGGCATCAAAAGTCCAGGGAGGTCTGGGGCCAGATGATGGGGCAGCAGTAAAATGTGATGCTCTGTGAGACAATCCCACATGGAAGGGTTCCTAGTTCAAGCCTGGAGATTACCTTAAATATATCTAGCATGCACTTGTCCATGATCTGGGTCTAGATGAAGGCTGGGAGTGGATTATAGTGTCAAGACTCTGCTGGCTCTCTGGCTCTCTGTCACTCTGCCTCTGTCTCTCTCACTCAGAAAAATGAATACAAATTAAAAAAAAAAAAGCCCAGGGGTGTCCTCTGAGCATCTTTAGTGCCTCCTCAATAACTTGACAAAATATATTCCTAAGAGATTTATCTAAATTCTTCCTGAAGCAAGTTGTATTTTTAGTCCGTACTACCTCTTGCATAAAGAAAAGTTGTTTAAAATAGGACCTCCTTTAATTCATCCTAAAACAGCCTCTTTTAAGTTCCCAGGAAAGAAGGGAGACATCCATAATTTTGAATTACATAAGAAGCCTATGTTCTCCTTTGCATATCTTTATAATTTTTGTGTATTTTGATTCTGCCCTTCCAAATTCTTAGTTGCCTGGGATTAATGGGGGCAATCTTATCCACTTTGCAAATTTTTGAGAAGTTTCTTTAAGAAAAGACCAAAACAAACACATAAATAAACAAAAAACAAAATGAAGAAAGAAAAAAAATCCTGAAGCCTTAAAGTAGTAATATGTGGGTTATCTATATCCTATTTATTTGTTGGGATTTAAGACCTCCTAAGAAAATCCAGAAGGAAAAAAGTAAATCCTCCAACCCTCTACGCAGAAATCTCTATTCAAGACATTTTCCAAACCAAAGAAAGATTTGAGTGTTAGTTTTCCAAAATTATTCTCTTTATAATGGGATTTTTTTTCTTCTGATTGCAGTTGATCTTCTGTGAAAGGTTACGGATCTCTTCTTCTGAGCTTTGAAAAGCCTGTTTCAAAATTGGTTGGTAGGAATATTCATTTCAGAAAACCATAAAAACAATGATCCTTTGCTAGCTGAGTCTGATTAAATACGGTTTTAGACCTAATCTCAGACAATCGATTCATTATCTTAATAGGCAACAAAGTGTACAAAGATGAGCAGAAAACTACAATTAATTGTCTTACTAACAATGCCTGGGTAGGCCTTTCATTTAATTGGTCATCTAATAATCTAATTCCTTATTTGATTTATTTGCTTACACAAGCAGCTCTAATATACGGAAATTTTCATTTTCTTACTTCTAATGTATGAAACACTCATAGCATGGCAGTCTCCAATGACCCGATGTTGCCTAAATGGATGGCTCTCACATTAAGACGGAAATAACTACTGCACAAGACCCATAATCTTGTGATTTGTTTGCTGCTGAATCAGTGCAGCGAATATGAAGCAATTTTTGTAGCAAGATGGAAAGGATGCGCTATTAAACATTAAAGAGGACCCCACCCATGAGAAGGAGGTCACCTCTTAATGAGCTGACATAATTTTCTAAGGGTAGCGGCGAGTTACTGCACACACCAGAGAGACAGGCACTGCTATGCTCTGACCTCCCACTTGTAGTTGAGTCCCTTGCCCCATTGGCTCACTCCAGGACCAGTTAACTCCACAGTTCATGGATAGAAGGGCAAGCATCCCTCAGAGAAGAGCCTGAGGACCACGGAAGCTTGGGATACTGGTATTCTGCATGGACTGCCTTGCTGGTCAGGCCAAATTCTTGCAGCTTGTTAATGCAAGGCTGTCCCACCACTTTCCAAGGATAAGTCAACTCTGAAGTCAACATAAAGGAAGGATTAAAAAATAGCTTCATTTATGTTCAATAATCTGAGTCCTTAAACTGTGAGGTATATACCAATATTTATTGTTGTTATCACCTAATTCTTTTAGGTGAACATCGTCTTTAAATACGCTAGTGAATCTACCACTGAATTCTCCAGTGTATTCAGTAACTGGCTGCTACCCCTAGAGCAAAATCAGCCTCTGTGATCAGAGAACACCCCTGTAACAAACCACAGAACCACCACTTTCTGGAATAAGTTCATGAGGGTCAGCTGACTTGTCTTTTGGAAGAAGTGTCCTATGATGAATCAGAGAGGCTGGTGACTGCCTCAATAAGCCCCTGCCCTGAAGTCCAGTTCCTGGACTGTCAAGGCAAATAAGCTGAGTTTCAACCGGCTGCTTCTGATCATCAGATGAACCATCTCGATGTGACAGAGAAGGCTGCATTTAAAGATGAGACTGAGGAGTTATCTAACCTTTCAGCCCCAGGAAAGGAAAACAAATGTCTTTTTCTTGTGATGTTGAGAAGAGAGGATCAAGAGAGATTAGAACCCATAACTCAGGGGCTGAAAACAGACAGAAACACTTGTAAGAGCAATGAGTCTTTGGCCTTAGATGGCATCTAGCTTTGCTCTAGATGGGTACCGGGTCTTCCCAAATGCTCAAAGCCCTCCCTAGAACAAATTTCACTTATTCTTCAAACACTTTGGCTACTTCAAGAGGAAACCTAAATAGACAAGTGATTTACTCAGGGTTACCTGGTTTATCAGTAAATTGTGGATTAGCATTCTGGCTGTAGGTGCTTTCCCAAATTGCCTCTATGGAAAATGCAAGTTCACGATTCACTTTCCCTGTTTGTGGCTGAACTTGCCTTGACCGCAACATATTTTTGAATGAAATTGGCAGAAACATGCATTCCTGTGCCCCAGGAAAAATCTAACTGTACATCTATAAATCACCATCATAGAAATAAGTTTCTTTTTCATTCGTCTGTCCCATAAATTACATTGGGTATCTATTTTGTCTTTGCCATTGCTATCTGAGAAAGCTGGCTCATTTGTAGTTATTTTGTCTGTCCTTGGGGGAAGGAGAAGCATAAGATAAACTGTTAACCTTAACTTGATATCTGTCGACAGAATACCCAAGAACTCTTGGAAATATAGTGACTAGATTCTGGGAGAATCACATGTGAATACTTTCTTTGAAAAAAATAATTGGCTTATACACTTGAGTAGGTGAGTAGACATTTGTGCCTGTGTCTGTTGCCTCCTCCTTGGAAATAATGTAATGTCTTGCAAAGAATTTGCATCTGATATGTATCAAAAGCTCCTTTCCTTGTTGATCTGATTATTAATGGGAGTTTCAAGAGTGGAGAGGGGAAAGGACTGAAAAGCTAAGTAGGAGCTAGAATCTCCTTTAGATATATACATACACAGTGACCCAGAATCTGCTAACATAACATTTCCTTATGAGGAAAAGTAAATTTATTTTCCAAGGTGGCAGAAACCTACCTAGTTTTAAATATTATAAAATGTCTAGGTTGCTAGACTCTCATATGAATCACTGCAGTTCCACTCCTGGACCCAGGGGCTTGAAACTCATGTTGCGTGCGTGTGCATGCATGGCCAAGATCCCAGGAGGAGAATGGAGGAGAATGGACTGTGCTGTGGCCACACCACAATGAGTTTCTGGGGACATAGTCAAACCATAGCAGGGCAGTTTCACCTAATAATCCAGAGCCCTAGCTTCTTTTGAAAATTCAGGAGGGCAGGTTGCATGGGGAACACTTATGTTTGGCCTCCCCTTTGGATGGGCATTATTTTTTCTTGTTCAGCATGGTCTTATCACCAATCTCCTCCTGGCTCATGTACCAATGGTGTTTACAGTCTTTTTTCTTTCTTTCTTTCTTTTTTCTTTTTTTAAAAGGTTTTCACCACAGGGCGTATGTACTCACCAGAGAGAGACAATGAGAGACAGTGAGAGGAAAAGTGAGAAATCACCTACTAGGGGAATGGCCACACAGCGATAGTTTCTCCTCATTCTCTTCTGGGGATTTGGGGCATGCATCCACATGCACCCAGCATGTTTCAAGCTGCCAGGTCCAGGACTTCAACTGTGATTGGCCATGTGGGAGTCCAACAAGGGGGACCAGCAGTTAGCATAATGGCTATGTTGCTGGACTCCCATGTAGCTGACCGCGGTTTGAGTCCCGGACCCAGTGGCTTAAACTCACGCTGGGTGCGTGTGGGTGCGTGCCCAAGATCCTGAGAGGAGAATGAAGGAAAAGGGATTGCAACATGGCCATCCCCCTGGCGGGGGCGGGGGGGGGGGGTGATTTCTCCCTTTCTGTTTCTCTGTCTCTCTCTGTCTTTCTGGTGAGCGCATGCGCCCTATAGCAAAAACCTCTTCAAAAAGAAAAAAACAAAAGACAAAACAAAACAAAAAAAAGAGGAGGCAGCTTGCTTAACCCCTCTGGTCCTCGGTTTCTCTTTCACAAAATGGAGTGCTAGTACGTGCCCCTTCTTCCTTGTGAGCACATCTGAGAGGAAGGTAATGAGTCCTTCATCAGTTGTGGGGTCCCCAACCTGTAACTGGGCTCTCTGGAATTCACCTAGAAGGCCAGTATCAACAAATGGTCTTATAAAAACTCAAAGCCAAACCAAAGCACTTCTCCAAAGTACTGATGCAAAACATTGATTTTACTGAGGTCTCTTGGGGATGATAAGGCGAAGTGACATCATATTTTACTTGGCAACACTTCCAGGGGCTGCTGATCTCTTTATTATGTAAAGCAAACTAGTCCCCTTTGGGCTTCTCACACCTCTCCTCTCCCCAGCAACACAAGGGAATATTCAGAAAGTTCATGGACAAATAGAATGAAAGCATATTTTAGTGCAAACAAATTTTGGAAATCCATGAATAGTTTTTTCATAAGACACAATTTTCATGAATTTTTTGAAGACACTCCTCAACCCTGTTCAGAGAATCCTATGTAGAAAGGGGGAGGAGAAGGAGTTTATGCACAACGGGGCAGGGTGTGTCACCTCCACATATCATGGGAACCAGGAAAAGGTGACTTAAAATGTGTTCATGTAATGGAAAGTTTTCAAAATAAGCAGTTCGGGAAGACTTTATGCTGGGACTGGGACTTTATCTTGAAAAATTAAGTTAAAAATTATGACAATTTATCTGGGTAAATGAGTTGAGCAGGCAACTCTATGTAAGACATACAAAGAGCCAAAAAGCATATTTAAAAAATACGCAACATTTCTTATCGTACAGGAAATGCAAATCAAAACCACAATGAGATACCATCTAACCCCAGTCAGAAGGGCTAAGACTGAAAAAATAAAGAATGATAAGTGCTGGCAAGGCTGTGGAGAAAAGAGAACTCTCCTATACTGTTGGGGGGAATGTAAATTGGTCCAGCCACTATGGAGAACACTATGGTGATTCCTCAAAGACCTACAAATAGAACAACCATATGATCTAGCAATCCCACTCCCAGGTATATACCCAAAAGATAGAAATACACTCAGAAAAACACTTGCACATCCATGTTTACTGTGGTGTTATTCACAATTGCTAAGACATGGAACCAACCCAAATATCCACAAATGGATGAAAGTAATGGAAAAGTGTGGAATACACACTATGGAATACTACTCGGCCATAAATAACAATAATGAGACCCTAGCATTTGATAGAAAGTAGCTGAATATGGAGAATTTACTACTAAGCAAAGCCAGCCAGACTATGAAACAGAGGCATTGTATGTCCCCACTCAATATATTGGGTCGTCTGAAAAGTTAGGACATATTTTTGCATAGAAAAGCATGTCATGGCTTTTCCAGCAATCTAATATACTGAATGTCTGCATTCTATGGCAGAAACTTTAAGACTGGAAGGTATAAAGGCATGGAGAGAAACTGTGAAACTAGAGACAGTGCGGGAAGAGGGTGGGAAATAGAGGCAAGTGAAGGGAGGGAATCAAGGGGGGAAAGAAAGAAGCAAAACATTTAAGGGACACAAAAATGGAAAATTATCTGTTGATGATAATATGTATGGTAATATCTTTGATTGAACCAATATACAGTGTATTCAGTATGGGAAAATTCATTTGTATGCTATGATGATAGACAGTGATGGAATGTAAAAAATAAATTCATTACAAAATATACGTAACAAAATGTGGGTTCTAATGGCACTAAGTCTTAGAATTGACAGAAAATGAATCAAGTGAGAATTACCACCAAACCCAGCATATGTTTTTTTCTATCAAGCTATCCTTCACTTCACATCTGATACACACTATAATATCATAAAGGAAGTCAAGTTTTGCAAAAATATCTGGGGGCCTTATACACTACTTTAAGGGCCACTCTTAATCCTTTGATATTCAGTCATTCTCATAAATGCGGCATAATTTTGGATTTACAGAAAAGTTTCAAAATTATACAGAGTTCCTGTACACCCTTTAGCCAGATTCCCCCACTGTTAACATCTCATGCAACACAGTACATGTGTCAAAACTGTAAAATTAACATCAATACACTACCATAACCCAAACAGATTTCATTCAGAATTTTGCCTGTGTTCCTACGAATGTCCTTATTTTGCTCTGGGATCTAATCCAGGATACATTACATTTAGCAATCATTCTCCTTTGAAGCATGGTCTTCCTCAATAACAACCAATCTAATGTTGCCATGTTTTTGTCAGTGGCTCGCCTAGAATGCCATTCATGTAATTCTTCTGTATCACTTTCATTGACTTCCCTCAGGGAATCCTACATTAGTTGCAGTATTTGCAATTCCACTCCACATGAACCAGACAATTAAAACCACTTTCACTTTGGAGGGGTGGGTGGTATAACAATGGTTGTGTTAAGTCTTTTTCAAACCATATCCACTGCCATAATAGTTTGCTTGTTAAATCATCAAAACACTTTTGTAACTAAATAACTATGCCTCCTCTCTATACACTCACATTCCCTAGTAGAGCAACTAAATGGGGAATTCCTGGCCAGCAGGGGTCACTGAGGACTCTGTTCCATGCAGGAGGGAGTCTATGATGGACAAATGCCTACACTGCACTTACTATACTGCCAATGTTTGAATTGTCATTCTGGTGTTAAACAAAAAGGGGACTGATTTTAGAAGTGATCAGTTTATTGGTAAGTATTTTTCTGAAATGAGAACTTTTCTTCTTGCAGGTTTATAAAACAACCTCACCAGTTTGAAGTGGGAAGGCCCCTGCTATGGTTTGAAGGTAATTCTTTCAAAATTCAACTGTTGTCCATTTGACAGTATGAAGAATTGGCCCTTCAAGAGGTGACTAGGCCACGATGACTCTTTGCTTATCAACGGAGCTAAGGCTCTTAAAAAAGAGGCTTCATGCAGAGTCCCTCCCCTCTTGAGGGTGCAGCCCTCGCTAGACAACTGAATTTGCCAGTGCTTTGGTTTTGGACTTCCCAGCCTCAAGAACCATGAGAAAATAATTTTTTGTTCTTTATTAATTACCCAGTCTTAAGTATTTTGTTAGAGCAGCAAAAATGGACTAAGACATTTTTGCGAGCTAACATGGTCTTCCCCTATCACACACCCCCTCCAGTGATATCTCTTATAAATTAACCAAAGCAAGGTACATAGAAAGGTAGTTTTTCTAAATACCAATGAATCAGGAAATCGAGTCTCAATGGAAAATTATAATTTCTGGACCCCTGAATTATTCTTAGACGCATGTCTTCGATGCTGTAGGATACAGGTAAGATCCAAACCAAAGGCCCCAGGTCCTTGACAGGTCATGCAGTGAAGGTTTGACATGATCCATTCGGACTTTAAGATTACCTTTGTTCCCAAAGATGCCTGTCCTTGGATTCTGCATAATAACTGCCATTTATTATTTGTGCTAGTTTATGAGTTTTTATTCCTTGCAGGCTAAAATCGTCTTAAAATGAGGGCATGGCCTCCCTCAGATTATCAGGGAGTTGACTACTCTCCTTTCCCTGTATTGTTTCTTTAAGCCTTGCGTTATCCAGAGACGAGGGTAAAAATGTGACAAGAACTGAGAAAGAGGAAGAAGATGAGAACTAAGATCTGAGAGGTTTAACTAAGATTTCTGAGTTTCCAAAGCATTTTCAGCATCAGCCTGGTGAGGTGGGAGGGATATGTATTCTAATCATCCTAATTACAGGAACTATGGGACCTGAGACTTGGAATTCAAATGACCACATTCCGGTGGGGAATTAGTAGCAGGGCTCAAAATAGAACTCCAACTCTCTCAAGGGTTAGATAATAGCTGGAAAGTGCCTGTCAGATTAGATCTGCACTGTCCAAGTAGCCACTAGCCACAGATGGCTATATATTAAAATTAAAATGTTAAATTCAACATTCATATCCTTAGACACACCACCACATTTCAAGGGCTCAAGACTTACTGAGGATAGTGGTTGCTGTGTTGGACAGAGTAGGCAGGAGGATTTCCGTGGCAACAAGAGTTTTATTGGATAGTGATGGTCTACATGGCTTGGGGGGTGGGGGGGATGGTCCTGAGGAAACATGGCTCCCTGGTTACTGGAAAGTATTGGGAAGGTCTTGACTTGGGAACTTCCTCAAAATTCTGGCTCAATGGACTATTATTTGGAGCGGACTGATACTTGGAGTGTAAGTTAGAGGCCCACAAACATCCAGCCAGCAGTATAAGAACATTCATTCATTCATTCATTCATTCGACAAACATTTATTGAGCCAGACACCTTGCTAGTGCTGGGAATGTGTCAAAGAAAAGACAGGCATAGAAAAGGCAGGTATAGGCTCTAGTCTCTGGGACATCACAGACTAGTGGATATCTATCATGCTTGGGACATGCAGCGGCTTGAAGGAACAGAACACTGAAGAGAGAGAGAAAAACCAACGTTTAAAATGATTGATGTCTTTCCATTTTTCTCATTTCTGAGAAACTCCAACCCTTCATTTTAACACTGAACACCAACTTGTTCAATGTCAAGAGCAACCTGGGATACCAGTGAAAACTAGCCCTAAAGCATTCGTATCTTATAACTGTTTGTCTCTTCCCAAAGAGATGGATCACAGATCTAAAAGCAATGATATAGTGGGGCCTGCAGGTGGTGTGGTGGTTAAGCTGCTGGACTCCTACACAGCTGACCATGGTCAGAGTTCTGGATCGGTGGCTTGGAAATCGTGTCAGGTGTCTGTGCGAGCATGCCCAAAATCCCAAGAGGAGGCTGGAGGAGAAGGAATTGTGGTGTGCCCATCCCCTCCAGGGCTGATTTCTCCCTTTTCCTCTCTCTGTCTCTCTGGTGAGTGCACATGTCCTATGACACAAACCTAAAAACAAAACCAAAATGACATAGTACTGGAGCCTCCAGGCCTTCCCCTCCTCCCCGCACCCAGCCTCACGTAAGGGGGGGAAGCCCATGAGCAGCTTCTCTGCACAGCCGTATGCCTTTCTTCCCTACTCACAAAAGTGGGTACCAGCAGTTAGCGTAATGGCTATGTCACTGGACTCCCACATAGTCGACCGCGGTTTGCATCCTGGACCCAGTGGCTTAAAACTCACGCCGGGAGCGTGTGCGTGCGTGCCCAAGATCCCGAGAGGAGAACGGAGGAGAAGGGATTGCGGCGTGACCATCCCCCCTGGGGGGTGATTTCTCGCTTTCTGTCTCTATGTCTCTGTCTGTCTGGCGAGCGCACGCGCCCTATAGCAAAAATCCCCCCCCCCCAAAAAAAAGTGTAGGTCAGTGAGAAAGAGTAAGCAAACCCTCCTGTATGATAGCCTCAAATCCTTCCCGAATGATTTAAAATAGAAAAAGAAGACATTATTATTCTTGGTTGGACCTTTGGTCATTTCTTAATAACAAATTCCTTGTGACTTGTGTCTGAATGAGAAGAAAAGGGCTGCACTTGGAGGCGGGAGGCCCTAATTCAAGACCCAGTTTGAGAGGAGGAATTCAGGATACAGCTGACATTACACAGGGGTGGAGATCTGTGGGGCTGAAGAGGGTGACGTCAGCTTTGCCAGGCTCAAAGAATATGGGACACGGCCTCTTCTGTGAGTTTCAGGACTCAGAGAGTCAGAGGTTCTGAGTCGTGCTGGCGCTTGCTAAGATTCTATGGACTGAGTCTTTATTATTGAGAAAGAAGGTCGGAGGCTGGGGAGGGCGACGGTGGTGATGTCCTAAGTAGCAAGAGGCAGATACCAGAGTATGTGTACAACGCTACAGATTTAGTGGGCTTTTCAAGCCATGTGCACTTGAAGATGAGGTTCTTTCCAGGGAGTGCTGTGGAGATAGGATATGTGCTTTAAGTCATGTGTCAACAGCAATTGGAAAGGGCCTGCTGCAGTATTTAGTGAAAAAGCATCTGAAGCAGCACCTAGGCTCAGGAGGAAAGGGCGCCATGTCACAGCAGGCTCTGTCTTCCACAGGATGGGACGGTGGGGCTGTTCTTGCCTGGGACACACCTCCCTCCTTGGCTTCATCCTTCTGGAAAGCATTTCATTAAGTAGTAGGGACAACTCGAGCCTAGCACAGTTCAGGCAAAGGGAGACTTAAAAGGAGACAGACTTTTGGGGGCATCCATATGTTTGTGAACATTTATCTTTCGGCTTGTGGGGGCTGTGCAGCAAGAGCCTAGGATGCTTCTTCGCAAGTGTGAGTGACCCATCTGCAAGGTTTCTTCCATAAATCTGATTCTTAGGTGTGAGCAGTCCCATAAAAGAATGAAAGAGTAATCAAGGTACAGTCTGCTTCAGTCCCAGAGGAAAATCCCTGGCAAAATATTCCAGAGTTCTTTATCAGAAGGAGAGAAAACACAAGTCCTTTTTGGAAACCTCCATGAAGCCGGTGGCACCTGAGGATAATTGTGAGGCACCGGTGACGCAGGGAGGGAAGCAGAGAACACACATGATGGATTCTCCTGCTAATTTCAAAGCAAACAGCGCAGCTAGGTGGTATTTGTTACAGCTCTGATAGACTGTGGTGTGGGGAAACAGCCATTTGGTTTCCGACACAATCATAAATACCGGGGACCTTGAGGCGGAATGCAGAGCCATGAGTTTGGAAAAGATTGCCGGCCTTGGGATCTCAAGATGCTGATTCTTTAAAATTTTACCAATATCCAATATGCCGAGTTGGCTGGCTGAGAAAAGGCCACCCTGTCTGCATGTGGGATGTGGAGACAGGGGCTGCTTTTAACTAGGAGCAGGTAAATTCTTCTGCCCATAGTCCCTAGACGTGGGGGCTTTTCCATGTATCTAATTTCTCCCCATTATTATATGTCTAATAACTTGTCCTGGGGTATTGTGTTTATCCCAGAAATGTTAATGACTTCATAACTCAGTGTGAAACGCTCTGGGCAATTTTTGTATTATTAAGGATTCTATGAAGTATAAAAAAGGAAATGTTCTCAAGGTGCCAGACCACCATTATAACTTGATTCTCATTTTGGAGAAAGGAGACAAATTAAGCTGTTAAAAAATACATGTTTTTCCATTGGGAAAGTAGTTCATTTAGGTATAATGACATCATTGCCCTTTGGAAACAAGGCAGTGGGTGTTCAGAAAATCCTGAACTGTACATCTCATCTTCTTGCCTGGGCCAGCCTGGGTCGTGCCTGTACTTAGGCACCAGCGGTGAGGGCAGGTCTGGAGTTTTGGCGAACTGGGTTGAGGACCTAGGGCCTGAGCCTTGGAGGGGCTGAGTGGGACACTGTTTCTGAGAGCTGAGTTGTGACCCAGGGAGTCTACCAGCATGGGGGGAGGAAGGAGTGAAATGAGTGTGTTGTTCTGAGAGGCCTGAGAGCTACCATGGCCACAAATGGCCATAACCATCCTTCCTTGCATCACTTAGAATTGGTGAGTTTGAGTTTACAACTTTTTTTCAGGCCAGGAAATCTGATCTATGAAGAAAGGACATGCAAAACCAGTAAAAGCTGTGCTGCCCATCAGACTGAAACCATAATGGTAGGAGGGGGCCTGGCATATCCCTCCTCCTTCCCTACCTCATTCCCTAATCCCAAGGGGAGGCTCCAAGGACCCTCAGGATCTAGAGAAAGTGGTTTGAAAAATCACTGCCTAAAATGCTGTAAGAAAATGTATGTGAAAAAAATGCAAATAGTAAAACTAGGAATGCTTTTATTACTATTAGATCCCATTGCAAAGCTTGCTGTTCAGTGGGATATGTCAGGTCATTTGAACGCTAGTAACGATGATGAAATAGTGTACAAATGAGGGAAACTGAGAGGCTGGGATAGATAAAGTACTTAACCAGCATTTTAGGGTTAGCACAGACCCTGGGTGTCGACCTCAGCCTTTCGTTGTACCCCAGCCCCACTCCCAACTCTTCCCATTCTTTCTCTACCTTCCTGCTCCCACCCCTGCTCTACCCAGAAGCCTTCCCAGTGCCTTCGCCATGAGTAACTCCCCAGATGAAAGTGCTGCCCCACAAGAGTGATTTTGAGTACAGGTTCTTCCTGAGCTTCTGTAGCTTACTAGTTCCTGTGCCGTTACCAGTTGGAGTAATGGTGGTAGGGTCTGGGAGTTGGGGGATTAACTTACATATAGGTGAGGGTGCACACTTTGGGACTTATATTGATTTAAATGCGGGAATCTCGTGGGATCTCTGGTATGTGGGAAGGGATGTTTTACAACCGTTTCTATCATGAATGGACTGGGAGAAGCTCAACCCAAGACAGATTTGCTTGGATTGGCTCATGGAAGTTTCCATAAGTAACCAGTTGGACAGCTGGCTGCCAAAAATGGGCCTGGCTCTGGAGGGGTGGGGAAATTTACACTGCTCTTCAGATGTGCAAACAAATTAAAAAGTAGCTCTCTTTAAATGTCCTTATCTGGCTTAGAAAGCCTGCATCCCACTGATGGCAGGGAGAGGTAAAACCTACATCCTACCTGTTAGAAGTGGTCTCTCCTGGCTCACAGCAGGCTCTTAGGGGCGAGGTAGGCTTTAAGTGCAAGTTCGACTTTTTTTTTTTTTTTTGAGAGGTTTTTCGCTATAGGGCGCGTGCGCTCGCCAGACAGACAGAGAGAAACATAGAGACAGAAAGCGAGAAATCACCCCCCAGGGGGGATGGTCACGCCGCAATCCCTTCTCCTCCATTCTCCTCTCGGGATCTTGGGCACGCACGCACACGCGCCCGGCGTGAGTTGTAAGCCACCGGGTCCGAGACACGAACCGCGGTCGACTACGTGGGAGTCCAGCGACATAGCCATTACGCTAACTGCTGGTTCCCTCCCAAGTTCGACTTTTCATTCTTCCTCTTCTTCCTCCTTCCTCTTCCTGGGATGTAACTGGGCAGAGGAGAGCCTTCCTGCCTCCCTGGCATTGGGGTACAATGGTCTGCCTGCAGACTTCTGTGGTTTACTGAGGACCATTGGCCTCACCTGGCTCCAAGGACTCCAGTATTAGGTGCTGAAAAGATGCAGCTGGTACCACCTGGGTTTTGTTGGATGCTGTGCTGCAGCCTACTGCTGGAGTCTGTGGTTCCTGTCACGGGGTTTGGCCATGAGATCTCTCCCTCCGTATGCTGTATTCTGATTCCATACTCTCGGACTGCCCAGAGCACCCGGCTCCATACGACAGTCCTGGTCCACTCACCTAGGTATCGTCCTCAGGCATTGCAAACCTCTATCCATGTAGTACCTCTTGGATGTGGAATTTCTCTATCAGGGCTTGAAACATCCCCATCTGTGTCTGAGCAGCAAGGTCGAGCGATGAGCCCCGGAGTCCCTGCACCTGTTTCTAATCCCAGGGTGCCGCCTACTGCTTCTCCTTTCTCTCCCCTTCCCCACCATCGAGTTTTCTCTTCCTGCCTGCAGAGAACTTCTCCCTTATTTCCGCTGTCCTTTCTTTACCAGTTTTGAGTATACTTCACGCTCTGAATCCAACATATTTGATGTTCTAGAATATAAAGATATGCTTCTCTCACACAAAGTCCATATTTTCAAGACCATTATTTACTGTAGACTAAAAAGTTAAAAAACTGGAAGTCAGAAGCTGACCAGTGGCTCATTCTTTCTCGCTGCCTTCCTGTTACAATAATCCTAATTGCTCCTGGGACCTTGGGTGCTTCCATTAAATAGGGGGATGATCAGGTTGAAAGAAGCATAAGAAAGGGAAGCGATGAATGTATTTCAAGAAATAGTATCCTTGGGAACCAGCAGTTAGCGTAATGGCTATGTCGCTGAACTCCCACGTAGTCGACCGTGGTTCGCGTCTTGGACCCGGTGGCTTACAACTCACGCCGGGTGCGTGTGCGTGCGTACCCAAGATCCCGAGAGGAGAATGGAGGAGAAGGGATTGCGGCGTGACCATCCCCCCTGGGGGGTGATTTCTCGCTTTCTGTCTCTCTGTCTCTCTCTGTCTGTCTGGCGAGCGCACACGCCCTATAGCGAAAAACCTCTCAAAAAAAAAAAAAAAAAAAAAAAAAAAAGAAGAAGAAGAAATAGTATCCTTGATATAACCGCAAGAATAGATGAGTGGTAACCAGATAGAAGTCTGCCATCCCCACACCCATCCATTTCCTGTTTCTCACTTGGCACTAGGTTGCAGGAGGAACAGGAAGAAAATGGAACTGGTACTGAGAGGTGAGAATGGGGGAGAAATGACAAGATTTGTTACCTGAGAGACGAATGATGAAATTGGGAACGGGTGACTTGGAGGAAAAAAAGACTTGCAGAGCAAGGAGAAGCATCTGCAGATGTATGGATGGTTGTCACGTGGAATGGTCGGAGTGTTCTCTGTAGTTCCAGAACGAACCAAAATGAAAGGGTAGATGTTAGAGTAAAGCCAACCCCCAGTCAATGGGAAAAAATGACTATAATGTCTCAAGTGGATTGGGCTGCTCCAGGAAAACAGTGCTCTGTCGCTGGAGTTGTTTTAGGTACAGGTTGGACTTTTCTAGATGCTAAAACGAAGATAAATATCACTTGTAAATGGCTTGGATGAGGCTCCTGGATTCTCATCTAAACGATGGTGGATGAAAGAGGGCTACACTTTCTTTGACACTCTTCCCATACAGAAGTGCCTATGTCCCTTCCTCTGGGGCAGGCTCTGTGCTTGAACAACAGAATATGGTGGGAATGAATGATGCTGTACCAGTGCCTACATCCATGCAGCTTCCACGCCATGGCTTTGGAAAATTTGTTCTTGTGTTCTTGGAATCCTAAGCTGCTGTAAGAAGTCTGACTCTTCTAAAGTTGCCATACTCTGAGTGAGCCCGAGCTAATGGCTGGAAAGACTACATGGAGAGAGAGACAGAGAGAGAGAGAGATGGGTAAATAGACACACCCTGGACCAGACACCACTGTTCTATTGATTCCAGCCCAGGCATCAGACATGAGAGGGAAGACATCTCTACATGACTCCAACCCCGGCCACCCTCTACTGCGACTTATGGAAGAGCCCAAGTGAGGACTGCCCAACTGAACTGTGAAGCCCAACCGTGAGATATAATAATGTGTTGCTTTACTCCATTCAATTTTGAGATGGTTTCTTATGCAATAGGTATTGACCTGCAAGGATTTGAGTTTGTAATCTGCTTAACTATCTATATGAAGATAATTGGACTTGGTCATAGAATTAGATGATAATGTCTGAAATATTCTGGCAAAAACTCTGCCCTACAACATCTCTGCTGGCCTTCCCTGCTGCCCCAAATTATACCAAGAGAGAATTGCATCCGTTTCACAGGTGATCTCTTTAGGGTGACTATAATGGGGGTATGAGAAGACCAGCTTAAATCTAATCAACAATCTGTACGTGACTATGACGTGGTTTGCTGGTGGCTGAAAATGGCACCTGAAGGAATGAAGTTTTAGTATTCAGAAAGAGGAAATAAGGGATATGTATAAAAAGTGGGACACCATGAAATTAGAAAAAATGGGGGGCTAGGGGGCCGGCAGGTGGCATCGTGGTTAAGGGTGCTAGTCTCCCACATGGCTGACCATAGTTCGAGTCCCAGACATGGCAGCTTGCTTTCTCGCTCTCCCTCTCTCTTTCTCTCTCTCCCTCTGTCCCTCTCTGGTCAAATTAAAATAAACAAATAAATAAAGTTAAATAAAATAATTCTTAAAAAAAAAAAAAAAAAAGGAAAATGGGGAAGACTGGAAGGTGACCCAGCAGTAAAGTGCTACACTCTGTAAGACTGACCCACATGGGAAGGTTCCAAATTAGCATCTGGGGACCTCCTCTGATTACACCTGACACACCCAGGCTCAGTGCTGGCTGAGGCTGGGTGCTGGCTGAGGCTGGGTGTGGATCGTGATATTCAGACCCTACTGGGTGTGCTCTCTCTGCCTCTGTCTGTCTCTCTCTCTCACTCATGGAAGAAATAAACTTTCAAAGCTGAAAAGAAATTGGAAAGAGGCTGGAGTCAAGAGCACAGGGATAACAAGTGAAAGAGGGACAAAAAATATTCACTTACAACTTGTCAGTTTTTACAATTTGTCAGTTTTGCTGCAGCTGACTGAAGGGTTCTTTGTTCTAAGCAATTTTTTTTTTTTTTTTTGAGAGGTTTTTGCTATAGGGCACATAAGCTCACCAGAAAGACAGAGAGAAAGAAAGTGAGAAATCAACCCCCAGGGGGATGGCCAAGCAGCAATCCCTTCTCCTCCATTCTCCTCTCAGTATCTTGGGCACACGCACACATGCACCCAGCTTGAGTTTAAGCCACTGGGTCTGGAACTTGAAATGTGGTTGACTACATGGGGGTCCAGGGACGCAGCCATTACGCCAACTGCTGGTCCCTCTCAGTAAACTTTAGCTTGTGTGAATATGAAAATATTACTGATGATGCTGATGAGGAAATATTTTGTTTATAAAGTTCAATGAACTTGGCAGGGCTGTAACCTATGTCTCTGTGACGCCTTGGTTCTTTGCTCTGTGACTGACCACCAGCTCATACGGTAGAAGTAGGCAGCACAGGGTCAGCTTGTGCTGCAACAGGAGGCCTCTTTTACCCCTCCCTCCTTTACTTGGAACAAATGGCAAATGATTGGCTTGCCTGCTCTTGGGCTGAGGTCAGAGTGTGGATCATTGAAGGGTCAATCCTACCTACTGAAAATTCCTCAAAACTCCCTTCCTCTCTCCCTCGTTTGTTTGTTTGTTTGTTTGTTTGTTTGTTTCTTTCCTCCGTTCCTCCCTTCTTTCCTTGCTTTCCTTGCTTTCTTTGTTGCCAGAGAGTAGCAGAGTATAACGGAGAGGGAAAGTGAGAAATTACCCTCTAGGGGGGATGGCCAAGAAGCAATCCCTTTTCCTTCATTCTCCTCTCAAGATTTTAGGCAGACATCCATACACCTCCAGTGTAATTTTCAAGTTACTGGGTACAGGACTTGAAATGTGCAGCCAGCCACGTGGGATCCAGCATCTTAACCTCCATGTCACCTGGTGGCCCCTCCCTTTCTTATTAAATGTGGAAGTGTTAAAAGGCAGGACAAGGAAATATCTTTGGGCCACCCCAGGTGGGAGCCCAGATTGAAGACATGGCATCTTAAGTGGTGACTAAGTAGGGTCAAAGTTGTGGTTAGTGACAATGAACACGGAGACGAGAGCTGACGTGCGCTGAGGGCTCAGCATGTACCAGGCATTGCCTTCTGCTTTAGCAGCTGGCTGTATGCCTTTGTGTGAGGATCATAGCTCTGCAATCCCAAAGGCCTTGGTTCAAATCCTGGTTCTGCAGCTTCTTGGATGAGATGAGCAAGCGCCTTATACTCTAAACCTGTTTCCCTAGAGTTTTACTAAGTATTAAGGGAAGTGATGACTATAAAGAGTTTTGCACAGTGCCTAGCATAAACATTCACAAATACCAGTGATGACAGACGTTATATTTTGTATGGCTCGTGGATTCACTTGACCTTTGTGGATTGATCCAGTAACACAAACAATATCTACAATATGTTTTTTTTCTACGGGAAATGGCATTCTAAATTATAGATTGGCAAACTATGACCCTTGGGCCAAATCTGGCCTGTGGCCTGTTTGTGTGTGGTTTGCAAGCTAGCAATCATGTCTGCATTTTTTAAATGGTTGAAAGAAAAATCAGAAGAAGCATATTTTGTGACTTGCGAAAATGGTATGAAACTCCAATTCTGGTGTCCATAAAGTTTTATTGGAATGCAGCATGCTCATTTGTTTGTGTTATCTACAGCTGCTTTTACCCAACAGGGGCCAGCTGAACAGCTGCAGTGGACACCTGTGGCTCACCAGCCTCCAGTATTTTACTATCTGGCCCTTTACAGAAAAGGGTTGCCAATTTCTGTCCCAAAGGATCAAAACAAAACTGACTCACAAGCAACGTATCAGAACATAGCTTACATAATTGACCACGATTCCCTACTGTATGTACAGGTTGACATTCTGTCATGCATGCATATGTGCACACATGCACCGACTCAAACGTACTGACACACGTGTCTGTAAGTCAGCTGCTCAAACCCTGACTGCCTCTGCTGGTTGAGCTGCTACCCATGGCCAGGGCCATGCTGCGTTGCTCAGCGTCCTGTCCAGCGTGGGGCTTAGAGTTGAGCCTTGGTGGTAAACATGTCAGGCCTAGTTGAAAATGGCTGGCTCTCTGCACCCCCACTGAGTCTCTGAAGAAATACATAAATATTTTAGCTCTTTCTTTATGGCAGATGATTTCCGTTTTCCTTATGGGCTCCCTTTGCTGGAGTTTTTAAGAACTTGTTCTCCTCACGAAATCAGGCACAGAAACTATTTATCATACATATGAGAATCAACATGAATAAAACACCCCTTAGGTACTGTTCACATTTCTTTCGCCTTCTCACTTTTGGGCTGCTATTAAACTTTAATACATATAAAGTTGGCTGGGTTTTACAGAGTCGAAAGTGAAAGTACAGAGGGGGCAGGCTGCTTGAGGGCTTCAATCCATCCAGGTTTGCAGTTAGGTAATGAGCAAGTGTACTAATCCCCATAAACTGGTATGGAAAAAAATAAGCCACTTTACAAATAGAATAATCAAAACTAAAGAGAGCCTAATGATCAACCGGTCTAATCCTTCATTTTTAGAGATGAGAAAGTTTCAGGTAAGATCAGGGAATGGCTTCTAAGGGCATAGCTCCTTTGTGGGAAAGCTGAGTTAGAACAGTCATTGGTCCATACCTCTGCCCCCACGCCCTGACTTCCAGTACATCATGTGGATGCACACAGACGCCATCTAAAAGTCATACGGATAGACACTTTCAAAACACATATTACTCTCTCCCTTACCTATTCACCTGTCTGACATGCATGGTATTTTGACTCCACCTCGCCTGGCACATCCTATCTGAGAAACTCCCTGGGGCTCCTTCCTCAACACTGTGGTCTCTGAGCCTTCCGTGGCCACTGGCACATTCTGTGCCTCCTCAAGACCATGGGTGAGCTGTTAGCTGCGTGTGCTGTGTGATCTGCCAGTCTCCGGTTCTCTCTGCTGTCGTCTTAGTGGGGCACTGACAAAGTGAGGGACTAGGAAGGCGGATGGAACGTGCAATGAAATATTTAGCTCAGGGAAGGAGCTAGGAGACAAAGTGAAGAATGCACGTGCAGGAAAGGAGCGCAGGAAGCTTTCTCTCCTTAGGGTCACGCGCAGCTTTGCAACATTTGTGGGGGTGGGGTACATTTGTATATATTTAGATATTGCTTTTCTCTACTTTCCCCTTTCCATTTCTGGAACAGGCCACAGGCTCCCAGCTGGGAGGCTCACTTGGGCCGGGAGGAAAGTTGGAGGTACCTGCTGGACATTTCCTCTTCTGGCTTTGGCTTGCCAGAGCTTAAAATCACAGAGGTGGGGAGGCTTGGGCAGACAGGGAGTCCCTCTGAGACTGATGTGATAAGAGAAGGAGGGATTGTCTTTGAGTCAAAGTCAATTTTCTTGGGCCAGGAATAGAAAGAAGGGCATGATGAGAGCCAGGAGAGGCAGCTTCTGCTCCCTGGCAGGCCCCTCTCCCTAGGCAGGGTTGGGAAGATGCTGAGGCGAAGGGAGAAGTACGTCTCAGCCTCACCAAGATCCCGTGGCCTCATGCCTGGTGTGGAAGCAGCAGCCCCAGACCTGAAGGGACCAGTAGACTGGGATGATATGTGTCTCCATGGCAACCAGTGTGGTCTGGTGACTCACAGCTTGTACATGCTGGGGAGTCAGGGGAACAGCAGGGGGATGGGGGCCCCCTAGCATCTTCATGCTAGAAAAGACCCTCCAGGGTGGGTCTGGGGGTGCTCGAAGGATTAGTGAGATTGACTTTCCTGGCTACCTAATGGCATGGAGTAGTCACAGTTGAAATTAAGCTGCCTGGAGAAAAATAAAAGAGACTTGATATTTGTTCCACACCTGAGTCTATGGGCTATGATCCCTTCAGTCCTGCTACATCTGAAAAACAAAACAAAAAAATCTATATTTCCCCATGAGTTCTCCAATGCATACTAAGTGTCTTGGTAATTGTGGATACATTATCTGTTGTTTTGCTGTAGGTACCGTCTGTATTCTATTGCTCGAGCTGAAAGATGGGACAACCACATCAATACCTATTTGCATTTCTTCTCTTCTAGGCCATTTATTACAACCAGGCTTTAAAACAACACCAAGTACCACTGCATAATCCTAGACACCAAAGCGTGCATGTCAGAGGTCTGGATTTGCAGGAAAGCCTTTCGAAGGATATGCTCCTTCGTAACTTCATCAAGAGCATAGTCAAGTGAAAAGAGAACCAAGGTAGCAGTGGCAAGAAGCTGTGTCTGCTCCAATCTCCCAACCAAGCCTTGCCTTCATGCTGAAGAACAAACTTCTGTAGCCAGCAAGGCAAATCAGATGTAAATAGGTCTCAGATGGTTCGTTCCTCTGACAATGTGATGCAGAACTTATTTTTAAGTTAGGTCAGTTACCAGCGTCTCACTAGGGAGAACAAAGCAGAGATGGCAGAGCTGAGATGGTGAGAGGAGAGAGAAGCAGAAAATTGTCTCTTGTTTAATAAAATTGACATGGGAGCAGAACAACTCACTGGCGGAGTGGAGGGGACTTCGGTGCAAGTAGAGGTATGGGTTTGCTTTTGTTTTGGTTTTGTCACGTATCTACAGAACTCTGGGTGGCGAGAGCCTGGGTAAAAGACTTGCAAATACAGAGCTTGATGTACATTTCCTAAAACAAATTTCCATCTACGTTAGTAATCTCAAAAGTTCACATTCTTTCAAATTTAGCTGCAACGCTGAAATGTGCTGATGTCTCCAAACAGAAATTTCTTTTTATGGTGCACTTTTAGCCATTTTTTAAAAAATGCAGTTTTTAATGTACACTTGCCAAGAAAATCAATTCTGATAACCCCAACCACGATGTAGTAACTTGACCCCCAACTCAAGGGTGATTTAAGCCTAACACTCAGTATTCTCACTGCCCCCCTCCCTGCTTTCAAAGAAGAGGATGATTCTACAACAAGCCATGCCAGCCAAGGGCCTTGGCCAGTCTCGTAGTGAAAGGAGGTGATTCTCAGTTCTCAGTTCAAAGCCAGTTGTGTTGCTGGTTTCTTCCTTGAGCTGTTCCATGGCACTGACTAAGGCTCATGAGCTCATGCAAAAGGCTCAGTTAAAGACTGTCCAGCCTTTGGAAAGGAAAGGGCTGTTTAGATTTCCCAGCAGTACATGTTACGTTTTTTTCTTTTTCTTTTATTTTATACATTTAATCGCTATACATCACTTTGCTTGTAAGTTGAATTTATCCCACATGAATATGCTTCACACCAGTCCACTGGAGGACACAAAGCACATTATCATCAACAGATAATAACCCCTTTCTGTGTCCCAGAAAGGCCTGGCCTGATTTAATCCTGAGTTCATAAAGTCCAAATTTACTTTTCTGTTGTGGTGGTGTTGTTGTTTTTTAATCAGCAATTTCACATTGGCTCCAGAAAGAAACCACTGAAATAAGCCATTTAGACAACAGACATGATTCTGAGGGACTTGGGGGACATAAATGCCATGAGGGTGACATTTGTGTTTAAATATCATGTTGGGAACCCTGAGTACAAAGGGATTTGGCTAATGTGGTCACAATACCTCTGTAAATGTCAGAGTTTGTCCTGGCCAGCATTTGGGGGTGTCAGACCCCTGCCCCTCAAGCCTGTTCATTATTCCCTTTTCTCCTAATGACATTTGTAAAAAATGGCTGCTGCCATGGGCTGCCCCGTCCCTTGGCATCTGCCCACGTGACCTGTGGAAGGTGGGACAGGACACATTGGTGCATCTGGACTTCACTTATGGGCTTTGGCAAGAGCAGGATGCCCGAGGGGAGCTACTCTGCCCAGGGAGTAGAGCTGAATGAACTAACAGTTTGCCTCAGGTCCTGAAATCACTGCGCTCCTTCGGTTGGGTTCAGCTCTTTCATTTTTAGTCCAGACGGTTAAACAAAAAAACCCACCTTTACTGTAAAAGAATCATGCTTTAGGGAGAGCTTTGAAGGATGGTCATGTGCTGCTAACAGTTCAGTTCAGTCAGTTTAGTCTCTGCCCACACACATCCCCAGGAAGTTCCAGGAGGTGGCTGCATCCAGAGCTCACTGGAGGAGCTGAACTGTTCCAGGATCCACACGGCTCTTCAGCACCTCACCCTCAGCGCCATGGGTCTGCTCTTACGTGGGCAGGAGAGGAAGGAAGAAGAACCCTGGGGCTTCTTGTACACACGTGGAGGTCCCTAAACTGCTGCTTTTTATGGTGATGGATGTGGGGTTGGTGTGTGCTGTTCCTGATTTCTGGGTACCCAGCATCCCATGCATGACTGTCTCCAGGCCTTCTGCAATTTCAGTGCTAATTTCTCTCTTGCTCACACCATCATTCCTTCTCCAGGTGCTGCTTTTACACCATCCTGGCATCACATCCCTACCATTCATTGGAGGTCTGTATCCTCCATCCCGCCGTGGCCTCTGGTGGAGAGAAACCACGTGAACAATGTCATGGTCCATTCTTTCCTATGAGTCCAGTTTGGCCACACCTGATGGATCATTCGGCTGTCCTAACTGTCTGTGGCTGAGAGAATGTGAGGACTGGACTCCACTGGGCCTTGCAGCATCATCATGCTATACTGACATCATCGGTTGAAGTTCTTTCTGTCTCATCTTCTGTCTCATCACTGTTATGTCCTCCTTGGCTCCACTGTAAAATGTCTTCTTGTCAACACCTATAGCTTGACCTGTGGAACACACTGGTGGTTGATGCCTGGACTCAGGAAGCACCCGCTGCTGCCGTGCCATCCTGTGGCCTTTTCAGAACCTGGGGATACTCTGTGGCTCCTGTCTCATGCTTGACACAGCAATCTCAGGATGCCACCCCAGGTTCAGACATTTCTCCTGCTGCTGGGTCTCCCCAGAAATGGGATCCTGCGGTCTTCCTACCCTTCCAGTTCTATCTGTGGGCTGGTGTCTCCTAAACTCCCTGAGAAAACACAGGCTACAGGCTCCGATTAGGGCCTGCTGGCACCCATAGCTTCTCTGTTGCCCTCCTCCCCTTCCTCCAGATGGATGGATGTTCCTGTTTATGCTTCTTCATCTTTCTGTCTGGTGCCCTGGCCTAGGCTTTAGAAACTGAAAGGCCAAACATGGACTCTTCTTTCTCCCGGGTCGGCTCTTCCCAAAGGCATTGAGCGTTGTGGGGATTAGGCAAGCCTAGGAGGGGGAAAGCTTCAACTGATGCCAGATACCCACAAGGGAATCTGTTGCTCCGCACCCTCCCTGTGCCCATCCTTTCTGCCACCACAGCTGCTTGCTCTGGCACCTCCTTCTTTGTTTTCTTTGTCTCCTCTCTTCTGTAGCTTCTTTCTCCTTCCTGGATCCTGCCCAGAGGACAGGCTTATGAAGGCCATCTTTGGCAAAGCACAGGGCTGCTCCCTTCCCGTACTACAAAGCGATGTCTCAGTCCTAGGCCACAGGCCCTCCTCTGCTTCTCTGAGGCAGCCCTTTCAAGCTGTGTGGCCAGGGGCTGTTTCTGTGACCTCAGAACCTTTTTGTTTTTATTATTTTAGAAAATTTAATTTCCAATAACTTAGAGTTGTAGCAAGTCATAGCTGAAAGGGACTCAGGGATTCAAATTATTCTTAATCTCTGTTTCCTTTATCTTTCCAACCCTCTATTTTATTGCTAAAGGAACAGGGACTCAGAGAGGTCAAAATATTTGCCAAGATCGTATGGAATCCCTAGAGCAAGGATCTCTGAAGACGGGTATCGATGCAGAGGACCTTTACTTCCAGTCTTGCTTCCAGCATTTTCAGACAGAGCACATTCAAATAAGTGTCTACTTTGTCTCTCAAAGTATTATTTACTAGTATTTATTAAGCACTGACTGTATGTTGGGCACTGTGTGCAGCTCTCAAAATAGAGTCTCTGTTGATCTTCCTAATAACTCCATGCTTTTTCCATTTCACTGAAGAGGAAACAGGCTTGACTGAGGACACACCATATGCTAATTTTGAAGCCAGGACGAGAAGTCTATGCACACCTCCAGGGCCGAAGTATTCAACAGCTACACCATCTACTCAGCAACAGTGGCAGGATTGCATTGACCAAACCAGATCTGGGAGATCAGGAGACGAGAGCTGTTCATGTCTTCCCTGGCTAATTCATCACTTGGGACCCTTAGAAGCTTTTGTCATTAATGCTGTCTTACTTTAACTTTAAAAAGGTATGGCTCTCTGATAATGATAGTCACCACCCCATCTGACAGATGAAAAATATAAAGGCTATAGCAGCTATGTGGCTTGTTAAAGATCTGCAGCCAATCTGTGGCAGATCTTGGCTTTGAACCAAGAACTCTGAACTCTAATACAGTGAGCTAAAGGGTAGAAAACATCCACCCCTTGTTTTGGAACACACAGTAGATGCTGAACAATGTTTGCTTCATTTCTTCACCTTCTTTTCCTTTGCTTTGTTCCCAAGGGCTGAGCACACACTTAGGCTAAAATGATCTGCTTTGCTCTGCTTTGTTTTATAGTGAGGAGGGAAGGTGGCGCCATCCATCCACTTCACTGCCGTTGGAGAATAATAACTGGATGATGTTCCCCTTGGCAGCTGTCTGGGCCGGCTATGTAAGCAGCATCCAGTTCCAAAGAACTGCCCTTTAAAAAGAGATTAGAATTGCACATCCGCTGTCTACGAGCTGGAAGACAAACAAATGTTCTTTTCTACTCAAATATTTCCAGCTTTTGCTTTAAGGTGTTTCTCATGGTTGGAGCCCAGCATGTTGTGTATGCAGGACTGGATCAGATTCTGCTTATCCTGTGGACCACAAACTCACAAATTGCTCTAAGGCATGAGTTCCAGACTTCTCATTATTTCTTGGATTCCTGAGTAAGCCTCTTGGTTGCAAATGACTCAAATTGAATGAGAAAAAGGGATTTTATTGGCTCACCAATGGAAGAGCGCAGAGGTGGTCTCAGCTTCAGGTGTGGCTGGATCTAGGGGCTCCAACAACATCATTGTCTACTCTCTCTCCTTATCTTTCTGTCCTGTTTTTCTCTGTGGTGGCTTCACTCTTACACAAACTCTCACTCCTGGTGGTAAGATGCGTACTATCACCAGCAGCTAGCATGCATGCTACCAGTCAGCCCATCCTCACAGAAAAAGATAGCTCTATTTCCCACTGGTTTTCATAGACCCACAGAACTGAGTCTCATTGTTTTGCTTGGGTTACATGCTTATTTATGAGCCAATCACTGTGGTAGGGGGATGGAAATGCTGACTGGCCAAGCCTGGGTCTTGGGCCTGTCTCTGGAGCTAAGTGGTGGAATCTGCCTAAAGTCCTATGAACTGCCAGTGAGAGGGGATGGTTCCACAAAGGCAAACCAATATGCTGGTAGCAGAAAATAGTAAATGGATACTTGGCCAACAGAGAAACAAGTGACTACTTCAACTGGATCCTTTACTTGTAAGAGTATACAGATGATTTGGAAAAAAAAAAAAATGCTGACTGTTTTTTTTTTTTTTTTTCTCACCAAGAAAGTCCATGTGCAGAAACTCAAGGAAATAGGGAAAAAACAAATAAACAAACAAACAAACAAAACAACAAAAAACAAAACAAACAAAAAAACAAAACACAACAAAAAAACAGGAAACCTGGTCTGGATTAGAAAAATGGAACTGCTGATGGAGGGAGGAAAGGAACTAAGAATCAAGGATTGATTTGTTTCTTTTCTTTGGAAATAGGAAAGGGAGATGGCATGGTGTCTGTCCTTGGGAGCTTATCGCTGGCGAAGGATTATGTGCTACAAACATACAAAAGAAGTGTCTTGATACAATAAAATCACTTCAACATCAGTCACTCAGTCAATAACTCTTCAGTCAGCAAATGGTTGTTTAAAGTCTACTTTGTGTTCAGGCCCTGGGTAGGCCCTGGGGATACTGGAGTG
Source organism: Tupaia tana (assembly GCA_026018925.1). Lineage (NCBI taxonomy): Eukaryota > Metazoa > Chordata > Mammalia > Scandentia > Tupaiidae > Tupaia > Tupaia tana. The sequence goes on along the minus strand of JAKSZU010000007.1, from coordinate 84,120,828 downwards.
AAGAAGGCTTACAGGGTATCTGCTCATGGAGTTTCATTCTATTTTTAAGAAACAGAGAATAAACAATGACCCAGTGCATGAGCAGAAGTGTTTCAGATATGTGAGACAATTGCTTAGAAGAAAATAAAGTAGGATGATAGGTAACAGAGTGACTGGGTGTGGGGAGGGAGAGCCCTTTGGATGGAAACTCAACCAAGTCTTCATGAAGAGGAAATGACTGAGATTTAAGAATTCATGACCATGAGCATCCCATGGGGAGGAGGCTTCCAGGAAAACATTTTAAAGCAGGAATAACTGGTGTGGCTAAGGCATAGAAAGAGGGTTAGTGGACTGGAGCTCACTGAATGAGGGGGATGGTAAAACAGGTGGACAGAAGGAGACTGAAGTCAGATCCTACCCTGAGGATTCTACTTCCTCGGAATTTCCCAAGTACTTCATTTATGAGCGTGTCTTGTTCCCGCAGGCAGTGGGAATGAGAGCCGGTTCCATGTCCTATTCATACATGAACATGCTCTGCTTCCACTCCGCTTCCACAGTCACACCACCTTGCAAATATCAGGCTTTCAATGAGTATTTCTTATTTGAGAGTGTGATCCAATGGGAACAACTGGATTGGAATCCCACTTCTGCCACCCTGTAGCTGACAGACATTGGACAATGGCTTAAACTCACTGGACCCCTCATCTGAAAATAGGGTAGTTTGGGTCTCTTAGGATACTTGAAGGATTAAGCAAGACCCTATGGGTGAGAGTTTGCAATGAAAGCTAGTTTTCCTGATTTTATTGGTAAGAAAGAGAATTATGGCCTAATGTCAGATAAATTTAGAGAAATTTTATCTTCTTAATTTTTGTCCATTGTGAAAGACTAAATGTATGGGATCAAAGGTTTTGAAATATAGTATAATGTGGAATCAAAAGGATAAAAAAAGGTAAGAAAACCAGAGTAAAATGGAATTCTATGTGAATGCTGATATCAGCAAAAGCAACAATAACCATTTCTTTAGCTCCCGCTACGAGCCATGGACTTCACTAGGTCTTTTTCATATGTCATCTGACTTACTTCATCAACACAAAATTATGACTTTAATCAAATGATAACCTTATCAGGCTAGTTTATTAGTTTCTTTTTTTAAAATGAAGTTCAGGAAGGAGGTTCAAGAAGATGAAGTTACTTGTCAAGACCATGTAAGTAACAAGTAGTTGACCCTGCATTTTTAACCACTATGCTACCTTGATTCCATAGAGGGAATAATTATTAATACAGGCACATATATAATCCTTGCTATATTTTATAATTTTTTCCTCAGATGGTTCTTCTTTCTTAAAAACCCAAAGTCCCCTGACTTTAAATAGTTAAATATGTAATATCTTCAAATGAGTAAATTAATGATACTGAACCTCAGAAATATTTTTTTAGAAATTAAAGACACCCCTAAGAATGTTCTCCTAATTGTAGCAACCTGCTACTTTAATGCCAAAAACCTCATTTACAATTCAGCTATTAAATGACAAACCATTACCACCATTTTTATTGCTTTATATTGCCCTAACAAATTTATTATGTAATTACCCTGCATAACAGCATCATTTTAGAATGTAAAGTTGAAATAAAGTCCCTATTTAAAAATGCTTACTACTATATGTTTTCAATATCTAGTCTATATAAAATATCCAGCATTAAAAATCAAGTTTTCTCTTTTGTGAACCAGGACTCAACATATAGGGTCAGGATCCCTTATTTCATGAATCTGATGCTATTTTGCCCTCAGCTGCATTTAGAAAGGGTTGGGGGAACTGGACCTGGAGGATTCCCATTCTTTAGCTTGGCAACTCATTAGTTGGAAATACTTGAATACCCAGCACAAGCTCATTGGGTTTTGTGATTGGGGATTATGAAAATGGCTATTATTCCCAGCCTCCCAGTGAGTCTGAGCCCAGGTTTAAACAGAAGCATATCAAAAAAAGAATAGGGATATAAGGGTAACTTGAGTGATTTCTCCCTGATGCTTCTTTTGATTGTAGGAGTCAGAGAAACCTCCCAGACAAAGACAGAGAGGAGCTGGCTTACACAGAGGCATAAGACAATCAGACATACAATGCCTGAAGGAGAAACCAGTTCATACCGATACTCCTTTTCCTAAAGGCAGAAGAAATTAGACATGTTTCTAAAGGAAGGGGCCAAAGGAGCGTGCCTGGAGACATCCCCGAGGAGGCTGGCTTTCACAATGTTGCAGATAACGAGCTGGGGAAGTGAAACCATAAAGAGATCCTTTCTAAGCAAACTCAATCACATGGGGTATTTTGGAGCTCTTTTTGTTCCTTGGGCTGATTAAAAAGACAACCTGGGGAGGGACTGCATTCCGCACTCTCCTGTTCTCAGTCTCAAGAAAGAGGGGCACCTTGCTTCTCTCTGTGGGAGAAATGTCTGCGTGGCTGTCCAAGGAAGGTGTCATCAGAAGAGGAGTAATGGCCTCAGTTGTCCAATCTGAATAAACTGTACCTCTTTGCAAGGATGGCCATGAATAAGAATTTGACAGACTGCTCTTTGACATCATCTCCATCTTAATTTGTTTTATAAACCTAGCAGGGTCGAATCTGAACAGAGAAAATGCCAGGTAGTGCCAGAGGAACAGCTGACAGTCTGTCCGAGGAGCCCTGGCTGGCCGTGTAGCCTCAAGTTCAAGTCTTCACTTTTCTGGAGCTTTATTTTCTTGTCTATGGAATTAGGGCACTAGTGGTATTGGTGCTCACTGACTTTCTTGTGTCTGTGAATTCACAGTGAGTTCACAGTCCAATGTCTTGAATTTACTTAGGCAATCTAATTCAGTGATTCTCAAATGGGGGTCCTCAGTGCTGCTTGGAAAACATTTGGTGATGTCTGAAGACATTTTTGATTATCAGAAGGGGTAAGGAGTGCTACTGGTACCCCATGGGAAGAGGCCAGGGATGCTGCTAAAAGTCTTACAGTGCACAGGACAGCCGCACCACAAAGACTTGTTCAGCCCAAATGTCAACAGTGTTGAGGTTGAGAAACCCTACACTGAGCTGTCAATTAGACATACAGTCATAGCATCCCTCCAGTCCACATGCAGCTATGGGAGATATGCGAGATAAACTCCTTTCTCCTGCCCCTTGAACACACAACAAGTCATCTTAAGTGCTATTGTCTGTGTGAATTCCTAGGGAGAAAGACACTCTGAATCTTGTAGCATCTGAGATGAAATCTTGATGTCAACATGCATTTGCAACAGCTGGGAGGGTGGCAGTGGGGAGGGGAAGAATAAAGCAGAGTGAGTACTCCACATTTTCCCCACATTCTCCATTCTGACTTTCCTTACTACCCCCCAGAAAATTCTTCCAAGGCCTCCAGCTGCTGAGCTATGCATAGAGGGTGAGCATCTTTGTTTCAGTCTTCGAATGTTTAAACTAATGCATTTATTTATGCTGAATGCTGCTCTCCACCCAGAACATTATGAATTCTTCTTCAGGAGCCCAAGTAAAATCAGCCTCCCCCAGTCTGGCTTTTAATATGTGATTGTCGAAGCTGCTGGTTTCCATTCTCTGCCTTAACAAGACCTGACTTTGTGGATCATTTAATATTTATCCAAAATATTTGATACACACATAATGACATAATCACTCAGTTCCCTAGCCCGACATGGTTGCATAAGCACCTACCAGCTTTGAAAATCTACATTTTTCAGAATATGTTGTCAGTGAGTATAATGTATTCCGAGGCATAGATTTCTTGCCAAAATAATTCTGCCTGGTGAATGATAAATGTGTTGCAATTATTTCTTCAGCTTTTGCGAATGCCTACAGTAGGGATAGTGTCTTGAAAGCAACTCACGGACTAGTGGAACACAGTGCTCCTTTGTTTAGTTCTGCCATATTTAGAATTTGTTCCCTAAATTCTTTCCCTGAACTCTCTTTTACTAGTTTCTACTCCCTGAAGTGATTGGGGCTGGCAATGAAGGGCTGTGTTCAGCTAATAAGTTCTTCTTGGCTCCGATATGTGTCTCTCTTAGGTAAGTCCACAAGAACTTAATGAACTGTTGTGTCTCTCCTGGGTAAAGGTCATTGTAGCTCAGGTTTAACGCAACCTCATCTTTCAAAATTGGCTTGACAAATGGAAAAATCCAGTCCCAGATGTCTGCTATTCCTGGCTTTCACTAGAGTGAGTGGAAATGAATAGCATGTACAACATGGAAACTGCCTTCCCCCCAACCAAAGAACTAGAGCATATAGTGTTTAATTAAAAGTGAAAGTGGTCAACTTGTAGAGTATTGGCCAAGGCTACGGCATTAAGGGGGACCACTAAGGACCAGCAAGATCACCATCTATCTTGACCACCAAAGAGAGCTCTTGGTCTAGTTAAGTCAACTTCTACATCTAAGTACCATCTCTAGCATAAAAAGCAGATGATAGTCTGCTCTTTAATAACTCATAATCATCCCTGATTCCCCTACATCCCTCCCTGTGTCCCTCTCACTGCACTAAAGCTCCAATGCATCTCCTAAATCAGGCTACTCCCTGACCTCGCAGCCACCCCTTAATCCAAGCCACCATCCTTCTTTACCTGATCATCTCCAGTAACTCTCCTGCTGCTTCTCTTGTTCCAATACAAACAACTTTTCCACACGGCATACACGATAATCCTTAAAAAGCCTAAATCGGTTTGTATCACTACCTTCTTAAATGCCTTCAACATTCTTCCATTGTTCTCAGAATCAATTCTGAGGTCTCACTACACAGCATTGCCAGATTTAGCAGATAAAAATACAAGATGCATAGTTATCTTTGCAGGTCCGATATATATGCATACTCTCTCTAGTATAAGTATGCCCCATACTTATTTGGGACATTAATTATTTGTTGCTTATCTGATACTCATTGTACTTGGGTGTCCTGTATTTTATATTTGGCAACCCTACTTACGAGGCTCTTTTTTGGGCTGGTACCTGCCTACTTCTCTAACTTTACCTGATACTCCTCCCTCTCACTTTCCCCAGCAACACTGGCCTCCAAGATTCCAAGTCTTTCCTGGCTCCTGAGTTTTGGAACTAATGAATCTTCTGCTTGGAATGTTATTTCAGCTCTATGCATGGAGGGCTTCTTCTCATTCTTCAGGTCTCTGCTCAAATAGCCCCTCCTCAGAAAGGCCTTTCTTGATCACTTTATCCAACAAAGACCCTTTATCCAGCCCTTAGAGTCCTTTATCAGATCACTCTTTTCTTCATAAGGCAAGTATATATTCATTTTTCACCTGTCTATCTACTTTTCCCTACCTCTTTCAGGGAAAGGGGTGCAGGGCCTCATCTGCCTTGTTTGTAGCCGGGTCTCTAATGTCAAGTATAGACTCACTGTGTGGCAGAAGTTCAGAGAATAATTCATGAATGAGTAAATAAACTTACGTTTGTCCCTTTGCTCTTAGAATTAAATCTGGTCTTTTCTTATGGCCTATAAGACTTTTTGCTTACCTCTTGGCTGTCATCTCAGATAGAACTTTTTCTAAGGAGGTCTAACATACATAAAGTTCCACATAAATGGAAGTTTCAACCATTTGGTGAGCTGGGCACATCTATCATGGAAATGTCACATTGACTGGTGGAAATGCCATGAACTTGGGTAGTAGAAAGACTGTGATTAAATCCCACCTTTCACTTTGGCTAAGTAACTTCATCTTTGAGCTCCTATTTGTATGTGTGTATGTGTTTCATCTATGTAACAGGAATAGCCATATTTCATTTGTAGGGATATAGTGTAAAATTAAATGTAATGATATGGTCCTTCCGAAATGGTCATCTTCCAGTAATTAACCAAAATGACAAACACAAAGGGAAAGAGGAGAGGCACCTGATATATATTCTCTAGGCCTTTTAGAAAACATGGAATGGTTCCTTTGGCAACATATATGCGAATCTACAAGAAAAGTGGTATTGTAGACTTCAAAGAAATGGGTATTGTTCAAAAAGGAACGCCCCACAAATATTACCATGGCAAAACTAGAAGAGTCTACAATGTCACCCAACATGCTGTTGCCATTGTTGTAAACAAACAAGTTAAGGGCAAGATTCTTGCCAAGAGAATTAATGTGCACATTGAGCATGTTAAGCATTCTAAGGTCAGAGATAGCTCCCTAAAACGTGTGAAGGAAAATGATCAGGAAAAGAAGGAAGCCAAAGAGAAAAGTACCTGGGTTCAACTGAAGCGGCAGCCTGCTCCACCCAGAGAAGCATATTTTGTGAGAACCAATGGAAAGAAGCCTGAACTTCTGGAACCTATTCCCTATGAATTCATGGCATGATGGGTGTTAAAAATAAACTAATCTAGGGGGCTAGCAGGTGGTGTGGTGGTTAAAAGTGTGGGACTCCTACATGGCCAACTGTGGTTCAAGTCCTAGACCTGGCAATTTGCTTTCTCACTTTCTCTCTCTCTCTCTCTCTCACTCTGTCCCTCTCTGGTCAAATTAAAATAAATAAATAAATACAATAAAGCTTAATAAAATAATTCATATAAAAATAAACTCATCTATGATCTATACAAAATAAAATAAAAATAAATGCAATGATAATGTGTAAGTTACTAGTACAGGGCAAGGCTTCCAGTTGGCTTTTAATAAGTAACAGTTGAATTTACCTGGATGAGGGATCTCTAGAATACCTTGGTGGTACATTACACTTACAGTTTATTTAAACCCTCCACAGGGCCCACCCCTAGTGGCAAAGATGGCAGGGTGCCATTGTACAATACTGGTGTCACATAGGAGTCCCAGGGTTGGATCCCAGATTGACCTGAACATGCTGGGCATGCCCATGATCCTGGCTAGCTGGAGGACTAGAGGAGGATCACTCTGTGGTGAGATTCTGTCAAGGATCTCTCCCTCTCTCTCTTATGAAAGAAAGAAAGAAACTTTAAAGTAACTAACCCTCCCCATACGGTGTATTTCCCGGCTAACACCAAATACCACTCTTTTCTTACTACCTGTTAACCTATTCCCTGTAATCCTTACACATATTCTCCATGGGTTCCAACAAGCCCTTAGCTCTGTTTGTACAGCCCTGTGCTGTCCGCTTTCTCAGAGGACAGCACAGGCAGGTGCTGATGCTAGAAAGGCCCTTTCTAGTTTCCTGCGTGCACCTAGAATGGAACCCACTCCTGTCTGATCAAGTTCTGCTCCTTAAATATCCTCCAGGCTGGATCCATTACAGATGTTGCTGTTGCTATGGTAACTATTACGGCCTGAGATTTTTCTCAAACTATGAAGAGAGAACGGCAGAGGTCCAAAGAGCAAATGCAATTTCTCTTATCCTGGGCTGTAAGTGCTCTGTACAATGCTGGAGGATGCCTGCCCGGACACTTGGGTCCTTTAAACCCTCCTTTTCTGGTAACCACTGACATCACATAGACTTGCTGACCAGTGGGAAGCACATCTACGGAAACGAGGTGTCATTAGGTTATCATTATGCTATGGTCACAAACTATTATCCATGTGGGAGGGGATTTTCCTTTAAAGTTTGAAATTGTTTTATTAAAGTCTTAAAATTCATCTGTGGTTTATTATTCTACTTAACCTTGGTGTGGCAATGTTAAAACATGCCAAGATATTCTCATCCACTTGCTGAGAGGTAGGGGACGATGTCACCTCTCCTTGAATTAAGGATGGCTTTGTAACTTACCTATAACCAACAACATACAGGGAATCCATCCTGTTGCTGAGTGACTTCTACCGTATCCATGGCTATCACTGTGTTTTGTTGGTTACAAGAAAGTCAGAGGCGGGATCATCATAAAAGGACATACTTAATTGTCTTGTAAATTTGACTATCCAAGGCTACCATGCTGTGAGGAAGCCCAAGTCATCCCAGCACACATGTGGGTCTGCAGTTGACAGTCCCAGCGGAGGTCCCAGTCAACAGTCTGCATTCACCATCAGACATATGGCCCTTTCAGAAGTCTCCAACCTCTAGTCATCAAATCACTGAGCCAAGATTCCTGCTAGATGTTGCATCTCTCCAACTCTGAGGCCTCAGATGCCAGGAGGCAGAGGTAAGTCATTCCTACTATACCTTGTCTGATTTCCTGACACTTAGCTTCCCCAAACATAATTTTCTAAGTCCATTTTTAAGCTACCGAGTTTTGGGGTAATTTGTTCCACAGCAATAGTGACAGGAACAGCTCTTACTGACTATCTCAGGGGCACCTGAAGTGAACCTATGACTTCCTCTCCTGTTCCCACCTGAGGCTTTGCATGAACATCTTTAGGCTCTCCTAGGATGATGTTCCCCAAATATCACTGAAGTCCAAGTCCTTGAGTTTCATGAATAATGACTGCTTCTGGATCTCCGGCCATGAAGAGGCCTGGGGAGGTGGTCAGCTCTGTGAAATGATGGTATCATAGTCACAGGAATGGGGTTCATTTGAGGGGAGTCTTGGGAACATTTTACTTTGAGTACTGGGACTTCAAATCTTTATTAGACCTTCAGAGTTTTTATTGGACACTAGAGTGAAGTGCCCATGGATATCACTGTTGACTGGATTCCATCAATGCTCAATTCATTGCCCTGAGGCTTTCAATTAAGAAAAGAAATATGGTTCCAATTTGGGGCAAAAAGACAGCCCTCCCTCATATTGATTCTGCAAGGTAGTATCCATTTTAGCCAAAATCTATTTTATGTGCTCTGTTCTATTCTCAAAAAGAATTCCGTATTATTGGTGTGATCCCTGGCGTATGCACTGACTATATATTTAGCATTTGATTCCTGGAATATAGGCTTTTAGGTCTTCCAGCCATCACTCTGCAACTTTTGTTTCCATAGAAACTAATGTTTATGTTTATATCTATGCAGACTCTGTTTCTATCAGACTTTACTTCTCAGAGCAGCTGTTGTAAGTCATTTTATCAAGATGGACGTTAGTGATAGGGAACAAAGCCCCTATACTACTGAAAAAAAAATTTTGTTCAGCATCATTACAGGCTCCAAAGTCAAAATGAAAATAAAAGGTGTTCAGGGAAGGATCTTACGTAGCAATGTGGTCCAGAAAGCAAGAGATCTAATGCTAAACAGGAGGACTGAGCCTCTAATTAAACTCATGCTCTGCAAATAAACAGGGGCTTCATCGATCTCTTTCTCTGGGGAAATTTAAATGCAATGTACATATTTAAGTGCCAATCTGTTCTCTGCAGCTAAAGGATACAACAGCTAAGTGGAATGAAAATCTATGTTTGGAAAGGGATGTTTGGACACCTCGTTTATGCAGCTGTACCATGGTGGGAGGGCTAATTACCTTTCCCCAGTGTTCTCACCTGGAGTCAGCCTTGTCTTTCCTGAGCTGCCTCTGGAAACAGTATAGCCTCCTTTGCAAACTGAGGCCATGTCAAGTCTAGTAGGCAGCCATTGTGTCTTTTCCTAGTTTATCTTGTTCCCGTTTGCTTTTGTCATGGCTGACAACTTATATATACATACGAACAGTTTTATTTCTTTACTTATTTCACTTAGCCACTGAGCAAACTACGAGTTGTCACAATGTCCCTGATGCCATGTGTGACAGTAACGGATAACCACAACAGCTGAAGCTTAATGAGCACTTACAATGTGTCAGCAAGATGCACCATGCTTTAGGTCAGTCCCCTCATTCACTATTCAAAACAGCCTTATGGGGGAATATGGCAATTATCCTCACTTTTGCAGTGGAAGAGCCTAAGGTGCAGAAAGTAATCTGTGCAAGGTCACACAGTGAGTGGCAGAGTTAAGACTGGAGTTGCAGTTTCTGCTGTTGGAAATACCATACACACTCTTGAGTTCATAGGCCAGTGGGAAATGTATAGAAATGATTAGGGGGCTGGATGGTGGCACAGTGGTCAAATGTGATGCTCTGTGCGGCTGACCCACATGGGAAGGTTTTGGACACTTCTAGGACTACATTGGGAATGCCCAGGTTTATGATCTATGGTTGACTGAAGCTATGGCTGGAAAGCCATGTCAGGACTCTGAGGTGGTTCTGTCCCTCTCTCTTTCTCCGTCTCCTTTTCTCATGGAAGAAATAAATAAACATAAAAATGATTGTGACACAATGATATATAATAATAGCATTATATGCCAGGACATGATTAAGTGTGCTTGGGAAAGTGAGAGAGGTGAACAGAGGTGGGTTAATCGACTGGGTCCTAAAGAATGACAAGGAGTTCCTCTAGAAAAGAAGAAAAGAAGTGTCTCCCAAGCACAGAGAATGTGCAGGTGCACAGACGGGTAAGTTGTATAATCTTGGTGGCTTGCTTATGCCAATCCGCTACTTCGTTTTTTATTTTATTGTACGTTTTTATTGTGGTAAAATACATACAGAATTTAATATCTTAACCAACTGTAAGTGTACTGTTCGGTGGCATAAGGTACACTCACAATGTTGGGCACCCATCACCACCATCCTCCTCTAGGCCTTTTTCACCTTCCCTAACTGAGATTCGGTGCCCATTAAACAATCATTTCCCACTGTTTCCTCTCTAGGCTCTGGTAACCACCCTTGCACTCTGTCTTTATAAATTTGACTACTCTAGGAATCTCCAATAAGTGGAAACATACACTATTTGTTCTTATGTGTCTGGTTTACTTCACTCAGCATAATGTCTTCATCCCGAGTTAACATTTGAACATTCAGTTTCATGTTTTTGCTTTAGTCAATATTGCCACATAATTGTGGATGAGGTCACACGTCACAGGAGGAGGCAGCATAGAAGACACTGACTGGCCAATATATATACTATGGACTACTACTCAACTATAAAAAAAAAAAAAAAATGAGTCCCAGGGCATTTGATGGAAAGTGAATGAATGGAAGATTTGATGCTAAGTTAAGTGAGCCAGACTATAAGAGAGGCATTGTATATCCCTGTTTAATATATACTGAATATCTGCACTCTATGGCAGAAACTGAAAGATTGGAAGCAACTGTCAATACCAGAGACAGTTTAGAAGCAGGATGGGAAATGGTTTTGGGGTGGGGTAGGGAATCAAGCGGAAAAATAAGTGAGTGAGTAAGTAAGTAAGTAAGACATTGATTGGCTTGTCTGCCCAAGACTAGTCTTCTTGGACCTATCTCTTCATCTATCTTTCCACTTGTTTTAAAGGGGAGGAGCCATGTTCAGACCTACCCTCCCAGCCATAGTTAATTGATTCAAACAGTGGCCTTTGATCTAAGCTGACCCATGAGCCTCTTTTCTGGGAATTTGGATATAGGAACCAAAAGGGTCCATCATTATGGCTATTCTTGGAAATGGGGATGTAAGGAGTTGTTAGGGATGGCCATTTCCCACCAGGTGGGAAAACCCCTTTTATAGAGCAGAGAGAAGAACAGGACTGAGGAAGAAGGCATCTGGGGTTCTACAGTTTGCTGGTATTTTCTTCCCAAGGCTCAGCTGCTTTCTGCCGTTGGGTTTGAAGGTACACCTGTAGCCTTCTAATCAGGTCTCTTTCTGTTCATGCTACCTAATTGTATCTGCTTCCACAAGAAGGTGGGTGGTTGCTGAAACATCTTCTCTGCCGAGGGCCATTGTCCATGGTTAGTTTCTCTTTTTACAAATAATCTTTCCTCCCGATGACCCTGATCTCCCTGCAGGTAGCAGATCCCATCCAGTCACTACTTCCACTTCATGCTGCACTGTTTCCTGGCTTCCTCTCTATGATTCTCTTTTACAGCTAGAACTCACTTGTTGGATATGCTTACTCAGTGGCTTCTCACTCCACAAGCAAAATGTATGCATTAATCCTTATTATGCTGGTTTCACTTGTTTCCATGAATTCTCCTATCTTTTCTAATATTCTATAGCATTTTAACTTGAGGTCACTGGTTTCTTCTTTCTGTTCCAGCCTTAAATTGGTAATTTTGGCCAGTGACAGCATCTGGATTTTACCAGACACAACACTAAATCTTTCTTCCACATTACCCAAAGTCTCTGTATTATTGTTCAGAGATATGGTAATTTTGTCACCTATAAACACAAACCATAATCATTTGTCCTGTGGGAAGGAGTGAGAACTTCAAGAGTGCATGTACAATTAGGGCCCAGATTAGGGTGAGGCAAGTGATGCTATGAGAGAGCACAAAATTCAAGGAGGTGCAAAATCTCAGATGCCAGCCCTGTACTTGCATGACCCTAAGAGTGAGGACCTCCTTAAATTGATTGCCTCACTTCCATATGGTCTAGTGTACAGCTCACCACTATCTCCTGGGATTGTTCAATGCAAACAAACCTTGGGGTGAGATGTTTTCTTGAAAAGAGAGTTATTCCAAGTCCTGAGGAATGCAATGGGTCTTTGCCTTAAGTGGAGGATATTGGTATAGACTCATCATACCTGGTATTCATCTTGGCCTTTGTGATTCTGTCCTGTGAAATGGGAATAATAACTTTTGCAGAGAGGCTTGAAAGGTTGGATAGAGTCTAGGATATGGAAGATGGGACATGTCCCACATGGTCCCTGTCATCTATTAAGTTGATCAGGTAGAGAACTCATAGGTCTGGGTCTGTGTGGTTTGGTAAGGGATCATGATTAACATTTACTGATAATCTAGTATAGCCAGACTCTGCTCTAGGTACTTTTACACATCAGTTTATAAATCCTAATAACACCTCTCTGAGATCACTATTACTAATGACCCATTTCCCAGAGGAGGGAATGGAAGTAAGATTGCATAGCTGGTGGGCACGAGAGTCAGAAATCTGAACCACCAATATTCTGTCTACCTACTCTGGGGCCCCTGAGCCTGCATTTGGATCTGTTGGGCAGTTAGATGTTCTAAAGGTAGAGCCCAGGAAGTTGCATGAAAACAATGCTCATGGGTTTTGGAGCCAGGAGGGGTTAAAGTGAAAATTCTGGTTCAAGTCATTAACTGTGTCATTGGGAGACACTGCTCTCTGAAGGGTGTCTATAAAATAGGGATCATTAAGTTACTGGGAGGATGGAATGAGGTGATGCTTATAAAAGCCCCATGTGGTACTAGGCACGTAGAAAGTGTCTGTCAGCATTGGCCATTTTACTTCTGCTGTTGTGATCTACTTTGCGGGGACATTGTGACCATCACACAATGCCCAGGATATATCAGGGACCCAAGGGATGTTGCGGGTCTTCTCTCAACCTTTCAAGCATCCTCAACTAAAATTTAGGAAACATAAAAGGTAAATATTTCAAACTGACCTTTTGCCAAAAGGGAACATTTTGATAGGCACCTGGACTTAAGGTTTACCAGAAACCTGAACTGAGGGTGCTAAGGAAATAGTTTTTTCGAACTAGCAGAGGGTGTAGTGGTTATGTCCCTGGATTCTCGAATGGCTGACCATGGTTTGAGTCCTGGACCTGGCAGCTTGAACCTCACGCCAGGTGCATGTGCACACATGCCCCAAGTCCCAGAGGGGAATGGAGAAGCGATTGTGGTGTGGCCATCTCCTCAGGGGTTGATGTCTTGCTTTTTGTCTCTCTGTCTCTCCAGCAAGTACATGTGCCCGATAGCAAAAAATCTCTAAGAAAAAGAGTAAGAAAAAAAAAGGTTTCTTTACTTCTTACTTCCACCTTCACCCTAGCTAGAGATGACCTTGTGGGAAATGGAAATTCAGAATTTAGTTTTCACTGTATGTTAGTTAGATTGTAAGCTCTCTGTGGGCAGTGATCAGGTTTTCCTTCAGTAAATCTGTTTCCTGGGGTCTAGCACACAGTGCACTTTAGTTATAATGTGGTGAATGAATGAGTGAAGAATGAATGAACACGTGGGACTCTTCAGTCTGAAAAGATGCAGGTTAGCAGAGAAAAGTCATAACAAGGATGGAGAAGATGAGCACAGATTTCATCTAACATGGAATAGACCGGGGGGGGGGGGGGGCATTCCCAACAGTGACTCCCAGGAGGCATTCAAAAAATTACAGCCTTGTTGAGATATAATTCACATACCATAAAATCCACCCTTTCTAAAGTCTACAATTCAGTGGTTTTTAGTATGTTCACAGAGTTGGGCAACCATCACCACTACTTGAGTTCAGAACTTTTTCATCACCTCTGAAAGGAACCTGAGTTTATTAGTAGTCAGTTTCTAATCCCCCCTCATCTAGTCCCAGGAACCATGAATCTGCTTTCTGTCTCCATGGATTTTCCTATTCTTCACATTTCTTATAACTAGGATCATACAATATGATGCCTTTTGTTACTGGTTCCTTTCACTTAGCACAATGTTTTCAAGGGTTACCCACATTATAATATGTATCAGAGATTTATCCCTTTTTATGGCTGAATAATGTTCCATCGTTTAGGTTGATTATAGCCAGGGTTCTGTAGGGATTGTGTTGAATCTAGATCTGTATGAGGAGTACTGCATTTCTGATCATGGGAGACTATTCCCATCTATAATATTTTAGTCTTTTTATTTCCTTCATCCTGATTTGTAGTTTTTAATGTATTTATTTTATATTTCTTTTGTTAATTTTATTCCTAAGTAGTTATTCTTTTTGATTCTGATTTAAAATGCATCATTTTATGAATTTCATTTCTGGATTGTTTATTGTTAGTGTATAGTAATACAATTGGTTTTTATATAGGGATCTTATACCCTATAACCTCACTCAACTCATTTTTTTAATTCTGAGAGCTGCATGTGTGTGTGGGGGGGTGTGTGTCCTTAGGATTTTCTATACACAAGATCATGACATCTGCAAATAGATATATTTTTCAAATCTACAAGTCTTTCCTTTTCCTTCTTGCCTAATTGCCCCTGGCTAAAACTTTAAGTTTACTGTTGAATAGAAAAGAGTAGTGAGAGTGGACATTCTTGTCTTAGATTGTGAGGTAAAACATTCATCTTTCACCATTAAGTATGATGTTAACTGTATTTTTTATTTTTTTGGTAGATAGTATTTATTAGGTTGTGAAAGTTCCCTTCTGTTTCTAATTTCTTGAGTGTTTTCATAAAGGATGTTGGGTTTTCTCAATGCTTTTTCTGTTCTAGTGAGATGACTATGTGGTTTGATTTATTTTTTCTATTAATATGGTATATTATATTGACTGATTTTTATAAAATTCATAATAGAGCATATGTATGGGCATGTGAGTGAGAAAGAGAGAGAGGGAGAAGAGCACCCTTCCGTCTCTGGTTGTGCTGTGATCCCCTTCCTCCAGTCCTTTGTATCTTGAGCACTTGTGTATATGCTCTGTGTGTTTCAGACTGATCAGGCCAAGAATTTCTACCGCAGTCACCATGTGCGATATGGCTTCTTTTGAGCAGTGCATGACTGCTGTACCACAGAGTTGGGCCACATTGGTTGATTTCTGTGTGTTGAACCAATCTTGAATTCCTGGGATAAATTGTATGGTCATCATGTATGGTCCTTTGATAAATTATTGGATTCAATTTGCTAGCATTTTACTGGGCATGTTTGTGCCTATGCTCAGATGGGATAATTGTCTGTAGTTTGTGATGTTTTTATTTCCTTTTGATATCAGTTTAATACTGGTCTCATAAAATTAGTTGGGAGATGTTCCTTCCTCTTCTCATTTTTGAAGGAGTTAGCAAAGACTCAGTATTATTTCTCCTTTAAACATTTACTATAATTCATCAGTGAATACACTGGGCTTGGGCTTTCCTTTGCGGGAATTTTTTTTGATTAGATGTTCATCTTTTTTCTTACTATGTATCTGTTCAGGTTTTCTATTTCTTCTTGAGTTGCTTTCTCTAGTTTATGTCTGCTAAGAATTCATCCATTTTATCTGGCTGTATCATTTACTGGCATGCAATTATTTAGAGTATTCCTTTATTTTGTTTATAACCTATATAATTTATTTTTAGAGAGATTTTTGCTACAGGTGTGTGTGCTCAGCAGAAACCTACAAAGCAAGAAATCATCCCCCAGGGAGATGGCCATGCCATAATGCCTTCTCCCCCATTCTCCACTCGGGATTTTGGGCATGCATGCACACACACCCAGTGTGAATTTTTTTTTTTTTTTTTTTGGAGAGGATTTTGCTATAGGGCACGTGCACTTGCAGACAGACAGAGAGAGACAGAGAGATAGAAAGCGAGAAATCACCCCCAGGGGGGGATGGCCACGCTGCAATCCCTTCTCCTCCATTTTCCTCTCGGGATCTTGGGTACGCACGCACACGTGCCCGGCGTGAGTTTTAAGCCACCGGGTCCGGGACTTGAACCGCGGTCAACTATGTGGGAGTCCAGCAACATAGCCATTACACTAACTGCTGGTCCCCACCCAGTGTGAATTTTAAGCTGCTAGGTCAGGGAATCGAACTGTGGTAGAATACATGAGAGTCCAGCAACATAACCATTATGTCAGCTGTTGGTCCCCATAATCTGTATAATTTTTGTAAGATGAGTTGTAATACCATTCTTGATTTTAGTCATTTGTTTCTTCTCTCTTTTTTCTTCGTCAGTTTAGTGAACAGCTTATCAATTTTGTTGATTTCTTTCATAGTCAACCTTTAGTTTCCTTAATTTTCTTTATTATTTTTCTACTCTTTCTTTCATTTACTTCTGTTTTAATCTTTACTATTTTATTTTTATTTTTTTCTGTTTGATTTGGGTTTAGTTTGTTCTTATTTTTCTAATTTTTTAAGGTGAAAGGTTAGACTATTGATTTGAGATCTTAAATTTCTTTCTTTTTTTTTTTTAATAGGCACTTTAGCTATATATAGATTGCCCAGGGGGCACTTAGAAAAACAAAGTTGTACTATTTAAGTTCTGAGAAGTTATCTATGTTAAAAACAGAATACTCCCAGCCACAATAGTGCAGACTGAGGCCACATGGGAGGCCTGGGTTTGAGTTCCAGCCTACCCTAATAGTTCAGTTACAGTATGCACCTTGGTCACAGGGACTTGGAAGGCTGAGGCAGGAGGATCATGGCAGAGTGATTCCATTTAAACAAACAAACAAAACACAACACCACACACACACACACACACACACACAGATAAAATAAGTAAAGTTCAGATCTGTGTTTCTACAAATAGTCTGTGGTTAAAGATGTTTGGAACTAGCTGACTGAAAGGAAGTGAAACAGATTTCTTCACTGCGGGATGGCTCTGGCCCTTTGGACTTGCTAGTGTGGGATATGATGCTCCAAGGGAAGTGCATCCCCAGGTTCCTAGATTGTATATGCCTGAGGAGTATTTTCAGTACTGGTGTTCTGCAGAACATAGTAGTATCACAACCTATGAGGTTTAGGTGGTTTAACCTCTGTGCACTTTTCCTTCACAAGGAATATTAAAAACAATATTTTATGGGGCTGGCAGGTGGCACGGGGGTTAAGGCACTGGACTCCCACATGGCTGACAGCAGTTCGAGTCCCAGACCTGGCAGCTTACTTTCTCACTTTTCCTTTCTCTTTCTGTCTCTGATTCTCTTGAGTCAAATTAAAAAATAATAACAAATAAAATTAAACAAGTAAAGTTAAAAAAAAATACTTTACAACTACACTGACATAAATATAATGCAACGGGATTATTATGTATTAGTTATTATATTAACATTTTTCTGAGCTTAAAAGAAATTAAAATCTTTATGATTATTAAAACATCATATGCTAGCAGTGCAATGGGCCCCAGCCACTGTGCCTACTGAAGAAGGGCCAGGAACAGAGAGTGCCCAAGACACGTGATTTCCTCACTTGGCTCAGCTTCTGGCTAGACTGGCAAGAATAAGGCCTGCAACACAACAATCTGGGGATCAAGCCACTCAGATCAAGCCAGAGCCATTGCCAGGACAGTCACCATGGTCCATTTTCAGCATTTGGGAAAAAAAAATGTATTTGGTCAGGAGCTGAGCATCTTAGTAAATAAAATAACCTCTTCTGTCAATACCCATCCCTTCCTTTCGAAAGGTTTGGTTTGCTTTGTAGGAAGGGAAGGAGGGGCATGAAATGTGCACCAGATCCAACCCAGTTAGACTGCAGAACAATCGATATTGGGACAATGCGCCATTGTTATTCAGAAATACCACTCCTGTGCACAATCCCTGAGCCTACAGTCAGCTCCTCACAGAAAGAAAGGCAGGACAGCAATTGTCACTGAGATCAATATCTTCTAGCTTAGGAGGAATCGATCCCAAGGCAGAGCCTCAAGGCAGCCTTCTCCCTATTTAGGACTTGAGCAAGGGAGAGTGGCGAGCACCCAGCTCAATTGCAGGTGTGTGAGAGGTGCACTTGCTGGTGTTAGGACTATAGCAGGGGTCTCAGAGGCATCTGCATCTCTGCTTCGTTTTACAGGGGAGCTGAGAAGTGGGGGCTCCCAGGACTACCAGATCCTGAGCTGGGATTAGAACCCCACTCACCTGATGTTCAATTTGGCACTATCTCGATTTTATAAAACAATCCACCAAACATTTACAGATGCCTTTGCTCTTCTGGGGACTCTAGTTGGCATGTATTGGTCAGGGTCTTGGCAGGAAAGCAATGGCATAGTCAAGGTTAATTGCACAGAGTTTAGTGAAGGAACTGTTTACCATGCTGTGGGAGGTGAGGGTAAGAAAACCAATAAAGGATAACAAATACACAAGAACAGACAATAGTTGGAAAGCTGTTCCCACCCCAGGCATAAAGGAAAGGAGAAGAGAGAGGTCCTAGAACCTGGAAGAGCTGTAGCTGCAGGGGAGAGGCTGCCCCAGTGGAACGGTGGTCTTGGAGGCTTATCGCCAGCACAGAGGGAGGGAGCTTAGAGAATAAATATACTCTGATCCTCCTTTCTTCCATCATCCATTTCTCATAGGTGCCTTCTCAAGCAGAAGCCAGAGGGCACTGTCCAGTGTGGTATGTTTTATAAACACATTCAACCGATCATGAACTTAACCCAACTAGAAAGCCAGAACCATGAGCCAGTGTGAGGGTCCAGCCTGGGGTACAGAGCAGGCAGGAGGAGGTTGCAGAATGGGTCTGGAGTGGCAAGTAGAAAATGTCCAGAACAGCACCATAAATACGGAGAAGGAGGAGCCAGTCCTTTGAGCTAGGAGCTAATGATCAATTAGGTGGGTTAAAAGTACAATGACAATTAGCCATGAATTATGTGCCATGTAAGCGCAAGGTGCTACGGGGTTGTGAAAGGAAAGAAAAAATACTAGAGAAGAGATCAATGAGGGAAGTCAGGGAAGGTTTCCAAAGAAAGAAGCTGAGCTGAGTCCTGGGCATTGAAGTAAATTGGGCAAAAGGGGAGCAGTGTGTAAAGCACAGGCCTAAGAGAGAGTGGACCCGAGGCCAGGTTGCAAAGTTGCTTTTTACAGGAGGTAATGGAAAGCCAGCAAAATACGTTACAAGAGATTAACGCGACTTCTTCCTAGTACTGTATTTTTTGTTTTTTCCCTCTGCCTTTTCTTCTTCATAGCAGATGCTACATTCCACCACAGGTTGGATGAGCCACCCTGTAGTCCACAGGGGACACTCAATTGGCCCTGCATTGATCTGGAGGCTGTATTGGGACCCAAGCCCTAACCCTCCAAGTGTTTGAGTTCCTCAGTTCCCCTTGGCAGCCTAGTTCTCCAAATAATATATCTTCACAGGCTGAATGGGGTAAGCAGTCCTTGACAAGCAGTATTAAATTCCCTATATCTTACTCTGTTTTAAATTCTGTACTCATTCATATGGCCAACTTTAAACTCAAATAAATTATTTTCCTGGTTAAGTCTATTCATCCTGAAGTTGAAAACCTGAAGGTAATGAAACTCAAGTTCTTAGCTAGTGAAATGACTCTGATTCACTTTTGTGAAATGTTTTCCCTTTTAAAATGATTTATTATAGTTTGCTACTATTCAAATCTCTGTGGGCTCTCATAGCTGAATTTAAAAAAAAGGTTTTTTTTTTTTCTTTAGTAACAGAATTAAGCATCTAAAAGACCAAACTCCATAAATGCAATAAAAGCACCCATTCTCTTATATCTCTCATAACTGAGATTCAATTTCACATTCTCCTGTCTTTGCTTATTAGTCAGAGTCCCAGAGCGAAAAGGGTGGAGTTGGTGTTTTATTGCTATTAGAGCTGGAGAGAGAATGAGGCTGATGGGTTTTTCTGTACCTCCTTTGTGCCTGCTCTGTAATAGTCTAGCATTCTTTTGGTGGATATTCAATACCAGTAGATTGAATCTTAGCAGAGTTGGAAAATAAAACAGAAGGTTACATTCAAGTATATATAATACTTTAGGCAAAAAGAATGATAAAGATGTATTTCTCAGTTGTCACTTTCTGAGATCGGAGCATGGAAAGGGAGCCAGTAGCTCTACAGATTCATATGCAGGTACTTCTGCAGCTTCCCCTGAATTTCTGGGTTTGAATTTCAGTCCCTTTCTTAAGCTTTTCGAATGCTGATTCCACATGATTAAGAGCATGTATGTGATTATTATGCTTTACATGCAGACACACACATCTTCATGTATGTCTCAATTCATTTTTTGGCTTTTTTTTGGAGAGGTTTTTGCCATAGGGTATGTGTGCTCGCCAGAAAGACAGACAGACAGTGAGAAATCATTCCCCCATGGGGAATGGCCACTCCACAATCCCTTCTCCATTCTCCTCTCAGGACCTTGGGCCCATGTACATGCGCCCAGTGTGAGTTTAAGCCACCGGGTCCAGGACTCAAACCGTGATCGACTACATGGGAGTCCAGCGACATAGCCATTGTGCCAACTGCTGGTCCCCTGTATGTCTCAATTCTAAAGCAATGCTTTAATATTATTTAGAAAGCCACGTGGCATTCTTAGAGTTGCTGCCAAATCACATCAAAGGTGATGATTTCAAGTGAATTGGCAATTAGACTACTATTTTCTTTGTCACTCTTCCTCACCTATCATCTAATAAATGTATCCCAAAGTGACCACAAGCCTTTTCAAGAGCAATAATAGTCCTTCAATTAGCTAGTTCTTTTTTTTTTTCAATCTTTTTTATTTATCTCTTCCATGAGGTTCTTCCTCATTAGATTCACAGCAGAAAGAGAGCAAGAGAGAGACCACACCCCCAACCTTCAGCCAACCCCAGATCATGGGCAAGTGTGTCTTGAACAGGGAAACTTCCTATTTGGAACTGCTTTGTAAAGACTCGCATTTTACCACCATGCCACCATATGGCCTCCCAAGAAATCTCTTGTTTCTGAAGGAAAGGCCTTATTTTTTTCTCTGGCCTTTCTGAAAATAAAAATATCAAGGATTATGTCAAATCTCTAGTCTCTGAGATATTTACATCATATTTACCAGTTCATGAATATCAATCTGAAGAATATATTCACATGCATAAGCACCCTGGAATAATACATGATTTATTCCCCTCCTCCCACAGAATTTTCACATTCCTTAGTGCAATTTCTATATTGTTTCAAACATTCCTTGTTTCTATTTTGATTCTTGATAAGCAAGGAGGAGAGATTCAGCTTTTTTCCTTGTTAGATTCACAGCAGGGTTTTTTCTTTAAAAAAAAAAAAAAAAAGCATAGAAACCGCAGCAGAGTTTGACTGTGTATATCAACTGGCAACCAGCAGTCCCTTAAAAGTCTAATTTATTAAAATAACCACATGGCAATGAGGACCTTTCTTCTTCATTCTCTTCACTTGGTGAAAAGCAAGGCTATGAAAATAAATAGCAAGCCTTGGAAAATCCTGTCTAATAAACTCAAAATGCTGGAGCAGGTAAAACATACTTTTAGAAAAAGTCCTGGGCTATTAAGAAAAGGAAAAAAAAATAAGGAGAGAAAGATATAATATTTCACTCCTAAGGACCAACAATTCAAAGAAAGAATGTTGGTTCCGCTGACTCCCTGAAGACAAATGATGGAGAAAGGAAAGTCCCTTTTCCTCCAAATATTATAATTCCTAGAAGCATTTTGCAAGCTCTTGAATCAGTCTGCAGGACCTGAAGGCAATTTCATTTTCTGGAAACCCACTTCTACCCCTAATTCCCTAACAAAGTCAATGGTGGATCACTGAGATACAGGTTCCTGGGCATCTCATTTCCTTCTGATTTCCCGAGGCTACTTCTAATAAAGAAAGAGAGCTGAAGGGACTCTGAGACTCTCAAGGAGCCTAATATAATCACTGCTGTCAAACTAAAATTCTGACTCATACTAATTCACTGTGACCAATCATTGGGAATTCAAGAAATAAACCGGATCTACAATGTTAATTTGAATTATTTGAATGTGCCTCATCTCCCTGGAAAGAAAGGAACAAGGATTCCTTCCCTTTGCCTGGGGATGTGGACTAAACCATCTGGCTAAATGGGGAGTTAACACTTCTTTGGGTTGAGGGGCTTGATGGAAAATAGGGTCCTAATTCCCTGCCCTGATTTATGGTTGCAGCCTTCATCCAGAGCTTTCTAGGTCTAAAGGAAGGTCCAATTGAGCCAAAATGATTACTGTCACAGGACTTCTTTATGGTTTTCTTTTAATCACCAAGCCTGGATAAAATTGCCTATTGATTGACCTTAAATGAAATCTACTTTAACCTGGGAACTCCATTAAAAGAATAATTCAAGAGGCCATCTCTCCACCAGCTCATTGTTAACCTGACTGCCTGGGAATTAATGATGCATACCATTCAGGGAGACTCGTAATTCCTTCTAAGTTTAAATATTTATCTGAACTCCTTGAAACCTTACTGTATTCTCTTTCTCCTCTAGCCTACATTTCATTTCTTCTTCCCTCCTTAGAGAAATACATTTTTGTGTTCCCTTTCTTAGAATCAGATTCATTAGCTAACTCTGGGCCCCACATGCTAGTGGGTGTGCTGTGGGGGCAGGCCCTTGACTTTTCTGCCTTCCCACATTTACCTAGGTTGTCTCTGCCAATTACTAGAAAATACTGGAGGTGCACCATGCCTTCGGTAGTTTCCTACAATCACTGCACCAAATGCATTTAAACTTGTACTGAACGAGGTCACATCTTGGAAGAAATTGCCCACTCTGGACTTATTATTCCAGAAGACTCCTAGAAATAATGCTTTATGGTTTTACATAAACAACATACATTGGTTCAGGATGTCAGAAGCAAGGCAGTGTGGATCTTATTTGATGTCAGCAGAGAGACACCAGAATATCTGCTTCTTCGCACTGGGGGTTGGACTGGATGCTGTATGCATCAGCCAATCACCTGCCTGTACACCTGAAAGGCAATATGCATGACACTCAAGTGCACAGTGAGGAGAACTAAGGAGAACTTGATAACCCAACTGTCATCGTATGAGAAGTTACATCAATCACAGCTCATTGAGAGTGACCAAAGTTGGGGGCAGGAGACTTGACTCCAACAACATGGGCTATAAGAACCTCTGGAATTGGAAAATATTTGGGAATATCCTTATTTTGTGACAGAAGGGTTAGTTGCATAAGTTCAATAATGCTTTCTGCATTGATTCAGAAATCGGAAATACTCATTATTGGACAGGGCTTTGACTGGAATGTCATATGTGAATAGTAATCAAAACCTATGGAACTAAGGTGGATCTCAAGTAAGCTAACAGAAGCTCTTAGAAAGATGGCCTGGTACCATAAATAGTTCTGCCTGGCAGAGAGGATTAGAGAAGATATATGAAAGAATTTATAACATAAAATAACTTGGACTTTTCCAGCCCAGCATTGTAATCAGTAGAGATTGCAAAAGAGCAACCACACCAGAGGATTATTTTGAGAAAGACTTTGAAGGAAGAAAAAGAGACTGATTTTTGCTAGCAGATGGTATATCACAGAATACTTGGGCAGGGCTGAATTGAGAAGGTTTATGTGTGACTAGTGTGCTGGGCATTTGCTTTTCAACAATTTGAGTAGTTGACATATAAATATTTTCTCAAAAATATATTGAAAACCATACTGTTTCTGTTGTTATAGAGTCATAAACAAAATGATAAGAAATATTTTGAACATTATCTTTAAAATTCAGTATTTCAAACTTTTGAAAGTTGTTTATTAACAGTCAAGAACTATGGAGTATGAGTTAAAAATTTGATATGTAAAGTAAATGTGTGTGGAAAAATGTAAAAATAAATAAATAAAAAAGAAAGAAAGAGTACCTCCAAATAAGAGAAGGTGGCATCCTCCCCTTGCTCCTTCTCTATCCTAGACAAGGTTATGTGCTCCCACTGTATCTGATATCACCATTTGCCTGTCCTAGTCATGGCATTTCACATACTTAATTAAAATCTCCTGTATAATTGCTTGGTTTTGCCATTTGACTCTACCATCTGTGGGAACAGATACTTGCTGGCCTCAGGTTATTCCTAGAACCTAGTTCAGTGTTCAGAACCAGGTAGGCAGTCATAATTGTGCTGTTGAATGAATGAATGAAACATCCATTATGTTCAGATATAGCTCTGAAAGTGATTTCTTCTAGAAACCAGAAGAATTTAGAAGATAATACAAGAAGATGTAGCCTGAGGAGAAAGGGTAGAAAGTCCTAGCATGGAAGGGGATGAAGTTGAAAGAAAATAGACATAAAGTTGGCCTGGAGACAGGGTCAGAGAGACAAAGATATTGAAAAGAAACTGATGTTGCACTAGAAGAACAGAACTTCACTCTTGAGGTGAAACAAGATAGAATTGACATGGCAGAAAACCAGATCAATGACCTGGACATGAGTTTCAGGGAGAATGCAGAATAAGACAAAATATGTAAGTAAATAAGATATAGGAGCCAGCAGGTGGCACAGTGGTTAAAGTGCTGGACTCTCATATGGCTGACTATGGTTTGAGTCCCAGACCTGGCAGCTTAAAAATCATGCTGGGTGCATGTACATGTGTGCATGCTCAAAATCCCAGGAAAAGAGTAGATGAGAATGGATTGTGGGGTGGCCATCCCCTCTGAAGGTGATTTCTCACTTTCTTTCTCTTTGTCTCTCTGTTTCTCTGGTGAGCTCATTCTCTCTATGGCCAAAACCTAAAAAAAAAAAAAAAGGAAAATAAAAATAAATAAGATATAATAACATAAGCTATAGACATCTTCGTGGAATTGGAGAAGACCATATGAAGCATGTATTAGTCATGATATATTTATTTGTTTTTCTGTACAAAATGTATCATGACTTTCCTGATGACCCAAGAGAAATGTTATATTCTAGATGAAGTCAATTTAAAGTGTAGCATTTTCAGACACATTCCAGTGAAATTTAAATGACAAGAATGAAGAAAAAAATCATGCAAGTTTCAAACAAAATGCATTGTGGGAAGGGAAGGCTTATCTATACCCTTTATCCCTCACCACAATTATCCCCAAGAAGGTGAAATGAGCCCCTTGAATGGTGAGTCCGAGAGATAAATTGGGCATGAGTAGCTCAGTCCTCTCTCCTTTCACTTTGGGATCTGCCCACCTGCAAAGAGCACTTCCCTGACCAAATCACTGTGTAGAACCATCACCACTTACACCAGATGTTGCTTTCTTCTTTGATTATTTTAACAAGTACTCTTTGAATATCTACTTCACGTTGGGCTCCATCCTCTGTGCTGAGAATCAGCAGAGAAAACTCTTACCGTGAGACTGATCATGAAGACAAAGACACACAAGCAAGTATGTAATACGATAGAGTTAGATAGTGCTAAACTCTAGAAGATAAAACAAGGCGAGGCAAAGGATTAGAAGTGATCAGGTGGGTGGGTGGGGAGAATATAATTCTGCCTTGTTAGAGAGGGTGATCAGAAAAGGCCATATGGGTGATGTAGCATTCACACAGACAAGAAAGAGGTAGGGGACATGCTCTGGAGGACGAAAGAAAGAGCATCCAGGCAGAGGAAATAGCTACTGCAAAGGCCCAGGGAAGAAGAATGCTTGACCACTTTGTGAGTTGTTGAGGTCTGGGAGTTGGAGCTCAGAGAGCAAGGCAAAGAGGGAATATTATAATGATAATGGCATATGTGCGGAGGAGTGGGTATGTAAAGCTTAGGGGACATGGGATGAGCTCTAAATTTTCTTTCCTTTTTAAATGTATGTATTTATTTATTCCATTAGCAGGAGAAACAAAAGATGGAACCCCAACAGGGTCCTGAAGCCATGATCCAATGCCAGTCTCAGCCAGCCCTGGGTCATGAGCACCCAAGTGCCCAGAGTACTCAGGGAGGTCTCAATGCAAGCTTAGAACCTTTCCATGTGGATTCACTTCTCAGAGTGTCATGCTCTACCACCATGCCACCATTTAGCTCTTGGGTTTTCTTCTAAGTTTAATGAGAAGTCATCGGAGAGAGCAGCACACATGCACTCACCATCAGTGAGAATTACCTTGTGCTTTTATTTGGCATTGTCTGCTCTCCCCTTTATATTGATAATATGGGTTTCATGATGGCAAGTCTTCATCCTCTTCCTTGTTAATTTCTCAGCACCCAACAAAGAACCTGATGCAGAGCAGGTGCTTAAAAAATGGTTTGTTGGAAGAAAGCATGAACAACTGAAATGGAAACCATGAAGCAGAGGAAAAGAGAGTAGAGGAGAAGGTGCTGGTCTTCTAAATTCATGGTGGTGTCCTAGTGCAGGATACCCCAACTTTCAGAGTTCTGAAGCTGCCTTGGCCCAGAAGTACCTAAACTCCAGTTCCTCCTGACACTCTGCTGACTGACCCCCCTTGGGTTATCTTGTGCTTCTATCTATGTGACAAACCTCCTGTCACCTCTACATAGCCCTTCTGGGCCCCTGGATGGGTCAGGCCCTCCTAGACACTACTGCTGCCCCCAGACCTGCCCACAGCAGTGCCCAACTCAGGCTGGGTTGTGCTGCATCCCTTCAAGTAGGTCCTGTCTTCTTTCTCATCTTTGTATTCCAAGGACTTAATCCAGCATTTGGCACAAAATAGGCATGTGGCCTATGATTATTAAATATCTAACTGCATGAGACATTCAAAATCAATGGTACCAAAAGATTAAAAATGGAGATATGGGCACCATATTAACAAATAATACAAACAAAAAGATTTTCTTTCTTTCTGTTTTTCCCCAAAGGAGGGGTAATGGTATTTATTTCAGACAAAGTAGAATTCAAACGGGGGAAAACATTATTAAATAGAACAAAGAAGGATATTTATATAGATAAAGGTACAATCACACAAAATTTATAAATAGCCACGCACTGACAATGTATGAGATAACATCCAATATCCACTTCTAATTAAAAGGAGAGAGAAAATCTCTTTGAAAGTTAGGAATATAAGTACTTAATCAGCATGATAAATAATATCTAGCTTAAACCAGCAGCTACCGTATTTAATGATGAATAAAGAAGGTATTCTCATTAAAATTAGGAAAAATTCAAGTGCCCCTGGTGATATCAAGAGAATAACTTATAAGTCTCTTAGAGTTAATCAGTGTTTGATGAAGTGGATGAATGAAGTACAAAACAGAGAACAAAAATAGCTTTTCTATAATAATAATAACTGGTCAGAAGATAAAAAGGTGGGGGCAACCACTTTCTTAATTGTATTATCAAACCCAAGATATCTAGAAAAAAAATTACAAGAAACAAATAGGATCTATATGAGGAAAACTAGAAAAAGGTTTTGGAGATGCACAAAATAAGATATGAACATTTGTATGAACATAGCCAAGAAGAAAAAAAATCTAAGTTTTGTGACAATGACCATTCTACTCAAATTTACTTATAAACTTAATATCATTTTAATTATTAGCCTTATTTATTTTCTTAATTTGATAAAGTTAGTCTATCAATTATTTATCAATTATTTATCAATAATTATATTATTAATTACTATTTATTATGACTCATATTTATTAATTATTCTATAATAGAATAAAACTGGGTGAGATAAAATAAGAAAGAGATTAGAATAATAATTCAAAGATTCTAACATTGTATGAGGGGCAAATTTTATTTTCTTCTTTGGATTTTCAAATTCACTTAGAAATAGGAATACACAGAAATATAACCATTGAAAGTGAACCCTAAATATAGATGAATAGTTCATTGATCTCAGGTTACCTAAAGGTTTTCTAAATATATATACACTTAAAGTCATCATAAGGAACATGTGACAGAGTTGGCTGTTTTAAATTAAAATATGGTCTAGGAATCCCACTTCTTTGTATCTACCCAAAGGACAGAAGAATTCTTAATCAGAAAAGTGCTTGCACATCGATGTTTATTGCAACATTATTCACAATTGCTAAGACATGGAACCAACCCAAATGCCCAGGAACAGGCAATTGGATTGAAAAACTGTGGCACATATACTCTATGGAATACTACTCAGCCACAAAAAAACAAGACCCTGAAAAACAAACAAACAAACAAACAAACAAAAAAACAAAACAAAACAAAACAAACAAACAAAAAAAAAAAAAAAAACAAGGCCCTGGCTTTTGACAGAAAGTGGATGAATATGGAAGATTTACTGCTGAGTGAAGCAAGCCAGGCGATGAAGGAGAGACATTGTATGTCTCTACTTAATATATACCGAGTATCCACACTCTATGGCCAAAACTGAATGACTAAAGGTTATAGAAACTTAGTAAATAGTTATGAATACCAAATACAGTGTGGGAAGAGGGTGGGTGAAGGAGTAGAGTCTGAAGAAGGACATTAAGGAGAAAAATAGAGAGGCAAGGCATTTATGGGACAAAGAAACGGATTATCTATTGAAGATAACTTTGTAGTATGGTGAAACGGACTGATGAGAAATATACACATGTTGGAATATTCACTCTATAAGCTATGTAACATGATTGAATGTGTAAAAGAAATAGAGATAAATAAATAAATAAAATTAAAATGTCTCTCTCAAAAAGCAAACATATTTAAGGGCAGGCAATGGTGCAGCAGTGCTAAAATTTAACACACACTGAGAAGTTCACATACTGGGACTTCCGAAGCAGGCTGTGTGTGCAGACATGCCTATGACCCATGCCTACTGAGACTAGAGTGGATTGTGGCATGGGTACATTTTGAAAGGTGCCCCCATTTACTCTTGTATATAAATAACCACTTTTTAAAAGTCAGAAAATGGTACCAAGGAATTTGGCTACGAGTTGTGGGGCAGAAGTTAACTCTAGTGATATTTCTGTCTCTCTTTCCCAAGGCCCAATTCAGGGAAATCTAATTAACTTAATTGCAATAAATGTTTATTGCACCCTTTCTGTATATTATAAGGCATAGGACTGAGGGCGGTGAAGCTATGCAAAGATGGATGAGAAATGAATCCTGTCCACAAAACAGAATTACCAAGTGAAAGCAGATAGATTCCAACTTGGAAAGCCATAAAAATGTGGCAAGCTGGGCCAAGGGATAATGGGAAGCCAGAGACAGATGGAGAGGACTAGTGGGAAGGATGCCT